>JAVQMF010000049.1:2990000-4240000 GCA_032878935.1 Erythrophleum fordii | reverse complement strand
GTCAAAATACATTCTAGCCTAATGGAAACCAAGATTACTCCAACCAAAAATCAGTCTCTTACACCCTTTTCTTTTCTTTCTGCGCACACTCTCCTCAGTTGGCCATACACACAAAAACGCAGCACAAAACAAGTGAAACAGGGGAGGGGAACGCTGTGAACTGGAACCAGAAATTGCACACTTACGGCAGCAACTCCAGACTTGGAAGAGGATGTGTTTCTGGCGTTCAATTCCCCAGCTACCAGCAGCAGAGTTCGAAACAGCAAACAGCAGAAAATTGAGTCCAGGAGCAGCAGAAATGGCGAGGAACAGAGGAGAGATGATGAAGTTTTGTTCCAGCAAAGTTTTGCTCCTTTTATCTGACCGAAGTGATGGGAGTTCAGAGCTGCAGAGATGTTAAAAGTAAATTACGTAAAGGCCAGCTGAAAGGAGGATGAGAAAGGGGCATTTCAGAAATTACAAATGGAGGCATACTTTCTACGTGGCAGCAGCAAATCTATTCCTTTGAAAAGTTAACTTCCATATATATAACAAATTCATGCACGTCGGGTTTTACAATCTCTCCCCCTAAAAGAAATTCGGTCCCCGAATTATATATATATATATATATATATATATAGATACTAACCTTAGTTCTCAAATAGATAGGGATACTTTGCACGCATTTCTGTTTCTGCCTCCCACGTAGCCTCCTCTGGTGTGTGGTGACACCATAGAACTTTCACTGATCAAATCTCCTTGGAATGTAACTTCTTCGTTTGTCTATCCAAGATTGCCACAGGAGTTTCTTCATAAGTCAAACCTTCACCCAAAGAAACATCTTGATGCTGTAGCACATGAGAGGGATCAAGTAAATACTTCCTTAACATGGAAACGTGAAATACTGGGTGAATATTGGATAACTCAGGCGGCAATGCCAGCCTATAGGCCACAGTCCCTACTCGTTCTAGGATCTCATATGGCCCTATATATCTCGGGGTCAACTTCCCTTTCTTCCCAAATCTCATCACACCTTTCATGGGAGACACCTTGAGAAACACATAATCTCCAATCATAAATTCCAAATCACGACGTCGGTGATCCACATATGCTTTCTGCCTGCTCTGAGCTGCTATCAATCTCTCCTTGATTACTTTCACCTTTTCTAAAGCATCTTGCACTAACTCAGGCCCTAATGCTTTAACTTCTCCAGTTTCAAACCATCCAATGGGAGATCTACATCGTCTCCCATACAATGCCACGAAGGGTGCCATCTGTATGCTCGCTTAATAACTATTATTATAAGCAAATTCCACCAATGATAAATAGTTATCCCAGCTACCACCAAAGTCCATAACACACAACCTTAACATATCCTCTAGTGTTTGTATAGTCCTCTCAGATTGCCCATCAGTTTGAGAATGAAAGGCTGTGCTAAGATCCAATCGGGTACCTATAGCCTCTTGAAAGGCTCTCCAAAACTTAGAAGTAAATTGGGGTCCTCGATCAAAAATTATAGACATCTGTACACTGTGAAGTTTCACTATCTCATTCATGTAAAGCTGTGCATATCTTGCAACATTGTACGTTGTTTTTACCTGGAGAAAATGAGCTGTTTTAATGAGTCTGTCCATAATCACCCAGATAGAATCATAACCCTTTACTGTTCGGGGTAGTCCCGTGACAAAGTCCATAGTGATCCTTTCCCACTTCCACTCAGGTATCTCCAGTCGTTGATGTAATCCTGCAGGTTTCTGGTGTTCTGCCTTAACTTGCTGACACGCCAAACAATGCGAAGTGAAATTCGCTATATCTCTCTTCATGCCCTCCCACCAGTATACTTGCTTCAAATCTTGATACATCTTTGTAGAACCTGAATGGATCGTATACCAGGAACAATGAGCTTCTTCCATAAGGTCTCTCCTCAAATCTTCCACATTTGGCACACACAATCGAGTACCGAACCATAAAACGCCATTTGAATCTAAAATAAATTCATTTTTCTTTCCACTTTTGATGTCATCCACCAATTTACATATCTGTGCATCCTTGGCTTGGCCAGTTTTCAACCTTTCAAATAGAGATGAATGAAGCTGTACATGAGCCAAAAACATTCCTGGCTCTTTAATCTCAAATTGGATTCCTGAACGCTCAACCTTATGGAGTTCTGAAATTAGCGGTCTCCTCACTTCTGCAATGTGGCTCAAGCTTCCCATGGATTTCTTGCTCAGAGCATCTGCTACTATATTAGCCTTACCTGGATGATATAAAATAGTACAATTATAATCTTTGAGCAACTCCATCCACCGCCTTTGCCTTAGATTCAGATCCCACTGTTGAAAGATATATTTAAGGCTTTTATGATCTATGTAGATTTCACATGTCTCACCATATAAGTAATGTCTCCAAATTTTGAGAGCAAAGACCACTGCCGCCATTTTTAAATCATGCGTTGGGTAATTTTGCTCATGCTTCTTAAGTTGTCTAGAGGCATAAGCAATCACGTGACCATGCTGCATCAATACACATCCCAAGCCAATCCTAGAAGCATCGCTGTACACAACATAACCTCCAGACCCCGAGGGCAACGTCAAAACTGGCGCAGAAGTCAGACAATTTTTCAATTTCTGAAAACTCTCTTCACACATATCAGACCACTGAAATTTCACATTTTTCTGGGTTAATTTTGTTAACGGTGCAACTATTTTAGAAAAGTCTTTAACAAACCGCCGATAATAGCCTGCCAAACCCAAGAAACTACTAATCTCTGTAACGGTAGTAGGTCTTGGCCATTTTTGAACCGCTTCTACTTTACTTGGATCTACTTGCACCCCATCTTTCGAGATTACATGGCCTAAAAAGGTAATTTTTTCTAGCCAAAACTGGCATTTAGAAAATTTAGCATATAATTGGTGTTCCCTTAACACCTGTAGTGCCACTCTTAGGTGCTGTTCATGCTCTTCATGACCTTTAGAATAAATCAAAATATCATCGATGAATACGATAATAAATCGATCTAGAAATGGCTTGAACACTCGATTTATCAAGTCCATAAATGCAGCTGGAGCATTAGTTAACCCAAATGGTATCACTAAAAATTCATAATGACCATACCGGGTTCTGAAAGTAGTTTTAGGGATGTCTTCCCTTCTTATTCGCAGCTGATGATAACCCGATCTTAAGTCAATTTTTGAGAAATATTGAGCTCCCTGTAACTGGTCAAATAGGTCATCTATACGAGGCAAGGGGTACCTATTCTTCACTATCACCTTATTCAGCTGTCGGTAATCTACACATAAGCGGAGAGAACCATCCTTCTTCTTAACAAAAAGTACAGGTGCACCCTAAGGGGACGTACTAGGGCGAATAAAACCCTTGTCCAACAAGTCTTGCAATTGATTCTTTAATTCATTAAGCTCCAGGGGTGCCATTCGATAAGGAGGAATAGATATTGGTTGAGTACCTGATAACACATCAATACAAAATTCAATTTCCCTTTCAGGAGGTAGCCCTGGTAATTCTTCTGGGAAAATATCAAGAAATTCTTTTGCTACTGGAACCTGTTCCAGTACTGGGACTTGTAGTTCCGTATCTCGAACCATTGCTAAATATCCTTGATATCCCTTTTTCAAGAGCCTCTGAGCTTTTATCACAGATATTAAATTGTTTGGTGCTTCACTTCGATCACCTTGAATAACAAAGGGAGATTTACCCGGAAAGTTACATCTCACTAACTTAAGATGACAATCCACCACTGCATAGCAGGACGCTAACCAATCCATTCCGAGTATTACATCAAACTCTGCTATTGCAAGCACTATCAGGTCAACTAACGTCTCGCAATTGGCTAGTGTAATCACACATGCCCTATACACCCATTCAACCATCACAGATTCCCCCACTGGGGTTGCAACAAGTAACGGACACTCTAATTTTTCAGAGTCCTTACCAATCTTCTTTGCAAAATAGGGAGATATATAGGAATGTGTGGAGCCAGGATCAAATAATGAATAAGCAGAATGTGAGCAAACTGTAAGTGTACCTGTTACTACAGCATTGGATGCTTGTGCATCCTGTCTATTTAGTGTAAAAACCCGAGCCTGACCCCGTCCTGCAGTTGCCTGGCCTCGCCTACTACTGTCCCACTGCTGCTACCTCGACCGCTTTGAACTGTAACTGCACCGATAGATGGAGTCCCTATTGAGAATTGCCTAGTAGGTCGAACTGATCCCTGACTAGAATCAGGGTAACGCTGTGGACAATCTCTCACCAAGTGTCCAACTTGCCCACAACGGAAACACGCTCCCGTCTCTCTATGGCAAGTGCCTGAATGTATCTTCCCACAAATGGGACAGGGACCTCTAGATTGACGAGATGGAGTAGAAACTGGGGTGGACATCGTGCTAACCCCTCGGAATGATCCTCTGTGCTTGTCAGTACCAGTAGAAAATGAAGTCGGAGGTCCCGTGAAAGATTGAGTAAATCTCTGATGACTCTGGGGTCTAAGACCAAAAGAAGGTCCAGCTATAAAGGAACTACCTCCCTGTCTCCCTTTACTGTCCCGCTTCCTCTTTCTCTGAGAAGTGTCCTCCTCCTTATCTCTCATCTCTATCATGCGTACATAATCCACTGCAGCTGAATATGAGGGAAAAAGATTCATCTGTGGAGCGATCACCCTATACAACATACGGGGTAGCCCATTCACAAATCGCTTGATCCTGTCCCTCTCAGTAGGGACTAAATGTGGAGCGTAGCGAGACAACTGTGTGAACCGAATGTCATAATCAGAAACACTCATGCCTGGAACCAATTTCAGACCCTCGAATTCTCTGGCCCTAGCATCACAGACACTCTGTGGCAAGAAGCGACCCATAAAGAGCCCCTTAAATTCTTCCCATAGCATTGGAGGAGATCCGATTGGCCTTTCCCCTAGTAAGGTCTGATACCATATGTAAGCCGCATCTTGTAACTGAAACTCGGCAAACTCTGATGATTTTGCACTCGAACAACTCAGAGCTCTGCATATCTTCTCAATACCATCAATAAATTGCTGGGGATCCTCCTGACTTTCTGTTCCGGAATAAGTGGGAGGCCTTAATTTTAAGAACTGGGAAAGGGTTGCTGGAACCTCCCTCTCCTCCCTCATCACTGGAGGCCTTACTGGTCTTGGCTGCACTGGCGGTGCGATTTCCTCCACAGGATGTGGAGGCTCTACCCTATCTGTAGGTGAGGCCTGCCTAGGGGGTCGATTAGTTCCTCGACCCCTACCCCGACCTCGACCACGGCCTCTGATAGGTGGGGTAGTTTGTTGGGCTGATGCACTCGCAGAAGCCTCATCTACAGCAGCTAGTCTATTAACTGAATGAATTCTGGGAGGCATATCCACACTACAACAAAATAACAAACATTCAAATCAATTTCCAGATTGAAAGGAAGATATGATCACATTCAATAAGATAGCACACTTGAAGGAATAACTCAGGACACCCTATAAGGTTTTCAGTGACACCTCAAGTATAGTTACGCCCGGGTTCATAACCATAATTGAGATCCCACCAAAAACTCTTGCTCCACAGGACCACAGAAAGACCTAAGCTCTGATACCAACTGTCACAACCCACAGATTTAGTATGTTGGCACAAAAGATAACAAATTTCCCTACCACAACTAAAAGTATCATTTCTGCCTTTTGTAGAAATTTCGGCAGAGTCCCCTCTATGATTTGGACCTCCCGATATTTCTACAATCAGTCAATTCAACAATACACCCAATATATATATCAAAACATAGACTTCTAGGGATTGGGGATATCCTAACTATGATTCAGTGGAGCCACATTTTGCATTGTTCAAAACCAAATAAATGACAAGCATAAAACAAAATACACCCACATGAACAATTGTGGGCTCGCCAAAAGAATAAACCAGGAGATCTACAGCTAGTCGGCAGCTCAGGGTAGGCTAGGGTCTTCGACGCTCTCTGAAAATAAATTTAAGAAAGAGTGAGTTTGAAACTCAGTGAATAAATAATGCCGACCCTTAAAAATCTTAAGGACAAGGCCCGTAAAATATCTATATATATATGTATATATTCATCATGCACAAAACAAGCCTCATGCAGATTGTTTCTTAAAATGCATCAGAAGTATCTAAGCAGAACCAAATTGAAACAGACGCAGAGCACACAGCTCGCGGGGAGAATAACCACAGACGCAAAGCACTTTGCTTGCGAAATAAATAACACTACATGTGGTAATTACCTACATGGGGCTAGCAAAACCCCTGCTAGCTGAGGTACAGATCATGGTGCACCAAGGCTAACAACTACTGCTGTTAGCTACAGAGTTCTGAACAGATAACCTCTACTTCTTAAAATAATACTTTTCTCAATTTAGCATTTCAGAAAAAATACCATTCATATAAGTTCAATATATAAGTTTCCAGATAACTCAAACAAACGTAAATTTGCAAAATTTAACGTTCAAATCAATTTTCGAATAACATAGACATGACAGAACATTTAAAAACATCTCTCATAAATAGATTTCCAAATGTCAGAACACTGCAAGGAAACTTAGTAAGAAAATAAGAAATAGGAGTTACTCACGGTCCGCATTACTTACTCACCTCCTAAGATGATATCAACATTCCCAGCCCACTCCTCCTAACTCAATCTCCTGAGTATCCTACAATGCCCGTTCACCAGATTTTAGAATGTGAATAACCAAAAATTGTCTCATTAGCTTAGCCTATCTAAACAAAATTCTAGGAAAAGTAAGGAATATTAATGTCTATTCTTCATTCCCTTAGCATGGTATAGATATGTACAAATTTCAAGGAATTAAGTCCAACATTCACTCCTTCATTCCATGCCTTACATATCCATACAACACCCATATATAAAGATATAGGTTTAGATATATATATATATGCATCCATATATGGTGGCAGATCATTTTAACGGCATAGATTCATTCAAGAGTAAGGAGCACAATAGAATTTGATGTTGGATTTTATACTAGGAAATTCATCCAAAAATGGAAGCAACAAAAAGGGACGGTCAAAATACATTCTAGCCTAATGGAAACCAAGATTACTCCAACCAAAAATCAGTCTCTTACACCCTTTTCTTTTCTTTCTGCGCACACTCTCCTCAGTTGGCCATACACACAAAAATGCAGCACAAAACAAGTGAAACAGGGGAGGGGAACGCTGTGAACTGGAACCAGAAATTGCACACTTACGGCAGCAACTCCAGACTTGGAAGAGGATGTGTTTCTGGCGTTCAATTCCCCAGCTACCAGCAGCAGAGTTCGAAACAGCAAACAACAGAAAATTGAGTCCAGGAGCAGCAGAAATGGCGAGGAACAGAGGAGAGATGATGAAGTTTTGTTCCAGCAAAGTTTTGCTCCTTTTATCTGACCGAAGTGACGGGAGTTCAGAGCTGCAGAGATGTTAGAAGTAAATTACGTAAAGGCCAGCTGAAAGGAGGATGAGAAAGGGGCATTTCAGAAATTGCAAATGAAGGCATACTTTCTACGTGGCAGCAGCAAATCTATTCCTTTGAAAAGTCAACTTCCATATATATAACAAATTCATGCACGTCGGGTTTTACATTTAGATTTTGGCACTATATATCAATTTTCAAAAAAACATTGAGAGAATTTAAATCCAAATTTTAGTTGTAGGCACCTTAGCATTGCCTAGCCTCAATCAAAACAAAATTTCTTTTGGCTTCACATTTTAATAAAGTAACCATATTGGCACCATCAATATATAAATAACTTTTAAAGTTATGTTTTAGTCCATAAAATATCAGTCTCCTCTCAATTTGGTTCTCTAAATATATAACTTCTTATTTTAATTTTCAAACACTTTTTTCCAACTTAAATACTCTCTCCATTAGGCTAATTCATGGTCATGTAATCTGACATGTATAAATGGGAGATCACATGATCATTTACTAATGATTCGGACTTGCCCAAACGAAGCCCCATACAACACCATTTTGCCAAATTTCCCTAAGTTTCACCAAACCCAAGATTATGCCTTTTTGAATTAGAAAGAGTAGAACCATATGATTTTGGGTTTAGTAAGACTTAGAAAATTTTGGCACAACAACATTGTTTTGGACTTCTTGACACTTGAGCAAGTCTAGGTACTTAATAGTCATGTGGGCTTTGCTTACACTATATCAACGAATTTGTTAAGTGTCCATTACTTATCTTAATTGAAGGACCAATTTGATTAAGAGAAGTACTCGAAAAACTAAATCAAAAGACCTTATTTATGGACGACTAAAGTTAAGATGAAAATAATCTTTCAGCAATTAAATTATTAGTTTACTCTAAATTTTATATGAATTTTAGTAATTCTAGTAAAATATTGTTTCATTACATTCAAACGAAGCTATATGTTCAATTACAAGTAGTATTCTTTGTTCATGGTTTTCCTTAAAGTTTATGGGAAGAAATATTGTTATACCATATAAGCATCAATTCTACAAGAAAATCTTTCTAATGCTGCTCTCATTTAGGAATGACAATTTTTCTGTTTGTGGAGTGCTGAAAAGATTGCCTCATAGATGTAGGGATGAGAAAATTTTCCCTTGTGAAAATAAGAGTAAATGTGCTCCCCACGGTCCCCGTCTTGCAAGGAACTCACTATCGTGAAATTTTTAAAATATATTTTGTCTGTTCATTAATTTATTTATCTTATCCTTGTATTAAAAAATATATCGGTTACCCAAAAATAATATATATATATATATATATAAACCTTGAATAGTCACAAGTCTAGTTCAACTGCTATGTTGGCCAGAGAAAAACATAAGGCAATATTCTAAGTTTAATTTTAATGATCGCTTATAAATAAGCAAACAATTTAGAAATTTTGAAGACTATATATATTCCCAATCCCAAACCTAAAAAGTAGGGGAGTAGGCGAATGTAGGTCAACGAAAATCACATGTTTATATCTAAAAGCCACAGTCGCCTGAAAGAGGGATCTCCTGAAACAAGGAAATAAACCATTTGTACAACTCATTCACTCAATAATTAATATGCAATAATCTTCCAAAGCTATAATTAAAAAGAAATGATTATGTACTTTTCTCAAAGGACAGGGACTCGAGATCTGCGGATTTGTTAATATCACAATGTGCAATTTCTGAGTTGTGTGCGCGCGCGCGCTCTGAATTGCTCAACTTGCAGGAGGCAAAGTGTGTCTCTGAGCAGAACGTGTGAGCCCAAACAACGAATGAAAGCATGAGTTTATGTCTGCACGCATTTAGATGAGTGACAGATCCGATATCTTCACCGTATTTGCATCTCTTGTATAAAGCGTACTGATAAAAAAGAATAACCCAATAATTCTTAACTTCAGTTCTGGGAAATGACAATAAATATACAGTTTAATATCACTCAGTTAAAAGAAAACATTATGAAACCCAATATACAGTGTGATCTCTTCTTTCTTTCTTTTGTTATTATTTTATTTTATTGAGAGGAGGAGGGCAAAGGATGACGGGATTATAGTTTTCATTTTCACTGTAGCTCGGTTTGTTGTATAGGAAAAATTTTTTCACGGAAAAATTCTCTAACAAAAAATTTTATTTTATTTTTTTGTGTTTTTTTGTCAAAAAAATTAGAAGAAAATTTTTTCACCAATCTATATTTGACATCAATGCCTTAAAATATTAAAAAAAAAAAAAGAAAATCATTTTCCTTTTTATTTTAGCTCATTGCTAGCCATAAGTTTACTAGCTACTATCATCTATTATATCAGCCAACATCGCTGAAGTTCACCGTGGGATTAGTTTTGGCCCAAATAAAAATTTCATAAAATGATTTTTCTAATGAAGCAAATTTAAACAATAGAAATTTTTTTGAAGAAAAAAGATTTTCAATAATAATAATTCTCTGAAAATAGGTCTCATTTGGTTTTGTTCTTGTAGCAGTGATATGGAGAGGAACTTTCCCCCAAAATTGATGCACGCCTTTAACTTTCACTTTCTAATTGCAAATAGATCCCTCTATAAATTTCATTTTCAAAATTTATATACTTAAAGTTTTAAAATTTTAATAAAATTTTGTTATAAAATGCTCGAACTCCTAATGAAACTATTGATTAGGATGTTCACAAAAATTATATATATATATATATATTCTTAACCAAAAATTAAGAATTTATTTTGACAACGGTAGAAATTCCTATTTTGAAAATGTTTTGGGGGAAATTATTCAAATTTCATGGGGTAAATTTCTAAAAAAAAGAACTAAATGGATCTGCTTCTCAAAAAAGTCAGCAATGAAAGAGATAATTAGCACTTCGACCAACAAAAATTAAGTGACTTAATCCATTAATAAAAAATATGTAATATTGCCAATGAGTTTTGATTATCGGAGTCGTATGAAAATTCAAGTTCAAAATATCAATCGAAACTAAGATTAATTTTAAAAAATATGTAATGCTATGCGCATAAATCGGGGATGCACCGAACATATCTTCATTGAACCAATGAAAGAAGCAAAAGGTAAGAAAAACAATACTTTGTATAGTTAATCATGAAGAACAACGTTAGCAAAAGCAAGAAAAATAAGTGTTAGTCACATGGGCAGTGGACAGAGGAATATAGAATCACGGTTTCGAATGTTGCTGCTCAAATTTCACATAGCGATTCATCCTCACGTAACAGCTAGTTTTTGGTTTATACTTTTTTGTTGATCGAGTTTCCAAAATGGCAAAGTCCAATCATTGGACATGTGCTAGTTGTTGCTTGCCACAATTCTCCCACCCAACTTCTTATCCGACATTGACCTAATCCATCTTTGACAAGTCGAATCAAAATGCAAGAACCTGGTAACCAAATAGTTTGAATCATTCTTGAATCATTCCCTATTAATTTATGTATCCTATTGTAAATTCCCTCTCTTGACGCACTATTATGTTTGTTTTATTATTTTTTCAATCATACTTCTTGAATAAATTAAGTTGATCTCTCTAAATTTTGTTAAAATTATACAAATTTTTTATTTTTAATATATATATTTTTCAAGACAAAAAGTCGTGTTACCTTTTAGTATAATTTTATGTATTTTTTATTAAAATATTCTCCATTAATCTTTTTATATAGTTTTTATAAAAGATATTTTAGTCAAAAATATAAAATGAAAATTGAATTAAAATATATATTTTAAAAATAAAAAAGATCTATATAATTTGAATAAAATTTAAGGGAGGTTGATGAAATTTATTCTATTTTTTTTATGCTTTTATACTAGTATCATAATCTCTATAGGAATAGTTTTTAAATGCATTAGTTTTGAGCTTTTGAGAATCAATTTAATTATTTGAGGAATACTTTTAAAAGTTATTGTGGTTAAAAAAATACACAGAAGATACCTAAAAGCTCTATAACTTCTTTAACGTAAGTTCTTAGTACACAAGTGTTTTTTATTTCCAAATATGTAAGGTCAGGAATGTTAGATGACATTTTCGGGATTGCAAATTCTGAAGTTTTTAAAATTTCATTCCTACGTAGGACGCCGGGAATATTATATTTTCACGATGGGGAAATATTTTTGCTTGGGGAACCTAAATTATCTATCATTTTTTAATTATTTTGAAAGTTTTAATTCAATTCATCTCTTTATCATCACTGCTGCCATGTCCACTGTAATAACTTTTGAATATAATAAAGAGAGAGGGAGAGTAGGAGAATGAAGAATGCATTCTATTCCATTAGCTAAGCCTTTATATAAGTAAATACATAAGTGATAAAATTAATTAAATAATAAACTCCTAAATAGTAGGACATGACTTGTAACACTTAGCCACTACATAGACTCCATAATGCATTTTATCTCCTAAAAGGGTGCAACATGAAAAAATGCAAAGTAACATGTAGAACATGGGTAAGTGGATAATTCAATGGTGAAGTAGGCAACAAGTTAGGACATGTGGCAAGCAAAATACTTAGTCAAATTTTATATTTTCCTTAACAATCCCTCCCTTAAACTAATATTTGCAAACATTAAGTTTAAGAGTATAAGGATTTAAATTAAGCCCTCCCTTGAGCAAAGTCTTTCAAAGAGCACACTCCAAACATTTTTCGAAGTTTCACAAACACAACAATCTTGAGAGGCTTGGTCATAATATCAGCAACTTGATCTTCATTTTTGCAAAAGACCAAATCAATTATACCATCATTGCAAAGTTCACGCAAAAAATGGTATCTTACGTAAATATACTTGCTTCTTCCATGTAAAGTTGGATTTTTGGAAATTTTGATTGCTGAAACATTATCACAATAAATTGTTGTTGGGCTTTGTTGCTCACTTTGAAGCGTTTCAAGTAATCTCTTTAGCCATATAACTTGACAAGAACAGGCTGCTGCTGCAACAAATTTAGTTTTTGTAGTCGACAAAGTAACAATTTGTTATTTCTTTGAAGACCAAGATATAGCTCCAAAGCTTATTATAAAAATAAAGCCTGATGTACTTTTCCTATCATCAAGATCTTCAGCATAGTCAGTGTCAGAAAAACCATAAAACTTATCTTTTGAGTTATCTTTATAAAATATTTCAAAATCAATGGTGCCTCTCAAGTAGCGAAAAAATTCTTTTTGCAGCAAAGAGATGACTCTCAGTTGGATTCTCCATATATCGACTTATTAGACTAACACCATGCATGATGTCAGGCCTTATTGAAATGAGATACATCAAATTTCCAACCATCTACTTGAAAAGAGTAGTATTAATTTTCTTTCCTCCATCATCTTTCACCAACTTTAAGCCACATTCAGTTTGAGTATGAGCAAGATTGCAATCCCCTATTTTAAACCTATCCAAAACCTGAAGAACATACTTCTTTTGTGAAATAAAAATACCAAATGATGATTGCACAACTTCAATGCCAAGGAAAAAATGCATTAAACTCAAATCAGACATTTCAAACTCTTGCATCATTTTCCTTTTAAACGTATGAATCATAGAATTATCATTTCTAGTATAAATTAAATCATCAACATAAAGATATACAAAAAGCATTCTTCCATCTTTTTCAAATTTTGTAAAGAGAGTATGTTCATGAGGTCATTTTTGAAAACCTTCTTTAATAAAATAAGCATTTGTACAACTATACCAAGCTCTTGGTGCTTGTTTTAGTCCATATAAAGCCTTTTTCAATTTATATACCTTTTCTACACTACTTTTCTTCACATATCCAAGTGGTTGATCAACATAGACCTCTTCCTGCAACTCACCATGTAAAAATGCAGATTTCACATCTAATTGATAAACATACCAAGAATTTTGAGCAGCTATGGCTAACACTAATCGAATAGTATCAAGTCTTGCAATTGGAGCAAAAACTTCTTTATAATCAACTCCAAATTCTTGCTTGTAACCTTTTACAACAAGGCGAGCTTTATATTTGTCAACTTCACCATCTTTGTTCAGTTTTGTTTTGTAAACCCATTTAACACCAATGGATTTTTGCCCCTTTAGGAGTTCTACTAATTTCCATATGTTATTTTTCTCTATAGATTTGATCTCCCCATCCATGGCAATTCGCCATTTCGTATCTTTGATGGCTTCTTCAAATGTGAGGGGATCACAATCTGCAAACAAAGCAAAATGAACTATTGATTCATCATCAATTAAGTCATCTCCACTTACATAATCTATCATCCATGCTGGTCTCTTTCTAGTACGATTAGACTGTGATTCTTCTACAATTTCAATAGTTGGAGATGGTTCCACCACTTCTGTAGATAGAATGTAATTTGGTGAATTTTCAAGAGTAGCAACTATGGTGTTTTTTGGGTATTGAGAGTACTCATTTTCTTCTTCAAATTCAATAATTGGAGAAGGCTACTGCCCATTCCAATTCCAAGTGCTCTCCTCATCAAAAATAACATCCCTGCTAATCACAATTTTATTGGTTAGTGGATTAAATAATTTATAAGCTTTAGAAATTTCACTTACACCCAAAAAAACACATTTTTCACTCTTATCATCAAGCTTCTTTCTTTTCTCATCTGGAACATGGCCATAAGCGATACAACCAAAAATTCTGAAGTGATCTACAGCTGGCTTTCGTCCACTCCAAGCCTTATATGGAGTCATATTTTGAACAGCAAAAGTGGGACTTCTACTCAAAATATGAATGCTCCAATTTACTACTTCTGCCCAAAAACTCTTTGAAACTTTTCCTTTTGCTAGCAAGCTTCTTACCATGTTGAGGATGGCTCTATTCTTCCTCTCCGATACACCATTTTGTTGTGGTGTATAAGCGGCTGTAAGCTCTTTTCGAATACTATACTGCTCAATAAAATTTGCAAATTATTTTGAGCAGTATTTTCCACCATGATCAGTACGAAGAGTTTTAATATTTTTTCCCATTTCATTTTCAACTTAAGCTTTAAAGCTTTTAAATATACTAAAAGCTTCTGCTTTCTCCTGTAAAAAATAAACCCAAGTTTTTTGACTATAATCATCAATAAATGTAATAAAATATCTTTTACCACCATTGGAGGTTGGTGTTATTGGCCCACAAATGTCGGATGAATCAGCTCTAATACATCCTTTGCTTTCCATGACTTTTCTTGAGGAAATTGAATATGTGGTTGTTTGCTAACAACACACTCTTCACAAACTTGAGAAGAAGCAGAAATTTGAGGAAGACCAGTTACCATATTTTTCTGACGAAGAGTTTTTAGTCCAACAAAGTTCAAATGCCCATAGCGATAATGCCAAAGCTATGAGGCATCCTTCTCACTAGCCAACAAGCAAGATTGAACACTTTCAATCTTTAATAGGAATAACCTGTTTGAACTCATTTGCACAACAGCAATAGCACCTCGTGAAGGATCATAAATCTCACAAGTCCCTTTTTAAATAGTTATAATATAACCTTTTTCTTGCAATTGACCAGCACTCAATAAATTGCTTTTCAAATCAGGGATATAAAAAACATTGGAGATTATTTCTACAAAACTATTTTTAGTTTTTATTTTAATATTACCTTTTCCCATTACCTTCACATTAGAATAATCACCAAAACTTACAGTGGAATGAAATTATTTATCTAAGGAAGAAAATAAAGATTTTCTTCCACACATATGGTTGCTGCAGCTAGTATCCACATACCAAAGATCTGATTGAGGTGCTTTAATAACTTGACATGCCATTAACAAGGTTTCTTCCTCTTTCTTTTCTGCAAAATTTGACTTCTCTCCTCTTTCTTTATTGTTAGGTAGCTTAGTATAACATTCAGAATGATAATGACCATATTTATGACATCTAAAGCATTCTACCTTAGATTTGTCAAAT
This sequence comes from Erythrophleum fordii, assembly GCA_032878935.1. Taxonomy (NCBI): domain Eukaryota; kingdom Viridiplantae; phylum Streptophyta; class Magnoliopsida; order Fabales; family Fabaceae; genus Erythrophleum; species Erythrophleum fordii. The sequence continues at coordinate 4,224,687 of JAVQMF010000049.1, read as the reverse complement.
TGTTGATTTTGTTCTCCACCTTTACCTTGAAATTCATCCTCCTCATCATCTCTGTTGCCTCGGTCTCCTCTTCCTCTACTGCGGCCTCGACCTCAACCTTGACCTCTACCCCTTCCTTTAAAATTTAAGCAATGAGTAAAAGTAGAGGCTTTTAAAGCTTGCTCCTCCATAGTTGAATTACGATTCATCTTCTGCTTATGAACTAGCAAAGAGCTCTATAATTCATCAAGTGAGAGTGCATCTATATCTTTTGACTCTTCAATAGAACAAATAACATAATCAAATTTGGGAGTTAGTGAACGCAATATTTTTCAACAATAGTAACATCTTGCATTTTTTCACCATATAAACGCATTTTGTTACTTATTTCCAATGTTCTAGCATAATAATTTGTGATAGATTCACCATCTTTCATTTGCAGAGTCTCAAAATCTCTTCTCAACACTTGAAGCTGTGCACGCTTTACTCTTGCAGTGCCTTGATGTTTCTTCTTCATGGAGTCCCATATATCCTTGGAAGTTTCTTTGCAAAGAATAATTTCCAAGATGGGACAATCAATTGCCTGAAGTAAATAATTCTTCGCCTTCAAATCTTTCAGCTTCAATGTCTCTATCTCTGATTGTTGAGCATTCACAAGTGCTGCTATCCCATTTTCAACAACATGCTAGTACTCCTTAGATCTTAAGAAATTCTCCATCAGCAAGCTCCAATGATCATAGTGACCATCAAAATGTGGAATAGATGGCTGCAAAAATTTAGAATCTGAAGAAGACATATTGATGCAACAAACAGAAATAACAATGAATGTCAATAATAATCACTAGAGAAGAAGAAAAAATAATATTGCTCACTCCCCTTTTTTTCCACAATATTTTGCACTCCTCACAAACCTCCCTCTAATACCACTAATAACTTTTGAGTATAATAAAGAGAGAGGGAGAGTAGGAGAATGAAGAATGCATTCTATTTCAGAAGCCAAGCCTTTATATAGGCAAATACATGAGTGCTAAAATTAATTAAATAATAAAAATAACTCCTAAATAGTAGAACATGACTTGTAACACTTAGCCACTACATAGACTCCATAATGCATTTTATCTCCTAAAATGGTGCAACATGAGAAAATGCAAAGCACCATGCAAAACATGGATAAGTGGATAACTCAATGGTGGAGTAGGCAACAAGTTAGGACATGTGGCAAGCAAAATACTTAGTCAAATTTTATATTTTCCTTAACACACTGCTTCTGCCTCCACCATCACCATGCTGTCACTGCCACCAAGTTAGCACTTACCAGAATTTAATCTCTCAAATACACCAAGTCGATTTGAAAGATGCATCTTTAGAATTGTTTACAGGTAGACCTAGTTTCAATTAACGAACAAGCTAGCCAAAATATGTCCTTATTGTACAAAGAAAAAACCCTAAATAAAAAATCACTTACAACATTAGATTTAGAGTAAATTAATGTTTTAGTTTTCAAAAGATTATTTTTCTCTCAATTTGGTCTTTCAAGGATAAAACCTTTTAATTCAATCCTTAAAAATCACTCTCCTGTCAATTTGTTTATTCAAAGGTAAAATGTTTCAATTGAATTTCTTAAAAGTTACTCCAATCAAAATAATTCCTTTGCAAAACATTTGTGACTCCTTAATTTATTGAAATCTAGTTCATTTTTGGTGTTAAAAACACTTAAATTAGTCCATATGATTAATTAATAACCATGTAAGATTTTATTTAGGCCTAATAAAAGAATTATTTTGATTAAAAAAATTTTAGCAGATTAAATTATGAGGAGAGTAATATTATAAAAATTAAATTGAAAGCCTCTATTTTTAAAAGATTAAATTGAAAAAAAAAATTCTTGAATAAATTATTAATTCACTCTAAATTTTACATGCCTACTAACATATTATCGATTTTTTCTTTTTTAATAAATCAAATGCTGCAGAATTAAGAATAACTTAAAACAAACTCACGCGTCACACAAATTATTGTTTTCCAAGAGATGACAATGAATGACCTTATTAGCAAGTAGCTTATTCTCATAAACATATCACAAATTTTGGAGTATGTATTGTGTAGTCAGCCACAGAGATCGATGAGAAAAGGAAAACCGAACAAGAGGTTATCTCTTTATAGGGTACGTAGTATTTTTCTATTTTTTATTATCAGATTTTTAATTAAAATATAATTAACATATAATTTAATTATTATAATTATCTATAATAACTATGTATTTGTTATGAAATGATTAAAAAATTATTTTTTTCTATCTTGAATTAAAAATCTGATAATAAATATATAAACAACTATAAGCTTTTTTCTTTTCTTAAAACTTTCTGGGGGCCAGTAACAATAGCTTTAGCATTCCACCCTTTTTTAATAACAAATAAAACATGAGCGAAGAAAGCGCCTGACTTTTGGAATTAAATTTTAAATTAAATAAAGGGCAACTCTAATCATAACATCAATATTATATACAAGTCATTAAATTTTTCTCTTATATTAATTATATTGTTGATTTGACTAAACGTATTTTTAATCTCTGAAAGTATATTCTTTAACTATTCAGTTCCTGAATCATGGAAATATATGATTGAGCTTTAAAATTGTTTTAATCATTCCTCATTAATCTCTATAACATGCGCATTTATTTTATTGTATTTTTCCATTTTTAACTTATAGGCATTAACATGTAACTAATAAAAAATGTTGAAGATTAAGTCGTATTTTTAAGATTTAAAAATTAAATAATATAAACTTATATTTTTCAAGATCACAAACTACATTTGCTTGGGCTAATGGGAAATGGTCCAATAAAAACAAAACAAACAAAAAAACAAAAAACTGCAGAGATGACCTTTAGATACGTACATGCCACAAAGAAGATAGAAAAATAGGTTGGGAGCACAATTTACAAAATACACAATACACACACACGGAGTAAACCGAAGAAAATTGAAAATCTGGAATATCAATATTAATTGGAAAAAGAAAAACAGTGATAATCGATAACTAATTGCTTCTCGACATGCAGTGCATGTCAATATTTTTTATTGATTTTTAAATATTTTAAATTTTAAAAATAACAAAGATAAGTAGTAGAAAGTTAAACTTACTATCTCTCACATGCATTTTAATTTTTTTTTCTTAGATCATAATTAATAATTATTTATTTAGTTATTTTTGTATTAGTCTGGGAGATCAAAAGAGACCAAACGTCTCAAACGCATAGATAATTGTATAGATAAAGAAATTAAAAAAATGAAATCAATATATTGTGTGGGAATGATCACGGATCTGGATACTACAAATTCTTATCTCTGAATCCATGTTTAGTAGATAAAAAATTATCTATCCTTATTAAATCCAGAACAATTTTAAAATGAGTATTTTTTTTTTCTAAAATTCAAACTCATTTATAGAAAACCTATTCATATAGAATTACAATAAAGCATAAAATGCCTTAAACAATTATCAATATAATTCAAAATAGATAAAATACATTTTTGATTCCTTAATTTTATTTTTATTCATTAACTTTATCAGTCTAATTCAGTCATTTAACTTTTTTTTTTTAATTTTACTTTTGTTTCTTAACTTCATTTGATTAAATTTTAGTTTTTTAACTTTATTTAAAATTTCATTTTCATTCATTAATTTCATTTAATTCTAATTTAGTCTATTAATTTTATCTTAGGCTTCATTTTCATTTTTTAATTTCATTTTATAAGTTAAAGAAGTAAAATGGAACAAAATAAAATTAAAGAATAAAAATAAAACCTCAATAAAGTTAAATAACCATATTAAAACAAAGTAAAATTAAGCAAAAAGACACTTTTTTCTTTAATTTTATATAAGATTTTACTTTCATCTCTTAATTTTATTAGATTCCAATTTGATTTCCTAATTCAATTTAGTCTATTAACTTTACTTCAATTTTTTTCTTTATCCTTTTAATTTTATTTTGTCTCAATTTAGTCTTTTAACTTTCAAAAACCACTCAAGAATTTTTTTTCCCTAACACTGCCAATTGAAATGCTTAATAAAAAAGTCTTGCGTAACTTATTGGTGCCTTAATTTTAAAGGCCTCTTACCAACTTAGATTTACCATTATGATACCCTTTCTATCACAACTCATTGTGTTTTATAAATCTAAGATAACAATTGATAAATGACTAGAAAAAGGGTATTAACAATTCAATGATTTTTGTAAAAGGAGTAAATTGAAATAAAATGAAATTAATGAATAAAAAAATTTAATATAAAGTTAAAAGATCATATCAATACATAATAAAATAAGAGATAAGAGTAAAATTTAAAGTAAAGTTAAAAAATTATATTAAAACGAATAATGTAAAATCAAATAATGAAAATAAAATAATATATAAAACTAAAGAACCAAATTAGAACAAAATAAAATTAAAAGACATATGTGAATCTAAAATAAAGTTAAAAAATAAAAAATGTATTTTAGCCAAACTTATAAAAAGTTAGTGTGAAGATTTTTTTAATATATTTTCTAATACATTATATTGATTAATATATAAACTGACCCCAAGACAGAGTAGGTATCATTTATCTTGACCGAGATTTAAACTTTTTAAATACATTTAAAAATTTTTATATTGAAACCCAAGCAAATCAATTTTATGAATTCTTACGTATCTTGCCCATTCCTAATATTGTGGAGGACGGCATCCGGAAGCATTTATCTTGTGCTTAAAGCAGTGACACTAATGGGAATATATATACACAACATAATAAGCAACGAAAATTAAGCAAGGAATTAGTGACTTAATTTGAGGATAAATTTGGCGAGGCGGGATGTTTGCATGACACAATTGTCTGTATCACGTTATATCAAAACTAGTCCATCAAAAATTTTGATTTGATTCGAAGTAAAACTTTGAATTCCTTCCATAAACAACCATTTAAATGCATGCATGCCTTCATATGGCAATGATTTTATTTGTTATTTGTAATTATTTTCTCCTAAATATCAGATAATCTATACTAATATATATATTTACATATATATACATGACTTTGGTACTTCCGGTATGTCTTAGTCTAAAAATAAATGAAGAGATAGTTATTGATTTAAGGAAAAAGAGTTTAACTTCACACTATCTCTTTTTAGTTTAGTCTAAAAATTAAAAATTAATTATTAAATTTAATATTTTATTTAAATAATTAATTCTCAAGTAAATTAAACTATAGGATTATCGCACATCATCTCTATCTAGCATGATATGTCTTATATTTTTATTACTTCATTGTATAAATTTTCCTCCAACTATTGACTTTGCTCTCGTAATTTCTTCCTCACCAGTATAATGGTAAAGTTATATGTACGCATTTATGAAACAAGCAATTACTTTGCTAATTTATTCTCCTTTCCATATTACCACCTGAGCCTGGAATGTTCAATCCGATAATTTCGATCTTGTCATCTCTTTTTTCTTTTTTCCCCCTTCTTTCAAGTTTAGGTATTCTTCAATTTGTTTGACCTATGATCATATGGTTCCTCAAATCCACAAACTTAATACCATTGCTTATTTTGGTATACATTAGGTTTACGAAGACGTTAATTAGCATCACAATCCAAGATTATAAGTATATCTTACTGAACTAATGTCCTTTTATGGAGCTACCACTAACATGGCCAAAATCATTATATAAGGCCAAGGCATAAAAATCAATTATATTTTCCATAAAAATAATAAATGAGTTATAAATATCTTGATTATGGTTACCAAAACCTTGAAAATTAATTAAATATTTAAACAGCACATGAAGGCCGCACACTTTCAGCTGTTAGAAAACACTTTCAACTGTTCGGCGCAGCTCTTCCCTTTGCTTCGCTTTCTTTTCGACGTTTTCTTTCCCCCCTTTTAAATTTCGTTTAGGCGTAAATATACTTTATGTCCCTCTCATTTCATAAAATTTTAATTTGGTCCCTCTAATTCAAATGTAAACAACCAAATATTGTTATCTTATTTGCTAAAACAATCACATAGATGACTTAAAAGTTCAATTTAAATATGAGTTAATGATACCAGAATAATAAATAATGTCTAAATTTGATGTTAAACTTTGAATGGACATGGGACGTAAGAGCAAAATTAAGTTGTTTATAAAAATAGGAGGGTAACATTTAATTGCCTGAATAAGACATTAGACTTTAGAAGGACTAAATTGAAATTTTTATAAAACTACTCGGACAAAAATACATTTAAAGCTTATCATTATTATTAGTGAATTTACTGGAAAATTAAAGCAACAAATTAAACCAACCTGCACAGTGCACTGAACCCAAATTCTTCGTTATCTATAAATACCCCACAAACCGTTCCAATTCCCCCACCACCACCACACCATCTTCCTACTCTCTCTCTCTCCCGTCAACGGTTTTCAATTCAGAAAACAAAATTTCTAAAATGACGATCCCAATTTTTCATCTTCTCCTTCAGGCAATGCTAATAACTCTCTTCTACTCTTCCTTCAACTCAGCCTCAGCCCTAGCCACAGCAGTAGTGAGGTACAATGTGGTCAGTTTCGGAGCCAAGCCGGACGGCAGAACCGACTCCACCAAGTCCTTCCTCAGTGCATGGGCGCAAGCATGCGGCTCGGCTGGACCTGCCGCCATTTATGTGCCGCCAGGGCGGTTCTTGCTCGGAAATGCTGTGTTTGGTGGGCAATGTAACAACAAAGCTATCTCCATAACCATCGACGGCACCTTGGTGGCTCCGTCCGACTACCATGTTACTGGCAACGCCGGCAACTGGATTGTGTTCGATAATGTTGATGGGGTCTCCATTCGCGGTGGGTTGCTTGATGGCCAAGGCATTGCCTTGTGGGCTTGCAAGAACTCAGGAAAAAATTGCCCTCCTGGAGCCACGGTATGGTTTATTTCATAAAAAGAATTTTTCTACACCATACGTTCATACATGTTTTGATCTGTATATATGAAATTCACAGATCAAATTGAGACCATTACAATATGTATGCAAACGTGGTGTAAACAGAAGTTTCTCTAATTTCATATGACACAGTAGCCCATTCGTTGACTTTCTTTTACTGCATTTGGCGAGAAATTAATATTTTGCTTAAAATTAATCTAGCAGATTTTGAGTTTTTGATAGAAGAAATTAATTAAAAAAATCATTTGGGTTGAACTTAACGGAAGAATGAATTAGGATATATATGAACAGTCTTATAGCTACCCAGGTTATGTGATATATACACTTTCTTTTTCCAAATAAAGCAAAGGGGGTTTTTTAATATCGGCTATTTCTATAGGGGCATTACTGTCTTTTTAAAAATAGAATCAGTTATCTAAATTCTAATTAATCCGCAATTACAATTGCAAAATATTGCTGTAGCAGTAAATTTTGCAGCTGCAAGAAAATTTAAAACTATGGTTTGATCAGTGAGAGTGGTGAGGGACATCATGGAATGGTTTTAACTGCTCCTTCTTATCAACTGATAATATTATCGGCAGCTGTTTAGGTGTTGTTAGTAGAAATGATATTAGTGAGGTGTGGTTAAGAGAGATTCTCTCTGATCAATTAATTTTCTCGGTGACCAAACGGGGCCGAGGAAGGGGACACTGTTTAGTTGGTTTTCTGGGAAATTGAAAACTGTGAGACGTTGGAACAAAGAGTCGGGAGTTTTTCTTTACTCTTTAACTGAATTCACTTCGTTTTCTAGACATATCAATCAGTCAAGTTACCAGAAACAGATCTCTTGTGATTTCTTCCAAAATTAAAACAGGTTAGAATCTGGCGGTCAAACCTTAATGATTAATTAGCATGTAATATAATTATTTACAGCTTGCATTGCCCATTAATAAAGGATATCCGTTTAATTTGTTGTTTCACATTCCACTAACCACGGAATCATCATTTATCATGGAGAAAATATACTTTTCCAGCGTTGAAAGATAGTGTCTCAATTATATAGTGATTTTGAAAAAAAAAATTATTTTATCTTTATATTTTAAAAATATGCAATTTATTTTTTTTAATTTTTTACTCGCTAATCATAATTTCTGGAACTGTATATGTGTTTTGTTTTTGTCTTATTTTTTTTATTAATGGAAGGCTAACATGAGTTAAAATCTTTCAAGAGTATTTTCACTATTTAAAAACTAAATAATTGATACATGTAACTTTTTAGATTAAAAAATATATATTTTCTTATCCATTACAACGTTCTTGGTTGCTTTTGCATTGAGAATTACTGAAGTTGTGTAAAAAATAAAGGTCAAATTATATACTAATGGATTTTGTTGTGTGTATGTCCAGAACTTGGAATTTAGCAACTCCAACAACATCATCGTTAATGGGTTGACCTCACTCAACAGCCAAATGTTCCACATAGTCATCAATGAATGTCACAATGTTAAAATGCAAGGCGTGAAGGTGGCTGCCGCCGGAAACAGCCCTAACACCGACGGCATTCACGTTCAGTTGTCATCAGATGTTACCATACTTAACCCCAATATTCGGACCGGCGACGATTGCGTGTCAATTGGCCCCGGCACCACTAACATGTGGATTGAAAATGTTGCATGTGGCCCTGGCCATGGAATAAGGTATTTTTTTATTGTTTTAATTTTTTTTAATAACTCTTGTGTGAAACTTCAAATATGATGTTCCATGTTAGAGATACTGGTATTAATTTTGTTGCTTATGAGGGTTTTATTTATTTATTTGCTTAGCAGCATTGGAAGTTTAGGGAGGGACTCGAACGAAGCCGGAGTACGAAATGTGACAGTCAAAACAGCTACATTCACTGGTACTCAAAATGGCGTTAGAATAAAGACTTGGGGAAAGCCCAGCAGAGGATTTGTGGAAAATGTCGTTTTTCAACATGCAGTCATGGTCAATGTCCAAAACCCCATTGTAATTGACCAAAATTACTGCCCAGGAAACAAGGGCTGCTCTGGTCAGGTGAGTATGTAGAAGGCCATTTGGGCCTAACGCTCTTTCATTGAGAACCAAACAATCTTCGAACCAAGCCCATTTATTATAATGCACAAAAAAAAAGAGGATGTCGTAATTTATCCCAACAGAAGATATAATTTTTGAATTGCATGTAAATATTATAGAGTAAATTATATAGATTTTTTTAAAATTTTGTTAAAATTATATAGACTTCTCTTCTATTTTCAAAATATATACAATTTTTTTTAAAAAAACAAAGGATAAATTATACAAATTTTTTCTAAATTTTTTTAAAAATTTTATAAATTTTTCCTCAATTTTTAAAATACATACAAAACATAGAAGGATTCATGTAATTTTAACGGAACATAAGAGAAATTTGTGTAATTTACTCAATATTATATGTCTTGACATGTATTTGTTAGAGAGTAAATATCTGTATTTCTTGATCAGTGAGCTGATTTATTCTTCTTTGCTTTGCAATTGCCCTGTCAAATTAAGCAGGCCTCTGGGGTGAAAATAAGTGATGTTACATACGAAGACATTCATGGAACATCTGCAACAGAGGTTGCTGTGAAATTTGATTGCAGTTCTGAGTACCCATGCAGTGGGATAAGGTTGGAGGATGTGAAGCTGACTTATAACAACCAAGTTGCCCAAGCTTCATGTGAGCATGCTGGGGGAACCACGCTGGGTTTAGTTCAACCACAGAGCTGCTTATAGAAGCTCTTAGGTTCAAACCTTCGTTCCCTTAAATTTATTAACAGAATCAAAATCTTTGTCCATAAACTCTTCGGACAAGATAAATTATAGTATTGTAGTGCTTAGTAATAAAGTGTAATTGCTGGATGAAGATAGGAAGTTTATTGCTTTAGCCTGTGGCGTTTATAGCACAATGGGCTATGGTGGAGCCTGGCCTTGCATTAACAGGTACGGGCCATAGAACTTCAAAATATCTATGGCATAATTGTAATCTTATATTAAAAATATCATGGAACTTACCTTCTATTTGTTATTCGTTTTCGTTATTCTCTCCTGTGAAATTGATCCATGTAGTTTAGAATGCATAAATGGGTCAAAGTGCAAAATACTTGAATGTATTTGAGTGACCACGAAGAGTCATGTTACGTATACATTTATATTATTTTTATTTGAAAAATTTATCATTTATTATTAAAATTTTTAAAAAATAAAAATAGAAAAGCAAAGTAGCATGATAGACACCAGTAATATTTTAAATTTGAATCTTATATATTATTTACCCAACGTAGAGAATAAATTCGAAAAAAATGTAAAAGAAGAGTATAATATGGTTCACTTGTTGGGTGCCACCCACCTTTTTTTCCCTCTTTTAGTCTTTCCATATTTACTTAATATATTACTAGGTAAATGTAGAGCATCCATGTTATAATGTTTGGATCAAAAGAAACAATTGAACTTTCAAAGTAATATATTTTTTCCTCTGATAATACAATTAATACTATTAACTTTTTTTTAACTTAGTTTGAGGCAATTACTTTTTTTAATACATATAATTTTCTTTAATATTTTATTGAACACATAATTTTATTATAAAATAGTACAAATAAGAAACTATTATAAAATTAAGTATATATAATTTTCCTAATAAAATTTATTACAAAATTAAATTCAGTAAACTAACAAAATGATCTTTGAAATTATAGACCTACTTACTTTTTTCGTTGTCAAATTTCTTTTTAAAAATATGAGTTAATCCTAAAAAATATTTAACATGTTGCAAGTTAGTCATCTTTTCTCTACGAATCCATAGAGTAATGTTCAAATTTTATTATGATTAATTGATCCAATTAACACGTTAAAATCTACATAGTTGACTAAAAAAGGTTCAAATAAGAAAAAGATAAATGTATAATTTTTCAATTGAAATATGATAAATATATGATTTTTTTAATAATAATATAATAAGTGTATAATTTTTGTTAACAATTATTTGATTTTTTAATTAAACTATACACTTGTCATAACATTATTAAAAAATTATACGTTTATCATATTTTAATTAAAAAACCTTACAATAAAGATATAAATAGTTGCATCTAAGTTTATTCTTAAGGAAAAAACATTGTTTTGCAAATGATATATAGAACCCTAAAATGTTTTTTTTATCAAATAAATTTTAAATATATTCACCATTTCCTTATTATAAGTTTGTCTCAAATGAAATGTGAGCAAAATTTCCAAAAAAAAAAAACCCTATCTACATGCCTCCAAGTGGCCTTCACCCCATTGGAAAAACCCGATCTATATGCCTTCAATCATAAATAAATAAATAAATAAAGTATCCCAAAGATAGGTTAGTAAGATGCAATGTTATTAAACCCAGATCGGACTAGCCGGTTCAACTGGAAAATCGGTGAACTGGCCTCATGTCCAATCCGAAACAATCTCAAAACCAGCTTGGCACAGAACCAGTCAAAGTTGGTCAATAACCGGGTTGGACCGAATGATTTTTGGTGAAAATCAGCACTGAATTGGCGGTTGGACCGGTCTGCAACTCTCAAATAATATTCCGCAAAAACTGGCTTCACCAAGTCTCGAACCCGCGTGTGTGTAGCATCAGAGTTGCAACGCCTCCACTAAGCCAGAACACATCATCAGTTTCATTAGGCAATATTTTATATAAGTTCTTTGTTATTGTTTTATTTTACCACAGCAAAAGACAGTGATGCGTCTTGAACCTATGTGCTCTATTAAACTTAGGCATTTCCAACCACTGGTCCAGGCAGCATTTTCAGTTTTTAATACAATATTTAATATAAGACATTCTCTCTTATTCTATAACTAAGATAACTAAAAATGATTCAAACCTTAACCATAAAATGATTTAGATATTTTTTATTAAAACTATGTAAATATATTTTAAATAAATTAAAAATTAAAAATTATGTTATGTGTAATTTATTTTTATGTATAATTAATCATAAAATATTTTTAAATTTATTAGTTATTATTTATTATCTTAAATTTTTAATATATATAATAATATATATATTTAATTATTACCGGTTCGACCACGATTCGACCATGGTTCGACTAATGAACTGTGAACCACTAGCTTCACCGGTTCACTGACTGGTCCGGTTTTAAAAACATTTAAGATGCACCTTAGTCTCTCTAGTCTCTACCAATAACTGTACAGTAAATCCTCGGTTACTTTTTAAAGGCTCTACACAACAATCTCAAACTTAAATATACTAGTCCTTTTTTATTTTTTTTAAATTTTGTTTAGGTGTAAACATACTTTTAGTTCGTCTTATTTCATAAAAATGTCAATATATAATTAGCCCCTCTAATTCAAATAGAAACTGCTAAATGTTGCCATCTTATTAAAAAAAAAACTAATTTGCCTCTTTGTCACATTTCTAATCAAAATTTAGTGTTAACTTTAACAATTTATTAACTTGTACATTAAATTTAAGTGTGATATTACCAAATATATAAATGACTTAAAAATCAAAATTTGAACATGAGTTAAATTTTGAATAAAGATATGAGATAGTAAAATGAAATTATTTTTTTAAAAAAATAGAAAGACAACATTTAATTGCATGCTTTTGAACTAAACTTTAGAGGAACTAAATTGAAATATTCATAAAATTATGGTACAAAAATACATTTAAGGCTTATCATTATGAGTAGTGAATTTATTGCAAAATTAAAGTTAAACCAACTTAAATTGTATATTCAACCCAAATTCACAGTCATCTATAAATACCCCACAAATCATTTTAATTCTTCTACTATTACCACCAACTTCATCATTACCAAATCTTTCTTACTCTCTCTCTCTCTCTCTCTCTCTCTCTCTCTCATCATAAAATTTGAATTTTTTGAAGTGTGAAATATGTAAAATGTCTATGAAGTAAAAGAGTATGACATAAAAAATAAGGGCATGTACAGGGCCTACTTTCTTTATTTTTACTTTTCTTTTTATCTCTATCTCCTACACACACATACACTTTAGAGACACTTTACAAGCTTTACATTTCAAAGGATCCAAATTGATTATAATTATGATCTCAACACTTAAAACGTGCCCTCTTTTTCACCTTCTTCTCCTTTAAGCAATGTTAATAATCCTCTTTTACTTTTCCTTCAACCTAACCTTAGTTAAAGTAGTAGTGAGCTACAATATGGAGGTCTTTTTCTTGTAGCTGAGACATTCATAGGTTTTTTTTTTCTTGATTCATTCTTCCAAGAATTGCTTAAAACAAAAATTAGTTCATCAAAATTCAAGGTCCAATAAATTGAATAATTCAAAATGACTCTTCAAGTTAACGAATTTGTGACTCTTAAATATCCAATTGATTAATTAATTTTTTATAACATATTCCATTTTTCTTTGACGAATAAGACACGAGTTATTGTTATTCTCTTAGAATTTTTTGTAAACCCTTTTGAGATAAATAGTTTTTTCTGTGCAATTTCAAATGTGAAGTAACGCTTTGTATCTTATTGGTGAAATTAAATACTTGAAATCCAATCAATCTCACATTTTCTTCTTTTCTTTCTCATGAAATAATGGGTAATCAATTTTAGTGCCAAGCCAAGTGACAGAATCAACTCCACCAAGGCCTTCCTTAGTGCATGGTTACAAGCATGTAAAAACTTGGTGACATTCTGCAAGTAGGCCACACAAGTAATATAGAGTGAATCCAATATCACCTTATAGGGAAGGTATATCAAGTACTAAAATTCTAATCATCCCTATTATCTGAAAATATTAGCAAAATCAAGATCAACTAATTATCATCTAAGAATTGAATTATAAAACTTAAAAATAAATGACGCAACTATATTAATTATGAAAGGCTCTACAGTTTAGATATCACCATTTATTTTCTCATGAACGATCAAGAATGAACTCGCAAATTGACTTATATCTTATTGATGACCTGATTCTCTAATGCATATGTAATTCTCTTTCAAGACAAAACATATGTATTTATATTACCCTACATCTACTTTTGTGATCACAAGACTTAACATAAACCCTTTAAGAACATTGGAATTTAATGTAATGCAACATGTGGCCACTTGGCATGCATGAAGCTTATTAGTCCCGCAATACGTTATACAATATATCATAAATTGCAAATAGTAGCTAGCCATTCACAAAAATTTAAGAACAAGAACAATAGATTAATCATTAATAAAGTTAATTCACAATAATTCTCAATCAATCATAATAGGTAAATGAATCCATCTAAATGCCAAAAAAAGGTTTTAGCTATACATAACTGAAAACAAAATCCTAAGAACAAAACTAATTGAATTCATAACAAAAAGAATCAGTAGATGAAAGAAAACAAATCAATTGACAACAACAATCTTCAAAAGAACTTCTCCAAATCTCCAAAGTTGTAACGTGGTTTCAAACCTTTCTCTTGATTGATGTATGTGGCAATCTAGCTTTTCAATTTCCTTTTAAATGCCTCTAACTAAGGTTAAGTTTACCTTCCAAAATTGACCCTGAACCAAAATATTATGCAAAATGCACTATAACACATTCATATCCAGGGGGTGTAAATATGTTCAATCGCATGTCCCTTGGTGTAATTCTCTATCTATGATTTCTTTTAGCATTATAGTAGTTACATGCATAATTTTTCCTTTTCACCTTTCCAATTGAATCCTAATACCATATCATATAAGAAATCACATAAAATGGGATCAAGAAAATAGAGTTTCAAAGCAACTAAGTATATAAAAATTTACACATTAAACTCCCCTAAATTTGAATCTTTGCTTGTCTTGAGTAAAAACGAAGTAATAAAGATTACTCTGACTTTTCAAGCACTTTATCATCACTCCAAACAATCATTAAAGGATTATCAAATTCTCTACAAGGATTATGCAGTCACCTCAATATCCATAGTCTAAAATCAAAATCAAAATAGAAATCATATATGTGTGCAAAAGATAAATCTTGTAGGCATGAAATATCAGTTAGCCTCATACAATTTTCACCATTAATGCCAAAGGAGTCCTATTACACTTATCATTAAAATTTTCCTTCCTTGACTATGACAAACAAGCTAATAGTATAGAAGCCCTTCCTTGGATCTTGTCACTAGTTGTTCTTTATAGCTTTTCTCTTCCTTTACCATGGTGACAAAGTCAAGGTTCTATGCATTCTCATAATTTAGGCTTCCTTTAAAATAATAGTTATTTTAAAATTAAAAGTAGCCCAAAATAATGGAGTAGAATTTTATGTGCTCTAATTACTTAAAACCTACTTCAGACAAGAAAAAAGAATGACAAATTCTTCAATTTTAACTAATTAACTTTGGCAAAGATCAAATAATTACACAAGTTGTAATTCCTTCTTTAATTACTCATTTTTAGTATTTTTTATGGTGAATAATTCTAATTAATTTATATTTGATTAGCTTTCCCTTTTTAAGTGTTCTTTTCTGGTGTAAATTCTTTATTACGCATCAACTAACTATTGTAACATAGTGAGTTATGGAATACATTGGAAATAATGTCATACCATAATATAATTGCACAATATTCACACTTTAATGTGCATAAA
Organism: Erythrophleum fordii; assembly: GCA_032878935.1. NCBI lineage: Eukaryota > Viridiplantae > Streptophyta > Magnoliopsida > Fabales > Fabaceae > Erythrophleum > Erythrophleum fordii. The sequence continues at coordinate 4,209,150 of JAVQMF010000049.1, read as the reverse complement.
CATCAATTTTTCTTATATTAAGCACTTTTAGCAATGAAAAGTATCAATATTATAGGCTCATTTTCTTAAATCTTACATAAATGCACCACTTTAAGATTCCAAACTCAAATTCCACCCTTAACATAGTTGCTCAATCAAAAACATCATGAAAAGAAGCAATAAATTCGGGTTCAAACCATGCATTGACAAACTAGCACCATAACATTATTTTTCATGGTTTTATAATTCTGCCACAATTTTCAAAAATTCATATCTTGAGCTAGGGACCTTTAAATCATACAAATTAGAATTCTATGGAAAGCTCAAGACATGAACTACATTTTATAAAAATTTCAAATAAAAAAAATAGTTTAGGCCACAAAAATCTAATGAAATAGTAACACTATTAGAATTTCATACATATGTAGACTTGAAACTTTGGAAATATATATCTTAAGCCACACAATTCCAAATTAAGTGATCTTAGTGGCTATCGAAAGCTTATAATGCCAACTATATGTCTATAAAATTTTCTAAGCATTGGAGTTCATTTGGCCCCTCAAAGATATAGAAAACTAAAACTGACCAAATAAATAGTGACAGGGCAAATTTACATTTTTCAGCCAATTTTAAAAAATCATAATAAATTATGCAGAGCTCCCACAATTATGTTCTTTAGTTCTATGAAAATTTCTCAATGAGATCTAAATTCTTGCCAAATTTCATGCCAAAATTCATTCATTTGGTCTACTTTTGGGTTAGGGACAAATTATGGCTCAAAATGGCATCAAAGTAGCATCAAATGGTTCAAAATGGCTTCTTACATAGCTTATGACCATTTGAGCACATCCAACACTTGAAATAAAGCATGTGTGGCCATCTCATCCAATCCAAACCATCATGGAGCTCAAACTTACTCTCTCACTTAGCTTTGCACACACACTTTCTAAGGTACATGCATACTAAAAATTCATATTCTTACACATATAGCTCCAAATATGGTATATACATCATAATCTCATACATCTACATATATGTAAAGGTTTACATTACATGAATTACATATACAACTATATTTTGACATTAAATTACGTAATATCTTAAATCATTGTCAGAGTAATATAATTCAAGCTTCTTGGCCTCCATTCTTTACTCCTTGAGAATTTCATAGACATGGTTAAGAATAATATGGGAAGGAGTGAGATTCCAAGTGTAACATCTGAGTTTTGTAGAAGCAAGGACTCAACGTTTTAGAATTTTTTTAAGTCTTCTCGCTATAACTAGGACACCTGTTTATTATAACTAAGATGTCAGTTTGCTATAGTAAGGATACCAGTTCACTATAGCGAGTTCATGGCCATACAAAATCTAGGGAATTTCTAGCAATAGCATAAGCTGTGGCTAGAATAGATGAGGTATGGAATCGATAAAGTCTTACAATAGTGAGAGGTGTTTCTTGCTATAACGAGACTCATTTTGGAGCTTTAGAAAACACTAAATGATAGATTTTTAAATGGAAAAATGGAGTTGCCTGAGGTTCTCAGAAGCTCTAAAAACCATAGGAACCTCTGAAATGGTTTAAACCCCCTCCGATGAGTGATTTTGGCAAAGGGTTGACCTAAATTTTGACCGAACAGTTCGGGAAGGTTTTAGATCCAAAATGAGTGATTCCAAAGCCCTTTTATAGGTTAGAGAACCTAAATTTCATGATGGAAAAGAAAATTTTCAAAAGAAGTTGAAATAGGCCTAATTAGACAAAACCAAGAAATAAGGATTAAAGTGCAAAATGAAAAGTGACAAAAAGTGGAACCCTAGCTTCTTAAAATGTCCAGAATTTGCTCCTCCTTCTAACCGACCTTGTTTTGCCCAAACAAAGGGAGAAATACCAAGGAGAGAGATGTACCAAAGGAGGAGAGGAAGAGGAAGAAAGACAAGGCAAAAATGTATAAAAATGGATGGAATTCCATTTCTAGCAACTTGAATCTCCTACTTCCTACCTCTCTTTTCTATGGTTTTATTGATGGGTTTGGTTCTATTTTGAGCTCTATCCAGAGGGGAGAAGTTTAAAATTTGAGGGACCAAAGCAAAGGAAAGAGCACTTGAGAAAAGTTAAAAATCAAGGTAAGGTTGTTATTTTTCATGCTTCTTCTCCCTTACTCCCATATGTGTGAGTATCAGCCACTATTTAGATAGCCAAGAGGAAATTGTTTTGAACTAAACTAAGAGTGAAACTTAGGTTTTAGTGGGTGGAAAACAAGATGGTACAAAGGAATCCAAGAAAGAACCATTGAAATTTAAGATAAATCTCTAGGGGAAGCTTTCTAGCCATAGTTTAAGATGTCTAAGAGTTTATATGGGTTTCTAAGACATCAAGGAAGCCTCCCATATACATCTCCCATCCAAGAAGCAACGAAAAGTCCATGGGTACTCCTGGGCTTCCTATGTCTCGTCCAAAGAGGGTTCTCCCATCAAGGGAGTATTTTGATTTCTTCCAAGTCCATATTAGAATCATATATGATGGGAGTATATGAGAGGAAGCCTTAAAAAAATTTTAAAAAGTCTAGGATGTGAGATGAAGGTGTAGGTTCCATAATATAGCATAATAAAGCAATTCCTAACTAGGCTCCTCCAAATGAGTATGTGATGGCTCCAACGAGTCTAAATGGAACCAAGATCTTGAATTTCAATAGTTGTTTCATTATGTCTTATATGGAAGCATTATAAAAATAAGTGAGAAAGTGAGCATGCATAAGAGTTGCATAAGACTAGAGCTCATTCTAATAACTTAAGCATGTCTCATTTGATGTGTCTAGACCAAGAGAACTTAGTACCTTCAAGTGTCAAGCCTTGGCCAAGAAAAAGGAGGAAGGTTTCAAAGGAAAAGTATGGAACTTTGGCTCCAAGATAGCTCTCTCTCCTTTCTCTCATGCATTTATGAGTAGTTTCTTGTCTTTGAATATTTGTATGTATGTTTATGTTATGTAAGATGTTTCTAGCAATTTTCAATATGCCATGGTACTATATTGTTTTGTTTATACTCTTGAAAGATGTTTTATGAATGTGTTTTGGCTTACATGAACTTGGTGAAGCCAAAAGTCCTTTATCTAAAGTGGGGATGAGCCAAAAGTCCCTAAAAATGGATGAGACAAAACCAAAAATCTCTCGAAGAGTGAGGCTTAGTCAAAAGTCCCTTGAAAGTGGGTGAAGCAAGTTTGAAAGTCCTAAAGAGAATGGATAAGTATGTTTTCTTAAATGAGAAAAATGTTTATGTATATTCATGAATTACTAGATTTCCATGCATTCATCTTTGGGTTTGAAATTGCATTCATTATGTATGATTGAAAAGGGTGAAGAGCTATTGGGATTCCTAGAATCTCACTCTTCCCTCCCCATTGCCTAACATACCTAGGTGAACTAAGGGCACCAAGAGATAGAAGTCACTAAGCTTGAAGGCTAGAAGATTGACCAAGAAATGGCTAAATACTTGTGTTGAACCTATATTGTTGTCAAATGGTATAATCTATTGATGTATGTGATGTAAAAACACTTGAACATATGTAAATGTATAGATATATGATGTATGTATGAGAATTGGTAGCCTATGAACAAGATTCAATGTTTTTGACATTGAAATGTAAAGATATGCATGTAAGATCTCTTGTATGTGGGCAAGTGGGAGACTTAATTTATGATGTATGAGTATTTAGACCTTTTGAGTATTTTTAGAAGGCTCTTTTCATATTTTCTGACGTGCTCAAGTGGCCTTGGTTAGAGTAGAAGAGCAAATGGTTCATATTTCACCCTTTAGAAGGCATAAGAATGACATTTTGGCACCCTATATCACAAACTGACCAAAATGGAGAAATTTTTCATGAAATTTGGCATAAATATAAGTCTCATCTAGAGCTTTTTGTAGAGCTAAGAATCATATTATTTGGAGCTCTAGAGAATAAATTATGAATTTTCAAAGTTGAAAAAATTTCTAGATTTGGCATATGCATAGTTCATATGATCAGTATTTTTCTTCTATCATTCATGTGACAAATGAAGTCCAATTGCCTTGAAATTTTAAAGGCATAAATTAGACATTATAAAATTTTCATAGCCATAAAGAGCACCCCATTTGGATTTACATTGAGAGAGATATGAATTTTTGAATTTGAAACTTATTGTCAGTAATGCAATAGGACCCTCAGTACTGTTCCATTGATTTTCATTAGCTTAATGTCAATTTCTGAATCTGGAGCTATTTTTACCCTAAAGTAGACATCTTTATATTTCCATATTGGTATATTTGATCCATTTGAATTTTTTTGGAATTATTTATGAATTTGTAAAATTCATATTAGTAAACTATGTTAGAACTCTAGGACAGCTGGACCTATGTTGCTTTTCTATTATTAATCATAGTCCAAATGATGTTTTCATGGCTTGGAAGTATTTTTACCATAAAGTTAACATTTAGGGCTTTCCAATAAGCTATGGTTTGTTAGATTTCAATTTTTTTCATATTTAATTATGAATTTGCAAACTCTGTGACAAAAAACTAGAATTTGAGCCCGAAAATAAACATGCATTTTTTATGTGTGGGCCTCCAAATCTGAATTGCATGAGATGTTTTGTGATGTTTATGACTCATATAGATATATTATAAGTAGGGGATAATATTTGAGAATTCACAGGATCCACAAAGTACAAAAGAAAATTTTTGAATCCCCTATAACATGGAATATTGCATTGTTTAATGCTTTTTCTCCAAGAATTACTATGCTGAGGATGTGGAATCCTTGAAAAGGTATGAGGAAGGCTAAAGTCATATGGTGTTACACCAAGAATCTTAATAGGTCAATCATCCTTCAAATACACTTATAGAGCATGTTATCATGTAAAAAAAAAAAAAGAAAGTATGCATCATATTCATCTAAACATCAAATATAATCACATTTATGAAATCAAATAGATCCATCAAGGTCAAAAACAAGCTCTAAGGACTTTTGGTCTAACCTCACCCATGAAATTTTGGATTAGCCTCACCTATTTTAGGGACTTTTTACTTAGCCGCACTCATTCCAAAAAACTTTTGGCCTTGTCTCACCCTTATTTAAGGACTTTTAGCTTCACCTCATCCAATTCAAAGGACTTTTAGCCCAACCTCACCCATTAAGAGCTAATCACATTCCAAATGCATTTTATGAAACATAATGATACCATATCATCAAACCAATAACAATGGGCATGTTTCATAGTTCAAACACACATATAAGTAATCAATGACAATCAAACAACTAAGATAAGTATACAAGAATGGATGAAAAGCTACATTTCTCAAGAATGTACGAAGTTCTTCCTTGGTTTCTAACTCCTCTTCTCGGCCTCACACATGCACTTAGGAAAGGTTTGATTTACTTGGCCTAAATACATCAAACGACACACAAAGATATCAATAAAACTATCTCTAACCTTAAATAAGCCTTATACAAGCTAGTTCTAAATCTAGGCTTCCATATGGCTCCATGTTGTAGCATAATGAAGCAACTCATATCATTCATTATCTTGACTGTAATTTCTCACTCAATCTAAGTCATATGAATCGATTTAAACTTATTGGAGTTATCACAAATCTAATCAAGGAGTCTAACACCAAGTTACTTCTTTGTGCATAATAAAACCTTAAACTTTCAATTTGCAAAATATGATTTCTAAATTCAAACCAATGGTTCCTTTAATATTTATAATTCATATCTAAGCTATTTCTATCTTTAAAATTAAAGAAAACTCTCCTCAGGTGCTTCCTTTAAAGCTTGACCGAGACACACACATAATGGCACCCATGGAGTTGTATTCATTTCTCTTGAAAATTTGGCATCCATGAAGCTTCTTAGGTCTCTTATGAACTCAAATATACTCTTATATAAGTTAAATTATCATTAAAAAGTTTCATAAATCCTTAGGTGCAATCAAAACCTAATTTCTCAATTAGACATTTCATGGTTTCTTACTTTATTCTAATGGTAAAATCTTAATCTCCACATTCCAAAATCTTAATTCCTAACATGATTCAATGAAAAACTAACCCTTCCCATGTTTCTCCTATAGTGGCTAAACCCATAAGGTGATGAAGAAGTAAGGAGGAGCAATCTTCCATACCAAAGCATATATCAAATGAAATGAATTTTCATGATTGTTAATTTGGTGTGTTTGGTTCCTTGTTAAAAGACATTTTTTCCATGAGTTCAGATTCAAAACAAATCCCTTTGAGAAGTCAAAATGTAACAACCGGGAAAAAGGAAAGAAAAGGGAAAAGAAAGGAAATGAAATCTGGAAATTTTCAGAATTCAGAATTTCTGCCAAGTCCTCTCGTAATAGCGAGAAACGGTCTCGCTACAGCGAGAGAGCTAGTTCGCAATAGCGAAGGCGATTCTAGCTATAGCGAGTGCTGGCAGCAGCCCATACAAAAACCAAGGAGTTGCTCGCTGTAGCGTGCGCCATAGCGAAAGGGAAGTCTGGAACTGACGCGATTTCGCCATAGCGAATGGTAAATCTTGCCATAGCAAAGGGAGCTGACCCGATCTCGCCGTAGCGAAGGCTACACCTCGCCATAGCGAAGACAGATTACACGAGCTCGCTATAGCGAAGGTTAGTTTTCGCCATAGCGAGGGTCGATCCGGAAGAGAGTAAATAGCGAGAATCAGACTTCATTAAACGCCCAAACTCATTTCTTCTCTCATATCTGCCCTAAGCTTCGACCCAAAGAGAGAAAAGAGGCGTGGAGAGTGTGAGAGATCAAGAGAAGGACGAAGATCAAGGGAAAGGTAAGGTAACTTCTCCCATTTCTTCTCAGAACTCTGATCCCCTCCCTTTGCCCTCTCTTTCTGCGGTTGTATTTGTGAAAATGGACGAATTTTGGGCCTGGGTCAGAAGAGAGAAAGTGGAAAACTCTTTTGAATCCTTGTGTTTTCTTTGAAAATGTGGTTTTCCACTACCATGGGAGCTTGAGAGAGAGAAAGGGTTAATGGCATTCTAGAGAGAGAACCCTAAGTTTGTATGTGATAGAAGGGTTGCTCTAAATTAAATTATAAGAGAGTAATTGCATGCTTTTGGTGTGTCTAGGCTCAAGTGAAGCACCTTCATCAAGGTGTGAGTGTGAACCTAAGGAGGGAGAGGAGAAATTGAAAGGAAAAGCCAGTGTTGGCTTTGGCTCCAAAGGTAGCTCTCTCTTTCACTCTTTCTTGTAGCATTCTTGGTTGTAATAGTCATTGTATGATATGTATATGCTGAATGTGTGGAATATGCCATATGCTATTGTTTTGATGCATTGAATGTCAATATGCTTGTGTGATGAGTTGTGAGAATTGCTTGGGTGCGGTAGTGCCGAAAGTCCCTTGAGATGGGTGAGGTGAAGCCGAAAGTCCCTTGAGATAGGTGAGACAAGGCCAAAAGTCTCAAACGAGTGAGGTCAAGTCAAAAGTCCTTAAACTCGGGTGAGGCCATCCAAAAGTCCCTAAACTCGGGTGAGGCTAGACCAAAAGTCCCTAGAGCTTAATTTTGGCATTGTTGTGAATTCCATAGCATGTACATGATGTGTTGGATGATTGAGAATAGCTAAATGCTTATTCACATGCTTTGACTTGTTATATGCCTTGATTGCTTGCTGGATTAAGTGCTTGAGCTACTGAGATTCTCCGAATCTCACCCCTTTCCCCTCCCAACTAATATGCTAGGTGGAGCTCAAGGAGAACCGAGCACACACCAAGGAGTCTAGGAGCATGCGTAGCTAGTTATGAGTTTTTGTTTTGATATTTTGATGTATATATGATGTAAAGTGGTGTCAAATGAAGATGTGCCCACTATTTTTGAGATGTAAAGTTTGTAACACGTGTAGAAATACGAAAGGATGATGTATGAACTCTGTTATTAGCCAAAGTAATGGAAATGTGGGTTTTTACCCCTTTGATGCATGGATGTAGTAGTGTATTTTTGGCCGTAGCATAGTGAAAACAGAATGTATGATGATTTGGATCATATGGACATGTTAGATATACTAGTCTTATGCTTTTAAACTTGTCCATGTGGAGTGAGAGTGTGTGAGAGGCTATCTAGACCCGTTTTGAACCTTTGGAGTGCCAAAATCGGTATTTTTGTGAGCTCCATCAAAGTATGACCGGATGAGCTCCGTTTGCCATAAAATTTGGCGTGTCTCTAGAGTTTGTAGAAATCTTCTTGAGAAGCTAAAGTTGGTAATATTCGGAGGTCTAGAGAATATTTGGGGAATTGTTAAATTTGGGAGAATTTAATGGATTGGTCATGTACTGTTCATCTAAACCAGAAAATGAAATCTGTGGCACTTTTAGACCAAATGGATTCCAAATGTGGTGAAATTTTATACACATAAACTAGAAAACCAAAGTGACGTTTAGGAACTAGAATCACCCAAATCGGAGGTCTGTAGAGAGAGATTGAACCATCTGAAGTTCTGTATCAGCATCAGGGAGCTTATCTGACCCCCATCACTGTTCCATCGGTTTTCGGGGTGCAGGAGCTACTGAACTGATCTGGAATTATTTGTCTCCTCTAGTAGACATCTGTATATTTCCGAATTGGTATAATGTGCCCAGATTGGATTTTTGTGGATTTAGTTATGAATTTTCGAAAGTCATGACAGAAAGCTGCACCAGAAACAGTGACAGCTGGACCTTCCTCCCATTTTCGATGTCAAACTTAGTCCAAACGATGTGTTTGTGGTTCGGATTGATTTTTAGTGTAAAGTTGACAGTTAGAGCTTTCCAGAAAGCTAAAGTTTGCTGCATTCCCATTTTTCTACAATTTCTTATGATTTTCCAAACTTAGAGCCAAAATATGACTTTTGGGCCCAAGTGAGAAAATGAAATTTTTATGGTTTCGGCTCTATACCCGTGGCCTATGGTTTGTTTCATGCTATGTATGAGTCGTATATATGGAGTATGAGTTTAGAAGTTGAATGATGGGTTCACAGGACTCACAGGGTGAAAGATGAGTATATGAAACCCCGGTTCATAGCGTGTAAATGCCACGGGAGAGTAGTGACTCTTTGGAAATCATGTGGAACCGAGCCCAGTGAGAGGCTAGGTAGCGGTAGTAGTTTAAGGTGTCACACAAAACCATGGAGAAAAAGTGAAAAAAGAATGGAAATTAGACAATGAAAATATCATAAGCAAATTCCTTAAATTTCCTTACCTTAGGTGGTTTCAATCTCCCTTGAGTTTTAGTATTGTTTAAGGCGTCCTTTAGGTCTAGTTCATAGCTAAAAATTTTGGCCAAATGAAGGAGAAAAAGGTGGAGCGGCTATTCATATGAAGGATGTAACACCATAATATATTAACTCCAACTAGTCTCTGCTTAGGCTCGATTCCATATGATTTCCAAAAAAAATGACAAAAGCCGTGGCATTTTGATGTTATAAATCGGGGTTCAACACTTATATTTTGCCTCATGAGTCTCATGAACCCATCATTTCAATTCTCTCTTAAAACTCCATTTATACAACTCATACATAGTATAAAACAACCCATGAACCATGGATATGAAGCCAAAAACTAAGAAAGTGTAATTTCTCAAATGGGCCTAAAAGTTAGATTTTTGGCTCTAACTTTGAAAAATCATAAATAATTCCAAAAAAATAGGAATAAAGAAAATCATAACTTTCTGAGAAGCTCTAAGTGTTAACTTTACACTATAAATAATGGCCAACCACAATCTCAGCATTTGGTGTTTGACATAAAAAAAGAGACAGAGGTCTGGCTGTCTTTGGTACTGGTGCAGCTTGCTGTCATGAATTTCAAAAATTCATAACTAATTCCACAAAAATCCAATCTAAGAAAACTATACCAATTTGAAAAGTTACAGATGTTAAATAGAGGAAAAAAATAAGTCCATATCTGTTCAGTAGCCTTTAGACCTCAAAAACTGATAGAATAGTAATGAAGGTTGAATGGCTTCCCTGATGCTGACACAGAACTTCAAAAAATTAGTTCTCTCTCTAGACCTCCGATTGAGGTGTTTCTAATTGGTATAGGTTATTGTAGATGTCTAATTTATGACCATAAAATTTCATGACAATTGGCTATTGTTTGGTCCATGAATGACACAGATTCATTTTCGGACCTAGTTGCACAGTACAATAACCAAAACCAGAAAATTCTCCAATTTCAACAATTCGCCAAGTATTCCCTAGACCTCCAAATATTACCCACTTTAGCCTCCTAAGAAGCTCCCAACAAGCTCTAGAGGTATGTCAAATTTCATATCAAGAAGAGCTCATTTAGTCATATCTTGACAGAGTTCACAAATTTGGCGGTTTTGACACCATAAAGGATTCAAAATAAAGGTAAATGGTCCCCTACATGCTCTAGCACCCCTTGGACAAGTTTTAAAGCATAAACATGGTATATATGAATTGTCCAAGTGGTCCAAATCATCACACATCTCAAACTCACTATGTTACAGGCAAAAAGATACTACTATAGATAAGCCATGAGGGAGTCAAATCTCATAATTTCATTGCTTTGGTGCTATACATAATTCATACATCATTCATAGATAGTTCTATACTTGCTCAAGCATTTACATCTCAAAAATAATAGGTGCATATTCATTTTGGCACCTCTTTACATCAAAAGAACTAAAATAGCTATAAACTCCCTAATCATGCTCAACTAGGCTCCTTAGTGTGTACTTTGATATCTTTGAACTCCACCTAACATGTTAAGATAGGAGAGGGAAGGGGGTGAGATTCATGGAATTTTAATAGCTCATGTACTCATTCAAGGAAATAATCAAAGCATATAAACAAGTCAAAGTATGCAAATAGGCATCTAACCATTCACAATCATACTATACATGATTTACATGCCATGAATATCATATCAATGCCAAGAATAAGTTCTAAAAACTTTTAGTCTAACCTCACTCGATTTTAGGGACTTTTGGATGGCCTCACCCTTGGTTTAGGGACTTTTGACTTGGCCTCACTCAGTTACGAGACTTTTGGCCTTGTTTCACCCATCCTCAAGGACTTTCAGCTTTACCTCACCTAGCACAGGGGACTTTTGGCACTACCTCACCTGAGTAATTTTCACAATCCATCACATAAACATATTAGTACCTATGTATCAAGGTAACATCAAATGACATGTCTCACAATAATGACTATATACATCCAAGAATGTAACAAGAAAGAGTAGAGAGCTACCTTATAAGCCAACACAAGCCTTCCCTTTCAATTTCTCTTATCCCTTCTTAGTCTCACAATCACAACTAGATGAAGCTATTTCTTTTTAGCCTAGACACAACAAGAGCATGGAATTACTCTCTCATAACTTAACAATTATTCATAAAGCTAGGGGGTTCTTCAAGCAAACCCTATAAAGCATATAAGAAACTAGGGGTTCTCTCTCTCTAAAATTTCACCAATTCTTCTCCTTTCTTTTGTATTTTCTCAACTTCCCACACTCTAATTCAAGGCTCTCTTGCTTCCTTCCTCTCTCAAGCTTTCAAGTTGGTAGAACCAACATACTCAAGGAAAGTAAGGGGAGAAGATGCAATGAAATCGGAAGAAGTTATCTTAAATAAAGCTATTTCTAAAAGGCTCTTCCTTTGCATAAATGTTCTCTTCAAATCCTTACACTTCCCTCTCTGATTTAGGCCCAAAACAAGGCCAACTCAACCAAAATCATAGAAAGAGAGGGCAAAGAGAGAAGAACAAAACTCTAAGAAGAAAAGCTATGAAAATCTCAAGCTTGCTTACTTTTTTCTTGTTCTTCCTTCCTTCTCTAGGTCTCTCTCTCTCCTCAGCCCTTTTCTTTGTCTTGGTTGAAGCCTAAGTTAGTTTAAAGAAAAAGAAGGGATTTGGACGCTTTAAGAAGTCAAATTCTCTTTTTTTACGCTTTTCTGGACTAACCCTCGCTATAGCAAATAATAACTCTCGCTACGGCTAGCATGTATCAGTCTCAGACCCCTGTTTTTGCTACAGCACATGCTATTGTGAGAAACTCTCTGGTTTTTGTATGGGATGCCCGTACTTGCTATAGCTAGAAGCATTCTCGCTATAGCTAACAGGTACATCTGCTATAACTAGACCATTTCTCGCTATAGCGAACAGGTACATTTGTTATAGTTAGGCCATTCCTCGCTATAGTTAGGCTATTTCTCGCTATAACTAGCAGACTTAGAAAAATTTTAGGATTTCAAAAATTTTCAACTTTCTTTTTTTTCTTTTTTTTTTCTGGTTGTTACAAAGGAGCTAGGGCTTTACAATTTTTTAATATTCCAACTTTGCCCTTAAACTTGATTTCCTTCACTTAAACTCATTTTAATTCCTTTTTGAGACACATCTTTTTCATCATAAAATTTAGGTCTTCTAATTGACAAAATGCCTTTGGTTTCACATTAATTGGATTCAGAACAACATTAAATAATCTAGTCAAAATTTTAGTCAACTGATAACCTAAATTATACATCAGAAGGGTTTTAACCATTCTAAGAGTTCCTATGGTTTTTAGACCTCAGAGAACTCTGGAAAACTCAATTTTCACATTTAAAACTCTCTCTTTTGAGTTTTCAAAAGGTAGCCTAAAATTATAATTTTGCCACTACATTATTTCTTAAATTTGTTTAGTCATTTTAGCTTCAATTTCGGGCTATACTCAGCCTCTTACCCATATTTTTAAAATATTCTAATTAACATTCTAATCTCAATTAGTCTCAAATCACTTTACTTCAGGATCCTTATTCACTAATCAATTGGTTCTAATTTTGATTTCTCATAATTCATACTGGCCTTTGTTAGGCCCGTGACCATTTGTAAGTAACTCATTCTACTCTTTAAGAGTTATTTTAAATTCTTAAATCATAGGATATTACAAATAAACTATTATTAATACATATTATTAAAAGTTCAAAAATAGAGAAGCGGGTCATCATAAGTATAGACTATAAAATATCACTGGGAATTCAATCTAAACATGAGATGATCCTAATGTTCTAGATGACAAACATCCATTCTTGTATTGGGAATTGGATCCACTCAGCCTAGAGTTCTAAAATCACATTGTAGATGGACATCTAAGAAAAATATAAATCACAATGGAATGAGAAATAATTTTCTCAATAACATAGATAAGATTAATGCAATATAATAACTATGAAGAAATGTCAAGTATTAATTTTGATAAATAGCAAATAATATAAACAGAACATTCTAATAGAAAATAATTAAATCTATAGAAATAGCGTAAAATAGAGAATAATAAGATATTTCATAATATTCAACATAAATATAAAATAAAAAAATAAAAGGTAATAGAAAATTTCATTTGATTACATAAATAGAGAATGGCATGTGAATTTCAAGATTTCTTACATATTAATAAAATGTGATTTGAATACAAATAATAAATAAGACATTAGCAGGTTCATAATTCATATGTCATAAGTAATCAAATAGACGTAGGATAAAGAAAATACAGCAGACAATAAATATGGGTTAGCTTGATTATTAAGCCTTGGAGGTTACCAAGCTCAATACCTAAATCATGTTGCACTGGCATTAATAGGCTTAATACCCAAATCATGTTACATTGCCATGACTTAGGAGGCTCACTCATGCTTTCTTTACTAAGGCATCCCCTACTAGGTACCTAAGGAAAGTTATATCAAAATATCATAATAGTATGCCATCCAAGTAATCATCTGATCTGAGAAAGAACTATCTTGCATAACTCTATGCATAATCAAATAATTTCAATAGCATATCAAGTGTACTGGCATTTGAAAAATTATATTTAAATAATTAAAATTATCTTTCCACTTTTCTAAGTCCAAATTTGTCCTAGAACCTATCTAGTGTCTAAAATAATTCATAAATCAAGGTTTAACGTCAAGGTACGGTATAACCATAAAAAGGCTCGTTCAAGTACAGGAAATGTTTAATAAAGCCTAATAAGTCCAAATAGATCTAATATATCTGAATGGCACTCACCGGTTATAATTAGTCATTTTAAATATTTTAGGTATCTTAATTAATTAAAATTGGATATCCAACACAAACAATAGCTATCCAATACCAACTCTGGCAGACACAGGGCTCATCTCCTAATTAAGGCAACTCTATTATAATTCATACTAACTAGTCCTTTACCAAATAACCTGCAATTATATAAATATGAATTCAAATAACATATTATTAGAACAAATCTTCACTATTTAATCAAATATCAATAGAATGCTACATAAATTTTTAACTTTTATAAATAAACTCTAAAAATTATGAAATAAATATTAACATAATCCAAACAGTATATAAAGTATATTAGATTATACAGATCATCCAAAATATCTCACATAACACAATTAAAAACTCAAGAAACTTATAGTCAACACTTTCTCCAAAAAAGTTGACTTTTTATATAATTGTCTATAATTCACCAAATTTTCACCATATGCCTTATTTTTAGTGTAGATTAACCTAATCTAGTTGAATTTTGAAAAACTCTTCTCCAAGTATGTGATGTGTGTGTTAGCCAAACCTAGGGGGAGTGTGTATGGATGTGTTATTTTCTTTGGTTTTCCTTTGCTAAAAGGCCATAAATACATACTCAAAAGAGACAAACAAAAACCCTTAATCAATTTCTACAAAATCATGAAATTACTCAAGCTTGCACTAAGATGAAATTAAAGTAACAATTGCCATAATCTTCATAAAAATCAAAATTATATTAAGCAATCTCTCCTTTAGGCTTTTTTCCATCAATTTCTCATTTATTTTCTCTCTGATTCCTTCCATGGCTTCGTGAGATTCAAAGTTCCATAAATCATAGAAAGGTCTCCAAAATTTAGAAATTTTCTTGAAGTATATGAATCCATTAGCTACATGTATGAATTCTTCATCTTTTCTTGGCATGGATTCATGAAACACCAAGAGTTCCTCTTTTGTTCTTGCCATGGCTGAAACTTGAAAGAGGAAGGAATAGAAAATTCATGGTGAAAAATGGAAGAAAAACTAAAAGGAAGAAACTAGTATATGTTACCTTGAATTTGTGATATTTTCTTTCCTTAGTTGCCTTCTCCTTTCTCTTTTCTCCTTCTTTTTTCTTCTTCCTTGGCTATGGCTCTCCCTCTCCCTTTTTCTTATTTTGGTCGAATATGTATATGTGTTTCTTATGAATGAAGGTGGCATGAGATGTGTGAGTTTTAATGTCAATTTTGTTTTAAATGGATGGTTATGATTTAAAGTTATTTTATGATGTTAGTTCCAAGCTATTAGATTAAATGGATGGCTAGGATTTAATCTTAAATTTAGAGATTAGATGTGAGCCTTTAGATTAGATGAATGGTTATGACTTAATCTCTAAAAGTAAAAAGAATCTAAACATTTATATCACTTCAATGGTCAATATAACATCTTGATTTAAGGATGAATATTAGTAGGTTTTTAATCATAGTTAGATTTTAATCATAGTTACCTTTCTTGTTTTTCATAAAAGTAACTTTGCATTTATTATAGCTGAAGTAACAATGATGTCATCTAACATCAACAATGACGTCAATGGTAACTTTTTCATAAAACATGAGATCACAATCTTTTATTAAAATTTGTTGATGTAAGCATCATCATTGCTCCGTAATACATGCAATCTCTAGAAATCTCCCTTACACATGGAGCCACATCAACCCTTTCCTTACACATAGCACCACATCATCTCCTTTCCAACTAAAATTTATGAAAATGCCATCATTTGTCGATGTGTCCTTTTGTAAGTTTTTTGTAATATTTTATTCGGCCTACGTTTTCAAGTTCTCTATTATAATTTAATATTATTTAGGCCTATGTAGGTCTTACTTAAGTTTTTTAGTCATATATTTTATTATTATTTTATTATTTAGGATCTAAATGACCATTTTGCCTCTAGTGAAAGGATAATAGATAAGCACCTCTGTTCATTTTTTATTTATATCTTCTTTTTAACTTCACATTTTTAGATTCCATCATACCATCCAGTAGTTCTTTCCATGCTGAATTTTTTGAAGTAGTTAACTTGAACTTTAGGGCTTGATTTGGTTTTGTATAAGCTTTTAATCATCTAGGGCTATTTCTAGTCCTAGTGATCTCAAAATTTTATAGAATGAATTTTATAATTTTCTATGTATGTCTAGGTCTCACGTTGAATTTTTTGAAGTAGTTAACTTGAACTTTGGGGCAAATGAATTATATATATATATATATTATGCTAGTTCTTAACTTTCTACCCTTCCAAAAAATTTATCAAAGTTCATTTGGGTGACAAATGATAATTTTGCCCCTAGATCCCTTTGAACTTAAAAAATTCCTATAGGTCTTATTTGTCCTTCTCATATATGAGGTTATTTCATTATAAATCATTCGTTTAAGGATAAAATAAATTTATTATATAAAATATTTAAAAACTTTTAATTTTTAGGGATGTTACACAAGTCAAATCAAATACCCTATAAACATTTTAGACACACGTATTATTCACTCATAAAAATTTTTAAGCTAGAAGTATTAAAGCCAAAACCAATAAAAATTTTCAAGAAGTGTTCAATTAAGTATTAAAGCCAAAAGCAATAAAAATTTTCAAGAAGTGTTCAATTCTTATGACTAACTACAAATAATCATTAGAGCAATCAGATCTAAGCAATCCCAAATATACTTCTAACTTTAGAAATTGCAAGAGAAAATTTCAAGGCAATCCTCCTCCAAACTTAAATTATGTAGTGTCTACAATGCATGCATAGTAATAAAAATAGAGATAAGGGGTTAGAAAATTCCCCTTGTGAAGAATTGGGACCAACTAAACAAAAAAAGAAGGGCTTAGGCAATGTGACAAATGGGATTCTTCTTATGTCCTCAATTCTTTAATCTCATAAATGTGAGCCTACCAAACAACAACAATTTTAATTAAAAGCGAGAAACAAAAGTAAAAATAGACAAAACCTACTTGAAACTAGTTGAAAAGTTAAAGGGAGTTTAAAGAAAGAGAAAGTAGTTTTAAGTAATAGTTGTTAGTTTGACTTTTAAAGCCCCAAATGCAATATGTTAGGAAGGGCATAAGCAGCCACTTTCTTTGCTAACTCTCCTACTAAGTGAGGCTTAAAGCATTATCTGTAATTCTTGAATATGTCCATAAGTTCATTCCTTATTAAACCAACACCATTTGGATAAAGCTCTTCGAACTTGTATAATTGTAGGGAAGGTACCTAGGATGTAGCTTTTACCATAGAGGTGGTGGCTGCAGTTCATTTGTTTTTGTCTTTAATGATTTCAACTTATGATGAATACATTTTAAGGGGTACTTCAAAGGACTTCTTGCTATATACCTCTTTCATGAGCTCATCACCTATATTGAGTTTATGACAATGTTCCTTAAAAGATAAAGTTTACATTGCTTTGAAAACCTTAAATTTTGTTTCTTACCTCCTCACTTTCAATGCCAATTTACCATTCATTACATTAATGTTGACACTAGTTATTGCTAAGAATGGTCTTCCTAGTAATAGAGGCGTCATCTTACATTTTAGGTACTATAAAGTCCACTAGAAAGTAAAATTTGCTAAATTTTATTAACACATTTTCCAAAATTCCAACCATATATTTCATTGATTTGTTTGCTAATTGCAAAATGACAATGATTAGCTTTAGTTCTTCTATTATAATCTCCTGTAAATAGAAAAAAAAAAGCATTAAAGTGACATTAGAGCCTAAATCACACAAAGCTCAATCAAATGTCATATTACCAATAGTAAAAGAAATACAAAAACTCCATGGATCTTCAAACTTTAGTGGAAGCTTGTTTTGGATGATAGCATTATACTCTTTAATAAGTACAATGGTGGCAAGCTCCTCGAGTTTGCTCTTGTTAGACAAGATCTCCTTCAAGAACTTCACATATGTAGGCATCTAAGCCAAAGCATTTGCAAAAAGAATATTTATGTGAAGTTGCTTAAATACATTTAAAAATTTTTCAAACTCTTATCCAATTTTTGGTGTTTTAATCTTTAAGGAAAAGGCATCAAAGGTACATAAGGCTTGATTACTGGTTGAGGCTAAATTTCCTCTAACCTATCCTTCTCATTTTGAGCCTAAGTGCATGTGTGGTAATATCCAATATTTTTATATTAAGCTAGACACTGAGGTAAGGTTATGAGAAGTGATAAGAGGAAGTAAAACGTCTAAGTAGATAAGAAAAGAGACCAAGATATGGTTAATTCAAGGGTGATTGAAAAGAGTTCTCATAGTGCAATGGGAGGAAATAAAAAATTTAAATATTTAGCAATATATTAAGAGAGTAAGATATTTTATATCATTATATGACTAAATAAGGTTACTAGATCAATCAGAACTAATAAAATTGGTCAAAACCCTAATTATTTGTAAACCAAGATTTTAAACTGTAGAGATCTCATATATCCCTTTCTCTACCTTTGCCTATATAGAGAAAAAGATTGAACCTAGGCATTCATGTTCTAAGTATCTCTCAACTTAAACAATGGACAAGAAAGATAACTCAGCACTAAATACTAGGTATAGTCCCACATTTAAGGAAGGTAATGGTTTTATGTTCATAATCAAGCATGGGATTATTAGTAGCCATCCAATTTATGCTAACAATCAAATCAATATTATGAAAAGGCAAGAAAATCAAATAAATAACAGTTAAATAATGGTTAAACTGTATAGTGACATTCAAATAAACGTGGGAAGTGATTACATAGCCTCTAGTAGAGGTAGATACAAACAAGTCAAATGGTAAAGTACTAATAATCATACCCAATTTTCTCACACAATCATAGGATATAAATAAATAGCTAGTACCCAAATCAAATATAGTAATTATAAGAAAATATTTACTATGATTGTGCCTTTGATCAAACTAGGAGACGCACTAGCCTCCTGCTGAGTAAGTGCGAACACACTACCTTGGGTTTGTAGTCTAGGTGAAGGTGCCATCTCCATCTAAAAATAGTTTCTAGCTATGTGCCCAAGCTTCCCACGTTTGAAATAGGTCATTGGTGATTGCAGTCCTTTGTTGGGCTAGAATTTCTTTCCTTTTTGCCCCTTCTTATTCTAAAGTACCTTACTCTTCTTCTTATTGCTCATAGCCATACTTGCATTGTCTTCTTGTCTTGGTCTTTTTAATTCTAGGGTTTCCTTTTAATTAGGCCCAACCACTACTAGCATTATCTTTTGCAGGTTATTTGTAATGACCTTGCTAACCTCTACATGGGCATTAAAAGTTTTAATTCTTTGTAGAGTTATCTTATCGATGAAAGGCCTTAGACTTTCTCAAATCATTCACACATTCATTTTTCATTATCACATTTTTGAAGATAGGAAGAATACCAATATAATTTAATGAACTTGGTTACATACTGATTAATAGACATTTCCTCAATTTGCGTCAAATTTATAAACTCTATCTCTTTTCTAATCCCAAATTGAACTAGGAAAATACTTTTTGTAAAACTCAATTAGAACATTGTCCCAGTTAAATAAATTGTTTCTAGTTTGCATAATTGCTTCTGTATTGCGCCACCAATGATTAGCCTCTTTTTCTAGCATGAAAGTAGTTAGCATCACCTTTTGTTCAGTGATACAACCCATTACTTTAAAGATCTTTTCCATATACATTATCCATGTCTCTACCTTCTATATGTCTAGCTCTTAGCCAAACAAAGGTGGAGGGTTCTTTCTGAATTGATTTAGTGACTATTGATTAGCACTCTAAACTTGTATTTAGGCCTAAGGGGGTACTGGTGGGTTATTAGGAACTAGTTGTGGTGGTTCTAGGGTGTTTCTTCTAGCATAATCTCTTCTAGCCAAAGCATTTTGTAATTGTAGTATCATATCCTTTTGCTATTGCATTATTTGCCTCCACTGTTCTATCATGACTTGTTGTTGATCTAATTAATTCATGATGGTCTGCATATGATCCTCAAATTCAGCCTTAGCAAGCCTTCCCCTTCTAGTGTTCATCATTATATCTAAAAAGAACCACAACCTCAATACATACACATAATTACTATAATAAAATTAACTATTTTCAACTCTTTCTTGACAATCATACCACATATACAAGCCATTCAAACATTCCAAGACTTAAACATAGAATTAAATTGCCTAAACCTTGGCTTTGATACCAACAAATGTCATACCATTATATATCTTATCTACATTTTGTATTATATACATTCTTTGATGGCAAAATATGGTCACAAATTCTTTCGTAATGGGATTTATAGTCACCAAAAGTGCATTTTGTCATAATATATTTTTTCATAGATTTTTATCACTCCAACTTTCAAACTCATACATAACCAATTTGTTATGCTTAAGTTATCATAGAGAAGTATCAAATCCATAAGTTTGGTCATATGAACATTTTGGACCATATAACACATAATAAGGACTAAATTTCAACAATTCATAACTTGAGCTATACAATTCTAATTAACACAAATTAGGTGCTTTTAGAAAACTTGTGATGAGAGCTATCTATTGTAAAAAATTTAGGTTAAAATGAGTTTATTTGATCCCTCAAAAACCTAGAAATCTAAGACAGACCATCTAAACAGTGTTGTAGAATTTTTATATAATTTAGCCAGATTTAAAAGTTTATAAAATATTCTATAGAGTTCTACAAATTATGATATTTGGCTTTGTAGAAAGCTCTCAATGTCATCTAATTGTTTGTCAAATTTAAGTCCAAGACTCACTCATTTGGCCTATCAAAGGTAAAGGGATATTTTGTGGCTCAAATGGACCAAACTTTAATTCCAAATGGTACCAATTGAGCTCTAAAATATTATTTCTCATTTTGGGCAAATTTCAATCCATAATTATAACATATAGGACTGATCCATCATGCCAAATTTGCCATACAACTAAAAATAACCTTTCCACATGCAAGAATACACATGTACATATAAGAACTTAAGGTGTCAAATTGCTTTATATCACATCTTATAACTTGTAAATGGTCTCTATAGCATAATCTTGTGCTCTGAAACATGTTTACATTATCATACATCAAAATACAAGAGTACATATTTATATATTCATGAATATACCTTAAATCAAATTCCATTGCCAAAATTGCATTTCCTAAGTCTTTTGTTCTTCATTCTTGCTTCCTTGAGAGCCATCTAGCCATAGTTAATGGAGATATTGAAAAAATAAGATTCAGAAAATCCCAATAGCTAATCTAACATTCAAACATACATATATGACTCACTCAAGATTCAAAATGCAAGTATACATGTTATACAACCATATATAAACCAAAATAGCAATGCTACTAGTGTTGAACATGATGGATTAGCAGGCTTTAATACCAAAATGATAAGATATGTGGTAATGTTACAATTAAGTCAAATCAAGGATGGAAATTATTTGGAGAAAAAAATGAAGAATCTTGAACACAAATCTTTCTACAATGTAGTCTCTATGGAGAAGACCAAACTCCTAACTACAAAGACAACTACATTTTAGCAGTATTGGAAGAGGAAAAAAATAAGATTAGGCATGAAATGCTAAACTATACAATAGTTAAAGTTACAAATAAGGGACTTGTCCCAAAAAAAACAAAAAAAGGATAAGAGATAGGTATTAAAAGGAAAAAAAAAAAAGGGCCAAACTTTTATGCATTTTTTTACATTTTTATTATCAGATTCTCTAATTAAAATATACAAAGTGTATGACTTAGTTAAAGAATTATATAATTGTTTGCAAAAATCATATACATATTATGTTATTATTGGAGAACCATATATTTATTATATTTTAATTAAATAATCTAATAACAAGTATATAAGAAATTAAATATAAGTAAAAAAAAGATAAGAAGCAATGTGTTGACGCATAATTTCTATATAATATATAAATATATATATAGAGAGCAATTTTATTTATTTTTTATTTTTAAAAAAGTCAATTAACATTTAATGAGAAGTTTTCTTAAATTTAAAATTTATGTATTGCTCTAGAGTAGTAGGCCTCGTAGAGAAGAAAAGAAACCAAAATTGTTTTTTTTTTTAAAGAAAAACAAAAAAAGTGTGGCATAAAAAAGCCAAGGCGTGAATAGAGATGAATAGTAAGATGTGAGGAGGAAGGGATGAATAATGAAATGAAATTGATGGATTTGAAATGTATTATTTTTAAAAAACTGATAAGGAAAAAAAAAAAGAAAAGAAAAGGGCGTGTGCGCTCGGTCATACTATTTATAGAATGCGCCTACTTGTATATACATGTATAACTTGAAACCTATCCGTGCTGTGTACAGGCAGTTGAAATATTTGATGGAAGCAGGTCTCGCAGAAGAGCAATTTTTTTTTTTAAAGAAACGCTACTGTAATAAAAAGGGAAAAAGTAATCATTTTTTCAACTTTTATTTATATATATTTTAGATTAGATTAGATTTTTTAAAAAAGTTTATTAACATTTAATGGGAAGTTTTTGAAAATTTAAGTTTATATATATTTACTTTTAAAAATATCATTTAACATTTAACGACAAGTTTTTTTAAAATTTAAACTATAAAATTTTTGCACTTCAATAGAGTGGGCCCCTGTGTAATTTTTTTTTTTCAAAAGCAAAACAGGAAAAAGATGTGTTTGGTTCTGCGTTTGTAAGGTTCAAAATCACGTTTGCAAGGAAGCAACAATTTGTTGCTTCTACACAAACGTGATTTTGAAACGGGATTCCAAACACGCACAAAGTGTGGTAAAAAAAGTCGAGTTGTAAATAATGATAAACACTAGGATGCGAGGACGCGGGGGGAATGGACTAACTGTGAAATGAGATTGATAGAATTGAAATGTATTGTTTTCTTAAACAGAAAAGTAAAAACAAAACAGAAATAAAAAAAGAGAAAGAAAGGGCATCTAATTCAAGCCTTTTTTTTTATTCAACAAAAATGCATTCCAACAAGAAAAAGAAGTATAAAAAAGTAAAAGGTCAAATTACAACAAACTAACTGAACCAATTATTTGTATGACAATTCAAATCTTTAAAAATAACTGATAAAAATAAAGATAGAGGAAAAGATTCTTAATCTAAAGGGCACATCTATTTATCATAATACAACTCAAACTTTAATATTATTTATTATGACTCATGAATAAATAAATATATATATATATATATATATATATATATATATATATATATATATATATATATATATATATATATATATATATATATATATTTATGTATATATTGTTAATTTTGATATTGAGATTGGTTATAATATCAGTTAGTCAAATTTTATTGACAAAAATTTGAAATATATTCAGTGTATTAATATGAAAATGATATAAATTACTCTGATTAGAGTTAAATTATTCAAAAAAATAATATATATATATATATATAGATTTTTAACATTAATAATGTGTCCAAGGAACTTTTTCAAAGCTCAAACTTCCGACATTCCACATAGCCCTCAACTTGTGATCAAGTAGTTGTTAGTGTTAGTTTGCTTTGTATTTATTTCAATCTCATGGATCAAATTTTCTAGTTTTAGCAAGCGCTACACAATCGCTATTGCACACATGTAATCTCTTCAAATGATAAATTGAAGAAATTGCAAAAGAAGAAATTGGAAAACAAGAGAATATGAGATAGGAAGGAGAGAAATGAAGATAAGAGAAATGCTTCTTCATTCATGGTAATCTCACATCTACTATAGATCACACTTATAACACCACACCCACAAAAAAAAAAAAAAAACTGAATTCGATTACATGGAAAAGACAACTTTGACCCTACTAAATGCATAAAAGACATTATTATCCCTCATCATACAATTAGCGCATATCAAATACTCCTTAGCCTTGACCACAAAGGTGTATCAAACGAGAGAATTCAAGAAATTTCTTTGAACATCATATCACAAATCCCAAGTAGCTTCCTCTAGCATCTCTCCCTTCCACTTAATGAGTACCTCAATCACCATCCTATGCTTTCAACATCATGCATTTGTCAAGGATGGTTTTTGGTTCTCTTTTAGTAGATATTGAACCCCATTCATCATATAGTTGATAAAGCTTAACATTGGAGTCAAAGCATCTTTTCAACAATGACACATGAAAGGTAGGGTAAATTCTTTTATAAAGGTGGTAGCTTTAGAGTGTAAGCGATTGCTCCCATATGAGCTTTAATTTGATATGGTTTGAAGTGTCTTGGAAATAACTTTTCATGAGCACTTTTCTTCATAGATACCTTTATGAAGGGTTGTAGTTTAAGAAAAACACATTCTCCTTCTTTAACTTGTCTTTCAGACCTTTTTTGTCAACTTGTTGCTTCATTATTTGTAGTGCCACTTGTAAGTTTCGCTTAAGCTTCTATAACATAAATTCCATGGCTATAAAACACTTGTTGATCACTTCCATAGCTAACCCTTAAGGAATGTAAGGAATATGCATAGGAGATAGTTAGTGTAACATCATATATTTTTAGCTTATTTCATAACATTCTCATGCACTAAATCATCAATTCCATAAAGAAAATGAGAAAAGTCATTAAAATGATGCATATAATTGCGCTGCGTCATGTATAAAAATTTCATTCAGTGTCACGTGGACTGTGTGAGCTCATACAATACATTTTCATATTTAATTACATGGATACAACTCATTTACATCATCAAAAGTAGCCCACATCTCAAGAAATTCGAATGGAAGCATGAAATAGGCATATTCATTTTCGGTCAAATTTTTGCTCAATTCTACCACAACTTTGAAAAATCATAACTAATTTTAGAAAAATAGAAACCATGCATTCTTAGCCATTTTAGAAAGCTACAGATGTCTACTTCATAATAAAAATATTTCTAGACCATAAAATCCATCATAGAGGATATTTGACATGCAAAATGGTCCAGAGATCAAATTGCCTCTTGATGTTGTCATAGAATTCTGTAGCAAACTTCAAAAATGTCCAATTAATTCTACAAAAATTTAATCTATACAAATGATACCAATATGGAAATCTATGGATGTTAGCTAGAGGGAAAAAATATCTCTAGACCAACTCAGGTAACTCAAACCTTGAAATTTAATAGAATAATAACTCAAGTCGGGTAAGGGTCTTGATATTGGATAGAATATTCAAAAATTTATATCTCCCTCTCCAGACTCCAGTTGAGGTGCTTTTAGTTGGTATGAGTCACTATGAATGTATAGTTTCTATGTATAAAATTTTGTGATAATTGGATATCATTTGGGCTCTGAGTGACAGAATTCATTTTCAGACCAAATGAATAGTGCAGTAGACCAAGATCAGAAAAATTGCCAACTTTGAAAATTTATCATATATTCTGTAGACCTTCGAAAATTATAGTCTTTAGCTTTCCAAAAGCTTTAAATAAGCTCTAAATGTCTACCAAATCTCAAACCAAGAAGAGCTCATTTGACCAAAAAGTGGCATAGGGTTCCATTATGGTCATTTTTGGCTCCATATAGGGTACCAAAATTGCCAAATAGTTTTCCCTTGGCCTTGACACCTTTTGGACAAGTCTAAAAGCACATTTAGGACTTGTGTAAGCTGCCCAAATGGTCCCAAATCTCATGCATCTCATTTTGGCCTTTTCATCCACACTTATGCATATTTCCATAAAGTCATTCATGAAGCTATAATGTCATAATATACTCAATTTACATTCCATCATTCACATAACACATTCTTTCATTCCTACATCACATAATATCATAATTACATATGTCTCAAGGGTCATAGACCATTTACAATAATAATATACATCATTAAGCATCATCATGGTTTTAAAAAAGACAAAAGCTAGACATATTGATGTCAATCTTTTTTCTTCAAGGTGGTTGGCTCCCATTGCCATGTTCACTTAGTCCACCTAACATATTAGATCATTGGAGAGGAGGGAATGAGATTCAAAGAATCCCAATAACTCATCTCCCATTCAATCATATATAATGGATGTAAACAAGTCTCATAAATGCATGTATGATCATATGGACATGTGCAAACATTCAAGAGACATTTTTATCATTTGAGAAAGTCATACATAACATACAAAGGCTTGCCAAGTAAGTGGATTGGCCTCACCCAATTTCTTATGGATATTGGACTTGCCTCACCCATTCTTTAATGCATTCTTGGACTCAACCATGCTCTTAGGAGCCTACTTTGCTTTTAGGAGACTCTTTGCTTTGTTTCAACCAATCTTAAGGGTTCTTGGTTTATCCTTACCATAGCTAAGGGTTCTTGGCCTCACCACACTCAAGCAAATCCAAGCACACATAAAAGACATCATATAAGAGCATATTGTAATATCATGGCATCATGGAATTAAAATCATGCTAAAACGCTTTTCATGGCTTAAAAATACATACACATACATTCAAGACAAGCTAAGCATACATCCATGCATGAAAGAAGGTGGAAAGAGCTACCTTGTACACAATCACACACTTTTTCCCTTGAATCTTCTTTCCTTGCTTTGGCCACACACACACAAGAGTGTGAGGAAGGCTTCTCTTGGCCTAAACACAATTTATGGAAGCCAATTAGGTTCATGGAATTAATTCTAAGGCTACACATCTTCCTTAGACACTAAGTTAGCTTATGACCTCATTATGGTCCATACATACACCTAATGAAGCAACACCCCTCAAATAAATTCTAGCCTCCATTCTTTCCTTTCAAATATGATTCTTGACTCCTTTTAAGCCTCTCGGAGTTATCACACAATTAAAATAAAGAGTCTATCTACATGTTGCTTCTTTAGGTCATAATATAGAACATATAAGGCCATCTCACTATCTATGGTTTCTAAAATTTTTTCAAGGCTTCCTCTCATTTTCTCCCATCATACATGATGCAAAACTAAGCTTAGAAGAAATTAAACACTCCCTAGGTGCATGAACCCTCCTTGCCCGAAACTATGCTTCCATAAGGCACCAATGGAGTTTCCTTGTTTCCTTTGATAGGAGAATCATGTAGGAAGCTCTCTTGGTATCTTAGGAACTCATATGAACATTAAAACATCATAAAATATGGTTAGGATTCATGATAGAGGTCAAGGTGTAATCAAAACTCTAACTTCCATAACTTCCATTCTAAAGCTCCTTTTTCAATTTTACTTGTATGTTCTTAATCCTCACATTCCATAACCTTTGGTTCCATCAAGAATGCATAAAGAAAAACTCTCCTCCTCACTTTCTCTCTAGGCCTAAAATTAAATGGCTTAGAAACACAAGATTTTGTAAGTGTTTCAAGTGAAGTCTTACTTTAAAATGGAGCTCTCTTCACGTAGATTATTTTTCACCAATGGATTTCTTGAAAAGAGTTCCTTTTTGGCTTGGGTTAAACCTGAATCTTCAAGTTTTTAAGAAAAGAAAACTACCATTAGAGAGCTCTTAAAGAGAGAGACAACTTTCCTAACTGACGCGGGATGAAATGGGGTCGTTTACTTACCTAAACGGAAGCTTAAACTTCTTCTCTATTCCCCTTCTTAATGTCACGCCATTTCTACCCCTTTTTCTGCAAATGGAAGTTTGGAGAAGGTGATGAGATGTAATTTTACTTAAGAAGCATCTTTTATAATTTTTTAAAATGACAATTTTGCCCCTACGTGCCCATTTGCTCCGTTTAGGCTCATTTTAACTCCTTTTTTAGAACTATTTTTTCCATCATAAAATTTAGGTTCCTAATTAAATAAAATACCTTTAGAATCACTCAAATCAGAGCTAAAACCTTCCCGAACAAATTAGTCAAAGTTTGGGTTAACCGATATTGGAAAACATCCACCAGAGGGGCTTTAGCTGTCCCGGGCCTTCTCATGGTTTTCAAGCCCTCTGAGAATCCTGGGGAACTCAAAAATTTCATTTAAAAAGCTTTCCTATGAGAATTCCAAAATTTTCTCAAAATGATGAAAATGCCTTTACATTTCGTCAACCTTTCGTTACCTTTTGTTTCTTTATTCTAACTCCATTTTTCTTTTCGTCTGAGCTTGTGATTCTCATTTTTAGGAGTCTAGAATGCTTCACAAATTGCTAAGACCTTAACTACATCATTTCAGAGGACTTTCTTTTATATCTGATGAATTTTGTTTGTTTACGGAAAAATCGTACGTTACGTTTCTCACGTTTTCTCCTATTTTCAGAGAACTGGATGTTACAATTGGCCATACATCACTTCATCTAGAGTGATTCTTGTAGAGGTATGAAAGGTAATGCTATAACACCACTATGCCAATAGTAAGCACTTGGTCCATTCCTTGGGTTAATGCTAAGTGAAACTTTTTAAATAGTTTTCTAAGCAACAATTTAGCACCTCACTTTGCACATCTGATTGGAGATGATAAGCTGATGATAAGCATTGAGATACACCTAATCTTGCCAAAAACTCATGACAAAACTTATCAGTGAATAACAAGTCTTTGTCACTCAATATTTGAGGGAGTACCATAAAGCTTATAAATGTCATTGAGGAAGGTCTAAGCTAAGTCAACTACTTTAAAGGGATGAGACAATGCTATAGAGTGTGTATACTTGTTGAGCCGATCCACTACCGCCTAAATGGTGTCTTTACCTCTAGATTTTGGTAACTTTTTGATAAAGTCCATGGCCAAACTCTACCAAACTCTATTTGGAACTGGTAAGGGCTACAATAATCCAAGATATGCCATTGTTCACACTTACATCTGAGGCAAGTTTCACATTTGCAAATGAAAGTTTTAATGTCTTTTAGCATTCCCTTCCAATGAAAGATTACTTTAATCCTTTTCCAAGTAGCCTTAGCCCTTAAATGACCATCTTATGGAAAGGAGTGTAGCCATTAAAGTATAATCTCTTTGAGAGCTAGTTGAGAGTTACTAATGAAAAAATAGTTTTTCCTTGTAAGAACCTAACCATTCCACTTATATTTGGGATGAAGAGAAGCATCCTCTTGTAATTTACTAATGATCTATTGCAATGCCTATTAGTACTCCATTGTTTTTTGATTTCTTCCCACAATTAAATTGAAATGGATGAAATGTTCATCTATAATAGCTCTCTATAGCCAACTCTCAATAGTACATTAGTAGCCATATTTTCCTCCTTATTTCTATAACAAATTTTGTATTGCATACCGTTAGTTTAGTTTCCCAATTATACTATGCTAAAGTTGAGAGTCTTTGTTCAAGAAAGAACTTTAAACTACTACTAATAGCTCCTAATCATAAACTAATAGCAACCTATTTCATGGAGATAGCACCTTGTTTATAAATGTTATAAGGTGCTAGTTTTGCATCAAAATCAATCCAATTCTAGTGTGTGAAGCATCAGTCTCAATGATAAATGGTTGGGTCAGATATGGTGATGCTAGCACGAGAGCATTAGTGAATGCCTCTTTTAGATTTAAAGATGCTTGGTTCATTTCTTTTGACCATTAGAAACTATCAGTTTTAAGTAAGTTAGTTAATGATCTTGCTAAAATGCTAAAACCTTTAATAAATCTTTAGTAATAATTAGTAAGCCCAAAAAAAAAAACTCCTTAATCCTTTTACTGACTTGGGAATTAGCCAATTCACCATAGCCTAAATTTTCTTCGGATCAATAGCAAATCCTTTAATTAAAATGACATGACCTGGGTACTCAATCTTCGGGGTAGCAAAGGCACATTTGCTCAATTTAACAAAGTATTAGTGCTACTTCATAATGGAGAAAACCTAATTTAGATGCTTCATGTGATCTTTCATGCACTCACTATATACCAAAATGTCATCAAATAATATTAACACAAATTTCCTTAGTAGTTTTTAAAAAATGGTGCTTATGGTACTTAAGAAAGTGGAAGGAGCATTAGTGAGACTAAAGGATATCACTAAGTACTTGAAATGGTCAAAATGAGTTTGAAAAACTATTTTAAAAATATCCTCCTTTTTCATTTGGACCTAATAGTAACTTGATTGCATGTCTTGCTTCAAAAATACCTTAGCCTGTCCTAACTCATCTAATAGGTCTTCTATTAGTGGAATAGGAAAGTTAATTCTCATTGTAGCCTTATAAAGGGACCTATAATTGACACACATGTTCTAGCTTTTGCCTTGATTTTTCACTGGCACCACGGGTGATGTAAATAGAAAGGAACTATGCTGAATGATGCCTACTTGTAACATCTCACCCACAAGCTTCTTGATTTTATCCTTTTAAGTAGTAGGGTACCTATAAGGTTGTAAGTTAACTAGGTTGTATCATAAGGATAATTTGATGGCCATAATGGCCTTAACTTGGTGGAAGTGATTTGGCTCACCAAATAGCTCTTGGAACTCTTGCATTAATTTTATAACATCCATAGATGCAAATTCTTTCTTTATTGTAATCACAATATAACAAGATGACTTCTTATACTAAAGGACTGCTATATCATAAACAACTGGGATGATTATTGACCAATTTGTGCATCTTCTCTTCACTCATCATCTTGTTCTTAGCATCTCTTGAAGCAATGACTCTAACCAAATAGTCTCTCTACAAAAATCCCATAATTAGATTCAAACAATCACGCCCTGCTAAAGGAAGTAACATTACATTAGCCTGAAACTCTACTCCTTATGTGACTCACTTCAGTCCATCACATCCCATTTTCCCTTGTAACTTGCTTTTATTTGCCATTGTTATGTAGACAAGTTCAATAGGCTTGGTTTCCTATATGCCTTCATCACCTTGAGCTTCATCTAGAAAATTAAGTACTTCAGTGTTAATAAGAATGAGTAATAGTCTTTTGCGACAAGTACCTATGATTCTCATGGTTGGATAAGCTGCAGTAACATGTAATGCATTAAGAGAAATGATGGGATTCACTATTTATGGTGCTATTTATTCTTCCACTTCTACTTTTGTTGTCACTTGATCCTTTAGTTCTTCATCATCCTTTTTGACTTCCATTGATTATATTTGTATCTTTTTCTTTTGTGTGCATTCTAGGCTTAGTGAGTACTTTTCATGGAAAAAGTAATATAATTTTTTACTTCTATATTCTTCTATTTCTACTAGGGTCAATTTTTGCTAAAACCTCATCATTGGTTTCCTAAGAATTTCCTTTTAGCTACCACTACAAGTAGTGCTTGATGCAAACCCAATCCACTTCTTACTTTCTATACACCACATCTTGTAATTCTCAAGCCCCCAACCCTTCAACAAAGGCATGTTACCCTTAGCACTTCCCATATTTGAGCTAGTGGAGCTCTTATGTAGAAGATTAACATTTAGTTCTTGCAACTTAACTAGTCTAAAGGCATCAAGCAAAGTGTTAGGATGAAAGAGTTTAACACCCATTGATAACTCAAGTTTCAACGCAACTATAAAATAACTTAACTTCTAACTCTCAGTTAAATCTACCTTGCAAATTAAATTGTCAAATGCTTCTTGATAATCAAATAAACTTCCTTTTTGTTTCAAATACATTAGTTTCTCTATCAAATCATCTATCACAAGACCAAACTAAATTTTAATAGCCTCAACCAACATATTCTAGTTAAGCCTCCCATTTTTACTCTTTTCAAAATTTTGGAACCACTTATATATTGCCTCATCAAAAGCTAAACTAAGTAATATTACCTTATTATCTTTTGGAGTATCATCAAAGATGATAAACCTTTGACACTTCGAAATCTAGCCATTAATGTCTTTTGCAATAAACTTTGGAAAGTGTACTATTACACGTTACCATATTTCATTCATTTAATACAAGCATATGTTTAATTAGGCACAAGTAGGCATTTCATTACTATTTGTAGTGGAAATATTAGTACTAAATAAATCAAATGGACTCATGATGCCAATAAACAATTTTTTTCACAATTCTAATTCACAATTCACACTTAAGTATCTGGTTCCATCCAATTTAACTTGTATATAAATCTTATGTATATAAAGGAAACAATTTGCTCATTTTAACCATAATCACATAAATAAAGTATAAATTTTAAAAATTCATAACTTAACTACACAACTTCAATTTAGACAAATTAAGTATCATTTTAAAGCTTATGATATGAACATGTCACTATAAAAAATTTAAGTCAAATTGAATTGATTAGATCTCTCAAATCACACAAAAATTAGAACTAGTACAGAGTAACCACTAATTGTCATAATAACCTTTAGGATTGACTTCAGAAATTCACCAAATATTTTATAAAGTTCCAAAAATTAAAAACTTTAATTCTATAGAAAGTTATAATTGCTTTCTAAAAACTCACCAAATTTTAGTCTTAGATTTGATCATTAAAGAAGTTAATGGTAAAGATATATTCTACCATACAAATGGTCAAAATATGAATTTACATATTCATGTAGATAACACTAAGTCTTAAACAAACTCTTATTGGATTTGACCTTTTTTAGATCTTTGTCTCATCATTCTTCCTGATTTGTACTTTACTTGGTCATGGTTGATAGGAGATAAGGGGTGAGATTTTGGGGGGAATCTCAATAGCAATTCTCTACCAATTCCAATATATACACATGATTATTCAAGTAAAGAGATACAAACATGCATGGTCAAAAAATCATAGAACATCATAACATATCATAACATAACCTTAGATATGGCCATATCATACACATAGTCTGATAGGGAGAACTATTGCATTCAATTCCTTTGCCACTTTTACTTAAAGCCATAGCCCATGAAACATAATATTAAAAACATAGAAATATAGCTAACTCAAAATATCTTTAAAACATATATCATAAATCATAACCTCATAAGAAACCAATACATACAATGTAATCAAAACTTAAGCAAATTAATATACATATAAGGAAAGGAAGAGTAAGGTACCTGATACAAGTTAAGAATCTTGACAAAAAAATTGTTCCATTCGTTCTTTCTTTTACTCTTCTCAATTCTACACACACATAAGAGTGCCGTTGTACTAACTTAGCCTAAACATATCAATCAATATATAAAACAATCCATTAGGATCTATTCAATCTCATCCAATCAATATATATGCGCATTAAGGCTTAAAGTATGATTTAAGTTACTTTAAGTGTTTCAAGGTAACTCATCCCATTTGCTACATTGTATGTAGCAATTTCATCATTCATCTATCTCATCTTACTCACTTTTTATGGCTCAAGTTTAAAAACTTGGCCGTATCATGTATTCCATTCATAAGGCATATAAGGTTTTTGTAGAATTATAATTTCAACATCATCAAATCTTTTTTTTTTTCTCAAAATAATAGTTTATTTAGCCTTTATATCACTCATTTAAGCCTCTTATATCATTAAACTAAATTGGAAACTTCCCTAAATACGTTTTTCCTTGCCTTGGCCAAGACTTTATCATATTGTCCCAATCTTGGGATTTTGTTTGGTTAAGAAGGAATTTGACGTCTTTAGGATATCCATGATTCATTTATAATTCATTTATGGTAATATAAGAATCAAATAATCTTCCTAGGGTTTTGAAGTATTCATGGCCCAACCTAAGCTTTAGGTGAAGCTAACTTGCATTATCTTTCTTTCTAGGTTAATTTCTTTATATATTCTTATTCCTTGACCTTTTAAACCCTTGATTTCATTAAGTTTTAATCAAATAAATACACCCTTCCCTCTCTCTCTCTCTCTCTCTCTCTCTCTCTCTCTCTCTCTCTCTCGGTCAAACGAATAAGGTGCCAAAGTTCTAAGAATAACAAATTTTCCTAACTTGAATCATGCCTTCTTTTGATGCTTTTTTTTTTATAAAGATTCTCTTAGTGTAATTGGTTTCCTCAAATGAACTCTTTTAATCAAAGTGACAACCACAAATTTTACCTTTTTTATAAGCCAAACCCACCATAAGAGAGAGAGTGAAAAATAAAGAAAATTTTATAACTAAAATATAACAAAATTTGGTAAATTTCCTTACTTTTCTTAGCTTGCTATCCCTTCTCTCTTCTCCCTCTTTCATGCCACCATGGAAGTCTTTTTAGAGGTACCAAAGTCGATCATAAAGTAAGGAGGAAGAAGAAGGCAAGATATATATATATATAAAACTAAGGTTTATAATTTTTTAAAATGACCATTTTGATCTTATATTTTATTTCCACCATTTGAACTCATTTTTCAGTCTCTTAAAAAATTGACTACTTCATACTAAATTTTGGACTCTCTTCTTTACTAAAAATATCTACTTAGAGGTTATATTGATTCAAAATAGTTTGAAATAGTCTGAACTAAAATCTTATAAGTAGGAATCCTAACTTGTGCACCATTAAAGATTTAATCAAACTAATCCTATTTGGTTAATTTGCTAACATTATGTCATAATATCATGATAAAAGATATACATTTATTAAGTCAATTCTTATATTTCCCAAATCTATGATTTTTCCTGCTTTATGATTAAACTAACTATTTTATCCCTACAGTTATTTTTCATTTGTTCTATCTTTTTAATGCTATTTTTTCTGGATCACTTTGCTTTATACATCATTTAACTTTCTCCTTTACTCAAAAAGTAAAAAATTAAAGGTTCACATTGGTTTAAAATAGCTTAAAACAATTCAACCTACATATATGCAATTGATTACCTTGGTTTGCATGCAATCAAGGTTTTGACTAATTTTATTAGCTTTAGTTGATCTACTAACCTTATTTAATCATATAATAATGAAAAATATCTTACTCTTTTAATATACTACTAAATATTTAAATTCTTAATTTTTTTCCTATTACACTATGATCACTCTTTTCGATTGCCCTTCAATTAGATTTTTACCATTTATGAATCTCTTTTCTCATCTAATTGAGCTTTTATTTCTTCTCTCATCACTTCTCATAACCTTATCTTAGAGTTTAGCTCATTATAAAAAAACTGGATATTACATCTACTTTGGTGAATTGGTTGGTACTTGGTAATCTCCTACTCCTTGATAGTTTTCTAGTCGTCCACAATCTCGATTATGGTTCATTAGCTCGGCAAAAGAAAGTTTGCGAACAAGTTCCCAAGGTCCTGACATTTGCTGTTCCATCAATGCCAACCTTTGATTCATTTTTGTTCTCAAACATTCTTCCATCTCACGTGAATTAGTTTGTGATCAAGTTACATGTATCATGGTGGATCAAACTACTCTAATACCAAGACGGATTGAAGAAATTGTAAAAGAAGAAATTGGAAGAGAAAAGAATAAGAGATAGGAAGAGGAAAAATGAAGATAAGAGAAATACTTCTTCATTCATGATAATCTCACATTTGCTATAGATCACGCTTATAACGCAACGCCACACCACGCCCCACCCCACGAAGACAAGAAAACTAGATTTGGTTACTTGCAAAAGACAACTTTGACCCTAACTGAATACATAAAAGACACTATTACCCCTCATCACATAATTAAC
Source organism: Erythrophleum fordii (assembly GCA_032878935.1). Lineage (NCBI taxonomy): Eukaryota > Viridiplantae > Streptophyta > Magnoliopsida > Fabales > Fabaceae > Erythrophleum > Erythrophleum fordii. Next base: position 4,173,765 of record JAVQMF010000049.1, on the reverse strand, counting down.
ACGTATCATCAAACTCGATAGGGTTTGCTATCTTGGCGTTACAGTTGATAATGGTGCGTGCCTCGTTGCTCCTGCTTAATATTACTTTCTGATTTCAATATTTTTCTTTTAGCTTTATATTCTTTGGAATGAATGTCCTTTTTCATATGACTTTGGTCTGTTCTTGATTGTTTCAATCAGATTCTTCGCGTTTTCAAGTCCTTCAAAACAACATCGATTTGTTTAATCCTCCAACCAAGATCGAGAAGAGGAAGCACAAGCTCAAGAATCTCATGCTCTCTCCCATTTCATCTTTCATGGTAACAATTTCTTTCATCTTTGTTTGGTTGTCATTATCTTCAGTTTGTGAAGATATATAGTCTTTTGCCTTTTTTGGGATTGTAAAAGGTCAAGGTTGCTTCAATATGCAAGTCATTCAACTTGCTCTGCCCCTTTTGTGAAATTATTCCTATATTTAAAGTATTGATTTGTTTGTTATTTTAAGAAGCAAATATACAATTTGATCCATGTTAGTTATATCAGTACTCATGTAATGCAAGTACTGAAAATGCGAAGTGATAGGAATTTTTCTTTTTGTTAAGGAGAGCCAACTATTTTATTATTTTGAAATTTGTGTAATAATAATAAAATTATATAAATTGTAAAAAAATTTTGTGACAAGAAAATTCGATCTCCAAAGCCAGGGATTCATTGGAATTTCGGATAGATTTTGCAGGCTGTGAGGTTGATATTGATCTGCGTAATTATATTTGATTTTTGGCTCTCAACTAATGAGGTTGATGGATTTGATTTTTTGTTGAGAATTATCATCATCCAACTGAATATAAATAGTGACTTTTTCTAGAGTTGCTTAAAAACATATTCCAAATTTTTAATGACAACCGCAAAAAAAACCCATTATTATTGTATTAAATTTCTATATTATACAAATTCAACAAAGTTTTATGTTAGTTATCGACCTTCTAACATAACTTTCTTATTTGTTTTCGAGTTTGGAGCTGGTTATAAAATGATTTACATTAAAATATAACATAAAAGATTATCATTTAAGTTTAAAGGTAAATTTTACCGCACAATTATAAGACTGATAATAATATATGGGACTGAGTATTAAGAATAAAAAAATAATATAAGAATAAATTTAATGTTGCAGAGATAAGAATATTATGTCGGATGAGTAGACATACCAAACATGATAGAATTAGAAATGAATATATTTAAAAAAAAAATGGAGTCACACCTATTATAAAAAAAACTGTATAATCGCATCTTAGATGGTTTAGATATGTGTAAAAAAAAGTCCCAATAAAAATAATACATAAGATGGAAAGTAGTCAAAGAATCGAATTAAAGAAAAAGTTAATATCGCACCTATTATAAAAAAGATTGTATAATCACATTTTAGATGGTTTAGATATGTATGAAAAAAGTTCTAATAAAAATAATAGATAAAATGAAAAGTAGTCAAATAATTAAAAATAGAGGGAGACCATAAAAAGTTATAGGTGAAACCATTAAAAAAAATTAAATTTAAATAGGTTACCTAAAAACATGATTCATTATAAAATTTTATATTATCGTTTAATCCATGTGATTGATTCTATCTCATGAGAAAAAAATTTATTGTTGTTATTGTTGTTATTGTATTATTGTATTAAATGTTTATTTACTATTTTTGTATGGGACGTGTCCCTTAATTTTTGTATTTCTCGCGTCACGTGCTATGCCTATAAATGACTTCTCAAGTTTTTTTTTTTAACCTCTTAATTACCTGAACTGTTTGTACAAAATATACAATAGTCTAAACAATTTTTTTGAAACCCGCCCTTAAACTTGTGGGTCTCACAAAAAGATTTAATACACACACACACACACATATATATATATATATATAAACCACATAAAAATAATAAAAAATGGTGAAAAATAATAATAAAGTTTCTTTATATATATATATATATTATAAGATTTTCTAAAGCATCGGGACTTATTTTCAATAACAATGATTAACCACCAGTTCTTTAATTTGTGACTTCGTCCATTATTTCATATTCCATTACATTTTGCGGCTTGGTGTTCCACGTGAAACGAATTCAAAGACAGTTATAGTATGTACGCTGTTCTGGAGAGGCACAAACTGAGGGACACGACAGAGGTGACTCACCTTATTCAAAGCTATGCACAAACTAGAGAGTTAAACGAAGGAAAACAGTCGCATGCTCAGTTGATACGAGGTGGTTATCCACTATGCACCTTCCTCACCAATCACTTAATCAACATGTACTCAAGAGGTGGAGAACTTGGTTACGCTATCAAACTGTTCGACAAAATGCGAGAAAGAAACGTGGTTTCATGGACTGCAGTGATTACTGGGTTTTCTCAGAATTGGAGGTTTCGAGAGGCTCTGAATACGTTTTGTCTAATGAGGAATGCTGGAGAAGCTCTGACGCAATTTGCTTTTTCAAGCGTCCTTCGAGCTTGTGTCTCTCTTGGGTCGATCGAGTTTGGGACACAGATGCATAATCTCGCTATGAAATGTGGGTTTAGCAACGAACTTTTTGTGGGTAGCAATTTGGCAGATATGTACTCGAAGTGTGGGATAATGCATGATGCTTGTAAGGTTTTTGATGAGATGCCTTGCAAGGATGAGGTGTTTTGGACTTCTATGATTGATGGCTATGTGAAAAATGGAGATTTTGAGGAAGCTTTAATAGCTTATAAGAAGATGATCAGTGATGATATTTACATTGATCAGCATGTACTTTGTAGTACTTTGAATGCTTGCTGTGCACTTAAGTCTTCAAATTTGGGGAAGTCCTTCCATTCAACTATTGTGAAGTTGGGCTTTGAATCGGATACTATTATGGGAAATGCTCTCATAGATATGTATTCGAAGTCTCAAGACATGGGAAGTGCTTCAAAAATCCTCCAAAGTGATTCAGATTGTAGGAATATAATGTTATATACTGCTCTGATTGATGGATATGTTGAGGTGGACCATATTGAAAATGCTTTAAGTACTTTTGTTGACTTACGGAGGCGGGGAATTAAACCTAATGAATTTACTTTCTCTAGCTTAGTCAAGGCTTGTGCTAACCAAGCAGCACTAGAACATGGAATCCAGCTTCATGGCCAAGTTGTCAAATTTAACTTTGATAGAGACCCTTATGTTGCTTCAACACTTGTTGATATGTATGGAAAATGTGGGTTGCTTGATTTGTGAGAACCGACGTGCAAGAGCCCTGCATGCATGAAATTGTTATCTACATGGCAAGGTTGACTTTTCAAAGGGGAAACTGAGCTGCCACGGAGAGGATTTTCTTTCTCCTTCTGTAAAGTTCCGAAATGCCCCTTCTCTCCCTCATATGAGCTGGTCTTTTAAGTAATTTACTTCCCCAAAGTTCTGCAGCACAAACCCATACCGATAGCCATTCCTTCGGTCAAAAAAAGAAGCAAAACTCTGCTGAAACAAAAGCTTCATCTTCTCTCCCCTGTTGCACGCCATTTTCGCTGCTCCTGGACTCAACTTTCTGCTGGTTGCTGTTTCAAATCCTGCTGCTGTTGGTTGAGGAAGTTCACACCAGAAACCAGTCCCCTCCAAGTCTAGAGTTGCTCCTGTAAGTGTGTAAATCTCTGGTTCTAGTTACACTGCATTTTCTCCCCTGTTTTGCTTGTTTGGTAATGTGATTCTGTGTGTGAGTAGCAAACTGATGGAAGAGTGTGTAGAAGGAAAAGAAAAGAGAGTGAAAAGGGGGATATGCATATGTATATGTGTGTTGTATGGAGATGGAAGGCAAGAATGGAGCAGAGAAGGGTGAATTTTCGCATGTCGGGGCGAAAGGGGAGAGGTCAGCTGGGAATTTTTGAGGAAACATTTCGCCGCGGCGAACTAATGAATTGGCCGCGGCTAACGATTCCAGAGAGGAATTGGCCGCGGTGGAAAGAGGTGTTGGCCGCGGCCAATATCGAGAGCTTGAGCGAAGAAGCTCCAGGAGGCTCATTCGCCGCGGCGCCATATATTTTGGCCGCGGCGAATGTCCAACTCGCCGCGGCGAAATTAGTGATATGGAAGGGGGTTACACAGAGAAGAATTGGCCGCGGCTAAGAGGTATTTGGCCGCGGCTAACATGCCGAAAACACCTATAGCACCTAGAAAACCTTAGTTTCTCATATGTTAATTCATGGGAATGAAGAATAAATATTAATGTTGGGTAGGCTAAGTAAATGAGACAATTCTTCTGGTTATTTACACTCTAAATCTGTTGAACGGGTATTGTAGGATATTCAAGAGATTGAGTTAGAGCTGAGGGCTGGGCAGGAAATATTGATATCATTCTAAGAGGTGAGTAAGTAATGCGGACTGTGAGTAAAACCCTATTTCTCATTTATTACTAAGTTTTCTTGCAGTGTTTTAACGTTTAGATAAATGTTTTGTTATATGCATATTTTGCTGAAAACCGATTTAAACACGAGATTTCTGCAAATTGATGCCTGTGGAATAAATTTGGCAACTTTGGTATAAACTGATATGGAAGGTACTCTGTCTGAAATGTGATTTGAGAAACGTATTAAATCTGAAATGTGATTTGAGAATTTGTATTAAATTTAAGAAGTTATCTACTCAGAACTCTGTAGCTAACAGCAGTAGTTGTTAGCCTTGGTGCACCATGATCTGAACCTCAGCTAGCAGGGGTTTTGCTAGCCCCGTGTGGGTAGCTACCACACGTGGAGTTATTTATTTCGCAAGCCAAGTGCTTTGCGTCTGTGGTTATTGCCTCGCGAGCTGTGTGCTCTGCGTCTGTTTAAATTCAGTTCTGCTTAGATACTTCTGATATATTTTAAGAAAACGATCTGCTTGAGACTGGTTTTGCGCATGATGAATATATACATATATATATGGATAATTTACGGGCCTTGCCCTTAAGATTTTTAAAGGGTCAGCATATTTATTCACTGAGTTTCAAACTCACCCTTTCTTAAATTTATTTTTCAGAGAGCGTTGAAGAGCCTAGCCTACCCTGAGCTGTTGATTAGTGTAGACCTCTTGCAAATTCTTTTGGAAAGCCCACAATTGTTCATGTGGGTGTGTTTTGTATTATGAATTTGTATTGTTCTGAACAATGTATACATACGCTCCACTGACTCATAGTTAGGATATCCCCACCCCCTAGATGGTTATGTTTTGATATATATATTTAGATGTATTGATGAATTGACTGATTGTAGAAATGTCGAGAGGTCCAATTTATAGGGGGGACTCTGCCGAAATTTCTACAAAAGTCAGAGATAATGCTCTTGGTAAATAGAAAAGGGATTTGTTATATTTTGTGCCAGCATAGTAGATATGTGGGTCGTGAAATGATTACTCAACCCAATTGTTTGATGAGATAGAGAACCCAATAATATAGCATGGAATTCATTGCTGGGGGCTTTTGCACTGCATGGTTTCGTAAGAAATGCCATTGAAAATTTTAAGCAGATGATCAGCAAAGGGGTTAAACCAAATGCAATAACATTTGTGAGCCTTTTAACAGGATGTAGTCATACAGGAATGGTAGAGGAAGGATTAAACTACTTTTATTCCATGGACAAGACTTATAGGGTAGTGCCCAGAGAAGAACACTATAGTTGTGCTATTGATATGCTTGGTCGATCTGGAAAGCTTAAAGAAGTTGAAGATTTTATAAATAACATGCCATTTGGGCCAAATGCTTTTGGATGGTGTTCTTTTCTTGGGGCTTGTAAAATCCATGGTGATAAGGAAAGGGGCAAACTTGCAGCAAAAAAATTGATGAAGCTTGAACTTGAAAATAGTGCAACTCATGTTTTGCTTTCAAATATTTATGCTAAGGAAAGACGATGGGAAGATGTTAGAAGTTTAAGGAAGATGATGAGAGATGGAAACATAAAGAAATTGCCAGGTTATAGTTGGGTTGATATTCGAAACAAAACCCATATATTTGGAGCTGAAGACTTGTCTCATCCTCAAAAGAGAGAAATTTACGAAAAGCTTAACAGTCTTCTGGATCAGATAAAGAATGCTGGATATGTTCCTCAGACGAAATTAGTTTTGTTTGACATGGACAAGGCTTTAAAGGAGAAGCGTCTGCATCATCACAGTGAGAGGATTGCTGTGGCTTATTCGCTAATAAGCATGCCAATTGGGAAGCCAATCATTGTGAAGAAGAATTTAAGAGTCTGTGCTGATTGCCATTCTGCTATCAAGTACATATCTGAGGTTACTGGGAGAATTATTATTGTCAGAGATAACAGTAGATTCCACCATTTCTCGAATGGCTTGTGCTCCTGTGGAGATTACTGGTAATGCCTAAAAGCTTGATGGTTTGTGAAGGGACCTAAGGGAATTACTTAAGTAGGTTGGTTCTCCCATTTCAATAGCTAGTTTTTAAGTCACTAACTGGGAAAATTCTTTTTCCAACTTGAGAAACATTCACATAATAACTTTTACTGATGATTGGGTTAAGCTGATGGATGATTGGTTGGTTGAATCTTCCATGATTCAAGGTGCTGCAAGTTCTGTTGGAACAATACAGACACATGCACCAAGTGGGAGGCATCGCAAGAAACAGTCAGCTATTGATGAAGTTACAGCTGATGGTTGTCATGAACACAATTTTTACTGCTGGTGTGGTGATAAATTCATGAAATTTTTATTTCTAAAAATGGTTTTGCCAAAATCTGTGGTCAGAAAAGCAGCTCGCCAAGGTTTTTTTATTTTTTTATTATGTGAGATTTTAGTTTACAACTAATTGCCATTTTTTCCTATTGGTAATATTTGTTAGAGGAAATCAAAGATCATGTACAAATGTTTGTAAACAACAGGTGGGTCGAAGAAAATTTCTGGTATTTCCTATGCTGATGGCTGTGAAACTCCTAAAAGAAGCAAACAACTAGTTTGGAGAATCCAAGGATCTATAGCTGTTTCTAGAGGAATTGGAGTTTGGCATTTGAAACAAAGAGTGATATCTGAACCTGAGACTAAAGTTCTCAGAATTGAACCTGGACATGACTTATTGATATTAGCTTTAGATGGATTAATTAGATGATCCATAGAAGCAATTAATTAGATGTTCATAGTTTCTAATTAAAATCTATATATCTATATAAAATCTCTAAATCTGAACATGACTTGCCTATTGAAGTATAAATCTGATCTCGCTTGGCCTTTTGATGAATCAACCTCCTTCATCAACAAGATTGAAGCCCAGTTCAGCAATCTCTGCACTGATGCTTCCATTCTAAGCCCTTCTGGATCAGTTCTCCAATTCCCTTTTCTCTCTCAATGAACACATTACTATTTGGTAATATTGTAGGTTCCTAATGGCTATTTTTGAGCTTTTGCAACTAAGCATGGCAAATTTTTGCTTGCATCTGAGTATCTGACGCTGAAACATCTCATCAGAGACATCGACCTTTCATTATTTCAAATTTTAAATTTAAAAAATGGCCCCACGTATAATTTTCCATCTTTCTTATTCACTCATTCTTTTCTCTTTTTTTTTTTCACTTTCTTATCCTTCAAGGGTTTCTGCTTCTGTATTTGGAGAACTGCACAGGATTGAATATGGGTAGGTATTTGATTGCAATCAAACATTTGCTAATTTTTCGTTGAAGATATATCTCCTTTGATTCTCCGCAATTGGTTCTGGTGATTTTTCTAATTCTTGGTATCTCTGACATCTCGATAGAATTGGGAGAAATTGTTTGGTTTTGGTGGTGGTTTGGTTTAGAACCTGCAGGGCCAGTACATAAATCACCTTATCAATGAACAGGAGCAACTATTATACATAGTGGGCTGAGTCAGGAAACAACGAAGTAGTTACAGGAGCAACAGTCAATCACTGCGACAGTGTTATTCAGCAACTTTTCTATACTGTGAGTAATCTTCCTTAACCTTGAAGTTTAAGAGGTTTTTGCCTTAATTATGACCATGGGCTATATTTTAAACATTAATCTTACGCATAGTTTTTGGAAGCATGTGCTCAAATTGTATTCTTTAGTTTTAGAAGCATCATTGCTTTACCATCTCTTCTTTTTATTTAATAGCTATGTAGTAGAATACTAGAATCTATAGAAAATAAAATGCTACTTATATAGGCTATCTCTAAATGTAGTTTTTAGTGTATATATAGCTACATTATGAAGCAGTTTGGTGCACAGGTTTAGTGCTTCACATTGTTGAAATGGATGTAAACACTGAAAAGCTTGAACAGTTTTCAAAAGCGATCCTTGACCTCAACCTACTTTAAAAGCACTCTAAAGAATCCACAACCAGTATTTAACAGCAGATGCTTATGAGTATACTCAACAGTGCTTTTAGTAAGCATGCGTAGAAGCATGTATTGAAAACCAATATCAAATTATCTGGGAACAAAAGATCAAGTTGAAGCAATGTTGAGAATGTGAATCTTGGGAACAATATACCAAGTAATCATGATCTTTGATTGTCACAGTAATTTTTCCCCCCTGTATGGGGAGGCGATCATCGAGCTGTTTTAACATTGACATTGCTTTCTTATAGTAACAAACTTTTATTGCAATAAGTTTCCTTCGATTATTGCAATGAACTTCAGAGCTGGAAGAAGTATTTTACTTTCCCAGTCTTAGCTTCAGCATTATTTCCTTTCAAGCTGCCAGAGATTTTGAAATTGGGTTAAAGGGAAATTAGGTTTTTACTTACACAGTTATTACAGTTGCAACTATGAACACCTGTAGACATGGCATTTTCTGATTTTAATTACGAAAACATTGAGCGGGACCATCCAAATTTAGATGGAACCATGTGTGTAGGTTGTCCATAAATGTGAATGTAAAGTTGTGGAAGTAACATTACTCCATATATACTGGGTAAATTTTTATAAACAGGTTTTTGGAGGTTTAGTTACTTTCCAGTTCATGGGCTCCACACTGGATTAGAATCTTTTGTCTTCTCATATATTGATGCAGCCACAATTTGTGGATGAGAAGTGGAAAGCTTGTATATATAAAACAAGCATTTTTAAAGTGTTTCATAAAGTGTGGCAATATATGTCAAGCTCTTTTGTCATTTGTTTCCACAACACTTTCTTTAATTTGGACCAATTTGCTTAAGTTGGACTCAAAATTAAAGTTATGCTGTAGATAACAGATTTCTAGATTTGAGAGCCTTCGATCTACTTAGTATTTTTTGGTTCTCAATTAATTTCATGTTATAAAGATATATTTTGTTTTTATCACTTTAGTATTTGATAGAATGATTTCGGTCCAGTTTCAACCTTTTAGAGGTAATAAAATGATACTTCACAAATTTTCAATTGAGGATTCATGGGATTGAAATAAAGTCATGCTCTTAGGTACTCATGATACAGAATATCTATGGAGTATTAAATTGATAATCATACAATCTTTTGAGGACCAAAATAGAATTTTTGTCACATTGTTATATTAAGATATACACTAAATTGCTAACTATCTTCATATTTGTAGTAGGAAAGTCAAACAACTTTAGAACGAGTAAGGTGATGAATCTGTGGTTATCAATCATCAAAGAAAGCATTCTATTTCTGTCAGCATGCCACTTTCTTTAGAAGAAGTTCAGTCACACAACACCAATAGCTATTCAATGGTGGAAAAATTTCAGTGATGGCATTCCCAATTCCTCTTCTGAGTCAAACACTGAAGGATCCAAACCACCACTCCCAACAAAATGCTATTCTCAGCCAATGCCAAAAGGCCATGTGTGCCTAGAGGAAGTTGATGGCAGAACAACTTTTGGCAACCATCCAAGCATCAATAGGTTGAAAGATAATAGGTTTGATCCATTTAAGAAATTTATTGGGAAACTTAATAGACAGCTTTCAATTCTATGTTAAAAGTCATTGCTTAAAAGCATAAAATGATGCATAGGGATGGATAAAAAGTTATCTTTCTCTCTCTACCGTTCTGTTATTCAAAAAAAGTAACAAAAGTATATATAGGGTTTTGGAAGCGTTGGCCACAAAATCATTTACCAATCAGATCTTGAAAGAAAAGGAAATAAAAATAGAGTAAAATCCCACCAAAACAGTGTACAAGATAAATAAGAAAACAAATAACCTAGTTGACTAGGAAATAAATAAGGATATTAAGTAGAAATAGAAGGGAATAAAGATCTAAGAATCAACACTCACATTCAAGATGGGGAGTAGATATGAATATTCCCAATTTGGAACTCAATTCTTCAAATTTGGTTCAAACAATAATTTTTGTCAACAAATCTGCAACCTAAGAGTTAGAAGAGACATAACTTAAATCAAGTAATATGGAGTCAATCTTTCCTTTGATGAAATGATGATCTATCTCTACATTCTCTCTCTAGTTATGATGAACAAGATTCTTTGCAATCTTAATAGTGGCTATGTTATCGCAAAACACTTTCATTGGCTCATCAAAGCTAAACTCAAGTTTTTTAAGAAGTCTTAACAACCACATCCCTTCACATATACCTAGTGTCAAAGCACAGAACTCAACTTTAGCATTGCTTTTGGCAACCATAAGTTGCTTTTTGCTTCTCCAAGTGACCAAGTTGTCCCATACAAATATGTAATAGCCAATGGTAGATCTTTTATCTATTACAGATCCAACCTAATCTACATCAAAAAAAATTTCCACACCCTTATAGGTCCTTTATTTTTAAAAATAAACCCTTACCAAGGGCCATTTTGAAATACCTTAGAATTTTATATATGGCCTCCAAGTGTTTCTCATTATAGTTATTCATGAATTAGCTAACAATACTCACAAGAAAGCTAATATCAGGGTGAGTGTGAGAAAGGTATATTAATTTACCAACCAACCTCAGTACATACCTATGTTAATAGGTGAACTCTCCTGCTTAAGCCCTAGCTTATAATTAGCCTCCATTAGGGTATTTGTAGGCTTGCACCCCAACATATCAATTTCTTTAGAAAGGTTATGAGTATATTTTCTTTGTGAGATAGTAATGACATTTTTAATTTCTTGCAACTTCCATCTCTAGAAAATATCTTAATTCACTAAGTTTCTTTATCTAAAATTCATTAGTAGGAGATTTCATCAAGTTCTCAATCTCATTAGAATGATCACCAGTGACAATAATATCATCCACATAAATGATTAAAATTTTTAATTTGCCATTAAAATTGGATTTGACAAACAATGTGTAATCTATCTAACACTAAATATACCCATAATGCTTCATAACATTAGTAAACCTTTCAAATTAGGCTCTTGATGATTACTTGAGCCCGCAAAGATCTATGGAATCTACACACTTTATTGGAAGTATTCTCAAACTTGAGCCATAGAGGAGTTTTCATATACACCTCCTCTTCCAGGTCTCCATTTAGGAATGTATTCTTTACATCTAATTGATGAAAGGGCCAATCTAGAATTGCTACAAGAGAGATTAAAATTGTTATGGTATTAAACTCTGCCAATAGGAAAAATGTCTCTTAGTAGTCCATGCCTTGGGTCTGGATAAACCCTTTGGCAACAAGTCAAGCCTTATGGCAATTAACTCTTCTATTAGAATTATATTTCATTATAAAAATCCATTTCACCCTACAGGGTGCTTTATAGGAGGCAAATCTGTAATCTCCCAAGTCTTGCTCTTTTCATGAGCTTTTAACTCATCATGAATAACAACTCTCCATTCTTGCTTCTTGGCTACTTCATAAAAATTATTTTGTATTTTCTCAAGAGAGGCAATGTATACAAAGGTGTGTAACTTGAGAGACAATCTATCATAAGTAGCAAAGGTATTTATGAGATGCATGGTACATTTTCTTAACTTTTTTCTCAAGGTAATGAATAAATCTAGCCCTTTACGTTTTTCAAGACTTGGAGTAAAGGAAGTTGACTAGTCATGCTCAAGGAAAGTGCATTACTATTCCTCATCTTGACCTGTTAAGTTTTGGTGCTCTCCTTGCTACTTTGTCATTTTGTTTCTTTGCTTTCTAGTGTAAAGTCACATCTTGTTTTATTGTAGGGTGCTTTGATAGGTTTTAGGCCTTTTTGGACTTAGGCTAGTCAAGTGAAAGTCATGGTTAGAAAATGGGAGGTTGAGGCTAAGGTATAGGACTTTGGGAATTAGTTAAATCAATGGCAGTGATGCTTGCTTCTTGAATTAGTAAGGCAAGATTACACCTAAACATTGATTCATCTTGTTGAGCATTACTATAACTCCCCCTTAAACGGTATTTAGGAGTAAAGCAGTTGTTTTTCAAAATGGGTAACATCTATAGTAATGAACATTTTCTTTAAAGATAGGGGGTAGCACTTATACCCTTTTTTGGCAAATGAATACACATGGAAGATACATTAGATAGCATGCAACTTGAGTTTACTTCCTTAATCATTGTGAACAAATGAGATGCACCCAAATATTTTTAATAGCACAAAAAACATGTGGTGGGAGGTAGGAAAACTTTCAAGCAATTTGTTATGAGGTGACACAAATTTTAAGGCTTTGGACAACATTTTATTGATAAGGTAGGTGGTAGTCAACATAGCTTCCCCTTAATAGAAAGTGGAAGTTTTAAAAGTAAAGTGGAGTGACCTAACAACATCCAAAATGTGCCTATTTTTCCTTTCAACCACGCTATTGATGTATTGATATAGAAGCTTTGGTTAAGAATACCAAGGTAAGTGAAGTAATAATCAAGGGTGGAGTTGAAAAATTATCTACGATTATTACTTTTGAAAATTTTAATAGAACTTTGGAATTGATTTTGGACATATTTATGAAAATGTTGAAAAATATTTGCAACCTCAGATTTTTCTTTTAAGAGTATAAGCCTAATGTGGTCATCGATAAAAATTACAAACCAATTTGCACCATCCCTTTAACATTTAAGGGACTCCAAACATCAATGTATATAAGAGAAAAATGTTGATAGGAGTGAAAGAGATATGAAGATTTGCCATCCTTTGAGATTTGACAAATTTTACATTGAATAAAATTAGTACTTTTATTTATCAAATAAGGATACAACTTTTTCATGTAATGAAACTTTGGATAGCAACCTATTATGACGCAATAGAACATCCTCTAGACCATCCTCACTTTTATTGGTAAAAACAGAAGCTAAAAGAGCATTCTTATTGCAATTGGTGGGTCCATCTAGTTAGTGGAGTCCATCACTTTTCCTAGTATTGCCAATCTTCTTTGACTTCAAATCTTAAAAAATATAGCCATTAGCATCAAAATTAGCTTGACACCTTAAGTCCTTTGCAAGTTTATGTAATACTATAATTTCTTAGCTCATTCCATGTTATTTTTATACCTCATATCAATCAATTCATATGAGAGGCAAGAAAATGGCATTAAAATATTGATTATTTTTGCGTTACGTTGCGTCGCGTCGTGTATAAAAATTCTGTTTGATGTCACGTGAATCATGTAAACTCATACTATACTTTTCCATATTTAATTACATGTATACAACTCATTTGCAACATAAAATGTGGCTCACAACTCAAGAAAAACCAGAATGAAGCATAAAACATGGAGGTTTATTTTCGGACAGATTTTGCCTATTTTCTGTTCAAATTTGAAAAATCATAACTAATTCTAAAAAACTCAAAAACATATATTCTTGGTCATTCTAGAAAGCTTTTGATGTTTACTTTATGCTAAAAATATGTTCAAACCATAATATCTATCACAGAGGAAGTGTGACATCCAAAAAGGTCCAGAGGTCAAACTGCATTCTAGAACTGTCACAGAATTCTGTAGCAAACTTTGAAAATGTCTAATTAATTTTACAAAAATCCAATCCATGCAAATGATACCAATCTGGAAAGATATGGATGTTAACTAGAGGGAAAAAATATTTTCATACCTCAAAATTCAATAGAACAGTAACTCAGGTCAGGCAAAACTCTTAATACTGGATAAAATGTTCAAAAATTCATATCTCCATCTCTAGACTGCCAATTGAGGTGCTTTTAGTTGGCATAAGTCACTGGAATGTCTAGTTTCTTTGTATAAAATTTTGTGGTAATTGGACATCATTTGCCTATAAGTGATAGAATTTAATTTCGAACCAGTGCTACAGTACCAAGAACCAAAATCAGAAAAATTTTCAATTTCAACAATTCGTCAAATATTCCACAGACCTCCAAAAATTATCAACTTTAGCTTCAAAAAGCTCTCAATAAGTTCTAAAGACATGCTAAATTTCATACCAAGAAGAGGTCATTTGGATAAAAAGTGGTATAACCTCCTAAAATGGTAAATTTTTGCTTCATATGAGTTACCAATTTGTCCAAATGGCTTTCTTAATCGTTTGGCACCTTCTAAGCAAGTTTCAAAGCATAAATATAACTTGTAGAGACTGCCCAAATGGTCCCAAACCCCATGCATCTTATTTTGGTCTCTCAACATCCATTTATGCACTAAACACACATGTCATTCAAGGGTCCAATTACATAACTTCATTGATTTAATACTACATACATTATACATATAGTCTATACATCATATTATATATGCTCAAGGTTTTACACAACCAAAAATAATATGTACAATGCTTCTTGACACTCCATTGCAATCTAAACTACAAATTAAACAAAGTGTAGCCATTTAGTGTTCTTGGCTTGAATTTCCTTGCCCTTGGGCACCACCTAGACATTTTAAGCATGAGAGGGAAAGGGGAGTGAGATTCTAAGAATTTCAATAGCTCACACATCCATTCACACCACATTCAACGTATAAATACATCAAATATATGAATATGCAAGCTTAAAGTGTGCAATAAATCCCATTTCATGCGACATCAATATGTCAAGACCACTTTCATGCTTTAGGGACTTTTGGTTTAGCCTCACCCCATTTCTAGGACTTTTGGATTTTTCTTACTCTTGGCTTAGGGACTTTTGACCTTGTCTCACCCATGCCATGAGACTTTTGGCATCTTCTCATCTTCATTAAGGAACTTTTGGCATCACCTTACCCTTATGAGCTCTTTCCATAACCATAGTCATTCAAGAAGACACATTGGTACCAATGCAACCTTAAGACATCAAGTGGCATGTTCTCAAATCACAAGAGCATATATAAGCATACAACATATACATATGCAAACAAGAATGCAAGAGAATGAGGTGGAGAGCTACCTTTCAATTAATGCAAGCTTTACTTTGCTAATTCATTCCCCTCCTTGATTACACAAGAGCACTTAGGTGGTTGATTGTTCTCTTGGCCTAGACATCACAAGGAGTACACAATCACATAATTGAAGCCAGCCAAGACATTAAACTAAAGCTTAAATACACACTTAGTTTCATACTTGGCATTATGGTTCCATAATTGGCCTAATGAAGCAACTCTTGCATTTCAAGTTCTAAGCTTCATTCCCTTGTTATTTTTAGGCTTCTTGGACTCATTTAAGGTCCTTGGAGCCATCACACATTCAATTGCACAATTAGAAAACCAAGTTGCTTCACAAAGCACCATTATGCACACCATTATCCCATCTCCTAATCTATGGCTCCTAAATTTTTTCCAATGGTTTCTCCCATTTTCTAACATCATATAAAGTCCTAAACTAAGGTTAGAACAAATTAAAACATCACCTAGCCTAATGAACCTAGCTTGGCCAAAATATGCACCATAATGGAAGTTCATGGACTTTGTGATTTTTTCTTAATGGGAAAGCCACTTAGGAGGCTTTCTAGAGGTCTTAAGAGCTCAAGGAAACATTCACATAAAATCAGATTTTACAAAACCCTAGAAAACACAACATTTTTCTAACTTGTTTTCTATTGGTTTTTCTTGGAATTTCTTGCCATATTCTTAAACCTTGCACTCTTTTCTCTAGGTTTCTCCCTTAGTTTTGCCCAAAATTCATCTCCTTTTATCCCCCCTGGGCTGGTCGAAACTACCATAAAGAGGAGCAACCAAGATGAAGCATCAATAATGGAAGAATACCTTAGTTTCAAGCTTGTTTTCAAAGCTTTTCTTCTTGGTTCTCTTCTCCTTGGCAAATTCGAATTTTTCCCCTTTGGTCTGGACCAAAAATAGAACCAAATCATTCAAGAAAGCCATGGAAAGAAAGGAGGAAGAAAGGAGAACAAGATTGGAGGGAGATGGAGCAAAAAAATCCATAAAATTACCTAGTTTCTCCTTAGTTTTCTTCCTCTTTTTCTCCTCCTTCTTGTGCACCTAAGAGAGTAGAATAACTTTTGTATTTTGGGTAGAAAATTTTGTGCTCAATAAAAGGGAGAAGATGGAAGAAAAGTGTGGAAGTGTTTAGGACATTTTAGAAGCTTTTATTTCTAATTTTGTCTTTTCGTAATGGTAATTTCATTTTGGCTTCGTTTTAGCTCTTTTTTTAGAACTGTCTTTTCTATCATAAAATTTAGGTTCCCAATTTAATAAAATGCCTTTGGAATCACTCAATTTGGAGCTAAAACCTTCCCGAACGAACTAGTCAAAGTTTGGGTCAATTGACGTTAAAAAACATACACTGGAGGGGCTTTAAACCTTCCCGAACGAACTAGTCAAAGTTTTTGGGGCCTCTGAGAACCTTGGACAATTCAAAACTTTCATTTAAAAAGCCCTCCTATATGGTTTCCAAAAGTTGCATTTATTTACAAAAATGCCATTACATTTCGTCAATTTTTGTCACAAATTTTTTCTCCATCCTAACTCTATTTTTCTTTCCGTCTGAGTCTATAATTATTATTTTTAGGAGTCTAGAACTTAACCTAAATTTTTTAGGATATTATCTAGGTTATTTCAGAGGACTTACTTTTATATGGCTCATTTTGCCATTTTACGAAAATTACGTTCGTTACAATTTACTTCTAGACAACAAGTTGCATTTTAATAAAGAAACTAAGAGGACATCTTTCAAGGTCAAAGTAGATGAAATTTGCACAACTCCAAGGCCAATAACTTCAAGAAATGTTCCATAAGCAATTTGCACAAATTTATTAGAACTAGGAACAAATTTATCAAGAATAGAACTATTACTAGTCATGTATTTAGATGTCCCAGAGTCTATCATCTAATTGTTGGAATTCTCAGAGTTGGCCCTCAGGGAATTACTTGAATGAGCTATAACTTTAGTGCTAATTATTTCCTAGAAGCTTGTCCTTGATTGCTTACCATCTTTTACAATAACTCAAGTTGTTCTTTATCTTCTTGTCTAACAAGTTCTAATCATATTGTCCATTGTTTTATTCCTCTCCAATAACCATAAGTCCATGAGTCTCCCTTTGACACCATGGCTTTCCTCCTTTTTTCTACCTTAAATTAGTGTGGGACCATTTCTAATCACCCTGGTAGGTGTTTCAACAACAACCTGTGTACTAGATTCTCCAAAAATAAGTTGAATTCTACTCTCTTCCTATTTGACTTCATAAAACACTTCTTTCAATGATGGTAGGGGTTACATAGTCATAATCCTCTCCTTGACATCCTTGAAGCAAGAATTAAGGTTTAAAAGAAATCTTCATATTCTTCTTTTTTCTTCCAATTTCTAATAATAAGCTATATTAGTACTACAGAACTATCAGTGTGTTTCACACATGTTTACCTATTGCCATAGTTTGACAAGATTATTGTGAAATTGAATGATACTTTGATTGCCTTGTTTGGCCTCCCACAATGTTACCTTGCTTTGAAACATGGCAGCAGTGCTCTTAACGGTAGAGTATAATCCCTTTGCAATGTCCCAAATCTCTTTTGTGGTCTTGCACAAAATAAAGTTCTCTCCAATCTCTATAGTCATAAAGTTCACCTACCATAACATGATGATATTATTTTCAGCAAACCACATCTTGTACTTTTGGTCTATGATCTCAGGTTGTATAGCATCTTTAGTGATATACTGCTCTTTTCCATTGCCTTTAAT
Organism: Erythrophleum fordii; assembly: GCA_032878935.1. NCBI lineage: Eukaryota > Viridiplantae > Streptophyta > Magnoliopsida > Fabales > Fabaceae > Erythrophleum > Erythrophleum fordii. The sequence goes on along the minus strand of JAVQMF010000049.1, from coordinate 4,155,883 downwards.
AAACATTAAGTCACTTTGTGACTAAGGGAGATAATTATTGCCATTTAGTTTATGGCTTATGATCATTATAGGATAGGTTTTGGCATCCATAGAAGGAGTAAGAGGGCGGTAAAGCTGTTTGGCTAGTTTGACTAGCTATTTGGTTGGGTATCAGTTGAAGATTCAGAAGGAAAGGTAGTAACGTGGGCTAAGGCAACTCTCATAGAGCCAAAACTAATAACCATTTCTATTTGTGTCATTTAGTACTTATTGATACGATGTTGAAAAGTATAGAATGCGCATAAGGATGGATGGAGAGTAATCTTTCTCTTTTTATCATTCTATTATTCAAGATAGTAATAAGAATACATATAGGGTTTTGGAATGTTGGCCACTGATACAAATTGTGGTAAAATTCTTTAACTATTCATATTCTCTCTCTATTTTTAATCTCTGTTACATTTTTTCTCTACTTTTCTAACCGATCCAACTAACTCCTATAGACTAACAAAACTCATAATAGAAGATAACTACCTGTACTTACAAGAATAACATAATATTACCAACAAAATACTACAATCCTCTTCCTCTAACTATTCAGCATGTGACTTTTGTAATTATATTTCTACCATGTATCTACTTTCCCCCCTTAAAAACATCCTTGTCCTCAAGGAGAATGGTTGGCTATAGTGTCAAAATAAGGAATTGTTGTTGAATAGCAGCTAGTGACTCCTAGGTTGCATCCTCTGGTCTTGTATTCTTCCATTGAATCAACACTTGGGTTAAGGGTAGGTTATGTAGCTTGACTATCTTCCAAGCTAAGATGCATTCAGGTTCCATGGAGAAATACTCATCATCATTGAGCTGAGGTAGGTCTAGTGTTGTTGCAATGAAAGTTCCTTAATGTTTTTTAAAGAGAGAAACGTGGAATATAAGATGAACTCGGGAACCTAGTGGAAGCTCTAGTTGATAAGCAACTTGACCAATTTTTTTTATTATCTTAAATGGGACAAAATATTTGGCTGACAATTTGTGTAGTGCTGAGTTATTAATGGTATTTCTCCTGAAAGGGTGTAACTTTAGATAAACCATGTCGCCAACTTGAAAGACACGATTTGTCTTCTTTTGGTTAGCTAGTTGAGACATCCTGTGTTGTGCTCTTTCTAGATGGTAATGTAGTAACTGGCATGTAACTTCCTTGTCCTAAAGGCTTCTATCCATTATGGAATTTCATAATCACTAGCTAAGTAAGACAGATGAACTAGGGGTGGAAAGCTATAAACAGCCTCAAAAGGAGACATACCTAGAGAGGAATGACAGGTAGTGTTATACCAGAGTTCTGCAAGTGGTAACCATTTAACCTAACCCTTAGGGTGATCACCACACATGCAACGTAAGTAGCACTTAAGAGTCTTATTTAAGACTTTTGATTATCCATCCATTTAGGATGATAAGCAGAAGAGTATAATAATCTAATTTTATGAACTTTGAACAATGCTATCCAAAATTGCTCACAAAAAATTAGATTCCTATCCATAACAATGGAAGTAGGAAACCCATGAAGTTTGACAACATTATCGAGGAATGTTTGAGCTACATCTAAGGCTGTAAAAGGGTGATGAAGAGCCATAAAATGGGCAGCTTTAGTCATTCTATCAACTACTATTAATATGGCTGATTTATGGTAGGAAAGGGGTAAACTAATGATAAAATCCATACTTAGGTCTCCCCAAATATTGTCAAGAATGGGAAGAGGTTGTAAGAGTCTAGGAGATGCCATGATTTCATGTTTGAACCTTTGACAAACCTAACATTCTTGGACAAACTGTCTCATGGCCCTTTCAAGTCCCTTCTAGTAGAAAACTATAGCTATTCTTTTGTATGTTGGCGTGACCCCTAAGTGGCCTCTGGTAGGATCGCTGTAGAAGTGTTGTAGGAGCTGTAACTTCAACTCTAGGTCATTTCCTACCACGAGCTTCCATTCCTTTTTAGCGACTGATATTGCTATGTATATTCTGGATAAGAGTAAGGGTCATGCTATAGGTCAATGATGAGTTTCAATAGCTGCTCATCAGACTTCTGAAGCCTTAACCTTTTCGGTGAGGCTAGAAACAATAGAAATAATGGCATAGTAGCTTATTCTTAGCTAGTCCTCATCTTGAACTTGTTTGGACAGCCCATTTGCCATAGAGTTTTCTTTTTCTCTTTTGCATACAATCTCATAGGTTAGATCCCAAAGTTTGCTCACCCATCGAAATTGTTCTGAAGTGATGGTTTTTTTATCCAAGAAATGTTTGAAAGGTAAGTGATCAATAATGATAGTAAATTTCCTTTCATGCAAATATTGCCACCAGTGTTTAACAGTAAAAATGATGGTTGTCATTTCCCTTTCATATACGGACATGTGTTGGGTTAGAGACAAAGCCTTACTTATGAAGGCTATAGGATGTCCTCTTTGTGATAGGACAGACCCATATTAGAAGCATCAGTTTCTATAGAAAAAGGAATCGAGAAATCCATAAGAGCCAAGACTGGTGTGGAGGACATGGCATGCTTGAACTGTTGAAATGCTTTCTCTACTTGAATACTCTAATGAAAGGCGCCCTTTTTTAACAGATCAGTCAGAGGTTTACTGATTACGCCATAGTTTTTGACAAATCTCCAATAATAACCAGTGAGACCAAGGAAACCTCAAGGAGCCTTAAGGTTAGAGGGGGTGGGCCACTTCCACATAGTTTCTACCTTCTTTGGGTGCCTTCATTCCATCTTCAATAATAATATGACCCAAATATTCAATTTAAGTGGCTCTAAAGGTATATTTGCCTCATTTGGCAAATAGAAAATGCTGACGTAACAATTGGAGGATGTTTCTAAGGTGATAAAGGTGATTTGCCCAAGATTGGCTATACACCAAAATATCATTAAAAAAAACCCAAGATATACTTTCGTAGGAAGGGCTTGAAAACTATATTCATTAAGTTCTGAAAGGTGGCTAGAGCATTTGTCAAACCAAAAGGCATGACAAGGAATTCATATAACCCTTCATGTGTTTTGAAAGTGATTTTATGAATATCCTTTGGATCCATGCGTATTTGGTGATATCATGCCCTTAAGTCTAGTTTAGAGAAATATTTGGAACCCTTCAATTCATCAATAAGTTCTTCCATAATTGGAATAAGAAATTTATTCTTCATGGTTTAAGCATTGAGCTTATGGTAGTCAACACAGAATCGCCATGTATTATCTTTCTTCCTTACTAATACCACTGGGGAAGTAAAAGCATTGTTACTAGGTTGAATAACACCATTTTCTAACATATCTTTAACTAGTTCCTTTATAGCATTCTTTTGAAGAGGTTCATAATGATAAGGCCTTAAACACATGGTGGTTTCTTTCTTAAGAGTAATTGTATGATGTAATGCTCTTGAAGGAGGTTAAGTAGCAGGTTCCTTAAACACATCAGAAAATTCTTTTAATAATTCTTCTAGGGATTGGTTTAACTATGATTCAGCTTTGAAATCTGCCCCTCCGTGCGCTTCAGCTTCATTGATTCGTATAAAATAGAGTTGAGTGGCTTTGCATAAATTTTTCCAAGGGCAAACATGCTTTTCCAAGGAGATTCATGGCTTATCAATCCTATGCAGCACATAATGTTTTCCTTCCAAGCCGAAATGCATTAGCTGATCCTTCAAGTCCCAAGTAATCCTTCCCAACATATGGAGCCATTGTAATCCCAATATCATGTCATAACGCCTCAACTATATAACCAAAAGGTCTAAAGTGAAGAATTCTTTAGCCACACTCCATTGTAGTTGTGTACCTTTGGCCTTAATCAGAAGTTGTTGTCCATTGGCCATAATCACCTTAGTTCCCACCAGTGGCTGTGTCTTCAACTTCAATCTTTTAACTAATATAGTATCTATAAAATTATAAGTACTTCTAGTGTCAAAAAGCAAAATAACTGGGTGTTTTTTTATCCTCCCTTGAAGTCTCATTGTAGCATAGCCTTCTAATTCTTCCATGGAGCCAGTAACATCATTTAAAAATATTCTGATTTGAATTAATTCTCTACTGTCTTTAGCGACTTCATGAGCTTCATCAATTTCCATCTTATCCCCCTGATCTTCCTCTTCTACCATCAACATAAACAATTGAGAATTCTTACACTTATATTCAGTAGTGAACTTTTCAGGGAATTAATAACACAAACCTTGCTTCCTTCTTTCAAACATTTCTTTCTTAGTAAGCTGCCTGACAGACTTGGGGTTAGTGGTATGGGATGGTGCTTTGGCAAAGTAGGAAGAAGATGTAACACCCTCTTTGTTAGAAGGTTCGGTGTTTTTATGGAAGCTCATTATGTAGGAGGTTTTAGGCAAAAGAGAAGTGGTGCTAGTTCCAAGTTTGGAGGTTGTAGGTGCTATGGTGTTAGGATTTGTTAAAGTATGGAGGGTAGATGCTTTTCTTCCATACTGAGGTTAGTGGCTTTGGAGAGCATTCACAGATGATTTTGTTAATTTGGCTAAGTACATTGTGTTTTGAAGGGAGTTAGACCAGAACATCCAAACCTATGCCTCAATTTCCGGTGTGAGCCTACCAAGGAAACAACTGATAGCAATCTCTTTAGGTAGCTCAAGTTCAACAAGAAATTCCTTAAACTTTTCTTGATACGCCTCCACCGAATCTTCTTACTTGAGATTCTTGAGTCCTACCATAGGTACCACTTATAGAATGTCAGTGAACCTAACTTTCATTCCATCAATATGGTTTGCCCACCCAACGTCATTTAGCTTCCTTTTCTTCTCGAAGCTTTGGTGCCATTATAATGCTTTTCCTTTCAGATGCATAGTCACCAATCGAATTTGCTGATCCATCGGAGTGTCATTGATATCAAAAAATTGGTTACAACAAAAAAACCATCCTTTAAAGTCCGTTATATTGAAACAAGGAAATTCTATGTGGAAGAATTTGGTAGGAAATTGACAATCGGTTGTTTGGCTACTATTGTAAGATCCGAATTGCACCTGCCTCCCCCTACATATTGGTCACACCATTCGTATGATTCATTTCCTTCGTGGTGTTCGCCATTATCGTAAGAACCTTTGCTACTAGCTCATTGATTAGATTCTCCATTCTTGCATTTGATGCTTCCAATTTTGATTCTAGTCGTGCGATAGATGTGTTGATTGCTGATCGCAAGTCGTTCACTTCTAGTCATGCGTAACATCTTGTTCTAGCTCCCAAAATCGATCATTTGCTTGTGTTTCCTTTACCATTGCTAAGGACCAAGGGCTCTGATACCACTTGATACAAATTGTGGTAAAATTCTTCAATTATTCATATTTTCTCTCTGTTCTTAATCTTCATTACACCTTTCCTGTATATATTTCTCCTCTACTCTTCTAACTGATCTAACTAACTCCTATAGACTAATGAAACTCATAACAGAATATAAGTACCAGTACTTACAAGAATAACATAATATTACCAACAGAATACTACCATCCTATTCCTCCAACTATTTAGTATGTGACTTTTGTAATTGTATTTTCTGCCATGTATCAGCCACGAAATCATTAACCGGTCAAATCTTGAAAGAAAAGGGAATAAAAATGGAGCAAAATCCCACCAGAATAGCATATAAGATAAATAAGGAAACAAATGACCATAGTTGACTAGGAAATAAATAGGTATATTAAATTAAAATAAAAGAGAATAAGGATCCGAGAATCAACAGTCATCTAGACAAGGTGTAGTACACGAGGACAATGGCTCCAAGAACATAGAGAGGCCTTTACCCATTGATAGGTACTTTGATGCATTCAAAGGACCAAAGTTGAAAACTCTAAGGGTATGTGGTTTTCTTCTCAGAATTTAAGTACAATTAGATTCTTTTGATAATGAAAAACAAAAGCAAAGTTTCTTGAAGATATGATATTTTATTGCACATTACTAATAGTCACACTGGATAATTGGCGTTCAAAAACTTTTCTCTCTTCAAATAGTGTTGGGGATTATAATAAACTACTAGAGCTTCACTTAATAGATTAAAGTTTTGACTGAGTGGTCAGGGGTAGGCATGTGCTTTGTCAGTTTGTCTACAATTTAAGCCCAATGAACTTTCTTGTGAAATGGTGTGTGAGAGATTATAACAAGCACTCACTGATTTTGACTAAATAGCTTGACATTTTTTAAGTTGAAATAATTTGTTTCACAATATTGTAAACATATGAAGTTTTGATTCTCTGAGTTTGCGTGCTTTTATTTATTAAAGTTTGTCACAAATTTTATTTTGTTTTCCTAATTCAACAGGATTCAGAAAAGATAGTACTTCCTCAAGACAAGCAATGGCCATTTCTTCTTCGGTTTCCCATTTCATCTGTTAGGATGTGCCGTAGTGTTAGTAGCCAAGCAATTCTATGGGAAACACTGGCCACATCTCCTTCCACTGAATTCTGTCATATAAGCCTAGAAATGGTGCTCTTACAGGTGGTTCATCACCATCAAGTAACCCATCTGAAATTGCTAAACCAGAAAGATTAAGTAGACCTGATGAGAACCATATATTAGGTGAATCTATAAGTTGTTGGTCATTACTCATAGAATAAGTTTGCCTTTATTGATCTTATTTATTTGTTATTTTAATAATCTATTGAGATAAAAGTGCTATATAATTTAACATAATAATTTACTAATTTTTATGCATGTCTGTATTAAAAGATGTCCATACATCGCACGGGTTACATGCTATTGGTAATGTTTATTTTACTTTCAATCAAATTTCCTGCTATTCTAAGGCTTCATTTGAAATTATTCAATCTTTTATTCTTTCATTTTCTGAACTTTATTTCTTTGTTCATAATTAAAATATTTTGTTGGAAGTATGCAATTATAGCTCTCTTCCTTATTTAGTTTCTATGCTTGCTTTATACCATGCTTCTTGCTATCTGCACATCCTAATAACTGAAGCTTATTCTGCAGTGGTGATAACGCCACTGGAAGATTAATGTTTACCAAAATTTGATTATGCAAGACGAAGCTTCAGGTTTACCAAAATCCTTTTCTACATGTTTTTGGTCTAAATATAAATTTGTGGAGGGAAAAAGATTAATAATTTCTTTCTTTGGAACACATTTTTTATATTGGGGGTTAATTTTGAAATAATAATTTGATGCATTTCAATGGTGTCAGGTGGATATTGGTGCTAGTGATGGTCATCTCTTGCAACTCAAGGTTTTTCCTATGCTATAGCGTAGATTTCATATTGCCTATTCAGTTATTGTTGTATGCTTCTTTAGTCTCCTCATTCAAAATTCAGATTATTCTATACGATGCCCATCTCTCTCTTTAAAACATGTTTTCCTCCCTTTCCATAAATTAGATGGATATTGCTTATGGTTTCAAGTCAAGTCCAAGGATTCATGTCTTGTGCTGTCCATGTTGTAAAAGGATGCTACTAGCATCTATACCATTAAGCAGATAAGGTTTCTAAATTTGGAAAGAGAGAACTCTGTCTTGTTTTGACTTTTTTAGTAATTTCTCTTGTTGTGTGCTCTGAATTATTGGCTATCTAAGGATGGATACGATGTTTAATGCAAAATCATATAAAGAAAGATTTCAAAATCTCTAACAGCTATGTTTGTATCCTCTAAAAATTGTGAGTTTGCTCATTACCTTTATAATAGACCAAGAAGGAATTGAAATAAACTATGGAGTAGATATCAAAAATCCAATAAAGTTATCACACTTGCCTCTTTTTCTTATAAGATATGCACATACTTAGAGACATCTCAACATTTACTGAGCCTTTGGCTCAAAGTTGTTGAATAACTGTGGGTAGACTATTGTGCATTAGTGTTCTATACCTTGGTATGTTGTACAAGGAGGGATGAAAGAATCCTACTTTGTTTTAGTGTGATGAATGGATAATATATTGGAGAAGGCTGTAAACGATCTATAAAATAATGTTCCTTATGTACATTGTAATGGATAACTAGGGATGTTATTAATTATATAGTTTTTTCCCCCTTTATGCATGGTCAATCTCATTTTTTTAAGAAGGTTTTTGTTTTTAACAATTATATAGTTTAATTTTTAATTTCTTCGAATAGGGTTTAATAATGTTCACTATGCCACAGCTAGATGAATAGTGGTACTGTAAGATTGACTAGCATCAGGTAGTGAGACGCTATTCTCATTTTATTTCATGTTTGGTTTAAACAATAGTAAGATGCTAATCCATTGTCACAAGTTGCAACGATGTAGATGAATTTTTCTCTCTTTGCATCTTGATAGCAAGTCTTGACATTTTCCAATGCAATTAGTATTAGTAAAATTTTAATGACTTTTGAAGGATTTTTTCATTATTGTTTATACTTTTTTTTTTTGTACTTGAATATTTGTAATTTTCATACTCATTTTTTTTAAGTTGAGTTAATTAGAAAGAAAGAGAAAAGAGAGCAAAGAGAGCATGTGAGAGAGAGATAGCGAGGTTTCCAAACTTTGAGGTTGTAAAAAAAAAAATGGAAGGCACTGTGTCTGAGGTTCTCGGAGGTACAGTAGATAATGGGTCGTCGGAGGAGGCGGATCTTCTGGCTCGAAGCAGGAAAAAAGTTCGAAAGAAGAGTAAGGAAGGGGAAGGCGAGACAGCAGACAATGCGCCTGCTAAAGGCTCTACATCGTATAGAGATAAGGTGTTAAATATGGAGGACCAGGCGAATCAGGCGTCGGCTAGGGGGAAGTCAGCCAATGCTTAGAAGGATTACATTGAGAATCTCAAATGTTTCTTCACTGATGCATCCCCTGGGCAAAATTTGGAGAAAGATTCTGACCATACGGCAGGCAAATGTGAGAACATGTGCCCTTCACTGCAGGTCACGCAGGCGGAATACGAGGTGTGGTGTGCACCGTAGAGGAAGTCTTTAATCATTAAACTTTTGGGGATGAACATGTCCTTGTTTATGTTACGACCGAAGCCAGAGAGTATCTGGAAAACGTCCCACCCCTTCAAACTGCTTGATCTAGAGAATGACTATTTCATTGCCTCGTTCGAAACGGATGAAGACTTGGAGTACATTTATCAGGAGGGGCCGTGGATGGTGGCGGATCACTATGTTCTGGTACAAAGATGGAGACCAACTTTGATCCCTGGAATATGGATAAACACCAAAAGATCGCTGTGTGGATTCGGATAAGAACAGTTCCAGTGGAATTCTATAACCATGAATCAATGTGGAGGCTTGGTTCTATGGTTGGACGTACGTTAAAGGTTGATTTAGTTACGTCTATGAGATCTCACGAAAGGTTTGCTAGAGTTTATGTGGAATTGGATTTACAGATACAACTTCTTCCTACTCTCCAAATTTTCGAAAGAACCTTTACTCTTGAATATGAGGGCCTGCATCTCGTGTGTTTTAATTGTGGGGTGTAGGGACACTACAAGGATGTTTTCCCGCTACTGGCTCAATGTCCTCAAATGGATCATGCGGGAGCTTCTTCTACTAGTGAGGAAGGGTTGGAGAAGGTTAAAGATGTAGAAAGCCAGAAGGACGTCTAGGAAGATGCATGCATGAAAAAAGAAGAGTGTGTGGAATCACAGAAGAGACCACGTGAAGACGAGCAGCCAGAGAATCAGGTCACGGTGGTGAAAGGTGGAAGGTCGTCAACAGCAACGCCGGAGTTTGGTTCGAGAAATATTTTCAAACGACCAGTAGGGAGGAGATCGGATTTTCCCGCGAATCATGGAAGGCGAGCGAATTCTTCGCCACGATTGGAGAGAGGCAAATCAGTTGGAATAAATAACCAAGATTCAAGGGATTCTAAGACGTTAAACGAGAATGACTCGGAGGGGAAGCAAAAATCTGGTAAAGCTTCGGTTTTTAATGAAAAGATTCAGCCGAATAAAGTAAGATTTTTGTCAGGATGGGCACTGAATAAGGATACGATGGGGTCTGACAAATTGAAAAACTTCGAAAGAAAACTTGGAGGAAGGGAGCGAGAATTTGGAGGCATGATGGGAAGTCGAAAGTTTGACAAAGATGTGAGTAACAACAAATCGTGGGTCCCTGTTATTTCGAAAAAGCATCAAGTGGGCAACAAAAGAAATGAAGGGAAAGAGAATAAGGTGGGACCAAGACAGGACCCCATGAAAGGCCCAACTCCCCAAGTCCACCTATTACAAACCCATGCTTCTCTCAAAATCTCAAATCCTTTTGAGCCTCTAGACCAGGATAATGATTTGGGTAACTCTTCTTCTGGGCCGAAGCTTAGTGCTGGCAGAGACGCTGACATGGACTTGGATTTTGTGGGCCAGTTGAATGAGGTGGGTTATAATTTGCAATCAGAGAGCACTTTTTGTGGTGTTAATGATCCCATGGATATTTCAAAGATCCCCATTGTCGAGCAGAGCGTAACGCAGCATGAAGATGCTGACTTGGCTATGGTAGATTCGGGGACTAAATCCCCACCTCCTCAACTCTCAGAATTTAAATGAATTTCCTTTTCTGGAATAGTAGAGGAACCGGAGCCAAGTCATTTCCTAGCTTGGTCAAAGAATTATCTAAGAAGCATAAATTGGATTTTGTTGCAATTTTGGAGACTAGAGCCACTGGCGATAGAGCTCGAAGAATTGCCCACGCTTTGGGCTTCAATAAAACCACAGTGGTGGATGCTAGGGGTTTTAGTGGAGGTTTGTGGGTGTTATGGAACTCTGAAAACTGGAACTTCGAGGTGATAGCCTCCCCAGGACCAGTTTATTCACCTTTGTCTAAATGAAGGTAATGTTCGGAAGTTTTTCACTGCTGTCTATGCGAGTCCAAATATGGTCAAACGAAGAGTGGTGTGGAATGAACTTCGAACACTCAGTGCTTCAATCCAAGGACCTTGGTGCATTAGAGGGGATTTTAATTGCACTCTCTTTGTGCATGACCGAAAAACGCAGAACTGTAATGCCAACTTTATTGATAAGGACTTTGCTCGGTGGACTGAAGAGTTGGGAGTTTCTGATTTACAATGTAAAGGCCCCTACTATTCCTGGAAGAGAGGGAGCAACGAAACCAAAATTGATAGAATTCTCGTTAATGACTCCTTCAGAGTCTCATTTCCGATTGCTACTGCTTTTAATCTTCCCTTCTTCAAATCTGACCACAGACCCTTATTGCTGAAATTGGAAGAAGAGAATGGTCAACATCCTCATAAAGAAGTACCTTTTCGGTTTATGGCATCTTGGGTGTTGCATGAGGATTTTGAGAGATTTATTTGTGATACTTGGGATATTAATGGAGACTGGAGGGATAATGTTATTGTTTTCACTGAAGCTGTTCAAGGTTGGAAAAGAGACATTTTTTGCCACCTAGAACAAAGGAAACGCAATCTTCTCAATAGACTTATGGCATGTTTGGTTCTGCGGTGAGAAGTGGGAAAAGCCAGTTTGCAAACCACAAAATGTAAAAGCTATAACTTGTTGCTTCAGCCAAAACCACGGTTTGAGGAGAGAAGAAGCTGAACCAAACATGCATTTAAGGGCCTCTTGAACTTGCCTAAACACTATCGTAACACGAAGTCGCTTGAGGAGCTTCAAAAGAGGGTATGGGTGGAGCTTGAAAAGACCATCATTCAAGAAGATATGATGTGGGTGCAAAAAGCAAAGTGTGAATGGTTTATTTTGGGCAATTGGAATACTAGATATTTTCATTCTTGAGCTAATGCAAGGAGGAAGCGAAATAAAATTGAGGCTCTTTTGAATGATAATGGTGACTGGATGTATGAAGTGGAAGACATTAAAAAAATTAATGTTTTTAAAATCAGACCGGTCATTGAAACGATGGAGGTACTGGTTCACAGTTCATTGGTCAAATCGTAGTCGAACCGTGGTCGAACCGGTAATAATTAAATATATTATTTAAAAAAAATTATATATTAAAATTTTAATATAACAAATAAATATTAATAAATTTTAAATATTTGATTACTAATTTAATATTTTTAAGATATTACAAAAATTAATGTTTAGTTTAAAATAAAAACTATCTATGATTAAAAGTTAAAAATATTTAATATTAAATTTTTAGAATTTTTAAATTATATTAAGATTGTACTTATTATTAAAAAATAAAATAATAAATAATAATTTTAGCTAAATCTCTTGATATTTGAGGAAAATGTTATTAGGAAATTGAACATAATAAAAAGCAAATATAAAAAATAATTAATTATGCATATTTTATTTCTCTTATATTCTCTTTCTTTTTTAAAAAAAAAATTCATATTTCAACTCCCTTATCTTTTTTATTACCTTCTATTTTTAATTTTTCAAATTTATTTAAAATGAATTATTTTATTATATAAGAAAAAATTAAAAAAAAAAAAAAAAGAAAATTGCTTCAAACCGATTCAAACCGGTTTTTCCAGTTCGATTTTTACCGGTTCTTGACCAATTTGATCGATTCTTAACTGATTTTTTTATTGTTCAATTTTTCAACTCAACCGAACTGGACCAGAGATTGGTTCCTGGTCGAACCGATCCGGTTTTGAAATCCATGAAAAAAACTGCTCTCTCCTTCTTTTAGGAACTGGTCAAGGAAGAGGAAAACAATTATTGCCTAATGCCTTGCAAGGTTTCCTATCCTCCCATTGATGTCAACACTTTAGCTAATTTTGGAAAGGAGTTTCGCTTAGAGGAGATCAAACGGGCTACTTTTGACATGGGGGCTCTGAAATCTCCAGGTCCAGATGGTCTCAATGCATTGTTTTTCCAAAGCCAATGGCAATAAGTTGGCCCCTCTGTTACACAATTTATTAAACAAGTGCTTGCTAACCCTTCCTTGATCAAGGAGATTAATAATACTTTGCTCGTGCTTATCTCGAAAAAGGAGCAGCCTGAAACTATTAGAGACTTTCGCCCTATAAGCTTATGTAATGTTATTTACAAAGCAATTACGAAGGTCATGTCAAACAGGATTAAAGAATTCCTCCCTAATATTATTGCTCCGAATCAAGCCAGCTTTGTACCAGGGAGGGTGAGTTCGGATAATGTTATTATCGCGCAAGAAGTCATTCATTCTATGAGAAGTATGAAAGGCAAGAAAGGTTTTATGGCCATTAAAATTGATCTCGAAAAAGCCTATGATCGTGTTAGATGGGAGTTTGCCTTATCTTGCCTTCACGAGCTGAACCTGCCTGAACATATGGTGAATATTTTGGGTCATTGTCTCTCCTCTCCGTCTATGCAAATTCTTTGGGAAGGAAGTAAGACTGAAGAATTTGCCCCAACTCGTGGCATTTGCCAAGGTGACCCAATCTCTCCTTATGTCTTTGTTATTTGTATCGAAAAACTTGCTCATCTGATACAGGAAGAGATTCAGAGGGAGACCTGGAGACCAATCAGATTGAACAAAGACAGGCCACCTATCTCTCATCTCTTCTTCGCAAATGACTTGGTGATCTTTGCAGAGGCGGCTGTTGACCAAGTCAGTGTTATTAAAAACTCTTGATATTTTTTGTAAAGCTTCTGGACAGAAAGTGAACCAAGCCAAGACACGTGTTTTCTTTTCTAAGAATGTCAATCATAATAGAAGCACCCAGCTTAGCGAGCTTCTGGGTTTCTCCATAACTTCAGATCTGGCTAAATACCTTGGGGTCCCGCTTCATCACGACCGGGTCTCCAAGGCCACGTATCAATATGTTGTTGACAAGGTAAAACAACGGCTGAACGCTTGGAAAGCTAATTGTCTCTCCTTTGCAGCACGACATACTCTTACGTCGTCTGTCATCTCGGCTGTTCCTGTATACCCCATGCAAACTGCTATGTTGCCTGCCAAGACTTGTTAGGAACTAGACGCAAAAGCCGGGGGTTCATTTGGGGATCTTCAGACGAGAGGAAGCGAATTCACTTGGTCGCTTGGAATAAGGTTTGTAAGGATAAAAAGCATGGGGGGCTTGGGCTCCGCCACGCTCACTTCTAGAACCGGGTGTTGCTTATGAAAGCTAGATGGGGCCTAATGCATAAGAAAGATGAGTTATGGGCCAAAGTGATTAGAAGTAAATACAAGTGCGATAATGACTTGGTTCCTAATATTGAGAAAAATAGACCTGGATCTAGGCTCTAGTGTGGTATTAAGAGTAACTAGGACAGGATTCTAGAAGGAACCGAACGCATTATGATGGTTCACGGTACTGAGAGAATTCGTTGGAATCTTGAGAAGCATGGGGTGTTCACTGTTAAATCAACTTACTCGCTCCTAAGTAATGCCTCGAACAGTGCACCCACATCCAACTTATGGCCTAAAGTTTGGAAGATTGCTACCCCTCAGTGTTGTAGAACGTTCTTATGGACGGCCATGCACGATAGGTTGTTGACAAATATGAGTAGACCGAAGAGAGGGATGAGTACGTCACCGTACTGCCCCTGGTGTGTGAACATGGTGGACGATACGCTTCATGTGTTGCGAGATTGTCATGAGACGAGTGAACTCTGGATGAGTCTGGTACAACCAACATTGCAGGAAAGGTTCTTCTCGTGTAACCTTGGGGAATGGTTTGCTTTCAATTTCCGTGAGGGAAATGGCCACATTGATGGAAAGTGGTACAACTCATTTGCCACGATATGTTGGCTATTGTGGAGGAGATGGAATGAGAGGATTTTTTATCGACATCATATTAGTAACAGAGAGCTTCTTGCTCACAGTCAAGCAATTGAGACAAGTATGAGAGTCGCCCAGTCCAAACTGAGTGCTGTGAATTGGAAGGGAATCAGAAAGGACTCTAGAGAGAATATGACGATGGTTCAGGATGGTTGGGTCGTAATGCATGTAGATGGTGTAAAAATAAATTGAAGACAATTATATGAAATTAGAATACTTGATTGATTATTTGTAGAAGACATTGTTGCAAATTTAGGATACCCTGTTGATTCTGAATTCCTGAAGGTTTGAAGAAACTAGGGCTTCCTCTGTGATTCACACTCCCTATCACAACTTATAATGAGATAAGTTGTGGAGTTAGAATTCGACGTAAACACAGAAGGGACTTAGCCAAGTTTAAATAGAACTCTAGTACCCACCCATTATGGGCCTATGAGTTATGGGCTCACACTTTTATCCATACTAATCAATTAGATATCCAGCCCAAAATAAAATGATCACTAATCATAAGTGAGCCTCACATGCATCTCTAATGGATCATAAATCAGCCCGTTTTTATTAAAAACAAAAATAATTGATTGTAGCCCACTATAATTCCTACATTCTCCCACTTGGGCAAAATCAATTGTTTATTTCAAAAATTTTTATTTTGAAAACGACTCTCGGGCTAATAACTAATTTTGTAATGTGGCCACATTTTGAAAAACAAATGATCCAAGATGCGATATCCAATATAACTCCATCCAACTAAAGTTGAGTGATATTGAATCATGGCGATTATTATATCTATTACTGATATTAAACCTTCCATGATTACAAATGCCACTGACTTCGTCGATTAGTCATTAGTGTGGAGTGCAGCAAGAAAATAGTATGCCAATGTGATCCAACGGCCAAACTACTATTTTCTTTGTCAGTCCTCACAATTTCTCTCAAGTGCTTTAAAGCCAGAGAAATTGTTTGGTTTGTCAAGAAACCATCATGCCTCAACTCCAATATGGCATCGACCACAGGCATAGTGGTCCTAATGACACCGAGTTCAAAATTTTACAATTGATGCATATATTCAAAAATATATATAATACCAAAATTCAATGTATTATCAAATTAGCCGAAATACAAGCCATATGAACGTTAAAAGTATCAAAAAAAAATTTGTTCAATATAAAAGGAAAATGATATAAAACTCAAGCTCCCACTAACCAAACATATCAAAAGAACTTACTATGCCCATGTTATTAACGTGTCTTTTAAACACAATGGGCCTAAGTCCTTTGGTCAAGGGATCAGCTAACATAGAATCTGTGTCTATATATTCAACAACTATTTCATTGTTCTTCACTAAATCTCTGACAGTCAAATACTTCAACTCCAAATGCTTAGAACCACTAGTAGTTTTATTATTTTTTGTGTATAATGTTACAGTACTATTGTCACAGTAAATTCTTAGTGGTTGAACAACAGAATTTACAATATAAAGCCCTGTCATTAAATTGCTTAATCAAATAATATGAGTAGTATCAACGTAACAACCAATAAACTCTACTTGTATAGTAGATGAGGTAACTATAGTCTATTTTCTAATTATTTTTCTACCTTAATTTTAAAAATTTTAAATTTTTAAGGGCATCATACTTTTCTTTAATCAAATAAAGATAACCAAATCAATAGAAATCATCAATGAAAGTGATAAAGAACCTATTACCACAAATAATATGATAAAAAAGTCCACTAATATTTGTGTAAATGATTTCTAAAAGACTTAAACTTCTAGTCGCACCTTTCTATTTACTCTTAGTGAACTTTCCTCTAATTATAGACCTAATTATTTAAAGATGATGAAATATTATAAAAAACTAAGGATAATTTATATATAAATCATCCATTAAATGTCCATAACCAATAATTTGGAAGTTTAATATTAAAATAAAAACTAAAATTTATCTAAACAAAAAATAGAAATCAAATTCCTCCTAAAAGAATGTACAAACAAAATATATATATATATATATATATATATATTTCAAAACAGTTTCATATTCGGTTGTCAAAACTAAAATGACATCTCCCACTGATTCCAACACTACTTTAAGATTCTTTGCTACCTTCATCTTGCTTTCTCTCAGATTTGGTCTCTTCAGATTCTTGAATTCTTCCAAATTTCTGCTTATTCTCTAACCAAGTCTTGAACTTTATGCAATCATTCTTTTTATGCCCCTTTTCTTTACACCAAAAACACCATATGTTTTTGTTAATGAGAGTTGATTTAGAACCTCTTACATTATATTGTTGACCAATGCCTGGTTTCCTTGAATTTTGATTCTTATGAGGAATATTGAATTGATTTCTCTTATGTTTCCATTTACCCTTGCCAGAATAGGGTTTATCATGGGAAGTAAAAAGGGTTAGTTCGCAAGATAGGTTACTCTTTTCTTTCTTCAACTTTTCTTTTTCAGCCACACACTTGGTAATGAGGTCATTAATGGTCCACTTTTCACCAAAGGTATTATAGGCTGTTTTGATTTGTGTAAATTCGACAGGTAGGCAGTTCAAGGCATGTGAGACAATGAAATTCTCATTTAGGTCAATGTTATGGGCTTTTAGCTTGGTTTGGATGTGAACCATCTTCAAAATGAACTCCCTTACTCCTTCATTATTGTCATACCGCATATCAATCAACTTTTTTATAAGATATCCAGACTCAGCGTTATTAGATACTTGGTATCTTTCTCCCAAGACAGCAAGAAATTCTTTAGCATTTGTGGTTTCTGGTAAGCCACTAAGTAGGTGCTCAGAGATAGTCCTCTTAATGGCAATTAGACTAAGTCTATTGAATCTCTCCCATTTGGCTAAGAACTCTTTCTGTTCAATTGTGCTCTTCTCATTCACTTCAGGCTTACTCTCACGCAGTGCCAGATCAAGGTCAGCAATTCCTAAGGAGAATTCTGGGTCTTGCTTCCATTTGTTATAATTTGATCCAGTTAAAATCTCAATTGAAGCAGAACAGTTATTCATAGAAAATGTAACTGCAAAATTGGAATGCATCAGAATAAATAATAAAGGCAATTCAAACATAGCTTTTAATTAAAACAAGCTATTACAATGAGGCCAACATAATAGTACGTTCCCCTTTGAGCAGAACGTACAAATCAAGGTCACAACCTAGATCAGAACCTCAGATGAGCTAATCAGTGATAATACATTAGGTTCAAATATCTATCCCCTTTAGGCAGATAAATATTTTAAACTAATATATTTTTCATTAACTTCATCCCAGATTAACTCCTAATTATAACATACAATAACCCCCTTTGGGCAGGTTATAGCATGAGATAATTAGAAGCCTTCCTCAAATTACAAGAAAATTTTATACATTAATATGAATAATTCCACTTTGGTGTTAATTATCCATAATAATTATAAAACTCCTTACACAGGAATTATTTATATTTTGCCCAAAATTATGGCACAGTTTTTAAATAGGTGAAGTATTATACCCCACTGTCCATAAACAAATTCTTCAGCATTCTCAAAGAGGCTTCATGCAAATATAATTGAAACAAAATCATATATATTATTAAAACAAACATATTAAGGTATATGTATTAGGCTTGAGAGTAGACAAATACATATATTAATATGTGGTGAGTGAATATCATCATAAGGTTCAAAATATAATAAATTCTCAATATATCACCTTTCAGAAAATTATCCAAATAAGTATTGAAATATATTTTATATATTAATATTTATATAAAAAATATTTATAGTGGTCAAAAAATTATAAAACATATTCCAAAAAATCACATTTAAAATATAGATTGCAACGCAAAAAACGGAACTGAAAAATTCCATCTGTGGAAGCAACACTCTCTCTCACTCTCCAGAGGCGCGACTGAGCTTCGTTTTGGACTTCACTTTCAACCTCTGGCGGGTCACCCATTTTTCTGAAACGGGTCATGCGGACCCGTGGGTTTCCAAAGCGGGTTTCGAGTTTTCAAACCTTTTTTCATGCGATTTTCATGTGTTTTTTGTTCCTAATCCCATTCTAAATCTATTGAAACTAAAATCCCCAAATTTTATTGAGTTTTTCGTGGATTTTCGAAGCAAAAAGCTCCTCTTTCATCGAGCTACATGAAGCTCGAATTTGGGTGGTTCTTGATGTTTTTTCTTGCAATTGTCGTGTGTGTTTGATTCATATTTTCGTTCAAAACAATTTAACAACAAAAGCACCAAATTTAATCCACCAATTTGCAGAATTTCAATGCATAATTTCAAGTTCTAAGAGACAGAGATGGCCGAAATTTTTTCGAAAGAAATTGCACTATATTCAGCCAATTTTTAATGCAATTGATTTGTGGGTTTCTTTTGTATGATCATAAGGAACACCATATTCGAAAATTATGCATCAATTTGCAGTAATTAATGAGATTGAAATTTCAATCTTGCAAACCCTAACTTAGATATTTTAATTCGAAATTTCCATGGAATTAGCCAATTCTTGATGCAATTAGAACATCGGTTATACTTACATGGCCAAGGGAAACTCAATAATACAAAAATTATTCATTAATTTGGACTATTTTGTAAGAATTGAAGTTGAATCATGAAACCCTAATCTATAATCTCAAATGCAAAATTCTCCTTTTATAGTGCATAGCAATTCAAATTCTAGGCATCAATTAATTCAGAATATCAATATATGCAAAAGCCCTAAAGTTTTAAATTTTAATTCTTTGAATATCATCCAATTTTATTTATAAAGATTATATGGATGAAAATAGCGTTTATTTAAAACTTTTATGCATATGATCATGTCTTCTATCAATTAGATTTTAAATCATATAACTGTGGCTCTGATACCAAATGTAAAAATAAATTGAAGACAATTATATGAAATTAGAATACTTGATTGATTACCTGTAGAAGACATTATTGCAGATTTAAGATACCCTGTTGATTCTGAATTCCTGAAGGTTTGAAGAAACTAGGGCTTCCTCTGTGATTCACACTCCCTATCACAACTTATAATGGGATAAGTTGTGGAGTTAGAATTCGACGTGAACACAGAAGGGACCTAGCCAAATTTAAATAGAACTCTAGTACTCATTCATTATGGGCCTATGAGTTATGGGCCCACACTTTTATCCATACTAATCAATTAGATATCCAGCCCAAAATAAAAGGATCACTAATCATAAGTGGGCCTCACATGCATCTCTAATGGATCATAAATCAGCCCGTTTTTATTAAAAACAAAAATAATTGATTGTAGCCCACTATAATTCCTACAGATGGTGCTTACTCTAAAACTAGGGATAGAGCTGGCTGTGGAGGGATCTTGACTGGCTGTAAAGGTAACAGAATTGAAGCTTTTCGCACTGAGTCTGCTTAATAAGGATTCTCTAAGTGCTGAATTATGGGGCTGCTATATGGGCTTGAAACGGACGTGGGAGGGGGTTTTCGCTAGCTTCAACTTAGGACGGATTCCCTTCATGCTGTCAATCTGATTAATGGAGGATGTGGGGAACTTCATTCAGACAGGACCATTATAAATGAGATTAAAAAATGGTTGCAACAGGATTGGCAGGTCGACATCAAGCATATTTCTCGCAATCAAAATAACTTTTACAAAAATTTAATATTATTTTGTCATATATATTATGATTTAAACTTTTATAAGTAATAAAATATTTAAAATTTATTAATATTTATTTATTATTATATATTAGATTATATTTTTAATATATAAAATTAATATACATGCATATATTTTTTTACTTAACTATTATTAATTTGATCATAATTAAATTAATAAATTATAAATCAGTATTTTCATTAATTTAATAATCAATTCAATTTTAAACACATTGAGTTTTAGTAATACTGCTCATATCACAAGTATTAGTAAATTCTTGTTAAAAGTCGATGTCCATTGGCAAATGTTCCTAATTCAACTTTAAAAAAAAACGACAAGAAACAAACCTATAGCTTGCACAAATACTAATGTAATCAAGTCATGCTACCCTCTCACAACATCCTTTTTGCTAAGGATAAAACTAATGATTTTTAGGTGTTTGTCATAAATTTTTTTAATAAAAATATAATAAATAAATTATTATTATAACTTAGCTCCAAATAGTTCAATTGGGATTCTATCCGTTGGGCAATTGATCAATTGTTTTAATTTGAATGGTTCAGATCAATTTAGATTATTTAAATTTCATAATTTTTTATTTATTTTGATAATTATATTTTTAAAAAAAATATAACACAAAATAAAAATAATCTTCTAATTGAAAACTTTAAAAAAATAAATAATGATAGAACTTAAAAAGATTAAAAAAAAACAAAACCTAAAATCTGGACCATTTAAATAGGCAATTGTTTAATTAACTAGATCTGTTTTACATATAGTTGGGTTATTTGAAAATTTTCTTCTAAATATTATATTTTTATTACAGAATATAATAACAAACACTCAAAGAATTTGACTAAGTCTTGTCCTTTTGCTAAAGAAAGTGCTTTAAGTTACAGATACCATTTGTATTCCTACATCATGTTAGTGGAGCTGTACCGTGAGTAGGCCATCAGAAGCAATTTAAGTAGAATAACATTTTCAAGGGACCTTCGAAATATCTATCAGTAACTTGTGCAAGACTTGAGGCTTTGAGAACAAAGGAGAATGATCAAACCCTTTCAACCAGAAGACTTGTTTCCGAGGGACTTGCATTTTTCATGTTCTCCTGGAGTATAAGGGTATGGCATTGTCTTCAGGAGTCACTATGTCGAACCTCCTTACAGATCCATGTCTTAGGTCAGAAAGAGAAAGCTTCTCTAATACTGGTGCAAATGGTATTGGCCTCATTGAAACAGATGCTAACGCAACATCCTATACCAAGATATCAAAGTAATCAAGAAAAGGGGAGGATCACTCAGGGCTAAAAGACTTGGTCTTATCCTCATATTGACCCACAGGAAAGACATAGACGACAACCACAGAAACAATTATCAAATCTCAATAACAAAATTCCATAATATTTAGTAGCCATATATTGACACATGCATCCTTTTCATGGTCACAACTCTGCATTATGAAAGTTTAATGCTCCATAGCTCCAAGATTAACCAAGTATTTATTCATTAGGAGTTATCACAATTGTCATGAAGATTGCCCATTCAGCAGCGTGAGGGAAAGCCTCTCTTGTCTTCCTTTACAAGGAGGGACTGGGGGATGAGGGACTCTGGCACACCATAGGTGTAAACTATTAAATTTTCCCATATGAAACATATCTGCAATAGCTCATCGAAGTAGAAAACACAAGTTTCTGGCTCCCCAAGATGAAATATCACTTCAATGGCCCATGTGTGACTTCTCTATTAAATGCTATAAGTGACCAGATCTTAAATTTTCATGTATAGTTTTAACAAAACGTTATCAAGGGCATTAAAAACTTCATATGTAGGTTATAAATAATAATTCACTATTCCCCCCTAAAAAAAAAAACCCTCTACCGTAGTTCTTCAATAAATCAATTTCATGTATTGTCACAATATTAAATTGTTAAAGGACAAGAGAAATTTTTATGATAATAGAATAACTTGCTTTGCCTGGACTTTGGTTGATGAACAAATCCCTCGACAATGACTTGTCTTGATTGATAGAAGAACCAGGTTGATCTTTGCCAGTCAGCTGCAAAAAAATCTGAGCCCATCGGAGAAGATCATTTAAACTTGACTGCAATAGACAGACATAATGAAACACACTGTAAGGATAGAGGAACTCTGCATTATAGTTTATCCATGATCATCCCCATTCCTTAAGTTTTCTTTGATAGCAATTTATCAACATTCATATACATAATTCTATCTATGACCTCTTACTGAGGCATAGTTATACATTTTCGTTAGAATAACCATGGGGTTGCAGTATATGGAGACTCACATGCACAATTTGAGAGAGAAGGCAATTGAAAATTTTCATAACCTTGATAAGATGCTGCAATGTTGACAATAGATATAATAAATGCCAAAATGCATCCTATCCCCACCAAGACTCAAAACTAGCCAATGAAGAAAAATAGGAAACATTAAACAAATTGCAGTCATTAAATGTGGGAAAGCAATATGATAAGCACCTTCTTGTGAGTGCAATAGTCTCTCAACCATCTTTATGTTTGATGATTCCAAAGGCTTATATGTTTAGATAAAAGCTCAAGATAATTATTTTATTATTAATTGTTTTTTTGTCTGGCGATGTTTTTAGTGTTTAGAAAAGACAAGACTTCATTTAACTATTCTTTTTCTTTTCTACCTCTCTGTCTTTTTTCAAAAAGTAAAAGCTTTATACCTTTTGCTATTCTGTCATATTTGTTAACTGAAGGTAAATATGAACTTTGCTTCTTTTTGTCTCTTAAGTTATTTGAATGTATTAATGAACATTAATGAGGATAAAATAATTGGAGAAGATGTTGCATAGTGCATCTCTACTTAATGTGCTTCAACTATATAGAACCATGAAAGAAAACATAAATGGTTTAAAGGTTTGAAAATCTCTTAAAGCCAGCCAAAAAAGAATAGCTACTTTACTCTTCCATAGCTACTCAAGAATTATGATAACCTACTACTTCAACAGACAAATTTAGAGCTATTTCATAAATGCTAGAAAAATGAGATCCATATAAGGAGAAGAAATGAATACAAAAGCTATTTCACTCTAGAATTTGTGGTAGTTCTTCTTGTTCTCATTATTCTAAATTTTATCTTTACTAAACATGTGATTTATCTAATTATTTGAGAGTCAATCTAAGAGTATACTTGTAATTCGTTGGTTGATTAAGGTTCTTAAAACCTTACATCTCTTCTGTGTAAATTTTTCCATGGAAAGATGAGTTAATTTGTGTATAAGCTTTGAAACCATTTACAAAAGTCTTAAGTGAGCTTCGAAAACCTATGTAACTCTATTGATAGTGAAAATCCATTGATCTTTGCAAGGGAATTAGATGTAGGTTAAAAAAACCGAACCAAAATACATAAAGTGTACTTCCTCTATCTCTTAGCTTTAATTTTCTATCATTGCATTATGTTTGAAAACCTTGCCAACAAGGTCATGTTTTGCCTCTTTGATCCTTAATTGTATAGTTAGTTTCTATAACATCATGTCAACTAGATATTCTTATGCCTACAGGGTCTTGAGTTCTGCATATCTGTTTGGGAATTTCATTAGTTATATTAATTTCCACAAAAGCAACTATTCACACTCCCATCTAGGTGTATTCTTCAATTGGTATAAGAGGTAGTCTCATTGATTTTAATGCTTAACTGTTTAGAGAAAATATCTTTATTGTGTTTGCAAAAATAATAATAATAAATAATAATGAACCCACAACCACTTAAAGAATCTTATTTTCTTGAAAGCTTCTCAAGTGTAAGACCTTGATACTTCAATGGCAACCATTGCACGCATTGGAAAGCAAGGATAAGAATCTACATTTAATCCACAAATTTTTGTGTTTGGGAAATTATTAAGGATGGTCTAAGGTTTCCTTCAAAGAAAGATGATAAAGGAGAAACCATGGAAAAGCCCAAAAGTGAATGGATGGAAGATAACTTCAAGATGGTAGAGAGCAATTCTAGAGCCATCAATGTTCTATATTATGCAATTAGTGGTCAAGAATATGACAAGATCTCTAGTTGTGATACAGCCCAAGAGATGTAGAAAAAACTTGAAATGACGCACGAACAAATATCAAATGTTAAAGAAAACAAGTTGAACATGCTAGTTTATAAGTAAGAACTATTTAATATGGAAAAGAATGAAAACATTGAAGACATGTTCACTGATTTGCAAAAATTGCTAGTGATCTCAAATCACTTTAAAAAACCTACACCAATTTTAAAAAAAATTCAAAAATCTCAAAATGCTTTTCTTCATCTTGGCAATCAAAGGTAGACAACATTGAAGACAAAATATTGCAACCATACTATTTGATGAGTTATATGGTCATCTCATTGCCTACAAAAGAAATCATTTGAAAAGGCATGCATTAGAGCAAAAAAGAAGAGCTCTTGCCCTATAAATCATAGCAAGAGAAAAATAGCCCCCAGAAAAAATGGAAAATTTGATGCTCAAGATATAGCATTTGTAATAACCTGCAATTTATAATATGGGTGTCATGAAATATAGATTAATTAATTTAAAATGTGGTGCTAAAAACATTTTTAGAATTATGAAGTTCACATTAAAAAGAATTAAAAATTAATTAATATTAATGTTTGTTTAGATTAGATAATATCATTAGGTGTGAGGCTAAGTTTATATCTTTTAGAAGGAAGCTAGGAGTTTAATGGCAAGATCTGCGACTGGTCTGTAAGGAGACCCTTGTTTAAACCATGGCTGGACCAATTCTACTATTTTTCCTGCTTTTGTCTTTTGTTTTTTTTTTTTTGTCTTTTTTTTCCTTCTGCTGAACGTGGCGCTAGCAATAGGCATTGTTTAAAGGACCGAACAGCAATTTTAAAGATTCTCACTTCAGCCCCTGCATTTTTTGAAATTGTTGATTGGTCCCCTGATATTTCTCCATCAGAGCACGTGATTTCTCTTGCATCCAAAAGCTTCCTTCAACTTCATTCTCTCCTCTGCCCAGCCTTGCGATTTCTTAGTTTCTCTCTTAAATCCCTCTCACTTGCCTTGTTTCTTCCAACTTTTCTTCTCTTGGTGGTGAAAACGTTCTCTCTCTGTCTTAGTCGTGCTGTCCAGCTTCATGTATGTTTAGTAGCATCTACCCTTTTTGGCCATGGGTGAATGGCCGAAGTTTCTTTTGTTCGATACCGTAGCAGCTGTGTGTAAGTAGCTTCTTGCTCCACCTCTTTATTCGTCTCTACCTTACGACAGTTCGGGCATGCCTTCTTTTAATTTGAAGCTAGTATAGTTCATCTATTTATTTGCCTTGATCAGGAGTTCTGCTTCCTTTGTGTGGCAATGTCCATCTTCAGTTATTAACCTCCCCTCCACCTCATTGTTGTGATTCAAGGCACTCCCCATGGTCTGCAACTTAAACATTCCATTTTCTATTTTTAAAGTTCCTATTAAAAAAAAGTTCCAACCACTTATTTTGGTCTTCCATTGTTTGTTCAAGTTCCAATTTTTTTCTACTCCCCCATGCCTTCTTAGGTCCTCTCTTGCCGCTGTAAATAAGCTTTGGTTGTGACTTAGATTTCTTCCCTTCTCCCAATAAAGTTGATGTGAGCTGTTGTGGAGGATCCCTTGTGGAGTTACATGTGTGGGCGTGTGGAAGTTGCTCTAGGATCAGGGTGAAGCAGGTAAGCTATTGAATTTTACTCACTGGAATTAATTGAGGAACATTTTGGAAGTGTAAAAATTTATGAAGTGACATTAGGGAATGATATAGGCTAAATGACAAAATTAATCATAGAAGGCGGGAATCATTCCAATGTGAGTTTATAGATACTTAACTAATAACTTAGGACAATGCTAATATTAGGAATAGAGAATTATTAAGTAATAAATTAAATAAGCTAAGTATTAAATTAGAATAGCTACTCGATGAGAAATTTAATTAGGTAGAGTTTAACTATAGTAAGTAGGGTATTAAATTAGAACTCATAAAGGACATAAAGCTAATTAGGTAAACTATAAATCTTGTAAATTAACATGTGATATGAAATCAAATTATGTTAGCAATAAAAGCAGGAATCAATAAAAATAAAATTACATAAAACAAAATACAATAAAATAAGCAATATATTAAGCTGAGTATTCATGTGGGGCTAGTATTAGAGTAGGAACTAAGTAGATAAAATTTGATTGGGATTAGGAGGACTCACATCATCTCCTAACTCATTAAGCATATTGTAAGTTTAAAAAGATTAAAGTGGTCGATTAAATTCAAACTAATGATAGGAATGAAAAGTAATAAGGTAAACTTATGCTTACATATCTTGTAGAAATATTATTGTGAATTATAATTTATTCAAGCCTATCATTATAGGTAGGAAGCAAACTTGTAATTAGTTAACTAAACCAAGTCTAATATTAAGAGCCAAGACAATAATTATAAAAGTAGTGAAATTATTATGTATCAAATAGGATAAACTGTCACTAGGACTAGAAATTCCATGAGCAACCAAATGATGAAAACAAGTTAAACATTAAAACAGAACAATTATTAAATTAAAAAAAATTGGTGGTGTATAACTAGAGTTAGTGAAATTTAAATTAGAATAATCTAGGTAGGTGATTTGAGGAATGCAAATCTAATTGTAACTTTTAGAAGCTAAAAGGGTTATCATGATTATGTTTTTTTCTTGGGAAATACACTTGAATATTTTCATTGGTAGGTGTGATGGTAGTTTGATGTCAGAACAACTAATAATTATTTTAACAAACATTGCTGATAGATTATAAAGTATGATATATTTTAATTTCTCTCCTATTTTTTATTTCCCTATTCTTGTTTGTCTTCTTCGTGACCATTAGGACAGGCATCTTAGTAGTGTCTCAATATATATATTGTTAATGATATCAAATCTTTCAAATTTCAATATGTCATATGTATTGTGTTATCAAAATGGATATAAACCAACGTAATGACTAAAAATGTTATTTTTAAAAGTTCAAATGGTAATCAGTTATCTTAATATGTTTTTATCAATTTTCTTAAATATTGTATGTGTACGAAATGTTATATTATAAATTGTGGAATTTTATTGCATACTAGTTTATTTAGAAAATTTTAGCATATGAATTCTATTTAGCATATGATATTACACACACACACACATAAGGTGGGACCATGCAAAATGCTAGTGGCTAATAGCAATTTTATTAGCCTTTGGTGCCCTTTGACTATTGTCATGTGGTTCCTATAATTGAGTACTAGAATAGTACTAACTTGAATGCTCTATGATAGTTCATGGGCTAAGTGCTTATGTCTAAATATATTATTATTTATTCTTATGAGTTATGTTTTTATATTTGGATATATGGTTATCTATACTTATGAGTTGCATCCCATGTTTGGATATATGGTTATTTACTATCATAGGTTATATGCCCATGTTTGGATACGTGATTATTTATTCTGGTAGACTATGTACCTACATTAAAATATATTAAAACCTAAAGTTTTGCATAAATCTTTCTAATAAAATGTTTTTATTAAATTCCTTTTTGTATAACAATTATTTCTTGTCCAACATTGAACCTTTACATTATTGAACTTAATTTTTTTTTTTATTTGTTACATTTTTCTCTTACTAATTTTACATGTTGATTAAAATATCATATGCCTATATGTTCATTATTTATTATTGCATTAATAATATAGTGAACTAAAATTTTTCCATTAACTCAATTCTTTTAACTTTATATATATATATATATATATATATATATATATATATATATATATATATATATATATATATATATATATATATATATATATATATATATATATATATATATATATATATATATATATATATATATATATATATATATATATATATATATCAATTAATTAATATTTCTTTCTTTTTAAGGATTTATTATTTTTAATCTTTATAAAAATTATTCCATACCCTTCCATATTTAAAGTTTCTTTTATTATCATTATTATATCAAAACCTAAAGTATAATTTTATGAATAAAAATATTATTTATAAAATTAGTATTAATTATGTAAAACTATTATTTATAATTTTATCAATAAAAATTAAAATATAATCTAAAAATTATAACTTAAACTAATATTTATTTTATATTATATAGAATAAATATAATATTCTATATTTTCAACATATATTATAGCTTATTTAATTTTTCAAATGTTAAAATATAAATATTGACAAGAAATTTATAAATAATAATTTTATTGATAAAATTATATTTTAAGTTATAATTTAATTTTTTAAACTTATTTGCAAAAAGTAAATTTTTTAGTGCATAAAAATATCTATCTTATTGAAATATTAAAGAATAAAATTTTTTTATTCAAATGAGTTAATTTAAATTTTCCCAATAGATTGTAAACAACCATATTATAAATATAATATATTTTATTTATTTTATTTAATATAAAATAAATATTCTATATAAGAAATACTATATATATTATATTAAAAAATAAAACCCCCTCCCCCCAATATCTCTCCAACCTCCAGTAGAATGGTTCCATTTAATTTTTTTTTAAAAAAAAAAGCAATTGAAAGAACATGACCTAATATATAATATTTTTAAAATTGGATCGATCATTGAACTGATAGAGATATTGATTCATAATTTATTGATTAAACTATAGTCGAATTAGTAATAATTAAATAATATATTTAAAAATTTATATATTAAAATTTTAATGCAACAAATAAATGTTAATAAATTGTAAATATTTGATTACTAATTTAATACTTTTTAAGATATTTGAGAACTTATTTTTTAATTGAAAAACAAAAACTACCTATGATTAAAAGTTAAGAATATTTAATATTGAACTTTTAGAGTTTTCAAATTATATTAAGATTTCACTTATCATTAAAAAATAAAAATAAAAAAGAAAATAATAATTTTGGCCAAATACCTTAATATTTGAGAGAAATGTTATTAGGAGATGTAACATAATTGAGAGCAAGTACAAAAAATAATTAAGTACATATTTTTCATTTCTATTATATTCTCTTTTTTAAAAAAAAAATTATTTATATTTCAACTCCCTCTTTCTTCTAGTATCTTTTATTTTTAATTTGTCAGTTTTATTCAAGATAAATTATTCTATTATATAAGAAAAGATCTTTGAAACAAAAAAGACTCCCTAACCAATTCAAACAAGTTTCTAGCTAATTTGATTTTGGCCGACTGAACCAGTTTTTGACTGATTCTTTGGCTGATCAATTTTTTGAGCCAACCAAATTAGACTAGGGATTGGTTTCCAATCCAATCAATCAAATTAGTCAGTTTGGTCCAATTTTAAAAACCATGCTAATATATGTCACCTCCCTTTAAAATTTTATAAAAAATTTTAATAGACTGCAACATAACTTACACTGCAAGCCTTTAAAAATATATATTTTTTCAAAATTATAACATAACTTATTCCGCAACCTTAACAAAAATTTTAAATATATAGAAAAATAGTTTTGGTAGTAAAATGTTTTTGTCACTTATTTTTTTTAAGGACAATTACACTTAAAAACCCAAATCTTATAAAATTTATAATAAAAAATCTTAAAGATTAAAATCATTTTCAAAGACCATAATTACTGCTAAATTTTTGGAGATTTATTACTGGATTTAGAAAAATTACTATTAGGTTTAAAAAAGTTTACCATTTTCTTAAATCCTAGTAGTAATTTTTATAAACCTACTAATAAATTCTCTAAAATCTAATAGTACTTATAACTTTTAAAAGTAATTATGATTTTTAAAAAATCATTTATTATAAATTTTACAAAATTTGAGTCCTTAAATGTTAATTTTTTCTATTTTTTTCAAGCTTCATTTTCAAAATACCTTTATAGAACAAATTAGAATTTTCTCCAAGATACCCTTTTAGATTTTAGATTCTCCTCTTCCTTTGTGAATCTTATTATAGCACACCATAAAAGTCATTTGGAATGGTAGTATCATTGAAGGGTTATAAACTTAACGAGAGATTCATTAGAAGAATCCTCTCTCCCTTTCTTTTCATTTTTTGCATGGAAAGACTAGGATATTTAATTAATGATGTTGTGAGACAAAAGGCATGGAAATGCTCTTATTTGGCTCACCTCCAATCTTTTACTTTTTCTTTATTGATGACCTTATTCTTTTTGGAAAAGCCTTAATGAGCTAGTTTGAAACTATTCTCAATTATCTTAAGATCTTCTCTGCTAGCTCGTGAGGTGTTGGGTTGTTGGAGAAAAGATTATTAAAGATAATACTCGATTGTTTTGCTCCAAAAATGTGAATCAAATGTGGTGGCTAATCTTAGTGAGGTGTTGGGTTTCAATCTTGCTCATGATTTGGGGAAGTACCTTCATGTGCCCTCACAATATTCTAGAATGACCAGCCACCCATATAATTTCCACCTAGACAAGGTGCTTTCCAAGCTTAGCCCTTGGAAAGTTAAGTGATTCTCTTTCGCTGGCCACATTACATATACCCAGTTTGTCCTCAATACTATACCACTCTATTTCATGCAAAGATGATCTTCCCCTCTAGTACTTATGATAAAATGGAAAAGGTGTGCCTGAACTCTCTTTAGGGCTCTACCAATGATCATAGGCATCCTCATCTCTTTACTTGGAGCAAGTTGTGTACTCCTAAATTAGATTGGGGGACTCAGACTACAGCAATTTAAATTTATGAACTTGGTTATGATAAAAAAGCTTGGGTGAGTTTAATTACTAAAAAAGAGGAGCTTCGGCCCAGAGTAGTTCGCTCTAAATATAAATATGATGCTGATACCATTCCCTATGTGCAACTTAAATAGATGCTTCTAATGTTTAGAGAGGTGTTTGTAAGAGCTAGAATTTTTCTAAAAGAAAGCATAGGTTGGAATATAGGTGGGAATGAAACCACGAGATTTTGGAAAGATAAGTGGGTCCTTGGGGTTGATGGGTTAGAGCTCTATATTACTAAACCAGTGAACTCATGCTCAATTGAAGCTACTATGAAAGAGTATGTGAGAGGAAATGAATGGGATTAGCCTCGCATCAGAGAGTTCCTTCCCCAAAATATTTGTGTGTATTACAGCTATTTCTCCTCCCTTATCTAATAACGATGTTGATTCTATCATTTGGAGACCATTGAAAGATCATTACTTCATTGTAAAATATGCTTACTATTATGTAGTTTGTAATATAAAGTGGGATTTAAAGTTCAACATTGGATAGGAAAGACGTTATTTAGAGGTATATAAAGGTAAGTCCATTTAGTATATCCAAAATAATATATACGTATATACATATTAAAAGATTTGGATTTAAGGCTTAGGCCTTGGGCCTCTAAAAAAAATAAAGTCTAACAATCTTAATTTAATTATTTCAAATTTTGAATTAAAAATTAAATAAAGGAATGTATCTGTTAAACTAGACATCTGATAACGGAGAATAGACATACCTGTTAATAAAGAATTTACATATTTATTAAAAGACAACTATTAAAAATATGTATGTTTGTTAATAGAGGATGGACATGTTTGTTGATGAGATAAACATACACGATTATTGAATAATAATTGTTCAGAGTCTATAAATAATTTTCTTCCAAATCAAAAGTGCCAAGTTTTTTTAAGTGTTTCCTTGAAAACTTTATTATATCTTGGAAGAGTATTATCTATAAATTCTCATATGAAGGCAATCACTCTTTAAAGATAGTGAATTTTTATGCATCAAAGTCTATTTCTAGTTTCCTATTCTATTATTTTTCTAAAAATTTTAAAGAGTGATTACTATGGAAAATCCAAAAGAGTTCATCAATCTAAAAGAGTTTATCAAACTTGATGGATTTGATGGCACTAATTTCACTTGTTTGAAAGATAAGATAGTGTTCCTTCTAATTGCTTTAAAAAATTATTACGTTCTGAATCCTTTATTGCCTACACTATCAACCCCTACTGAGAATGATTCTGACGAAATTAAAACACAAAGAAAGAAGTGTGAAGAAGCTAAGTTGATGTGTCGTGGACATATTTTGAACATAGTAACTAATCACTTGTATGATTTGTACTCCAACTTGAAGAATCCAAAGGAAATTTAGGCTACCTTAAAGATAACTTATTAAACTGAAAAAAGAGGTACAAACAAATTCTTGACACTACAATATTTTGAATTCAAAATATCTTATTTCAAAACCTATTATGGATCAAGTTCATGAATTACAAGTCTTAGTTTTAAAACTAAGCGATCTTGATGTGAAATTTTTTGATGCATTGTAAATTGGTGCAATCATTTCTAAATTACCTACTTCCTGAAATGATTATAGAAAGAAAGTATTACATTTTACTAACAAATTAACCATAAAACAATTCCAAACACATCTTCATATTAGATTGAAATTTGTGCTTTCTGATGCATTATTTTCATTCTCAAATTCTATAGTTAATTTTGTTAGTAATAAGAAATCTGGCAAAGGACTTGACAGTGGAAACAACAGTTTAAAAGTAAAGAAGAAATCTTTTAATAAGAAGAGAAAGAATTTATATTGTTTCTATTGTAGAAAACAAAGCCATTTGATCCATGAATAGAAATTTAGAAAGGTAGGAATTAATTTTAAAATTAAAAATTTTGAGAAAGTAAATGTGGTGGAGAATTATGTTTGAAACATAATAGCAATACTTTTTGTACATCAAAGTAGAATGGTCACGAAATTGAACATGGCTAGTTCAACAACAAAAGATCCGAATTGGTAGCTAGATTCTAGAGCCACTGTTTATGTTTGCAATGATAGAAATTTATTCAATTTATATAGAAGTGAAGGAACTTGAGAAGGTTCTAATGGACAACCATGTCATAGCCGAAGTGCTAGGAAAAGGGTCTATGGAGATCAACTTCATGTCTAGATAGAAATTGACTTTGCTAAATGTGTTTCATGTGACAGAAATTTGAAAGAGCTTATTGTTTGCTAATTTGCTATCTAAGAAGGGTTTTAAGATTGTAATTGAATCTAATCATGTAATAGTATCTAAGGATGATATATTAGTAAGAAAAGAATATAACTATAATGACATGTTTAAACTGAGTATCAATTCAATAAATATGGTTTCTACTTATGTTATTGAGTCTAATTATGCTCTGTGGCATGCTAGATTAAGACATCTAAACTTTAACTCATTAAGATATATGTCAAAAATGGTTATACTGCTTGCAAATATCAAAATATAGAAAAGTGTGAAATCTATATACAAGCAAAAATGACAAAAAAGTTTTTTCCTAAAGTTAAAATATACATAGAATTATTAGATTTAGTTTATTCTGACATATATAAATTAAATGGAGAATTAACTAAGGGTGCTATAAGGTATTTTATTACTTTCATTGATAACTATTTTAGATTCACTTTAGTTTATTTGCTAATAACTAGAGATGAAGCCTTTTAAATATTTAAAGAATATAAGTCAATTGTAAAAAATCAAAAGAATAGCAAAATAAAGATTTTACATAATGATAGAGGTGGAGAATATTTTTCTATAGAGTTTGATAAATTCTATGAAAAACATGGTATGATACATCAAAGAAGTGCCTTTTACACACCACAACAAAATGGATTGGCTGAGAAGAAAAATAGGATTTTAGTTGACATGGCCAATGCTATGTTGTTAAATGCACACTTACCATATAGTTTATAGGGTGAAGTTCTATTAACTACATGTCATATATTGAATAAAGTGCCTTTAAAAAGTATGAATATGTCACATTATGAACTTTGGAACAATAGAAAGCCAAGTTTAAATTATTTTCAAAGTGTGGAGGTGTATATCATATTATAAAATTATTGATCAGCATAAAACAAAACTAGATCCTAGAGGGATCAAAAGTATCTTTGTAGGAAATGCAAAAAATTCAAAAGCATGTAGCTTTTTAGATTTACAATTTAATGTAATGTAATTGTAGAATCTATACATGAATTCATTGAAAATAAATTTAGTCATAATTTTGATGATCAATTTTTGTATAACTAATACCAAAATAATATTGATGTATATAAGATGTCACATTCTAGTGTTGCTAATGACAAACAGAAAAATAATAGCACCCAATTAGAGCTTAGAAAAAGTCAAAAAGTTAAAAAAGAAAAACATTTTAGTTTAAACTTTATTTCTTCACAATCAATAGTGTTTTTAGTTGAAGGAGATAGATCTAACATTTGTAATAAGATATCCATCTTATTGAACATTGAAAATGATCCAAAAATATTTCAAGAAGCTATGTTTTCTAAAAATGTAACTTTTTGGAAAGAGGCTATAAATGATGAAATGGATTTAATCATGTCCAATAATATATAGACTTTAGTTGATTTACCTCCTAGTTCAAAACCTATAGGCAGTAAATGGGTATTTAGATGATAATATAATATAGATAGATCTATTCATACTTTCAAAGCAAGATTAGTAGCAAAACGTTTTATACAAAAAAGGTATTGATTATTTTGGCATGTGGCAAGAATAGCATCCATTAGAGTACTTTTATCTTTAACCTCAATGTATAGTTTGTATGTATATCAAATGGATGTTAAACCAGTTTTCTTAAATGGAGACCTAAGTGAAGAAAGCCTTTGTTCTCCCTGAAAATGAAAACATAGTTTGCAAACTGATAAAGTCTCTTTATGGTATGAAATAGGTACCAAAGCAATGACATGAGAAATTTGATAGTGTTGTTTTGTCAAATGGTTTTATTTATAATCATGCAAACAAATGTATTTACTCTAAGTTCCTAAAGGAGTATGGTGTTTTTATTTGTTTATATGTTGATAACATGTTGATTTTTGGTATGAATATGCTTGTTATCTCTAAAACTAAGAAGTGTCTAACTTTAGTCCTTAAGATGAAATACTTGAACGAAGTAGATACAATCTTGGGCATAAAAATGAAAAGAGAAAACAAAGGAGTGGCGTTGACATAGTTACACTATATAAGCAAAGTACTAGAAAAATTCAATTATTTGGGGACAAAGGAGTTTAATACTCCTTATGATTTTAGCGTTAAGTTGATTGAAAATTCTAAGAGAGCAACAGCACAATTAGAGTATGCAAGTGCTATACATTGTATGATGTATGTAATGCATTTGTACTAGACCTGATATAGCAGTTGTTGTTTGTAAACTTTTAAGTTTTACTAGTAATGCAAGCAATGATCATTAGAAAGCAATTGTTAAAGTGTTAGGATATTTGAAAAGAACAAAACACTTGGGAATTCATTACAGTTATTTTCTTCCAATGTTACAAGGTTATTCAGATGCAAGTTGAATAACAAATGTAAATGATAATAAGTCCATAATAGGGGGGATATTCACCTTAGGTGGAGGTATCGTCAGTTAGGTTTCTAAAAAACAAACTTGCATTTTCCATTCTACTATGGAATCTAAACTTATAGCATTGTAGCTACTAGAAAAGAAGCAGAACGGCTGAGAAATTGTTATTGGATATAAAGTTGTAGCCACAACCTATGCCAACCATTTCCACATCTTGTAATAGCGAGGTTACAATGTGTGTAACCTATAACAAGATGTATAATGGGAAATCAAGGCATATAAGTGACCGCGAAAATTTTTATGCGTGTCCGCAAGTGCACGAGTCGGATCAAGTAGTTCAGTGATAAGTAAAAGTATCGTTCCCACAAAGAATGACTTGAATGCAATTAGGCAGTGCACAATCTACTTTTATCCACGTTAAACAACCAATTATGAAATTTTTGACTTTAGAATTAATTTTAAAAGAAAGCAATTTGAAAGAAAACTTAGTTGACAGAGAAAATTCTGATAATATCCAAGGTTTTAAAATTACCTAGAGTCACTATTCTCTTGATGCTTACTAAACTTAATTTCTTGTTAAATTACAATAAATTTTCACCTTGTGGGTTAAGGGATTCAAAAGCTATAACCGTCCGTCGATGTAATTATAGCCCTACTCTTCCCTAAAATCTAAGTGTCCTTAGCTTTAAGTTAGAGTGCATTAGGTGTTATACCCCTCCACAACTAATCAAGGCAATTAGGTATATTTCTATCCCAATTAAAATTAGATGATTCTAAACTTAATTTATCATACTCTTAGGTCCAATCAAAATCCCTTTTTCAAGGTTAATTTTAATTACCCAATTCAATTCCAAGAGGTGGCCATTCTCAAAGAAAGTAATAAGTAAGAGAAGGATACACAAGGTTCTAATTATCACAACCAACAAGAAAATAAAGACTTAGTTCACATCAAGTTCATAGTGCTCTAAGTAAAGAAGAAATTAGCTGCACATGGCTGAATCTAAAATGAATCCAGTCAAATACATGGAGAAGATGAAGAGAAATAGAGAAAGCAAACAAGGGAATGGACGAGATGCAGAAAATAAAGTTTCCCCTTTGATTCTTCCTCTTCCTTTCACCCCTCCACGCTTGAATAGCCTCAAAGATCACCCAAAGTCGCCTCCCTGGACGTTCAGACTTTTCTCTGCCGCTCAATCCCCCAAACCTAGCTCCTCCTCCTTCTTTTTAAGCTTGAAAATTAAAACTGTGCGTTTCAAGTCCGCTCTCGCTATGGTGAGGAACGACTCTCGCTATAGCGAGGTCTCTTAAGTGCTCAGGTCTCTGCTGCGCTCGCTACCTTCACGCCATAGCGAGTTGCTCTATGGAATTTCTATGCAACACGACTTCGCTATTGCGAAGCCTCCCCTTCGCTATGGCGAAAATGCCATCTCGCTATAGCGAACTGCGGTCTCACTGTAGCAAGAGGACTTGTTAAATCTGCCTTGGCCATTTTCAGCTTCCTTCTCTTATATTCAACTCTTTCTACATTTTGCTACTTTTCCCTGAAATTGAAATCACACATAAAATGAGGCTTAAACTGATAAAAATATTATAATTACAATACTTTCTTTGTTTTGTTTGATTGAGTACACTTTTAACCATATTAATCAGGAGAAAAGTATTTTACCTCCCTAATTTAGTGTCAAATATAATCCTTTTGAATCCTAAATTAGGAGGTTATCAAACTCCCCCACACTTAAATCTTTGCTTGTCCTCAAGCAAATCTTAGAAAGGATCACGCCCAAGCAATCAGAATTTCAAATCCCCTCACACTTATAATGAATCCAATTTCAGAAGCAGAAGCTCAGCAAAAGTCAAATTGAAATTGAAAATAATGTACTCATAATAACACCCTTATTTCTAAAGTGTGTGTGTGTTCAACAAGAGATGTTAAGAAATAATCAAGAAATCCTAAATAAGTTTTCCCAACAATTTTAAAACCTAACCCAATCATCTGTACTGACTTCAATCATCAAAGCTCATTGAGAGGGGTCTCTATTATTTAATGCAGAATTATTTTCAGCACTTTTTTTTTCTCTCTCCTCGTCAAATTACTTAATCCTTTTGACGCGAATGACAACATTGGTTATGAAGCCACCCGGTTACTTAAATTAAAGAAATCCTCAGAGGGCTACTAGCATACTCTTAGTTTTATCACTGTTTGACGCGAAAGTTCACACTTTTTGGTGCAAACCCCCGGTTACTAAGTGATTTCAACCATTGGAGTAGAGAATCCTTTGATTTTTTTTTTTTTTTGTTGATATCCCTTTCAACTAACAAACAGGTATCCATCAGGAACAGGTAAATTGGGGAGATCTAAAACAAATGGAAGCTTATTATAAGAAAAACTTGAATTACTTCAAAAATCATCTTGTTGGAAAGTGCTCCTATTGTGGGTGCATACTACAACTACATTTCTACTTTATCCATTTTAAGTTCGCTTAACCTCTACATTCCTTAATTAATATTCATCTAGAGTGAGAAGGGATGAATCTGATTTAACATATAAGGAATATGGGCACTTGAATATTATTAATAAGAGGATGTTATTGTCGATTTATATCCACTTATCCTATATTTATCTATGTTTACCCTAACTCCCCCACACTTAAAAGTTACATTGTCCGCAATGTATAAACTGTGAAATTCAGAAGTAGATAGTAAAATAGAAGTAGATGGGGGTGAAGGGAAGGGATAAAAAGAGGTAGGGAGATACAAGACTCCCCTGATAAGAAGAGATAACAGAGCAAGGGGATGCATGTGAACAACTCCTTCATCTAAGAGACAAAAATGGACAAAATATACACAGGAGACAGTAAGTTGGCGTTAGCATTAAGAAGACAGTTAATAGCATAGCCAATTTAGGAGTGTAGAGCATAATTAGATACAGTTATCCATATACAGTTATCCAAAATATAAAATGAGGAAAAGCAAAACAAAAAAATTTGCAGTGGGGTAGAAAGGTCCTAAGAATCAGACGGCCCAGGTCTATCCTGAGGTGCAGGCTCCTGAGGGATAATGATGACCGGTGACTGAGGAGCCTCAGGAGGTGGCGGTGGAGGAGCAGGCATGAAGTAATCCATAAGCATCTGTAGCTGATCCTTCATTGATAGGACATGACCTTCCAGCCTATCAATGGACTCTCGTACCCATCCCTCAAAATCTGTCTGATAAGGAGCATCATGTCCCGATGGCTCTGGAGTACCCCGGTGCTGATGTGAGGGAGGAGGTGGAGGTGCCTCAGGCTGTGCCTGTGCCTGTGCCTGTGCTCTCTGCCTACGGGGCTACCCTGGTGCATCTTTCATACTATCATATTTGAATGGCCCCTTTGGCTTAAACTGTGCGTCATTTTTAGAGACGTGGCTACCCCCCATAGTGAGCAATTCTGTAAGCATATGAGGGTATGCTAAGCTAACCCTGTTAGACCTCGCCACTTGTTTGAAGTTTAAGTACATGAGACGAGGAATGTTGACCCGCTGCCTAGTCATAAAGCACCATGTCAGAGTAGCTCGTTCTTGGATCATGTCAGACCCATGAGAACTTGTCAGTATATTGCTTGTAATGAATTGTAACAAAAAACAAGCTGGTTTGTTGAGCTGATTCACTGGGTAAACCTTATTCACCAGCCGAGCTCTTCCTTCTTCAGCAATGGTCGTCTCCACCTCTTCCCAGGGAATTGATTGAGGGTTCTCCATGTGTGCTTGGAAAGCACACTCTGGGACATCAGGCAATTCATAGAAGTCTTGGAAGACTTTCTCATTTATGCGCACCCAAGCCGAACGGCAATAGTATTTATCCTCCTCCTCCTCAGTATCCTCAAAATTAGCGTATAGCTCTTGGATCATTAGTGGGATCCAATGCACCGATTTTTTAGTAAATCCTTGCAGCCCGTGCCATTCAAAATCATGAAAAGTCAGGTCCCAGGCGTTGGGCGCATAGTAACGATCTTCCACTACCCCTCTGTCTGCGAAAAGTTTATCAAAGCGAAATTCTGCCTGGGCATATGCAAACCGATCCTTATCATACGATTGCTTCTTCTGCTTTGAGGAGGAGGCTGCAGCAGTCTTTGTTTGCTTTTTAGGAGCCATATCTGCGAAAGTCAAATAAGAGATAAATATGAAAATCAGTGGCAATAGGAACAGGAAATTATGGAATCACTAAATCAAATGAATGTAGCATGTTTATACTAAGGCCAGACACAACTAAAAGCATCCAAGGGATTAGGGGGCAAGGACTATAGAAGCAACCCACGCAAGAAATGGTTCAGAAAGGCTCAATTCTGGAAAAACTTTCGAACTCGCTATAGCGAGTTTGAACTGTATAGGCAGAATTGAACGGAGGAAAAACAAAATTAAAGCCATTCTGCTGCACAGAAATAGTCGACCAATACAACTCTTCCAGAAAAATCAACCAAATGACCCCTAAATATGCAGATCTAAGCAAAACAAAATGAACCCTAATATGACCAGATCCAGTGAAAATAACCAGCGATTCAAGGAAATAAAAGAGTTAATCGAATTACCTGATGTACGAGATAAGATTGTGAGGGGAATGCGAGCCTAAGATGCACGAAATGCAGCAAAAGAAAGGGGGAAGCGGTTTAGGAACTTCGTCGCAGTAGCGAGACAGAACCGACGGAGTGGAGAAATTCGTTTCGTTGTTTTATGCCCCTTTTTTTTTTTTAATTTCCCCACCTAAATGCTCACTAAAATGCTCCCTCAAATGCAACCGGATACAATAATAAAGTATAATTCAAAGCATGGTTAGAGACTCCCTGTAAATATGTCTAATGTTGCTCTTTCCTGCCAATCCCTAGCTCCTTAATATCCACATTTGAACCTGTAAAACACATAAAAAAAAAAGTATCAAACCCAAAATGAGAAGAACTTTAAATTCAAACATAAAAATACGAAGAAAACTTGGGTTGCCTCCCAAGGAGCGCTAGGTTTAAAGTCTTCAGCCAGATTATCATGACATTTTTATGAGCAGTCTTGGAGTTGCACATTTGCCTTCATCCTGTCCACCAGTCCACCAAGGTAATGCTTCAAGCGTTGGCCATTGACTTTAAAAGTTTCTCCACTTTTCTCATCTTGAATTTCAATGGCACCAAAGGTAGTGGTAGACACCACCTTAAAAGGACCAGACCACCTGGATTTAAGCTTTCCTGGAAACAACCTCAAACGAGAGTTATACAATAGCACTAAATCACCAGGTATCAAGTCCCTTTTTTAAATCTTCCTATCATGCCAGATCTTTGTCTTTTCCTTATATAGCCTAGAATTTTCATAAGCTGGTAGCCTGAATTCATGAAGTTCATTAAGGTTCAGCAGCCTCTTTTCACTAGCATCTTTATAATCCAAATTCAACTTCTTTATGGCCCAAAAAGCTTTGTACTCAAGTTCCAAAGGTAAATGACAAGCTTTACCAAAAACTAATTGATATGGAGACATACCAATTGGTGTTTTGTAAGCTGTCCTATATGCCCATAAAGCTTCATCTAGCTTATCAGACCAATCCTTCCTATTAACACTCACTGTTTTTTTCAAAATTCTTTTGATCTCCCTATTAGAAACTTCACAGAGGCCATTGGTCTGAGGGTGGTAAGCTAAAGCCATTTTGTGGTGAACTCTATATTTTTCCAGCAAAGCTTTAAACAAACGATTATTAAAATGAGTTCCACCATCACTAATGATAGCTCTAGGGGTGCCAAAGCGAGAAAAAATATTCTTCTTTATAAATCGCATTACTGTTTGAGCATCATTATGTTGGCAAGCTACCACCTCAACCCATTTACTAACATATTCAATTGCCACTAAGATGTATTGTTGGCCTCTAGATAAAACAAAGGGACCCATGAAATCAATTCCCCACAAATCAAACAATTCAACTTCAAAGATACCGGTTTGAGAGAGTTCATGCCTTTTAGAAATATTACCAGATCTTTGACAAGCATCATAGTGAGAAGCAAACAAATGAGAATCTTTAAACAATGTAGGCCAATAAAAACTAGATTGCAATATTTTAAAAGCAGTTTTCTGGCCACTAAAATGTCCTCCAAATGGTGATGCATGGCATGCAAGCAAAATGTCATGTTGTTCAGTCTCAGGAACACACTTCCTAAGAACTCCATCCACACATCTTTTGAACAGATAAGGCTCATCCCAAATGTAAAACTTAACCTCATTCAAGAATTTCTTCTTTTGATAATAGTTTAAATCAGGAGGTAAAACTTCACAGACAATATAGTTTGCTGTATCAGCATACCAAGGTACATGTAGCAAATTAGCAGCCATTATGCATTCATCAGGGAAAACATCATTCACAAGCTTATTATCACTAACATGCTCGGAATCTAACCTAGAAAGATGATCAGCTACTAGGTTTTTACTTCCTTTCCTATCCACTATATACAAGTCAAATTCTTGAAGTAATAAAACCCACCTAATCAATCTAGGTTTGGACTCTTTCTTTCTTAACAAATATTTAATAGCAGCATGATCAGTGTGTACTACCATTTTGACTCCTAACAGATAAACTCTAAACTTCTCAAAAGCAAAAACAATAGCTAACATTTCTTTCTCAGTGGTAGAGTAATTTACCTGAGCATCCACTAATGTCTTGCTGGCATAATAGATAGGATGAAAAACTCGGTCTCGCCTCTATCCCAGAACAGCTCCTACTACATAGTCACTTGCATCGCACATGACCTCAAAAGGCAATAACCAGTCCGGAGCAACTATTATAGGTGCAGTTATTATCTTCTGTTTCAACTCTTCAAAACTTTTCAAACAGTCATCATCAAAAAGGAACTTGGCATCCTTTTCTAACAGCTTAGTCAAGGGCTTTGAAATTTTTGAAAAATCTTTGATGAATCTTCTATAGAATCCCACATGCCCAAGAAAACTTCGGACTCCCTTGACACTATTAGGAGGTGGCAACTTCTCAATCAATGATGTCTTGGCTCGATCTACCTCCAAACCCTCCTTAGACACCTTGTGTCCTAGTACTATTCCTTCCTTCACCATGAAGTGGCATTTTCCCAGTTCAAAACTAGGTCAGT
The DNA here is from genome assembly GCA_032878935.1 of Erythrophleum fordii. NCBI lineage: Eukaryota > Viridiplantae > Streptophyta > Magnoliopsida > Fabales > Fabaceae > Erythrophleum > Erythrophleum fordii. Next base: position 4,113,202 of record JAVQMF010000049.1, on the reverse strand, counting down.
CTCCTCACACCTTTTAAGCACCTTAGAGAGGTTTCCCAAACAAACTTCAAATGAATCACCAAAGACAGAGAAGTCATCCATAAAAATTTCCATGATATCTTCGATGAAATTAGAGAAGATTGATGTCATGCATCTTTGAAAGGTTGCTGGTACGTTACATAACCCGAAAGGCATTCTCCTGAAGGCAAAAGTGCCATAGGGACAGGTGAAGGTTATTTTCTCTTGGTCTTCAGGTGCTATAGAAATTTGATTGTATCCTGAATAACCATCCAGAAAACAAAAATATTCCTTCCCTGCTAGCCTATCAAGCATTTGGTCAATGAAGGGAAGAGGAAAGTGATCTTTTCTAGTGGCTGCATTTAATTTCCGATAGTCCATGCACACTCTCCAACCAGTGACAGTTCTTGTAGAAATCAATTCTTTCTTTTCATTTGTTACAACTATCATCCCTCCTTTCTTAGGGACGCACTGTACTGGACTAACCCACATACTATCTGAAATTGGATAGATGATTCCTGCATCCAGCCACTTGATGATTTCCTTCTTGACAACTTCTTTCATTATCGGGTTCAGCCTCCTCTGATTCTCTATAGATGGCTTATGATCTTCCTCCAGTAGAATTTTATGCATCACAATGGAAGGGCTTATCCCTTTGATATCTGCAAGTGTCCATCCCAGAGCCTTTTTATGACTCTTTAGTACTTCAATCAGTCTCTGTTCTCGATGAGAGTTCAATGATGTAGAGATGATGACAGGTAGTGTCTCTGAATCCCCTAAATATGCATATTTCAGATGCGTAGGGAGAGGTTTTAACTCCAAAATCGGAGGTTGCTCAATTGAAGGCTTAAGATATGGTGCTGAGCGAGAAGCTAAATCTAAAGATTCCATTTGCCAATGATGTTTAGCTCGAGTAGTTGAAAAATTCAGCACTTGAGCTACCTCATGACTAGTTTTAGCGTTCTCATGCTTCACTCCCATTAATAATGCTTCAATAGGGTCATGGATTATTATTGAATTAAATTGTTCTTGAGCTAACTCATCAATCACTGAAACTCTGAAGTAATTTTCAGCATCTTTAGGATATTTCAGTGCTTTGTCCATGTTAAACACCACCTGCTCATCCCCCAATCTCATCACTATTTGCCCTTTCTCTACATCAATGAAAGTTCTAGCTGTGGCTAAGAATGGACGACCAATAATCAACGGATTATCTTTATCTTCTTCACAGTCTACAATAATGAAATCAGCTGGATATATGAACTCACCAACCTTTACTAAAACATCTTCAATTATACCCTGTGGATATGCTAAGCTCCGATCCGCTAATTGCAATGTTACTGTGGTAGGTCTTGCCTCACCGAGTTGCAACTTCTCAAAGACAGATAACGGCATAAGATTTACACTGGCTCCAAGATCACACAAAGTCTTACCTTGAAAGTGAGTGCCTCTTTTACAAGGCACAGAGAAGCTACCCAGATCTTTGCACTTCATTGGAATCCGTGGGTTGATTATTTTGCTGCACTCTTCAGTAAGTGCTATAGTTTCAAATTCACCAAATCTCCGCTTCTTGCTCAGCATCTCTTTCAAAAACTTGACATACTTAGGCATGTACTCCAATGCTTCTGAGAATGGGATATTTATATGGAGTTGCTTGAATATTTCTAGAAATTTTTTATACTGCTTATCTTCCACCTTCTTTTGAAGTCTTTGAGGAAATGGTAGTGGAGGTATTATCCTTGGTAATGTTTGTAGTTTCTCTCCTTGTTTCTCACCCTTATCAATATCTGTCTGTTTTTTAACTTCTTCACTACTCACTTTTCTCTTCTTTTCAACTGATTCATCCACACGTTCTTCTCCTATTCTTTTATCATTACTTGTCTCCTCTATGGCAATTTCACCTTTATCTTCCTCTACAATAGCCTTTGATGCAGGTGTGTGGCTAACCACCTTTGGTGTTTGATCATCTGGCAACACTTTTCCACTTCGAAGAGTTATGGCCTTACATTCTTCCTTACCTTCTCTTCTAGGATTAGGCACCATGTCACTTGGCAATCCCCCTTGTCTTAATGAATTCATTGCTGAGGCTAATTGACCCATCTGCAGTTCTAGATTTCTCAAGGAGGTGTCAACTCTAGCATTCACTTGAGCTTGCTTTTCATTTTGCTTACTTTGAATGCTAATGAACTTCGCCAAGGCATCTTCCAAGTTCGTCTTAGGTTCTTAAATAGGTGCATTTTACCTTACCGGTTGAGTGAAACCTGGTGGTTGAGTAGGCTTAATGCTTAAGGAAGATGCTGGTTGATTCAATGCTGGTCCATGCTTCCAAGAGAAGTTTGGATGATTTCGCCACCCAGCATTGTAATTATTGGAGTATGGATTCTGATTCTTTGGAAAGTTCCCCACATAATTAACTGATTCTGAAGGTGCCAAAGGACAATAGTCTACTGAATGCAGATCTCCACAGTTTTCACAAGTAATTGGGGCCACCTGAGCAGAACAGACATTCATTTGCTGATTTTGCTGCACTTGAGATTCTAACATATCGAATCTTTTATTCAAAGCGGAAAGAATAGTGGCAAGTGGAATAGAGGGGTCTTCTTGAGTATTGGCAATATTAGCACTCACCCTTCTATCACCTCCTCTTTGCACATAACTCTCAGCTAATGTGTCCAATGCCTGAATAACATCATCTACAGGCATTTCATCCCAACACCCATTCAAAATAGCATCTAACATTGTATCAGTTTGTGGAGTTAGACGCGTGCAGAAGTTCTGAACGATAGCACAGTCATCCATCCCATGGCTTGGGCATTGACGAAGCAAATGCTTGTACCTCTACCATGCAGCATATAAGTGCTCGTCTAAAGCCTGCTTGAAGTTGATGAGCTCACGACGTGCATCTGCTATTCTATTGTTTGGAATGAAGTGAGCTCTGAACCTTGCCTTTAGCTTATCCCAAGTATCTATTGAACCCTCAGGCAGAGTCAATAGCCACTCCTTGGCTTTTCTTTGTAGAGAGAGAGGGAATAGTCGAAGTCTCAGAACATCCCTTGGTACTCCATTCTGCTTGAATGAATCGCACACTCCCAAGAATGACAGAATATGACGGTTGGGATCTTCATCAGACCTCTCACCAGTGAATTGTCTATTAAGCTGCAACATGGAGATCATCACCGGCTTCAACTCAAAGTTAGCAGCTTGAAAGTCTAGCACTACTATGCTAGATAGAGTGCCCTTCATAGTACGACCCACAAAGTCTTTTATGGACTGATTTTGATTCCCTTCCTGAGCCATTTCTTCACTCACTAAATTTGGAGTTTTAGAAGGACTTTCTTCAAAATTCAAGTTTACCACAAGATCACTAATTTTCTTCGTTATGCGCTTCTTCGTTGTAGAGGTTTGCTTCGGCATGTACTATGGTACCTGTAGAGGAAAATTCAACTAACTGTATTATTTTAAACAAAAAGTCAAAGCAAATAACAAAATGAAAAGAAATTCTACCTAATTAACTAACTAATGCTTAATCGAGGACTACTAAAGATTACACACTTCTAACTTGAACATTTAAGCCATTCCCCGGCAACGGCGCCAGATAACTTGACCGCAAAAATTTTTATGCGTGTCCACAAGTGCATGGGTCGGATCAAGTAGTTCAGTGATAAGTAAAAGTATCGTTCCCACGAAGAATGACTTGAATGCAATTAGGCAGTGCACAATCTACTTTTATCCACGTTAAACAACCAATTATGAAATTTTTGACTTTAGAATTAATTTTAAAAGAAAGCAATTTGAAAGAAAACTTAGTTGACAGAGAAAATTCTGATAATATCCAAGGTTTTAAAATTACCTAGAGTCACTATTCTCTTGATGCTTACTAAACTTAATTTCTTGTTAAATTACAATAAATTTTCACCTTGTGGGTTAAGGGATTCAAAAGCTATAACCGTCCGTCGATGTAATTATAGCCCTACTCTTCCCTAAAATCTAAGTGTCCTTAGCTTTAAGTTAGAGTGCATTAGGTGTTATACCCCTCTACAACCAATCAAGGCAATTAGGTATATTTCTATCCCAATTACAATTAGATGATTCTAAACTTAATTTATCATACTCTTAGGTCCAATCAAAATCCCTTTTTCAAGGTTAATTTTAATTACCCAATTCAATTCCAAGAGGTGGCCATTCTCAAAGAAAGCAATAAGTAAGAGAAGGATACACAAGGTTCTAATTATCACAACCAACAAGAAAATAAAGACTTAGTTCACATCAAGTTCATAGTGCTCTAAGTAAAGAAGAAATTAGCTGCACATGGCTGAATCTAAAATGAATCCAGTCAAATACATAGAAAAGATGAAGAGAAATAGAGAAAGCAAACAAGGGAATGGACGAGATGCGGAAAATAAAGTTTCCCCTTTGATTCTTCCTCTTCCTTTCACCCCTCCACGCTTGAATAGCCGCAAAGATCACCCAAAGTCGCCTCCCTGGACGTTCAGACTTTTCTCTGCCGCTCAATCCCCCAAACCTAGCTCCTCCTCCTTCTTTTTAAGCTTGAAAATTAAAACTGTGCGTTTCAGGTCCGCTCTCGCTATGGCGAGGTCTCTTAAGTGCTCAGGTCTCCGCTGCGCTCGCTACCTTCACGCCATAGCGAGTTGCTCTCTGGAATTTCTATGCAACACGACTTCGCTATTGCGAAGCCTCCCCTTCGCTACGGCGAAAATGCCATCTCGCTATAGCGAACTGCGGTCTCGCTGTAGCGAGAGGACTTGTTAAATCTGTCTTGGCCATTTTCAGCTTCCTTCTCTTATATTCAACTCTTTCTACATTTTGCTACTTTTCCCTAAAATTGAAATCACACATAAAATGAGGCTTAAATTGATAAAAATATTATAATTACAATACTTTCTTTGTTTTGTTTGATTGAGTACACTTTTAACCATATTAATCAGGAGAAAAGTATTTTACTTCCCTAATTTAGTGTCAAATATAATCCTTTTGAATCCTAAATCAGGAGGTTATCAATAAGCTTAAGACATGCTTATATAAGAAAGTTAATCACAAATGGAATTATAATGATGGTCTGTGTACAATCAAGAAAGAATTTGGTTGATACTCTTATCAAAGCATTATCAAGAGATACAATACAACAAACTCATGAAGAAATTGGGCTTAAACCTTTAGAACAAAACACTAATAATAGAAACCCAACTTTGATTTAGTATACACTTTAACAATATAAGTTCAATAGGTAACAACAAGTTATTATATGTTAAATAAACATTAGACTCCTAAATAAAGCTTTATAGTAGAGTATGGTGTACAAACTATTATAAGAGGAATTCATGGAGTTAAAAGTGTTTAAAGTAATGAGTATATAAAACAAATTCCATAATGCATATTGTTACTAGAGAAGGTTGATAAAGGTTTTAATGGAGTTGTTAAATATCTAAAGTAACAAGGACATAATGACAAGTTCCACTAATATGAATATTGAAGTGGTGTTACTTCAAATAAGATTTAAAGAGTTAATCTAGTAAATATTTATGAAACCAAGATTAGCACATAGCCATAAAAAGTGCTAAATCAAAATTGCCAAAAGTTCTTAGCATTTAATAATATTTTGTATGTGATTCTTTTGGTTTTGACACAAGGAGTTGTGGTTCAAATCTTAGGATACCAATAACTTTGTCAAAATTTTAAGGAACTTGCACTAACAGAAAGTTCAAATCGTTATAAGATACTTTCTTATATATATGATATTATAAAGTAATATTACATACTAGTGAGGGATTATTATATAGTTTGTAATATAGAATGAGATTTAAAGTCCCACATTGGATAAGAAAGAAGTTATTTAGAACTATATAAAGGTAAGTCCATTTAGTGTATTCAAAATAATATATATATTAAAAGAAATATATTGATAATTTATATATATACATATATATATATATATATATATATTAAAAGACTTGGACTTGGAGAATATATTGAAATAAAGTCTAATAGTCTTAATTTAATTATTTTAAATTTTGAATTTAAAATTAAATGAAAGATGTGTCTGTTAAACTAGACTCCTGTTGATGGAGAATATATATGCCTATTAATAAAGAACATACATATCTATTAAAAGACAATTATAAAAAGAGAATAGGTATTTTTGTTAATAGAAAATAAATAATATCTGTTGATGAGATAAACAGATATGACTATAGAAAGATGATTGTTCAAAATTTATAAATAGCTTTCTCCCAAATCAGAAGTGCTAAGTTTTTTTAAGTATTTCCTTGAAGTCTTTGTTGTATCGTAGAAGAGCATTGTCTATAAATCCCTATATATAGGCAATTACTCTTTAAAGATAGTGAATTTTTATGCCTCAAAACCTACTTCTAATTTCTTATTCTTATTATTTTTCTAACACTTACAGCTTTGTCATGTAAAGGAGTATAGGCACATCAATTCTTGATTGGAAGAAGGTTCGGAATGTTCCAGCGCCACATAGAACAAAAGCTTTCCTCTGGCTTGCATCCCATAATAGGTTAATGACCAATGCATATTGGCATCATTGCAACCATGTTGAAACTAGCCTCAACCTAAAGTAAACAGAGCTTTAAAATTGTTATCCATGGATTATGTATCAAACAAGTATGGTTAAGCTGTATTGCCCCCAATAAATGGAGATTTTCTTTGACATAGACCTTACTGAATGGGTCAATTTTAATCTTAGCGTGAGAATGGGTAGGGATGGGAACATTAACTGGAAAATGATGTTTGGTATAAGGTCTTAGAAGATTTGGCTATATAAAAACAAATGTGCCTTTAAGAAATCATTTGGGATAATGGATGGCTTGTTGATTAGAGTGATTATGGTGAAGAGAGAATTTAATAACACCATATTCCAACACCCCTACCTCACAACCCAGTAAAGAGAGATTTTTGTGTGATAGCACTACCCTTTGGGTGATTAGCTGGAGTGTAAATCTGATGGTTTGGTGAGAGAGGGTGATATGAGTAGTGATTGTGGTGGTGTAATTAAAGATGCCTCAAGAAGATGGATTCATGGCTTCATCGGAAATATAGGAGCTGCTAGCGATCTTTGTACGAAGCTTTGGGGCATGCTTAGGGAAGTGGAGTTAGCTTGGCAATTAGAGGTGAGAAAAGTTTAGCTAAAAGTAAACTCTCGATCACCTAAAATATTTCAGGTGAACTAAGGAGAGAGAAAGGTAGAAAAAAGTAGGATCCACTTATCAAGCCCGCAAGACAAAGGTGGGCTCTATCTTTTTCTCTCTTTCTCTCTCCTTACTTCATCTTCTGAAATACTTCAGAGCAATTAAACTTGTTATCAAAGGCCAAATACAGGGTTAATTACTCAGTTGGAGAAAACCCACATCCAAACATAAGGTTATCATGGATGAAATCAATGGCCCATATTTGCTCAATATGATAGCTTCATTTTCCCATACTGAATGGAGAGAATATGCTTGCAAGATTGTGAGGAAGGTGACCTATTTTTTAAAAAAAATCTTACACCATATTTGGTTATAAGAATTGTAAATAGAATTCATTTATATGATTGATAAAATATTTATTATATTCTTATAATAATTATTTTATTTATTAAAATTATTATTTTAATTATCAAATTACCAGTTTAAGAATAAAAATATAATAATAATTTTTTATTCCACTTACTCACAAATTATATTCCTTTTTCTAATTCTATCATTCAACCAAATAACATACTGGTTCACAGCTAATTTGTGGTGGGGTGTTTTTTGATTCTTAAAAGAGATTACCATGAAAGAAAAACAAAGGAAGTGTTAGCGGGCTACAAAGTAATTGGAAAGATATAAAAAGTCTCTTTTTAAACACTATAACCTTGTTTGGTATATATAATCTTTAGTGATAAATGGGGGAAACAAAGTTGAATAGAGTATAATGGAATAAATCATATTTGGTATGAATGAAAAATGAAAATAGATTATATTTGTATTTATTTGTTTGGTTGAATCAAATAAGAATGGAAAGGAAAGTAATAAAAAGATAAAGATAAAAATACCTTTATAATACAATGTAGACCATATAAATATAATAAATATCTTTTAATTATATATATTATAATTTTATAAATAAATTTTAATATATATAGTATTATTTTCATATACTATATATGAAAAAGTAATTATTTTTATTATAAAATAAAAATTATTTATTTTAAAATTATATATATTATTTCAACATATATTAAATTATTTAAATATAATAAGTATAAATATAATAAACATATAAAATATCTATTATAATATTATATATATATATATATATCCTATGTGCATGTGTGTGTATAAACACACACATATACACTAGTTGACTAAGAATTGTTTAGATAATTATTGAATGATTCTTGGTTGATTTTTTTAATTTTTATATATATTTTTATACATATAATTTATTAATGTTGATATTAAATAATATTTTATTTTTTTACAAAACTTAATTATTATTAATTATTTTTATAACAAAATTTTTACTATTTTATGTTTTATTATTCTTTTTAATAGTAATATTTTATATATAATATTATATAATAAAATATATAATATATAATATAAAGTTACATATATCTATTTACATTATATATATAATATTTATATAATATATATATAATTTATTGTGGCCATGCATGGTGATTTATCTTATCTAGTGACATTTAGTTGAAATTTAATTTGATTGAATTTTGATAGAATAATTTTGACATTTGATTTTTTAAAAAAAATTAATTATTATTTACATAATTAAATATTTTTTTATATTAATTTTTTTTGTAATTAATTAAAAAATATTAAAATATTTTTTTTGGTTTTGTAATTAGTTAAGAAAATAATACAATAATAATCTTTTTTGCTTTTGACTTTGTGATTCTTAAAAAATAATAAAATAATAATTATTTTTTTAATCTTAAGATCTCTCTGTTAAAAAAATTACATAGCAATTAAAAATAATATTTAGAAATTATTTGATTAAAAATATATATAAATTAACAATTTTAAAAATTAAAAGAAAATTTTTTTGTTCTTTAAATTTTACATTCAGTTAATAAAATATTTGTTTCAACAACTTTCTTTGATGGATTTTATGATACATAGGGGCATTAAACACTTTTTTAAAATTTTAACTCCAAAATCATTTTATCTTCCTATGCTACTATCAATTTTTGAATGATTACATGTCTATTGTATTCTTTTTATTATCAAATACAAAAAAACAAATTGTTCTTTTTTATTTTTTATTTTCACCGTTATGCCAAACGAAACCTATATCTTTATAACCTGTTCATTACCTAAGAAAAGGGGAGAGCAAAAGGGAGGGAAAAAGAAAGTTTTGGAAAAATCTCAATTTTACCCTTATAATTATTATTCAATCATTATTTAATATTTTTTAATAATAATTATTCAATCATTAAAAGTAAAAGTATTATGAATATTTTCTATCTATAAAATTATCTTTTTCTTTTTTTATTCTTAATTTTTTACATATCAAACGAGTCTTAAGAATATGGAAGGAAAATAAATAGGCACAAAAAACTAAACTGCATTGTAGTTAGAGTCATAGACAAGGGACTTGGCCAAAGAAAAAAGATGGGGGATAGGTATATTAAAAAAAGTAAATTTATATGTATTTTTTTACATTCTTGTTATCAAAATTTTCAACTAAAACATAATAGATGTATCATTTAATTAAAAATAATTATTTATAAAAATTATATACTTATTATATTATTATTAATGAATTATATATTTTTTATATTTTAATTAGAGAAATTAATAATAAAAAATATAAGAAATTATGTGTAAATTTTTCTAAAAAATGAGAAATGATGTGGTTAGGTGGAATTTCTGCAGTAATACATATATATAAAAGATAGAAATTTTATTTTTTTCAAAAAAGTCAATTAACCTTTAATGACGAATTTTTTAAATTTAAATTATAAAGGTTATGCACTTCAATAGGGTGCGTCCCGTGCAAAAGAAAAGAAGCCAAAATTTTTTTTGGAACAAAGCAAAAACGAAAAAGTGTGGCAATGAAGAGAATGGGGGGATGTGGGGAGGAATGGACGAATTGTGAAAATAGATTGACAGATTTGAAATGCATTATTTTTTAAAGAAAGAGAAAAACTGACATTTAAAAAAAGAGAAAAAAAAAGAAAGGGAATATAACCTAAACTCCAACCGTATTATTTATATTTCATAAATAGTGTAATTATATATATATATATCATTTCTTTATAAAAAAGTTCATTAACATTTAATGGCAAGTTTTTGAAATTTTAAGTTTATATATATAATTTTGTTGCTTTTTAAAAAAGTCATTTAGCATTTAATGACAAGCTTTTTAAATTTAGACTATAAAGTTTCTGCACTTCAACAGAGTGGATCTCGTGTAAAAGAAAAGAAGCCAAAATTAAAAAAAAATTATTTAAGGAGAGAAAGTTAAAAAAAAGTTTATTGAAAGAATTTAAAATTTAATTTTTTTAATCAAAAAATATCACTCACATTTTTTAAAATTATAATTTAACTTTTTTAATATGTTAAAGAGTTTTCTTTAATATTAAAAAAAATATAAATGATAACCTTAAAAAACATTAATTGTATTTTGGTATTTTAAAAAAACTTAATTTTTAAAATCATTTAATGTTATTTTTTATTAAGTTATGGTCTCTATGTATAATTTTCTCAAGTCAAAAATAATTTTTTTTAACGGGAAAAGTGTGACAGAAAAAATTACGGTGTGAATAGTGATAAATAGTAGGATGCCGGGGTGGGGCGTCCGACGTGTCTCCAATATGTGCACCAACAGGACTAGTTCATGTTGGGAAAATCTCATCCGTTACTCTCGTCCGGTCGTCACCGACACGACACGTGTCCGTTGCAACCAAAGCGAACGCAGCATTTTACCCCTTCAAAAATGTTGCCTTCAACTTATTTCCTACTTCTCCTTGATAAAATTTCCCTACTCCAAACTGGAAAAATAAAAGGAAAGAAACAACTCAATTGATCACCAAGGTAATTTAACTATCAATCTTCTAGCAAAATAGGATGTAAGGTTGGAGCCAGTAAGTAGAAGTAAAACAGTTACTGTTGGCCCAATAGTCTCTCAACCCTTTGTGTTTGATAACTCCAAAAGCCCAAGTCAGATAAAAGCCCATCAAGTAAAACTTCTGGTGTTGCTTTTTATGTAGTCTGCAGAAAGTATATCTATGTTCTGCTACTCTGAAAAGGTAAAAGCTGACTCTGACCATACTCCTGCTATGTTACAAGTCAACCCTTTCCCTTCTGTTCTCTTATTGAAAACATAAATCTGGTGGCTCTCCTCGACATGATGACCAAATGCTAAAATGATGAAAAGAGTTCAGAGTCAATTAAGTAAAGCTCTTCTGCTCTGCTGTGAAAGCTTCCCTGTTCCGCTGAGAAAGCCTCTCTGTTCTGCTGGAATCATGCTAACTGGTTGCTACTCAAAGTCTACTCATTTCAAACGTTCAAATCTGAAGAAGATGAAGCAACGGTTATTTTTTTATGCTTATAAAAGTGCAAGAGGTCTGCTGAAAAGAGATAGACCAGCGAACAAAAAGAGATCCTTTTTCATCTGTTTTTTATTCTCTGTAATAAGTGTCTGGTGCATGTAAAAAATCTTCTCTGAGAGATTTGTGCTGATTAGTGATACTCTGTAAGAGTCTTGAATAGTGTGGCACTTGTAAAGAAACAAAGGAAGGTTGTGTGAGTGTGAGCTGCAAAATTTGTAAAAGTTCTAGGTAAGCTTGAAAACCTAGGTTCTGTGGTTGTATATTGTAAGATTATAGTGGAAATCCCTTGTCATGCATCAAGGGGACTGGACGTAGGTCTTGAGGACCGAACCAGGATATACCAGGTGTTTCTCTTCCTTTACCTTGCCTTTTATTTTTTCAGCTACTGAACTAAACCTTGTCGACAAGGTCTCTTCCTGCCTCCTTGATCTTCTCTTTACAAGTCAAATTTCTAAGATCCTGTCGACAAGATCTCAGTTCATCTACAAGGTTTTCTGTTCTACATTTTTAATTAAATTATTAGCATTAAAAATTGTGAGAGCACCTATTCACCCCCCTCTAGGTGCACTCTTTAATTGGTATCAGAGCTGGTCTCACTGATTTTAGTACTTAACCGCCTAGAGAAAAGATCTTTTATTTTACAGGACAATGAGCCAACAACCACTTGAAGGGTCTTACTTTCTTGAAGGGTTCTCAACTGTCAGACCTCCGTACTTCAATGGAAATCATTATACCCACTGGAAAGCGAGAATGAAAATCTACATTCAATCAACAGATTATCGAGTGTGGGAAATCATGGAGAAGGGTCCAAAATTTCCTTCAAAGAAAGATGAGAAAGGAGAAATCGTCGACAAGCCCAGAGATGAATGGTCAGATGATGATATCAAGATGGTAGAAAGTAATGCCAGGGCAATCAACATTCTATACTGTGCTGTGAGTGGCCAGGAATATGATAAAATCTCTAGCTGTGACACAGCACAGGAAATGTGGAAAAAGCTGGAAATGACGCACGAAGGAACATCCAAAGTCAAGGAAAGCAAGATGAACGTGCTAGTTTATGAATATGAACTGTTTCACATGAAGGAGAATGAGAGTATTGAAGAAATGTTCAACCGATTTGCTAAAATTGTAGGAGATCTGAAGGCCCTAGGAAAAACATACTCAAGTATGGAGAAAAATTCAAAAATTCTGAGATGTCTTCCTCCCATATGGCAATCAAATGTAGATAACCTCGAAAGCCAGAATCTTGCTGAAATGCCTCCTGACGAACTACGTGGTCACCTTATTGCCTACGAAAGAAATCATCTAAAAAGGCATGAGCTAGAACAGAAACGAAAAGCTCTTGCCTTGCAAGCTATGACAAAAGAAGAACAGCTTATTGAAGAAGATGGAGAAATAGATGCACAAGATATAGCATTCTTCTCGAAGAAGTTAGAGAACTATGCTAGGAGAAAAAGATTGATGGGAAAATTCAAAGGTGTTTCCTCAAACAATACTACAAGACGCGACGAAGCTGCCAAAAACATGATTACATGCTATGAATGTGGGAGAAATGGTCATATCAGATCAGAATGCCCATTCATGAAAAGAAAATCAGTCAAACTACATGTCAAAAAAAGGGCTATGGCTGCATGGAGCGATGACGAAGAAGAAGAAGAAGCTGAGATAGAGCAAGAATTTGCAAATATGTGTTTCATGGCTGCTGAGAATGAGGTAATTCTAGAAACAGAAAATTCTGATTTACAAAATGACTTCAATGATCTTCTAATAGATTTTGAAAAATTGTTTGGAAAATATGAAAATCTTATTCAGATCAACTACAGTTTAGAAAAGAACGCAAGTAACTTGGAAGCAAAATTAGCAGCCACTGTAAAAGAAATAAATGAGTTAAAAACTCAGGTTAAAATCTTAGAAAAGGATTTAGCTAATTTTGTAAAAGGAGAAGAGAACCTAAAGCTACTGTTAGGACAGCAGAAGTGCATGTTTGATAAAACTGGTATAGGCTATAATAAAAGAGATAGTGTTAAGCTATACAAAAATTTCTTTGTCAAAGAAAGTAATAGCATACAAACTGCTATCACATGCTTTTACTGTAAAAAATTCAGTCATACTTGCCATAAGTGTAAAAACAGATCTGGAAAACTAGTCTGGGTTCCCAAGAACACAGATTCTACAGATTTAACACTCACTAACCATAAAGGACCCAAGAAGATTTGGGTACCTAAGAAAAGATGATTTAACATGCAGGTATGTCTCAAAGGGAAGATATCAAAAAATGACTGGTTCCTGGACAGCGGCTGTTCATGCCATATGACAGGGGATCACTCAAAATTCCTATCTTTCACCCACAAAGATGGTGGCTCTGTCACCTTTGGAGATGGAGGTAAAGGCAAAATTATCGGATTTGGAAAAATTAGTCTGAATGAAAATTGCTGCATTGATAATGTGTGTCTTGTCATAGGTCTCAAACATAATCTGCTAAGTATTAGCCAACTGTGTGACAAAGGTTATAAAGTTGAGTTTAAATCCTTACATTGCATCGTGTCTGACAATAATAACAAAGCTCTGTTTGTTGGACAAAGATTTGAAAATATTTATGTTCTTACCTCTAAAGATGCTATTTCCAAGAATATAACTTGTCTTTCCTCCATCTGTAATGATCCTTGGATTTGGCATAAGAAACTTGGACATGCAAGCATGCATGTGATCTCCAAACTATCAAAACTTGATCTTGTGAAAGGACTTCCTAAACTAGATTTTCAAAAAGATCATGTATGTGATGCATGTCAATTGGGCAAAGAAACCAAATCCTCTTTCAAAACTAAAGAATTTGTTTCTACATCAAGACCACTTCAAATATTGCACATGGATCTCTTTGGACCCACACAAACTCGAAGCTTTGGAGGAAAAAGTTATGCATTTGTTATCATTGATGATTACTCTAGATTTACATGGGTCTTGTTTCTAGCTCATAAGGACGAAGCCTTTAAGAACTTTGAGGTCTTTTGTAAAAAAGTCCAAAGAGAACAAGGATATTTAATCTCTAGTATTAGAAGTGATCATGGTGGAGAATTTGAAAATAAACTCTTTGAAAACTTTTGCAATGAACATGGTTTTACTCATAATTTTTCTACTCCAAGAACTCCACAACAAAATGGAGTTGTTGAAAGGAAAAATCGTACTTTACAAGATATGGCTAGAACCATGTTGATTGACAATGATCTTCCTAAATATTTTTGGGCTGAAGCCATAAACACTGCTTGTTACATTTTAAATCGATGTCTCATTAGACCTATTCTCAAGAAAACACCATATGAGCTGTGGAAAGGTAGAAAACCAAACATAGGCTACTTTCATACTTTTGGATGTAAATGCTTCATACATAATAACGGTAAAGATATGTTAGGAAAATTTGATGCTAGAAGTGATGAAGGAATCTTCCTAGGATATTTAACAACAAGCAAGGCATATAGGGTTTTTAACAAAAGAACCTTAGTAGTTGAAGAATCTATTCATATAGTATTTGATGATTCTAACCACTCTTTGAAGAAAAACTTGAATCTGGATGATGAGGAAAATGCAGATTGTCCAAACAGATCTCAAAATATAAAAGAAAAGACTGATACAGATAGAGAAGAAAGGAAAAGCAAAGAAGTTGAAGAGGAGCTCAGTCAAGGATCTTGTCAACAAGATCTCATACCTTGTCAACAAGATATAGGCAGGGAAAGAGGAACTGCAAATCAACCTGAAGCTATAGACTCTGAATTACCCAGAATTGATTTGAAGCTTCCACGGGAATGGAGACACTCCTCCTCATATCCTATGCAATTCATAATTGGAGATCCCAATGAAGGATTAAGAACAAGAGCTTCATTCAAACAAAACAACTTAGCTCTTCTCTCACAAATTGAGCCCAGAACTACCGAAGAAGCTTTAAAGGATGGAGATTGGATAGTTGCAATGGAAGAAGAACTCAACCAGTTCAAAAGAAATGAAGTATGGAATTTGGTAAAACCTCCTGAAAATGCCTCAATAATAGGGACAAGATGGGTATTTCGAAATAAATTTGATGAGCAACGAAATGTCATAAGAAACAAAGCTAGACTTGTGGCCCAAGGGTACTCTCAAATGGAAGGTATTGATTTTGATGAAACTTACGCTCCAGTTGCTAGACTAGAGTCAATACGTATGTTACTTGTCTTTGCCTCGTTTATGAATTTCAAATTATTTCAAATGGATGTTAAGAGTGCCTTCTTAAATGGATTTATTCACGAAGAAGTATATGTCAAACAACCTCTTGGTTTTGAGGATAAAAACTTGCCCAATCATGTTTACAAACTCTCAAAAGCTCTTTATGGGTTAAAACAGGCTCCTAGAGCTTGGTATGAAAGATTGAGCACTTTTTTACTTCAAAACGGGTTCAATAGAGGAAAAATTGACACCACACTCTTCATCAGAAAACATGATAATGTTTCATTACTTGTTCAAGTTTATGTGGATGATATTATATTCGGTAGTCCTAATGAGCTTCTCTGTCAAGAATTCTCTAAGCTTATGCAAGGAGAATTTGAAATGAGTATGATGGGAGAAATGAATTTCTTTCTTGGTCTGCAAATCAAGCAAACCGAGAAAGGAAACTTCATCAATCAAGCCAAATATACCAAAGAGCTGCTCAAGAAATATGGTTTCATAAATGCAAAACCTATGGGTACTCCAATGTGTTCATCATCAAATCTTGACAAAGATGAAAAAGGTAAAGATTTTGATCAAAAACATATAGAGGTATGATTGGATCCTTGCTTTATCTCACTGCTAGTAGACCAGACATAATTTATAGTGTTTGCAAATGTGCTAGATTTCAATCCAATCCTAAAGAATCTCACTACATTGCTGTAAAAAGAATTTTCAGATACTTGGCAGGAACACAAGACCTTGGCTTGTGGTATCCAAAATCTAACAAATTTGAACTAGTAGGATATGCAGATGCTGACTTCGCACGAGATAAACTTGATAGGAAAAGCACCACTGGAACCTGTCAATTTCTAGGACCTGCTTTGGTATCTTGGTTCAGCAAGAAACAGAGCTCCATTGCCTTATCAACTGCTGAGGCTGAGTATATGGCAGTAGGGAGCTGTTGCACTCAGCTCTTATGGATGAAGCAACAACTAGCCGATTTTTCACTTACATACAAGCAAATTCCTATCTTCTGTGATAATACCAGTGCTATTTATCTAACCAAAAATCCAGTACATCATTCTCGTACAAAGCACATTGAAGTTAAACATCACTTCATTCGAGATCATGTACAGCAAGGAGACATAGAGGTAAAATATATTCAAACTGATTTACAACTAGCTGATATTTTTACCAAACCTCTACTAGAACATCGATTTTCTATGTTAAGAACTAGTTTGGGCATAATTAGCCATGTTTAAATTCTATATGACTGCTTATCCTACATGTTTCCTGAAATTTCGAAAACCTTGTCGACTGGTTCCAAAACCTTGTCGACAAGATCTCTGAGGCCATAAAAAAGTCAAATGACCATTGCCCATGAAGTTCCGCGCCAAAAACACTGTATCACCTTCTTCTCCAATCAGGCTGTGGCGTATGGTCTGATAGTTCAAATCAATAGTCTCTCTCTTCTGCAACTTCATGAAAAGCAGCGCATAAGGCACAAGTGTCAGCCAAATATTGTCTTCTCTTTCCTGACATTAATACCTGATATGATGGCTTAGCCTCTTCAGTACCCGTCTCATCTGCCCCCTATTCGACCACATGCTTTCTCTTCCCTGAACCCCCTCGAACCCTAGCAGCGCCCAATCTTGCTCCTCCGTCGCCTCCCCATGCCTCGTACCAAGACGATAGCCCATAAATCTCCAGTAACCACTCCTATTTCTATCTCCGACTCTGAATCCGGACAATCTCCGCCAGACCATGATCTCTAGCATCCCGTCCCATCGTCTTCTGTCTTTACCTACTCCCGGCGATCCCGACGGGCTATTCGCTCCCAACCTTCGGCGTCTGACCCCCTCAAACAACCTTCCTCTCACCATTCTCCCTCCCGACCACCTCCGGCGTCATCCCCTCATCCTCCTGAGCCTCCCACTCTTTCGAACACCCCACAGACCTCCGGTGCTCGTCCCCCCAAACGATCCGCCTTACCTTCGTCTTCCAGGAAAGGCAAGAAATTCAAACGTGTCTCCCCAGACCGGCCGTCAAGTGACTCTCCTGAAACCGTTCCTTCTGACTCCGGCGATTCCACCGATGCTGAAGACTTTCTGTCGCCTAAAGAAAAGGCCCGCTATGAATCCAACTTTCGTCGCCACTCTGTTGCCTGCGGCAGAACCGTCTCCCTGGCCAAACTCCAATCCATCCATTGTGATCTCAAGGAGCCTTTTGAGGCCATGGGCTGGCACAAAATGCTCGAACTTCAGGAAGAGGTCTATGAAGATCTTGTTCGCCTCTTCTATGCCAATCTGTCTATCCTGGATGACGGTCTGTCTCTTGAATCCTTTATTAAGGATCGTCAGATATTACTCAACAAGAGGAAGCTCAGCAAGCTTTTGGGGATTTCCTTCTCGGGGCCTTCCTATTTTTTCCACAAAACTTGGGGCCAGGATTTTCCCATCACCTATGCCGAGGCCCGGGACTCTTTGGTCGAGCGCCCTAATCTTCTTTCTCCCGGGCGCCTCAATGGCCTTGCACTCAGCTTTGAACGACGTATAATGGCCCATATCATTAGCACATGTCTTCTGCCCCGCTCTCGCTCATTAGAGTCCCTCAACAAACGGGACGTCTGTCTTCTATACTGCCTCGTCCACCGCACGCCTGTTGATCTCGGCACTTGGATTTTACGGTTCATGGCCGAATCCATTACAATTTCCAACCCTTCTGCCAGTCTTCCTTATGGTATGCTCCTTACCCGTGTCTTCAAGGATCATCATGTCAGTTTGAAACACTACCCCTCTATCCTTGTTGACACAACCTACACTGAAGCCACCTTTCGCTTAATGCACTACACTCTCGTTGATAATCGATGGCTTCGCACCTCTGATGCCACTCCCCTCTCTGACCCCACGACACCCCCTCCCTCGCCGGCCCACTCTGATCACCCTCCCTCTGGTCATGCCCATGCTTCTTCATCTCCTCCTCACTCTCCTGGTCATGCTCCTCCCTCCACTTCTGCCCCACCCTCCTCTTCCTCCCCGGCCTCCCTTGATATGCTCCATCGTATCCTTGAAGCTCAGACTTCCCTTAACCAAATGTTTGCTACTTCCCTTCATACCCTTCAAGGTCAGCTTCATCAAATTTCTGATCAAATGGGTGACCTCACCGCTAATTTTGGCACTATGCGTAGCCTTCTTGAGGATTATGGCCCTCTTCCTCAACATCTCCAGGCTGTCCATAAGGAACTCCAGGCTGCCAAGACCAGTGTCAATCTTAAGGCCACTGTTCTTGATCATCGGCTTCAGGATATTGATACTGCCATCATGGACTCCCTTAAAGTGTTGAAAGCCCTCTGCCGGCGCCATTAACTTCTTGGGTCTTCCTCTGCTGACTGGCCTGTGATGGTGTCTTTTTGCCTCTCTCCTCCTGCTGTACTTCTTCTATTGCTTATGTCTCTTTACTCTGTCTCCCTTTTGCTGCTGACAAAAAAGGGGAGAATAATTTTGTGTAAACTTTAAATTCTGGATATATCTGCTGCTGTTCTGGTTACTTGATTAAATTCTGGATATATCTGCTGCTGTTCTGGTTACTTGATTAAATTCTGGATATATCTGCTGCTGTGATCTGGTTATTTGTTTAATTTTAAATTCTGGACATATCTCTACTGGTCTAATGCCTAACTTTGATCTTGATTATATATGCTGCTGTTAACAGTCAATATACACTGATAATTTAAAGGTATTTCATGTCTCTTTTTTTTTGCCTTTGTGCTTTGGTCTCTGTCACAAATCCTTCTATTAAGGGGGAGCACATATTCAGGGGGAGTTATAGTCTAATTTAATTATCTGAGAAACTTTTATCACTTGGCTTTTGTCATCATCAAAAGGGGGAGATTGTTGGCCCAATAGTCTCTCAACCCTTTGTGTTTGATAACTCCAAAAGCCCAAGTCAGATAAAAGCCCATCAAGTAAAACTTCTGGTGTTGCTTTTTATGTAGTCTGCAGAAAGTATATCTATGTTCTGCTACTCTGAAAAGGTAAAAGCTGACTCTGACCATACTCCTGCTATGTTACAAGTCAACCCTTTCCCTTCTGTTCTCTTATTGAAAACATAAATCTGGTGGCTCTCCTCGACATGATGACCAAATGCTAAAATGATGAAAAGAGTTCAGAGTCAATTAAGTAAAGCTCTTCTGCTCTGCTGTGAAAGCTTCCCTGTTCCGCTGAGAAAGCCTCTCTGTTCTGCTGGAATCATGCTAACTGGTTGCTACTCAAAGTCTACTCATTTCAAACGTTCAAATCTGAAGAAGATGAAGCAACGGTTATTTTTTTATGCTTATAAAAGTGCAAGAGGTCTGCTGAAAAGAGATAGACCAGTGAACAAAAAGAGATCCTTTTTCATCTGTTTTTTATTCTCTGTAATAAGTGTCTGGTGCATGTAAAAAATCTTCTCTGAGAGATTTGTGCTGATTAGTGATACTCTGTAAGAGTCTTGAATAGTGTGGCACTTGTAAAGAAACAAAGGAAGGTTGTGTGAGTGTGAGCTGCAAAATTTGTAAAAGTTCTAGGTAAGCTTGAAAACCTAGGTTCTGTGGTTGTATACTGTAAGATTATAGTGGAAATCCCTTGTCGTGCATCAAGGGGACTGGACGTAGGTCTTGAGGACCGAACCAGGATATACCAGGTGTTTCTCTTCCTTTACCTTGCCTTTTATTTTTTCAGCTACTGAACTAAACCTTGTCGACAAGGTCTCTTCTTGCCTCCTTGATCTTCTCTTTACAAGTCAAATTTCTAAGATCCTGTCGACAAGATCTCAGTTCATCTACAAGGTTTTCTGTTCTACATTTTTAATTAAATTATTAGCATTAAAAATTGTGAGAGCACCTATTCACCCCCCTTTAGGTGCACTCTTCAGTTACTGGGACGAATATTCAAAAGGAAAGTATAATTTCAACCAAAAACCTTGAAGGAGCAAATTATCACAATACAACAATTTCACCATCTCGTAAAATGAAGATTAACATAAGCAAATTAGTAGAGCATAGAGCATCGTATGAGTTTGAGAAAGAAAGGACGAGGGAAAAAAAAGAAAAACCAATATCCAATATCAATTTAAAAAAAAAAAGTAGGAGAATTCAGAAATCCCAAGATAAAAGATCTAATTTAACAGAAATTCAAAGAACTCCTAATTCAGAATTTAGAAAATCCCAAAATTTGACAACCCAAGAAATCCTATAGCTCAAATCCCAATTCAAGCCGGAGAACACAGGGATTCACCAAATACCATAACACAGAGCTTCATTGCAGCATTTTGGCTTCATTTTAGGGGCAAAGCAATGCCTCCTAAGGAAGCCAAACTAGAGCAACGAGAAACCTCAATCTTCGTTAGTCAGTTAAATGAAGCATGAAGTAGGAGAGGAAATAAGTTGAACGTGGCATATCTGAAGGGGCGAAACGCTGCGTTTGGGTTGCCAAGCACAAGTTTTGTGCGGAAACTAAAGGTAAATAAAACCGAACCAAACAAATTAAACTAAACTAAACCAAATCAAACCACCAAAAATCGAATAAAATTGATTAAAAATTATTTTGATTTAATTTTTGTGATTGTAGAACCGATTAAATCGGTTCGATTATCACTTTTCTTTATATTTGGTTCGGTTAACCGAACTAAACTGAACTATTAAATTTATAATTAATTAAAATTCAATATATTATTTCTTTTTAAATTAATGAGATCTTTTGTTAATTAAACTTGTATCAAAATTACATTCTTTATATAGTTCAAGAAATATATAAATTATTTATACTATTTTATTATAAGATATTGCTCATATTTTTTTTTTCACTTTTAAAAGTTTTTTTGTGAATGTATGAAATTTAAAAAAAAAAGAGATAAAAATAATAAATTATTTTAAAGTTATTATTGGTCAAAATTTTAAAAGATATAAGATATTAAACGTTAAATTCTACATATTACAAAGAATAATTTTTTTAAAAAAAAATTACTTTTGG
Organism: Erythrophleum fordii; assembly: GCA_032878935.1. Classification (NCBI taxonomy): domain Eukaryota; kingdom Viridiplantae; phylum Streptophyta; class Magnoliopsida; order Fabales; family Fabaceae; genus Erythrophleum; species Erythrophleum fordii. The sequence goes on along the minus strand of JAVQMF010000049.1, from coordinate 4,091,446 downwards.
GCCAAAAAAAAAATATGAACCAAATTGGACCAAATCGAACAAAAATCGAACCAAACTGATTAGAATTTAAAACCGATAAGGTCCAACAAAATGCTAAACCGATTAGGTTTGTTCGGTTTGATTTTTACTCAAAACTGAACCAAATCAAACCTTTGAACACCCTTAGGGGGGACAGCTAGATGAGAACAACGGACAGGATTTTTCCATCATGAACTAGTCCCATTGGTGTGCATAATGGAGAAAAGCTGGATGGAGGGTGGGGGTAGTGGTGTTCATTAGCCCGGTTGGTCATAGGGGCCTGCCCTAACCCGACCTAATCAGGTGGGGTCAGATTGGGCCAAAAATATAAATAGGCAAAACTTTAAACAAAACTATATTGGGTGGGGGCCGGGTTACGGGCGAAGACATATTCTACTCAACTTGTCCTAATAGTTACTTTTTTTTTAGTTATTAATATTTTGTTATCTTATATATATTTTTTATTTTTATTTTATCTTATTCTCTTAACATGCTACAACTTTCATTATCTACTTAAACCTTTCTCATTTCTTAATTATTTTCATTATTGATATACATGCTTACTAACATTTTTTTTGTTGAATAATGAAAATATACGTATTTACCTAAAGTTAATTATGTTAGTATAGCTTATATTTTATTTGATAATACCAAGCTATTTTTTTTATTATTGATAAAAATATGAAAATTCTAAAAACTTATTATTTTGAAGTATATGCTTATAAATTTGTAAAAAAATATTTTTATATTATAAGTATAATTCATAAAAAAAAAGTCTTGGGTGACCCTAATCTGCCCTAACTTAACATAAAATCGGGCTTGTTTAGGTAGGATTGGATCATGGATATAAAAACAAGCTCTCAATCTTAATAGGACGAGACATTAGGTATATTAGATGTCTAACCCGACTTTACCCATGATTACCCTAACGGATAAACAGTGAAATGAGATAGATTTGAAATGCATCGGTTTCAAATAACAAAGAAAAACTAAAAAAGAAAAAAGAAAGTGCACGTGGCCAACGTTTCACCCACACCTTATGTTTTGTGTGTGTATATATATATATAAAAGATTTTTTGTTTTAACAAAAGAGTCGGTGAGCGCGAGAAGTTTTTGAAATTTAAAATGTAAAGCTTATGAACCTCAATGGAGTGGGCCCATGCAAAAGAACAGAGGCCAACTTCTTTTTCTTTTTTAAATAAAAAGAACGCAAAATAGGAAAAGTGTGGCGAAGAGTCAAGGCATGATTATTGATGACACAGAGGATGTGGCGGAGAATGGATGAACAGTAAAATGGCATTGATAGATTTAAAATGCATTGTTTTTTAAAAAAGAAATAAAGAAAATTAAAAGAAAAAAAAAGAAGAACATGCGGTCTAAATTTTAATCATATTATTGATGATTTATGATCAGTGGAATTGAACTTTAAATTTATATATATTATTTTTTATTTTTTAAAAAAATCAGTTAACATTTAATGAAAAGTTTTGAAAATTTAAATTGTAAAGCTTTTACACTTCAATATAATGGGTCCCGTGTAAAAGAAAAGTAGCCGAAAATATATTTTATTTATTAAAAAAAGAAAAAGTATGGCAAAAAAAGCCGAGGCATGAATTATAAACAATGGTTGCGGGAACATATGAACAGTAAAATGAGGTTTACTGATTTGAAATGCATTGATTTTTAAAAAAGAAAGCAACGCTAAAAAAGAAGAAAAGCAAGAGCATGTGGCCCCCATTTGGCATGATTAAAAAAATTTATGTATATTTTTTTATTTTATTTTATATAATTATTTATTAATTATTATTTAATCATTAAAAATAAAAATATTAAAATTATTTTTATCTTTAAAATAATTTTTTTTTGTTTTATTCTTCTTTCTATATCTAAGCACCAAATGAGTCCAGTTTTAGTCATAGTACACCTGACTCATGAACCATGTGATTAAATATATATATATATATATATAAACGTAAGGTGCAGCCGATTAATTCATGAGCCATATACATATATATTATTTTTCAAAAAAGTGAGTGAGCATTTAAAGAACAGTTTTTTAAATTTAAATTGTGAATTTTTTATACTTCCATAGAGTGAGTCGAGTGCAAAAGAAAAGAAGTTAAAAATACCTTTTTTCTTAAAAAAAAAAAGAAAAAAAAGTGGGGCAAAAATAGTAGAGGCATGAATACTTAAACAATAGAATGTAGGGCGAAAGGATGAATAACGAAACGAGATTGATAATTTTGAAATGCATTGTTTTTTCTAGAAGTAAGACTAAAAATGAAAAAGAAAGGGCATGTAGTCCAAGCTTTAATCACGTTTCAATAGAGTGGGCCCCTGTGTAAAAGAAAAGAAGCCATAAATGTTTTCGTTTTTCAAAAGCAAAACAGGAAAAGTGGTGTGAATAGTGATAAACTATAGGATGTGGGCCGGGGAGAATGGGTAAATGGGAAGTGAGATTGATAGATTTGAAATGTATTTTAAAAAAAGAAAAAAGCAAAGCTGAATGAAGTGGAGGGAAGGACAGGACATCTAGCCCAAGCTTTTTTTTTAATCAATAGAAAATTTATTCTAACAAGAAAAAAAAGTATAAAAGAGTAAAAAGATAAATTACAACAGATTAACTTGGCCAATTTTATGCATATGACAATTCAAATTTTTTAAAAAATACTCCCTCTAGTCCAATATACAAGGCACTTTCTAAAAAGTTTGCTTGGTCCAAAATATAAGGCACTATGTAATATTTTGTATTAATTTTTTAAAAATATCCCTCTTTTTTTTTAAAAAGAAATGTTAGTTTAATTTTTTTTTTTTTCCATAAATAAAGATAAAAGTGAAAAAAAGTGACAAATTTAAAGAGTTCGAGATAGTTAAGTAATTTTATTAAATTGTGTAAAGTAGTTAGAAGTGACTTATAATATGAATCGGAGGGAGTAACTAATAAAAATAAAGATTGGGGAAATTTTTTTAATTTTAAGAGCACGTGACTTTATTATAATATAGCCGAAGCTTCAATGTCATTTATTATGATTCATGAATAAATAAATATATTTATGTGTATATATATATATATTGTTAATTTTAATATTGAGATTGGTTATAATATTAGTCTTTCAGATTTTATTAAAAAATATTTGAAATATATTCAATGTATTGATATAAAAATGATATAAATTATTGTGTCTGAGTGTAAAAGATCTTTTAACCTAATTTGGTATGGAAAAAATTAAATAAAAAATAATATTATAGATAAAAAATATTTATAATATTTTTATTTTTAATAATTGAATAATAATTAATAAATAATATTAGATAATAATTATAAAAAATAAAATATTATTTTATCAAATTTTTCATTCTTTTTCCTTTTCCGTTTCCCGTCACGAACCAATCACGTTTTCTAGTTCAAGTGATTGTCCCTATCAGCTCGTCGATCCTTAGACTACCCTCCTTTATTTTTATTTCAATCTCATGGTTCAAATTTTCTAGTTCAAGCAAGCGCTACACAATCGCCGTCACACACTCGCAATCTCTTCAGACTTTCCCGCGTTTGCTGTCTTGGCGTTGCAGATCATAATGGTTTGTGCCTGGCTTGTTGCTACTGCTTCATTTTCCTTTCTGATTTCAATCTCTTTCATCTAGCTCTTTGTTCTCTGGAATGAATTTCCTCTTTGACTATGACTCTGGTTCGTTCTTGATCGTTTCAATCTGATTCTCCGCGTTTTCAGGTTCTCCAGAATGACATCGATTTGTTTAATCCTCCGGCCGGGAACGAGAAGAGGAACCACAAGCTCAAGCATCTCGTTCTATCTCCTAGTTCATCTTTCATGGTGGCAATTTCTTTCGTCTTTGTTTGTTCGTCGTTGTCTTCACTTTGTGAAGATATATAGTCTTTTCCTTTTTTGAGGTTTTCTAATTTGATTTTTTGCCTTGCAACCACGTAGCGCGTAAAAGGTCAAGGTTGCTTCGATATGTAAGTCATTCAACTTGCTCTGCCCCTTTTGTGAAAATATTGCTATGTTTAAAGTATTTATTTTTTTGTTAATTTAACCAGTAAATATACAATTTGATCCATGTTAGTTATATCGGTACTCCTTCAATTTATTCTTTACATGAAATAAGGTTGAACTGGTTACACCTTAGTCCTTTACGGTGGAGCTAGCAATTTGTTTATTTACTACTAATTTATTATTCGCATATCAATTCACAAATTTTGAAGGACTAACTCATTTAAAGGAATAAATCCAATTACAAAAGTGTTAGGTATATCTTTCAGGACAAAGTTGGGTATTTGTTATTTTACTATTAGACAACTGCTTGATTTAATGTTTAATTCTTAAAGCAAGAGAATTTTTACCTGCAGAACCACTGTACAGTCCCCCAATTCTTTCTTCATGGTAACAATTTCTTTCATCTTTGTTTGTTCGTCGTTGTTTGCACTTTGTGAAGATATGTAGTCTTTTCCTTTTATGGGGTTTTCTAATTTGGTTATATGCTTTGGAACTATGTAGGACGTAAAATGTCAAGGCGACTTCAATATGTAAGTGATTCAACTTACTCTGTCCCTTTTGTGAAAATATTCCTATATTTAAAGTATTGGTTTGTTTTTCATTCATCTTAGTTATATCTCTTTACTCGTTACTCCTTTAATTTATTCCTTACATGAAAGAAATTTGAACTCCTTACACCTTAATCATTCAAGTTTGAACAAATTGTTTATCTTGAGGTAATAATTTATTATACATATCAAGTTTCAAATTTTGAGGAAGTAACTCATGTAATGGAATAAATCCAATATCAAATTGTCTATTTCTTATTTTACTATTAGATAACTGCTTGATTTAAACGTTTAATTCTTAAAGCAAGAAAATTTATACCTGCAGAACCACTGCATTCAGTTGCTCCCAAAAGGTTGGAGTTTGTAGGAATTGCCAAACATTACTATGCCAGCCTACTGGTGGCCGAGGTTTAATTATGGAAATTGTTGTGAAGTTATGGAAATTGTGTATTACTTTTTGCTTAATTTTACTGTGTTTTATTATTATTCGTGAAATTGTAATTCCGATCAGGTCAATCTAGATCTCCTAGTGCAGTACTTGAATATACTATGGATCATGATCATGTAATCTTGTAATTTTCCTAGTTAGGGTTTTGGGTCGAAGCTCTCTGTTGAGAGAGAAAAACGATTCGCCCATGAATGTAAATGATTGGTGTTTGAGTAGTTGTGTTTCTGACTCATCGTATGCCAAATTATGCCTTGGGAGAATGGAACCTCCTTCCCACAATTGTCTTTCTTTTTTCCTTTTTTTTAAATAAAAAATGAGACTTAATTGTGACTAGTCTGTCTTGACCCATTGAGATATGTTTTTAAAGTGACTTTTTTTTTTTTTTCGGCGGCTTGAATTTTTAAAGTGAGTTAAAAACTGATATTCATACGTGCCGTGATAAGCGGGTTAAACAAGCAAACTCGTAGGTTTTAAGTTTTGAATTATTTTTATGGTGTTTGTTGGAAGATCAAGAAATCCTGACTAGACAAATATTACAGTAGGTTAGTATGAGTTAATTTTTTGAACTGTTGTGCAACTATTTCTCTTTTCAATGTAACAAATTTAAATAGAGTAAATTATGTTGATTTTTCTCGAGATTAGTTAAACAATTACACATAATAGCTTTCATGATTTTAAAATATCAACCTATCCCCTAACATTTGATAACATAATGCAGAAACTTCTATTTGTTTTCTATTAATAAAATTAATTTTTTATACAAGATGTGTGTTTTTTATATAAAATTATTAAATTATTTTTATTGTTTTATTAAAATAAAAGTACAATCTCAATAAAAAGATTGAAAGTTAGAACAAAGTTCAGTAGCTAAATTAATCAAGACACAGGCTATTACTAAGCTTAAAGGAGACTTACTAAAGAATGAAGGAAGGCTATTGACAGGATGGGAGAAAATATTAAGAAAAATTTTTTTAGGTGCACTTAGAGCATAGTGTACAAAAAAAAAATCAATGCTCAAAATTTAATTTATATAGATAGAGTTCATATACAGTTCAAGTGGAGTTTATATGTAAAATAAATATTAATCGTTGAGTATATAAATAATATGATGTACCATATGCATGTAAAAATTACTCATATTAAGAAGCTATTTGGTACTGTTTAATAGAGGAAAGTCAGACAAAGGACAATTTTGTCTCAAATTATAGGGAGAAAAAGATTTGTGCTTTAGCTTCTTTATATATATATATATATATATATATATATGCTTCACCTACTTACAAACATATTTTGCATATCAAGATTAAATCAATTGTATTAAAAAATATTTTTTTAAATTAAAAATTAAAAGAATATTCTATACAAAAAATGAATATTTTAACATTTTCACACTAGGGATATTATGATCCTTTCTTTTCTATTTCTACATTATTTTTACTTTGTCAAATATAGAAATAGAAAAATATTCTCATTTTTTTTTCTATTTTGCTCCAAATATAATTTAGAATTTTAAATTTTATTCTACTCTCATTTCAATTGTAATTTCCATTTCTTTAAAAATATTTCTCCTCTACCAACAGTGAATATAAGAGTTTGTTATGTGATTACCTTTTCCCTCTTTTTTATTTTATTTTAAGGAATTGTTATTTTTTTTCCTATTGTTTGCTCTGTTTATGATGCAAGCTATTTGATTGTTAATATGTCTAACTAAGGTCGTGCTTAATTAAATAGGCAGCTAGATAATTTAATTTTTGGAGGAATATATTTTTGTATAAAAAATTAATTACATTGACAATTAGTGAGAAGCTTATTCAATGAGAATTGAATCCACAAGAGGTGTTACTGGAATCAAAATTCTTTAGTTATATTGACAAAAAAAAAAAGTAGATGAGCTTTTTGTATTATCATATTGAATTTTAGGGGACGAATTGATATTCTCAAAACAAATAGACCATCAAGTGTAATTTGCCTTAATTTTAGGAAGAGCGCATTTAATTTACAATTGGATAGTTTATTGATTACACCAAATAAAATTTGTACGTGAAATCAGAGCAACAACAAACTTTAAATTCTGGTTGTAACTAAAAACAAATCAACCAAAAGAAAGCTGTAAATAAAAATATTTAATTCTCTTATTTAGAGTTAACAAGTTATTATGTTCTTCCTTTAATTTGCCTCCTCCAATCAGTCATTTTTCAAGTTACACTCCTTGCAAAATTTACAACGCAACTGTTGGTAGATTTTTTTTTTAATTATTTTTGAATTTAATTTTTCTCTTATTTTGACTTGACTTCTAGCCCTGATTCCTTTATGATAGGATTTAGATGAAAATAACTTGATGCATGGTTTATATAAATTATGAAAAATAAGTATTAGAAAATAATGATTTATTTTTTTCTTCATTTTTTTATAATAAAAAATCATAGATTTCATAGGAAAATATAAAGCACATCTTGTTACAACACTTCAACCAGAGTGTTATGATTGTTTATCATAGTTGCCACGTGTGCTCAATTGTGGGGGGACAAAAATTTTGAATGTACAGTCTTGTGTAGACTTGATCATGGGTTGAAAAGCTTATCTAACCTTAAAAAAATGAATATAAGCAAAAAAAAATCAAATAAAAAAATAAATCTATTTTTAAAAAAGTCCAAATATAAAACGGGTTGAGTTTAGACTTTTTTTTAAACGCTGAATCCGACCCGTATTATAATTATTTTTTATATATTATTAATAAATAATATTATTAAAAAAAAGTTTATAACTACTAAAATAAGTAAAAAATAATTATATAACATATATAATTATTATTATTTTACTCTTACTTATTACATAATATATTATTAAGAATAAATTATAATTCAAACAAAATAAATCAATAATCAATAATATTATTAAAAAAATATCATATTGAAAATTTTTATTATCTTATGTATATTCCAAATTGTTTAAATTTTTCACCATATTTTTTTGGGACTATTTGGTATTTAAAATAAAAAAAAAGTCAACCTAATAAGTAATAAAATAAAGATATATAATACTTAAAATTTTAAGAAATTAAATTTAATTTAAAAAATTAATTTTTTTAAAAAACTACCTAGGCCGAGCTCGCCCCATTTTTTTTATCAAGCTGAGGCTGAGTCGATATTGTTTGCCCTAAAAAAATTTACAAATTTTTATATGAGCTTGACCCATGATCAGGTCTAGTCTTATGTCATAATCAAATTAGGCCAATAGAAAAATTGAGTATATGAGTCATTATCAATTACTTTAGAAGAAACTATTGTTTCACTCCCTTATTTGCTTCTCGTTTAATGTATTATTTTTTGTTCAAATTTCATACTTGCATCAAATTATCAAAGGAAAAGAAAAAAAGAAATTGGTACAAATAAGATAATTGGCAATTACATTTGTTTATAAAGATGAGTTAAGATTATCAAGCAGGTGGTTTCATAATCAGTGTGTCAAATTATTTTAGAAAAGACTTCTATACAATTATTTATTTATTTAATTAAAAATATAACAATGTATAATTTTTTAATTAAAACATAATAAGTGTATAATTTTTATAAATAAATATATAATTTTTCAATTAAATCATAACTCAGTATATTTTTATTAGAAAACTATATATACATCATGTTTTAATTAAGAAACCTAATAATAAAAATATAAAGAACTATACATAAGCTTAGTCCATTATATTATTTCTGCATAATAATAAAATTAAAAGTCATGAAGGGGTATAACATAAATAGGGATCTCCATTTGTGTTATATCATCAATTAAATTAGGGGATAAATACCTTTTGAGTACTCAAATATAGATTTAATTATTTACTCTTCCCTCCTTTGAAAGATGATCAAACCTCTCATATGTTTTGAAATATACACTTCCCTCCCTTCAAAGTAAAATATGTGTTTACATTTATCTCTTATGCAATAAAAGATAAGTTATAATTATATTTATTTTGACCAAAATGCTCTTATATCTATTGCTTATATAATATAGTGAGTATTCAATATATATATATATATATATATTTGACCAATGTAAAATAGTCAATTTTATAAATTTAACAAATTATAGAATCATTTGATTAAAAATAAATTATTAAAAATGAACAACATATTTACAAATAATTTTTAAATTTAACTAATTTATAAATAATAATTTAATTTTAGGAACAATAATCGTATCAATAAGTATTGTTACAAATTTAATAAAGTTTTAAAATAAATTAAATTTCTTGTTTTTAACCCAAAATAAATAATAATGAAATAAAATTTTGGAAATTGTTTTTTAATAAGTTATATTTGTAATAAAGAAATTAAGTTATTTTTGAGAATATTTTAATCAATTTTTAGTTTTAAGGGATAAGTGTATATTTTTAAAATAGAAGAAAGAGTCATGTATTTTTTGCATCTCTCAAGAGAGGAAAATCATATACTTTTAATTATAATGAAATATAACAAAACATTTCCATATTCTTTAAGGAGAGAGAAAAAAAATATTCCTCTCAATCTAATTTGATGTGAGGTGTTTTGTGTATTTTTTTTGGAAAAAAGAAATAGATAAATGTTTTGTTGTTTTGAGAGTCTCCTAACTATAAATATTAGATCGACTTAACTCAGTCCAACCCAATTTTAGAAGAGCACAGAGACTCAATGGTTACCATTTATCAAGTTTCATTCAAGAAATTAATATAACAAGTTGCCTAAGTTGCTCTTGATAGAATGAGTCCAACATTTTAAGCCACCTTGATCAAACAACTTCTATAACTCCATCAACTTGACTTAATTGCCATCATCAACACATCACTTATGAAGCTTATAAATAGAGACCTTTACTATTGTACCAAAGAAAAGAGAATTAAGACTACAAATAACACACTTAGCTTGATCTTGTTAAGCCTTTGAGACATATACTGTCTTTACTTTTGTTATGCTATTGTATTTCTCTCTAAAATTTCCTTAACAGAAGTCATTGTCTCTTGGATCCCTCATTCTCTTTGACTTCCTTCCTCATCTAAATTATGATCTTGAAAACTAAAACATTTGTATAATTTTAAAGCTGATATACTAAAATTGAAAAAGGACTCAAGCACAAACCATGTTCGTATAGATGCAAGCAAAAGGATTGTTTTTTGAGAATATCTGAAAAAAAATACCTACTTGAGTTATAAGAGGTTCCCCCTTACCGCGATGCAATTTTGATAAAAGGTCATCAAAGTTTGAGGTTGAGGAGCCATATGATTCCTCAAACAAATAATATAGGCAAGGTCAACTTTATGAATTAGACATGTGACTATGGTGAGCTTCAACTGCAAAAGCATTCTTGTCAACATGTTTTCACAGCATATGTAAAAGGTTTGTATTGACCCACTATAGTTTATGCACAATATCTTTTGGCTAAAGACTATCATTAGCATGTACAAGACTGAGCTTTGCTTGATGGGAAGGGAAGTTTATTCGGGGTACCTAATGCCAAACAAGATTGGACATAAAAGTGATATTGATATACCTACCATTACTCGTTGACTTTGAGGAGACTATTCACTATAGTTGGGGTTCAGTGGTGTTGGCTCATATATATTGAGAAATGTGCAGTGCCATGCATTATGATGACGTTAACATAGATGATTGCTTGACCCTACTTCACTTATAGGCATGGGATCGATTCCTTTGCTTGCTCTACGAAGACCCTTGCAACTTAGCCTATAAATGCATATCTATCTCATCAAACCACAGATAGGCTTTATGTATGAACTAATATTTTTGTATAAATTCAAATTAGTTTTACATAGACTAATGTGTGTTCTCACATCTCCTACAAGAGGTGGCATGTCTTGCGGCATCCTTGGTTGACCATAGAGGTTTTATGATAGTAGAGGATATTGTTACATCTGATGAAGAATAATGAGGTTTGTGACCAAAGATTTACCTATTTTTTTCATGTTATGATTATATCACAAATTTATTATTTTCTATATAGGTAATTTGGCTCTTATACAACCGAACGTCCTTTAATTAATTCTTAAGTAATGCTTAATAACACCTAATGTATGTTATGCATTTACCCCTTTATTGTGCTTTTAGATCGTTAAGTAGCATTACACTGATCACATTCTCCCTTAGTTTGGTAGAGTGCAGCATATCCTTGAGAAGTCATTCAACATAGGATCATTGCACACGAGGAAAGGTTCATAAAGACTAGTGGTGAGAGCACATGGTGCTCATCGTGGAATGGAATGCATGACATCAAGTGGTGGCCTAGAACGACCTAAAGGATGGACCCATGGATCCCACATCAGACTAAATGGATTTGTATTAAAGACATATGTACTGGTGGATTCATCCTACAAGTGGTTCATAGAGTTTTATAGTATAATTTTACTTACTTTTTATATTTGTATTTTCTCTCCTTCTATATATGTTTATGTTATTAAAACATTTAACAGTCAATTTTTTATTTTACAGACTGATGTATTAAAAGATTTGTATACACTTATTGTCATTGACCTTCTAACATTTAGTTATGGTGACTTAAGGTAGAAGGCAAGTGACAATATTCAAACCACGCCGTATGTCTTAGGCAAACATCAGGATATGCTCATCTCTTAACTTGCTCTACTCGTATTCGATCTACTCAGATCTTTAAAGCCATAGGCTAGGATAGGAAAAAGAGTCCATAGGTTCATCTCATTTAAAGAATTGATGTTTGGTGGCAACATTGGTAGATCTGATGTAAGTGTGCCATCCTCGTCTTCTATAGCGGCCTTAATGGAAAGAGATTTTAGATTTGCTGGTTCTTCTTTTGTTCTATCATTCACAAATGAGGGAGGTGCTAGTTTTTTTTTTCTTTTCACTATTTGCAGATGTTGGCAGTGCTAATCTTTCTTCCTTTCCACTATTTATAAATGTTGGAGGTGCTAGTCCATCTTCCTTTACACCTTCTTATTATACATAGTCAATGCCTCCATCTCTTTATATGGATTCATCCTTCTCTACATTGATTACTTGGTCAATTTAATCTAGTAGAGTACTACTCACATCATTATTTATAGATCTATTTGTATTCAATGCTGAGTACGCTAATGGCTTTTTTGGACGTTAGGGGCCATCCTACTAATTGCAACATGGCTTCTTCATCCCAAATCAATTGATCCCATTTGTTAAGCCCCTTTAATAGAACTTAAATTCTTGATCGATTCGTAATCAGGTAGAAAGTGAATTATCCAAAGAAGAAGAAGAAGAAGAAGATGATGATAATAAGGAAGGAGACGAAAAGGAGAATGAAGAAAAAAAAGGAGGAACAACTAGCACATAACTGATTATAATGAATTAGAAAAAGGTTTTAATGTGGGATAGGAAATCATTATGAATGATTAATAATCACTTTTTTTCTTTTTTTTTTTTTCCGTTCATGTATTTTAATTTTTATATTTTTTTATTTTTACATTCATCTTATTAAATTATACTTGAAATTCATTTCATTATGTAATTATTATTTTTTATTTTTTGTCAATATAAATTTACATTATATTTAATTAGTAACTTTATTAAAAATAAATATATTAGGTTACAATAATTTAATTTAAATAAATAATAATTATACAAAATTAAATTAAAAAACTAAATTATGGGACACAAAGGAAGACCTCTCTGACTAATAATTTTTTAAAATAAAAAAATAATTGGACCCAAAGGTCCTCCCTCTGTGTCCAAAATTAAAAAAAAAAAATTATTAGATGCGAAGGTCCTCCTTTGCATTCAATAATTTTTTTTAAATAAAACAGAAAGACCCTGCATAATAATAATAATAATAATAATAATAATAATAATAATAATAATAATAATAATAATAATTATTATTATTATTATTATTATTATTATTATTATTATATATTTTGAAAAATAATTTTAGTGGCAGGTCATCTCAGTCATTTGTTTTTTTCTACTATTATATTACAGTCAATAAGCCACAAATTTCTTACATTTTGTGTAGGCTATCTTTTCATTCAAATATTTATTTTGTCTTTGTTATATATATGATGGAATAAAAGCATGCGTGGGGACCAAAGTCACTTCACGTATGAAGAATTAGTTGTCTAGACATCTATGGCTCTTGTCTCTTTGGGTGTCAAGGTCTGTTCGGCTCTTATAATTGTAAATATTGCTCTATATAATTTGGTGTTGCTTCCAATGATAGAAGGCTTTGCTGCTGGAGAATATGGTCTCTTGTTTACTGTGTACTTTGGTATTGCTTTCATTCAATATCCAAAGAGAAGGATTATCACAAAACACACTATGTACTTGCATCTGTTTACTTCCTAAATGAAATTTGATTGTAATACGGGGAATTTGAAGGATAAGAATGGAATTCTAATGTTATTATTGGAAGGTTATTAACCATATAGTGCATAAATTAATTCTACACTACATCTTCTTTGCAAGCTTAATTTATATATGTTGTTTAGTTTTGCATATGACTAGAAATTTAAATTTTAAACAAAAATGTCAACTTTTGGTTTATTAATTGTATTTGGATGGATATTTAAAAATAAAATGGTGCCATCCTCGGCACACCAATTCTCTACACTTCAAATATAGGTCGTGTATTTTTTATTTAGATTGTTTTAATTTATTTTTTTAATTTTAATTATTTTTATTTAAAAAAGTAGAACATAAAGTAAAAATAATTTTATAATTATAAATTTTTAAAAATAATTTTCATTAAAAATAAATAAAAATTTAAAATATAAATAATCTAAATTAAATTTAAATAACTTAAATTTTATCTCAAGAATACGACGCGTCTTGCTCTGGTCGTGATTATGCAGTGGACTTTACTGTTGATAACGATCGCATACTTTGTCATTTCTTGTCATTGTCGTCTGAACCTAGAAGTTTATGTATGCTATAGCATATGTCCATCCATCCTTGTTTCAGTTGTGGGTTATAATTTGCCCTTAGCATTACAGTTTTTGTTTTTCAATTGCTAATTAGACTATTGCATTTATTGTATTTGTCAAAAACAACCTTACACATGAATTTGTACTTTTTTTAACCTTTTTTTTTTCTTTTTTTAACTTTTCAAATCCATTTGCCAAATATACAATAATGGTTAAATGCACCTTTATTGCATCATAATCTCTTTGGAACACCCAGCATCGTAAGTCTAACTCCTACTTCTGCATTTTTAAGTTTCAAATGGGACTGAGAGCTTTGTAGTGACCAGTGTTTTTTGAGTGAAAATATTTTACTAAAGGGAGTCATTCGATGAGGGAAAAAAAAAGCAGGTACTACGAAACCGCATGATATCAAGTTATTTGGGCTGGTTTAGTATATAAAAAGTTAAAAATAAAAATAAAAAAGATAATTTTAAATATAAAAAATAATTTTTAAGTTTTTACTTTTTAATAATTGAATAATGATTAATAGATAATATTAAGTAATAATAAAATAATAATTATAAAAGTAAAAAAGATATTATACATAATTTTTTTTCTTCTTTCTTTCCTTGCTCAGGCCCTTTGTGTGTGTCTCATCTCTTTTGAAAAGAAGAAAAAATTAATAATTATATTGAAGAATAAAATTAATGCTAACTCTTAGACTTTGAGCACTTCATCCCATGATAACCCTCCTTACCTGCACAACTAACTACAGAGTGGAAATACCTGATTAATTTTTGGAAGAGAAGGAATCAAAGTGAAATCAAAAAAAAAAAAAGTTAAGACTAAAGTAGAACTTGAAATAAAGTCAAAAATCAAAAGTTTATTTTTGCCATCTTTTTCTTTTAAAAGATGAATAATTTTTCAATTTAGTTTCTTAAAATGTAATTATCTTAATTTAATCTTTTAATAATTTTCCTTCAAATAATTTTCATCTCTTTAGAGGACTAAATTGATAAACTATTCCCAATGAATTTAAGAGATGAAGAGACTAAAATAATTAAAAAACTAAATTAAATATGTTATACTTTGGAGAACCAAATTAAAAAAGTAATCATATTTTAAGGATGAAAACAATAGTTTACTATTTTTAAGTAATTTCAATATATATATGTATATATATGGATGTTAATGATAGAATCTTCTCCAATAAATAAGGGTATAAATTTAAACCCTTGACATGAATAGCTCGTACTTGGTCATGAAATTTATTGAGATAGATACCCTAACTTTAGTGGCACCGTTGCCATAAACTGACCAACTAATGACAATTGTTAAATATATTGGCTCTACCTAATTTCACTTACAATAGCTCGTCAATAATAAATTATTTAAAAATAAAAAATTTTGTGAAAAGTTTAAAACTTGACATATATGTAGATTTTTTTAATTTATAGTTACAACAAACAACAAACTTTATTATATTTTATAAAAAAATAAATAAAGTAGTGAGAAGTTCTGGTTTAGAAGGAATTTTTTCCGATTCTAATCTCGTGTTGCCACCTCTTAAGCGGCACAAGAGGATTGGTGTATACTAATTGATAGCAAGCTTTGGTTTGGAAAAATTATATCAAGGACCAAGTTAAAAAAATTATTTTTGAGAATAATTCATTGTAATTTTAAAAAGATCTCATTTTAATAATAATATGATAAGTATATAATTTAATTAAAATATGACAAGTATATAATATTTTAATAATAATATGATAAGTATATAATTTAATTAAAATATATTATAGCAAAGATATAAAAAATATATATAATTTTTTCTTTTAAATCTCCATCTCCAGAATGGGAAAAGAGCAAGGCAAGGGTTTACAAGGTTAGAGATGGGTACAGGAATATTAATAGAAGGCAAAAGAGTATTATTGAAAGGAGCAATGTGAAGAGGAAAGAGATATGGAAATTGAAGCTTCTTATAATGAGAATCTTGATGTGCTGGTGGAAACTGCCATAACTCCCTTCCATTAGGTGAAATCCTCACTGGAAGAGGTTTTAGAATTCAGGGGAAGTAGTATCCTGTCGAGAGTGTAATGAAATTGAAACAATTAATCATTTATTATTGACTCGCTCTTTTGCACCAACAGTTTGGTTCAGTTCTAAATTCTTCATTAGATCTGAATGTATCAACCCTTAATTAGTGGTGGGTTGGATCAATAACCTCCTGAGCAGTAATGATAGAAATATGGGACAACAAAATGAATCCTTGTCGCAACAGGGAGTAACCTTCGTGGAAGAAGTGATAGTTCTCTGTTGGTACATTTATGTTCACCTTAACAAAGTTATTTTTGAAGGTATTACCCGTTTCATTAACGCCACTGGAAAAAGGGAAGATTGTCATGAATGAAGTAATCTCGACTAGAAGATTGAGTGACACCTCCAACCTTATGGTGTGCGAAGAATGAAGTAGTAGAGAAATTCAGAGCGAGGACTACATTAGAAAGGATACAGTTGTCATTGCATAGAATGACAATGGTTTATAGTGCTTAAATGTAATTAAATATTATAAACTTTAGGTCTTAAATGCAATGGTGCTTTTCTGAGGATTAGCAATCATCACTCTCCCGTAACCTTTTAAGTTGCTCCTAAGTACAAGAAGGTGCAGATGACTGCAACTGCACTAAAGGGTGAGAGGCTGCCTAGAAATCAATATATATAATGTTGCGAGAATTACGACAAAGGATCCAAACTCAAAAAATATTATTTTGTAAGATCTATTATCATTATTTTAAAATAGATTATTATTAACTTTAATTAAAATCATTTGCTTCTAGCGATAATGGATTTTGCAGGATAATATTTTTCAAGTCAGAATCCCCCGTCGTAATTCTCCCTAGGAGGAGTTAGCACTGAGTTGTAAACAGTATGAATTCTTTTCAAGCTACATGCCAATAGTTTTTTTGTCCTTTGTTTTCTTATTTTTTTGGATCTCTTTTAAATTTTGAATAGTTTCACAGGTTCCAATACCCATTAGTTGTTAAAAATTTTATGTTCATTATAGTTGGAGTTGTCTAACAAATATATCGCTTGCTTATTTAACAAAGGAAAAGGTTTTGACGTTGGACTCAAAATCATTAGGGTGGGCATGTAATTTTTAGGCAATTTTTGAAGCCTTTTAATTCGTCTATGATAGGTTCAATAACTAGTGCATGCCAGTTTTTTAAAATTTTTTAAAAATAAAAATGAATTTTTTTCATATTTTAAAAACATAAATGAAATAGTAAAAGTTAAATAATTTTCTACCTCGTCTTATCAAAAAAGGTAGTGGAAAATTAAATTACCTTCCTGCTCTTCTTTTATGTTAACAACTATAATTTTTTTTTGACATTTTATATATATTATTTTGTGACAATAAGTAAAAGGCTCCGAAACTAAATATATTAGTATAACTAAATAATAGAGAAAGAAGGTACATGGCTTAAAGTAAACACATTGGAGTGGGAGGGATTTAATAATACATTCCAAATTAGAAGCATGACTACCATTAACACAAGGCTTCATTTCGGAAAACAAATAAGCTAAATCCAAATGTCTTGTGTCGCATTGACTCCATTAGTGGCTTTTGCATCTTCGGAGATTGTAGTGATAACGCAGTTCAAATCTTCTATATTTCAATTTAATTGCACCATGTAAATTTATGAAAGAGAATAACAGCCCATTTTGTAGCTTGGTGCAAATTGAAAGTGAAACAGATTCGGGTGCTGAAACTATTTGGCAGCTCAAATCTCTGGCATAATGGGGAAGGTGATTGCATTTATGTTTTTTGGAACTGTAGCAGGGCAACAGAAAGAGATTTTGGAGCCAATTTGGTGAAATATTGCTTTCGCTCCTCTTCACCGTACAAGCCTTAGTAGGTTTGTCCCATCATTGTGTATGTGTGGTTCTTGTGTCTTGTATCCTAGATCTCGCGGCTGAAACTAAGCAAATCCATGCCTTTCTCTTCACGCTACACAAACGTCAGAGCACGAAGAAGGTGCAACAATGGAAGCTTTAAAAATGGAATCACGGAGGCTGAACCAGACGAAAAAAACGAAGGCAGCAATTGAAATGGAAAAAAAATGAAGAAGATGAGACCCTAAACAAAACAGTAGGGTCAGTTTTAAAGAGTATGAGAAGGGGAGGGAAATACCAGAAAGCTCCTCTCTCCCTTCTTGTTTGCCTCTAAAATAAGGGTTCCACAAATTTTTTTTTTCTTTTAAGTTAAATCATTAACGGTAGCTTGGTCTTTATATATATTTTACTTTCTATTTTTATATTATTTTCATTGTACCAAACATATCATTGTAAAAGCATTTCATTTCATTTTACTACCATATTAAACAAACTTTTTTTCTTTACATTCCATTCAAAATTCAATTTTCCTTTTCATCAAAACATTTTTTATATACTAAATAGCCATAAAGAGAAAGAGTAAGAGAGAGGCCAAGAAAATCATGCCATCTCTTTTCTTCTCTCTACCTCTTTTTCAATGCATTTCTTGTACTATTGCAGTGGACACAGTGATAATGAAAATATGCTTGGTAGACAAACTAATATTAGTTTGACCAACATATAGTTCTAATAGAATTTCTTGCATTGCCATAAAAAAGTATCAAATCCTCTCCATTTCCTTGAAGAATTGCAAAACTAACATAACTCAAACTTTGTTGAAAATTGAGAAAACTTATTAGTGCATGTTTGGATGTTGAAAATTGAGAAAACTTATTAGTGCATGTTTGGATTAATGTTAGAAAAGATAGAAAAATAATGTTTACAATTCACAATATGTAAAAGTTACAAATGATTGCTTTTTTTAAAACTTGATTTGAGGGAAGGAAAGGGCAATCCAAACACACTTAATCCTTTGAATAAAATGTATAATGTTCAAACAAACTTACACCATTTTCGGTGATATCATATTTCATATACTTGATATGATTTCACAAGCACACCAATTCATTCTTTAAATTTATTTTTTCAAAAAAATAATTAATTTACCGTTTTTTTGTATTTAAAATAATGAATTATAAATTGAAATAACTACCCATAAGATTATGCAAAAAAAATTAAAAAAATAATTAAAAAAGCTCTCACTCTTTTTATATATGATATAATTTATTTTCATTTTGTGTGGTATTTGATATATATGGCCCACAAATTAAAAAGATTTCTTCTCTTGTTGAAGTTTTAGAATTGTTAACTTTTATAAAATATCAATTGCGCCATTTTTATACAATTCTAATTGTCATATTAAATATAAAAATTGCAAATATCATAATATAATATAACCTTTAATAAATGATATTCAAAATATTATAAAGTGTAATATAACGTTGTCTCAAACACTAATCGAATTTTGCCATTGTCCGTAAGTAATGACACTGGTTGGAGGAGTTGGTTAAGGGAACCAAGTACATTTACATAAATTTAATTACATACTAAATCTCTTAATGCTTACAGGAGGAGAATTATAAAAATATACTGGTCGTTTTTTTTTTTTGGCCAACTGGATACTTTCATTGAACAAACAGAAACAAAGCAGCAAAACAAAAAGTAGCAGCAGTGGTACACAGCAGCGAAAACTAACCCCCACCCACCTTGCAAACAGCAACATTGCTACACAAAAACAATTAAAAAAAAAAAGGGATGGAGGATTTGACTCCCAATCGACAGGGCACATCCCCTTAATAGAAAATTTGGCTAGCCAATCAACAGCCTTATTAGCAGATCTAGAAATCTATCGCAGAGAGAAAGATGGAAAACCTTTGCTGAGATTATCAATGTCTTCCACTATTATTTGAGCCTTCCATTCAGGAGAGCCCTGACTTTCTGTAACAGTTGAAACCAAAGGCAAATTATCACTTTCAAAAATAACATCAGTCAAACCAAGATCCAATGCTATTTGCATCCCCTTTTTCAGAGCCAAAGATTCAGAAATAAAAACAGAAGAAACTAAGCAAGGAACGCTACAGACTTCAATGGCCTCTCCTTATGATCTCTGACGATGACACCTATCTCAGCCTTTACCACTCTTACTATCAAATATTCCATCAACATTCACCTTAAATTGGTCTCTAACTGGAGGATGTCATAGAGATTCACTCAAAATCACAACGTTATCATGTGGAATAGATTCCAAAGACCAATTATTAACCTGTCAGAATTCCTTAACAGCTTCAAAGGATTCATAATAGTTGCACAGGGGCTTACCTCAACACTCTCAAACACTTTAGCACATCTAGATTTCCATATATACCAACAAAACATGGCTAAAAGAGCTTTATCAAAATCATTGAACTCTAACTCCGACAGAACCCAATTAAGCCAACATTAAATTCTATTAACATTAGACCAGCTACATAAAAGAATCATATGTTCAATAGTTTCCATCTCTGATAGACAGCTTGGACAAGCTGGAGACGAACCGCATCTTCTTTTCCATAGATCCTCCTTCGTAGGAATAGCTCCAGAAAGAATCCTCCATAAGAAATGTGAAACTTTTGGTGGGACTTTCAACTTCCATATAATTTTCCAAAGTGCAGGAGGGATTTCAAAAGAGTTTCCAGTTTTATTTATCACGGTTTGGAAAGATAAGGATTTCGCTATATGGCAGCCAACTTTCACTATATAAACTCCATTCTTTCCTTTAGCCCAAGATAGCTGATCCTCCTTATTGCAAGTTGGAATAGGAATATTTTTAATGGCTTTAATCTCCTCACTAGTCAGCCAACTATTAACATTAGATAAATCCAAATTCCTATTCGAGATAAATTCAGCACCTTTACTATTTTTAAAGACATCATGTAATAACCCAACTAAAATAATAATAGTAAAATAATTAATTAAATTTAAAAAAATTATTTTTAGGATAAATATAAGATTTAGATCATTTAAGGACAATTTTAAAACTTTAAAATTATCTTAAGAAGTTATTTTGACATCTATCTTATATTTATTGGGATTTTTTTTTTCAAAATTTTAAAATAAGTTGGCATGGAAACTCTAAATATTTGTAGGATTCTTATTTTTATTTTAAGACATGTAGAAATAACTTTTCCATGAGCCTTAAATAAATTCCATTAGAAAAGCCTCGGGTAACTTTTATAATTTGCCCCTTTTTCCTTTCCACTTTTTCTTTCTTACTTCTAATTTGCCACAGCACTGCGTTCCCCCGACTTTTCTTCTCTTTCTTTGAAATTTTCTACAACATTCATGCAGCCTCCTTCTTTCTCTTCATCTCCCATTTCCTTTTTATTTTCTTGTTGCTCACCGGTTATTCCCTGTCGTGAAATGCAGCTGCCATCGTTCTGTTCAGGTGACCAGATGTTGAGTTCGATGGCATCTTGCTGGGGCTGGTGCATAGGAAAAGAACCATGGATGGTGAGCTGCATTGATGCTTAATTTTCATTCTTCCTCTTCTCTTATGTTTGGGTTGCTTTCTCCTTCATTTCAGCTTCCATTTTTCCTTTTTTTTTTTTTTGTGCCAATAGTGACCTAAAACACCAACTATAGTTTTCCTTTCCATTTTGGCCTTGAGGGGGTTTCTCAAATTGGATTTCTTGATCTAAACCTCTAAGGTATGAATTGACACTTCCAACTTGCTTTATTAAGCTCCTCAAGATATATTCTAACTCAAACTAAATTTTAGAAGTTTAAATTAAGTTATGATAGCTTAATTTGTGAAATTCAAAGCTTAGAATTAGTAGTGGCATTAGAAAACCTAAGCTATAATTATGGGTTTAGGTGCTAGAGGGTGAAATTATTTATATTGAACGTATTAGATGTTATTTGAGTAATTAAAGTGATGTTTTTATATCCAATATAATTATAGGTGGTAATAAGGCTACTTACTTAATTGGAATTATCATCAAAATTATAAAAATTTGGGACCTTTACTATTAGCCTTGCAGATGAGTGTGTAGATAGCAAGGTGACAATCTCTTTTTACTCTATGTTTATATATATTGTTAACCCAAACTTCACATTTTATGATTTACCTTATCTGCGTTGTCAGGGAAAACAATTTTGTATTTTAAACTTCAATGTGGGTTATAATATGTGTGTGGAAGTGTGTGTGTGTATATATATATATATATATATATATATACATAGTTATAATGTTGAAGAGATGATGAATGAATTTCATGTGTTCAAATTAAACGTGAACTTAGATGTTTTATAAGATACTGATGCTTGGAAGGTGTATACATGTATATATGTGTGTATGGAGAGGGGAATCACGTTTCATGAGAATTCGAAGTGTGGAGTATGAAATATGGAAGTGGTAATATTACCTATATTTACACAGATGGGAAGCAATGATAAACTT
The DNA here is from genome assembly GCA_032878935.1 of Erythrophleum fordii. Classification (NCBI taxonomy): domain Eukaryota; kingdom Viridiplantae; phylum Streptophyta; class Magnoliopsida; order Fabales; family Fabaceae; genus Erythrophleum; species Erythrophleum fordii. The sequence continues at coordinate 4,069,161 of JAVQMF010000049.1, read as the reverse complement.
TTAAATTTAATACTTGTTATTCTTTTATTACATTTCTATTTTCAAATGATGAATTTTAGTCATAATTTTATTATATAATCTTTTTAATTTATCATTTTTATCTAATTTAACTAGATTGCTTCTTCTACTTGATATAAATTTTTACTTACCAATAATTAATTTATTTAAATAATTTTATTTCAACATTGTAAATGGGAGTTTGGCTAGAACCCTGTAGCCATTAGCGGAGGTAATTGTCTAGGTGCACCTAGTTAAGAAGATAAATATTCACTATGTGGTAGCACTTAGTGATAACCATATTAGATATATCATGAAATGCACACTGTGTGGCAGCACTTGGTGATAATGGTGATATTGTGATATTGTATAGTGGCACTAATGGTAATATTAAACCTTGTGGGTAACACTTAGAGTTGATTATGGTTCTTTCCACGTTATTTTCTTCAATCTTGAATTATGCTTTTATTGATAGCTTGCAATATAAGTGAGTTGTTGTAATTATATATATTGGTTATTTCTTTGTCAAAATACTCTATTGTGAAAAACTTTAAGTGCACTTGTGTCCCTTTCCGCTCACTTTGTTATCTATGCATTTACTAAGTCAACGGTAGGCTTACTCCTTTCCTTGATATAATTCAGATTAGTAGAAAGTAGATTGAAGAGCTCTAAGACTTGTGTGCCTCCCAAACGAAGTTGGTATGTTAAATTGGTTAGTTGGTTTATGTTGAAACTCCAAGATATATTGGCTATTTGGTGGTGGATTATTTTGAGTCACGTAAATGCTATGTTTCTTTTGTAGACTATATGGTGCCTCTGTAATGAAATTTTTTTATACTTTTTTTTGAAAACTTATGTACATGCTATGTTATGAAAAATTTCTAAGGTATTGTGCTAATATTGTAGGGTTGGGATGTTCAATTTTTAAGGGTGGTGCTACCAAATTTTTGGCAACTCTTGATTATATATATATATACACATATTAAAACATGAACTTATGATGTGTTGTAAAGCTTGCTAGAGTAGGCTACCCTTGGTTGGCTTAGTTTAGGTGCCAATCATGGCCTTAGGTTTTGGCCCAAGAAATTTCAGATTCAATTAAATGATTTGCTAGATTAGGATCTTTCTAGAAATAGATTTTCCTACCATTCCCCATTGACCAACACAAATCATTTGCTAATAACTTTCTTCCTTTTAGTATACTTGACCATGCTCAAGATGCTCTAGCTCCTTTTCTTGCTTCTAAGAAAGTTGAATTAGGAAAATAAATTCCTTTCAAGATTTTAAGCACATATCCTTAGGTCATAAGAGGATTCTCCATGCTTGTTTAGCTAATAAGGCAAGATTAAAATTTAAAAAATCCTTGAAACCCTACCCCTTCCATTTTAGAAATAGAAAGTTTATTCCATGCTAACTAGCGAATTTTTTATTCATCTTTTTCTTGGCCTCACAAGAAATTAGCAATAATGCTATCTAACTCTTGGCATGTCTTTTTTGGAAAGAGGAAGCACACCATAGGATAGGTAGGCATTGGATTAGCCATTGATTTGATCAATACCTCACAACCTGCTTAAGAGAGTATTCCCTATTTTTAGCCTTGAAAGAGCTTCCACCTTCAACCTTTCCTCTAGAATAGGTAGCTCTAAATACTTTCTTGGAAAGTTAGTAGAGATACCTAAAATCTAATAGATATCATTTCATAGATTTGAAAGGGTATTCTTAGAGAAAAACATACAAGATTTCTCTAAATTCACCCTTTGATATGAGGCCATACAATATGTAACGCCCGGTACATTGTAAAAATACTGAAACAGGCTAGTTTGAAAGCAAGTCCCCTGAGATGAGTGATTCAAGGTCAAATAAAATTGGAATAAAATTTTAAATAATAAAAAATGAAGATTTGAGCTTTGAGTTGCCTAAAAATCGAGGTTGGAGTGATTTAGAAAATTTGCTGAAAGACAAGTGGCATTTTTGTAAATAAGTGTAATTTTAGAAAAACACCTAAGAGGAATTTTTAAATGGAAATTTTAAGTTGCCCAGATTTCTTAAAGGCTCCAAAAATCATGGGAAGCCCCGGGACTGGTAAAACTCTTCCGGTGTACTATTTCCGACATCGGTTGACCTAAATTTTAACCGATTTGTTCGGGAAGGTTTTAGCTTCGATTTGAGTGATTCCAAAGGTATTTTATTAAATTGGGAATCTAAATTTTATGATGGAAAAGATTGTTCTAAAAAAGGAGCTAAAATGAAGCCAAACTGAAAATGTCATTATGGAAGGGCAAAAATGGAAACAAATTGTATAAAGAAGCTTCTAAATGCTCCTTTTAAAGCCATGTTCAGCCTTCCCCTCTCTAAACTAACTTTCTTCTGCCTAAATCTCAGAAAAGGAGCTGCTGTCTTAAGCGCACAAAGAGAGAAAATTTTGGAGGAAGAAAAGTTAAGGAAAGATGAGAAAGTATAAGATTTTCATGCTCCTTCTTCTTGAAACTTCACCCTCCCCTTCTTGCTTCATCTTTCCATGGTTTTAATGCAATTTTTGGTGTTGATTTGGGTCTAGATCAGAGGAGAGAATTTTGAAATTTAAGGAGGAGGAAGAGGGAAGAAGAAGGGCTCTTGAAGGAAGCTTGATTTCAAGATAGTTTCTCTTCCCTTGTTGCTACTTTTTCTCCTTTTCCTCTTCCATGGTGGGATGCCTCAAATAGAACCATAAAGAGGGAAGATTTTATATTTTATAATCCAAAAGAATCCATCAAACTAAACCATGGGAAGATGGATTACATTAAAGAAATGCATGGAAAGCTAGTAAAACTCAAGGTGGAAAAGTGTAGGGTGCTTAAACATAGTTTAAAATCTGGATTGATTCAAGACTTTCCTATCATATGTGAGTATTTGTTTGAGTTTCTAAGATTCCCAGGGAGCCTCCCAAGTGTCCCATCCATTAAGAAAAAATCCCAAACTCCATAGGTCTTTAATGGAAGCATAAATTGGTCAAAACCCATAGAGATAGCTAGGGGATGTTTTAAATGGTTCAAAACTTGATTTGGGACTTTATATGATAAAAGAAGATAGGAGAAACCCTTGGAAAAAATTTAGAAGCTTTAGGTTGGGAGATGAGGCAATGGCTTCCATAATGTAACCTTATGAAGCAACATGAACCTAGGTTTATGAAAGTGAGTGTGTGATAGCTTCAAAGATCTTAAATGAGGTCAAGAGGTCTAAATATGGCAAGATAATGGAACCAAGAATTTTACTTGTGGTAGTTGCTTCATTAGGTCCTTAATGGAACGATATTGTGACAAACAGAACAAAGTATAGTTTTAAGAGTGAGTTGGATGTTATAACTTGTTGCAAGAGTATAATTAAGTCTTGTTTATTGTGAATAGGCCAAAGAAATCCAACCCCACCTCCTTGTGTTTGTGGGACTGAAAAAAGAGAAGGAACAAGCAAAGTAAAGCTTGAATTTACACTAAGGTAGCTCTCCACCTTTTCTTATTGCATTTCCTTGTTGCATATATGTCATTGTGTGCTTGTGTATATATTTGTATATTTGAGTTATGCCACTTGATGCTATATTGCTATTTTGATACCAATATGCTCTCTTAAATGTCATTGAATTGAGAAAATGGCTCACAAGGGTGAGATAGTGCCAAAAGTCCCTTAATGTGGGTAAAGAGATGCCAAAAGTCTCATGACATGGGTGAGATAAGGCCAGAAGTCCCTTGGATGGGTGAGGCTAAGTTAAAAGTCTCAATAACCAAAAGTGAGGCAATCCAAAAGTCCTAGAAATGGGGTGAGGCCAAAACAAAAGTCCCTAGAGCTCATTCTTATGCTTAACATGAGTTTGTGACACAAAAATGTGAAAGTAGAATACTTCATGAATTGATTGATTGTATACTTATACCTTTGACATGTTTTATACCTTGAAAATGTGTTTGAATAAGTGTATGAGCTATTAAGATTCAATAAATCTCATCCCTTCTTTTCTCTCATCTCATATGATCTAGGTGGAGGTAAATATCCAAAGGATGGAAGCCAAGGAGCTTAAATCTCTATCTCTTGGCAAATTTTGCTAGTTTTGATGTACTAGAATGTTAAAGAATATATGTATATATTATTTTTGAGCCATGACACTTTAAACAAGTGTAAAACTATGTAAAGTTAATGTATGAATCAAGAATAGAGTTAAATGAATAGAAGTGTGCATTTTGACCATTTGGGAGCCTATTTGTACATGTATGTTTATGGAAGTGGCATGGTGAATTTGAGTTGCATGAGGTTTCAGACCTTATGAGACGCTCATTATGCTACATTTATGCTTTTGAAGTTGCTCAAATATGTGTGAAACAATGGATGGTTCATTCGGACCAAATTTGCCCCTTTATTGGAACTAAAAGTGCCATAATCTTGAGCTATAGCAAAGTCTAACCAAATGACCTCTTCTTAACTTGAAATTTTTCATGAAATTAGATCTTGTCTAGAACTTTTTGTCAAAGATCAGGTCATTTGGAGGTATGTGGAATTTTCTATGATTTTTTAAAATTGGTATTAGAATTTTGGATTTGTACCAGTACTGTTCATTTGGTTAGTTATAGAATTATGTCATTCGAGGGGCAATCATGGTCCAATGGCTATGAAATTTTATAGACAGAAAATGAGCATTTACAATGACTTGTAGCAACTAGAAGCACCTCATTTGGAGGTCTGAGCTAAAAGATATGAATTTTTGAATTTCTAGAACAGCAATAGCAGTGCAGCACGACTTGAGTCATTGTTCCATTGAATTTCAGTGGCTGAACATACTTGTTCTAGTTTGAGTCTATTTTTATCATAAATTTAACATTCATATCTTTTCAAATTGGTATCATTTGTATAGATTAAAATTTTTTGTAATTAATTGAAAATTTTCAAAGTTTATAGTAGACACTTCCATCAGTACTGGTAGCTATCCGAACCTTTGCCCCTTTTCATGGGTCACATGCTTTCTGTGTTATGTTTCATGGCCTGTACATATCTTTTACATAAATTAGACATGTGTAGCTTTCTATAATAGCCAATAATGTATGATTTCAATTTTTCTAGAATTAGTTATGAATTTTGAAACTTCATATCAGTACTCTGAACCAGTAGCCTAGACAGCAGCGACTTCAGTGGCTTTTTGGATGTCAAATGTTCTCCCATTAATGATTCATGAGCTAAGATTATTTTTAAATGGGGTAGACATCCAGAGCTTTCTGGGATCGTAAAGTTTGTTGGGTTTCGATTTTTGTGGATTTAGTTATGAATTTTTGAAGTTGTGATAGAAAAACTAAAATTTCTGGCTGAAAATAATAGTGTGAGTTTGATGCTTCCCTTTGAATTTCACAAGTTGTGGGCCAATTTTAGTGATGAAAATGAGTTGTATTTATGTAATTAAATATTAGAATGTGATGTATGGGCTCATATGGTATGCGTGACACTGAATGGAATTTTCATACGCGACGCAACGCGAAATAAGGCATTATTTTAATTCTATTTTTCCATTCCCTTTGTGCAATTCATAATATGAGACTTAAAAATGATGGGAAGCAAGCTAGAAATATATGGTGTTACACAATAATATTCTAATAATTCTTTCATAACTTGACAACTCTCTATACTTGCTTTTTGAAATAGTATTAAATTATTAGTAAAAAAGTAATAGGTGAGAGTTGGGATGTAATATCTAGTATTTTTATATTAGGGTAGACTTTGAGATAAGGTTATTAAAAATTATGAGAGGAAGTGAAAGCTTAATTAAATGAAAAAAGAGACTTAGAAATAGTTAAAATCTAATTTAGGAGCGATAAAAAAGAGTTCTCACAATGTAAGAGGGGAAATTAACAATATATTAAGAAAGTAAGATATTTTTTCATTTTTTTTTGCTTGAGCACTCGGTATCCCAAGCCTGCCTTCACTCGAGCTGTAAGGACTTAACATGGCCTAGACTAATCCGGATCTGGGCATGATGGCATCACAAGGGTGGGAACCCCTAGCCACTTATGCTGTTGCATTCTCAAGGCTCGAACTCAAGACCCTTAGTTCAGCTAGAACAACCCCTACTAGTTGATCCAAGTGCTCGTGGTTTAAGATATTTTTTCATTATTATATAACTAAATAAGGTTATCAGATCAACCAAAGCTAATAAAATTGGTCAAAACCCTAATTATATGTAAATTTAGATAGTCGGTGGCACATGTTTAGATTGAGCTATTTTAAACTATTTTAAGTCATTGTGAATTCTGAGTTTTTACTTTTGAGCAAAGGAAAAAGTTAAATGATGTATAGGGTAGAGTAATTTAGAAAAATAGTATTAAAAAACTAAAATAGATGAAAAATGTTGTAAGGGTAAAAGAGTCAATTTAAGTATAAAGTAGAAAAAATTAAGGATTTAGCAAACACAAAAATTAACTAGAGAAATGTATATCCTTTATTATAATTTTATGAAATAAAGTTAGCAGATCAACTAAATGGAGCTGGTTTGATTACATCTTTGATAATATATGGTTTAGGAAATAAAGTTAGTAGATTAACCACTAATTGATTTAGAAGATCATCAATTCTAAGAAGGGGATACTTATTCTTAACTGTAAACTTATCAAGTTTCTTATAATCTATGCACAATCTAGGACTACTATCCTTCTTTTTAACAAATAATATAAGAGATCCCTAGGATGATATACTAGGGCATATAAACCCTTTCTTTAATTGTTTTTCAATTTGTTTTTTCAACTTTACTAGCTCTATAGGGGCTATCCTATAAGGAGTTTTAGACACTGATTTAGCCGTGGCCATAATGTTAATAGAGAACTTTATCTCTCTTTTAGGGGATAAACCATTAAAATGAAAATTCTTAAGGAAAACCTCTAGGCTATAAGGATCTCATTTATCCTTTCCTTTATCTCTGCCTATATAGAGAAAAAAATTAGAAACCCTTAGTATCTATGCTCTAAATATCTCTTAGCTTGGGTAGTGGACAAGAGAAATAACTCAATCCTAGTCCTAGGTATAGTCCCACACTTAGATAAGATAATGGTTCTATGTACATAGTTAAATATACTATTATTAGCAGTCATCTAATTCATGCCAATAATTAGGTCAATATCATGAAAAGGTATAAAATCAAATCAATATAGTAAAACAATGATTAAACTATACAGTGATATTCAAACAAAAGTAGGAGGTGATCACATGGCCTTTAGTAGGGGTAGATACAGACAAATCATATCGCAAGGTAGTAATATTCATACTCAGCTTTCTTACACCTTTATAGGATATAAATGAGTAACTAGCACTCAAATCAAATATAACAATTACAGGAAAATTATTAACTCTAATCATATCTCTAATCAAACTAGAAGATGCACTAGCCTCTTGCTAAGTGAGTGCAAACCCTTAGCCCTGGGTGGGTGGTCTGGTTGGAGGCACCATTTCACTTTGAGAGTAATTTCATATCATGTGTCTTGTGTAACACTGTAATTTATTAGCTTATCTCATACCTTTAAATAGCTCATTTCCAAGAATCATATAAATACTCAAAGAAAAAGACATTAAAATAATACATTATTTAGCGTTACATCGTATATAAAAATTTCGTTTAGTGTCTCGTGGACCATGTGAGCTCATACATTACATTATTATATTTAATTATATAGATACAACTCCTTTCCATCACCAAAATTGGCTTAGAGCTCATGTCTGGCAAGAGGAAGCATAAAATTCATATATGTATTTTCAGCTAAAATTTCCTCACCTTTGTCATAAATTTTGGAAAATCATAACTAATTTTAAAAAAATTAAAATAATACATTCCTTGCCATTATAGAAAGCTACACATGTCTAATTCATGTTAAAAATATGTCAAGACATGAAACACAACACAAAAAATATGTGACATTGAAAAAAGTGCAGAGGTTTAGCTGGCTATTGGTACTGTCACAACTTTCTTCTACAATCTTAAAAAATGTCCAAGTAATTCCACAAAAATTCAATCCATGAAAATGATACCAATATGAAAATCTACAGATGTTAGCTAAGGGAAAAAATAAATTTAGACAAATTCAGGCACATCCAAACCTCAAAAACTAATCAAATAATACCTGAGGTCTGTTTGAATGCCTAATATTGGGTAGAAATTTAAAAATTTATATCTCCATTTCTAGACATCCAAATGGGATGTTTCTAGTTGACACAAGTCACTAGAAATATCTAATTTCTTTCTATAAAATTTAGTGGCAATTGGACATCATTTGAGCCTTAAGTGACATATTTTAATTTCAAACTAGTATGAACAATAACATGACTAAAATTAGAAAATTTTTTAACTTTGAAAATTCATCAAATATTCTCTAGACCTTCAAAAATTTTGTTCTTTAACTTTCCAAAAAGCTCTCAACAAAATCTAAATGTATGCCAAATATCAAATCAAGAAGAGCTCATTTGGACAAAAAGTGGTATAGAGTTCTAAAATGGTCAAATTTTGCTTCATATGAGGTATCAAGATGTCCAAATGGTCTCCTTTGATGTTTGGCACCTCTTAAGCAAGTTTAAAAACATAAATATGACTTGTATGAATTATCCAAGTGATCCCAAATCTCATGCATCTCAATTTGGCCATTTCACTTTCGTTTATACATGCATTTCCAAGATGCTAGTTAACCATTACATGTCCAAAATGTACATTCTCATATGTATAACCTTGGCTCTCATTTATACATAACATATTAACATAATTACATATATTTATATTGCTACATAACAATTTCATTAAGGGATTACATCATATGCCATGTGTGTGGCTAAAAAGGAAGCAAAACTAGGCATATTCATATACTTTAATGCCAATCTTCTTCTTCTAAGCTTGGTGGCCTTCCTTACCTTGCCCAATTGTTCCATCTAGCATGTTAAGATATTGAAGAGGAGGGAATGAGTTTTAAAGAATCTCATAAATAAAAGATGCAAAACAAGTTTTACAAATGTATGCATGGGTATGTTAATATGTGCAAATATTCAAGAAGCATTTTCAACATTTGAGCAAGTTATACATAGCATACAAAAGCTTTCCAAGCTAGTGAATTAGCCTCACCCATTCACTTGTGGATTTTGGACTTGCCTCACCCATTCTTTAAAAGGTTCTTGGACTCAACTTTGCTCTTGAGAGTCAACCTTACTTTTGGGAGACTCCTTACTTTGTCTTAACCAATCTTAAGGGTTCTTGGCTCATCCTTACCATAGCTAAGTGTTTTTGACCTTATCACATTTAAGCAAACCAAAATAAACATCATGAATATCATTTAAAAGCATAATACATCATCATGGTATCATGGAGTAAGAGCTCATGCTACACATTTTTCATGGCTTAAAATACACATACACACATTCAAAGACAAGTAAAGAAAATAATCATATATGAGAGAAGGTGGAGAGAGCTACCTTGGGTACAACTACATACTTTTCCTTTTGAAATAATGCTCCCTTCCTTGGCCTCACACACACAAAGTTGTGGTAATGATTTCTCTTGGCCTAGACATAATTTATGGAAGCTAATTATGTTCATGGAATTAATTCTAAGGCCACACATCTTGCTTAGACACTAGCTTGGTCTTTTAACCCTTTTATATTTCTAAGAATGCACCTAATGAATCAATACCCGTCAAATAAATTCTAGGCTCCATTCTTTTCTTTCAAATATAATTCTTGACTCCTTTTAAGCCTTTTGGAGTCATCACACAATTAAAACAAAGAACCTAACTACATGTTGCTTCTTTAAGTCATATTATAGAATATAAAGCACCAACTCATTCTTTAGGCTTCCTAAATTTTTTCCAAAGCTTCCCCTCACTTTCATTCATCATATATGACTCAAAAATGGGTTTAAAAAAATTTAAAACTATCCCTAAGTATGCTAACCCCTCTTGGTTGAACCTATGGAGGATTTTAGCCTTCATGGACTTTGATTTGTTTTCTTGATGGAAGAAGCATATGGGGAGACTTTTAGAGATCTTAGGAGCTTATTTAAACTCTTATTTAGACAAAGAAATCAAGGTATCAAATCAAATTTTGCAAGGAATATATGAAACCCTACACTTTGCATCTAAATTTCTATGGTTACTTGTTAATTCTCTTTGTATATTCATAATCTCCACACCCTTTTTTCTAAGAATCACCCTTGGTTCTGCCTAAAAACCAAGCCCTCCTAGGTCTTCTTGAGAGGGGCAAAATGGGTAGAGAAGAGGAGCGAGGAGTAGCAACCATGGAAGAAGAAATTACCTTATTTTTTTTTATTGTTTTCTCACTTGAATCTTGTCTTTTTTGACCTCCTCTCTTCAAATCTGAATTTTCTCCTTAATTTCTCCTTTAAAATAGATTCATAAAATTTATTATAATCATGGGAAACAAAGGAGAATAGAGGAGATGCATCTAAATTTCCATGGTTATTTGTTAATTCTCTTTGTATATTCATAATCTCCACACCCTTTTTTCAAAGAATTACCCTTGGTTTTGTCTAAAAACCAAGCCCTCCTAGGTCTTCTTGAGAGGGGCAAAATGGGTAGAGAAGAGGAGTGAGGAGTAGCAACCATGGAAGAAGAAATTACCTTATTTTTTTTATTATTTTCTCACTTGAATCTTGTCCTTTTTGACCTCCTCTCTTCAAATCTGAATTTTCTCCTTAATTTCTCCTTTAAAATAGATTCATAAACTTCATTATAATCATGAGAAACAAAGGAGAATAGAGGAGAAGAGGTTTGAAAGGAAGAAAGCATAGAAAACTACTAAGAATCCATACCTTTTTGTCTTTATTTCTCCTTCTTCTTCTCTCCCTTTGGTGCACCTAAACTCTAGCTCTCTCCTCTGAATTAGGGTAGAAACAATTGCGTCCAAATGAGTGAGGAGGTAGGGTGCCACTTATATATAAGTGGGAGGAAGAAACACTTTTTCAAAAATTCTCGTTTTACCTTTTGTTCTTGGCATATTTGTTTCTAATTCATTTTAGCTTCTTTTTAAGAACTATCTTTTCTTTTATAAAATTTAGATTCCCAATTTAGTAAAATACTTTTGGAATTACTCAAATTGGAGCTAAAATCTTTCTAAATGAATCCAGCAAAGTTCAGGTGCACCGACATTGGAAAATGTCCACTGGAGGCATTTTCTCTCATTTTCAGAGAACTGGATATTACATCATGGCTTCTCACATTTGTAACACATGATCTGGGATGACTATCCCTTGCTTAAGTGGAATTTCTTTCCTTTTTTCTTTTAGGGTCCCATACCTTTCTTTTTAGTGCTAATAGTAGCATTCACACTCTCTTCTTGTTTGGGCTTTTTATGCTCAGGAGTCTCCTTTTGATAGCCACCATTTGCATTCCCTTTAAATTATTCTCTATTACTCTACTCACCTCCATTAGAGCATTAAACATTTTGATTTTCTGTGGAGCCACTTTATCTTTGAGAAAAGGTTTCAACCCCTCTCAAATCATTCACACTTCTATTTCTCATTATCATACTTCTATAGATAAGAGGAATACCAAGACAATTCAATGAATTTAGCCATGTATTGGTCCACTATCATATCCTCTAACTTCTTCAGGTTAATAGGTTCAATCTCCTTTTCATCGCCAATTAGATTGGGAATATATTTTTCATAAAACTCAACTAAGAAGTTTTCCCAATTAATCAGGGTATTTTGAGACTACATGATCATTTCTGTACTACACCACTAGTGGTTAGCTTTTTTCTTTAACATAAATGTGGCTAACATAGCTTTCTACTCATAGGTGCAACCTATCACCTTAAAGATCTTCTCTAGTTGCATAATCCACACCTCAGCTTTTTGCACATTCAGTTCTTCATCAAATGAGGGGGGATAGTTCTTCCTGAACTGATTTAGGAGTTGTTGATTTGTAAGCTGCGTTTATATTTGATTCTGAGGAGGTGCAGGTAGATTAGGGTGTAGGGGATTGTTAGGAATGGTTATTGGATGTCGTGGTTTTGTAAGATTCTATGGTTTAGGGGCATTAACTTTCTCATTTTCTCTCTTGATTAGAGTAGCTTGCAATTACATTATCATTTCTTGTTTGCTACATGATCTACCTTTATTATTCCATCATAGACTATTGTTAATCTAGGTAATTCATAATTGTTTGCATGCTAGCCACCACTAGATCCACAAGCTTATCCCTAGTAGGTCTACCTCTTTGTATATTCACCATCTTGTTTGAAAAGAACTAAAAACCTCAACATACATGACATATTCATAGTACAAATATCAATAATCCCTAGTGTCCTTGGTAGGACAAAAATAAGAATGGAAAGTAGAGAAAGTGAGAGAATTCACTGGAGAGTTATAAGGTATGACGATGCCTAAATGACGAACAAGTGGAATGAGTGATATGGCTAAGCTTTTAGACTTCTTTTAACCATGAAAAGTGAATAAGAATGAGATAGATGAATAATGGAATTGTTACATAAAATATAACAAATGAGATAAGGCACTTTGGACACTTAGAGTAACCTAAACTATACTTTAAGCTCTAATATGCATGTATATTGGTGGAATGAGAGTGGATATATCTTAATTGGCTATTTTGCATCTTAATTGATGTGCCTAGGCTAGGCAACTGAAACCACACCAAAGGGCATATGTGAGGTCATGGAACCAAAGGAAGGAGAATAAGGGAATTAGCTTGGATTTGTCTTGATGAGATAGTTTTTTTCTTTATTCTTGTATGTATGTTTGGTTTGCTTGAGTCTTTCATTGCTTGTGTGTATTGTTTGCAATTGTTTGGTTTATTGATTGTCTGATTAGACTATGCAATTGAACGAGATCTATTTAGATTTATGAAAGGGGTGGCTTTAATGTTGTGTAAGGCTAGGGAAGTGAGTATGGATTTGCTTTACCTTAGGCAAAAAGTCCATTGAAAGCATGTATTTGCTCTTGATTGAGCCAAGGAAGCCCCTAAAGTATGGACTTGCTCTCTTGTGTAGTGATTAGCTATGATTGTATAATATGCATACTAGTTTTCACATACTTGAGTGAATCATAAATGTGTTTAAATATTGGTTTAGCTACTAAGATTCTTTGAATCTCATATTTCCCTATCTCTATTAATCATAGCCAAGTGAAATGCAAGACAAGAAGAAAGAAGAGACAAAGACCTATAAAAGTTTAATATTTCAACAAAATAGCCTAGGATTTCGTGTTGTATATATGATTTTGTAAATTTATATTACAATGAAATGTAATGGTAACATGTGTAAAAGTGGCAGACCATGATTGTATGACAAGTAGATGTATGTAGAAAACCTTGGAACATGATTTTGCATATTATAACCCATTGAGTTTACATGTATATTTACAAAGGGGGATAGCGATTTTTAAGTGTAAGGAAAATTTCATGTAATTAACTATTCATAATTGATGCATGCAAGAATTAACATTTGCTCATGACAAGGAGTTGCATAATAGAGCTCATTTGAAGCACATTGGAAAAAATATATAACCATTTGCATAGTAAAATGTCTCTTTTCCCCTAATAGGCTTAACGACCAAATTTAGGGCTGGTTTGACATTTGGGCTTTCTATAAAGCTAAATTTTATAATTTTTGAAACTCTATAAAATATTTTGTGAATTTTCGAAATTAGTCTTAAAAAGTTAATATTGGCTTAGCTTTTGCATGTTTTGAGAAACCAAATGAATTCAATTTGACATGAAATTTTTATAATAGAAATTCATATAATAAACTTTAACATGACACCTAATTTGCTTCAAACTAAATTATGTGGCTCAAGTTATAAATTTTTGAAGTTCATGCTTTATTATGTAATTTATGGCTAAAGTGAGCAAATGGCTTCTTTTATATGATTAAGCTTTATGTTTATGTTAGATTGGATGGAACTAAATACTTGAATGTAAATTTGTGAGTTGGAATTGTGAAAAACCATTTTTGGTCATCGAGAGTCAATTTGACGCATTTAGTATTTGAATTTCCACTACAAATGGCTATGTGATACATACTGTTGCTTAAATCGATATTTAATTGTATTAAGTGAATGAGATATAATAAGGTGTAACATTTTGTGTATTAGAACAAAGGTTCAAGCAACCTTACTCTATGCCTTGGTTTGGGGAATGCTTAAAATATCTTGTGCATGTGGCATGTGAGTTGTCAAGGACATTGGGGATTAATGATATTTATGTTGTGAATATGTGATGTATGTTAAGATTTGTGGTTCTTTTCAAACAAGATGGTTAATACACAAAGGGATAAACCTACTAGGGATAAGCTTGTGGATCCAGTGGCTGCTAGTATGTAGACAATTATGAACCACTTGGATTAGCAATAGGCTATGATAAAACAACATAGACAAATCATACAACATTAATAGGAAATGATAATGCAATTACAAGATACCCTAACCAAGAAAGAAAGTGAGAGAGTAAATGTCCCTGAACCATAGAATGTTCCAAAATCATAATACCCGGTGAAAATTCCAAACAATCCTTAAAACCTTAATCCACTTGCACTGCCTCAAGATCAAATATAGACATAGCTCACAAATCAGTAACTCTTAAATCAGTTGAAGAAGAACTGTCCCCCTCATTTGATGGAAAATTGAATGTGTGACGACCTAAATTTCTAATCTCAATAATTAAGGTTAAACATGTTATTAATAATTAATGATCAAGGTTTGGGATTGCTACAATTAATTACTTTGCGAAAATATAGAGAAAATTTAAACCTTGATACTACTAGGATCATCAACTAACAACCATAATGGGAACATGCATAAAAAGGGTTTGTACCATCACTAAAGGTTTAGGAGTCATCTATTAATCAATTTCAACCCAAAAAAATATCCCACCAATGTACTCATGCTATTCCCTAACCTTAGCCTTAATGAAATTAAGGTTTCTAGGTCAGATATAGGAGTTTGGGGACCTGTGCCGTGACCTGGAACCTTCCCGCCGCGGCTAAGTTAGGTTCTGGAGCTCGAAAACTAAATTTTTAAACTTGCGCCGTGGCCTGGAACTCTTGCACCGCGGCCAAGTTGCTCTCGGGAATCACTGGATAATTCACCGAGGCGATAGCCGTGACGAGTTGGATCTGCGCCGCGGCCAACCTATGTGGCGTCGCGGTGAGTTTGGCTACTGTATCTTCCTGAATTAATTTTCTTGACTTGCGCCGTGGCAGGACTTGTTGCGCTGCGGTGAGTTTGGCTACTATCACCTTCCTGGGCGACTTTTTCGCTCTACGCTGCGGCGTCCCTCGCCTCTGTCACTCTTTAGGCTGCGGCGAGGCCTTCCTAGCCGCGGCATGAATCCCTCCTGTAGCTATATTTCTTACATTTCATCCCCTACACTCCATTTCTCCTCTTAGGGACACTCTAAGGTCACTTCCCCTCATTTTACATGGCTTTAGTGGCATTCATCTACCTTATATACCTAGCTATTCCTCCATTGCTAACTTAAAACTTATATGCCCATTTCTTTCCGCTAATTACCTTCTATCAGCAAGTTTATAAAGTAACAACAACAGATTATACATGAACTACCAGCATCCTTTAATAGTCAATCAATGGGGGTTTCATACAATAGGGGTTCATACCAATATCTCAAGGGTTACATTTTCATTGATAAGCTATATTATACATCAACATAATTTACAGCAGATATCATGAATCCATGCAGCAAATACTAAATTAAGATGGGGTCTAACCCCTCAGTACATACATCCTCAGAAACCAAAATATGAACACCTACACTTGGCAATATAGATACATGATGATGCTATCAAGACTTAACAAAATTAGCATCTACACTATTACACTCAGACTAAGTGTAGCCTCCCAACACTAGGCCTCAACTCATGGATGTTCATCCACTTGCTTGCCCTTATCCTTACCCGAGGAACCTTTACCTGAAATTGTAATCCCATAAAATAGGGTGAGATATAAATCTCAATAACCAAGACAATTCCATCATATAATCTAGTTTAATTAGCATATATGCATGAATCAAAATTAACATCAACATTAAAATCACATCAGCTATATCAGTAAATGAAGCAATTAGGCTATCATGATTACTATCCCATACTAGCAATCATATTATCACATGTTAAAGGCCATTAACACTGGGAGAGGCCTGTCCACGGCACCTACTCCCCATTGAGCACAACCAGGGCTCAGTGCATCTGGGGTTTGATCATAACCCGGTGCCCGATCGAAGTACATGCACGGGTGGCAGCCGCACCACAGCTCCACCATGGACTCACAAGGTCCAATCATCATATAATAGATAGCCAACCAATTCATTCAACATTTCAAATCATTCATATACAGCAAATATGAAATTAAAATAGATACATGCATGGAATTAATGTAAACCTCGGTTACCTCAATTGTAGACAGATTTGCCACAGCCACCAATGGTACAGAGTCTCCCTATAATCATAGCATCAAATAATTACTACTCTAATCCATCATTAACAGTTACAACAGGTACCCAAGGGATTTAAATGCTATTAACTACTTAAAGAATACTTACCCAGCTACTACAAATACCAAATTCGGATTTAAGTGTCATATTCCAAAAATCTCAATATTCCACCCAAAATCCTAAGCAAATTCGTATAAAATTAATGCCCATAATATAAATCAGCTATGGGGGTCTCAAACCAACAAAGAAAGCATCAAAATGGGGGGTTTAAAGTCACCTAATACCAGCCCCAACCTCAACCTACGATTAAGTTGTATAACTATTACCTTGGCTAAATCTTGCTCTAAGTGTGTGAAAATGCAAAATTCTTGCCCCCAACCCTAGCCTCCTTCTCAACCTCCGAATTTTCTTTATGTTTCAGCAAATGAGAGTGTGGCTGAAGCATTAGGGTTTTAGGTGGGTTTAAGTTGGGTCAAGGGATGGGTCATGGGTTGCTCCAAGTCCAAATCCAATTGGGTTTTTAGATTTTAGCTTGTTGGACCAGTTTTAAAGTGCTGGGCTGCAAAATTCTATTGGGCCAGTTTTCATATATTGGGTTGCTGAAGTTTAATGGGATTTAGGCCTAATTTGAAGAGCTCAAGGGCTTGGGTCTGCATAAGGGTAATTGGGCCACCATTAGCGTCTCATTATGATTTATTAATTTGGGCCTAGGTGAAGTTTCTATCCTAACTAAATTCTCAAACCCACATAAATAATTTGTCTCTCTAAAATTTTTATTCACCAACTTGCCCAATTATCCTCTATTAATTATTCTTAATTATTCTACATCCATAATTAACACCTTAATTAATTTCGGGGTGTTACAAAATGTGCAAAAAGCTAAAGCATGGATTATCAACTAGAGAAGATCTTTAAGGTGATAGGTTGCACATGTAAATAGAAAGGTATGTTAGCCATGTTTATGTTGGAGAAAGAAACTAACCTTTTATGGCACAATATAGAAATGATCATGCAATCTTGCTGTAATTAATTAGAAGAACTTCTTAGTTGAATTTTATGAAAAGTATATTCCTAATTCAATTAAGGATGAGAAGAAAACTGAATTCATTAACTTAAAGCAGTAAGAGGCCATGGTAGTGAACCCGTACATGGTTAAATTCAGTGAACTTTCCTAGTATTCCTCTTATCTGTAGAAGTGTGATGATGAGAAATGAAAGTGTGAATGATTTGAGAAGGGATTGAAATCATTCTTTAGAGGTAGAGTGGCTTTATAGAGGATTAGAATGTTTAACACTTTAGTGGAACTGAGTAGAGTAACAGAGAATAATTTAAGGGGAATGCAAATGGTGGCTAGTCAGAAGGAGACTCCTCAGTAGAAAAGGCCTAGATAAGAAAGGAATATGAATGCTATTATAAAAAGAAGGGCAAGTGACCTTGGAACAAGAAAGGTTAGAAAGGGAAGAAATTCTAGTTAAGCAAGGGACAATCATCCCAAATCATGTGTTACAAATGTGGGAAGTCAAGACATATAGCCTAGAATTGCTCTCATAGTGAAATGGCACCTCTAGCCAGGCCATAGACCTAGGACCAAATGTTTACACTTACTCAATAGGAGGTTAGTGTGTCTTCTACCTTGATTAGAGGTATGATTAAAGTTAATGATTTTCCTATGATTGCTTTATTTGATTTAGGTGGCAGTCACTTATTTATATCCTATGATTGTGTAAGAAAGTTAAGTTTAGGTATTAGTACTTTTTCATGTGATTTGTCTATATCTACCTTCACTAGAGATTATATAATCACTTTCCATGTTTGTTTGAATGTCATTATATAGTTTAATCATTATTTCGTTACCTTTGATTTGATCTGTATCTCTTTTTGTGATATTGAACTAATTATTGGCATGAATTGGATAATTGCTAATAATGCTATACTTAACTGTGTACATAGAATTATTACTCTATTTGAATGTGGGACCATATCTAGTACTAGAACTAAGTTATCTTTTTGATCCACCCCAGGTTGAAAGATACTTAGAGCAATAATACCAAAAGTTTCTAGTTTTTTTCTCTATACAAGTAGAGGTGGAGGAAGGAATAAATGAAATCCCTATAATTAGGGAATTCCTAGATGTTTCCTTTAAAAATTTTAATTTTAGTAGTCTACCCTTGAGAGAGAGATAGAGTTCCCTATTAATATTGTGCCTAGAGGTGGATTGGTGTTTAAAGCTCCTTAAATAAAAGGTTACACGTCCTAGTGTATCACCTTAGGGAGTTTCTATATTGTTTGTTAAAAAGAAAGATGGTAGTCTCAGATTGTGTATGAACTATGCATAACTTAATAAGATTATGGTTAAGAATAAATATCCCCTTCTTATAATTGATATTTTTCTAGATTAATTAGTAATAACATCTATATTTTCTAAGATAGACCTTAAATCTAGTTACCATTAGTTGAGAGTTAGAGGTGAAGACCTCACAAAGATAGCCTTCTAAAATAAATATGGGTATTATGAATTCCTAGTTATGCCATTTGGTTTGATCAATACATTGACTGTTTTTAAAAACTATATAAACATGGTGTTTTGATCTTACTTGGATAAATTTATCATACTCTTTATTGAAAAAATTCTTTTGTATTTTGGATCATTTGAAGACAATGAAAAGCATCTGAAAGTAGTTATTGAGACCTTGAGCGATAAGAGGTTGTATGCCAAAATTTAGTAAATGTGAGTTTTACCTTACTGAAATGAGATTTTTAGGTCATGTGATCTCAAAGGCAAGTGTTGTGATAAATCCCTATAACGTTAAGGCTATAGTACAATGGGATAGGTCTAAAACCATAACCGAGGTTAGAAACTTTTAAGGTTTGGTAGATTATTATAAAAAGCTGCATAAAGGGCTTTTCTTTGATAGCTTTACCATTGACTAGGTTGACTAAGAAAAAGATACCGTTTATGTAGGATGATATATGTGAGAGGAGTTTCCAAGAATTAAAACTTCGATTGACCACTATCCTTATATTAGTTATACCTAACCCTATAGAACCTTTTGTGATTTATAGTGATATATTAAGAAAAAAGTTAAGATATGTGTTGATGTAGCATAGCAAAGTATTGTCATATACTTTTAGGCAATTGATGCCACATAATGAGAATTATTCTACACATGATTTAGAATTAGTTGTAGTAGTATTTACCCTTAAAATATGGAGGGATTACCCGTATGGTGCCATAGTAGAGATTTATAGTGATCACAAAAATCTGAAGTACCTGTTTGATAAGGCAGAGTTGAATATGATGCAAAAAAGGTGGATAAAATTCTTAAAAGATTATGACTACTCATTGAAATACCATCTAGACAAGGCCAATGTGGTGGTCGATACCCATAGTAAGAAGCCTATACATGTATTCTATATGATGATCAAGGAACAGAAACTCATAGAGTTTCAAGAATATGAATATTTCCTGCTAGACACTTTCAGGTAGACTATTAATGAGGAAGACTAGAATGAGCTTAAATTTTAGATGCCTAAAAAAGAAGATGACTTTTTAAGTAAAATTATGAGTGGGATTTGTTAGGATAAAACCACTAAGTTTAGCGTGTTTGAGGATGGAACTGGATATTTGAACTTAAATTTGTGAGTTAGAATTGTGGAAAACCATTTGTGGGCATCAAGAGTTGATTTGATGCATTTATATTTAAATTTATGCTACAAATGGCTATGTGATACATACCTTTGCCTAAATGGACGTCTAATTATATTAAGTGAATAATATATAATAAGGTTTAGGCAATTTAGCTCTATGTCTTGGTTTGGAGAATGCTTGAAATGTCTTTTATATATAGTATGTAAACTGTTCGAAACACTAAGGACTATTGATATCTGTGCTATGAATATGTAATGTATGCTAAGGTTTTTGGCTCTTTTTAGATAAGATGGTGAATACATAAAGGGACAGACCTGGTAAGGATGAAGCTATAAATCTAGTGGTGGTTAATATGCAGACAATTATGAATCATCAAATTGACTTTTGATGCTTAAAAATGATTTTCTACAACTTCAAATCACAAATTCATGTTTAAATATTTGGTTCCAACCAATTTAACATGTACATAAAGCTCAATCATATAAAAGAAACCATTTGTTCATTTTAGCCACAAATCACATAATAAAGCACAAATTTCAAAAATTGATAACTTGAGCTACATAACTTCGATCAAAGTAAATTAGATGTTATTTTAAAGCTTATGATATGAATTTTCTACTATAAAAAGTTCAACTCAAATTGAATCTATTTGGTCCCTTGAAATATAGAAAAACTAGAATTGATGTAGAATGAACAGTACTAGCCATATCAATTTTTTAACTATTTGAAAATTTGTCAAATATTCTTTAGAACTCCAAAAATTACAAACTTTAGCTCTATAAAAAGCTTTGAATGTTAGTTACATGCTCACTAAAACTTAGCCCCAAATTTGGTCAGTAAGGTAGCTAAGGGCAAAGAGACATTTTATTGGATAAATGGTCATATTTTTTGTTTCAAGATGCATCAAATGAGCTCCATTATGCAACTTCTTGTCAAGAGTAAATTTCAATTCATACAAATATCCATTATGAATGGTTCATCATGTAAGATTTTCCTTACACCTAAAAATCACTATTCCTCTTACAAATATACATGTAAACTCAATGGGTTCAATATACAAAATCATGTTCCAAGATCTTCTACATATATCCATTGGTCATATAAATTTACATAATTATATATACAATACTAAGTCTTAGGCTAATCTCTTGAGATATTGGACCTTTGTGGGTCTTCATCTCTTCTTTCTCTTTGCTTTACATTTTACCTAGACATAATTAGTGGAGATAAGGAAATATAAGATTTAAAGAATTCCAGTAGCTGAACCAACATAGAAACACACATATGGTCCACAACTTTAAGACTTTACTTTCTTTGTTTCACCGTTCAAATTTGTCTTCCACTTCTTACCTTTTTCTTTTCGCATGAAGCCATGAGTTCCTCTTCCTTATCATGCTTTATTAGTTTGTTATTCTCTTCCCCAACCCATGGCTGCCAGCAACTATAGAAACTTCTTAGCCAAATCCACTTCTTACTAGTTTGTTCTTGTGCAGCTACAAGCACCATCCATCCTTATTCTTAGGTTGAGGCTGTACTATTAAAATATTAAGGTAGCCACTTTTCCAATGTCTTTAGTTTCATCTTCCTTCAATTAACCCTCATTTATATTCTTAAAAAAAATTTCTTTATAACTTTCCTTCAAAATATTCTTCTTCCAACCAATCATGAAGTGTTCTAATGTATTATGCTTGGGTGTGTGAATGTGTAGATGCTATCCATGCCATCCTTAAGCTTTTGTTGCTTGCTAGTAACTACCTTTGTTTCAGTTTCAATTTTTCTTGTAACTTGTAAATTAATTATTTTTCCTCATCCTTATCTAGAGGTTTCTATAACTTGGTTGAAGGAGTAGATGAAGGATACAGATTGGATTCTTCTTGCTTCACTCATTCCTTAATTTCTTTATGAAAAAGTACTCTCTAGTATCTTCAACCTATTCATATGCTGTTTGTTAAACTTGTTGTGTAACACCATAAATTCTAGTTCATCTCATACCTTTAAATGACTTAATATCATAAATCATGTAAGTTTCTCATGAAAAAGGCAAGGAACTAATGCTTATTTTCGTGTTGCGTTATATGAAAAGATTTCATTTAGTGTCACGTGGACCGTGTGAGCTCATGCTATATATTTTCATATTTAATTACATCAATACAACTCATTTGCATCATAAAATTATACCTACAAATCATGGAAACTAAATAAAGCTCAAAATATCCAAGTGTAATTTCAGACAGATTCGGCCTCTTTTTTGACCAAATTTGGAAATTCATAACTAATTTTAGAAAAATCAAAATCATGCATTCTTGGCCATTCTAAAAAGCTACAAATGTCTACTTCATATTAAAAATATGTCCAAGTCATAACATCTATCACAGAGGACGTTTGACATCTAAAAAAATCCAGAGGTCAAACTGCCACTGATACTGTCACAGATTTCTGTAATAAATTTTGAAAATGTCCAATTAATTCCACAAAAATTAAATCCATGAAAATGATACCAATATCCAAATCTGTGGATGTTAATTAGAGGGAAAAAATATTTCTAAACCAGTTCATCAAGCCCAGCCTTAGAATTTAATAGAACAATAACTCAGGTAGGGCAAAACCTCTAGTGCTGGACAGAATGTTTAAAAATTCATATCTCCATCTCTAGACCTCTAATTGAGATGCTTCTAATTGGCACAAATCATTGTGAATTCTAGTTTCTCTGTATAAAATTTTATGGCAATTGGACATTATTTGAACCTCGTGTGATAGAATTTATTTTCAGACCAAATGAATAATACAGCAGACCAAAACCATAAAAATTATCAACTTTAAAAAATCATCAAATATTTTGTAGACCTCCAAAAATTATGATCTTTATCTTCCCAAAAATCTCTTAATGAGACCTAATTGCATGCTAAATCTCATATTAAGACTAACTCATTTGGCTAAAAAGTGATATAGGGTTCCTTTATGGTCAATTTTGGCTCTATATGGGATACTAAAATTGCCCAATGGCTTTCTTTTGATATTGGCAACTTTTGGGCAAGTCTAAAAGCACATTTAAGACTTGTGTGAGCTGCCCAAATGGTCCCAAACCTCATGCATCTCATTTTGGCCTTTTCATGCACACATATGCACGTTTCCATAAACTCATTCATGAAGCCATCTTTGTCATACATACTCAATTCACATTCCATCATTCACGTAATACACAATTTCATTTCTAATTCATATAATAGCATAATTACATATGTCTCAAGGATCATAAACCATTTACAACATTAATATGTATCATTATGGTTCCTTATGGCTTTAAAGGAAAATGCTAGACATATGGATGTCAATCTTCTTCCTTCAATGTTGTTGGCTCCTATTAACATATCCACTTGGTCCATCTAGCATGTGAGATCATTGGAGAGGAAGGAATGAGATTCAAAGAATCCTAATAGCTTATCTCCTATTTAATCATACATAATATATGCAAAGCAAGCTTTAAAAATGCATGCATCGACATAATACAAATCATGGACATGCCCACATTACTTTTGAGAGACTCTTTGTTATGTTTCAACCAATCTTAAGGGTTCTTGGCTCATCTTCATCATGGTTAAGAGTTCTTGGCCACTCCACACTCAAGCAAACTCATCAAACATCATACATTCATTTGAAAATATAACATGACATCATAAAATTATGGTATATAAAATCATGCTAGCATACTTTTCATGGCTTGAAAATATACATATATACATTCTAAGACAAGCTAAACACATATCCATGCATGAGAGAAGGTGGAAAAAGTTACCTTGCACACAATCACACACTTTTTCTTTAGATTTCAAACCTTCTCTTTCGGTCACACACCCACAAGCTTATGGAGATGATTTCTCTTGGCCTAGATATAATTTATGGAAGCCAATTAGATTCATAAAACAATCTCTAAGGCTATACAATTTGCTTAAATGCTAGATTGCTCTATAAGCTCTATTATGGTCTAAAAATGCACCTAATGAAGCAATACTCCCCAAATAAATTCTAGGCTCCGTTCTTTCCTTTCAAATATGATTCTTGACTCCTTTTAAGCCTCTTGGAGTCATCACACAATTAAAAGAAAGAGCCTAACATCATGTTGCTTCTTTAGGTCATAATATGAAACCTAAGGCACCAAATCACTTTCTATGAGTTCTAAATTTTTTCCAAGGCCTCCTTTCATATTCATTCATCATATATGACACAAAAATGGGCTTGAAAAATTTAAAACTCTCCCTAGCTACTCCATCCATGCTTGGCCGAGACATAGCCCCTTTTTGGCCTCTTTGGAATTCTTTGTTTTCTTAAAGGAGAAAGCATGTGGGGAGCATCTTAGGGATCTTAGGAGCTCATTTAAACTCTTAATTAGACCTAGGAATAATCACATAAGGTCAGATTTTACAAGGTGCACACAAAACCCTTGAATTTGCATCTTGAAAGCTAATGGTTATTTTGTTGTTTTCTTTACATATTCTTAATCTTCACACCCTTTTTCCTTAGATTCATGCTTGGTTTTGCCTAAAAATCATCTCCTCCTAGGGTTTTCTCAAGTGGGGCAAAATGGAGGAGGAGGGAACCAAAGATGACAACCATAGGAAGAGAAATTACCTTGTTTTCTTGCTTTTTCTCACTTGAATCTTGTATTCTTTGAGCTTCTCTCTTCAAATCCGAATTTTTCCCTTAATTTTTCTTTTAAAACAGATCCATATACTTCATTATAATCATAGAAAATAAAGGAGAATGAAGGAGAAAAGGTTTGGAAGAGAAATAGTATGAAAAACTATGAAAATCCATACCTTTCTACTTTGAATTTCTCCTCCTTTTCTTCTTTCTCTTATGCGCCTCATCCTCTAGGGTTTTCTTCTAGTTTTGGGTAGAACATGGTCGTGTATAAGTGCATCATATAAGTTGCACTTTTCAAAAATTTCTATTTTGCCCTTCGTTTCTCCTTCGTTTTAGCTCTTTTTTTAGAACCATCCGTTTCATTATAAAATTTAGATTCCGAATTAAATAAAATATCTTTGGAATCACTCAAATCGGAGATAAAATCTTCTCGAACGAACCTGTCAAAGTTCGGGCACACTGATATTGGAAAACATCCATTGGAAAGGATTTAACTATCCTAGGGCTTTCCATGGTTTTCAAGGCCTTTGAGAACCCTAGAGAACTCAATACTTTCATTTAAAAATCCCTCCTCTACGAATTCCAAAATTTGCTCAAAATTATGAAAATGCCATTACATTTCGTAAGCTTTTCATAAGAAATTGTTTCTTCATTCTAACTCCATTTTTCTTTTCGTTTGAGCATGAGATTCTCGTATTTAGGAGTCTAGAATGCTTTCCAAATTTTTTGGGACCTTAACTATATCATTTTGGGAGACTTCCTTTTATATCCGGTGAATTCCGTTCATTGACAGAGAATCATATGTTATGTTTCTCACGTTTTCTCTTGTTTTTAGAGGATCAGATATTAGATGTTACATTTTGCTTGAATTAATTTTTAGCTCTAAATTTTTCTCTATTACCATGGTTACTCAATTACTAGCTTAAAGGAAAGGAAATGAGACATGAAATTGAAAATGTTAAGTAAATTACTTGCTTCCTTTTTAATTCTTTATGATTATGATGTAACAAATTTAGGTAGCTAAAATTTTGTCTCGTTTTGTATTATAATGGGTTCACTATTGTGACTTCTTTTGGATGAGGACCCCAATGGTTTTATATCATGTGATTAAATTATTAGAGAGCTACACAATAGTCCTAAATTTTATTCCAATAATAATAATAAGCATAATGATAATGATAATAATAATAATAATAATAATAATAATAATAATAATAATAATAATAATAATAATAATAATAATAATAATAATAGTATAGTATTTTGTAAAAGTAGTATGGATTAATTAATTATTTTACACCATTGTTAGTATTGGTATTGAAATAAGATTTTAATAGGTGGTGATTTGATTAAGTTAAATTAAGGGTGGCTGGATAATAAGATCAATCAGACAAGGTAGGTTACATTTTAACCTAGGATAGATAAATTTGATTAAGTACATTCGACCAAAAGAAATTTAAATTAAATTATAGATAGCTAGGTGAAATGTTATAAATTATGTTTTAGGAAGCATTGTCAATATTTTCATTGGAAGGATTTGGCGACATTTAGGTGTCAAGGTACCACAATTGTTCAGCATCTATTGTGAGTATATCATTAAGCATGATATGTTTTTAACTTTCCTTTCTATTTTTACCTTTTATATATCTTTGTTTGCATTCTGCATGTTCATTTGATCAAGCATCTTAGGTAGTGCATCAATGTGTATATTATTGATATGATATTAAATCTTTTAAACTATGACATGCTATACGTGTTATATTAGTAAAATGGATATGAAATGATATGTTGACATCAAATGTGATTTTTGAAATTTTAATTAATGCTAAGTTTGCCTAAATATGTTGTTATGATATTGGACGAGTGTTATGATTATGAAATATCATAATATGAATTATGTAAATTGCTTTTTGGATTAGTTTATCTAGAAGATTTTAATATATAAATTTTTCTTAATATATGATATGTATATATATATATATAAGGTAAGATTGTGTAGAAAGCTAGTTGCTAACAATAATTCTATTAGCCCTTGATGTATTATGGATATTCTCACGTAGTGTTTGTGATTAAGTATCATAATGGAAGTGAACTAAATGCTCTCTTATGGTTCATGGGCCAAGTGCTCATGTCTAGATATGTGATTATTTGCTCGCATAAACTATGTACCTATATTTAGATATGTAATTATTTATTCTTGGAATTGTGCACCTACATTAATATATATTAAAATTTAGAGTTTTACCTGCTTAATGATGTGTTGTTATTAAATTATTTTTGAAATAACAACCATTTTTAGTTTGGTATTAAACTTTTAAATGTTTGAATGTAATTTTTATTTCTTTTATCTACTTTATTTATTTTCCTAATTATCTCCCATTAGTTTTGTGTATTGATTAGAATATTATATACCTAAAGTTTCTTTGAATTTTATTTCATTAATAATGTAATAAACCAATTTTTCATTAACTTAAATTCTTTAACTTTTTATTTATATTAATTTCTTTATATATTAAAGATTTACAAATTTAATTTTTTATTTAAAAAAATTATTGCATGGCTTTCCATATTTAAAAACACTATTATTTATACGTATATCCAATGCTATTTTCATTTAGAAAAACTATTTACTTTGTCTCTTTAGTTATCCTGCTTTAATTTTTACTCTTTGAATACTGCGACTCATTCTATTATTTATTTTTTCAAATAAGAAACTATGCTTAATACTTTACTAGTTTAGCTTAAGAGTGTTGTTAGGGAAGAACCAGTAGTTGGTTTATCCAATATAAATGATCTGTTGTCTTTATTTGTATATGTTTGTACTCTAAAGTTTGCTCCATATATTACAGACAGGGTCCTAACCTTATTAATTATTCCTTATGGACCATATTAATTATTCTTTATTATCAATTAAGAATTGGGAGTAAAACTCCCTTTGTGAGTGTTAATTATCACACAATCACATATCATATGTTAGAATTTGTTACATTAGAGGACCTTGTACTATTGACAAAAAACTTTTCTGACAAGGTCTTGGATTTACAGTGTAAAATATAAGATCTTGGTGATAAGATCTTGAATTTTATCTACAAGATGTTATCTTAACCTCTGTATTAATATGGTTTAATGCCAATTCGGCCATAGTGTGTTTGTATAGATAGAAACATCACCAAATAAGGCATAAAGTTCAGATTTGGAGTTTATATATCAAAAGTAGTTAAGAGGACAAACTCATAAACTTCCATGTTATTCTATATTCTGTTTAAGACTTTGAAAATTTATAACTAATTTCAAAAAAAAATCCAAATAATATAAAACATAACTTTCTAGATGTAACAACCAGAAAAAGAAAAGAAAAGTAAAAGAAAGAAGAAAGTTGAAAAATTTCGAAAATCCTGAGATTTTCCAAGTCTTCTCGCTATAGCGAGAAATGGTCTCGCTATAGAGATAGTGCCTGTTCGCTGTAGCGAAAAGGCTTCTAGCTATAGCGAGTGCGGGCAGCAGTCCATACAGAAACCAGGAAGTTGCTCGCCGTAGCGCGTGCCATAGTGAAAATGGGGGTCTGGAACTAATACGAGCTCGCCGTAACGAAGGTTAAACCTCGCCATAGCGAAGGGAACTGATACGTGCTCGCCGTAGCGAAAGTTAAACCTCACCATAGCGAAGGTAGCTGATACGAGCTCGCCGTAGTGAAGGTTAATTTTTGCCATAACGAAGGTCAGTCCGAAAAAGAGTAAAAAGCGAGAAATTGACTTCTTTACATGACCCAATTCATTCTTTCTCTCTTATTTGCTCTAGACTTTGAACCAAAGAGAGAAAAGAGGCGTGGAGAGTGAGAGAGACCAAGAGAAGGAGGAAGAACAAAGGAAAGGTAAGCAAGTTTCTCTCATTTCTTCTTAGAATCTTGATCTCCTCTCTTTGCCCTCTCTTTCTATGGTTTTGTTTGTGAGATTAGTGGGATTTTAAGCATGGGTCAGAAGAGGGAAAGTGGAAAATACCCTTGAACCTCTTTGTTTTCCTTGAATATGTTGATTATCTTACCATGAGAGCATAGGAAAGAAGGAGAGTTGATGACATTCTAGAGAGAGAGAGAGAACCCCTAGGTTCTTGTATGTTATAAGGGTTTGATCTGAATAACTTTTAAGAGTTGTTGAGTTATGAGAGAGTAATTTTATGCTTTGTCGTGTCTAGGCTCAAGAGAAGCACCTCCATCAAGGTGTGAGTGTGAAACTAGGAAGGGAGAAGAGAAATTAAAAGTGAAGGCTTGTGTTGACCTATAAGGTAGCTCTCTTTCCACTCTTTCTTGTTGCATTCTTGGATATAATGGTCATTGTATGCTTGTGTATATGCTTGTTGTGTGAGACATGCCATATGTTATTGCCTTGATGCATTGGTACCAATATGCTTATATGTTGGATTGTGATAATTGCTCAGGTGAGGTAGTGCCAAAAGTCCCTTGAGATGAGTGAGATAGAGCCGAAAGTCCCTTGAGATGGGTGAGACAAGGCCAAAAGTCTCATAACCAAGTGAGGCCAAGTCAAAAGTCCCTAAAATCGGGTGAGGTCATCCAAAAGTTCCTAAACTCGGGTGAGACTAGACCAAAAGTCCCTAGAGCCCATACTTGGCATTGATGTGATTTTTATGGCATGAGAATTATGCATTACATGATTGAGAATGGTTGGATGCTAAATTGTATACTTTGATTTGTTATATGCTTTGATTACTTCCTTGAATGAGTGCATGAGCTACTGAGATTCCATAAATCTCACCCCTTCCCCCTCCCATCTTAACATGCTAGGTGGAGCTCAAGGAGAACCAAGTGCACACCAAGGAGCCTAGAAGCATGTTTAGCTATATGATAGCTTATTTTGGGTCTTTTTGATGTAAAGTGGTGCCAAAATGTATATGCACCTACTATTTTTAAGATGTAAATGTTGTAGCAAGTGTAAATGTATGGATATATGATGTACAAACTATGTAGATAGCCAAAGTAATGCAAATATGGGTTTTGCCCTTTTTGTGGCTTGTATGTGATGGTATATTTTGGCCTGTAACATAGTGAGTTTGGAATGTATGATGATATGGACCACTTGGACATGTTATATAGACTATTTTTATGCTTTTAAACTTGTCCATGAGGTGTGAGAATGTGTGAGAGGCCATTTGGACCCATTTTGGACCTTTTGGGTGCCAAAACTGCCAAATTTGTGAGCTCCATCAAAGTATGACCAAACGAGCTCTTCTTGCTATGAAATTTGGCATGCCTCTAGAGTTTGTAGAGAGCTTCTTGGGAAGCTAAAGTGGGTAATATTTTGAGGTCTAAGGAATATTTGGTGAAGTTTTGAAATTGGGAGATTGTGATGGTTTGGCCATGGTACTGTTTCATTAGTCCGAAAAGGTTTCTATGTCATTAATAGACCAAATGGAGTCCAAATATCATGAACATTTATACACATAAACTAGACAATCATAGTGACCTATAACAACTAGAATCACCTAAATTGGAGGTCTGTAGAGAGAGAATGAACCTTCTGAAGTTCTGTATCAGCATCAGGGAGCCCACCTGACCTCCATTACTATTCCATCGAGTTTCGGGGTCTAAGGGCTGCTGAACTGATCTGGAATTATTTGTTTCCTCTAGTAGACATCTGTATCTTTTCAAATTAGTATAGTTTTCCCAGATTGGATTTTTTTGAATTTAGTTATGAATTTTCGAAGTTCATGACAGTAAACCGGGCCAGAAACAGGGACAGTCGGACCTCTATCTCATTTTCGATGTCAAAAATGGTCTAAATGCTAAGATTGTGGTTGAAAAGTATTTTTAGTGTAAATTTAACACTTAGAGCTTTCCAGAAAGCTATGGTTTACTAGATTCCCATTTTTCTATAATTAGTTATGATTTTCCAAAGTAAGAGCCAAAAATCTGACTTTTGGGTCCATTTAAGAAAATGCAATTTCTTAGTTTTTGGTTCCATACCCGTGGCTTATGGCTTGTTTTAAGCTAAGTATGAGTTGTATAAGTGGAGTTTGAGTTGAGAATATGAATGATGGGTTGATAGGACCCACGGGGCTAAAGATGAGTGTTTGAAACCCCATTTTATAGTATGAAAATGCCACAGTGTGTACGGGTTCTTTGGAAATCATATGGAATCGAGTCCAGAGGGAGGCTAGATAGAGTTAGTATATTAAGGTGTTACACTAGAAAGCTCAAGATGTTCTCTAACTAACATAAAAATTTCATATTCGAACAACAATATTTAGCCCATGAAATCCAATAGAACAATAACTGGGGTCTATTTCTATTATTGTAGTAGACATGTAACTTTAAAAATTTATATCTCATTATATAAAACTCTAAATTAAGTCCTCTTAATTGTTATGGAAAAATCATAATGACAACTACATGTTTGTAAAATTTCATGAGCATTGGGCTTCATTTATCCCTTCAAAGACACTAAAAACAAACTGTTTAGAAGAATAGTACCATGACAGTTTTTACATCATTTA
Source organism: Erythrophleum fordii (assembly GCA_032878935.1). Taxonomy (NCBI): domain Eukaryota; kingdom Viridiplantae; phylum Streptophyta; class Magnoliopsida; order Fabales; family Fabaceae; genus Erythrophleum; species Erythrophleum fordii. The sequence goes on along the minus strand of JAVQMF010000049.1, from coordinate 4,037,913 downwards.
GTCAACTTTGAAAAATTATAAGATATTCTACAGAGCTCTAAAAATTATGGTCTTTAGTTATGCCAAACACTCTCAATAAGATCTATATGTCTGCCAAATTTCATGCAAGAAATCATTCATTTGGTCTCGTTTTGGTTTAAGGGCAAAATATAGCTTAGTTTGGAACCATAATAGGGTCATATTGCACCAAATGGCCTTCCAACCATACCTTGACTATTTGAGCATGTCCAAAAGTATAAACACATCATATAAAATCATCCCAAATGATTCAAAACATCATGTAGCCCAAATTCACTATCCTACATGCATATATACACATTCATGAAAGGCTCAAAAATGCCAAAATCATGCATTTTCGTACAGATGGCTCCAAATTCATTACATACAACATATTTACATATTTTTACATACGCTTAAAGGTTTATATCTCATATATAACTTATACATACATGATTTGACATTTATTTACATAAAAAACTATACTATTGTCAAAGTATTACAAATTATGCTCCTTGGTTTCCATTCTTTGCTCCTTGGGCTTCACCTAGACAAAGTTAGATGGAAAATGGGGGAGAGTGAGATTCAAAAAATCCCAATAGCTCTTTCACCCTTCAAGTAAGTATACATAGCATATGATCATATCAAAGAATACAAGTATACACCAAATACTTTCAAGAATCATTGAAACCATATTTTCCATGTCATATAACATATCAAAGTCAAGAATAAGCTTTAGGCAATTTTGGTCTGGCCTCATCCTATTATTTGGGACTTTTGGATGAGTCTCATCCACTTTTTTAGAGACTTTTGATTTAACCTCACTCATTCTTAAGTTTTTTAGTCTTGTTTTACCCATCCTTAGGGACTTTCATCTCACCCATTTCAAGAGACTTTTAGTATAATCTCACCCATAAAGAGCAATTTCACAATCAAAATGCAATTCAAGAAGCATATTGGCACCATAGTATCAAATCAATAGTTATAGACATATCTCGTAATTCAAACACACATACAAGCATTCAATGATAATCAAACAACCAATAAATATATAAAAGAAAGGATGGAAAGCTACCTTGGTTCAAGAAATACAATTTCCTTTTTGATTCCTTATCTCCTTGGCTCGGCTTCACACCCACTCCTAGGAGGAATTTGATTTGTTTGGCCAAAACACATCAAACAAGATACAAATACATCAATGGAACCATCTTTAGTCTCATATAAACTCTACACAAGCTATTTCTAGTTTATGTCGTGGTTATAGTTCCATACAAGAGTATAATGAAGCAACTCACATAACTCATGATCTTGGCTCTAATTTCTCACTCAATCTAAGTCGCATGACTCTATTTAAAGTCATTAGAGCCATCACAAACTTAATCCAAGGAGTCACACATTAAGTTGCATTTTTATGCCTAAAAAGAACTTAAACTTCCAACTTTTAAAATATAATTTCTAAATTTAAACCAATAGTTCCTTTGGTATCTATTATTTATTTCTACGCCATTTGTATTCTTAGAATAAAAAAAACTCTCCTTAGGTGCATGAACTCCCTCTTGGTCGAGACACACACTAAGGTAAAGAGTCCATGGAGTTTTTTTAGTTTTCTTAAGGAATTTGCCATGACATCTTAAGAACTCAAACATGGTTTTGCACAATCTAAATTATCACTAGAAAACTCCATAAATCCCTATGTACAACTAAAATTCTAATTACCATAACTTAATTTCTAAAGCTTTTCTTTTGATTCTAATTGTATATTCTTATTCTTTATATTCTAAAATCTCAAATCCTATCAAATTTGGGTCAAAATAAAGTCTCTACACATGACCCTTGTTCTGGTCGAAATGAAGAAGACAAGAAGGAGCCAAGAAGAAGCAACATAGGCCATGGTATATTACCTTATTTGCAAGCTTTTCAAGAGAGCTTCCTTATGCTTTAAAGCTTCCCTTCAAACTCTCCCTCTTCTCTACTGAATTAGTCATAAGACATGTCCAAAAAAGTCATCAAAACCATAGAAAGAAAGAGGAGAAGGAGGAGAAGAAGTTTAGTGAAAAGAGAAGCATGAAAAAAGGACAATTCCTTACACTTTTTAAGCTCAGTTTCCTTCCCCTTTGCTCCTTCTTTGGTGCACCACCTTCAGCTGGTTCAGTTTTTATTTTGGAGTGAAAATGAGTCAATTAAGAAAATGGAGAAGAATGGGACGTGATATATAAGGGTGGAGGACCATTTATAATAATTTTTAAATTCCAACTATGTCCCTAAATTTTAGTTTCTCCGTTTGAGCTCATTTCACCACTTTTTTTAGAACTGTCTTTTTCATCATAAAATTTAGATCCTCTAATTCATAAAATGTCTTTAGTTTCACACAAATTAGATTTAAAACCTTATCAAATGATTCAATTAAGATTTTGATCAACTGACATTCTAAATTGCAAACCGGAGGAGTTTTAACCATTTTAGGGGTTCCTATGATTTTTAAGATCTTAGGAAGCTCAACTTTTTCATTTAAAGATATTTCTTTTGAGTTTTTTAAAACTTGCGCGAAATTACAAAAATGCCACTAGCCTTTGTAGCTTTCTGTTTAGTCATTTTGGCTCTAGTTCTGGGCTAACCTTAAGCTCTAATCCACATGTTAAGATACTCTCATTAATATCCTAGTCTCATTTAGGCCTAATTTACCTTGCTCTATGGTGTTCTCTTTTCAGTTCATTAGGTTCAGTCCAATTTTGGATTACCAGATATTACATTAACTATTTAACTATTGTAGGTGATTTGGTTGTCCTATTTATAGAGGACACTCCATTAGATTTTTTGTAAATAGATTTAGATGAAATAACTCTTTATTGTTGTTTATATGAAGGAAACCTTAAGTATGAATCGAAATTGTATGTTTAGTTAGACTTATGGATGCAATATTACTTTGCATTTTATGCCAATCACATCTCCAGTTTAAGGCATGACATGACAGACCTAAAATATGAGATAATCTCGCATTCGTAAGCTTAACTAAATATATAAAATCTTATTCATGCATAAGATTTCCTTCACATATTACAAAATTGGTTTAGTCTTAATCTATTTATAGAAAATCTAACTAAATGTCCTTTATATATAGGACATCCTAGATTACCTATCATAGTCAAATAGTTAAATTTTACAAAGAAAACTCAGCTCCTTATTCTCAATTGATAACAAAACATAATTAATACCATTGAGATCTTGCTTGTAGTTTGTGAATCGAACCATAAGAATATATACATATATGTATAAAGATATTAAAGCATTTATGTTGGACAAACCAATCGCTAACTTTTCACAAACAACACTTTCAAACTAAATTGTTGGAGCATTAGACACATCTTCCTATCTAAAGAATAAATAAATAAATGATAGAATAAGCCACGATATTCTGTGAATAAAAAATACAAGGAAACAAGTAGGTACAAGATTTTTCAAAATAAAAATATATTTTTATATAATAATAAATAACCAAAACTTTTAAGTACGGAAAGACATAAAATAATTTTTATACAAGTCAAATTTATAAATCTTTAATATGAAAGAGGTGTGAAATAATTGGTATGTACATAAAGAATTTGAGTTAATAGAAATCGATTTATTACATTATTAATAACATTACTTACAAGAAACATTTAAACGTGAAATATTTTAATCAAAATGTAGAATCAATAGGTGTTAAATATAAAATAATAGAAATTAAATTCTTATATTTAAAATTTTAATGTGGAATAAAAATGATTGTTATAATAAAAACAATTTATTAAACACACATTTTATTAGGAAAGTTTACGTAAAACTATAAATTCCAATATATATTTTAATATGGGCACACAACTCATGAGAATAAATAACCACATATTAAATCTTAAAGTAGAGAATAATATATGGAATTACTACCACTTTCTTTGCTTATTACCATCTTATAGCCCCTAAGCATATAAAGAGCATCTAGCTCAGTACTCTTCAAGTACTTAGTCACAAAAAATCACGTGATAATATCTAAGATGCATTAAAAGCTAATAAGATTGATATTAGTAATTAGCATTTTACACAATTTTACCTTATATATATATATATAAAATATCATATGATAAATAGGGTTCATATACTAAAATCTTCTAAATAAATTATCCCACAATAAAATTCTGCAGTTGAAAATATAAAATTTCATAGGCATAAAACACTAAATGATACCATAAAAACATTTTAAGATAAATCTATCATCTTTCAAATTTTCAAAAACAACAATTCTAGTCAAAAATAATAAGAGGCACTACCTAGGATGCTCGTCTTAACGATTATGTAAAATGCATGCAAGAAATAGAAAAGTAAAAATAGAAAGAGAAGTTTAAAAAAATGTACCATATTTTATAATTTACTTACAATGTTTGCCAACTAGTAGTGAGTTCCTCCCCACACCAAGTGATTGTGATCAAACTCCTCCAATGGAAGTACTGTAAATAATTCTTAGAATGATATCATAACAACTCACTCAATTTAAGAGCTCTAAATAAGTTGTCTTTATCCTATTTGATTTAGCCAATTAGACTTCTCTTATTTTATGTCCCTATCCTGCTACAATACTTACTTCAGCTTGGTTCATATGTCATGCATCTAGACTATCCTAAATTAAATTCAACTCTAACACTAACCTTACATTAATGCTCAATTGAATTAATTACTTATGAAATTTTAAATTCTTGTTTCACATTCTCTTATTATTATTATTATTATTTAAACTCCTACTGCCATTACTTGTCTACTTAAAACCATACCCCATGTTAATTTAAAATCATCGTTTAAATTGTAAGGCTTCATCGAAGTCACAACAAATGAGCACTACACTAAATCACCAACTAGAGATTAACCCATAAATCATCTTTTCCCTTTTCATCTTAATTAAATCTTTCAATTGCTTGACCCTACCTATGGTATTGTTCCTATGGTATATTACCCCATCTACCTTATTAAATTTATCACCAAAGTATTTTGTTTTTGTTTTCTTTCTAGTGTAATGCTGTCACACCCGAAAATGTGACTGCGTGGAACTGTTAAAGAAAATACTTTCAAAAGAAATTCTGATTTCAATTTGCAAAATGAAAACTGAAATAAAAATTAAAAGTAGGGGTAAGAATTACTACTAAAATTTTATTTTTTAAAAGTCAAAACTTTAGAAAAATTTTTTATAAAAAAAATAGTTTACGAACTAGATTTGGATTTGAGAGTTGATTGTGAGTGAGGAAGGTGTTAGGCATTTCACTATACCCGTTATTAAGAATGGTTATCTTAAATTAGTTGTGCAAAATTAAAATGGCCTTAGTTTTATTTTAATTTTTCTTAACAAATCACATGCAAAATGGAAAAAAAAAACTCAAGAGAATAAAATTGAAAGTAAAAAAGGAAAAGAAATAAAAGAAAAGGAATTAAGAAAATAAAAATTGAAAGAAAATATTCATTTACAAGGCAGATTTGATTTAGAATGAGAGTCTAGGGCCTATATATCTTTTAGGAAGGATCAAAGTCCACATAATTCGAAATTGTAAATTGTATTTAGGTGGTAGGTGTTTTGTTTTTGTTTTTGTTGTTTTGGTTGTTTTTGTTATATTTGTTTTTTGTTTTTTGTTTCCTTTTTTTTTGGACTTTTGTTTGATTTTTTTTAAAGGTGAAAAGAAAGAAAGTAAAAATCATTTGGATTTTTGCAAACAAAACAAATTTGAGATTGGTTGAAATGTTTTTATTTGCAAAAGGCAAAATTAATTTTACTCTCTCCTATTCTTTTCTCTTTTATTCTTTTTGTTTCTTTTTTTGCTTTTTTTTGTTGTGCTTTTATTATTATTATTATTATTATTATTATTATTATTATTATTATTATTATTATTATTATTATTATTATTATTTTGTTTTGTTTTTGTCTTATTTTAGTTTTTTTTGTAGTGCTTTTATTATTATTATTATTATTATTTGTGTTTTCTTTTGTTTTGGGTTTTTTGTTTTTGTTTTTGTTTTATTTATTTTTTAATATTTTTTTATGACATTAAAAAAAGATTCTCCCTTTTCTTCTTCTCTTTTTTTTTAAAATGTTTTATTTGATTTATTGATTTATTGTTTTTTTATTTTCTTGTATTTTTATTTTTGATTTTTTTATATAATTGATTTTTTTATTTTCTTCCCCTTTTTTTAGTGAAATTTTGGTTTTAATGAGATTTTGATTTTTGTTTCTCATTCTTGATTTTTGATTTTTTAATTTTTTGTTAGATTTTGATTTTTTAATATATGTTTTTTATTCTTTTTATTATATATTTTTTTATTTAAACAAGAAGGATTTTTTTATTTGTTTTTTTGAAATATATTTTTATTAAAAGAAATTTTGAAAAAAAGTTCATAAGTCTTTAAAAGTTCACTTCTTACTTTTCATGTTTTTATTTGTTTGGTTTTGCCTCTTTTTTTTTGTTCTTTGCTTCTTCATTTTTGGTTTTCTTTACCTCTTTTTTTATTTTTTTGTTTTCATTTTTTTCTCTTTTCATTTTTTTTCCTTGTATTGTTTTTGTCTTATTTTATTATTTTGTTTTTTTATTTTTTAATTTTTATCTTTGTTTTGTTTTGCTTTTTGCTTTTTGTTTTGTTTCTAAAGGAGTCACTTTTAGAAAAGGAGAAAGTTTCTCTTTTTTTTTTTTTAGATTAGCAACTTTTGTTAAATAAATAGTTTCTCTCTTCTTTTTTCTTCTTTTTTTTGTGTTCCTTTCTCTTTTATTTTAAAAACGCACTTTATCTTTTCTAAAAAACTATGTATTTTTTTAAGAACTTTACTTGATTTTCTAAAATTTCTTTTATTTACCTTTATTTTAAGTTGTATCTTTTTTTATTTTTTTTAATTCTTTGGACAATTAATCAGATAGGATCATTGGGAACCAAATTTCCCAAAAAAAAAGGACATTGAATAAGAAGAAGACTTTATTGTCCTGCATGGTATCCCGATTAAACCTTTTATATGCTTGAGGGATATGAAATCCCACGCGGCTAGTCTAAAAGGTGAGGAAATAAAAAAAATAAAAACTGAAATGTAATATAATATGTACAAGCAAAAGTCATTTGTGAGAGTGTGTGCTTGGTGTTCAACCAGCATACTCTTAAGCACATTTACAAGAGTAAAATGAGAGATTATACATTTAGGACTCAATTGCCTCTTATCCTTTTGGTTGAATTGATGTTGAACTCTGTAGGTGCTGTCGTGCAAAGCTTTATGTGGCTCCACCTTCTCGTTCCCTTGTTTGAAGTGATGAATGACTCCTCCATATTCCACATATGATTCCACATGTTAAATAATAAATAAATCAGCATTAGGAAAGGACAATAGATCTCAGCAGCAATATTAAAAAAATGAAGAGTAAATCTTTGTCAAATTCTAAGGAACCACAACAAGTTTTACCACAAAAATGACGTTAAAAGAATCTGATTAAGAACATATTAAAGGCCATCAACTAAACTTCCTTGCAAAACTGAAAGCAATAGGACTGAGGTCGAACATTTTTATAAAGCGTTCACACCCCTAATCATGGCTTGAGCTGAAACCACATGAAAACCAACACATCGGTTCAAACAGCAACTCAAATTGGTATAACTGTGAAGCAAAATATAATTTAAATAGGTGATAGCCAAATTGGGTGTTGTGATTCAATAGTCATTCGATGATTATTTTTGTTTTTTTGTTTTCTAAAAAAGGAAATCAAGACCTTCAAACCTTTAAACAACACCATAACCAAGTCTAGCACACACAGTCCTAAAATAATTTATATCCATGACTAAATATTAACAAAACAGGAGAATCCAGAGATGGATGCAAGAGGCTTAAATAGGGTAAGTCCAATTCACCAAATAGGGCCAGAATCTGAGAGCCATATGGAGATGATATTCCACAGTAGCTCAACCAAAATGGAGTTAAAACATATCATTACAAAAGGCAAAAAAAAAATAAGAATGTTAGATCTTCACATAAGCAATAGCCACACAACCTCTTTTTCCTATCTCAGTTCAAATCTCTGGTCAAATTTTAGGTTTCTAGAATGAGGGATTTAAAACATATTTTATTGTCAAAACTAGATGAACCTAACCAGGAAAATTAGATGTTCATAAAGCTGGGGCACAAACCAATCAGAAGAACCCATTGGAATAACATGCAGAAATGGATTAATGCAGTGAGAGTATGGTATCATCAGCACATTCCTCAGGCAAAGAGAACAATCTACCAAGTAATACATAACATCAAACTTCAAATCTCACCTAAGGTGTTCTCATAAGCATTATATCCATTCACATAGTCATAATTAGTTTACCAACAGAGGTTTTGAGCCATTTAGAAGAAGTGTACAGTTATCCCATCTAAGGAAGACACCTAAGAAATTAAGCATGATATTTCCCATTTACTAATCCATTAACACATTCGAGCAATCTAACCACAAATCAGCCTAAGCAATGGCATAACAAGGTGAAGGGCTTATGGCTTACCTGTAGGAATCACAACAGACAAAAAGGGTCCTCTTTGGTGGTTTTTCTTTTTTCGAATAACTTCCCTCTTTCACCATCCTTCTATTGTGCTTGGGTCATTCCTTTTCATCTCCAAAAACCCCCATTCTCCCCCTTTGAATTCTCACTCTCTTGTGCCTTTCATAGCTTCTCCAACCTCCTCCATTTCTCCTTTTAATCTAAAGCCCTCTCTTGATTATTTTGCTATCCTTTGTTCTCTCTTAATCTCCCTCGTTATGTTTCAAGCCTCTTTTTGTTCTCTCACAGGTTCCCTTAGTTTTGGTAATTTCTTTGGCTTCCCCCACCTTGAAATCAACCCAAAAAAGCCCTATCTTAGTCCCAGTTCCTCCTGTCCCCTTTTCCTTCATCTCACTCCATTTCTGTTAGCTCCTCCTTTCTCTTTCAGTCCCCACTCTTCTTCGCTTCCACCTTCCCCTATTTTTTTTTTCATCCGAAAATCTCCTAAACCTCCCCCGCGTGAGTGTGGTCCCCTTTTGTGCCTCTCTTTTCTCTGCTCCCTCTACTCTACAACGTTAGTGCCTTTTTTGTTTCTGTGTGTGGCTCATCTCTGCTTGTGACCTTGGTGTATCCCTCTGCTCTCCCCCTTCAGTGTCAGTAATCATAGGGCTTTTGTCCTGACCCCTTTCTAGCATTTTTCTTTTTTTTAAAAAAAATTTTAGTTTAATAATTGTTTTTTGTATTGGACTTCCTTTTATTTTTGGGTATTGGTTGATATAGGTTGAAAAATATGTGCTGAGCTAGTGGAATGAGAGTGTATGAGCTTTTGTGGTTGTTGTTTTTATTTTTCTTTATGATTAATCAATTTTTCTTTCTCTTTTTCTCTTTTTTTTTTTTTTTTATTAGACTCTTAGAGCTTAGGCCTCTAATTGTTTTGGATATAAAGGAAAGGAAGCAGGCTTTAAGGTTAGGGCTTTTCTTTTTTGTTTTTTAATTCTTTAATTGTTGTTTTTTTTTTTACTTTTTTTATGGGTTTTTATTTTTTCATTTATTTTTCTTTTCTTTTTGTAGTCCCTTTTTGATTTTTGATTTTATTTTTTTTGTTACTCCCTCTTTGATTGTTTCTTTTTGTTCTAATTTTTGGATTAATGGGCTTTTACCTTGTTTGTTATTTATTTTTATTTTTAATTTTATTTTTTGGTTCTTTTCCCTTTGATTTTTTTTTTTGAGTTTATTAGGCTAAAAGGACCTATTTGATATTTGTCTTTATTTTCTCTTTTTTTTTTAATTTTTTTGGTTAGTTTAATTTTATCATTATTTTTAGAGTATGCTTAGACAAAATACGGTGTTCACAATTACCCCTCTTTACTTGTTTCTTAGGCAAGGAAATTGAAAATGTAATTTCTGATATTTTTTTGCATAAGAAACAAGTAAAGATAAGAATACATATCTTGTCTAAGCTAATTTGATTACCTCTTATCATAATTAGACAATAAAGAAAAGGCAAGAGCAACCCAATTAAAATATAATGTTTACATATTGCCTCACTTTACTTATTCTTTAAGCAAGAAGATAAAAAATGTAACTTTTTGATATCCTTAGCTTAAGATAAGTAAAGATGGAAACATATATTTTGTTTGGGGAACTAATAGATTAAAGTAAGGTAACTTACTTGGAAATGCCTAAACTTGATCAAAGGTGAGAAGTGCTTGTTAGTACAAGGCTTAAAAAGGGTGCTTGATTTATGCAAGACTTTTATTATGCCTGTTTTGTGTAGGATTTAAAGGGTGCTTGTTCTGGTGCAAGACTTTGAGATGCCTATTCTAGTGCAGGACTTTTATTGGTGCATGTTTTGGTGCAAGACTTTGCATGTCTGTTCTGGTGCAGGACTTTTAGGTGCCTGTTCTAATGCAGAACTTTGAAAAGTGCATGTTCTAGTGCAAGACTTTGAAAGGTGTTTGCTTTAGTGCAGGACTTTTGGTACCTGTTCTAGTGCAAGATGAAAGGTGCCTGTTATGGTGTAGGATTTTGAGATACCTGTTTTGGTGCAGGAGGTGCTTGTTTTGGTGTAGGACTTTTAATACTTATTTTGGTGTAGGACTTTGGGTGCTTGTTCTGGTGTAGGACTTTGAAAAGTGTCTGTTCTGATGTAGGACTTTTGGGATGTCTGTTCTGATGTAAGACTTTGGGTGCCTGTTCTGGTGTAGGACTTTAAGTGCCTTTTTTATGTGATTTTTTTTAAGTTTAAAAACTTTATTTTATTTATCTAAGTTTTATGCAAAGTATGCCCCTATGTGCAATGCATGTAAAATGTTTGACTTTCAAGTTTACTAATTCAATTTTGCCCCAATCAAGGTCCATGTATGCAGATGTAAGGAGGATGAAGTATGCGAGATGTTACCATTCAAATTTTTTCCTTTTCTTTTCTTTTTTTTTTATGTTTCTTTACCTCAATATGAACTTAGGGTCTACATAATGAATGCACATATAGAATATATGCAAAATGTTTATTTTGATCGCTTTAATGTGAGATTAAGGTTCACATAATGTATGCATATATGAGATGTAAAAAGCATATAAGATACTTTGTTTTATAAGATGCAAATGTTTGTTTTGGCCTTGGCCTAGCATGAACCAATATGCATGAAAGATGTTTTACTTGATGAAATGTAAATTTTCACTTTTTGCTTGCCCCAATATGAATTAGGGTCCATATAATGCATGCATAAGTAAGATGCATGAAGTATCTTAGACATTTTGTATTATGAAATGCAAAGTTTATTTTTATTTTTTTACTTTTTCATTTATTATTATTATTATTTTATTTTAGTTGCCCTAACATAAACGAAGGTCTATGCAAGTTTGTGATACTTCATTTCATAAAATGCAAATTTTCTTTTGCTTGCCCCAACGTGAACTAAGAGCTATGTGATGCATGCAAGTGTGGGGACATATGAAACACGTAATGCTTTATTTCCTAAGATACAGATTTTGTTTTGCTTGCCCTAATGTAAACCAGGGTTTATGTGATGTATGCAAGTATGTAATGTGTAAAACATATGAGATGCAAGTTTCTTATTTTTAGATATAAATTGTGTGTTTTTCTTATCCCAGTGCAAGCCTGGTTCAATGTAACATGTGCATATGCTTGACATGTGAAACATGAAATGCAAACTTCTCCTTTTTCTTTTTTTTTTTCTTTCTTTCTTTCTTTCTTTTTTCTTTTAAATGCAAATTGTGTATTCTTCCTTGCCCCAGTATGAATCTAGTAATATGAAATGCATATAAGATGCTGGTTTTGTGTTTTTTTTTTCAAGTTTTTAAATTTGGAATGTTTATTTCCAAGATATGTACAATTTATGCAAACAGAGTTAACTACAAACGGAGAAAAAGATAAAGACATTATCTTTAAATATCCTTAAATTGATTTTGAGTTTTGAACCTTTTTTTTTTTACAAGATCATCTAAAAAGAAAAAGGAAGAGAGGGAGCATTATTTCTAAATACTTTTAGATTGATTTTGAACTTTGAACCCTTTTTTTTTCTTTTTTGTAAACAAAATTATCTCAAAAGGAAAAAGAGAGGAGAAAGGGCATTATTTTTTGATGTCCTTAAACTAATTTTGAATTTTAGACTTTTTTTTTTGGAAAATGAATTGATGAGAAAAAATGTGATCCTTTTTTTTAATTCTTTTAATGAATTTATGAGAATAAATGTGATCCCCTTTTTTCAATTTTTTTTAATTAATTTGACTTAAAAGGAAAATATGCTTTATCTATGTACAAATTCAATACAAGTATATGATGCATGAAAAATCTCAAAATTTATAAAATGTAAGATTTTTAGCCCTTTGCCTTTGGAAAAATTTCACACATTAGCTCTTCACTTCCCCTAATGAAAAAAGTTGAACTTTTGATTATTCTACCAAATTTGCCTTTTGTCATTTGGATGAAAGAATTTATTGATGGCTTTTGGCTAGCCAAAAGTGGCCTGAGGGAGTATCTCAAGTTAAGAAGACTTAAGGCTCTTGCTTTGACTTATTTCTAAATGATTTTTTTCCAAGTGATTTGTTTGCCATCAACCTTGCACTATTAACTTGATAAAGTAATCTCTTATTGTCAACTCTTCATCATTAATGCTTGAAAGGTCAATAAGTTAAATCCACATTTACTTTATTTAACAATGTCAATGCAGTCATGCATTAAGGAATAAAAACACATAAGCTTAGGAAGGAAAAAAGGTCCTCAACATTAGAGGGATGCAAGGGCTGATGAAGAATGTGATCATGTAAAATGGTTCGGGAGTGGAGAAGTGAAATAGAAAATGACTAGACACAATGTAACAGAATAAGAAGATGCCCCAGTTCTAGACTTGAAGTATTCTCTTTTGAACAATAAAGAAGTGAAATGTCAAGAAAATGGATATGATAAGATAGAGAGAAGGTTTACTTCTAGATTTGAACTCCTTTTAAAAGAAACAATTGATGGAAAGAATTTACTTTGAATTAAACTTTTTGCCCTAGTTTCAATTCTTCTAGCTTTTTTATTCATTCTTTTCGAGAAAATTTTCCCTCATTATTTTTTAAATAAGCTTAACCTCAACAAGGACTTTTGATGCTTATAGTGTGGCCTTAGTAAATGGGTTTATGAAATAAAATATATCAGGCTCAAGAATTAACATGCGCCTGTCAAGTCTCATATTGGTGTCTTTCTCCTATTGTTTTAGCAAGATTTTATATTTGAAATTCACTTAGCAAAAAAGGATGTCTCAAGATCGTAATGGGATTTAATAGTTAAAATTGTGGCTTAAAAAAAATGGTGTGAAGGTCCAAACATTCATTTGAGTTCACAATGAGAATTTTGCCATAGTAATTGTATCATCTTGGCAGGACCATTTGGCTCTTGACATTTAACTCAATCTTCTCTTTTAAAAGATCTTTTTTTTGTTCAACTTAACTATCCTATGGAGAATTTTCTTTTTCAACCTCTTATGCCACATAAAACTCTTTTTTGAGAATTTTGCCCCTTGATTGCATGTTAAAGTGCAGCTCCTTTTTAGAAGCTTTTGCTTTTTCAAATTTAATCTATAGGAACTTCCTTTTTGAGAATTTCCTTTCTCCTATGATTTTTTTAATGACATTCCTTGAACATGTGTTTCTCTCGTCTTCTTTTTTTTTTTTTTAAAATTTTGACCTTAGAGGAATCCACTATAATGACAAGATTGCCTTTTTTTTTTTTTATAAAATTCTCATTGCTTCTTGGGTTCGATTCATGTTGGGTATTTGAAGAATTTTTTTTATGGCCTAAATTGGTTAACAATGGTTAAGAAGTATTTGAATAATTGAAAAAACCTAGCCCTCTCTTGATATTTGAATTATCGGCATAAAAATCTATTAAAGGCTTCCCATCCCAAATGTTCCATGATTAAGAGCGAAAACAATAAATATTACTCCCAGCTTAATTAAGGTGACAAAGGGTGACTTATTGTGTTTGGGAAGGCTAAGAATGCCTCGTATCCTAAGCATAGCTTGCTTGTGGGATATGCATTTACATTTTAATTTGGTTTTTCCTCTTTTATTTTTTTATTAAATTTGGGGCCTATAATTAGCTTCAGATTTGATTCTTCTTCACATCAATTGAATCTTTCCATAAAGAGTTCTGAACATTATTATTTTTTGGGTTTTTAGTTATTTAGAAAAGACATGTAAGGAAAGAAGTTATGTCAACATAACTGTTGAAATAGGAGGATGCACAAAAGGGAGAACAGAAACACACGACCATCATATTAACAAAGTTAAATAAAATGAGGTCCAATGAATCAACTTCTATTAGCCTTGGATTTTAGCTAGACAGAAGGATATTAACCAAATAAGTATTAACTGATTATGATATAACAAGTAACTTCTTTGAGAGTTTAATCATTAAGAAATCCTAATGAATTCTTATTTCTTATATCTTTCTACACCTTGTCCATGAAGAAGTTGCAAACTTTTTTTTTAGAGTGCCCCATTGCCTTAAGATTAAGTTCACAATATTTTTATGCAATGCCTTTATGGGTGTGGAGGTTAAAGGCTAGTGAAAGAAGCATTCTACTTTTGTTAAAGGTAAACATGTGAAGGTTACACAAATAGATAATGTCATAATTGAGGCAAATGACAAGCATCTTAATCAAGATGGTTTGTGGTGCTTAATATGGTCAAATTTGATAGGTGTTGATGAGTTTTGAGATAAATAGTTTGAATTCCTTTGGAGTGGAGAGGATGATGGTGGGCAATAGTCACAAGTTGAAAGATATGGCAGTATGAAAGGTTAAAAAGTATTAAGCAACTTTATCAAGACCTTTGATAGCTTCCTTTGCCTAATCAAGTGACAACCTTTACCTTTTCCACCCGTACCTCATTTTCTCATCTTGGTTATTCATGAACGCAGCTTTTTATTCAAATTTTTAGTTAAAGCTAATATTTCCATTTCAAAGGACCAAGAATCCTATATCTTATAGATTCCATGATTTTCAACATGAAATGCCTTATGACAATGCATGGATGCAATTTTATTACTCGTTTAACCTAAAAACTAATAGGTGTTTTGATTTTGGCATGAAGATCTTTCAAGACAAGGGATCTTATTTCCTTTAGGGGATTCGTTAGCCTATAAGGTGCGCTAGAAATAATAATTTACTCGAGAGTAAAATTTGAACTTTTATACTTGGCATTGCCCTTATGATAACCCCTATTTAATTGACCTTTATGTTCTTTAGACACTTTATTACATGCAGGGATAAATAAAGTTGACAAATCATCTTAAGAGAATATATTAAATTTTACATAGATGATGTCCATGGGAAAGTCTAGCCAATCTAGATTCCTTTTGACAATTTGAAAAGTTGATTTCAGATCCTCCACTTTTCTTTAAGACCTTGTTGTTTCACCATGAGAAATGGAGTCAACCAAAATTGACTCACAAAGAATTTCAATTCTTTTTGCGAGTAACTTAAATTAAACCCCTAACCAATTCAACTCTTACAACCAACTTGATCATTGTTTATTTTGAAATGAGACATATGGTATTGTGCCAAAGTTTGCTATCTTTGTATAAGTCATCCAAGATTGGCTTTTCTGATTAATCAATGGATTATTAGCATTAGTTAATATTCTCCTACATTCCCTTGGGAGCCTATTGACCCATTGAGAGTTGCAGCTTATTGTTCAGCTTAAGAAAGGATAATCCCTACACAATTGATGGTCAGAACTTTGGCTTAAATAATATTCAATAAAAATAAGCCAATCTAATGATCCACTGATATATGATGGATTTAGTGATGCATATTTGCTTGTACACCATTAAGAATAATGTCTTGATTTAAGAAAAGGAGAAAAACTTTGTATTTTTTCTCAAGAAACTTATTGCTTCATTAGATAAAAAATAGTTGACAATCAAACCGAGAGGAAAATACCTTTCTACATGATTGATGCCTAAAAAAAAAATTTTAATCTCTAACTAAGACATGATACTTGATTTTTTATGCGGCAAAACTTATGAATATTATAATTTCCCAAAATTTTGAAAGTGCTTCTTTTTTATAATAAATTTTTTATTTTGTAGGGTGGAAATTTTAAAAAGAGAATTTTTTTTTTTTAAAAAAAATGGATTGTACATCGTTTATTATTTTATCTTATCCTTTTTTAATTTATGCATGTGACACACCTATGTTAAAGGTTTCCCTTTCAAGGGATTATGATGAATATAGTTATGGCCTCTTCGAGGTTGGAAACTCACCAGGCAAAGGTTAGTTTAATTAACTCAAACCTTTATCATAGCTAATGTATGTCTAATTGTGTAATGACATCTCGTTAGCTACTCTAGTAAATAGTGACGGTGTGTCACTTTCTTTATGAATTTTATTGGATGTATGGAATTGGTGATGAAACAATTAAAAAATGCCCCCTTTGTCCTAATATGGGTAAACCTTAGGTTAGGATCGCAAGTTTGCAAAAGTCTGGCTTTAACCATCTGGGAGGCATCTAGAGCTTGACTATTAGTGCATTTTCTCGGAGTAGGTCTATGACTTCTAAAATTGTTGGTCCCCAAATTACCCCCATTATAAGATGAGGATCTCATTATATAAATCTGACCTTGAGAGGAAAAGGATTCTATACAAGTTAAATTCATATAACAAAGTACAATTTAGGTGAGGTTTCCATGATAGCCTCAAGAAGCACAAGATTTCATAGGGAAATCAATATAAACCTTTACTAACCTAAGGTGTATTAAGACCTGGGTATAGAGCCCATAATATGTGTGAGGTAATTGCGTATTAGTGATATATGTGAGGAGAGCATTTACCTTTTCATCTTATGAACTATCCAACCTTCATTTGCTTGATAGATTGGCAGTACAAATAGGAGGAAAAAGCATATGTACAGATATAAACAAAAGAAATATAGTATATATAGATATGGTTGTCTACCTACCATAAGTTTTTATTCCTCATATTATCTATCCTAACACATATTATGTACACAATCAAGGAAATAAAACATATAACGTAAGCATATGAAAGATATGTTATCTACCCTAATCATGTGAGACAAACAACAAACAAAAAGAATAATCACAATAAAAGGAAGGCCATAATATATTGCAAAACTAACTTAAATTGGGTTTGACTCTCAAATTATCCCCAGGGAGTCGCTATACTATCACACCCGAAAATGCGACCGCGTGGCAATGTTAAAGAAAAGACTTTCAAAAGAAATTTCGATTTCAATTCGCGAAATAAAAACCAAAATCAAAAATAAAAGTAGGAGTAGGAGTCGCTACCAAAATTTTATTTTTCAAAAGTTAAAATTTAAAAAAAAAAAAACCTTTTACAAGAAAAATGGTCTGCAACTAGATTTGGATCCAAAAGTCAATTGTGAGTGGGGAAAGTGTTGGGCACCCCACTACACTCGTTATTAAGAATGGTTACCCTAAGTTAATCTTGCAAAATTAAAATGGCCTTAGTTCTATTTTAATTCTCCTTAACAAATCACATGCAAAATAGAACAAAAACTCAAGAGAATAAAATTGAAAGTAAAAAAAGGAAAAGAAATTAAAGAAACTAAACTAAGAGAAAAAAAAAGAAAAGGAATTAAGAAAATAAAAATTAAAAGAAAATATTTATTTACAAGGGCAGATTTAACCTAGAATGAGAGTTTAGGGCCTACGTACCCTTCAGGAGAATTAAAGTTCACGTAGTTTGAAAATCATAAATTGTATTTAGGTGATGGGGGTGTTTTGTTTTTGTTTTTTTTATATTTGTTTTATATTTTTTTTTCTTTTTTTGGGGCTTTTGTTTGATTTTTTTTAAAGGTAAAGAGAAAGAGAGTAAAAATTATTTGGATTTTTGCAAAGAAAATGAATTTGAGATTGGTTGATATGTTTGTATTTGTAAAAAATAAAATTAATTTTACTCTCTCATCTTCTTTTCTCTTTTATTCTTTTTGTTTTTTTTTTGTTTTTTGTTTTTGTGCTTTTATTATTATTATTATTATTATTATTATTATTATTATTTGTGTTTTGTGTTTTTTGTTGTGCTTTTATTGTTATTATTATTATTATTATTATTATTATTATTATTATTATTATTATTATTTGTGTTTTGTTTTGTTTTGGGTTTTGTTTTGTTTTGTTTTGTTTTATTTATTTTTATTTTTTTATGACATTAAAAAAGGATTCTCCCTTTCTCTTCTTCTCTTTTTTTTTTTTTTTAATTTTATTTGATTTATTGGTTTATTGGTTTTTTATTTTCTTGTATTTTGATTTTTTGTTTTTTTATATAATTGATTTTTTTATTTTTTCCCATTTTTTAATGAAATTTTTGTTTTAATTAGATTTTTTATTTTTATTTCTCATTGTTGATTATTGATTTTTTTAAGTTTTTGTTAGATTTTGATTCTTTGATATACATTTTTATTCTTTTTATTATATATTTTTTATTTAAACAAGAAGGATTTTATTTGTTTGTTTTTGTGAAATATATTTTTATTAAAAGAAATTTTGAAAAAAAAGTTCATAAGTCTTTAAAAGTTCACTTCTTACTTACCTTTCATATTTTTATTTGTTTGGTTTTACCTCTTTTTTTTTTTTGTTCTTTGCTTCTTGTTTGTTTTTTTTTTGTTTTCTTTATCTCTTTTTTTATTTTTTTGTTTTAATTGTTTTCTCTTCTCTTCTTTTTTTCCTTTTATTGTTTTTGTCTTATTTTATTTTGTTTGTTTGCTTTTTTTTTATTTTTATCTTTGTTTTGTTTTGCTTTTTTTTTTTCCTCGTTTCTAAAGGAGTCTCTTTTGGAAAAGGAGAAAATTTCTCTCTCTTTTTATTTAGATTAGTAACTTTCATTAAATAAATAATTCCCCTCTCCTTTTTTTTTTTTTTTTCTATTTCTCTCTATTTTATTTTAAAAACACACTTTATCTTTTCTAAAAAACTATGTATTTTTTTAAGAACTTTATTTGATTTTCTGAAATTTTTTTATTTAACTTTATTTTAAGGTGTATCCTTTTTTTATTTTTTATTCTTTGGACAATTAATCGGATAAAATCATTGGGGTTCAAAATTTACAAATAAAATGGATATTGAATACCAAGAAGACTTTATTGTTCCCGTATGGTATCCCGATTAAACCTTCTATATGCCTGAAGTGATATGAAATCCTACACGGCTAGTCTAAAAGGTGAGGAAATAAAAAAACAAAAACTAAAATGTAATATAATATGTACAAGCAAAAGTCATTTGTGAGAGTGTGTGCTTGGTGTTCAACTAGGATTCTCTATGTTACTCTTAAGTACATTTACAAGAGTAAAAGGAGAGATTATATATTTAGGACTCAATTGCCTCTTATCCTTTTAGTTGGATTGATGATAAACTCCATAGGTGCTGTCGTGCCAAGCTTTATGTGGCTCTACCTTCTCGTTCCCTTGTTTGAAGTGATGAATGACTCCGCCATATTCCAATATGATTCCACATGTTAAACAATAAATAAATTAGCATTAGAAAAGGATGATAGATCTAAGCTTTCAGCAATATTAAAAAAATGAAGAGTAAATCTTTGTCAAATTCTAAGGAACCACAATAAGTTTTGCCATAAAATGATGTTAAAAGAATCTAATTAAGAACATATTAAGGGCCATCAACTAAACTTCCCAGCAAAACTGAAAGCAATAGGACTGAGGTTTGACATTTTTATAAAGCGTTCACACCCCTGATCAAGGCTTGAATTGAAACCACATGAAACCAACACATCGGTTCAAACAGCAACTGAAATTGGTATAACTATGAAGTAAAATATGATTTAAATAGGTGACAGCCAAATTGAGTGTTGTGATTCAACAGTCATTTGATGATTATTTTTGTTTTTTTTTTAAAAAAGGAAAGCAAGACCTTCAAACTTTTAAACAGCACCATAACCAAGTCCAACACACGTAGTCCTAAAATAATTTTTATCCATGACTAAATATTAACAGAACCAGGGAATCCAGAGATGGATGCAAAAGGCTTAAATAGGGTACGTCCAATTCATCGAATACGGCCAGAATCTGAGAGCCATATGGAGATGATATTTCACAGCAGCTCTACCAAAATGAAGGTAAAATAGATCATTACAAAAGACAAAAAAATTAGAATGTTAGATCTTCACACAAGCAATAGCCACATAACCCCCTTTTCCTATCTTAGTTCAAATCTCTAGTCAAATTTTAGATTTCTAGAATGAGGCATTTAAAACATATTTTATTGTTAAAATTAGATGAACCTAACCAGGAAAATTAGATGTTCATAAGGGCACAAATCAATTAGAAAAACCCATTGGAATAACATGCAGAAATGGATTGATGCAGCGATAGTATGGTATCATTAGCACATTACTCAGGTAAAGAGAACAATCTACCAAGTGATATATAACATCAAACTTCAAATCTCGCCTAAGGTGTTCTCATAGGCATTATATCCATTCACATGTCATAACTAGTTTATCCACAGAGATTTTGAGCCATTTAGGAGAAGTATACATTTATCCCATCTAAGGAAGACACCCAAGAAATGAAGCATGGTATTTCCCATTTACTGATCCATTTACACATTCGAACAATCTAACCACATACCAACCTAAGCAATGGCATAACAAGGTGAAAGGCTCATGGCTTACCTATAGGAATCACAACAGGCAAAGGGGTCCTCTTTCGTGGTTTTTCTTTCCTCAAGTAACTTCCTTCTTTCATCGTCCTTCTACTATGCTTGGGTCATTCCTTTTCATCTCCAAAAACCCCCTCTTCTCCCCCTCTGAATTCTCACTCTTTTGTGCCTCTCATAGCTTCTCCAACCTCCTCTATTTCTCCTTTTAATCCGAAGCCCCCTCTCGATTATTTTGCTCTCTTTTGTTCTCTCACAATCTCCCTCGTTATGTTTCAGCTCTCTTTTTGTTCTCTCATGGGTTCCCTTAGTTTCGATAATTTCTTCGACTTCCCCTACCTTGAAATCAACCCAAAAAAGCCCTATCTTACTCCCGGTTCCTCCCGTCCCCTTTTCCTTCATCTCATTCCATTTTTGGCATTTAAATTCTTTGCATAGCGCTCCCTGCATCTCGCCCTGTACATAAATGAAATGGCGTCGTTTTTGCATTTTGAGTAATAAAATAGAAAACAAACCTGCTCGATCTCGTCCATCCATCTTTGATTGATCTGTACTGTTCATTTGCTTCTATTTATATGCAGTGTCCAGCACGTGTTCATCGTCTTCTTCCAGTAACAGGGACTATTGCATTAAGGCGGGAAAACACAGAAAGGCTAGTGCATTTGGAAGGATAAAGACATTGGCATTAGAAGGAAGGTGAGAATGCATGAACCAGTGAAATCATTTATGCAATTTCCTAATGTTTCCATCTTACAAAAGACATTCCTTTTCCAGTTGAACTTATGCATTCTATGTATTTGTTTGCCATTTTGTGAAAGAGTTTGTTTGTGTTTTTAAATGTTGTGGGGTTGCTATAAATCAAAGAGTTTATTTTAAACATTAATTTTTTTTTATTCGACTTCTCATGCTCTGTTATTTTCATTGAAATAGGGAAGCCAGCTCTCAGTGTAAGGGATCCATAGAATGAATCTCACTTTTACCATTAAGCCACCTGGAACAATGCGTTGTTTCCTCGTATATCTCTCTCTATAACATCCACTACATAGAGAGCTAGCTTCCCTATTTCAATGAAAATAACAGAGTATGAGAAGTCCAAAAAAAAAAATTAACGTTTAAAATAAACTCTTTGATTTATAGCAACCCCACAACCTGTAAAAACACAAACAAGCTCTTTCACAAAATGGCAAACAAATACATAGAATGCATAAGTTCAACTGGAAGAGGAATGGCTTTTGTAAGATGGAAACATTAGGAAATTGCATAAATGGTTTCACTGGTTCGTGCATTCTCACCTTCCTTCTAATGTCAATGTCTTTATCCCTCCAAATGCACAAGCCTTTTCGTGTTTTCCCGCCTTAATGCAATAGTCCTTGCTACTGGAAGAAGACGATGAAGACGTGCTGGACCCTGCATATAAATGGAAGCAAATGGACGGTGCAGATCAATCAAAGATGGATGGATGAGATCGAGTAGGTCTATTTTCTGTTTTATTACTTAAAACACAAAATCGACATCGTTTCATTGATGTGTAGGGCGAGATGTAGGGAGTGCTGTGCAGAGAATTCGAACACCCATTTCTGTTAGCTCTTCCTTTCTCTTTCAGTCCCCTCTCTTCTTCGCTTCCACCTTCCTTTATTTTTTGTTTTATATGAAAATTTCCCAAGCCTCCCTCTTCTATGCGCATGAGTGTGGTCCCCTTCTGTGCCTCTCTCTCTTCTCTACTCCCACTACTCTACGGCATTAGTGCCTTTTTTGTCTTTGTGTGTGGTTCGTCTCTGCCTGTTGCCTCAGTGCATCCTTCTACTCTCCCCCTTCAATGTCAGAACCCGTAGGGCTTTTGTCCTAACCCTTTTCTAGCTTTTTTTTTTTTCTTTTTAAAGTTTTAGTTTAATAATCATTTTTTGTACTGGGCTTCCTTTTATCTTTTGGGCATTGGATGATATGGGTTGAAAAATATGGGCTGAGCTAGTGGAAATATAGTTAATGAGCTTTTGTTGTTGTTGTTGTTGTTTTTTCATGATTAATAAATTTTTCTTTTTCTTTCTCTCTTCCTTTTTTTTTTTCTTGTATCGGACTCCTGGAGCTTGGGCCTCTAATTGTTTTGGATATAATGGAAAGGAAGCAGACTTTAGGTTAGGGCCTTTTTTATTATTCTTTAATTGTTATTTATTTATTGACTTTCTTTATGGGTTTTTACTTTTTCATTTTTTTAGTCCCTTTTTGATATTTTATTTTATTTTTGTTATTCCCTCTTTGATTGTTTCTTTTTGTTCTAATTTTTGGATTAATGAGCTTTTACCTTGTTTGTTATTTATTTTTATTTTTTATTTTATTTTTTGGTTCTTTTTCCTTTGATTTTTTTTTTGAGTTTATTGGACTAAAAAGACCTATTTAATTTTTGCCTTTTTTCTCTTATTTTTTTATTTTTTATTTTTGTTTAATTTTATCATTATTTTTAAAATATGTTCGGACAAAATAAGGTATTTACAAATGCTATCTACATTTATGCTTTATATTGGTTTAATTCTTAAATTCATGAACTAGCTAACAAGTATAGCAGAAATATATATATATATAATCTTAAGTTGGAATTGGCAGTAATTGGAAAAGAAAGGTTTTAACAAAATGGAAGAGATTCCCCCAAACTCGCAGTGCCTTCCACAGCCCAATAATCCGCGAAACCCACACAACACGTGCTTGTTGCTGAAACGAATTAAGAACCTCAGGCATCTAATGAAGAACCACCTGAACAGAGACTTCGGAGATCTCACAGAAAGGGCAGGTGTAGACCAGAAAATTTCAAGAAAGGAGAAAGAGTGAGTTAACGTTGATGCTAGAGTCGCTGCCCTCCAGACGGATAAAAGCAAGACGCGAAGAACCCATAGCTAAGGAACAAGGGTTATGCAACATTTTTACGTGGGTTCTTCTCTATATGAATTTGAAGAACAAAATGAAGGTAAGGGAGGGATGGTTTCGGTCACAGGCCCAAGGAAAACGATTTGCAGAAGAGATGAAGATGGAAATCATACAAGAGAGGCTAGGAGAGGACATGAGATAACCGATCGTTCAAGGTTGAAGTTGAGTAAAGAAGATGAATTCCAAGAGAGATGACAAAGTTGAATGCTAAGAGGTTGTTTCACGGATGTTGAATGTCCAGGAGAGTTGATGGGAAGCTTTTTAGAGTATAAAATCAGATGAAGACACGTGGATTCTAGACTCAAGGTCCTAGAGGCGTTAATAAGCAATTATAAAAATGCAAGGAGTATAAAACATTTCTCTTTTTAAGCCTTTATTTCTTAACCTCTAAACCATATATATATATATATATATATATATATTAAACATATTGTATAATATAATCAAAATATATAATGGTATATTTTATAATATGATTAAACTGTTTTGATTTAGTATCTAAGAATTACATAACACTTGAGATTATAATTATCTAGTATTACGAATTGTAAAGCAAATAAACGGTACAAAAAGCTAGTATACGTTATAAATGTTTTAATTTTTTTTACTAAAATATTCATGTATTAAGTTTTACGCGTTTCAACCTCCAAAAAAAAAATGTCAAGGAACTGGATTCATCACCACCTTCATCTTTTTTATACAGCAAAATTCTTTTATATGTTAATAGAAATATATCAAGTTGCAAATAATACTAAAATAAACAGTTTAAAAAAGAGTTATTATTCGTAGAATATAGTAACCATTTGAACATGTCTTACCAATATTTGATAGACATGATTGTACTGAAATAGGTTTAAAATTTAAAGTAAAAAATTAAAATGTTTTACCCATAGCCATAAAAATTATATTTACAGAGTGTAATATATTTCTTGTTTTAATATTCTAGCATTGACTATGTTATAAAAGATATATTTTCGTTCACTAGCTCTTGAACATAGGCTATAAGAATTTTAGAAAATCCTATAACCACTAGAATCATTGTTAATTTTTTTAGAGCTTATTTATACTTAATTAAAAAAATCTTATCGTAGATTTTACTTAATTTCTTTAAATTAATTTATTATCATCATTGTTATTATGATTGTTGGTCTCAATTAATTAGATTCTTAATTTTAATGGACTTTACAACCTAATTATGGGTTTTAATAATTTTCTGTATTACTTCAAGTTTCAAATTTATAGGAAAACTATTGCATTTAGTTTTAATTTAATTTAGCTAAATAAGTATTTACATTCATTAATTATTTTATTTTATTTATTCTTTTACAATTATTACAACTGTTTATATTGAAAGAGATTACAAAGAATTTCATTGTAAAAGAAATTATAGAAGAATTTTATGCAATTAAAAATTAAAAAAGTATATTCTTAATAACTAATACCTATTGTATCACTTATAATATATAACATTTTCAATTAAAGAAATTTTATTTATTTTGATATTATTATATATATTTTTTTAATTTTTAAATTATTATATGTCTGTATTTTTTAATTCTAGTAAATTTTCTTATTATATTAATTTAATAAGTACTTAAAATTATATTTTTGGTAATTATTAGGGCTCATATTAAAAATAAAATTTCACCCTCTCACAATTTTTTTCTAGTTTTGTCCCTAAATAATAAAATATAATTTTTATTTGTAATAAATAATTTGATGTACTATATATTAATACATTTTATTTTTTAAATTAATAGAAATTAATTATTATATTATATTAATACAAAATTACTCATAATTATTTTAATAATATTTAATATTAAAATGGTAATTTGTTCAAATAATAATCTACAACATTATAAAATAAAAAAAATTAGTTCAGTTTTTTTAATTACAATAATAAAAATGTATCAATTGAATGTCAGTTGGATTTAACTTACCCAAACGTTGGTCGAATCTAAATCCAACTGACATCTAGTTGGTAATGCTGAATTAAAAAAATAAAATAAAATAAAATAAATTATTACTGACTAACATTCAATCAAATTTAACTTGACCAAACATAAGTTGGATCATAATCTAATTGAAGATTAGCCAATAATGATAAAGTTTAAACACTAAATTGCAAAAATAAAAAAAGCTACTAACTAATGTCCAATCAAATTCAATCCAACTAAACATCGACTGGACTCTGACTGATATATTGTTGATATTAGATAAATATAAAAAAATAAAATAAATAAAAAATGTGTATAGAATACTTTTTTTAAAAAAAAAGAATTAATTAAAAAACATTTTAGTTTCAAAGATATGTGTTTTATTTTAAATAATGTTGTTATTAAATTTTTTTTCAAAATAATAATTATTACTAATTATTTGTCTAGATTAATTATTAATATGTGTTATAATTGATAATAATTTTACAAAATATATTCGATCATTCATATTGTTTCATAATTATTAACATTTTATTTATATTTATTTCAAACAAAATAATAATTTTTTATTTTCATTAAGAAAAAACTATATATTACTATTACATATATTTATTTTTTTCAAATATTATTATTTCATTTTTTTTGTTATTTTTCACTTCATTTTCATGTTATCCAATATAATAGATAAAAAATAAAATTATCCATTTTAATACATCATGTTCTTTCTTACTCTTTTTTCCTTCTTTCTTCTTCGTTCTTGTATTCTCTTTCATTATTCTTTTTCCTCCGTTCTAACTTCTTCCTTTGTCTTCTCTTCTTCACTTTTTTTCTTTTCTCAATTTGAAACTTTAAAATAATTTGAGTCCAAAGGATAGAAAAGAATGCAACAAAATATTATCCTAAAGAAAAATAAAACAATTAACAAGAATAAAAGGACAAAAAAAAGAGCTCAAATAAGAAGAGAGAAGAAGAAGATAAAATAAAGGAATCAATCTAGTTCTCAATATTAATACAAAACATGATACTTCAAAAGATGCTTCAGAAAAACTTAATGCCTTAAAAGACGAAGATGTGAGCAAACCTTCAAGAATTGAAAACTTATAAAGAACACAAAAGAAAGCATAAAAAATAAACATAATAGAGAAAAAAAATGAAAAAAAGAAATTTTGAACGCAGTGTAAAATAAAAGCACACACCACACACACACACACACACAAAGAAAGGAAAGAAAAATCAGCGACGTGCTGCTGGCGCAAATTTAGAAATAAGAAATCGGGCAAATTTTATAACTGGCATAAGAAATCTAAAAAAAAAATTAAGTGAACTGCTGCTAGAATTTCACACATTTTCCATTTCTTAATTTCTATTTTTGACATGCAATATATTTCAACAGAAGAAGTAAAGTGGCTTTTTCCTTTTGCGTTGTGACTACTTTTTAATTTCTCTTATATATATATATATATATATATATATTAAAATTAATATATTTTTTCCATTAAAAATTTTGATATATAATTCAATTGATGCACATTTTTATTGAATTTGTTAAAATTGTTATAATGATTTTTATCAATTAGAAATATTAAATTTATATAAATTGAAATATAAAAAATTGTAATAAAAATTCATATATACAAACATTTATTGTATAGAAAGTAAATACATAATACAATTTTAAAAAATAAAAATTTAGAAATTACCATCATCATCCTTCTCATTATCCTCATTTTTGTTATCTCCCCTTTGATATCTAATATGAGACATATTTAGCCTATAAAGAGGTGGATATTTCTGTGATAAAT
The DNA here is from genome assembly GCA_032878935.1 of Erythrophleum fordii. Lineage (NCBI taxonomy): Eukaryota > Viridiplantae > Streptophyta > Magnoliopsida > Fabales > Fabaceae > Erythrophleum > Erythrophleum fordii. The sequence continues at coordinate 4,010,593 of JAVQMF010000049.1, read as the reverse complement.
TTGGACCAACTTGAGATTGAGATTGTTGGTGGCGAAGACTGGTAAATTAATTTAATTGTGACTTAAGTTCTTTTTATTTATTTTTGTTACTATTCTAATTGAGTATTATAAGTTTGTCTTGTATAATTAATAAATTTATTTTTTATCATGTCTTGTATGCTAGAGGAGTAAAGGTGCAATGGCACTTGATTGCTAGAGGATCCCGGCCATATCTTATGCTTGAATTTCCAACCATATTATGTGAGATACTACCCAAACCATTTCTTTTTTCTACAAGCAGCTTGCAACCATAATTCCAAGTCTATTATACTCTTCCCAACCCAAACTTTTTACGCTATTTTTCTGGTGGGTGTATTCATCCTGAAACCAAAAAAAGATCAAAATAAAAAATTTGTAATAATATATTTAAATTAAATACAAAATAACACTTACATATATAACTTGTGACTTTTTATCAACTTAATTATTATTATTATTATTATTATTTAATTTTGATGTGTTCTAAGGATACGTTTTTTTAAAAAGGATATATATTTTTTAATTTTATCAACTTAGAATATGTTTTAGAAATATATTTTTTTAGAATCTAAAAATTAAATTAAATATTTTTCAAATGCATGACTTAGTAAGAGAAAATAAAAGAAATGGAAGGTTTTATTCTTACCTCAATTTGAAACTTTAATGGTATTGCTGAAAAAAAAAAAATAAAGCTATAGGAACCTGGAAACAGATATAACAAAAAGAATAAGAATTGAGAATAATAATGAAAAAAATGATGGAGAAGAAAATGAGAAAGAGGAAGGATATAAATATAATTTTTTTTTTTAAAAAAATGAATCGCAAGTTGTTCACATGATCTGGTAGACCTCCAGACCTTTCACGTCTTCACTTCTTTCGAAGAAATAGATAATTATATGTAATAATTAATAATTATTATATATAATTGTATATAATATTTAATAACTATTATATATAATATATAATTATATTAGTCCCCATCAAAATGTCCAACTATATCTTTATAATATGGACATTTATTATTATTATTATTATTATTATTATTTGCCTTGAACTGGGTTTATTTTTATAAGAAAAAATAATAAACTCTTCCACTTTTATAAACATTCACCATTATATCGTTTATGTCCAGAATTCAATTTATTATACATTCACTTTTGATTATTAAAAATAAAATTCTATTATAATAAACAATTTAAATATTATCTTACAAATATTACTAGGTAAAAAATTTCTTAACTGCATGATTAGAAAAATAATAAATATCAAAAGAAATTTTTATTCTATAAATATTATCAAATAAAATTATTTTTCACTATATTATCACAAAAATAAATCAATAAATAACAATATTAAATAACAGATAATATTTCATGCAAATAGTATTAAGCGATTATTTATACATCATCACAAAAATAATCAATACATAATAACATTAAATAAAAAAATAATATTTTATAAAAAATATTATTAAATAATTATTTTATATGTACCTTGAAAAAAAAAACTAAAACTGACATAGAGAAAATAGAGATTCCATGAGGGGCAAAAATCCAAACACAAATAAAACATGGCTAAAAGAAATAAAATGAAGAAATCTTTAATGCAAAAATCTAAACACAAGGCAGCGAATTAAGAGTAAATGCAGTAAACACAGGAAATAGAAAATAGAGAAAAGAAAAAAAAAAAAGAAAAACACTGAAAAGAGTAGAGAAAGAAAGAAAAACATTGGAAAGAAAGAAGTGAAAGAGAGAGGGACTACTTATATAACATTATTTTTAAATAGTTATTATTATTTTTTTCTATCTCTTTCTTACCCTAGTAATAATAAGTTTATTATAGAGAACCCAGGCTCAGTTAATTTGGCACTTTTTCTACTATGCTTTCAAAAAATTTAGGAAAAATTAGTACGGAGGACCCAGATCACCTAATATTTACTGAGAAGGATGTTAAAAGTTAATATTACTCTGCAAGACTAAGTGAAAAATCAATAGACAAAAGTGCCCTTCTCTGTTAGCAAGCCGTATGAAGCCTGCATAATTTACCCCTGCCATCAGCTCTTCTTCTTCTTCTGCCATTTTTGTTCCCCACGAGTTCTGACTTCCTTCATAATCTTCCTCCCTTTGTTTCTTGAGCTTTCTTCCATTCAGCTTGTCATCCTTCTTCCTTTCACTTCTTTATCTTTCCTCCCCCTATTTCTTCCACCCTTCATCTGGTCCTCTCGTCATCCCACAAGTTTTTTCTCTAGTCTTGTTATTTGAAGCTACTTATAGTCATAGTGTGAGCAGAGTAGAACGGCTTAAAAAGACTTATTAATCTGCTAATATTGAAGGCCTTTTTGTAGAATTTAGTAATGCTATGTCTCTCAAATTTTCATAGTTAATGGTAATGGCTTCTTCTTCTTATGCTTGTTAAGATAGTTTGTATGGAGTTACAAGGACTTTTAATAATTTTACTACCATTATTTATGTTTCGTACTATCTGAAAGAACCCAAATACTGTTAGAAACATTATTACTTCTTTTTAGGAATATTACTACCTACTTTTAGCTTTAGTCTCATTGATGTTATTGTTTTGGTTCCAAAAATAATGAACAAGCTTAAACCTTTTTTATTTTTTTTGGATGTAGTTGTAATGAGTAGAGGATGGAAAATCAGGTATGCTAAGAATGGCTTCCTTCACTTAAAAATAAAGAGAAGCTGTTGCAGCTGCTATGTAGGGAAGGAAAAAAGAAGATTGGCCAACAACATTATAGCTAACATAGAGGGACTGCTTGCTACCATACATATCAGTAAACTTTAAGCACTCTTTTCCGGACTTTCCCTCCACCAAGGCCACAACAAAAGCAACAATAGAAGTATCACTTGCTCAAACAACAGTTTTACTTATTTTCATAGTCTTTTCACTCAAGCTCATTTAATTTATGTAACCAGAAAATTTCATATATCATATGTAAATATGACATTATTTTTTTTCAAATATTCCTCTTGGCTGGAAAACCAATATCTAAGTAATTGGTTTATCTTTCCCTGTAAAGATGAACATTGTTGGTTTTAGTTTTGGGAATAAGAGCTACATTATTGCTGTTGCGAGGTAGAGGGGGATTGATTTTGTGCTCAATGATGAATCCATGCATGAAACTCCTGCACTTGTTGTACTCAAAGTTGTTTAATGTCAAGGGCATAGCTAAAAAGAATTTGAATGCAGCTGTTATTCATTGTTGCATTAAAATTTCAACTTATTTTACTGATCTTCAGATAAGGGCAATTTTAGATGCAGCCAGGATTGGTGGTTTGTACCCTTTACGCTTGATTCATGAAACGACAGCAACTACCTTAGCTTATGAAATTTACACATCTTCTTGAAAATAATCAACTGAATGTTGCCTTTGTTGATATTGGACATGTTTGCATCCAAGTGTACATTAATGACTTGAAAAAAGGGCAACTAAAAATATTAACCCATTCATTTGATAAGTCTGTAGGTGATAGAAAGTTTGATGAGATTTTAGTCAATCATTTTGGCGTAAAATTTAAGGAGCAGTATAAGATTGAGGTTTTCCAAAAATGCTAGGACTTGTTTTAGGCTCAGGGTTGCATGTGAGAAGTTGAAGAAGGTTCTCAGTACAAATCCAAAGACACCTCTGAACATTAGATGCTTAATGGATGGGAAGGATGTCAGGGGATTCATCAAGTGTGAGGACTCTGAGCAATTAAGTGTTACAATTTTGGATCTTGTGAAGATACCTTTGGAAAAGGCTTTAGCAGAAGCAATCCTTATAGTTGAGAATGTCCTCATGGTTGAGGTGGTTGGCTCGATTTTACTTATGATATAATGATAATGCTTATTTGTTATTGATAGTCTTAATGTCTTCCCATTACATCCTGAAAAATAGTGTCATCTGATTATATTTGAAATATATGATGCTCAATAACCATGCAAGGTTTGTCTTTATGCTAGTATTTTGGATATTTGAAAATATTTAAAAATTAAATATCTTATATTTGATATTTGATATATTAATATTTAAGATATTTATATATCTAATAAATGAATATTTAAAATATTTTAATGTCATTTAAGATAATAGAATAGATAAAATAATTTTTTTAAAAATTAAGAGGCAGAGAAGAATACACGAGATTTCCAGTAATTACCATTACAGAATAATAGAGGTCATTTGGCTAGTTTGTCTTGTAAGACTAAAAACAAGCAACTCTTAAATATATCTTTCCTTTTGCTCTCCTCTTAATTTTCATGTTGAGGGATGTTTTCATTTCAGATTTAAAGGGAATTATTAGGTGAGAAAGTATTCTCCTCTAATTTTCATTTTTGTAAGTCCTTTTTCTTATTTCACATTCATAATCCAATGGTATAGAGTTTTAAGACTATTACTATGAAGCTTAGAAATGTTACTATTATATTTAAGGAAATTTACGCCTAATTTTAGGGATTGTCCATAATGTAGTTACTAGTGTGGTTTAGATCCATTACTACAAATTTTAGAGATGTTACTAATGGATTTCAGGAAATTTACTACCGTGTTCTGGCTATCTAACCGTTAATGCCAGTGACATGACTTAGTAGACTTTAAGAAAATAGATGATTATGGCAGCAGACAAAAGAAATTCAAAGAATTTCATAATTTTATTATAATCATAACAATCAAATATTTACAACCATTCTTTTACAAGCCTCATAGTAAGATGTTCTTATCTATAACAACAATAATACAAAATCTAGGGGAAGAAACAGTCAATGCATCACGTCTTTCTAATTTGCTTCCTTTTGGTTGTTACCATTGCAGCTGCCATTACATCACCATGGCACTTGTTCAGTGGATGGTTCAATAGGACTCACATGAGTTGGACACAAAACAACTCTTCCTGAAACTACAACCATTTACCATGAGCCACCAAGCATTAAACTATAACAAACAATGAAAGAGAAGCTCAAAACAAAGTATATGTAGGCATGGTGAGCCCTCCCCATTCAAGCTTTGGTTTCAAGGTACAATCTAACACAATACAATTAATACCCTACAAATACGTTATCAAAGTGCAATCTATGATGTTATAACCCACTTTGTCGGGCCACAGTTTTTCTTGCAAATCATCCACATTGTACTGCCTTATAGGTTTTAAGAGATTTATCTACACTAATAAGTTCACAAACTACATCAAATAAGGATTTAAAGCAAAGGATCATTAAAGGTGATATGAAAGGGAAGACATATTAGTTACCATGAGTTCTTCATCAAGAATGTGTCGTGTGACACCTAAGTTCTCCTGCCTTTAGTCTTCTATCAGCACTCTAGATACCATGGTTATCACCCCCACACACCTAACGAAGGTAAGTATAAAATAATCACTTTTAAAAATATTACACTAATTGAGGCATGCAAAAGTTAGACTTGTTTACCTTTGATTAATAAAGATTTTATTAGAACATCAAAGACTGTAACAAGCTCAATGAATGAGTCCCTTAACAGAGTTTAGAATGCCAAATTTAGTAACTTTCCAAACCACATTTTCTCCACTAACTTATTAAGCACATTGTTCTTTCCGATGAATTTTACAGCTTCCTTGAATTGAGAGGGTAAACAACTTATAACAAATAATATCTATAGAACACAAATAATTCAGTAAAATAGCATTAACTAATTAAATGAGGGATTATAGGAATGTATAATTATGAATACTTCTTTACACGAGAATTTCCTGGAACATGCTTCCTCTTATGCTCTATTCGCTCCTCATATGCTTCATCCTTATACCTCTTTGGCTCACTTGGTTCCAAATTCTTCCACTTTGCTAGAATTGCAACATTCCCCTGTAAAAGGATGACAAACAATCTTATTTATTTCTCTCACCATATTTTGGACATCATTTTCTCTACAACAATTATATTGCCTACCTCTTTAACATTATGAAACTTTCCTTTATTTTTCCTATAAAATTCAGCCCTAGAAATGAAAACATATGCCTGATTAGTACCATATTTATGGATATTACTCCTGTGCTTAAGGACATTTACTACTAAGTTTAGTTCTGTTACTACTACATTTCAACAAATTTAATACTATGTTTAGAGATTTCGCATAGAATACTTATAGTTTTAGAACTCTTACTCACAAGTTTAGGGACTTTGCTAATTGAATTAGGGAATTTTACTCCCAAGTTTAGACCAATTACTAATGTTGCTACTAGATTATCTCAGAACTTATTACAAAATGCAAAACTTATCCCAAATTAAGGTTTTAAATAAATCAACAATATCCAATACACAATAGCATAAAGCCAGTAGGAATTTCATATCCACAAGTCTAAATCTAGAGTCTTGTCATTCATTGCCCAAATTCCCTTAGCCAATAATACCGAGACATGCATTCGATTCTAATGTAAAAGCATGTACATACCAGCATTTTAGAAGGAATGAAAGTTTGAATCTTGTGACCTATCGAATGAGAAGAAGAGGTGCTACTTACCATTGATTCTCATAGATTTGTGAGCTCCAGAGAACCCGTCGAAGGCTAGGTCTAGCACACGTCCTTGAAATCGTTGAAGGATGCCCATTCAGTGAAAAATTGTCCAGGGATTTTAAGTGACCAGTTGCGAGAGAAATTGTCTAAGAATTCTTAGTTACCAATTGTAGGAGAAAACAGTTGAATGCGGCAATGGAGGGACGAGGAGTAAGAGAACTATGTTTGGAAGGCTTTTGAATTCGTTTTGATTCGAATGGCTTATGTTACAGAGAAAGGCATTTTTGTCTATTAACTTTTATTTGGTCCTGTAAAGTAATATTGATTTTTAAGGTCCTTTCCAGTAAATATTAGGTAATTTGGGTCCTCCGTACTAATTTTTTCAAAAATTTACAAGCAAAACATATATACCAAAAAATATATAAGTTCGCTGTGTCACTGTTACAAAGGAGAATCGTGACCATATATATGCTTAATTTAAACTAGTTGTCCCTGTATGTTTTGTTGGGGACCGAGAAAGCTTACTGGTTGATCTGATCACTGGAACCATCAAATTTGATGCAAGAGTAGGGAAATCTTACTATCCTTGCCCTTGGTTGATTAAGAAACAGTAATGTTAGCTTTAATTATATTGATTGGTTCTTATACCTCTCTCTCTTCTCCAAGAGGCCAACTACTCGTGCGGCTATCCTTTTCCAAGGTCACACCTTCGATAGCCACCGCCCCATATATCGATCTCACCCAGTCTACACCTCACCTTTAAGATTCTTCACAACCCCTTCTTCTCTACTCACTTCCACTACTGCTTCCATTCTTCCCTACCAAGGACGACGGGAAGCTTCCTTCTCAAGCTCATGCCCCAGATAACGGAGCCGCCGCCCAAGCCAAACTCCGACGCGACAAGTCTCCGATTTCTCCGATGGTGAGGACGCCGTTCTGATCGTCAATGGGGATCTTGTTGGTGGTGATATCGAGTCCTTTGTCAGAACCTGGCTCGATATCACCACCAACAAGATCCTCACTGAAGATCTTGCACACACAGACGCAGAGAGAGATAAATAATTAGGTATACATTTAAAGGATAGCAATTTGGAGCGATGTCATAATTGAAGTCATGCAAACTGGCTTCCACGAAGCTTAGTCAATAAATCCTCCTGATGGCGTGATTATCGTGTCCCATCTATTCGTAGTGCCTATTTAAGCAAAATTAATCCCTACAAATACGCATTTGTTTAAGGAACCCTCGACGGAAGTGGTTACTTGTTGGATAAAGCAGTAGTTATGTATTGGTTTTTTTTTTTTTTTTGGTAAGGGAAACGCGGCCGAAGCCAGGAAAAAACAAGCTACAGTCTTATCAGGAGGCAAAAGGGCCCCAGCTACATCAGCATGCATACTCGGAAGGATAAAATCAAGAGGTTCTCACCAAAAAACAATATCTTACAGCAAAATCCAAGATAATGTTAGGCATGATAAGTAGTTATGTATTTGGTTCTAAGATAAAGCTCAATATTTAATTGTCATTTATTCTACTCTATAATATAATATATTTATTGTTTCAGTGGCTTTCATGATTCTTAAGATGCAAATACTCTATCTAACAAAAGGCAAGGCTGATTTGGCTAATTAATCAATCGTGAACAACACGCAAAAGAATCAATATTTCACCACTTTTAAGGTGAAGTCTCCAGGGAAGGCCAACAAAGCTGTGTGAAAATTTGAAACTACGCTTCTACTTCCGCGATTTCGAGTTTCCACCGATTTCTTCACTTTAGATTAATTATAAAAGATTTAGGTGGTATTTAGTTTATGAATGTCTTAACTCGTGTGCCTAAAACTTTATTTATAAGTTAAAAAAGTTGAGGTTGATATATATATACTTATTTTTTATATTATTTAAGGCATACAACTCATAAATTTTAAATTTTAAATTTATTATATAACTAAATATTTATATATAAATTTTTATGTAATTAAAAAATGACTTTCTCATGCACCAATAAAAAAGGCAGTGGAATTGGCTTTGGGGTCAAATAGCTTTTTGATGCGTGCAACGTATAAGATTATCTAAATGTAACATTAATTTGAAAAAAAGAAGACTGAATTACACTTGATACATCTTACTTTAAATATATCATCTAATTTTTTTGACATTTAATATATTATAAAAATAATTTCCATTAGTTGCTTTTAGTCGATAAAATTAACTTAATGTATAAAAAACATTTCTTTCAAAGTACGAAAATTTTAAATTATTTTTACTATCATATAAAGAATAAAACCATTTTATTTTAGCCAGCTTGACACTACAAAAAAAGAGAATTTAGGGAGAAAATTTTCCTTGTTATTTCATTTCTATAATGCCTCATCGAGGTTATAGCAAGGGTACAACAAGAAAATGTTCCCTCACTATACTGTAGTTGCTAATTGGCAAAGAAAATTTTCTCTCCTCAATCCCACTCCAAAATCCCTCATAGACCAAAATGCTAATAGCAAATACCTTGCCAAATTTCATTGCTATAATGGGATTATTTTTTCCAATTCTCTTGGCTTTTAGTGAAGGAATTTTTTAGGGAGGAGATTCCCTTGATAATTTCCCTTGCAATTCCCAAATGAATAAATTAAGAACTATTGAAATATGTATCATTTAGGTTGGCCTTTCCTCCTCCTCCTTAGAGACCTCCATATTATTAGTGTCTTTGTGAAGTCATCATTGAACTAAACATTTGATAGATTATGTATTTCTTCTTCCATTGGAGCATGTTCATTGAATTATGCAATTACTAATTCATTATCTGTAATAAAGAAATGTTACACATCTCTTGGAGACATGTCTTCCTATTAATAATCAATGGTGTTGACTTTATCATAGCTTTGCAAGCGACCTTCCATTCACCACCATCTCTACCACCAACAAGTGAGAATCTTGGTTAGTATACTTGTTGTGCCTATTAGGCCAGTACAAATATGTTAGAGGTTTGAAAGGTTGTTTAAGGCTTAACGTCAACCAACCTATACATGCCATCAAACTTGATACCATTGTTCTGGTGAAACCAATGGCATTAAAACAAACTTACTCTATTTTGGACTATTAAATATGATAACTTTACGATATCCTCAGTAATACCATAGTAGTATAATTCATCATTCTCGTACATACTAGCCATTATCTAGACATCATTGTTCATAGTTGTTTTATTCTGGTCATATTCTTTTGTGTGGAATCTATATCCATTGACTATTATGTCATTAAAACACTTTACCAACTTTGATGGACCAAAAATTAAGTTTTGAATCATTGGATCATCAACTCACCTATATTTTACCAAGGGACTATTGAACAATTCAATTATAGGAAAGACATGTTACATTACCACACTAAAGATATAAACTTACAAGTTGTTCTAACCATTTAGCAAATTCCGCATCCTAATATGTCAACATTTCATCATAACTAATGTTAGGCCTTTGTTCTATAAGTGAGTCTTTGAATTTCTTAATAAATGAAAGTAGTGTCAAAATTATCAATTGTGAGAGGTAGATATAGATAAGTCATTCTAATTAAATAAGATATATGTGTAAGATATTAGAGATAAGGCTTAACTTTAATGCAGTGGACCAAAACATATGTCTCAGCAATAAAAAAATCGATGTTCATGAGGAACCTTATGCGACCTCTCGTTATGGGAGTGATAAAAATGTACAAATATGGATCAATAGTGACCATAAGTGTCATGCCCACCATTTTCATTTCAAGGGACCTGAGCACATCTAATTTGAAGGTGTGACTTAAAATATAGTGAGACAAAGTTAAAGATCTTTTTGAGTATGTATGCCTTGCAAATGGAGTCCCCAACTCTACGCTTGCTTTTTAGCTTCCTCTTTAGATACAACATACACCTCACAACTGTAGATATCTATCTATATTGTATAGGACCTCCAACCTTACTCTTATATGGTAGACGCACAACCAAATATTTCATGACATCAAAGAACATGGGTGGAAATATATTTTTTTTTCAACTTGTAAACTATTTCAACAATAAACCTTTTTTCATTCTCCTATCAAATACTTGAATCTCAGATGCCTGCAATTCTTCTAAAAGGCTAAGTTTAGTTAGTGCTCCCTTTATTGGTTTGGCTAACACATCAAGAAATGCTAGTATAATTATCTGATGACTATAATTTAGCATACCATTGCCAAAGGATAAAATAAATTTTGTCCCTTGCATTAGTGCTAACAACTTAACCACTTTTTCTCATCTACAAGGTATTACTACCTTAGTGTAGAAAGTGGAATAGTTGTTCAAGTAATATAAAATGGATATTGAGTCCAAATATTATATCCCACAAGGAGTTAGGGAATGAAGCAAAGTCTTCTTGGTCTATAGTGAAGAAAAGCAAATGAAAGTAAAGGCTAATTATTTACCCTAACTTAAGCTATAACTAGTATCCTAATTTCTTAGCTGGTTGCACTCAAAAAGTTGTATAAATTAACTAATGAAAGAAAATAAAATGACTTAAGACCTTTACAAGTAAAAGACTCAAAAGGTAGGACCTAGTTGTTGTAATAGATATAGAAATCACACCCCTACTCATTATTAGTGTCTAGTAATTATGCACTAGCAAAGTTCCTAGAATGGTTGAATGTGCCTTGTAATTATCAACCTATCTTACTTAATAAATCTTCCTTAGGAGGTGTTTTACAATTACCTAAGTTCAATTTATTAATGAGCTTCATTAAGATCATTGAACTTATAGAACAACTAAGTTCTTGGACATGCCTTGCAACTATCTTATACCTAGTTTCTATTGCTACACTCCATCAAACACTCTCTAAGTATTCTCCTAAGAATGATATAATTGACATCTTAGAGTATCTAAGTCTAATAAGTGCCTCGTAATTATACCATGCTTAAACTCAATCTTATCATTTCTATCTCATCATAAATTACATCTAAAACTTAGCTATGTGCCTTGCAATGGACCTAAATCACAAATTATAACTAAACTTGATAATGCAAACAAGAAGACATGAAAATTGACAATCATATAATACTATAAATTATGTAAACATTGATAAATACTCACAAAACATTATTATAATAACAACAATATCAATTCAAACAACTAGGATCATAAATGAAATTAACATAATAAAAGATATAAATAGAAAATAAATTAGACATTTAGATAAAGAAGTTAAGAGGAGATTAAATTGAAGAAATTAAAAGTCAAAGATTTGCAATCCTACACCTTTTCAATTAGTGAAATCCACCTTAAAACCTTTAAATCTAACTGTAAATTAGCTATTGGATGTTTAAAAGATCTCTAGCTTCCTCCTTTACCCAAAAGTCCTTTAATGAATTGTCTAGATCTGATTTAAATTGACATAAATTAGGAATTCACATTTTTAACATAAATCGGGAATTTAAGTTTCTAATGCATCACCTAGGTAATGAACCCATCCATGCTTTGCCTTTAGCAATCACATTGCCTAGATGATACGATTGAATGCCTAGAAAAGTCCATGTCTCTTGAGCTTCTAATTTCTTCCCTAGTGCTTGTAATGGAGCGAACTAGATCATTTTCTAAGAAGTCAATTTTGTTACAAAATGCCAAGCAGCTTGTTCAACATTATCATCAGTGATATGGCATTTTTGCACAATACTCTTCCTTTCTTATCAATTTAACTCGATTGAATGTGAATTCAAGACATCATCATTCATAGAATTTCAGCTTCATTAAGTTTTCAATATTTTGATTTTAAAATCTGAAATCTAATTGCCATGTATTCGTTCCTTCCGTCCTTTATTCAATTTGAAATTTGACCCAACTTCCTTTTTGAAATCTAATTAACTTGTTAACATCAATATGCTTGATTATGCCTTGTTGCCAATATAATTCCTTGACTTCCTTGTGGGTGATGATCTATTGAACTTGTCAAATGGCTAGAGTGCTTTTTTTTCGTTGCAATATGTGCAAACTTAACTTCTCTTTTATCTATTATCATGTATGTTAGATTAGTAGATTCTTGACCAAACTTGCCTTGGCTAGAAATTTGTTTCCTACTTCAAATAATATCTTTCATTATATTTGGAGAAAATGCATCAGAAATAGTGTCATTTTAGGCCTTTTTCCCCTATAAAAAAATAGTCCATTTGTGAACATTGTATTTTGTCTTGGCATGCTCCAAAAATAATAATAAAATTAAATTAACAAAAAAATAGAAAAACAAAAAAAAGAAATGAAAGGCCAAATAAAAATGGACTAGAAGAAAAAAAGAAAATAAAAAATAAAGTAAGGTAATAAAAAAGAGTAAAAAAATGTATTAAAAAAAAAAAAAGAAGAGAGAAAGGAGAAGCCCAAAAAAAAAAAAAAGAAGAAGAAAAGAGTAAAATTCTGAGGCCTAATCTAAGAGAGCCCAAACCATCAAAAAAATAATAATAACAAAAAAGGGAGCCCAATATGAAAGGTTAAACGTAAAACCATATCTTCTTCCTCTAGGCCAAATTCTAAAGCCCAAACCCAAAAAGAGAGACCTAAAGAAAAGCCCAACATCCTTAAAACAAAATTAAAAAAAAAAAAAAAGAAGAAGAAGAAAACATTAAAAGAAGAAGAAGAAGAAAACAAAAACAAAATAAAAAAAGATAGACAAAAAAAAAAGAGAAACAAAAAAATTTGGAATTAAAACTAAAAATTAAATCTAGAATATCTATTAAAAAAAGAAAAGAAAAAACAAGGGCTAAAAATAAAATTGTTTACCATCTTTAAGAAAATAAAAAAAAATCAAAAATAAAAAAAGAGAGTAAAAAAAAGAACAGTGAAGCAAATACAAAATCCTCCAGTTACAATTCCTGTGCGGGCTTACTAATCTGATTTCAAAAGCTCAAGCAACAAAAAAAGAGAGGGACTTCTCAAAAAATAAAAAAATAAAATAAAAGGGAGTACCCAATCTAATGCCTAAATGATTTTATCTAATGGGCTCCATTTTACTAAATGCTGGCCCAAAAACACCAAGAAAAGTTGTTATTATCAGAATCCACCAAAAAAAAACCAAGCCCTAACTGCATCCATTTTTTGATCCTTTTTCTCTTTCGCACGACTAGGGCGGAGGGACCACATTCACACTCACCCACAGAGGAGAATTGGAGGCATAACTCCAAAAAGTTAATCGTACAAAAGGGGATGAAGAGGTTAGTGGAGCAGGAAATCACGAAGGATTTCTGGTGTGAGGAGCAGAAGGGGACCATAGGAGGAACGCTTATAAAAGGCAAAGGAGAAAGGGCGAGGAGGAGAGAGTGAAAATTTAGAGGGAAAGAAAAGGGGTTTTTTTCGCATAGGAGAAGGGATTAAATCGATTACAAAAACTAGTGATTCGAGAAGAGGGATTCGAGAAAGAGACCATAGGTGCGAGAGACAAAGATCGAAGGAGCATCTTCCAGTAATTTTAAAAGTCATTCTCCTTTGCTCGAGCAATGCGTATCAATTTTTCTCAAATTATCGGTCATTTCATTGAAGCAACAAATTCAGAGAGGTATTTTTCCTTGCTTCCCATTTACTTCGCCTCTGGAATTCGGTTCAGATGTCTATGGGTAGTTAAAATTATTTGGTAAATGATATGAAGTTATAGGATTCAAAATCACAATCCTTAGTGTTTGTATTTGGTTTGCGTCTAGAAGGATTTATGAGTTTCATTCTCTATTGCCTACTTGTTGGTTAATTCCCCCATTTGTTTATGTTTGAATGTGAAATTTGCTTCTTTGCTCTTGTCAGGTAAAAGGAAACTTAGGAACACCCTAACAAGTTATATTCGCAGATTTTAATGGCATTTTTTGCTTAGAATTTGAGTTGAATTTGGCTAAACTTCTCTGGCAGATATTGATTTAGTATAAGGGATTTTAGATGAGTCATCGCATACTTTACTCTGTTGATATATTAATCTATTTGTTTTGCTCGAGCACATCATGAGTTGACTTGTGTTAAATCGAGTTTATCCACTTTGTTATGTTCGGATGAGATTGTGGACAGGGTCTTCTTGATATGAAATTTGGCATGTCTCTAGAGCTTCTTAGGAAGCTAAATTGGGTAATATTTGAAGGTCTAAGGAATATTTGGCAAATTGTTGAAATTGGAGAATTTTTTGATTTTGGCTAGTTCTTGTGCTAATAGGTTTGAAAATGAATCTATGTCATTCATGGACCAAAAGGTGTCCAATTGTCATGAAATTTTTTAGGCATAAACTAGACATCCATAGTGACCTATATCAATTAGGAGTACCTCAATTGGAGGTCTGTAGAGGGAGAAATAACTTTTTTGAAGTTTTGTGTCAGTATTAGGGAAGCCATCCGACCTTTGTTATTGTTCCATCAGTTTTCGAGCTCTAAAGGCTACTAAAATAATCTAAACTTATTTTTCTCCTCTAGTTAACATCTTTATCTTTTCAAATTAGTATAGTTTTCTAGATTTGATTTTTTTGAAATTAGTTATGAATTTTTGTAGTTTATGACAGTAAGTTACATCAGTACCAGGGACAACTAGACCTCTGTCTCTTTCTTGATGTCAAACATAATCTAAATGCTGAGATTATGATTGAAAATTATTTTTCGTGTAAATTTAACACTTATAACTTTCTAGAAAGTTATAGTTTACTTGATTCCTATTTTTTTAGAATTAGTTATGATTTTCCAAAATTAGAGCCAAAAATATGACTTTTGGGCCCGTTTTGAGAAATTATGTTTTGGGGTTTCTGGCTCCATATCCATGGTTCATGAGTTGTTTTATGCTATCTATGAGTTTTATGAAGGGAGTTTAAGTAGATAATATGATTCATGGGTTCATGGGACCCACTTGGTAAAACATGACTGAGTAAACCCTAACTTAAAGTGTAAAATACCACGGTTTTGGTCCTTTTCTTTGGAAATCTTATAGAATCAAGCCTAAAGGAAGATTAATTAAGGTTAATACATTATGGTGTTACATTTTTGGTATTAGAGCAAAGGTTCAGGCACTTTTGCTCGGTGTTGGACTCTTAAATGATGTGATTTGTTGTGTTTGGTGTGAATTGCCATGGAAGTGGTAGCATACATATGCATATATGCTTGAAATACAATTGTGAACTGAGGACTACTACTTCTTTTCAGATAAGATGGTTAAGACTAGATGGGGCAGGGGTAGAGGTAGGCCACCTAGATTTCAGAGAGTTGAGCCAGCGATTCTGATTGGGCCTGAGGATCCTCTGCGGACCATCATAGAGAGGCTTGACCGGTATGAGGCCATGATGGGCCAGCATAAAGAGATGTTGGAACAACAGAGGTACACATGCATTTGCAAGATACCCTGGCCAAGCAAGAAGAAATCAGGAGAGAAGCCCCTGTACCTCAGTCATCCACATCTGGCATTCCAACTGCACCTCCTCAAGAGCCTGCTGCTCCTCAGACCCAGACGCCTATCCAGAAACCATTAAAATAGTTTAGGCAGAACAGTCCACCCTCGTTTGATGGGGAGTTAGATGCGATAAGGCTGAGACTTGAGTTATGGAGCTGGAGAAATATTCTCAGTGATGGATTGTACCACCGAGCAGAAAGTTTAGCTCACCACTTTCATGCTACAGAAAGAAGCTGATAGGTGGTGGCGTAGCACAAAACCCCTGATGGAGACTAAAAACATAATGATCACTTGGAAAAGCTTCTTCGTCGAGTTTTATGAGAAATATTTCCCTAGTTCAGTGAGGAAGAAGAAAGAGATGGAATTTATGAGTTTGAGACAGACGGATAAGATGATTATAGACCAATATATGGCCAAGTTCATTGAGTTGTCTTAGTATTCCTCTTACCTCCAAAGGTATGATGATAAACCCTGGAGATGTGAGTAGTTTGAGATTGGGTTGCAGCCCCTAATTAGCGACAGAGTTACTCCAAAACGGATTAAGAAGTTTAATACCCTTATGAAGGTCAGCAGGGTGATTGAGAATAATCTGCAAGCTATAATGCCTGCTGCGGCTATAGCTAGTCAAAAAGGGGCCTCGGAATAAAAAAGATCAAAACTAGAGGAGGGTTCTAGCATGACACCTAGCACCAAGAGGAGAGGCAAGGCACCATGGAATAGAAGGCCACAAAGGGGCAAGTCGATGCCACCTCCTCAGAGCCAATCATCCTTCCAGCAGTTTTCGGTGACATGTTTTAAGTGTGGGAAGCCGAAGCACATTACTAGGAATTGTTCCTAGGTGGACACAGTGGCTCCTCCTAAGCCGCAAACCCAGAGCCAAGTGTTCACCCTCACTCAACATGAAGCCAGTGCATCCCTCAATTTGATCCGAGGTATGCTGATAGTGAATGTCTTTCCTGTAATTGCTATATTTAATTTGGGTGCTAGTCACTCGTTTATATCCTATGACTATGTGAAGCAATTAGGTTTGGCTGTTAATGTCTCGCCATTTAATTTGTCTGTCACTACACCTACTGAAAGCCACGTGGTTATTTCCCATACTTGTTTAAATGTCACTGTTCAATTCAATCATTGTCATACCAAGATTGCTTTGATCTATATGCCCTTCCATGATATTGATTTGATTGTTGGTATGAACTGGTTAGCCGCGAATAATGCAATACTTGATTATGAACACTAAACCATTTCTTTACCTGCTTATGGGACCACACCTAGGGTAAGAGTTGAGTTATCCTTTGTGACTACTACCCAGGCTATGAGGTATTTAAAGTGTGGATGTCAAAGGTTTCTAGTCTTTTTCTGTATTCAGGCTAAGGTAGAAGAAGGGATAAAGGAGATCCCTATTGTCAGGGAATTCCCAGAGGTTTTCCTTAAGGATTTTGACTTTAGTAGTCTACCCCCTGAGAGAGAGCTAGAATTCCCTGTAAACATAGTGCTTGGGGCTAAACCGGTGTCTAAGGCTCCTTACAGAATAGCTCCCACTAAGCTCGCTGAGTTGAAAAGGCATATAGAGGAATTATTAGAGAAAGGGTTTATCTGCCCTAGTGTTTCACCTTAGGGAGCTCTAGTATTATTTGTGAGAAAGAAAGATGGTAGCTTGCGTTTGTGTATCGATTATAGAGAGTTGAATAAAATTACCATAAAAAATAAATATCCTCTCCCTAGTATCGATGATTTATTAGATCAGTTGGTTAGGGTATCTGTGTTTTCCAAGATAGATTTGAGATTTGGATACCACCAGTTGAGAGTGAAAACTAAAGATGTCTCCAAGATGCCTTCAGAATGAGATATGGGCACTATGAGTTCCTTATGATGCCATTTGGGCTGACGAATACTCCTACTGTGTTCATGGATTACATGAACAGGATATTTAGATTGTATCTAGATCAGTTTGTGGTGGTCTTCATTGATGATATTCTAATATACTCTAGATGTTTTAAGGAGCATGAGAGGCATTTGAGATTAGTTCTAAAGACCTTGAGAGAGAAAAGGTTATATGCTAAATTTAGTAAATGTGAATTTTAGCTGATTGAGGTGAGATTCTTAGGTCATGTGATCTCACGAGATGGGATCGCAGTTGATCCCCATAAAGTTGAGGCTGTGTTACAGTGGGATAGACTTAGAACGATCACCGAGGTTAAGAGTTTCCTAGGTTTGGTATAGTACTATAGACAGTTCATTTAGGGCTTTTCTCATATGGCCTTACCACTGACGAGGTTGACTAGGAAAGAGACACCTTTCGTGTGGGATGATAGATGTGAGAGGAGTTTCCAAGAGTTAAAGCTCCGTTTGACCACTGCCCCTGTACTGATTATCCCTGACCCTAGTAAACCATTTGTGGTTTATTGTGATGCCTTAAGCAAAGGGTTAAGATGTGTGTTGATGCAACAGGATAGAATAATGGCATATGCCTCTAGGCAATTGAGGCCTCATGAGAAGAATTATCCCACGCAGGCCTGGAGTTAGCCGCCGTAGTATTTGCTCTAAAAATCTGGAAGCACTATCTGTATGGTGCTACCATAGAGATTTATAGTGACCACAAGAGTCTAAAATACCTATTCGATAAAAAAGAATTGAATATGAGAAAGAGGAGATGGATGGAGTTCCTGAAAGATTATGATTATGTGCTGAAATGCCATCCAGGCAAGACCAATGTGATGGCAGATGCCCTAAGTAGGAAATCTATCCACGTTACCCATATGATGATCAGGGAGCAAGAGCTCCTAAAGAAGTTTAGAAACTTGAACCTTTATTGTTATGTGGTATTGGGTAAATTGTATCTGAGTGAAACCTGAATTAAGAATGTATTAAGAACCCAGATCTTAGATGCCCAGCGAGAGAATAAGTTCCTGAGATAGATCAGGAATGAGATTTTCCAAGGTAAGACCTTAGATTTCAGGGTGTCTGAGGATGGTATAATAGTATACCGAGATAGAATCTGTGTGCCTAGTCGAAATGAGTTGAGAGAAAGTATTTTAAAATAGGCACATAAAAGTAAGTATACTATCCACCCAGGTGCCACCAAGATGTATTAGGATTTGAAATAGATTTTTTAGTGGCCAGGGATGAAGAATGATGTGACAAATTACGTGGCTCGATGCCTAGTGTGTCAGAAGGTAAAAGTAGAACATCAAAGACTCGCTGAGTTGTTGTAACCCCTAGATATTCCTAAGTAGAAGTGGGATAGTATAGCAATGGACTTTGTTATAGGGTTATCCAGGACATTCTCTGGACACGATGCTATTTGGGTAGTTGTAGATAGACTGACGAAGTTTGCACACTTTTTAGCTATCAGGACTACTCATACACTGGATAGATTAGCCCAATTGCATATTAGAGAGATAGTACGACTTCAGGAGTACCTAGGAACATAGCTTTAAGATAGAGACCCCAGGTTCACATTAAACTTTAGGAGGACGTTACAACATGCCTTAAGGACCAGGTTACGATTTAGTACTGCATATCACCCCCAGATAGATGGTTAGACTGAGAAGACCATTTAGACCTTAGAGGACATGCTGAAGGCATATGTATTAGAAATGAAGGGTAACTGGGATGCGTATTTACCATTAATAGAGCTTACTTAAAATAACAGTTACCATTTTAGTATTCAGATGGCCCCTTATGAGGCTTTGTATAGGAGAAAATGCAGATCCCCTCTATGTTAGGTTGAGCTAGGCAAGAGAAGCATGATAGGACCTGAGATTGTGGACTAACTACCTGACAGATAGAATTAATTAGAAAGAGACTCCTCATGGCCCAAAGTAGGCAGAAAAGCTATGCCAATAAGAGAAGGAGGCTGTTAGAGTTTAAGATTGGAGACCATGTATTCATCCGAGTGTCTCCAGTGATGGGGTGGGTCAGTCAATAAGGGCAAGGAAACTCAGTCCCAGGTATATTGGTCCATTTGAAATCCTTGAGAAAATTGGACCCATGGCTTACCGAATAGCCTTACCTCCTAACCTAACACAAATCCATAATGTTTTTCATGTCTCTCAGTTGAAAAAATACTTATCAGACCCCTTACATATTATAGGATATGAGCATGCACAATTGCCGGAAGATCTTCCCTATGTAGTGAAACCGAAGAAAATTATGGATGTTAAGTTGAAACAGTTGAGAAGTAAGAACATTCCTCTGGTGAGAGTGGTCTGGAAAGGTCTAACATCTAAGGAAGCAACCTTGGAATTGGAGAGTGAAATGAGAAAAAAATATCTAGAGTTATTCCCTTGAGATATGTATTTAAATTTTGAGGATAAAATTTTTTTTAAGAGGGTAGAAATGTAACAACCAAAAAGTGCTAAAAAATTTTTTTTAGTCCTAAAATTTTTCTAAGTCTGCTGGTTACAACCTGGCTATAGCGAATGTACCTGTTTGCTATAGCGAAAAATGATCTAGCTATAGCAAATGTACCTATTCGCTATAACGAGAATGCTTCTAGCTATAGCAAGTTCAGGCATCTCATACAAAAACTAGGGGGTTCCTTGCCATAGCGGGAGTCGTAGTGAGAACAAGGATTTGGGACTGATATGTGCTTGACGTAGCGAAGGTTAGTCCAGAAAAGTGTGAAAAAGGAGAATTTTGCTTCTTAAAGCGTCCAGACCCTCTCCTTTTCTTCTAATCGACCTAAGCTTCATCTAAAACAGAGAAAAAGGCTTGAGAAAGAGAGAGAGAGAAACTAAGAGAGAAGGAAGGAAAGCAAGAAAGAAAGGTAAGAACCCTTAAAGCTTTTTATGCTTCTTCTTCTTAACATTATTCTTCTCCTTCTAAGTTTCCTTTCCATGGTGATTGAGTAAGATAGCTCTGTTCTGATCTAGAATGAGCAAGAAAGCCCTTGAATTAGAGTGTGATAAGTTAAGAAATACAAAAGAAGTAGAAGAAGAGTTAGTGAAATTCTAGAGGAAAAACCCTAGTTCTTACACACTTTGTAGGGTTTACCTTGATGAAGAACCCCCTAGCCTTGTGAGTGTTTATTTAAGTGATAAGAGAGTAATTGCATGTTATTTGTTGTGTCTAGGCTCAAGAGACTTAGCTTTATCTAGTTGTGGTGTTGAGATCACGAAAGACAAAGAGAAATCAAAAGGGAAGACTTGTGTTAGCTTGTAAGGTAGCTCTCCACTCTTTCTTGTTGTATTCTTGGATGTATATAGTCATTGTATGCTTGTGTATGTGCTTATATTGTGAGACGTGCCATTTGATGAAATTTGATGATCGTGTCGCACAATCTCAAATAAAACTAGGTAGCAAAATAAATTTGTAGATAATGGTGCAACCTAGGTCATCTTCCCAAGGAGTTTGTGCCTTAAATTGTTTATGAAAGAGCATTCTAAGTGTTACTAATTAAGACTTATTTTGGGGGGTTTGATATGCTAGAATTTAATTGAACTAAAATTAATTGACAAGAATTAGAAATCTAAAACTAAGTTCAAGTGATTAGTCAAGTAAATATGGTAACTAGCTTTCAATTGGATTCCCTAGAGTTCAATTATCCTTACTCTTTAGTGCATCCCTCATAAGGCTCTTGAATAACCATCCAAGATTCAACTCATCAATTGTTCAAAGAAATTTGCAACTACAAGAAACCTTAAACAACTAATTAATTGAATTAAAAATAAGAACACACTACACTAATTTTGATTGATTTATACAATGCACTCAAGATGCTAATTCACCAATTAGATTAATTAACCCCTCAAACAATTAATTGCACGAAAGTTCCAGCTAACTAATCCAATAACCATTGCATCAATTAGCCCAAAATCAAGAGGAATTTAGAGGTCAATTGTACAGCATTAATTCTGGAATTTTTACAAATAGATAATGATCACAAATAAAATTCCGAAATTCGATGTAAGATCAATCCAAAAATTAACTCAATCCAGTAATTTCAGTAATTAAATTCCTAAACCAATAAGCTAAACCTAGTCAAATTAATAAAAGAACTAATATTGAAATTAAAAGATTGAGTAAGAGGGTTTTATCCAAATTGATGAAAAGATGTGGAGCTCAAATCTTCATTTAGGAAAATCCAATCTTCAGCTAGCCACTAAAAGGAATTCAAGCTGCCATGGAGGAATCAATTGGAGGAGAATCAATCAAAGAGACTGCAGCCATCGAGAAAAAATTCTTCTCCTTCAGCACTGGAACCTCTCGTCCTTTTTCTGCCGTCTCGCATTCCTCTCTTTTTTTTTCTTTTTCCCAGCCGCTGGAACTCACAGCGTCTTTTATCTCCGTAGCCTTCTCTCTAGGTTTTTTTTTTCACATTCTCCTAATTAATCACGTGCCCCTCAGCTTCTGATTTTGCATGCTGAAGTCATGCAATTATTCCTTATCTTCCAGCTCTTTTCCCACGTCAGCCCGAATGCATTTTTCTTCTTTGCTTATGTGAATGTGGGTCCCGTTTGTAATGGACGAAGTGATGGCGTTATTCACGTGCTACGCCTTGTGCTTTATTTATTATTTTTCCACGTGCTCAGCTCATTAATCTCCAGCTCTTCTTCACGTGTTCTCCCTTCTCTAATTTCAATCATCTGAAGCTCCCTTGTGCGTGTAAAAACGTGGGCCCCATTGCTTTTTATTTTATTATAATCCACATGCATCCCAGACACAGACTCGCATCTCTTCTTCACTGTTCACGTCATGTTCCACGTTCCTCTCTCTGCATGTGTGTGTTGCTTTGGTTCTGCCCTACTGCTGCTCCATGCATTTCTTCATCATATTTATGCATCCACGTTGCTTCTTGTAAGTGCTGTAGCTTCTTGTGTGAGTGCAGAACCCGTGGCTTCTTCCTCTTGCTCAGAGCTTCCTTCGAATCATGCAGCTTTTCATTTACGTTAAAACCAAGCTTTAGCTCCATGCGTCTTCGTTTTTCAGCTCAAAGCTTCTGTTCGCAGCACCTAAACTCAAGCTTCTCACGTTGGCTCTGCTCACGCAAGCTTTCACGTCCAGACTTCATGTGATTTTCTCCACTTCTACATGCAAATTCCTCATTGTTCTTCTCTGTTCAGCTGCTGCACTTCCTCTCTACTTCTGTACACAACCACGTAAGACTTAACTCTATTCTTCCTTTCCCACGTTGCTGCCTCCCACGTGAAACCTGTAGCTTGTGTCTCTGTTTCTCAACGTGCAGTTCTGCGTGAGTTTGTGCATGTGGCAGCCTCCTTCTTGCAGCTCAACGTCTTCATGCATCTACGTTTTAGCTTCGCTGTAGCTCCTGTCAATGCTGCTTCCCATTTGTTCTTGCTCACGAGGTTCTGCATGTTGCTGTCCAGCCCAGACTTCCTTTGTTTTACTTTCTTCCCTTGCCACGAGTTTCCTTTCAACCTTCCCTTCATGCAGCTCCATTCATTGTGTTGCCTCTTCTTTGTTCCAGCCACTTAGGATTGCATGGTGTTTGAACCTCATACCTTCTCCAATTCAATTTACCATCCAAGCTTTAATTGTCCATTGAAATTCTGCACACAAAAATTGGAAGGTATTAAGTGGAAATATTCAAAATTTATTTAAGATGAATTTAAGCATTAAGAATCAATAATTTGCAAATTAATTCCTCAATTGTAAAAATGGCAAATTAAAATCAAATTCCACTTAATTAAATTTCTAAAGCCATCATTGCACACTAAAACACCTAAGTTAGGGGATTAAAATATATAAAATATCATGATTATCAAATTTCCCCACACTTAAACTTTTGCACTCATGGGCAAAGCTCAAGACTTCAAGAAGAGACTAATGGAAAAGAAATCAAGAGAAATGGAGTTGTATAAATCACTTAGCAAAAGGAAGCTCAAAGCAAATCAATAACTCAATTCTCCAAGTCATGTCACTTGCATTAATGCAACAAGTACCATGGCAATACACTTTATCAAAAATGAAATGCAATGAAAGTCCCTCACTTGGATTTGTGTTTATCACTCTCTTCTTTAGTGTTTAGGATGAAATGCTTACTCTCAAATTCCATCCTACCCAACCTTACTACCATAAGCTTGGCAATCATCTACATCTCCACCACCAAAATCAAATGCCAATGAATGAATCAAAAGGTCTTTATTATGGTTGTAATGTAGGCTAAGGTATGAAACAAGTGGTAAACAAAAGAATGAAGGAAATTCAAAAGCAAATCGGATGCTTAAAATCATCAAGAGCATTAAAATAAGAATAAGGATGGAGTAAAAGTGCATCTCAAGGCCCTTTTAACCACAAACAGAAAAATATGCACTAAGAGAACAACTTTACTTCCCTTTTTCTTTTTCTTTTTTTTTCATGAATTTCTTTTTTTTTTTTTCAACTGCTTCTCTTTTGCTTTGTTTTTTTTTTTTTGGAATACTCTTGAAGAAGAAGAAACAAATGGCCTATAAATGATGTGCGAATTACACCTCCATCTACCTTAACAAGATATAATGCTCTTAATAATCAAAAGCATCCTAATCAAGGTAGGAAGAACATTGATTTGATTTTCATGGCTAGAAGGCTAACAAGGAAAAATATAAGGCCCAAATGGGAAAAACAAATGGATTAAACTCATATAGGTTAGCTTTTTGGCTCTAGCTAAAACAAAATAACAATGAATGCCTTAATCCTTTTCATCATGGCAAATGAATAAATGTGGCCTTGAATAAGATTCAAGCCAAGTTCTAGAGTAAAAGTAAGATAGGGGATACACACTAGAAATGAATAAGCAATAGGTTCAAAAATCTCACAGGGTAAATTGACTATCATCAAATTTCATTAAAGCAAAGCTAATTGCCACTTAACTTGCATTCTTAATGCAAGGTCAAATCCTTGTCAAATCAAGATATATCAAAGCCAGGATCCCCTTAATGCTAGCAACTTACACGAAAGCATAGTTTTTGGTTGGTTTTTTTTTTTTTACTGGAAAATAACACAAAACTAACTAAAAACCTAGAAACTAGAAAAATCAACTAACCAAAATAAAACAAAACTAAAAATTTATTTGTATCCCCCCCACACTTAAACATTACATTGTCCTCAATGCCAACACACAATCCAGTAAACAGATAAAGACAACACAATATAAAAGGGGAAAGGGAAAGAGTACAACCGAGGTTTAGGGTGGGTTATGAAGTTGGAGCTCCTCCTTGTTATCCCTTGGAACTCCTTCATAAAAGTGTTTGAGCCGATGTCCATTAACTTTGAATTTAGCTCCCGTTTGCTCATCCAAAAGCTCAACTGCACCAAAAGGGAAAACATTAGAAACTATATAAGGACCTTCCCATTTAGAACGAAGTTTACCTGGCATAAGCTTCAGACGGGATTTATAGAGTAGGACTTTTTGGCCAACAACAAACTCTTTCCTTGCTATCATCTTGTCATGGAATGCCTTTGTCTTGTCTTTATAGATCCTTGCATTGTCATAGGCTTCTAATCTGATCTCTTCAAGCTCTTGGAGTTGGAATTTTCTGTGAGATCCTACTTCATTCAAATCCAAATTGCATTTCTTCACGGCCCAGTAAGCTTTGTGCTCCACTTCCACCGGTAAGTGACATGCTTTTCCAAATACCAGCCGATAGGGTGACATGCCAATAGGAGTCTTGTAGGCAGTCCTATATGCCCAAAGTGCATCATCCAGCCTCTTGCTCCAATCTTTCCTATTCGGCTGCACTGTTTTCTCCAAAATTTGCTTCACCTCTCGGTTAGAAATTTCTGCCTGGCCATTTGTCTGAGGGTGGTATGGAGTAGCTACTTTATGCACAACACCATACTTGCTAAGCAAGCTATGCATACTTCGGTTACAAAAGTGAGTGCCCTGGTCACTGATAATGGCTCTAGGAATACCAAACCTACAGAAAATGTGAGAGCGAACGAACTCTACAACCACAGAAGAATCATCAGTCCTAGTGGGTTTGGCTTCCACCCACTTCGAAACATAATCAACAGCCAATAAGATGTATGAAAAGCCAAAAGAATTAGGAAAAGGTCCCATAAAATCAATGCCCCACACATAAAAGACTTCACAAAATAAAATGGGATGTTGTGGCATTTCATTTCTCCTAGATATGCTACCTGTTTGTTGACACCTAACACATCTTTTACAAAAATCAAAGGCATCACGAAATAGGGTAGGCCAATACAATCCACTATCTAGAACCTTCCTAGCTGTGCGTTTTAGACTAAAGTGACCTCCACATACTAGCGCATGACAAAAATTTAAAATAGAATCAAATTCTATATCAGGCACACAACGTCTAATCACTTGGTCACTACATAATCTCCATAAATATGGATCATCCCAAATATAATACCTAGCTTCACTCCTAAACTTATTCAACTGATATTTGGTCAAATCAACAGGTAGTTCAGAGGCAGCTAGATAATTCAATAAGTCAGCATACCATGGATAAAAACCATGCACAACACATAAATGCTCATCAGGGAAATCATCATCAATAGGTAAGGAATTTACCTTTGAAGGTTCAATTCTGCTTAAGTGGTCTGCCACTAAGTTTTCAGCTCCACTTTTATCCCGGATGTCAATGTCAAATTCTTGAAGTAGAAGCATCCATCTGATCAATCTTGGCTTTGCATCAGGCTTCTTCAGCAAGTACTTCAAGGCTGCATGATCAGTAAAAACAATGACTTTAGTATCAAGCAAATATGATCTAAATTTATCTAAAGCAAAAACAATAGCAAGAAGCTCTTTTTCTGTGGTTGTATAATTTGCTTGGGCCCCATCTAAAGTCTTGGATGCATAAGCAATCACATGGGACCTCTTATTCACTCTCTGGCTCAAGACTGCACCTACAGTAAAATTAGATGCGTCACATAAAAGCTCAAATGGGAGGGTCCAATCAGGGGGTTGAATAATGGGTGGGGAAGTCAAGCATTTCTTAAGTTCATCAAAAGCTGTTTTACATGCATC
This sequence comes from Erythrophleum fordii, assembly GCA_032878935.1. Taxonomy (NCBI): domain Eukaryota; kingdom Viridiplantae; phylum Streptophyta; class Magnoliopsida; order Fabales; family Fabaceae; genus Erythrophleum; species Erythrophleum fordii. The sequence goes on along the minus strand of JAVQMF010000049.1, from coordinate 3,983,771 downwards.
ATCAAATTGGAAATCAACATCTTTTTGTAACAACTTAGACAATGGCAAAGCAATTTTACTAAAGTTCTGAATGAATCTTCTATAAAAACCTGCATGACCTAGAAAAGATCGGACCTCCCGAACACATGTCGGGTATGGTAGAGAAGTTATAACATCTATCTTAGCTTTATCTACCTCTATGCCCTGTTCAGATATAATATGACCCAATACAATGCCTTTTCGAACCATAAAATGACATTTTTCAAAATTAAGTAGAAGGTTCTTCTCTATGCATCTAGCTAAGACTCTATCCAGACTATATAAGCAATCATCAAAAGAGTTCCCATATACAGTGAAATCATCCATAAAAATTTCTATACAATGTTCAAGGAAATCACTAAAAATGGAAACCATGCACCGCTGGAAGGTCCCAGGGGCATTGCAAAGACCAAAGGGCATTCGTCTGTAGGCATATATTCCAAATGGGCATGTGAATGTCATCTTCTCTTGATCCTCCGGAGCTATGCATATCTGAAAATACCCTGAAAATTCATCCAGAAAACAGTAGTGAGATTTACCAGCTAAACGTTCAAGCATCTGATCAATAAATGGGAGGGGGTAATGATCTTTTCTAGTGACTAAATTAAGCCTTTTATAGTCAATGCAAACCCTCCAACTATTATGTACACGGGTGGGTACCAATTCATTATTTTCATTTCGGATCACTGTGATCCCTGATTTCTTTGGAACTACCTGCACAGGACTAACCCACTGACTATCAGAAATAAGATATATAATACCAGCAGATAAAAGTTTAGAAACTTCCTTTTTAACTACATCCAGAATAAGTGGGTTCAGTCGCCTTTGAGGTTGCCTTACTGGTTTTGCCCCATCTTCCAACAGAATTCTGTGCATGCATGTATCAGGGCTAATGCCAGGTATGTCAGCTAAGGTCCACCCTATTGCTTGTTTTCTCCTCCTTAAGACCTCAAGAAGCTTTTCTTCTTCCTCTGGAATAATGTCACTAGCCACAATTACTGGAAGCTTCTCATCTTCCCCCAAGTAGGTGTACTTGAGATTGTCTGGAAGCGGTTTGAGCTCTAAGTTGGGAGCTTGCTCAACCGAAGGTATGAGTTGTTCAATTTCTTTCATGCCAAATACCTGTTCAGACAACTCACAGATAGAAGAAACAACTTCCCCGTCCTTGGGGATATCAGTAGTATGGGAAGAATTAAAAGAATCAGTAGTCGAGTGAATATCAGCATCATGATTTCCTAAACTATTCATATCAACATGCAAAGAATTATCAGTACCAGAAAGATCAATAAGACCGATAAAATCAACAGATGTTCTAGATGAAATAGAATCAATCTGATCAGTAATAGATTCTGTAGAGTTAATCTCATCATACAAGCTTAAAAATTCATCAATTTCTCTACATATAGTGCAAGAATGAGAGTCATCACAATTATGTCTCAAAGAATCATCAAGATCAGCAATATCATAGGATTCAGTTAACAAACTATCCCTAAAATCAGCACTGGCATTATCAACTAACATATCAATCAGGCTGATACTAAAAACAGAGTTATCATCACAAGGGTATTTCATGGCATCAAATATATTAAATTGTATCACATTGCCAGCAAACTCCATTTGAAGAGTACCCTCATGCACATTTATAATTATTTTAGCAGTTTTCAGGAAACGTCTACCTAAAATGAGTGGGGCATGTCCACTAGATCTATATCTATCATCCTCCATATTAAGGACATAAAAATCAGCTGGAAAAATCAAATCCTTTACCTTAACCAGAACATCCTCCAACACTCCTGAAGGATAAGCAATGCTCCTATTTGCCAGCTGCACAACCACTCTGGTAGGTTTCACCTCTCCCACCTGCAAAGATGAATAAACAGATTTAGGCATAACATTTATAGCAGCACCAAGATCAATTAAAGCATCAGAAAACTCAAAATTTCCAATGGTGCATGGAATTGTAAAAGTGCCCGGATCTTGACACTTAGTGGGCATTGTTGGCTGTATGAGTGCTGAAACATTCTTGCCAAAATTGACTTTTTCATTCCCTCTTAGACGCCTCTTGTTAGTGCATATCTCCTTGAGAAACTTGGCATATTTAGGGATGGTCTTGATTGCCTCTAACAGGGGTATATTGACCTCAACCTTTTTAAAAGTCTCAAGAATCTCTTTTTCTGCATCTGCTTCAGTTTGCCTTTTCCCAAGGTAGGTCTATGTGGGAAAGGCAAAATTTTCTTTGGCTCCTCTTCATTATTAGGCTCATTTGGTGCGACGTGTGTTTTTGATGATACTGACTTATTCATGGTGGTGGTATCTGAGGATCCCTGAACTTCTTTTCCACTCCTAAGAGTGATGGCACTGACATTGCTACTATTCCTCAGATTAACAATTGTCTGTGAGGGTAATTGGCTTGAACCCTGAGATTTCACCTCACTAAGAGAAGTAGCAAACTGGCCTAACTGAGTATCAACCCTCCTTTCTAAATTTTGTAAGTTCGCCTGAAGCTGTTGTTGTTGCTGCAACATTTGTGCTTGACTCTTCATAATACGCTTCATCATGTCATCCATATTATCCCCTTTCTTTGATTCCTCCTGTATAGGAACTGGCTGCCTAATAGGCTGGGAAGATTGTGCACTAGGTCCTACAACATTGTATCTATTTTGTTGCCCTCCCCCATATCTCAGATTGGGGTGATCCCTCCATCCTGGATTGTATGTATTAGAATAGGGATCATATTTTTGTTGCCCTTGTTGCATTGGCCTAACTGGAAACATCTCAGCACAAGCCTCTACCTTGTCCTCTAACATAGGGCACTGATCAGTAGTATGTATGGCCAAAGAGCATATATCACAGAGGCGTCCTACCAAGGTAGTCGAGGTAGATGTCTATCCAGATGCATAACACTGTGGATAAGAATATGTCTGAGTAGGGTAAGACTGTGGTGCACAAGTCTGAGAAGGAGCGGAGGATGATTGCTGTCGATCTAAAGCAAGCTTTTGGAGCACAGTAGACAATACTTTAAGTTTGCTCTCAATTCTCTGACCATAGTCTGGAGCACACAATTCATTGACTCCTTTTACTGTTTGTATTGATCTGGACCCAAATTGCTGAGCATTCTGAGCCATCTTATCAATCAACTCCCAGGCCCCCGTAGGTGTTAGATCACCTAAGGCTCCACCAGAGGCAACATCAATCATATTTCTGTCCATGATCAATAGCCCCTCATAGAAGTACTGTATAAGCAACTGATCAGAAATTTGATGGTGAGGACAACTAGCCAGCAATCTTTTGAATCTTTCCCAGTACTCATACAAAGTCTCTTCACCATTTTGTCTGATCCCACATATCTCTTTCCTTATTGATGCAGTACGAGATGCAGGAAAGAATTTCTCCAAGAATAACCTCTTCAGTTGGTCCCAAGAAGTAATGGCACCGGGAGGTAGATAGTACAACCAATCCTTGGCTAAACCATCCAAGGAAAAAGGGAATGCTCTAAGCTTGATTTGTTCCTCTGAGACACCTTGTGGCTTCATTGTAGAACATACAACATGAAATTCTTTTAGATGTTTGTGAGGGTCATCTTCTGCAAGTCCATGAAACTTAGGAAATAAGTGAATCAAACTAGATTTAAGCTCAAAATTTGCATCTAATTCTGGATATTGTATGCAAAGATTTTGATAATGTACATTAGGAGCTATCAATTCCCTAATAGTTCTAGCATGCATGTTATTATTCAAATTTGCATTCACATTCAAGTTAGCCTGAACATGCATATTCCTGCTAGCATTTATTTGATCTTGTTCAATCATATTATCACTAGCAAATTGAAGTGCACAATCAATTCCTTGCACAGAATCAAAAGCAGATGAAATAGAGCTATTGATTCCTACACTATCCTTGTTTTTCCTAATCCTTACTTGTCTTCTAAAGGTTCTTTCAATTTCTGGATCCAAATCAATTAATTTTTCACTAGAGCTTCTTGTCATACACCAATTAGACAAGCAAAAACTAAGAAGGAACACAAAAATCAGCAAAGAAAAATTAAAACAAAAATTCCAGAAAAATTAGAAAAATCCTAGAAAATTCGAAAAAAATACTAAAAAATTTGAAAAAGTGCTCCAAACGTTGGAATTTGAGAATTTGAGAATTTTCTGGGTGCTTCAAACAAAAATTCCAGCAAGCAGACTAGATGATTCAAGCAACCGAAATGGTCCAATTCCAAGTTCAAAACAGGGGGAAAACAGAATAAAAACAGAGCAAAAACAGGGCAAAAATACTAAGAAATCTCTCTAAACAATTAAGAAACTAAACTCCCCGGCAATGGCGCCAAATTTGATGATCGTGTCGCGCAATCTCAAATAAAACTAGGTAGCAAAATAAATTTGTAGATAATGGTGCAACCTAGGTCATCTTCCCAAGGAGTTTGTGCCTTAAATTGTTTATGAAAGAGCGTTCTAAGTGTTACTAATTAGGACTTATTTTGGGGGGTTTGATATGCTAGAATTTAACTGAACTAAAATTAATTGACAAGAATTAGAAATCTAAAACTAAGTTCAAGTGATTAGTCAAGTAAATATGGTAACTAGCTTTCAATTGGATTCCCTAGAGTTCAATTATCCTTGCTCTTTAGTGCATCCCTCATAAGGCTCTTGAATAACCATCCAAGATTCAACTCATCAATTGTTCAAAGAAATTTGCAACCACAAGAAACCTTAAACAACTAATTAATTGAATTAAAAATAAGAACACACTACACTAATTTTGATTGATTTATATAATGCACTCAAGATGCTAATTCACCAATTAGATTAATTAACCCCTCAAGCAATTAATTGCACGAAAGTTCCAACCAACTAATCCAATAACCATTGCATCAATTAGCCTAAAATCAAGAGGAATTTAGAGGTCAATTGTACAGCATTAATTCTGGAATTTTTACAAATAGATAATGATCACAAATAAAATTCCGAAATTCGATTTAAGATCAATCCAAAAATTAATTCAATCCAATAATTTCAGTAATTAAATTCCTAAACCAATAAGCTAAACCTAGTCAAATTAATAAAAGAACTAATATTGAAATTAAAAGATTGAGCAAGAGGGTTTTATCCAAATTGATGAAACGATGTGGAGCTCAAATCTTCATCTAGGAAAATCCAATCTTCAGCTAGCCACCAAAAGGAATTCAAGCTACCATGGAGGAATCAATTGGAGGAGAATCAATCAAAGAGACTACAGCCATCGAGAAAAAATTCTTCTCCTTCAGCGCTGGAACCTCTCGTCCTTTTTCTGCCGTCTCGCGTTCCTCTCTTTTTTTTTTCTTTTTCCCAGCCGCTGGAACTCACAGCGTCTTTTATCTCCGTAGCCTTCTCTCTAGGTTTTTTTTTTTCACATTCTCCTAATTAATCACGTGCCCCTCAGCTTCTGATTTTGCATGCTGAAGTCATGCTATAAAAACCCGACGTGCTTGAACCGACGTGCATGAATTTGTTATATATATAAGGGGAAGTTGACTTTTCAAAGGGAGAGATTGAGCTGCCACGTAAGGATTTTCTTTCTCCTTCTGCAACATCCGAAATGCCCCTCCTCATCCCCCTTTTAGTTGGTCTTTAACGTAAATTGCTTCTCTCAAATTTTTGCAGCGCCGAAACATACCCATCCCCATCCCTTCGGTCAGAAAAAGGAGCAGAGTTGGCGGGAAACTGAATTTCATCTTCTTCCCTCTGCTGAGTGCCCTGTTCGCTGGTTCTGGCTTCATTTTCTTGCTGCTGCCATTGCCTTCTGGTTTTGTTAAGTGTGCTGCTGTTGGTTGGGGGGATTTAACGCCAGAAACCAGTTTCTTTCCCAGGTCTGAGTTGCTGCTATAAGTCTTGTGTTTCTGGTCCATTTTTCATAGCACCTCCCTCCCCTGTTTTGCTTGTTCGGTAATGTGATTCTGTGTGTGAGTAGCAAACTGATGGAAGGGTGTGTAGAAGGAAAAGAAAAGAGAGTGCAAGGGAATATATATATGTATAGATAAACCTAGGACTATGTATATATGTGTTGTATGGAGATGGAAGGCAAGAATGGTGCAGAGGAGGGGGGATTTATCCATGTCGGGGCGAAAGTGAGAGGTCAGCTGGGAGTCATCCCGAAAGTAATTGGCCGCGGCGAATTAAGGTATTGGCCGCGGCTAACCTTTCCAGAGAGGGATTGGCCGCGACGGAAGGAGGTATTGGCCGCGGCCAAATATCGAGAGCATGAGCGAGGAAGCTCCAGGAGGCTTCTTCGCCGCGGTGAATGTCCAACTTAGTGAGGATGAAGGGGGTTAAACAGAGAAGAATTGGCCGTGACTAAGAGATATTTGGCCGCGGCTAACATGCTGAAAACCCCTGTAACACCTAAGAAACCTTAGTTTTTCACATGATTATATAAGGGAATGAAGAATAGACATTAATGTTAGGTAGGCTAAGTTAATGAGACAATTCTTCTGGTTATCCATACTCTAAAATCTGGTGAATGGGTATTGTAGGGTACTCAGGCGATTGAGTTAGAGCTGAGGACTGGGCAAAGAATGTTGATATCATCCTAGGAGGCGAGTAAGTAATGCGGACCATGAGTAACTCATACTTCTTATTTTAGTACTAAGTTTCCTTGCTGTGTTCTAACGTTTGGATACATATTTTGTTATATGCATGTTACTGAAGAGTTATTTAAACATGAATTTTGCAAATTGATGCCTGTTGAGTTATCTGGGAAACTTTGATACCGAACTGATATAGAAGGTACTCTGTCTGAAATGTGATTTGAGAAACGTATTAAATCTGAAATGTGATTTGAGAAACGTATTAAATTTAAGAGGTTATCTATTCAGAACTCTGTAGCTAACAGCAGTAGTTGTTAGCCTTGGTGCACCATGATCTGAACCTCAGCTAGCAAGGGTTTTGCTAGCCCCGTGTGGGTAGCTACCACACGTGGAGTTATTTATTTCGCAAGCAAAGTGCTTTACGTCTGTGGTTATTCTCCCTGTGAGCTGTGTGCTCTGTGTCTGTTTTAATTTGGTTCTGCCTAGATACTTCTGATGCATTTTGAGAAACGATTTGCATGAGGCTTATTTATGCATGATGAGTATATATATATATAGATATTTTACGAGCCTTGTCCCTAAGATTTTTAAGGGTCGGCATTACTTATTCACTGAGTTTCAAACTCACTCTTTCTTAAATTTATTTTTCAGAGAGCGTTGAAGACCCTAGCCTACCCTGAGCTGCCGACTAGCCGCAGATCTCCTGCTTTATTTTCTTTTGTGAGCCCACAATTGTTAATGTGGGTGCATTTTGTTTTATGCTTGTCCTATATTTGGTTTTGAACAATGTAAATATGTGGCTCCACTGAATCATAGTTAGGATATCCCCACTCCCTAGATGACTATGTTTTGATATATTTTGGATGTATTGTTGAATTGACTGATTGTAGAAATATCGGGAGGTCCAAATTATAGAGGGGACTTTGCCGAAATTTCTACAAAAGTCAGAAATGAACTCTTAATTATGGTAGGAGAATTTACTATCTTTTGTGTCAACATACTAAATCTGTGGGTTGTGACAGTTGGTATCAGAGCTTAGGTCTTTCTGTGGTCCTGTGGAGCAAGTGTTTTCGGTGGGATCTCAATTATGGTTATGAACCCGGGCGTAACTATACTTGAGGTGTCACTGAAAACCTTATATGGTGTCCTTAGTTATTCCTTCAAGTGTGCTGTCTTATTGAATGTGATCATATCTTACCTCCAATCTAGAAATTGATTTGAATGTTTGTTATTTTGTTGTAGTGTAGATATGCCTCCCAGAATTCGTTCAGTTAATAGACTAGCTGCTGTAGATGAGGCTTCTGCAAGTGCATCAGCCCAACAAACTACCCCACCTATCAGAGGTCGTGGTCGAGGGCGGGGTAGGGGGCGAGGAACTAATCAACCCCCTAAGCAGGCCTCACCTGCAGATAGGGTAGAGCCTCCACATCCTGTAGAGGAAATCGTACCGCCAGTGCAGCCAAGACCGGTAGGGCCTCAGGTGATGAGAGAGGAGAGGGAGGTTCCAGTAACCCTTTCCCAATTCTTAAAATTAAGGCCTCCCACTTATTCCAGAACGGAAAGCCAGGAGGATCCCCAGCAATTTATTGATGGTATTGAGAAGATATGCAGAGCTCTGAGTTGTTCAAGTGCAAAATCATCTGAGTTTGCTGGGTTTCAGTTACAGGACGCAGCTTATATATGGTATCAGACTTTACTGGGGGAAAGGCCAATCGGATCTCCTCCAATGATATGGGAAGAATTTAAGGGGCTCTTTATGGATCGCTTTTTACCACAGAGTGTTCTGGATGCTAGGGCCAGAGAATTTGAAGGTCTGAAATTGGTTCCGGGCATGAGTGTTTCTGATTACAATATTCGGTTCACATAGTTGTCTCGCTATGCCCCACACTTAGTTCCTACCGAGAGAGACAGAATCAAACGATTTGTGAATGGGCTACCCCGTATGTTGTATAGGGTGATCGCCCCACAGATGAACCTTTTTCCCTCATATTCAGCTGCAGTGGATTATGTGCGTATGATAGAAATGAGAGATAAGGAGGAGGACACTTCTCAAAGAAAAAGGAAGCGGGACAGTAAAGGGAGACAGGGAGGTAGTTCCTTTGTAGCTGGACCTTCCTATGGTCTTAGACCTCAGGGTTATCAGAAATTTACTCAATCCTTCACGGGACATCCAACTTCATTTTCTACTGGTACTGACAGGCACAGAGGATCGTTCTGAGGGGTTAATACAGTGTCCACCCCAGTTTCTATCCCATCTCGTCCACCTAGAGGTCCCTATTCCATTTGTGGGAAGATACATTCAGGCACTTGCCATAGAGAGACGGGAGCATGTTTTCATTATGGGCAAGTTGGACATTTGGTGAGAGATTGTCCGCAGCGTTACCCTGATTCTAGTCAGGGATCAGTTCGACCCACTAGGCAATTCTCAACAGGGACTCCATCTACCGGTGCCGGTGCAGTTACAGTTCAGAGTGGTCGAGGTAGCAGCAGTGGGACAGTAGTAGGCAGAGGCCAGGCGACTGCAGGACGGGGTCAGGCTCGGGTTTTTGCACTAAATAGGCAGGATGCCCAAGCATCCAATGCTGTGGTAACAGGTACACTTACAGTTTGTTCACATTCTGCTTATTCATTATTTGATCCTGGCTCCACACATTCCTATATATCTCCCTCTTTTGCAAAGAAGATTGGTAAGGACTCTGAAAAATTAGAGTGCCCGTTACTTGTTGCAACCCCAGTGGGGGAATCTGTGATAGTTGAAAGGGTGTATAAGGCATGTGTGATTCCACTGGCCAATTGCGAGACGTTAGTTGACTTGATAGTGCTTGCAATAGCAGAGTTTGATGTGATACTCGGAATGGATTGGTTAGCGTCCTGCTATGCAGTGGTGGATGGTCATCTTAAGTTAGTGAGATGTAACTTTCCTGGTAAATCTCCCTTTGTCATTCAAGGTGATCGAAGTGAAACACCAAACAGCTTAATATCAATGATAGAAGCTCAGAGACTCTTGAAAAAGGGGTGTCAAGGATATTTAGCGATGGTTCGAGATACGGAACTACAAGTCCCAGTACTGGAACAGGTTCTAGTAGCAAAAGAATTCCCTGATATTTTCCCTGAAGAATTACCAGGGTTACCTCCTGAAAGGGAAATTGAATTTTGTGTTGATGTATTATCAGGTACTCAACCGATCTCTATTCCTCCTTATCGAATGGCACCCTTAGAGCTTAATGAATTAAAGAATCAATTGTAAGATTTGTTGGACAAGGGTTTTATTCGCCCTAGTACATCCCCTTGGGGCGCACCTGTACTCTTTGTTAAGAAGAAGGATGGTTCTCTCCGCTTATGTATAGATTACAGACAGCTGAATAAAGTGACAGTGAAGAATAGGTATCCCTTGCCTCGTATAGATGACCTATTTGACCAGTTACGGGGAGCTCAATATTTCTCAAAAATTGACTTAAGATCAGGATATTATCAGCTGTGAATAAGAAGGGAAGACATTCCTAAAACTGCTTTCAGAACCCGATATGGTCATTATGAATTTTTAGTGATGCCATTTGGGTTAACCAATGCCCCAGCTGCATTTATGGACTTGATGAATCGAGTGTTCAAGCCATTTCTAGATCGATTTATTATCGTATTCATCGATGATATTTTGATTTATTCTAAGGGTCATGAAGAGCATGAACAGCACTTGAGAGTGGCACTACAGGTGTTAAGAGAACACCAATTATATGCTAAATTTTCTAAATGCCAGTTTTGGCTAGAGAAAATTGCCTTTTTAGGCCATGTAATCTCGAAGGATGGGGTACAAGTAGATCCAAGTAAAGTAGAAGCGGTTCAAAAATGGCCAAGACCTACTACAGTTACAGAGATTCGTAGTTTCTTCGGTTTGGCGTTATCGACGGTTTGTTAAAGACTTTTCAAAAATAGCTGCGCCGCTAACAAAATTAACCCAGAAAAATGTGAAATTTCAGTGGTCTGATATGTGTGAAGAGAGTTTTCAGAAATTGAAAAATTGTCTGACTTCTGCGCCAGTTTTGACGTTGCCCTCGGGGTCTGGAGGTTATGTTGTGTACTGCGATGCTTCTGGGATTGGCTTGGGATGTGTATTGATGCAGCATGGTCACGTGATTGCTTATGCCTCTAGGCAACTTAAGAAGCATGAGCAAAATTACCCAACGCATGATTTAGAAATGGCAGCAGTGGTCTTTGCTCTCAAAATTTGGAGACATTATTTATATGGTGAGACATGTGAAATCTACACAGATCATAAAAGCCTTAAATATATTTTCAACAGCGGGATCTAAATCTAAGGCAAAGAAGGTGGATGGAATTGCTCAAAGATTATGATTGTACTATTTTATACCATCTAAGTAAGGCTAATATAGTAGCAGATGCTCTGAGCAGGAAATCCATGGGGAGCTTGAGCCACATTGTGGAAGTGAGGAGACCGCTAATTTCAGATCTTCATAAGGTTGAGCGTTCAGGAATCCAATTTGAGATTAAAGAGCCAGGAGTGTTTTTGGCTCATATACAGCTTCAATCACCTCTATTCGAAAGGTTGAAAGCTGCCCAAGCCAAGGATGCGCAGATATGTAAATTGGTGGATGACGTCAAAAGTGGAAAGAAAAATAAACTTATCTTAGATTCAGATGGTATTTTATGGTTCGGTACTCGATTGTGTGTGCCAAATGTGGAAGGACTGAGGAGAGAACTTATGGAAGAAGCTCATTGTTCCCGGTATACGATCCATCCAGGTTCTACAAAGATGTATCAAGACTTAAAGCAAGTATACTAGTGGGAAGGCATGAAGAGAGATATAGCAAATTTCACTTTGCATTGTTTGGCATGTCAACAAGTTAAAGCAGAACACCAGAAACCTGCAGGATTACATCAACGGCTGGAGATACCTGAATGGAAGTGGGAAAGGATCACTATGGACTTTGTAATGGGACTACCCCGAACAGTAAAAGGTTATGATTCTATCTTGGTGATTGTGGACAGATTCACTAAAACAGCTCATTTCCTCCCGGTAAAGACAACGTATAATGTTGCGAAATATGCACAGCTCTACATAGATGAAATAGTGAAACTTCACGGTATACCAATGTCTATAATTTCTGATCGAGGACCCCAATTTACTTCTAAGTTTTGGAAAGCCTTTCAAGAGGCTATGGGTACCCGATTGGATCTTAGCACGGCCTTTCATCCTCAAACTGATGGGCAATCTGAGAGGACTATACAAATACTAGAGGATATGTTAAGGTTGTGTGTTATGGACTTTGGTGGTAGCTGGGATAACTATTTATCATTGGTGGAATTTGCTTATAATAATAGTTATCAAGTGAGCATACAGATGGCACCTTTCGAGGCACTGTATGGGAGACGGTGTAGATCTCCCATTGGATGGTTTGAAACTGGAGAAGTTAAATCATTAGGGCCTGAGTTAGTACAAGATGCTGTAGAAAAGGTGAAAGCAATCAAGGAGAGATTGATAGCAGCTCAGAGCAGGCAGAAAGCATATGTGGATCACCGACGCCGTGATTTGGAATTCATGATGGGAGATTATGTGTTTCTCAGGGTGTCTCCCATGAAAGGTGTGATGAGATTTGGGAAGAAAGGGAAGTTGACCCCGAGATATAGGCTGGCGTTGCCGCCTGAGTTATCCAATATTCACCCCGTATTTCACGTTTCCATGTTAAGGAAGTATCTACCTGATCCTTCTCATGTGTTACAGCATCAAGATGTTTCCTTGGGTGAAGGTTTGACGTACGAAGAAATTCCTGTGGCAATCTTGGATAGACAAACGAAGAAGTTACGTTCCAAGGAGATTTCATCAGTGAAAGTTTTATGGTGCCACCACACACCAGAGGAGGCTATGTGGGAAGTAGATACCGAAATGCGTGCAAAGTACCCCCACCTATTTGAGAACTAAGGTTAGTATCTATAAATATATATATATAAATAAATTCGGGGACCGAATTTCTTTTAGGGGGAGAGATTGTAAAAACCCGACGTGCATGAACCGACGTGCATGAATTTGTTATATATATAAAGGGAAGTTGACTTTTCAAAGGGAGAGATTGAGCTGCCACGTAAGGATTTTCTTTCTCCTTCTGCAATATCTGAAATGCCCCTCCTCATCCCCTTTTTAGCTGGTCTTTAACGTAAATTGCTTCCCTCAAATTTCTGCAGCGCCGAAACCATACCCATCCCCATCCCTTTGGTCAGAAAAAGGAGCAGAGTTGGTGGGAAACTGAATTTCATCTTCTTCCCTCTGCTGAGTGCCCTGTTCGCTGGTTTTGGCTTCATTTTCTTGCTGCTGCCATTGCCTTCTGGTTTTGTTAAGTGTGCTGCTGTTGGTTGGGGGGATTTAACACCAGAAACCAGTTTCTTTCCCAGGTCTGAGTTGCTGCTGTAAGTCTTGTGTTTCTGGTCCATTTTTCATAGCACCTCCCTCCCCTGTTTTGCTTGTTCGGTAATGTGATTCTGTGTGTGAGTAGCAAACTGATGGAAGGGTGTGTAGAAGGAAAAGAAAAGAGAGTGTAAGGGAATATATATATGTATAGATAAACCTAGGACTATGTATATATGTGTTGTATGGAGATGGAAGGCAAGAATGGTGCAGAGGAGGGGGGGATTTATCCATGTCGGGGCGAATGTGAGAGGTCAGCTGGGAGTCATCCCGAAAGTAATTGGCCGCGGCGAATTAAGGTATTGGCCGCGGCTAACCTTTCCAGAGAGGGATTGGCCGTGGCGGAAGGAGGTATTGGCCGCGGCCAAATATCGAGAGCATGAGCGAGGAAGCTCCAGGAGGCTTCTTCGCCGCGGCGCCATGTATGTTGGCCGCGGCGAATGTCCAACTTAGTGAGGACGAAGGGGGTTAAACAGAGAAGAATTGGCCGCGGCTAAGAGGTATTTAGCCGCGGCTAACATGCTGAAAACCCCTGTAACACCTAAGAAACCTTAGTTTTTCACATGATTATATAAGGGAATGAAGAATAGACATTAATGTTAGGTAGGCTTAGTTAATGAGACAATTCTTCTGATTATCCATACTCTAAAATCTGGTGAATGGGTATTGTAGGGTACTCAGGCGATTGAGTTAGAGCTGAGGACTGGGCAGAGAATGTTGATATCATCCTAGGAGGTGAGTAAGTAATGCGGACCATGAGTAACTCATACTTCTTATTTTAGTACTAAGTTTCCTTGCTGTGTTCTAACGTTTGGATACATATTTTGTTATATGCATGTTACTGAAGAGTTATTTAAACATGAATTTTGCAAATTGATGCCTGTTGAGTTATCTGGGAAACTTTGATACCGAACTGATATAGAAGGTACTCTGTCTGAAATGTGATTTGAGAAACGTATTAAATCTGAAATGTGATTTGAGAAACGTATTAAATTTAAGAGGTTATCTGTTCAGAACTCTGTAGCTAACAGCAGTAGTTGTTAGCCTTGGTGCACCATGATCTGAACCTCAGCTAGCAGGGGTTTTGCTAGCCCCGTGTGGGTAGCTACCACACGTGGAGTTATTTATTTCGCAAGCAAAGTGCTTTGCGTCTGTGGTTATTCTCCCTGCGAGCTGTGTGCTCTGCGTCTGTTTTAATTTGGTTCTGCCTAGATACTTCTGATGTATTTTGAGAAACGATTTGCATGAGGCTTATTTATGCATGATGAGTATATATATATATAGATATTTTACGAGCCTTGTCCCTAAGATTTTTAAGGGTCGGCATTACTTATTCACTGAGTTTCAAACTCACTCTTTCTTAAATTTATTTTTCAGAGAGCGTTGAAGACCCTAGCCTACCCTGAGCTGCCGACTAGCCGCAGATCTCCTGCTTTATTTTTTTTTGTGAGCCCACAATTGTTAATGTGGGTGCATTTTGTTTTATGCTTGTCCTATATTTGGTTTTGAACAATGTAAATATGTGGCTCCACTGAATCATAGTTAGGATATCCCCACTCCTTAGATGACTATGTTTTGATATATTTTGGATGTATTGTTGAATTGACTGATTGTAGAAATATCGGGAGGTCCAAATTATAAAGGGGACTCTGTCGAAATTTCTACAAAAGTCAAAAATGAACTCTTAATTATGGTAGGAGAATTTGCTATCTTTTGTGTCAACATACTAAATCTGTGGGTTGTGACATTAAAATAATTACACAAATTAATAGTGTTCTTGTTAATTGAATATATTAGCTCTGCTTTCAGGGAAGTATAGGGACTGATTGGTTAATAAAAAACATGTTTTGCTATGGCTTTATGAAGAAATATTCAAAATTATTTTACAAAATTATTGTAAATACAACAAAAATAGAACCAAACACGTCTATAGCCTTCATTTTAATCTTGGAATTTAAAGTCTAAAAAACTATATATATTCTCACATCCGCCTCGTGTAAAGTGCGATCCTTATGAAGATCATACAGTACTAAGATCAAGATTGTAATTAACTGTGCCTTTGCCAGCCATTCCGTTAGTAGCAACAAAAACTTCGCCGCTAAAAGGTTTTTGCGACGACATAGATATAGTCGTCACAAAAAATATATTTCAAAATACAACTTTTAGCGACTACTAGCTTGAGTCATCACTAAAGCATAACTTTTAGCGACGACAATTTTTAGTCGTCACTAAAGCATAACATCTACCAACGACTAACTTTAGTCGTTGCTAAAACATAACATTTAGCGACGACATACGTGATCGTCACTAAAAGTCCAAATGCCAAATTTTTAGCGACTACTAGCTTGAGTCGTCACTAAAGTATAACTTTTAGCGACGACAATTTTTAGTCGTCACTAAAGCATAACTTTTAGCGACGAGTAAATTTAGTCATCACTAAAGCATAACATTTAGCGACGAGAAACTTTAGTCGTCGCTAAAACATAACATTTAGCGACGACGTACGTTGTCGTCACTAAAAGTCCAAATGTCAAATTTTTTGCGTATTAAAAATATTATTGGGCAAAACTTTTAGCGACGACTAACTTTAGTCGTCACTAAAGCATAACATTTAGCGACAAGAAACTTTAGTCGTCGCTAAAACATAAGATTTAACGACGACGTACGTTGTCGTTACTAAAAGTCCAAATATCGAATTTTTTACGTATTAAAAATATTATTAGCAAAACTTTTAGCGACCACTAACTTTAGTTGTCACTAAAACATAACTTTTAGCGACGATGCATGTGATCGTCACTAAAAGTCTAAATGTCAAATTTTTGCGAATTAAAACTATTACTAACAAACTTTTAGCGACTACTAACTTTAGTCGTCGCTAAAACACAAAAGTTTTGGCGCCAAATTTTGGTCAAATAAAAATATTTTGCGCCAAATCTTTTAGCGACGACATTTTGTATTCGTCACTGATAGTTACTTTTAGCGGCGACTAAAATAGTCGTCGCTAAAAGTTTTGATGCAAAATTTTTTGCGTATTAAAAATTTTTGCTTGAAATATTTCTGTAATTTATATGTATCAATTAATATATGCAAATATACAGGACAAAAAATAAATTAGAGTATTTTTAAGTTAAAAAAATAAATTAGGGTATTAATTAAAAAATAAAACTAAAATTTTTATTAAGTTTAAAAAACCTAGTAGATTTAGTATATTTAAGAAGTTAAAATTTTAATTTTTGAAATTCATGAAATTAATATGCCTAACATTTCATATGTTGAAGAATCCATATATTTAAATTTTGAATTTTCATTTCTATAATTCATTTTATTAATGGGTCATTTTCAACTTTTGAAGCAACGTAAACAACAAAGAGGTAGAAAAAAAGAAAAAAATGAAAGAGAAAAAAAAAATAGATAAAAGATTGAACTTCGCCTTAATCTCTTATCATTGCAACATTAATTTTAATTGGATAACCCTTTTAAATTCCTATTTTATCTTCTTCTTCATCCATTAATGTCTTCTTCTTCTTTATGTTCCAAGGCTTTAAACTTGATACTTTATAATTTCAGCAAAAATATAATGATTTTTATGGATTTTTTGGTGAAGGGGTAGCCATGGATGTGAATTTAGAATTTCACTCTTGATACTTTAAACTTGATACTTTATAAAGATGAGCCCCAATTAATGTAATGACCCCTAGTGTAATGATTTAGCATGTATTTCTTATTGAGACAGCAACATATACAAATTCTAGAGAGATAAGTTAGAGGATGACTTATATTTAGGATTAAGAACTTCAAATGTTTTAGTTAGAACAAAAATATAATAGGTAAATCATAGAAAAAGATACATTAGGCTATCAAAGAAGAAAAATTCTAAATTCTTAATTAATTTTTGAGTTTAATTATATATTTCTTAATTTTTACCCTCTTTATCATTAATCGAGTACTTAAATTCAAAACTTAAATAAAATAAAACTTAAGTAAATTATAAAAAACATTATATAATTATAAACTTAAGTAAAAAACAAGAATCACAAAATTAAAGGCCTAAACAAACTTTTTTGAAAAAAATAAGTGACCGAATTGCCTACGGCTATTCGCCACGCGTAGATCTCGAAAAAATACCCAAAATCAATACCTAGATTACCTCAAACGAAGTACGGTACACAAAGTTATGGCATTTTAAAGTTTTACCCTCCAATATTATATTTTCTTCATAATTTATGCTCTAAACCTAACCTATATTTTTTATTTTTTATCACTCAAACTATTTTTTTCATTTATATATCAATTATCAATATATTTAGAATAATATATTATCAATACACATAAACCTCTATTAACACAGTAACAGTAAAACCTAGGGTCATCATCAGTTTTCATTCCCCGCCTCTGTGTTTTCCCTGTCGTTCTCCTTTCCCCCTTTCCCATTTTCAAACCTTCTTCGCATCTGCTGGCAAAGGCTATCGCAAATCTTCGTTCCAATATATCCTTCTGGTCGATTTCGTTGTGAGTGAAGCTATACTAACAAAAATCGTTTCGTGCACGAAGAACAGAGTATCCTTAGGAGCTGAGTTCGCTGTGGAAGAGGAGAACACAAAAACTGAAGAGGAAGGAAGCTATATACGTGGTAATCTGGTCTATTGTTTTCTCCTTCTTTGGTCCATTATTTGCTCCTTCTCTAGTAAATTATTTGCTCCTTCTCTGGTCTATTATTTGCTACTTCTCTGGTCCATTATTTGTTCCTGCTCTAGTCCATTATTTACTTCTGCTGTGGTCCATTATTTACTCATTCTCTAGTCTATTGTTTGCCCCTTCTCTGGTTCATTGTCTGCTCTTTCTTTGTGCAATTGATTTTGTGTTGAGTGTTGTGGCTGTGGCTGTGGCTAGCAGAACTGAATAATGCCCCCGTTTTGAATTGAAGTTACTTTTTTTTTTTCAGAATTTCTTCTGTTTTGTATTGGTTTCTTCTTCTTTGATGGCTACTTCTAGCCTCTGTCAACTTGTTGAATTTCTTATTTCTGATATGTTTTAATTTCATTTCATACAACACAGATTCTCAAGTGTTAGCTCCTCAAACAATATCAACTGTGGCTCCTTGAATTGTAGCTGCCATAGAATAAAGGTATTATTTTCCTTTTTAATGAACTATCAAGTTGGGAATCGTGATGTTTTGCTATGACATTGTCATCAATTCTGTTGTTGTCTTGATAGTTTGCTGTGCTACTGATGAAATGATTTTAAATTCTGATGTGAAGTTCTGTCTAATGTGAAGTTCTGTTTGATGTGAAGTTCTAATTTGAGGAAGGGTGGGTGGAATGGTTCTGTTAAGTGCTGAAATTTTAGTGTCTAAATAAGCTTTGGTCCTGTGTGTGTACCTACATAAATTTTGACATGTGGCTAAGTCTTTTGTGGGTGTAATGGGTGGGTGGAATAGTTCTATTAAGTGCTGAAATTTTGGTGTCTAAATAAGCTTTGGTCCTGTGTGTGTACCTACATAAATTCTGATATGTGGCTAAGTCTTTTGTGGGTGCAATGGGTGGGTGGAATAGTTCTGTTAAGTGCTGAATTTTTGGTGTCTAAATAAGCTTTGGTCCTGTGTGTGTACCTACATAAATTTTGATATGTGGCTAAGTCCATTGTGGGTGCAATGGGTGGGTGGAATGGTTCTGTTAAGTGCTGAAATTTTGGTGTCTAAATAAGCTTTGGTCCTGTGTGTGTACCTACATAAATTCTGATATGTGGCTAAGTCTTTTGTGGGTGCAATGGGTGGGTGGAATGGTTTTGTTAAGTGCTGAAATTTTGGTGTCTAAATAAGCTTTGGTCCAGTGTGTGTACCTACATAAATTCTGATATGTGGCTAAGTCTTTTGTGGGTGCAATGGTTATTTTTAAGTGTTGTAAATTTGGTGCCTATGCTCTGATATATGCCCATAAGTTCTGTAGGTTTAGTGTTTATAAGTGCTGTAGATTTAGTGAGTGCTATAAATTTAGTGCCTTTAAGTTCTGATATGTGCTTTAGAGATTTGGTCTAATTCTATTGCCTTGATAGTTTATTGTGATACTGCTGAACTCTGGTGTTAATTTTGATATATGCCTAAGCGCTGATATATGCCTTTAGAGATTTGGTCCAATTCTGTTAGCTTGATAATTAACTCTGATATTGCTGAGGACTGGTGTTACTTCTGATATGTGCCTAAGCTTTGATATATGCCTTTAAGTTTTGATACGTGGTTTAGAGATTTGGTCCAATTCTGTTACCTCAGTACTATTAAGGACTGTTGTTATTTTTTTTTCGTTTGAGGATAAAGTATGGTGCTTACGACTTTTAAGTACTGTAAAGTACTATAAACTTAGTGTTCAAATTACATTTTGTCCTATCTCCATACCTATGTGTGTCATACCATCATACCTTGTTGAAAAGATTTTGCCCAACCTTGAGTTTTTTCAAAGCTTCTTAATCCTGTTGACAAGGGAATATCCTATCGATAAGGTCTTCAATTTTCCTTTGCTAAATTTGAGATCCTGTCGACAAGGTCTTATTTAGTCAACAAGGTCTTTATTTTTCCTTCGCTAAATTTGAGATCCTGTCGACAAGGTCTTATCTAGTCAACAAAATCTTCAATTTTCCTTTGCTAAATTTGAGATCCTGTCGACAAGGTCTTATCTAGTCGACAAGATCTGTTACCCTATCAACAATATTGTTTGCCTTGTTAACAGTATCTTATTACTACCTCTAGAAAAAGGGTGACTTATTCTTCATATCCATTCTAGCCTTTCCATTGCACACATTTTTTGCCTTGCTTTCACAACCTTTCCATAGGTGATATATTCACAACCTTATTATTATAAATATATCATGTACAACCCTTCATGAGCAATATATTATATCAAGGAAAATGTGACATAATGAATCCCTCATTATGTTTTTTATTAGAACAGAGTTTGGTTTTAGATCAGATCTAAAATTTGGAGATCTGAATCAAAACATAAGTATACAATTCTTTACATGTACAAAGATTTGCCTTATCCACAATTTAACTTCCAATGATGTTGATTAAAATGTAGGAAGTAACAGAGATGGATAAAAGTTGGATAAAGATCAATAATAGAGCTAATCCAACATATAGACGAGGAGTTGATGAGTTTTTACAATGGGCCTTTAATCAGCCAAGGGTGACAGATATGATTCAATGCCCATGCAAGGGGTGTAGGAATACAGAATGGAAGAGTCGCATTGACGTAAGAACAGATCTATTAAGGAAAGGCTTCAGCCCAAGTTATGAAGTGTGGGACTCTCATGGAGAAGTTCGTCTTGGTGCTTATAGTTCATTGCATCAAAATAATAGTGGTGAGGTAGCTGATGATATAGTTGATGAAACTGATGAAGAAGATGATATTATTGGGATGCTTCATGATGCATACGGTCACACAGATTCAAATGAAGGGAATCGTGAGTCAGAGAACCATGAGCCACCCAATGGGCAGGCAAAACAATTCTTTAACTTGTTGCAAGCTGCTCAAGCTGACCTCTATCCAGGTTGTGACAAAGTTTCGAAACTCTCTTTTATAGTTAGGCTACTCCACCTTAAGTGCCTTAACCATTGGAGCAACAAATCCATGGATTCATTGTTAAGTTTATTTAAGGATGTTCTTCCAGAGGAGGCATTAATACCTAACTCCTACTACGACGCAAAGAAAGTTATTCAAGAGTTAGGAATGGATTACACTAAGATTGACGCATGTGAGAATGACTGCATCTTATATTGGCAAGAGCACGCCAATGCTCAGTCATGTCCTAAGTGCAATATGCCTCGATGGAGGTCAAACAATCATAAAGGAAAGAAAATTCCTCATAAAGTGTTACGATATTTTCCTATAAAGCCTAGGCTACAAAGGCTATACATGTCTCACCATATAGCTAAGGAGATGAGGTGGCATAATGAGGAACGCATTGATGATGGTGTTTTGCGGCATCCAGCTGACTCTGTTGTATGGAAATCGTTTAACCAACAGCATCCAGAATTTTGTAGTGATCCAAGAAATGTTCGGTTGGGCCTAGCAAGTGACGGGTTTCAACCTTGGGGAAATATGAGTACTAATCATAGTATTTGGCTAGTTGTATTAGTTCCATATAATTTGCCACCATGGCAATGCATGAAGCACCCATATTTTATGATGACTCTTTTAATTCCAGGCCCCAGAAGTCCAGGTGATGACATAGATGTGTACCTTCAACCAATGATTAAGGAGTTACTTGAATTATGGGAGCAAGGAGTAGAGACATATGATGCCCATACGAAGTCTAATTTCAAGTTACGTACAGCATTATTGTGGACAATTAATGACTTCCCAGCATATGGGAACCTATCAGGATGGTCTACAAAAGGAAAGCTTGCATGCCCTTGTTGCCACAAAGACACATATTCTATTTCGTTACGGAATAAGTTGTGCTACTTGGGCCATCGTCGCTTCCTACCAACCCATCATCCATGGAGGCGAAATTGAAGGGCATTTGATGGGAAAGTTGAGCATAGAGTTCCACCCTCTCCTTTAACCGGTGATGAGGCACTTTGTCAATTACGAGCACTAGGTAATGTAACTCTGGGGAAAGGTCAAAAGCGAAAGCGTGGCCATGTCACTAACACATTTAATTGGAGAAAAAAAAGTATCTTTTTCCGCTTACCTTATTGGAAAACATTGTTGATTCGACACAACCTTGATGTTATGCATATTGAGAGAAATGTTTCAGATAACATCGTGTCAACTGTTATGGGATTAGCTGGAAAGACAAAAGATACAGTAAAGAGTCGATATGACTTGGTTGACATGGGAATTAGATCTGAATTACACCCGATAGAAGAAGGAAATAAAGTTCTGATTCCAGTTGCTTGCTATGCATTATCCCCACAAGAGAAGTTAAAAGTTTGTAACTTCCTAGCTACTTTGAAAGTGTCTGATGCCTTCTCTTCAAATATTTCACGATGTATTAATGTTCGTGACAGAAAAATCTATGGATTGAAGTGCCATGACCACCATGTTTTGTTACAAGATATATTCCCTATAGCATTACGTGGCTTGTTGCCCAATGAGGTATCTGAACCTATATTAGAGTTGGGTAAATTCTTTAAGAATTTATGTTCCAAGTGCCTAACAACTGAAGCTCTTGATCATCTTGAATCTCAAATTGCCAGCACATTGTGCAAATTGGAAATGGTTTTCCCACCAGCCTTCTTTGATATCATGATCCACTTGCCTATCCATTTGGCAAGAGAGGCAAAGCTCGGAGGGCCCGTACAATATAGATGGATGTACCCTATCGAGAGGTAACTTACTACACTAGATATGCCTTTTATAAATTTTATTAATACTCTATGCTAAATTTTTTATTTAAATGCTCTTATGTATTTAGGTACTTGCGGACATTAAAAACATATGTTCGCAATAAGGCTCGACCAGAAGGTTCAATAGCCGAAGGGTATTTGGCAGATGAATGTCTTACTTTTTGCTCCCGTTACTTGAAAGACATTCCTACCAAGTTTAATAGGCCTACCAGAAATGATGATGGACTTATGGGAAAGGATGAAAGATCCATCTTCAATAAAAGTGGCCAAGTCCGGGGAGGTTACGAATCAAGATTTCTCTCTAGTGTACAGTTTAATCAAGCTTGTATGTATGTGCTCTACAACTGTGAAGAGGTTTGGCCATTCATAGAGTACGTTGGTGGAGCCTGGTAACTCCTTCTAAATAATTTCTTCAAGAATTTGTTGCCTTAACTATGTCATTCATTGTAGGGAGCATAAGAAGCAGATGGAAATGCATAGATCAACAATTAAAGAGTTCCCAAAATGGTTTCGTGAACAGGTTAGTTTCTGGACACCGCACTAGAATATAAGAATTATGTGATAAATTTTGATCATGATAGAATTTATCAATGGTGATATCTCATTATAGGTTACAAAGTTAAGCACACAGGGTGAGGCTAGTGATGACCTCATGAGTTTAGCAGCTGGCCCACTCAAAGTGGTTCATCGCTACTCAGCATTTACAGTGAATGGCTTTAGATTCCACACAAAAGATCGTGCTTTAGGCCGAAGAACAGATAATAGTGGAATACTTGTGAAAGGTGATGATGAAGACGAGAATAAAGAGTACTATGGTGTATTAGAGGACATATATGAGTTGTCATATATTGGGCATAAAAAGTGTATTTATTTAAGTGTTATTGGTGGGATGTGGCTCATCTAGGAAGAGGATACAAGGTTGATAAATTTGGAATCACTAGTGTGAATACTCGTTATTCACTTAACTCTAATGAGCCATTTGTCTTAGCATATCAAGCCGAACAAGTATTCTATTTGAATGACATAGTTGATGCAAATTGGCTCATTGTTCTCAAGACAAATCCTCGTGACCTATTCAATATGCCTGAGGTGATTGATAATGACGTCAGTGGGGACTTTGAAGGAGGGCCCATCGATGAGGCATATCAACAAGATGAGATCGAACTATATGTGGTCCTTGATGATAATGTGGGAAATGACTTTGTGGTCCAGTTGCAAAGGGATGATGTTGCTCCAGAGACTCTAAGCCATTCAAGCGAACACCTACGAACACAATGCCCAAGTGCAAATAATGCAGGACATGAATTCATTGATGACAATGATGAGGATGTATCCACTGACAAAGGAGATTCAGAAGACATACTTGGCGAGGATGATGAAGTCGATACTGACACCACGGATCCTGAGTAAAAGTAACTAAGATTCTATGTTATTTAATGGTACATATAATAAATGACTAAAATATTAAATTTGTAGATAGCATCATATTTTATTGAGTATTTTTTATTTTGATAAGGTTAAAGATCTTGTTTATAAAGTGGAAGATCTTGTCAACAAGATTGAAGATCTAATCTTTAAATTCAGTGGCTGGATAATATATTGTTGACACAATTGAAGATCTTGTCGACAAGATCCTGAATTCAGTAGAGAGAAGTTGGAAACCTTGTCAACAGGATTTGTTATCTTACAACAAGGTATTCTTTAATTAAAAAACTTAGAATAACTAAGATCATAATAAGTTATAACTCATAATAAGCGATAATTATGACAATTTCTATAAGATTGTCACTAATATTATTATTATTATTATTATTATCATTGCTTCACATTTTTAAAACTTCCCTTCTTATAATTCATTTCTTGGTTGAAAGTTTCATAATTTTACAAATTGACATGATTCAACTACCTTGTTCTCATAATAATAAATGTGGAATGATCCAGGAAATGTCAGGTGCTGGGCGTGTGAGAGGGGCTGGACGAGGCTTAGGACGTGGAAATGGACGGGGGAGGCAGAATTACACGAGTGATGTTGCATCTCCACCACGTACGAGAGGGCAACTTGAGCATGATGCACTAGAAGCTTAATATTCTCCATTGCCACTAGAGCCAGTTGGTGAGGAAGAACAAGAACAAGATGGTTCACCTCTTACTCAGCCATCACGAAACCAGAGTAGTGCAGGTAAGCAAGGGAAACAATATACGTGTTTGGTTAATTTTTCACCTTGTGTCATATATAGGTATATTTGTTTTCTTATGTATAATCATCTAATCGTTTTCTTTTTTCTATATTGTTCAGCTTCTTGCAGCACTGTTAAAAAGGGTCGAGGGAAGTATAAGTGTTTAGGAGTTGACCTTAAAACAAAATTTGGCAATAAGATCTTAATTACTATGTCTAGGACCACTGAACGGCCGATTGGAGATGGGGCTCGAGACTTATCTAGTTACATTGGTTGGGTGGTGCGGACTACTGTGTCCTTAAGAGATGGTGATTGGAAAGATATTGCAAATAAAGATGGGGATACCATGTGGTTGAAAGTAAAGGTAACAAGTTATATATTTTAAATGCATATCTTTAACTAATGTGCAAATACCTATGTTATGTTTGCAATTATAACTATTTATAATTTGAATTTGCTATTCTATTCTTAATGTATAGGACAAATTTGAAGTTCGCGATCCTTAACAGGAGGTGGCATTCAAGTCTTACTGCATGGACTCGATGCAACGACTCTTTAAGAATTGGAAGTCTTCATTGTCAAAAATATATAAGAACTACATGACTGACGAGGAGAGGCAAGCAGCAAAACCAAAGGATGTTAGCCTTGAAGATTGGGATTGGCTAATTCATCACTTTAAGTCTAATAAGTTTCAGGTCTTTAGTTCAAACTTTATTGCAGCTATACTATTATTAATTAAAATTATCATTAACAATACTTTGGCTTTATATGCAGGCTGTAAGTAGTAGAAATAGTATAAATAGGTCAAAGCAGGTAACATTACATACATGTGGTACTCGCTCATTTGCAGAGGTTAAAGAGTCTTTGGTGAGCACCTTATTGTATTTTAGGACAAATTCGTTTCTATATTCACTACTACTTTTTCTCATGCTAAAAAGTTTTAAATACTAATGTCTGAAAAATATGTAGAGGGACCCAGAAACAGGGGAGCCAGCAACAGCTGATCGAGTATGGGAGGCACAACATACTCGTCGAACAAAAGAGGGGGAGATAGTGTGGGCTGATCCACAGTCCCAGGAGATCCATGTAATGTTCTCAAATTCATTTACTTCAAACAAATTGTTTATATAATTTTTCACACTTCTAACTCATGTCCTACACTATAGTCACGCATTCACGATCTTGTTATTCAACAACAAACAACAAATGAAGAGGCACGCCTAACTGGAGATGAGATATTAGCTACCATACTGGGGGAGAGATCGGGATATGTACGTGGCAAGGGATATGGGAAGAAACCCTCAAGAAAGAGAAGCATCGGCGAATATGAAGTGGATTCTAGAGTTTCTTCTGCAATAGAACAAGTGCGTGAAGAGATGCGTAAAGAAATGGAACAAAAACTACAAGAGGAGCGAGCCCAAATGCAAGCACAGATGCAAGCTGAAATTCGTGCTCAAATGACTGCCTTCATGGCCACATTCCAACAGGTATCTTTTGCACTTGTCTTTTTCTTTTCAATGTTAAAAAACTTAGTGTTATGCTTCTTTTCAGCAGGGAAATGTACCTCTAATGAACAATGCTTCAAGTGGAGAAGCTCAATAATTTTGTGAGTAATTAAGAGTTTTAATGATTGATTATTCAACTAACACAAATAATACATCTTAAGTTTTCCTTTTAAACTTTTGACATTAATTTATTTATGGCATACATAGTCTTTTAAACATTATGCTTTACTGAAATTGTAATGTGGTCTAAATTTGTCACACAGGTAATTGCTTTGATGGAAAAAGTCTTGACATTTACAAAACAAAATGAAGTGTCTAGATTGAATGCTACTGCCTTTCCCTTGAATTACAAAGATTCAAGCAATTGCCAATACTAACTTCTTGTTGTTTAGTAATATTGTAATGCTATTTTGAATAGTGGAGTGTATGAGTGAGTTTAAAAAATTATTCTTACTTGTTTGATGGACCTCTGCAGTAATGTATACATCAAACTTATTAGCTCTTTCTTGGCTTATGTATTTTAAAATGTTAGATTAAGTCGTTGTTCTTTTTTAGCTTATGTATTTTAAAATGTTAGATTTTGTAAAATGATGTATGTTATTAGAGATTTAGAAGATTTATTTTTCACCATTTATAATATTATAAATTCTATTTTAGTAAACAAGTTTGAAGAAAATAATTAAAACAAATATTAAAAATTTGAAAAAAAAACCTCTTTAGCGGCGACTAAAGTCGTCGCTAATAATATATCAAATATTGATAAAAACATATATTTAGCGGCGACTAACATCATCGCTAAAGACATATTTAGTGGCAACATAAAATATTGACGCTAAAAGAAAAATTTTAGTGGCAAAAGAATGATTCATTGCAAAAATAGACATTTAGTGTCACCAAAATATTTCACCATTAAAAGGAATTTCAGCGACTACTAATTTTGCTGCTAAAACAACATTTAGCGTCAAGATACATGTCGTCGCTAAAGATCCCCACCAAATAAAAGGGTTTTTGCGGCGAAAAGGTCGTCGCTAAATCTTTTAAACTAAAAGGTCGTCGCTAAAAGTATACATTTAGTGACCACAACTATTGGCAAAAAGTCGTCGCTAAAAGTTTTTAGTGTCAAAAGATATTTGTTGCCGCTAAAACTATATATTTAGTGATGACTTTTTTCGTCTCTAAAAATATTTTTTGTCGTCGCAAAAAGTTTTTTTAGCGACAACAATTTCTTGGCCACTAAATTTCTTTAGCAACAGCTGTAATTGCGGCGACTTAGCGACGACTACATTGTCGTCGCTAAATAGTTTTAGCGACGACTTTTGATGTTTTAGCGACGACTTTTGTCGCCGCAAATTACATATTTTTTTGTAGTGTAATAATGTGGGCCCCATTGCTTTTTATTTTATTATAATCCACATGCATGCCAGACACAGACTCGCATCTCTTCTTCACTGTTCACGTCATGTTCCACGTTCCTCTCTCTGCATGTGTGTGTTGCTTTGGTTCTGCCCTACTGCTGCTCCATGCGTTTCTTCATCATATTCATGCATCCACGTTGCTTCTTGTAAGTGCTGTAGCTTCTTGTGTGAGTGTAGAACCCGTGGCTTCTTCCTCTTGCTCGGAGCTTCCTTCGAATCATGCAGCTTTTCATTTACGTTAAAACCAAGCTTCAGCTCCATGCGTCTTCGTTTTTCAGCTCAAAGCTTCTGTTCGCAGCACCTAAACTCAAGCTTCTCACGTTGGCTCTGCTCACGCAAGCTTTCACGTCCAGACTTCATGTGATTTTCTCCACTTCTGCATGCAAATTCCTCATTGTTCTTCTCTGTTCAGCTGCTGCACTTCCTCTCTACTTCTGTACACAACCACGTAAGACTCAACTCTATTCTTCCTTTCCCACATTGCTGCCTCCCACGTGAAACCTGTAGCTTGTGTCTCTGTTTCTCAACGTGCAGTTCTGCGTGAGTTTGTGCATGTGGCAGCCTCCTTCTTGCAGCTCAACGTCTTCATGCATCTACGTTTTAGCTTCGCTGTAGCTCCCGTCAATGCTGCTTCCCATTTGTTCTTGCTCACGAGGTTCTACATGTTGCTGTCCAGCCCAGACTTCCTTTGTTTTGCTTTCTTCCCTTGCCACGAGTTTCCTTTCAACCTTCCCTTCATGCAGCTCCATTCATTGTGTTGCCTCTTCTTTGTTCCAGCCACTTAGGATTGCATGGTGTTTGAACCTCATACCTTCTCCAATTCAATTTACCATCCAAGCTTTAATTGTCCATTGAAATTCTGCACACAAAAATTGGAAGGTATTAAGTGGAAATATTCAAAATTTATTTAAGATGAATTTAAGCATTAAGAATTAATAATTTGCAAATTAATTCCTTAATTGTAAAAATGGCAAATTAAAATCAAATTCCACTTAATTAAATTTCTAAAGCCATCATTGCACACTAAAACACCTAAGTTAGGGGATTAAAATATATAAAATATCATGATTATCAATATTGCCTTGATGCATTGATACCAATATACTTATGTTTTGGGTTGTGAAAATTACTCGGGTGAGGTAGTGCCAAAAGTCCCTTGTGATGGGTGAGGTAGAGCCAAAAGTCCTTAAAAATTGGTGAAACAAAGCCAAAAGTCTCATGAATGAGTGCCAAGTTAAAAATTCCTAAACCAAGGGTGAGGCCATCTAAAAGTCCCTAAAATAGGGTAAGGCTAGACCAAAAGTCCCTAGAGCTCATTCTTGGCATTGATATGATATTTATGGCATGCAAATCATGTGATGCATAATTGTGAATAGTTTACATGCTTTAACTTGTTTATATGCCTTGATTGGTTCCTTGAATGAGTGTATGAGTTATTGAGATTCCATGAATCTCACCCCCTTCCCTCTCCCATCTTAACATGATAGGTGGAGCTCAAGGATGTGCAAACCAAGGAGCTAGTTAAGCATGTTTAGTCAGTTGTATAATTTATTTTGGTTCTTTGATGTAAAGAGGTGCCAAAATGAATATGTACATATTATTTTTTAGATGTAAAAGCTTAAGCAAGTGTAAAAGTATGTATAAATGATATATGATCCATGCATGGAACCAAAGTATTGAAAAGATGAGATTTGGCCCTTTGATAGCTTATATGTAGTAGTGTACTTTTGCCTGTAGCATAGTGAGTTTGAGATGTGTATTGGTTTGAACCACTTAGGCAATTCATATATGTTGTGTTTATACTTTAAAACTTGCCCAAGAGGTGTTAGAGTATGTAGGAGACCATTTACCCCCATTTTGAACCATTTATGGTGTCAACACTATCAAATTTATAAGCTCTATCAAAGTATGACCAAATGAGCTCTTCTTGATATCAAATTTGGCATGCCTCTAGAGCTTGTTGAGAGTTTCTTAGGAAGCAAAAGTGGGTAATATTTAAAGGTCTAAGGAATATTTGGCAAATTGTTGAAATTAGAGAATTTTTTGGTTTTGGCTAGTTCCTGTGCTAATAGATTTGAAAATGAATCTATGTCATCCCTAGACCAAATAGTATCCAATTGTCATGAAATTTTTTAGGCATAAACTAGACATCCATATAACCAATTCCAATTAGAAGTACCTCAATTGGAAGTCTGTAAAGGGAGAACTAACTTTTTGAAGTTTTGTGTCAGTATCAAGGAAGGGATCCGACCTTTGTTAATGGTCCATCAGTTTTCAAGGTCCAAAGGCTACTGAAATGATCTAGACTTATTTTTTTCCTATAGTGAACATCTGTATCTTTCCAAATTGGTATAGTTTTCCTAGATTAGATTTTTTTAGAATTCGTTATGAATTTTTGTAGTTTATGACAGTAAGCTACATCAGTATCAGGGACAGCCAGACCTCTATCTCTTTCTCAATGTCAAACATGATCCAAACACTGAGATTGAGGTTGGAAATTATTTTTATTGTAAATTTAACACTTAAAGCTTTCCAAAAAGCTATACTTTGCTTGAGTCTTAGTTTTCTAGAATTAGTTATGATTTTCCAAAATTAGAGCCAAAAATATGACTTTTGAGCCCATTTTGAGAAATTAAGTTTTGGGGGTTTTGGCTTCATATCCGTGGTTCATGAGTTGTTTTATGCTATGTATGAGTTGTATGAAGGGAGTTTGAGTAGAGAATATGATTTATGGGTTCATGGGACCTACGGGGTAAAATATGACTGAGTAAACCCTAACTCAAAGTATAAAAATACCACAATTTTGGTCCTTTTCTTTAAAAATCTTATGGAATTAAGCCTAACGGGAGATTAATTGAGGTTAATATATTATAGTATTACACGTTTCTTAGAATAGCTGTGTGAGATTCCTTGTCTGTTCAGGCACATAGGAACAAACCTATAGGTCATATGTGGCAACAAAGCCTCCTTAATACCTATTTAGATCTTAAATTTATATTTTATTAAATTTTGAATTTCAACTGTCAAAGCCAAATTGATTTTCTTTAAAAAAAGATTTCCAAAAAAAAAAAGATAAAAATGAGAAACTTAAAAAAATAAATGAAAAGAAAAGAAGAAGAGCAAAGCAACAATAAATAAAATTTGTAAATTTAAAATTTAATTTAGGTAACCAAGTTTTTAAAGTTCTCATAAAAAAACAAAAAAAAAACCTAAAAAATGAAAAAAAATAATAATAAATAGAAGAGAAAAAAAAGGAGAAAGTAAAATCAATTCTGTCTTTTTGCAAATAAAAACATATCAATCAGTTTCAAGTTTATTTTGTTTGCAAAAGTCTAAATAATTTTTACTCTCTTCCTTAAAAAAAATAAATAAAATATAGAAAAAACAAAAGAATAAAAACAAACAAACAAACAAAAACTAAACTAAACAAAACCCCAAAAAAAAAAAGTAAAAGAGAAAAGAAGAGGAGAAAGTAAAATCAATTCTGTCTTTTTGCAAATAAAAACACATCAATCAATCTCAAGTTTGTTTTGTTTGCAAAAGTCTAAATGATTTTTATTCTCTTGCTTAAAAAAAATAAAAGAATGGAAAAAACAAAATAAAACAAACAAAACAAACCTAAAAAACAAATAAACACAGACTCCATTCAAATTACGTGAACTTTGATTCTTCCCAAAGGGTATGTAAGTCCTAAACTTTTGTCCTAGGTCAAGTCCACTTTTATAAATAAAATATTTTCTTAATTTCTTTTTGATTTTTAATTATATTTTCTCTCCATCTTATTTTAAATTTTACTTCCTTAATTTCTTTGGGTTTTATTTTGCTTCTTTTTTTTCTTCTTTATTTTATTTTCTTAATATTTTTCTTCCCTATTTTTAATCTCATTCTTCTTACCTTATTTTAATGCTAATTTCTTTCCTTTTTAGTTCCTTAAATTTTACTTTGCATGTGAATTGTTAGAGAGAATTAAAATAAAATAGAGGCTATATTAATTTTATACAACTGATTTGGGATAACCATTCTTAGTAATGAGCGCAGTGGGGTGCCTAATACCTTCCCCGTTTACAATCGACTTCGGGATCTATTTTTTGGTTTGCAGATCATTTTTCTCATAAAATGCTTTTTCTAAAGTTTAGCTTTTTCAAAAATTAAAATTTTGGTAGTGACTCCTGAACCTTCTACTTTTAATATTTTGATTTCAGTTTTCGTTTTTTTTTAAGTTAATTTTTTTTCTTTTTAAAGACGCCATGCAGTCGCATTTTCGAGTGTGATGCTTTACTATTTGTTTATTGAGCCTTCTATAATCTATGTAAAAATACCTTGACTTGTCCTTCTTTTTTACCAACACCATCGAAAAGGCGAAGGCATTGCTACTATTCCTTATAACGCCATTTGCTAGCATTTGCTGTACCTAATGCTCAATTTATGTTTTTTGAATAGGACCATATCTATATGGTTTAGAACTTATAGGTAGGCATTCATTCAAATAGATGGGGTGATCAAAAACTCTAGAGGGTGGGAGGGAGTTAGGCTCTTGAAAAATGTCTTCAAATTTTGTAAGTAATGCCTCCAGCTATTGCTTTTAAGCTGCCTCCATGCCGTCCTTGCTAATAGCCATTAATAACCTTTTTTTTTCTTGATTTATCTGAATTAGGAAAGCTTGATGGGCTCCCAAGTGCTTTGGTTGTAACATTTGCTCTTTAATTTTTGTTCTAACTATTGTAACTCCTTTAATTTCATAACATTTTTTATTGAACAAAAAAATCATAATTTTCTCTTTCAAATCCCAAACAATGTTGCCTATGGTGGAGAGCCATTGTACCCCTAAAATCATATCTCTTCAATTCCATCACCAAGAAATCAGCCTTGAATGTCTCCCCTTGAATACTCCAGTCTAGCTACACACATTTCCTATTGACCACAAACTTTTGGCCACTTGCTACTGTCACTTTTACCCCTTCAATTTGGTGAAGCTTGAGCTGCAACTTCTTGGCCATTGATGAATCCAAGAAGTTATAAGTGCTGCTTGTATCCATTAGGATGGTCACTCCTTGCTTCTTAATTTTCCCCTGTACCTTCATTATGGAACACCCCTCTTGGCCTTTAATGGCATTCAATGAGATTGTTGAATTTCCCTGTGACTCCTCTTCAGCTTCCAATGCATCCTGGGATTCCTCATCTTCATCCTCTTGGACTATTATTATGAAGACTTGAGAACTTTTACATTTGTGCTCTGGTGTATATTTCTCTGTGCACTCGTAATTCAGCCTTTTCTTTTATTTCTCATCCATGTCTTTCTTAGTTAGTTGCTTCATTTGCTTTGGATTTGCACTAGAGGCTGTGCTTGTAGCGTATTTGTTAATGGAACTCGAGTTCTTGGTTATAATGGCTAGGTTTTAGGTTGGGTAATTGGAATTTTTGGAAGTATCTTGGCTGGCGTACAAGTTTCTTGAGCAATTAGAAAGGAAATTGGGATTGTAACGTCTAGTAGGGGGTGCTGGAGCGTGGGTATGCAATGCTTTGATTGATGATTCTTGGAGGTTGGCTAGGTACATAGTGTTGGCCAATGTAGTGGGTTTAAACAATCTCACTACAACTTGAATGTCATCACGTAAGCCTCCTATAAAGTAAATCATAGCTATTTCTTCAGGTAAATCCACCTCTGTTAACAATTTTTTAAACTTATCTTGGTATTCAGCAATTGATTCTTCCATCTTAAAGTTATTGATCTCAACCATGGCATCTACCTTCATAACATCTGCGAATCTTGTTGCCATTTTCCTATAATACTCTTCCCAACTTACCCTTGTCAGCTACTTCTTCTTCATGCAGTTAAGATGCCACTGTAACGCTTTGCCTTCCAAGTGAACACTCAGCAACCTCACCCTCTGTTCTGCCGATGTCTCGTCGATCTTGAAAAATTGCCTGCAACGATAGGCCTTGCCTCTGAAGTCACTGCCATCGAACTTCAGAAATTTGATGCGGCAATGTTTTGTCGAAAATGAGAAAGGGTGGTAATTGTGCAATCCATTAAAGGAACCAAACTGAGGGTAGCTGGCGACCTTGTTCGTGCTCGACGTGACTTCTTGTCCCTCGCCATTCCCGTTCGGCATTTGCTGGGCAATCTTTGCTACCATATCTGCAATGAACCCTTTGATTCTTGAAACCGATCGGTATAGCTCTCCCACCTGCACAATGTTCTGCTCTAGTCGTGTCGTATTCATCTTAATGCAAGCAGCGTTTTGTTCCAAACATTGGTCGATCTCAGCCAAGTGGTCTTCTAATCGCATCTCCGAGGCCATCGAGCTGGAGATGTGCTCTGATACTAGTTGATACCAGACAGTAGGACAAAATAGAATATAAGTGTATTAATATTCGACAACTACTCAATACAGGACACTTCCTTACTTATACCTGTAGGAATTAGCCTAATAACAAAGTTATTCTAACCAACTCTTACTGACTTAACTACCTTCTAACAACTATACTGGCTACGTTACAGCTTCTTATTCTTATTAACACGTGATAGTCAATTTTATTTTCTCGTAAATATTTCTTCAGTGTCTTGGCCTTTAGTAGGTAGGTATCTTGATTTTTTAAGTGTTTGAAAATCATATATATATATATATATATTAAAGTTTTCATACTTTTCATATCATAATATTTTATAAATAAAATTTTAGATGATTGAAAAATTAAAATCTTCATGTACTAAGTATCATTGCACTGAAAAGTCTATACTCACCTCACAGGTTTTAAAAGGAGAAAAATTTTGAGGTGCATCTAATGCATGTACATTCAACGGTTAGAATCTATTTTGTGTAGCTTTATATGGAGCAAATTCTGTGTTTGTAGCAGGTCCTGACTGTTGGATATATATGTATCTAGTGCACGAAAAAATTTCTCCCAATATAATAAGCAAGGACTGAGAAACAAGGGAGAAAGGGGGATCTTGAGTGATTTTCAATACAATACGACTGATTTTAGCAAGTTTGGGTTTAGTTTATAGCAAGGAACATTTTTGGCTACTTCAATCCCACCATTGGTTAGGGATTATGATTTTCTATATTAATACACCACACATTTAAGAGACAGAGAGTGATACAAAAGAGTGAAAGAGATTGTAATCCTCTATTGTAATATACCACACTTTTAGGAGATAAAATAACATAATAGAGTGAAAATGTTTATGGGGTTTACTTTCTCTCTTTTCACCAACTCTATATATATATTTTTTACTCTTCTCTAAATGCACATTATTCATTTACTTACTAAATACAGAAGATTTAAATTCAAGGAAAAGTGTGTATGGGTCCACTTCCTCGCTTTTCACCCACTTATTTTTTCTCTATCTTTCTTTAAATGCAAAATATGCATTTACTTGTTAAATATAGAGAATCCAGTTCCCATTGGTTAGTGGGAAATTTCTTCTTGCTTTCTTTTTTTTTTTTTGAATGACATTACTGTTAAAACCTTTTTTTTCCTAGGCAATCAATATCTGTTATTTATTGTAATATATAGTACAAAAATAGCTTTGCATTCCTAATATATTAAAATTTGAAACTTTAAAAAATTTTAATTTAATCATTATAAATTTTATTAAAATCTTTTACGAAAACTTCATTTCAAGATATGTTCAAATTTTAAATTTGTATATTTATATGTTGCGTTTATCTAGATTTTTACTTCTCAATCTCTTCTTCTTTGATAATTTCATTTATTTAGCATTGCAATCAAAATTAATTCACTACCAAAAAAATTAAATTTAGAGAGGGACAAATCTCTCGCTAAATCCTTTAAATCCCTTGCTAAATCCGATTTAGCGAGGGATAATTTTTTTCGCTAAATTTATTGCTAAATCACGGGTCGCTAAATTTAGCAAGGGACGTATTCCTTGCTAATCCCTTACTAACTGACTAAAAATCATATTATTTTAGCTAGGAATTAGCAAGGGAAGATTTCCCTCCCTAAAATTATCTTAGAGATGGATTTGAGACGCCACGTCATGCCTCCACATCACTCCTCTGAGCCACATCATACCACCACGCCACCTCACACCACATCATGCCATGTCATATATTTCTTCAAATTTGCCATACCTGAGGTTTGAACCCAAAACCTGAAGCTCTTTCCTTTGTGTCCACCTTTTCTGTCAGTTGAGCTGCAATGAACCTATAGTCTTTTAGTACAAAATTTAATATATATATCATATTAGTTAACTATTATAATATCATGATTGTACTAAAATTATAAATATTCATCAATAAATAATATTATATGCTTTAAACATAATATATTATATTTTCATCTATTACATATATTAAAAGTTCAATTGTTTTACTAAAAAGGGAAAAATATGAGCTTTTTTTTTACACATAGAAGAGCAAGTTCAATAATATTGAAAATTCATAAGGTTTTTTTAGTTTAATATTTATTTTAGCAAGGATTAAAATAAATTTTGTTAATTTTCTCGCTAATTAGAAATGAAATAAATATGTCTAGTTGGTTTCTTGGCTAGCTAATTAGAAAGGAAGAATATGCCTCGCTAAGTTCTTCGCTAATTAGAGAGAAATGAAAAATGTTCATTAGTTCCTCGCTGATTAGAGAGGGACAAAATAGACCTTACTAAACCCTCATTAACTAGAGAAGGATAAAATAGGTTTCACTAATTCCTCGCTAATTAGAAAAGGATAAAATAGGCTTCTCTAATCCTTTTTAATTTCTCACTAACTAGAAAGGGATAAAATAGGCCTCGCTAATTTTTCGCTAATTAGAGAAGGATAAAATAGGACTTGCAAATTCCTCGCTAATTTAGAGAGGGATAAAATAGGCCTTGCAAATTTGTCCCTAATTAAAGAAGGATAAAATGGGCCTCACTAATTCCTCGCTAATTTAGAGAGGGATAAAAATGGGTCTCGCAAATTCCTCGCTAATTTAGAGAGGAATAAAATAGGCATCGCTAATTACTTGCTAATTAGAGAGGGATAAAATAGGCATCGCTAATTCCTCGCTAATTTAGAGAGGAATAAAATAGGCCTCGCTAATTCCTCATTAATTAGAGAGGGATAAAAAATCCCTCACTAATTTTCTCGCTAAATTTAACTCAAGTTACGAAATTAATTTTTCTCGCTAATTTCCACGCTAATTCGGTGTTTTAGAGAGGAATAAATGATCCCTCGCTAAATCTAATTTTTCTAGTAGTGATTATTAAGCTTTGTTTAAGAAACAACAATAAAAACATATTCATAAAAGATTTAAATACTTCTATTGCTCATGGAGCACAGAAACTTTCAGTTAACTAATCTATTATATTGCTAATTTATTATCTTGCTGATTGTCTTAAAATTTTAACTGGCATTGCAAGCTTAGTTTACGAAATTGGAGAAATATTGGAAATGGGATCCTCTGTGGTCAAATAATCATGCAGTCGTTATATAAAAAGATAAAAGTGTACATAGGGTCTACTTTTTCTCTTTACATCAATTATCTCTTTTCTTTTTATTTCTCTTCAATTACATTATACACAGTGGATTTTTTTATTGTAGGGAATCCAAACTTGAAATATTGACATGTCTCAAATACTAACTACAACCTTTTAGTCACATGCCAAAAAAAAGTAAATAAATCATAAAAATTGTTAATACTATCATTAGCAAACAATTTATTATTCTTATTTTAGTTTCTATTTGATCTTTTAATTTTCAAATGTTCTTTTCTTTTGGTGAAAGAAAAAACAAAAGGTAATATTGATTTTTTTTTTTTTAATTCTGACTGCAAAGTGCAAAATAGCAGTGTCTCTGCATGCGAACAGAGGCACTACCATATTACATCATGGTAAGTCTAAGATTAAAGGGTTTAAACTGCCATTGACATTGACAGCCTCCTGCCGTTTTTGTTCATACGGTTCATTTAAATATGGCTGTAGACCTTTTCCCCAATGCCATTGGTCAATTGTGTGAGCATTCTATATATTTAAATATTATCTAGGCTTTTAATATGTAAGGATTACCTTTTTACACTGTATTTTATCCAAGTTCACACTGGTTTATTATTTTTCCAAATTTTTCATCCTATAGTTACGGTTTCCTTATATAATCTGACTTATGCTCTGTATCTGATTTAAGTCTTCACAAAAAATGACCTTCAATTATTTAATCTGTTAATGCTTTGTGCAGGTTGGTAATGTATATGTTCAATCCAAAGAGGAACTCAGGAGATTTTTTGAAGGGAGTATTTACAATATTTAGAATGATGTTCCTTTTGCAAATGAACATTATAACTGGTATACATAATTTTGACCCATTTACGTCTAAAAGATATATGTTGTTTTTCTATAGGATTTTTCTCCATATGAGTCCTTCCAAAAACAGTTCCGTCGGATCTAGATTTTATTAAGGCTACTAATTTTATATAATTTTTTAAGGCTAAAATGTAAAAAAAAATTTCTTAAATTTTGGGTCATATGCTCATACTATAATCCTTCTAAATTTTTAAATTTGTAAAGATAATCCTTGCTATTAGTGAATCCACTAATTTACTAATGGAAAGTGACTAGTCAAATTAAATAAAATCATCTAAATTTCATTTTTTGTGTAAATAATCCCTTTGAATATTAGGTTATGTGCAAATAATTCCCCTAATGTATTATATTTCTATTAGTGATATAGCAAACTAATGGTAAGAGGTTACTTATACATAATCTCAAGTTTAAGGGGTATATTGTCAAATTTTAGAGGTAAATAGATTACCTGCATGTAACCTAAAATTTAGAGAAGTTTTGTTTATTTTAGCCTTTTTTTTCAATAAAAAGGTTAAAAACTCTAAAAATTCAATACTTCTCTATGTAAGAGCAATAACCCATCCCCTTCCATAGGTTAAAACCATAGTTATGAGAATTGAATCAAATCAGTCTGTTTGATGAAAAAATAAGTGAACCAACTTTGACTTGATTTGATTGGTCTAAAAAATTAATAAACTAAAAAATTGGTTGAATTGATCAAAAACTAGTTGAATTATTTAAAATCATATTAGTAAAATACTAGTTATTTAATCTTTTTTTTTTTTAGATTCTTTTCTATAAAATAACATGGTTAATCTTAGACAAATCTAAAAGTACTAAAAATAGAAAGCAATAAGAGAAAGAAAGGATAGAAACAATGAGAAATTTAAAAAGAATATAAGAGAAACTATAAAGTGTATACTTGACTATTTTCGATATTTTCTCTTCATCGTATTCTATCTTGTAATACCATTTCTTTCATATATTAAAGTATTTGGCTAAAATTGTTTCTTCCTCTTTCATTTACTTTTTTTAATAATAATATAATTTTAAAACTCTAAAAATTCAATATTAATTACTCTTCAATTTTAATCATGGATAGTTTTTATTTTCAATCAAAAAATAACTTTTCAAGCATTATTAAAATTTAAAATTTATTAATATTTATTTGTTATATTAGAATTTTAATATATATATTTATTTATCACTGGTTCAACTCTAATTCATGTATAATCAAATTATTAAACTATAAATCAATGCTTTCATTAGCTCAATAACCAGCCTAATTTTAAAAATGGTTAAAACATTATTGTCACATGCTATTGTTAATGATACATCACCAACGGACGAATGAGGGGGCACCAATTCATCCTGCCATTAATCAAAAAATTATTCCATCTACAGATACCTTGGAGTCAGATGCAATATATTTTCCAACTTATAATGACCATGTGAAAAAGAGAGAAAAAATATTGTTGAGATTAAGGAGTTCGGAAAATGGAGGTGATTAAGTATGTTGAGAGGCTATGCATACATATTACTACATTGCAAGTAATAGTTCTCGCAGCCAATGTTTTCATCAATTAATACCTAAACATAAATGAAATTGAAAGTGCTCTGTAAGTGACCCTATACTATATAGGATAGCGTAAAGATTAGGAGATAAAATGGTATTTAAGACAAGATTTATCATTTCCTAGTAGCAGCAAGCAACAAGGAAAATTTAAAGGAGTATGCTATGCCAACCACAGTCATGAACATCTTTCTGGATCTTTGGAAAAAAAAAAACGGATATCTTGACTTTTATAGTATGCTATGCTAAGCGATTCCATGAGAAAATAAAAACCTTTAAAATGGAAAAATTAATTATTTGATCTCTATAATTTACTTTAATTTTTAATTTGGTCCTCATAACTTTTTTTTTTTTCCAAAAAATTGTCCATATACTTTCGAAACGTTTCAATGATAGCCCCACATTAAAATGTTTCCCCTACTATGTTCATGGGTCATAGAACTGTCAATTGAAGAGGAGAGGGAGAAGTCAAAGGGGAGACAAACAAGCCCTAACTCCCCTGAGTCGTGATACCCTACGTTTGGCCTTTGAGAAAAAACTGAAGGGAGTAACGGCTGGGTTGAGAAAATGGTTTAATGCCACACGTTAAGCCTCCTCAGTTTTTTCTCATTATGTGGCAGCCACGTCAGCTTCCATTTACCATCTCAGCTAGAAATTAAAAATGATACAAACTTAACCTTCTAATAGGTGGGAGGAAAAGCAATTTATACATGGAAACAAAAAAGAACAAACATGACTAACTGAGTAGAGGATAGAGAAGAAACATGTAAGGAATTAGTTGCAGCTCACTCAACAATGTCAGAATGAGACAAGGTAGAAGAAACTAAAAGATAGAACTTACATGAATTAATAATGAGCATTAATTTAAACCTAATTTCAACTTAGTAGTAATCAAAGCAGATAATTTTTGGGCTGCGCTACAAGCACAGAACACTAAGAAGCTAATTAAACATGTCACTTAAGCAGTATAATTCTTAGGAAGAAAGAAAAATTATGTTGAATATGTCGTAAAAATCAAGATGGCAAATAGTTCAACGTGAATACAAGAATTACTCCTGCAATAACTGGAATTTGCAGTCTTGCATGGAAATACTGTCTTAAACAATCTGGGAGTCATGGTACTGTACTCAATTTTGGCATATGATGAGAAATCTTACAGTGCCAAATGTTTCAAATCTGGTGGACAAAGATTTTATTTGCCTTCAAAGTGTTTCATACTTCTAAAGCCCCATGACATAGACCATTCAGAAGAAGCAGAAGTACGTGACGGGGAAGAATTGACCCATTTATCTTACAATCAGCATCATTAGATGAAATAAAGGCACTGCATATATGAGCTATAGATGCAATGGAAACTCTGCAGAAACTTTTGGAAGTTATGGATGAAAATGTCAGAAAAATCAATACTTATAAATCAATCAAATAGACTATATAGGCACCACCTGTTTGTTTTACCCAGATGACTTCCGCGTGTAACGATTTAAGAATCCATAGGCTAATGCAAAATAATTGATATATCTGTTTCAGCTCCACCAATTGGATGAAAACCCTCAACTCTTGGGGGTGGAAGATACGAACTGATTGGTGAATGCATAGGCGTCCCTGTCATTAATATTTCAATGGACCCGATTTTGTTCACTGCTTTCTTTTTAGCTACTTTCCCATTATTAATTGAAATTTCGAATGCATTTTCCCATCAAATATTGGTTTAATTATTTGAATCTAGGGTAAGGGTCATTGGTGCCGTCGTCAGAAGCCCCGCCATAGTCAACAAGTTCAACTTTGGTTTCCTATCTTGGGGCTACTTTTCAGTTGTTTCACGTCAAGAAAAAAAAGTCTCCTCTTAAATCAGCTATACAAATGAGCCTTAATGCCTAACAGGCATCCTCTGTTCTTCCCTCTTATTACTTCTTCCGAATGCATTTATAATTTACTTGTCCATAAAATTACCCCAATCGTCTGATACATGTTCTTCAAAAAGGGATTGCACATGGACATGGATGGGATATATATATATATATACATATATAATTTGAATTTAAGAAAAATATTATTTATTTAAACCAGGGGCAACAAAAGGTGGGGAACAAGATTGCAGTCCAAGCTCAAGCTCAACATCCTCAGACTCTTCATTTCAAGTAAGATTTCCAATTGGAGGCAATCTTGACGTCAGGGCTTTCATAACTACCACAACTAGCAGACTTTGGAAACAAATCTAACATACTGGTGTATAAATAATACTAGGTTGAGAAATGCCTTTTAAAAGGATATGTATTACTTGCAACTGTTGATTTTGATTAGAGGTTGATGATGAGCCCGTTGTTGAAGGATCTACAGGCGATGTAGCTTCCGGAATATCAGTACCCTCGTCCACAAAAGGAAGTAAAGAACAATGTCAAAAAGGACTCATTTTAGACCATTAACACATCAAATTTATCTAGGCAAATATAAACAGAATTCATGCAGAAGGAATAGCTCCAGTGTAGATAACGAACTTCCACTGGGTTTTTCCACCTACCAGATGGGTCAAAACTCACAATATAGAGAAAGGCAATCTAAATACCAGCACAGCTATTATCTTGTTTTACATATCCATTTGATGTTACAAGACGCATAGCTCTGATAAACCAAAGAAGGAGCAGAACTCTCTAAGTTTGTGCTTAAAATTTAGGACTCTGAGCATTTAAATCGATGACTTACATAAGAGGAAATAAGTTCGAGCTCTTGAGTAATCCCACACTATTTTTAAGATAGTCATAAAAGCTTTGGACAATAAACAACAGCAACATAAAATTGGAATAATACCACAGGATGCATATTGAAGAAGTCAATTAGCCCCAAGCAAATGGCACATAAAAGAAGACAGGTGAAGGAGAAATATGCAACAATTGTTCGGAGACATAATCCAAGGATGGCATACTGGGGCTAGATAGAATCTGTTCCCGAACTGCATCAAGGCCAGATCGAAGACTAGCCAAATTAAGCACCATGAAAAACCTGCCTCTCTGGTTTCCTGTTCCTCACTATTGGTAGTGATTTGCATGAGACTATTAAATTCTTCCTTAAGAGCCTCTATCCTGCTAATAAGAGTTTCCAAATCCAAATCCCGCCGCTTCAAGCTAAAAATGTCAGAGACAACGTGATAAAACCAACGAATGCCATTGGTATATATAGAGTTTCTTTGCCTTGGTCCATAATTTATAACAAGTGCGATAAGTACGAAACACAATAATTACTTTAGGATGAAAGGTTTGGATTAAAAGACTACACAATTAAGAATCAGTCTGTGTTGAAAAAGGTCAATCACCAACAGCAATGTTAGTCTGTTTCTTGACCAAGTGGTCAGCACTTGGCATAACCCTGTCCTATACACCGTGACTCCAGCAGACCAAGATAAGTAATTTGCATCTCCCACCAATTTTTCAGAGATGATAGTAGGAGATGAAGTAATAACAGAGGAGAAAGTACCAGATTTGGTCTAAAGACATACTGATCCTGGTTTGAAGGTAGCCTGTAGAGAGTCAAATGGACCTGAAAATAACAAAATCTACATCAAAATCCCACATGCACTGGCACGTAGAAGTAGAACTGCTGCGGCGGCGATTTATAGACGTGTGGGAACGCGTGCAGGGGATTTCCAACAGCCTCTTGCCGGTATTGTGATGACCGATGGTCTCTAAAGCTGATCGGAGGGTCACCAAGCCGAAAGGAGCTCGCCGGAAAATAGCACAGTAGTCGGAAAGTGACAAAGTATTCGCTCACCAAAAAAGATCTGGATGAAAACATAAGCTGTATATTATATTTTTATAATTATTATTTAATAATATTTATTTTTATTATTTTTTAAAATAAAAATATGAGAATTATTTTTTATTTATAAAATTATATTTTTTATTTTTATTTTTCTGTATATCACACAACTATAAATTTGTTCTCTCTACAAACTTGAATATCATAAAAAGACTAAAGAGAAAAAGAAAGAATATAGAGAGCGTAAAAAATAAGTTCACACCATATTATATTTATAATAAGAAAAATAACTACACGATATAGAATAAAAGAATATACTACTTAATTATTCTATTATTTGCCCTTTATTTCCAACATATATAATGTTTCTGCTCCAGATGCTTGTTCG
Source organism: Erythrophleum fordii (assembly GCA_032878935.1). Taxonomy (NCBI): domain Eukaryota; kingdom Viridiplantae; phylum Streptophyta; class Magnoliopsida; order Fabales; family Fabaceae; genus Erythrophleum; species Erythrophleum fordii. Next base: position 3,940,343 of record JAVQMF010000049.1, on the reverse strand, counting down.
ACGACTTTCACCAAATGGACAATAGCAGTAACACTAACTTGGTTATTCCATCCAACAAAAGTGAGAAAACAAAATGCAAAAGATAAATATCGGAAAGCTACAATGGAATCCATAGCTATCTCAAGGACATTTTCTTGCTTTGGTAATCTCCATTTTCCTGCTTGCATTGCTATAATCCCAACTCCAATGAGTAAGTTCTCTTGAAACTTCAATTATCACTGACCTCATTTCTACTGAGACTCCATCTTGTGAGGACAACCTGGAAAGATAATCTAAGGTAGCTTTCATGGTACTGCACTCTTCCGGGTCCAATAAGTCAGCAAAATCTTTGATGAGAACGTCTTGAAATGTCTTCAATGCTTTCTGGGTTTCTTCAATTGGCCTAGAATTTGTTACCAATTCAAAAATGGCTGGGATATCCTTGGAAGGTAATAGAATAGAGCTGTCGTCAACCAGAGAAGCAGAAAATGCTTCCATTTCTTCATCGTCTAGAGTTAGGATTATTTGATTTCCCTTGCATTCTAGCATTTTGCTATCCCGTGTTTCACAACCCTCCAAGCTATCATTGACGTTGTAACAATTCTATCTTGTTGAAAACTTGAAAAATCTTCCATTTACTTGTCACTTTGTTCACTAGTGAGTATCTTCAATTCAGTATTATTCTTATCAGATTTCACTATAGAATCTGATTCAAGATCAGGGTGAATTCGATTATGTTTGCTTCTTGTGCCAGGCACCACAACTTCCTACTCTCCTTTACTGTCAAGGAGTATGATTAATCCTAGTAGAGACTTCACTAATGATCCTTGTAATATACTCTTGTTCTTTTGCAATCCTGACCAATTTATAAGAAGTTCACCTTTTGTCAAACTATAAATTATTATATGCCAGTTTTAGAAATAAAAGCTCCGTTGCCTTCCCCATTCATCACAGTAAGAAATAATCTCATTCTTAACATAAATAATTAAATATGCAAATAAAATTATAAAAAGTTTAAAATATTATAAATTTAAATTCAATCACAATTATTAGAAAATATTAATTAAATTCATTATATAAGTGATAAATATAATTCTTAATATAGACATGAATAGTTATTAAATGTAAAAACCCGACGTGCATGAACCGACGTGCATGAATTTGTTATATATATAAGGGGAAGTTGACTTTTCAAAGGGAGAGATTGAGCTGCCACGTAAGGATTTTCTTTCTCCTTCTGCAATATCCGAAATGCCCCTCCTCATCCCCCTTTTAGCTGGTCTTTAACGTAAATTGCTTCTCTCAAATTTCTGTAGCGCCGAAACCATACCCATCCCCATCCCTTCGGTCAGAAAAAGGAGCAGAGTTGGTGGGAAACTGAATTTCATCTTCTTCCCTCTGCTGAGTGCCCTGTTCGCTGGTTCTGGCTTCATTTTCTTGTTGCTGCCATTGCCTTCTGGTTTTGTTAAGTGTGCTGCTGTTGGTTGGGGGGATTTAACGCCAGAAACCAGTTTCTTTCCCAGGTCTGAGTTGCTACTGTAAGTCTTGTGTTTCTGGTCCATTTTTCATAGCACCTCCCTCCCCTGTTTTGCTTGTTCGGTAATGTGATTCTGTGTGTGAGTAGCAAACTGATGGAAGGGTGTGTAGAAGGAAAAGAAAAGAGAGTGCAAGGGAATATATATATGTATAGATAAACCTAGGACTATGTATATATGTGTTGTATGGAGATGGAAGGCAAGAATGGTGCAGAGGAGGGGGGATTTATCCATGTCGGGGCGAAAGTGAGAGGTCAGCTGGGAGTCATCCCGAAAGTAATTCGCCGCGGCGAATTAAGGTATTGGCCGCGGCTAACCTTTCTAGAGAGGGATTGGCCGCGGCAGAAGGAGGTATTGGCCGCGGCCAAATATCGAGAGCATGAGCGAGGAAGCTTCAGGAGGCTTCTTCGCCGCGACGCCATGTATGTTGGCCGCGGCGAATGTCCAACTTAGTGAGGACGAAGGGGGTTAAACAGAGAAGAATTGGCCGCGGCTAACATGCTGAAAACACCTGTAACACCTAAGAAACCTTAGTTTTTCACATGATTATATAAGGGAATGAAGAATAGACATTAATGTTAGGTAGGCTAAGTTAATGAGACAATTCTTCTGGTTATCCATACTCTAAAATCTGGTGAATGGGTATTGTAGGGTACTCAGGCGATTGAGTTAGAACTGAGGATTGGGCAGAGAATGTTGATATCATCCTAGGAGGTGAGTAAGTAATGCGGACCATGAGTAACTCATACTTCTTATTTTAGTACTAAGTTTCCTTGCTGTGTTCTAACGTTTGGATACATATTTTGTTATATGCATGTTACTGAAGATTTATTTAAACATGAATTTTGCAAATTGATGCCTGTTGAGTTATCTGGGAAACTTTGATACCGAACTGATATAGAAGGTACTCTGTCTGAAATGTGATTTGAGAAACATATTAAATCTGAAATGTGATTTGAGAAACGTATTAAATTTAAGAGGTTATCTGTTCAGAACTCTGTAGCTAACAGCAGTAGTTGTTAGCCTTGGTGCACCATGATCTGAACCTCAGCTAGCAGGGGTTTTGCTAGCCCCGTGTGGGTAGCTACCACACGTGGAGTTATTTATTTCGCAAGCAAAGTGCTTTGCGTCTGTGGTTATTCTCCCCGCGAGCTGTTTGCTCTGCGTCTGTTTTAATTTGGTTCTGCCTAGATACTTCTGATGCATTTTGAGAAACGATTTGCATGAGGCTTATTTATGCATGATGAGTATATATATATATATATATAGATATTTTACGAGCCTTGTCCCTAAGATTTTTAAGGGTCGGCATTACTTATTCACTGAGTTTCAAACTCACTCTTTCTTAAATTTATTTTTCAGAGAGCGTTGAAGACCCTAGTCTACCCTGAGCTGTCGACTAGCCGCAGATCTCCTGCTTTATTTTTTTGTGAGCCCACAATTGTTCATGTGGGTGCATTTTGTTTTATGCTTGTCCTATATTTGGTTTTGAACAATGTAAATATGTGGCTCCACTGAATCATAGTTAGAATATCCCCACTCCCTAGATGACTATGTTTTGATATATTTTGAATGTATTGTTGAATTGACTGATTGTAGAAATATCGGGAGGTCCAAATTATAGAGGGGACTCTGCCGAAATTTCTACAAAAGTCAGAAATGAACTCTTAATTATGGTAGGAGAATTTGCTATCTTTTGTGTCAACATACTAAATCTGTGGGTTGTGACATTAAAATAATTACACAAATTAATAGTGTTCTTGTTAATTGAATATATTAGCTCTGCTTTCAGGGAAGTATAGGGACTGATTGGTTAATAAAAAACATGTTTTGCTATGGCTTTATGAAGAAATATTCAAAATTATTTTACAAAATTATTGTAAATACAACAAAAATAGAACCAAACACGTCTATAGCCTTCATTTTAATCTTGGAATTTAAAGTCTAAAAAACTATATATATTCTCACATCCGCCTCGTGTAAAGTGCGATCCTTATGAAGATCATACAGTACTAAGATCAAGATTGTAATTAACTGTGCCTTTGCCAGCCATTCCGTTAGATATAAATATGAAAAATAATACTCAACTAATAGAAAGGAAAATAACAAATAAAAGAGTGAGGAGCTACTTGGGTTTGAGATGACAGCCTTTAAAGTTAGCTGCCTCGGACAAAGCCAACCTCCATTTTTGCACCTTCTCAAATCCTTTCCGGGGCCAAGCCAATTCTTTTCCATAACTCCTCCCTCTTTAATGTCGTAGCTACGATGGATCCATGTAATAAAATATTGAATAAACCAACCGACCTTCTTTCTTATACTTTTATTTTAGTATTACTTATCTTGTATTGAGAATCATAAATTTAATTTATTTCAAATTAAGAAAAGTGATTATTTTATGTTGATTAAATATATATTTGACACTTATTATATTATATATTTAATAAAGTTAAGATTATTTTTGTTAAAATAAATATAATTATAACTTATCTTTAATTATAAAATAAACCAATATAATGCACCTTTAGATTTTAAGAAAAAAGAGTATACATTTTCAAAATTAAAAAAAAAAAATTGTGTCCATATAATTTGGGCATCTCTATACCCAAAATTATAATAATATAATACTTGGTTTATATGGATACTTTGCTTTATGTACAAGTAGACTAAGCAGGCATCTTGTGGAATGCATATCCTCTTTAGTCTGGCTTCCGACTGCAGAGGGTGCATTCCGCTAAATTTAGCTCTTTTATTTTGTTTTATTTTTTGAAGTATTGTTAAAATTTTTAAAGTTTACATTTTTTTTACAGTTAAAATTGTTATTCTTGCAAATATAATTTTTATCTTCATAAGTGAAATTTGTAACTTTTAGAATCTGAAAAAAAAAAAATTGGCCAAATGCACCCTTTATAGTCGGGCTTCCCAACTGCAAAGAATCTATCTTAAATCTTGTGTGGCATTCCATAGTTGTTTGAATTATCTAAAGAATTAATCTTTTGGAGGCTTCACTTTCAATTTCTTACAATTTAAAATTCGATCAAAAGGTACTTCTAAGTTCTAGCCATGCCATAAAAGAGTCCTGGTTTTGGATGCTCTCACAAAAAGACTTCTACCTTTTTCTAATGATTAACTTTTATACGAGAAATGTTATACAAGACATGCAATTCTGATAATATCCTTATTCCAAATCCCGTAACTACTATTGTGCAACTGTCTTGTGGATATATACACTTGTCATATAACTCATATAAGCACAAAAATTGGCATGCACAAGAACTTACCAAATTAACGAATCCAACACACTAAAATTTGTCATTTTATTTAATCAAAACTGAATTTCAAAGGTACAATATTTATTTTCACATAGTTAAGAAATTTGATCATTTGGGATTTCACCATGAGCACATCCGCTTAGCTCCTACCGTCGCTAAAGGCAAATTAAGAGACCCACCAGAACATAACATTTTTACTAGGAACCAAGCTCCTATGGATCCAATCTAGCAACACCTTTTCAAGACAATTAATCCATTCTTCAACTTCTCCTGTAGAGAAGACTAAGGTTTCATTTGCTACACAAAATCTTTTTATAAAAATAAAAAGAGAATGTTAAATGGAATATAATTGAATCAACTATATTTGGTATGACAAGAAAAAAAGAAAAGAAAATGTCTTTCTCTTTATTTTAGTAAGATAGAAATAGTAATAGAATGAAAAGTAAATAATGGCAAATGACCAAAATGTCCTTCGATTAAAAAACATGTAGGAATGGATTTTTATTGTTACAATCCAAAAGTGAAAATAAAGAGAAAAAACAAAATAAAAATGAAAAAATACATAAAATAAAAGAAAACAAAACAAAATTTAGGTAAATTGAATTATCTTGGGATGGAATAATTTTGGGAGTTTAAGAATTTATTTTTAAAATTCAGCTAAATTAAATTAAAACATCAATGTTAAGAACAAGTAAAATTTTGAAATAATTAAGAACAAAATCTCATCATAATTCTAGGGGTTATAAGTCTAGCCTAAAATTCCAATAGGTGTGTTCAAAACTAAACAAAATTATTTTTGCCCCCAATCTTCCTAGTTCTTTGCCCCATGGGTTTGCAAGGGTGCTTAAAGGACTTGATTGCAACCTTTTTTTTTTCTTTCAATTTTCCTCTAGCGCTTATGTTTTTCTATATTTACCCACTGGTCCCTCAATGGTTCAATTACTGAAGTATCATGAAGCACGTGCCCCTTCTATCTTCTCTTACACATTTTCTATACGGTTCTTTTTCTTTTTCTTTTTTTGGGTATCTGTGAGAGTGCATTGAGGGCTTGTTGGAGTTCAATTTCTTCTCCTCTTCCAATCTCTTTCATCTCATTAAGGCTACAGACTGCAAGGAATTCTACTTTTGTCCATTCACTGCTGTTATTTCAGTCAAGAAGCTTCCCTCATCTCCATTTTAGGTTGCTTTGTTTCTCTTATGTGAAACTTAGATACCCCAATGCTAAGGATATTGTACTTTGTGTTTGGTTAACTGTAGTGGCCTTGAAGCTTTATTTTTCTTCTCATTTTTTGACTAAAAGCCGAGCATTTTTAGGAGCTCTCCTTTTACGCCATGGTGCTAGGTTAAGGTGTTCTTTACCTATATTCTAACTCCCTAAAACTTCCATTTTCAATTAATAAATTTTTCCCTTTATCCTTCTATTGGTTCAACTTTATCCCCTTAAGGCTTGAGACTGAGTTTCATTCTTTCCTTGTTTTGTTGTCGGAAAGCAAAAATTGTAACTAAGTCATCAAGCTCTCTCTTACTTCATTTTTCCCTTGCTAGATTTGTGTAGGTCACTCTCTTCCATCTCGAAGTACATGCTACCATTTTTTTGTTGTTGTGCTTGATGTGATTGTGGGTTGGTTAGGAACTTATATTCCTTTGCTTTTCCATGTCCTAGTTGCTTGGCTTGAGGGAGGTGAAGTGATAGGTGGAAGATAAGTAAATTATTTATTCTTTTTACTTCCTCTTTAAGCGAAGTTCCTCATCATTAGGTACCTAAGCTTTTGTTTTCTTTTCCTTGCAATTGCCTCCCTATAGCAAACTCATATGGGGAGATGGATTATTATGGTGCTAGTGCATAAGTAGGTACCTGGTAAGCCACCTAACTATGCAGCACGTCATGCTTGGCATGTTACGTGGCGTGCTACATAGATCTTGACCCTCCATGCAAGGGGTCAGATTTTTTTATTTTTTTATTTTTGAATCTAATGACGTTGGTACTATGTAGTACCAAACCCTTCCGCACCTAAAAGCCTATATGTTTCATTGAAAAATAATGTAAAGTACAAATTAAGCTAAACTAGTGTAGAAAATAGCAACTAAAATAGGTAATAAATTAATTAATGTAAGTAGAGTAATAAACCAAGGCTAATGTGGGAATAATAAATAATGAGGTAAGTTTTAAACCCCCCTATTTGGCTAAAAAAAATATTTTTTAATTTGATAGAATTCAATCAAACTGGGTAGGATCCAAGTTAGGATTAGCCTAACCAAATGAGGTTAGCAATTAAGTTACATCTATAGTTAGATAACAACTTAAAGTGAAGTAAAACAATTGGACCAAGTAAAATAGAAGAGGGAATCTAAATGTGGGTCTTAAAACAATAATTTAAAAAAACTAAATAGATTGTTGTGACTATGTTTTAGAAATTACTTTGCATATGTTGTTGGAGGGGTAGCGGCAATTCAATGATGAAGAGCTAATAATTATCTGACAAGCACTATGAATAGATTATAAAGCATGACACTTTTTTTTTTAACTTTCTTTCAATTTTTATCTCTATTTTGTTTGTTTGCATTTTGTATGTCCATTAGGACAGTCATATTAGATAGTGCATCAATGTATATAGTATTAATGGTATTAAATCTTTTAGACTATTCTATGCTATATGTGTTACATTATCAAAATGGATATAAAATGATATGCTAACTTAAAGTGTTATTTTCAAAAGTTCAAGTAGTGATAGATTTGCCTTAACATGCTTTTATGGTATTGTTTGTGTTATGATTCTAAAATACCATAAGGTTAATTTTACAATTTGGTTTTCAAACCACTTACACTAAAAGATTTTTGGATATGTATTATACGTATTATATGATATATATTGATATATATAATAGGATTGTGTAAAATGCCGGTTGCTAACAATATTACTGTTGTTTTTAAAATTGAGTACCTAGAAAGTAGTGAACTGGATTGCCCTTTAAATGTTCAAAAGTTGAAAGGATAGTGGTAAGCAAGGATGGTAACAATTCCCAGATGTGATTCTTACCTACAGTTTTTTGACATAGAATATGTGGTTATTTACCTTATGGGCCATGTGCTCACGTCAAAATATATGTGATTATTTATCCTTTGCATTATATACCCATGTTAGTATATGTGTTAGAACTTAGAGTTCTATACAAACTTTTTTAATAAAATATTTTTATTAAATTGTTTTTAGTATATCAATTATTTTTTGCTTATTGTTAAACTTTTAAATGTTTGAATTTAATTTTTATTTATTCTTCATAATTATCTTCTATTAATTTTACATTTTTTTTATAATATTATATCTACATTTTTTGTATTTTATTGCTTAATAACATAATAAATCAATTTTTCATTAACCCAAATTCTTTAATTTGTATTATGTATCAATTATTTCAAGCATCTTTCTATTTATAGATTTATAAAATGAATTTTATGAAAGAAAAATATATAATACCTTTCCATATGTAAAATTTTTTTTATTTTTTATTATTTCAAAACCTATTTTCATTTAAAAAACTCTATGTCTATGTATCTCTTTCATTGTTATATTTTATCTTCTATTCACTGAGTACTACAACTCATTTTATTAATTATTTTTGCAAATAGGAAAAGTTGTGTCCAATATTTATTTGGTGTAGTTCAAAAAAGTTATTAGTGAAGAGTTGTGATTAGTTTGTTTAATATTAATGGACTATTATTTTTGTATTATATGTTTATACTTTAAAGTTTGCTCCACAGATTATAAGTAAGATCTTCACCCTATCAAATATGTTTTGGTGCATTGATGGTGAGAACAAAACTCTCTTGTTGTTTAATTATGAAATTGTGATCATGATATGGGTAAAATACACTTATAAAAATTGATCATACATCATAATTATACAATATTTTGTGTGTTTGTCAAGCTTAAGGGAACCAGGTTTACACATATTCCATGCTAGTCTGTCTCCAGTTTTAGGGCATGACATTTATATATAATTATAATTAATTCATTATTTTTTATATAATTACTTATATTTATACATTATTATTTTAATATATATTAAATTATTAATGTATTAAATTATTTTTTTTAAACAGATAGTTTAGTCAGAAAATTGCCCTTTCTATTATAGTAAGAGAAAATGACAAAATTGCCCCTAAAAATTTTAATTTCAAATAATCCCTATTAGTTAATAAATAAAGTATGTAGAATTAAAAATAATGCTTATCAAATTAAAGTATGTAAAATAATACTTATCGAATAACAACCTTATTATTTTTTAAAGTATAACTACTATTGCTTATAAAAAAAGTATAACTACTATTAATTATTTTTCTAAGTTACAAAATAATATGTATTGTAATTAATTAATAATTTCAAAATATTATATTTTATTTTATAAATATTTACCATTTATTACCTTTTTTATTGCATCCTTTTTCTAGTTTTTGGTTTTTGCTACAACTTTTTTTTTTTTTGTGTTTTTCGTGTTTTTTTAATTATTCTTCTAATTGTGTTTTTTTCATACATGCATGTTATTCTTCAGTTTTTCATACTTCATCTTGTCATGAATGTCAAAATTTGAAAACAATAATAAAAAATAAAAAATCTTGTAATAGATCAGAGTGCTTGATTCAATAAGCACCAGCAAAATATGCCAGTCTTTTTGACAAATTGGCTCCAAGCTCCTCAAAAAATCTCATGCTACAGTGCTAAAAAACATATTTCCTCCCCTCGTGCTTTGAATTCTTTGTATGCAAAATTCTTTTTCCCTTTTAGTTTCTGTAATGATAGCAAACAGGGCCTACACTTGTTAGCCACTCATTATAATTATATCACTAACTGGTAATCAGAAAATTAATCAAGTGATTATAAACATATTTCAACATTTAGGTGATTATATTTTATTAAAATTAATATAAAGAATATCCCAAGATAATTAAATAGTGATAGAATTACAAAAAAGTTGAAACACATTTATGGTACATAATAGAACAAAAGTTTTAATCTAATATTATTTATTATACTAGTCACATCTCCCTGAACCACCATCTATTGGCTTTAAATGTAACATGTTAAACCATTTTTTTAAAAAAAAAATATTCCGAATCAAACCAAGAGTAAAATTATTTATCATCACATAAAGCCACTCAAGCTGATATTAATATACTAAATATATTTATATTAATTAATTACATAACCTTCATTTAATTTATTAAATATCGATATGTTCAATATATGGAAAAAAAATTCTTTCAATATTTAAGAGTTAATTCTATTAAATGTAAAAAAAAGTTATTTTTTACTAAATTTTTTTTTTGTAATTGCCTAAAATAATTGGAAGTATTCGAGAATTGAGACCTTCTTGCAGAAATCCTTCATTAGAATATTTCAGATTTCTTAACATAAACCACAGAAAGTGAATCTAGTGATACGCTTCAGAATGCAAAGTGCTAGTACGTACTTACTACTTAATGAGAAAATTAATGAAGTGAATTTTAATCCATTTATAAAATTATTTTCTAGTTACATGCAGATTATTAAATTTTTTATCATTCATTATTCATTTTGCACCTTATTATTTTAAATGATAAACATGTTGTACTTAAGAATCCTCTGTTACGACAATTGCCGCCCAGCCGGCCAATGTTAAAGTGATCACAAGAAGATAAAATGGGGTTAGATGAATTAAACCCTCTTTTGTGTGTCCCAACTGTAAAACATACAAAATATATATAAAAAACAATCAAATGAGAATTATTCTATATGCAATAACACCCAAGTGCTCTCTCTCTCTTTCTCTCACTTATCAGTACACCCATCTGCTGAAAAGGAAAAGATTTCTTATTTCAGTAATTGGAAATGACAAAAAGAAACTTATGATTGAGTCAATGGGACTTTTATGCTGAAACACAGGCAGTCTTTCGTGCAGAAAAATATTCAGGGAAGAAGAAAATGGATTTGATCCATATCATGATGAGCACAAAATATCATTATTGAACATTTTTTATTTCAAAATTTTTTGCAAAACAAAAAAAATGATATATTTTATTGTGAGAATAAGTCCTACCACTTCTGGTCCTGAGGTTTCTGCGCTTGAAAACAAAAACCCGGGTTGTATCGCTCATATAATTGGTCCATAATGCTGCATAATAAATTCAATGCTAGATAAAAATTTTAAGGAACTCTGGCATGCTCCTCATTTATGAGCTAAAGTGGCTTGGTTTCTTGTTATTAATTTGCATTTTGCAGTTCTTGCATATGAATCAGTTTGTCACTTGATATGATTTCAACTATGATTCATTACAAGTTTACAAGAAAACTAGAGTAGCACAAAAGAAATAGATGAGGTGATCACCATGGATGAGGATTTCCCTCTACTACGTTTTGCCCACACTCGCGCCACCTGTAGCCATCATCTAACAAATCAACTTCACTTTTTGTTTGCACAATGATTTTAGGTTCCGTAACAGTTTTGTGGGCACAGATACTTCAGAAGCTCCAACCTCAGTTTCCTGCAAACCAGGACTTTAGCATATAATTTGAAGAAAAAGAAAAATACAGAGCTGTATAAAAAACGCTTCATAACATTGCAAACTTGCCTCCTTTTTGGGTTGGGTTCACCATCATCTCCATCTTCTTCTGTAATATTTGCATCTTTGATAATACGCCTATTAAAGCCATCTGCAGGTTTGTCAAGACCAAGGGAAGGAGGTTGATATTTCTTATCATCACAATTATACTAATTTTAAAGCAGCTAAAAATATGACAGAATCTTGGAGATGAACCTACAATATTTGCAAGCTAAGCTTTTGTTAAACAAGGAGGGACATGAAACCAAGTAAACCCGATGGAGAGATAAACCAGTGGCTCTTTCCATTGCGCAAGCAAGATTAGTTTGATTAGCCCCCTTTCCTGTAGGTTATAAATATAGTCAAAGAGTACTTGCTTTAAATGCAAAACAGCCATACGCAGTCGAGCATATAAATCAAGGGAAAGAATATCAATGGTAACACACAACGAAATAGAAAGGACAAAAAAATACCTTGATAACTCATGGTGTTCTCAGTTGACTCTGCAGATTTTGTTGAATTTGAATCCCCATTCATATGATCCTCAGTAATCGTAAACTAAAAAATGATGATTAAAGAAACCCAATGGCTTAACGACTTGCACAATAGTTCTTGAAATAGCATAAACAAGTACTTGAACCATAGAACTTTTTCTTACCAAAAGAAAAAACTTTTGAAGGTATTTTTGAGAGATTGAAAAAAAAAAAAAAAGAAAAGCAGTAAATCCAAAAATTAAAATAAAAGGATAGAGAAGGAAGGAGAATTAATTGCTAAATCTCAAACCTTTTAAATTGAGAGAATTTAAAAAATATATAAAAAAGTAGATATTTTAAACAATTTCAATGATTGATTAGAAAAATTCTATTATCCTTCTTTTTTTATTAATAACTCTAAAAAAAATCAATTCAACCTTCATTTGCTTTCCATTATTTCTCTGCATTTAATCTCTCTGGATATAGCGTTCAAATATATTCCCCAAACTAAATGATTCTGAAACGACTCAAATCTGTCAAATTAATTTGCTAGACGATCAATTTAGCTCTTCACCGATCCTATAAATACGGATATACCTAAACACCATTATCATCATCTCACCACAACAATGGCAATAATCTTGTGCAGACGCATCACCTTCTTTCTGGTGTTTCTCATTTTCTTGAGTTCCATCAACACTTCAACTCTCGCAGATACTGATGAAGTTGTGGTTGACATAGAAAATGGGCTTCCCAGTCGTAGCAAGGAGCTACTGAGACTTTCATGTGAGAAAGGTTCATTAGAACTGAAAGTAGGTAATCTATTAGATAAGATTGATGCAGATTTAACAAAATGGATATGTTTTGATATGGGTTAGTTGTAGATAAGATTGATGCAGATTTAACAGAATGGATATGTTTTGATATGGGTTAGTTGTAGTTTATCTTGAGGATAAAATTTTGGATAGTTGATAAGTGTATATGTAGTTGAGATAAGTTGTTACAGGTAGTTATATTATTGCTAATTTTTAGCTAGTGTAGTTACAGAAGTGGTTACACAAGTGGTTATCAAAAGTGTATAAATAGGCTGATATATGATCAATAAAGAAAGCTTTTCTGATCAAACTTTTCATGGTATCAGAGCTACAGGATATAGTTCTGCCTCTTTAAACACATATCATGGAAGGAGAAAGCAAGAAATCACCTTACACTTTGTCTTCAAATGATAATCCTGGAAATTTGATTACCCAGGTGCAATTGAGAGAAAACAATTATGATGAATGGGCTCGTGCTATCAGGACGGCGCTGCGAGCTAAGAAGAAATTTGGATTTATTGATGGAACAGTGACAAAACCAGAAGAAGACTCGGATGAGATGGAGGATTGGTGGACAGTGAACTCTATGATTGTGTCATGGATAATGAACACGATCGAGCCCACCGTAAGATCTGCCCTGACACACATGGAGATCGCCAAGGATTTGTGGGATGACATCAAAGACTGTTTTTCAGTTACCGATGGAGCCCGGGTGCATCAGCTGAAATCAGAACTTGCAAATTGTAGACAACAAGGAGCTTCCCTAATGAGCTACTACTCGAAGTTGAAACAGTTGTGGGAGGAACTAGCCAATTATGATGTAATTTCTGGGTGCAAGTGTGGAGAATGTGAGTGCAATATTGCAGCGCAGTTGACAAAGAAACGAGAAGAAGAAAAACTACACCAATTCCTGATGGGATTGGATGATGCATATAGAGCTGTGAGATCAAATATCTTGAGCACATCTCCATTGCCCAATGTGAGCAAAGCGTACTCATTGATTTGCCAAGAAGAACGGGTGCAAAATACTTCAAAAGGTAAAAAAGTAAAGGCAGAAGCCTTAAGCTTCGCTGTTCAAACCGCTGATAAGAGCGTTGTGTGCAAACACTGTAATAGAGAGGGGCATAATGTCGAAGGATGCTTCCAATTGATTGGTTATCCTGAATGGTGGGGCGATCGACCTAGGATATCCAGTCGAGGCAAGGGAAGACAGCAAGGAGGAAGAGGACGAGGAAAGAGTATGGGGCGTGGTCGTGTTTTAGCACGAGCTAACTCTGCTCAAATAGGTGGGAAGCCTGAAGAAAAAGTTAAAGCAAATGCAAATCAGATTCCAACTGAGCTGACAAATGAACAGTGGGCAGCCATTATGAGTTTGTTGAACACGCGCAGCTCAGGAAATGTTGAGAAGATGACTGGTAAGGACAATTTACATTGGATAATAGACTCAGGGGCCACACAACACATGACAGGACGATGTGAAATCCTATCTAAGACACAACAGATCCTTGGTTGCCCAATTGGACTGCCTAATGGCAATCAAGTAATAGCGTCAAAGAAGGGTTCAGTTGCCTTGAGTGAACATGTTCAGCTGGAGAATGTTCTTGTTGCTTCAGGATTGAAATTCAATTTGATTTCCGTATCACAATTGATTGATGAATTAAAATGTAATATATTATTTACTGATAAGCTCTGTTTGATGCAGGACCGCACTTCGAGGATGGTGATTGGAACGGGTGAACGATGCAAGGGGCTCTATTATTTGAAGACTGGATCACCGACTCAAGCACTCAAAGTAGGAACAGAAGATGTGCATAACTTGTGGCATAGGAGAATGGGCCATCCGTCTTCGAAAATAGTGGAATTGATTTCTGGAGTTAGGAATTTTAATTCAAATAAGAGTTGTGATATTTGCTTTAGAGCTAAACAAACCAGAGAAGTATTTTATTCAAGTGATAATAAAGCCAGTGAAATTTTTGATCTTATTCATTGTGATTTATGGGGCCCTTATAGAGTTCCTAGTTCATCTAATGCCTCCTATTTCCTTACGATTGTTGATGATTTCTCACGATGTGTATGGATATATTTGTTGATTGATAAAATAGAAGTAGGACAGGTTTTACAGACTTTCTTTGCCATGGTTGAAAGACAATTCAATCGGAAGGTGAAAATGGTTCGGAGTGATAATGGGACTGAGTTCATGTGTTTGAGAAGCTACTTTCAAGAAAACGGAATACTTCATCAAACATCATGTGTAGGAACACCACAGCAAAACGGACGAGTAGAACGAAAGCATCGACATATCCTCAATGTGGCTCGAGCGTTGAGATTTCAACCTGCTCTTCCTATTGATTTTTGGGGTGAGTGTGTGTTGGCAGCTGGATATTTGATTAATCGCACTCCATCACAGGTCCTTAAGGGCAAAACGCCTTATGAAGTTCTGTTTGGTAAGCCTCCTACCTATGATTGCATTCGTGTGTTTGGATGCTTGTGCTATGTTAAAAATTTGAATCGTGGCAAAGATAAGTTTGCTAGTCAAAGCCATAGATGTGTCTTTGTGGGATATCCATTTGGTCAAAAGGGATGGAGAGTATATGATCTGGATACCAAAAAATATTTTGTATCAAGGGATGTAGTGTTTTGTGAAGCTGAATTTCCATATGCTGTCGGTGTTGTTCGACATGATCCACCAGGCCACAAACAGATACAGCAGACTGAATTTTGTGAAGCAGAAGATGTAGTTCCACGAGCAACACGTCAGACAGACAGTTCTAATCATGATCACGGTGACGAGGGTCATGAACCATTGTCATCTGCTCCAATGGAGAGTGCTGAGGTGAGGGAGGGAGAAGTCGTGATGGAACCTAACTTGGAATCAGCAGAAGAAGTGCAGAAACTTGGGCGTGGTTTACGCACAAAGCAAGTGTCAACTAGACTGAAAGACTATGTAACTTATGCAGCACAAAGAGTGAGCCCCTCTGCACATTCATCTGAATCAATCCCACCCTCAGGTACGTCCTGCGACTTAGCTTGTTATATGAATTATGCAAATTTTTCACCACAACATCAGGCTTTCTTAGCAGCTATCACGAGGAATGTTGAACCCAGATTTTATCACCAAGCAGTAAAAGATGTTAGATGGCGTGAAGCGATGAGCAAAGAAATTGATGCTCTGGAGAAGAATGGCACATGGACTCTTGTTGATTTGCCCAGAGGAAAGAAAGCAATTGGTAGTAAATGGGTCTATAAAATCAAATATAACTCTGATGGTACAGTCGAAAGATACAAGGCACGACTTGTGATCCTAGGAAATAATCAAGTTGAGGGCATCGATTATAACGAGACATTTGCTCCGGTGGCAAAGATGGTGACGGTGCGTACTTTTCTCTCTGTAGCAGCAGCTAAAGGGTGGGAACTTCATCAAATGGATGTGCATAATGCATTTCTTCATGGAGACTTAACTGAGGAAGTATACATGAAAGTGCCACCTGGATATCGCACCACCAATATCAACAAAGTTTGTCGTTTACAGAAATCTCTTTACGGATTAAGACAGGCACCTCGTTGCTGGTTTGCAAAGCTCATTGCTGCTCTTCTTCAGTATGGCTTTACTCAATCTCACTCCGATTATTCATTGTTCACTCTTCATCGTGGTGAGACGCATTTGCTTGTCTTAATATATGTTGATGATCTCATCATTGCGGGCAATACAACGCAATTGATTATCCATTTTAAAGCATATTTGAGTCGTTGTTTTCATATGAAAGACTTGGGTGTGTTGAAATATTTCTTGGGTGTTGAAGTGGCTAGGAATGCTGAAGGAATTTTCTTGTGCCAGCGTAAGTACGCTTTGGATATTATAAATGAAGCTGGTTTGTTAGGAGCCAAGCCCTCGTCCTTTCCTATGGAACAGCACCACCATCTCGCATTGGCCAAAGGAGACTTACTTGATGATCCTGAAAAATATAGGCGTTTGGTAGGGCGTCTGATTTACTTAAGTCTTACTCGGCCTGATTTAACATATGCTGTTCACATTTTGTCTCAGTTCATGCAACAGCCATGAAAAGAGCATTGGGAAGCTGCCTTACGGGTTATGAGATACTTAAAAGGGAGTCCTGGACAAGGCATTGTTCTTAAAGCTCAATGTGATCTCAAACTTCAGGCATTTTGTGACTCAGATTGGGGAGGATGCCCATTGACAAGGCGTTCGCTTACAGGATATGTAGTTTTTCTTGGCAGCTCACCTATCTCTTGGAAGACTAAGAAGCAACAAACAGTGTCTCGCTCATCAGCTGAAGCGGAATACCGTGCTATGGCTGCAACGGTTTGTGAACTCAAGTGGCTTAAAGGTCTATTGTTGTCATTAGGAGTATCTGTTTGTGGTACAATCCCTATGTTCTGTGACAGTCAGGCAGCAATGCACATTGCTGCCAATCCGGTTTTTCACGAACGTACGAAGCACATAGAAGTCGATTGCCATTTTGTGCGAGATGCGATCAAAAATGGAGATATTTCGACAGCCTATGTCCGCAACAATGCACAATTAGCTGATATCTTTACTAAGGCCTTGGGACGAGAAAGGTTTATTTCCTTACTTCACAACTTGGGCATTCGAAATCCTCATGCTCCAACTTGAGGGAGGGTATTAGATAAGATTGATGCAGATTTAACAAAATGGATATGTTTTGATATGGGTTAGTTGTAGATAAGATTGATGCAGATTTAACAGAATGGATATGTTTTGATATGGGTTAGTTGTAGTTTATCTTGTGGATAAAATTTTGGATAGTTGATAAGTGTATATGTAGTTGAGATAAGTTGTTACAGGTAGTTATATTGTTGCTAATTTTTAGCTAGTGTAGTTACGGAAGTGGTTACGCAAGTGGTTATCAAAAGTGTATAAATAGGCTGATATATGATCAATAAAGAAAGCTTTTCTGATCAAACTTTTCATAATCACTACCTCACTGTGAAATCCCAACAAGCAGTAGAATGCAGTGCGCAATGGATACCATTTTTTGTGACTTAGGATGCTTATCATTTGCAGAATAGGCTTAATTACAGAAGAAACCAAGAAGGCAAAAGACAACAAAAATTAAACTTTCTTTTGATTGTACCTTAGGAGTGGCTATGCTGGATAGGTGAGAGGCTTCAATTGTTCTGTATTCGTTCATCTTCCACCTGGTTTTCATTCCAAAAGGAGCTTCCCCTTTGTAAAAATCCATGGTTGTCTTCACCCCAATGACTCTTTTATCAGAAGAGTAAACGTGCCTTGGAGAACCCGTGGCTTTCCAATACCCACTAGTTGGGGTTCTTTTGGGTCTTGCTCCTCTGGCTTCTCTCTCTTGTCTCGTTGAGAAGAAGAACCATTGCCCTTTGTATCCACGACACAGCTCTCCTGCAAGTTCTGCAACACATTACAATAAAAGAAACCATTTTAGCGAACCCCTTTGGTTTTAAAATGGTCAAAGTCATGAAATGAGTTGCAAAAATTTCAACATATGTTTAGAAGCCGGAAAGTTTAAGGTAGTACTTGGAAGCTGCCAGGGCTCTACGTCATAAATGTCAATGACTGGAATGACTCTGTTTATGTGGTCGTTTCTTTGGCCTCCAAGCTTGTTACGAAGGTAGAAGGCTACTAGCTCTTCTTCTGTTGAGTAGAAGCCAAAACCAGGTGGGAAATCTTCCATTGATTTGAGAAGAGAAAATAATGAAGAATTTAATTCAAGAAATAAAGTAATTAAGATAAATAAAACTTAAGAAGAATGACTTAAAACTTTGAGCTTAGGAACAGTTTGGGAAATATCATGTTAAAAAAGAATTTTTGTCAATCTCTCACTTCATGGGTTAATCCAAGAAAATTAAGATATCTATATATATATATATATATATATATATATATATATATAAGGTAACTTTAACATTGATTAAATTAAAGCTTAAGTCTAAAATTTAGTAAGGGAGAACAAGAGACAAGCTATGCTATGAATCAATTGGTTGACACCTTAGGACACCCCATAGCATGACCTATGTTCAAACCTCCATGAGGCCACCCTGGCCTCTTTTCCTCCCAATTCTTTTTAACACTCCAAGAACTCACAATTAGCAAATTATACTCTGCCCTCATCTTCCCAAAATTTCAAAACAGGCCAACAGTACCAGACTCAGAAAAATCGTGAAAACTCTCTTTCTTTCATATTCAGATTCTTGCTTTCCCCTGCATCTGGCTTCTGCCCTATCTTAGTGTTGCGACTTCAACTCAGATGCTCCTTCCTTGGCTAAAAATCGTGCTCAACCAGTGGCACTTTTGTGTTTGCCATTCTAACCCTCATTCTCTTTAGTACCATGGTGCAGATGTTGAGTTTCTCTCTCTCTCTTTTTTTTTTCTTCAATCCTTGCAATCACTCGTCTATCTTCAGCTACATCCTCATGGTTCAATAGTCCCAAATTGGGTGAATTGGCACTACTTCAAGTTGGGTGAGTTAACCACTAGCTCAAGTTTATTACTCAAGACCCCTTAGGGATGTTAGAGACACTCCTATCACTAGAGGAATTGTTGACAGAATTGGTAGGCAATAGCATTACGTGGGGAGCTCTATGAGCAGATAACATCGCTTTGTATCATTCATGTTTTCGTATATTTTTCTGCCTTGCATTTCTATTATTTCCTGAAATATTATGATTTCTTAAATTCTAAATCCCTAACTATATTGACATTCAATTGAGAAATATTTTAATTATATTAAAATTCTTGATTTCTAAATTGTTGAAACATATATGGAATCAATGGAAGTAATCCTAAAAAAATTTTTACAAATCATTATGTCGGTTACGTATGATAAATGTTTAAGTAAGAATTAAATTAATGTGATTCTGTACATGAATGTCAATATAGTTAGGGAGGGATGTTGTTTTCTGTAAATTGAGGACTCACAACGGATCGGTTATTTACCCACGTGGACTCCATGCCCACAACAGTTATTTCATTCTAAGAAAGACCTTTTAACAAAAGAGGTTATTGAAAGAATATGGTTTAGAAATTCTCCTATGCATCTTTTTTAAAGTTGCATAATTTTATTATCATTTTCTCAGTAACTTGTGATTGTTGCAATAGTTAAATTTCAATATGTATTTTCATGATCAGAAGTCTAGAATTTATTCATCATATTAAGAAAGCATAAATTTTAAATTTAGAAGTTCACAAGATATGCATACAAGATATTTCATTTGATCATTTATTTACATACTTGCTCATTATTTAATTAATTAAGGGATGTTATTTACTCGGTAAATATTTGAACTTTCAAATAGTAAAGTTAAGCCAAAGTTCACACTGTAACATATAAGGGACTAGCCTTTCCTTGAAAAGCCTCACATTGTTCCTTGTGAGTGTTGCATATTCTTTTGATTGCATATGTGTGTATTTTTGTAATCTAGCTATAGATTCACAAAACCCATAGGCAAGATCTCCCACTCTAGTAAATGATATGTAGTGGATAAGATTGAGAGTGGACCTCTCTTTTCTGTATTATTGTGTTGAGCTATTTGTAGAAATTTTGAAAGGACTTATTTTTAGAGGAGACTCTACCAAAATTCCCATAAGAATTTGATCAAGTATATGGAATGAATTTGAAATGAAATGCAAAAATTGATACATGATTGCATTTCCTAATATTGTAATGTTAAATTATTGCATAAGGACTATGAGTCATATGTTATCTAGGTTACTATGTCAAGCTTATGAATATGAGATTAATCCTATACTCTGTACTGGTTACCTCTCTAGTTTTGGGTTGTGATAGTCTAGTTACCTTTTTGCACATTTCAAAAAAGCTTATTATATATGAATAAGAAGAGAAGTCCCAAAAATTTTGTTGAAGAGACAAGGATAAGAGAAAAGGGTGGGCTCCAACTCGAAGATTCACCATTTTCTTTACCTACTTGCCAAAATCCTCCAACATCACCTGCATTCCTCATATGTTGGCTTGGAAACCACCATTTCTGAGTTTGACTTACTATAGGGTAGATTTTTCATCACAAATGTGCTTATGAAAGAAAAATATAAACTCAAAGTTATAATTTTTTAGGACATGAGAAGAAGAGCAAGAGAGACGACACCAACAAAGGAAAGAGTTGATGCGTTTGAGAAACACTGCATTTTGAGTAGCTGAGGACACATGGCAGATGAAGAAACCATTAATGATTTAGATTGCCAAGATTAGAGTAACTTGAAGGTGTCATTTTCCCATGACTACTAGATACAATTTGGACGCATCCAAAATAGCCTACATAGGTTCGAGGACATGTTTAGGAATATGGACCTTCACTTTTATGAGAGGGTAAGTGTTCTCGCCTATTAGGCAAGTAGACAAATCAATGGCAAAATTGTGGAAGGTCTAATTTGGGTTCATTGTGCTAAAGTTTAGGGCAAGATAGGAAAGAAATATCCTCAAAATTATGACACAATTAAAGAAGTTGTACATAAGAGAGCAATGATGTCATAATAATGGAACCCTTAGTTTATCCATTTGATAATGATGATGATGGTAACATTGTCATAGTAGATTTTGAAAAGCAGTTGAAAGTAAATTTAGAATGTACATGAACATCCAGAATAGCATTGAAAAAGTACCAAAGATAATTTTGCTTTTAAAGATGATGAAATTAGGGAAGTTATAACCCAAGTCACAAAAGATCACATTCAAGCTCAACTGGCTAAACTGCTATGTTGATTTAAATTTGTTATTCTTGGTGTATTGGAAGGCCCAAAGCTACTTTTGTAATCAATTTTTCTGTCATTGTATGTTGTCATACAAAATGCTTCAAGATGGACTCTGTTATGGCCTTCGCACTTTGAAACTTGAGGTTAAGTTTTTTATAACTAGTAGAGATTAATAAAGAAGGGGAAATGAATATTAAAGGTGATATTGGTAATTATTTGCAAATTAGGGAATAAGCTATCAATTAAGGCTAAACTTGGGAATTGGGAAAGTCTAAGAAAATAGGGGTTTTATTCTTATTGCTTTTATCCTATTTTAATTATATGAAGGTTAACTTTAATTAACCTTTTTGTCTTATTTATTTTATTTTATCTTATCTCTTTTATTTCTTGGACTCTATATAAAGGCCTCAATAAGTGTATTAGGGTTAGCAAACTTTTAGCAAATACACGTCCCTTTTAATTTTCTCTCCCTCACGTACATATTCATTTTACTAAATCCTGTTATCCCATCTTCTAAACTTCCAATCCAAGCAAAGCATTACTTTCTTAAATATAAAATAAAGCCATGTTTTTTATTTTAAATACCATCATATCAAAGGTCTGTCACTTTTGGGCATTAGATGATCAGGTATGCTTTCACCAAACATTTTTAAATTTCCAACCCAACCCTATGTATTTGACTTAGACTTAGCTTGAATGCTTTTATTTATGTTGTCCTTTATTGATAATTTAAGTTATGTGGCCATGAGGGGCATGCTCAACCTTTTTTCTTTACAAGGCAATTTAAATGTATACACTTGTAGTAGCTTCAGGGATACTCACCCCCCTTAACCTACTTCTGGCCATACTTACGCAAATTATAGCCATCATCTGCAGGTTTGTCAATGCTCAAGAAAGGAGGTTGACATTTATTATCATCATAATTATATTAATTTTAAAATAGCTAAAAATATGACAAAATCTTGGGAGATCAACCTACTACATTTGCACACTAATCTAGTGTTAAACTACAAGGGACTTCAACCAAGAAAACAAATATAGCCAAATAATACTTGTGTTAAATGCAAAACAGCCATGCACAATAGAGCAAATATAACGGGAAAGAATATCAATGGTAATGCATAAAGAAAGAGAAAGGATTAAAAAAAAGTACCTTGATAACTCATGGTGTTCTTAGTTGACTCAGCATATTTCATTGAATTTGAATCCCAATCCATATCATCCTCAGGTTCATCCCAATTTACATCATCCTCAGGTTCATCCCAATCTTGTGGTTGTTGTATTTTTTGCCATGGGCAGCAATCAGGAAATGTTTTAGGATCCTCAAACCTGATATTATCTATGTTATTTTCTTGCTTGTATACATGAATTGCGAAATAAATTTTTCTTTCACTTTTCATTTCCTGTGTACTATTCGCAATAGAAACCTTTATATGGTTCCATCTATTCACTTGGGGAAGTTCAATCTCGTAAACCATGCTTTGTAGATCACACACATATATATGATCTATCTTTATTGTTGATAGTGAAAGCCAACCAGAAGAAATACATAGCCTAGTGTCATTGATGTGCACTGAGAATATACAGTTGTAGAGAGAATCCTGGTCATCTTTGACAAGAATCCACAAAAAAATTGTCGGGAACTCTTCACGAACCCAAAATGACACAAAGGTTCCTCGGCTATATTTGTCGAGCCTTTCTGGGATCTTTTTTCCAGGAAAAATAAAGTTTCTTGTCCTTGACCGTTGGTAGAATGCCTGTCAATTACATATTATCAAAAAATGGCAAATAATATATAAGTAGCAAAAGAAGAAAACTAAAGAAAGAAAGAGAGACCTGATTCAATATTTTGCTTCTAGATGACTTCGTCAATGACGTGCAACATATGGCACTGAATTTTTCTAAGTTTGGTGGTATCCCTACAATATGTTTAAGCTGCTTGCAATTATCCAACAAAAGATATCTCAAATGGTGAAATTCTTTGATGCATGCTGGAAGGGTTATGAATTTATTAAAACTCAGGTCTAAATGCATCATATTAAGGAAGTAAGACAGACATGAAGCAAGAGAGTCTTCTGATAAATTGCAATTTGAGAAATAAAAATATGTCAATTTCAAAGACATTGCTGAGCGGTCTGAGCTTGCTTGTTTTCCACCTTCGCACACCTTAAAATATTTCATCCCTTCACAAAAATTTGCCCTTAGTAACCAAAGGTTTGGCAACATACAAATGCTAGTTGGTAGCTGCTTAAGATAATGACACTCATCCATGTTCAAGATTTCAAGCCTAATGAGATTACAAATTGAAGATGGAAATTCTGCTATGGCTGTCCTGTCCAAATCAAGTGTTCTCATCTTTTCCATCTTGCCTAATATTTCTGGGAAACTTTGAAGACTTGAACAGCCAAAGAGGTTTAGATGTTCAAGAGATGTCAACTTAATGTCAGGTGGCATAGTCCTCAAGTTTTTGCATCGCATGGCACTCAATTCTCTAAGTTTGTCCAAAAATCCAACTGAATCATGGATTTCAATCAAATTGGTACAATCATCAAGCCACAATTTTGTTAAATTAGAAACTCCTAACAAATCTGGTATTTGTGTTAGAAATTTACAATTTTTAAAATTCATGCAACTTAAACTCTCAAACTTCTGCAAAACAAAGATGAAATTTTAGTTTCTAAAATCAAGCAAAGGAAACCCAAAAAAGAAAAGTTGTAGTTCCAACTGTATTTATGTAAGTACCTCATTAAATGGTTGGAGCAATGCACAACAACTATTGGACAAGTTGAGATGGACAAGTTTTGTTGGATGAAAATTAGATGGTAAAAATTCGAAAGGATATCCTTTCCATTCCAACACTCTTAAACTACTTGGGAGATATTTGGGGCCTATAGAAGAACATGCATTTTTTATCACAAGCATTTTGAGGTTCTTCATTTCCATGAATGCTTCTCCACTCCATAGTATTTCTTTATCTTCTGGTATGTCTAGAATTATGACTTCAATTTTATTAGTTCCCTTTCAAAATGAAAAGCACACAATAAGTGTCAAAATTTAGATATATACAAGTCATAAGACAAGATTGAAAAAATAAAAATAAAAATAATAAGAACAATGTATAATGCTCTTACTTTGTTTTCTTGTAAGACATGAAGGATGTCCTCATAAAACCATAACCTATCGCGTCTGCCAAGTTCTCTTGGTGATTGTTGTCGAACAATTTCTTTACCCATATCTTCTATCAAGTCATGCATTGTCACATGATTTTCTTTAATCTTTATGAGAGATTTATCAATCAGCACTCCAATAGTGTCTTCTATTTGGATTCCATGCATACTTAGCAACATATGTTTCACATATCCTAATTTCTCACCTTTGAAGAAACAAGCCAAGTCAAGGAAAATTTCCTTCTCTTATTCCTCTCACCCAAAATAGCTTAATTTGAGGACTTCCAAAACCTTTTTATTTGGTATTCTTTTATATTTATCTAATGTAGAACTCCATTCATCTACTCTTTTACCACATAAGTTAGAGCCAATCACTTCCAAAGCTAATGGGAGGCCACCTGAATAAAGTACTGCATGATTTGAAACGTCCATGTAACCAAAATCCACATTGTCCTTTTTAAAAGCTTTCCAACTAAGTAACTAAAGAGCTTCCTCATCATTTAATTCCTTGACCTCATAAATTCTCTCAATCCCATGACTTACTAACAACTATTTATTCCTTGTCGTAATGATGATTCTACTCCCAGAGCCAAACCAATCACGATTTCCAGCTAATGCGCATAACTGCTCCAATTTATCAACATCATCAAGAATTAAAAGAATTTTTTTTCAATGGAGCGTGTGTGCTATTATTGAAACTCCTTTAAACGAATCTCCTAATTTGAGATCCTTCTCCCTAACTAATTCACAAAGTAATGTCTCTTGAAGATGTGACAAGCCATGCTTGTTAGAAATTTCTCTAACATCAGAAACAAAACATAAACCTTCGAAATGATCAGCAATCGAGTTATACACACCTCTTGCAATCGTTGATTTACCTATTCTACCAGTTCCAAGAATTCCTACCATGGTGACTTCCCCATTAGACCATAGATCTAGAAGTGAGATTACTTCCTACACTTGAGACACAAGTCCAAGTGGATAATTGGTAACATATAAAGGAGTACGATTAATCCTAGCAGAGACTTCACAAGTGATCCTTCCAATATACTCTTGTTCTTTTGCAATCCTGCCCATAAGAAGTTCACCTTTAGTCAAATTAAAAATATTGAGATGCCAATTTTAGAGATGAAAACTTCGTCACCCTTCCCTTTTCTCACATTAACAAATAATATCATTCCTAATATAAATAATTAAATATGCAAATGTCATAAAATAATAAAAAGTTTAAAATAGTATAATTTTAAATTCAATCACAATTCTGAGAAAAATCTTATATTCATAAATGATAAACATAATTATTAATATAGACATATATAGTTATTAAAATAATTACATAAATTAGTAGTGTTATTGTTAATTGAATATATCTACATGTTGGGAAGTAGAGGGCCTATTTGGATTTGTTTTTAAAATTAATTTTTGGTTTTTAAAATTATAACAAAAATATAAAAACAAGTTTTGCTATGGTTTTTTTGAGATATATTTTTAAAATTATTTTCTTCAAAATTGTTGTAAATACAGCAACAATAGCACCAAATAGGCCTATAGTCTTCATTTTCATCTTGAAATTTTAGGTCTAAAAACTATATAAATTCCCACATCTACCCCATGTAAAGCGCAATGCTTATGAGAATTAAATGGTACTTAGATCAAGAATGTAATTATTTGTGCCTTTGCCGAAGTAATAGAAAGAAAAATAACAAGCGAAGGAGTGAGGAGCTACGCGGGTTTGAGATGCCAGCCCGACAAGTCAGCTGCTTCAGACAAAGCCAACCTCCACTTTTGCAACTTCTCCTCATTGTTCTCAAATCTTTGCAAGAGGTTAGCCAATGCTTCTCCATAACTCCCTCTCTGATGTCGCACATCTGATGGATCGACGTGATAAAATACTGGATATACCAACCGACCTTCTGCTTTAAAGCACTCAAGAATCTTTGCAAGTTCATCCAGACAAAATGTTGAGGATGCATACTTTTCGTAGAAAACTATGATAGCTATCCTCGATTCTTGGATAGCATGAGAAGAGATGGCCTGATTTCTTCCCCTGTCTTGAGTGATTCATCATCAAGGAAGGCATAAATTCCTTTTTGACGCAGGGATTCATAGAGATGGCCAACGAAACCTAAGCGGGTATCTTCACCTCTAAAACTAAGGAACACGTCATAAGTCCATCTATAAGTGAAAGAAGAGGATCCTGCTGGCAGTGCCATGATAGCGATTTGTACGTAGCAAATCTTACCAGACTCAAAGAGCTTGAAAATGGCAGATGCGTAGAACTAAGCAAGAATATATCTCACAGGACTGGGAAGACTGAAAGGTTGACTTGCAATTTTCTACAGGCTTGTAATAACTGGGAGTCATGCGAACAGACTTCCACGTACCTTCGTCATATTTCACTTCCATGGCTTTGCAGAAAGAAATGGGAAAGTGCGGAAAAGTGAAAGGCAAAACACGGAGAAAATTTTATCTTGTTGACTCTTGCAGAGTCTTTTCTTTTTTAATTTTAAGAAAAAAGTTCGGTTGAAGTTTTTTTCTTGGGCTGCAAATGCAAGAAATTTTTTTTAGGTGTATCGTACATCAAAGGTTAAAATTGAATTTGCATCCGTAAAATTTATGTGCATTATGATCTACGGGGCTCACGAATAAATTAAATTTTAATCATTGAATATATAAATAATTGTATGTAAAAATTACTCCAAATTCAATATCTTAGGATTACGAAATGAAAGTTCTTATTGCCATTTAATTTTCGGAGAATAGCAAATAATTTATAACTCTATTGGGTCCCATCTATTCGTAACGCTTATTTAAGTACCAAAATAAATCCCTACAGTTATTTTTTTATGGATGAGGATAAGCATCGTTTGATTAATATACTATATATTTGCGTGAACAACATGCAAAAGATAAATCACTATAGGTGTTTATTATATATATATATATATATATATATATATATAGACACACTCATGTCAAGTTTTGTTTATAAATCAGATTGCAAACATTTAAAAAAAAAAAGAAAATATAGACCAAAATTTTACGCAAAACTGAAATTAAGTTCATGGGTAAATGCCTCAATGGCTTCAGAAATTCCATTCGCCCAATACCAAGCAGTCAAGTGTTAAAAGAAAAACTAACAAATGATAAATTTTTTTTAAATGCACTTGGTGCATCATGTTTTAAGTGTAATTAATAACTAAGATTTAATTTATATAAATGAAGTTTATATGTAATACAAGTAAAATATACGTACAAAATATATCTTAACTATTGAATATATAAATGATATAACACTCTCGGTACATGTAAGAATTGCTCAACAAATAACTAACAAGCCACTCCAAGCCAACAATTTATTATAAAGGACATTGACCAAAGACAAATGGTATCCAAATTGCAAAAGAAAAACTAACAAATAAAATTACCTAAAAGCCAAATTTTTAGTAGATACTAATCTATTTTTCATCAGGATGGATTACTAATCGAAGAACAATTTCATCAATTTTTTTTTAAAGAAATGACCAAATTATATAGTTTCTATTATATTATGAAAACATATATAAATCTCCTTTAAATCTAAAAATAGAACTAAAATATTGTGGATGATAATATTGATTTCTTTCATTAAAAATATAAATTATTATATACATATATATATATATTTCTTAAATCTTTTATTTCACTATTATTTGTCTTGTGTTAAAAAACATTAAAAAAAATTCTGGCCTTTCTTTGCTCATAACAATATTCATGTACTGTATCCACTCAGAAATCGTCTGGTTTATAAAATATAAGTAAAATTAAATAAATAATAAAAGAGATATATTAGCATCTTAAGTATATTTTCCTTCTCAATTGTTCATATGTTTTTTTAATTTATTAAAAAACAGAAAAGCTTCGTCGTACCCCCTTTTTATGGCTTGCCAGAAAGCAATAGGAAGGTGGGGAAAAGTGATGCGGAAAACACGGAGTAAGCGTCGGCAAAAGAAATTTATTTTAGGAATTTACAAAATACTTGTATTTATTCTAACATATTTAATATAAATGTTATTTTTAAAATAAAAGTGTTATTTATAAATTAGTTAAATTCAAAAAATTATTTTATGAATATATTCTTTGCTTTTAATAATTTGTCTATCAAAATAAATTTTTAATAAAAAAATTTAAGTATAACTTTCATATCTTTGCTATTAAACTTTTTACTAATAATAATATAATAAATATATGAATTTTATAAGTAAATACATAATTTTATAATTCAGCATTATATGATTAAGTCTTTCATAAAAACTTTTTTTAACTAATACTTTTACTAAAAAAATCTGATAACAATTATATAATGAACTATACTTAAGTCAATCTATTTTTTATTTATTATTCTATATTGCTTGGGCATACATTTAATATTTGATATATTATATGAATAATATATATATATATATATTTTGGCTAAAATAGGTATAATTATAACTTATTTTTATTATGAAAATAAATATGAAGCATCTTCTGTTTTCAAGAAAAAATAAATAAATTTTATCCAAAGCTGAAATTTATATCTCAATGGCTTCCGAAATTCCATTCTTCCATTCACCTAATAGCAATTAGTCTAGTAGTTTGAATTAAGAAATTGCACATGAAAACCTGCACCAAAGGTTATATACTGATCTGACAAATTGCATGAGTTGAGTATTGCTACTTGTGCTTCAATTTCTCTTGCACTCCCCCTCACCTCTTTTTTACCTAAATAATCAATTGCAAGCTGTATCTTTATTATTCATTACTTAAGTATTGAATAGACATATTTTATAAATACTTAGATGGTAAAATTATTGATATTAATATAAAAGAATTTTATTACATTATTTATTTAAATAATATATTATAGAAGTATAAAATTTTTTAAATAAAATATTAAAAAAAATTTTGAAGAAAAAAAATTTGTTACCACCCAATTCCAAGTCTTAGCTCCACCCCTACTTGTGGTAACTGAAGGTCATGCGAAGAGACTTCCACAATTATTATACAAGTGGGCTGGTTAGTGGGGAAGGGTTCTGTAAAACGCGTTTTCGTGCAAATCGGATTCCTATTCATATAAAACTCCACGAAGCTTCGTCATATTCCCTTTTAATGCCTTTGCAGAAAGAAATAGGGAGGAGAGAAAAAGTGGAGCGGAAAACACGGAGAAATCATTGGCAAAAAATGTTTTTAAAATTAAATTAATTATTGAATCGATAAAAATATTAATTTATATTTTTTTTTATTAAATTGTAGTCTAATTTTAGTCTAATTAATAATAATTAAATATATTTTTTAAAAATTTATATATATTAAAATTTTAATATAAATAAATTTTAAATATTTGATTATTAATTTAATATTTTTTAAAATATTACAAAAATTATTTATGATTAAAATTTAATATTATTTAATATTAATTTTTTAAAGTTTTTAAATTATATTAATAGTAATTTTGACTAAATATCTTGATATTTAAAAGAAATATCATTAAGAAATGAAATATAATGAAGAGCAAGTATAAAAAATAGATAAATATGCATATTTTATTTATCTTATATTCTCCCTTTTTCTTAAAAAAATTTCTCTATATTTCAATAGCCTCATCTTTTTTATTGTCTATTATTTTTAATTTATCAAATTTATTTGAGATGAATTATTATATTACTTTAAAAAATCTTTAAAAAAAATTGGCTTGGATCAGTTCGAATTGGTTTTGACCAATTCTTGACTAGTTTTTTAGGTGGTTAGTTTTCTGGACCAACCAAACCGAATTAGAGACCGATTCCAGATCAAACTAATCGGTCTAGTTCAATTTATAAAACAAACACAAATTCCTATTCATATAACACTCACTAGTAATGACAAGTACATATGCACATGGGACGCAAGACGTCGAATTCTACGTGTACTCAAGGAAATTTTTTTAAGTGCACCTGGAGCATGGTGCATCTAAAAAAATTAGTAAACAAGATTAAATTTGTATAGATGATATCCATGTGCAATACAGATAGAATTTACGTGCAGAATAAATCTTAACCGTTTAGTGTATAAATAACATAACACATTAGATGTACATAAGAATTGCTCGCACTCAAGATGCGTAGAGTATGCATATTTTATCTCAAATTTAATTGAGCAAGTTTTAAATCATATATATATATTTTCCAATTTAAAAATTTTTTATTGTATAAAATGAGAATATATAATAAAAATATTTTCATAATTGTTAATTTATAAAAAAATAATATTTTATATCAAAAAAATAAAAATAAAAAATTATAAAAACTATATTTGTAATATATCAATTATAATTATGCTTGAGTTTCATGATAATAATTGAGACTCTATCAAAGAGCACTTACTTGATAGGCTACAAAGAGATCTAAGCTTTGATATCACTTTTGTCACAACCCAACTCTAAGGATAAGACTAGCATAGAATATGAGATGATCTCCCAGTCGTAAGTCTAATTGACATGAATCACCTTAATCTCTTATTAAGTCAATCAAATCGTATAAGCCTTAAGCATAAGTTAACACCTTAACATACACCAGTGACTTTCATATAATCTCTTTTTCTTACTCATATATCCAATTCCATTCATGTGTAATATTATAGTGATACATTATTTATAATGAATTTGTAAAAAATTCATTAGATTGTCATATGTAACTAAGACATCCCATATTTGTTTATAACAATTAACTAATCAAAATTTACACATGAGAGCTTTATTCTCAAATTCTATTCAACATACAATATAAAAACATAATCTACAAAGTGGGATCCTGTCTGTAATTGGTGGAATAGACTCTAAAGTACAACTATATATACAAGGACAATAGTTTAATAATAAACAAACATACTACGAGCTCTTCACTAACAACTTTCTTGAACTACATTGGAGCAACATTAGACACAAGCTCTTTTTCTATAAAATAAATAAATAATAGAATAAGTCACAATACTCAATGAGTAAAATATAAAACACAATAATTAAAAGAATGAGTGAGCACATAATTTTTTTTCTTGACATAATAATAATAAAGTTTAATGTGGAATAATTTTTTTCAACAGGAAAATAAGTTTAATGTCACTAAGATGAAAATATTATGTTGGATGAGTAGACATATCAAATTAGATAGAATTAGAAATGAATACATTAAATAAAAAATTATGGTTGCACCTATTGTAGAAAAGATTGTGAAATCGCAACTTAGATGGTTTGGACATGTGTGGAGAAGACCTATAAAAACCCCAGTAGGAAGAGTAGATCAGATGGAGAGTAGTCAAATAATTAGAGGACGATGAAGATCAGGAAAAACGATAGGCGAAACTATTAAGAAAGATTCATATTTAAATAGTCTATTTAAAGATATGATTTATAATAGAACTTTATGCTGTCGTTTGATCCATGTAGCCGACCCCACCTACTAGAAAAAGGCCTTGTTGTTGTTGTTCTTATTGTTGTTGTATAATAACAATAAATAACAAAAACTTCAGATATGGAAAGACATGAAATAATTTTTTTAAATTTAAATTTCTAGATCTTTAAATGGAATTATATAGGAATTAATTGGTGTATATATATAAAGTTAAAAAAATTGATGTATCTAGAAAATTTAGGTTCATTATATTATTAGTGCAATAATATATAATGAATATAAAATTATATAATATTGTAATTAGATATAAATTTAATAGGAGAAAATTATGATGAATAAATAAATAAATTTAAGTTCAAATATTTAAAAGTTTAATACTAAACAAGATATAGTTGTTATATAAAAAACAATTTAATAAAAACACTTCACTAAAATGTCCGTGCAAAACTCTAAATTCTAACATATATATTAATATGGATACACAACCCATGAGGAAAAATAACTATATATTTAATTTCAGAGTATTATAGGTGAGAATCACAGGCAGGATTACTTCCAATATCTCTCCTTATTACCATCCCTACAACCCTAAACATTCAAAAAACATTTGACTCAATACCTTCTTAGTACTTAATCACAAAAACCACGTGATAATATCCAGAGTGCACTGAGAACTAACAATACCACTGTTGGCAAAACACTCTGCACAATCCCGCCTTATCTATGTATATCACATAATATATGTAATTTATAACTAAAAATCTTCCAACATAAATGATCTAGAAAGTAAATTACACAATCAATAATATAGTATTTTCTAATCATATTACTCAAGTAATACCATAAAAGCATATTGAAGCACCTTATTATTAATTAAATTTGTGAGAATCACACTTTAAGTTAACATGTGGTTTCATATCCATTTTAATAACATAAATATAGCATATCATAGTTTAAAAAAATTTTATATCGTTACTAATATACACATTGAAGCACTACTTAAGACACTCGCCCCGACAGTGACGCAAAATATAAACAAAAATAAAAGAACATATATAATATATATATATATATCATATTTTATAATCTACTGCGTAGAAAAATGGTTCCAATTCTTCTATCATCAGCCATTTCTCTCACAAGATAATTCAAAACACACCCTACACCCACCCAAAGTTCTAGCTCAACTCTTTCAAGTCAATAACCCAACGTATAAAAGAGATGGAGCAAGAGAGGCTAGACCAAATCAGCTTATTTATTTATTTTGGTAAGGAATGAAGTGGAAATTGGAATGGGGAGATGACTTTCAATCCAACTGCTACAGTGAGTTGGCCAAACTTCCAGAACAATAGAAATGACAAAAAGAGAGGGAAGCTTCACGGTTTAGAGAAAGGAAGGTGTGGGTTAACCTTGGATTAACTCCTGACAGCATCACAGGCAAGGATTTGGCTAGAAAGTCAAGCACATCACACATCTCCATGGCTGAATAGTAAGGCATCTTGAAGGAAAAGAGATGAGATCCTGGGTATGGCCACCAAACAACGTCCCAATAGGTTTTTGGCTGGGAGAAAACCAGGCATATCTTACCCCAACAAGGCTTGATAGCAAACACGAAAGGGAAGGGAGGAAAGAGCTTCATGACTTTGCCATAAGATGATGGAAAATCAGAGATGGAGGAACTTGCAACCTGTGACTGAAATTACAATAGTAGATGGATGAAAATTATACTCCCTACACCTTCTAATCTTAACGAGATGAAAGAAATAGGAAAAGGAGAAGAAGTTGAGCTCCAAGAAACTCCCTGCTAGCCTCTTTAGAGAAATAGTAAATAAACAGAACCAAGAAGGAGAAGACATGAAGGATATGTGGCTTCTCTAGATAGATCCACAAGAATATCCTAAAGGGACAAGTGGGCAATTAGAAAAATACAAAAGCGCTAAAAGAAAACTTTTGAATTGTGATTTAGTCCCTAGCATTATACTATCGCATTCAGAAAATAAAAAGGGAGGAGTGAATATATATCTATATATATACATGGTAAAAGCTGTCTCACTTAGCCTTGAATATGGTTATTAAGAAGTGTCACAGCTAAAAATGCGACTGCATGATACCAGGAAAAAAAAATTTCAAAAAATTTGATTTTCATCAAAATGAAAATTGAAATTAATATAGCAGTAAAGTCACTATCAAAATTTTAAATTTTAAAAAGCAAAACTTTAAAAAAGCCTTTTTGTAAGGAAAACGGTATATAAATCAAATACTAGATTCGGAAGCTAATTGTAAGTGAAAAAAGTATTAGGCACTCCACAAACACCCATTACTACAAACGATTATCCTAAGTCGATTGTGCTAAATTAATATGTAATCTAATTTATTTTAATTCTCCCTAACAAATCACATGCAAAATAAGAAGAAAAAAATTAAGGAAATAAAATTAAAAGTAAAAAAGAAAAATAAATTAAGAAAATAAAACTGAAAAGAAAATGTTTATTTACAAAAGCAAACTTAATCTAGAATGAGAGTTTAAGGTCTACGTATCATTCGAGATGGATCAAAGTCTACGTAGTTCGAACAAAAATTGTATATAGTTGGTGTTTTTTTTTATTTGT
Source organism: Erythrophleum fordii (assembly GCA_032878935.1). Classification (NCBI taxonomy): domain Eukaryota; kingdom Viridiplantae; phylum Streptophyta; class Magnoliopsida; order Fabales; family Fabaceae; genus Erythrophleum; species Erythrophleum fordii. Next base: position 3,905,794 of record JAVQMF010000049.1, on the reverse strand, counting down.
TCTTTTTTTCTTTCTTTTTTTTTCTTTTTTTTTTGTTTCACATTTTACTTTTTTTTGTTTTTGTGTTTTTCCTTTTTTTGTGAAAAAAGAAAGAAAATAAGAATTACTTTTATCTTTAGCAAATAAAATAGATTTAGAATTAGTTTATGTGTTTTAATTTACTAAAGATAAAATTAATTTTACTTCTTTACTTTTCTCCTATTTTTATTTTTTCTTCTTCTCTTTTTTTTTTTGGCATTTCATTTTTCTTTTGATTTTTATTCATTTTTTAAATGATTTTTAATTTTTAATTTTAATTTTGTCAATTTTTAATTTATTTCTAATTTATTTCTTAATTTTTTTATTTTTAATTTATTTTTCTTTAAGTAAAAAGGACTTTTCTCTCTCTTTTTTAATTATAATTTTTGAAATGATGTTTGTACTTAAGTATAAAGATTTTTTTAGTATCTTCTTTCTTTTTTTTTGATCTTTTGTTTTCTTTAAATGCTTATATATATATATATATATATATATATATATATTTGTTTTTGCTTCTTTTTTTTAAGTGATGAGTGAAAAGTAGAAATTATTTTAAGTTTTTGCAAATAAAATAACTGTGAAAGTGGTTCATATATTTTAATTTGCAAAAACTAAATTAATCATACTTCTTTACCCTTTTTCTTTTTTTATTTTATTTTATTGATCCTTTTTTGTTAATTTTTGACCTTTTAGTTTTTTTAATTTGTAGTTATTGATTTGATTATTTTTGGATTTTTTATTTTTATTGTTTTTCTATTTTATTTTTTCTTCCCTTTTTTTTGGAATGACATTTTTTATTTTTGTTTTATTTTTTTTAATTTCCCCTCTTTTTCATGAAGTATATTTTAATCTCTAATTTTTGTCCAAAAGAAAATTTGAGAAAAATTCATAAGTTTAAAAAGGAAATTAATTTCTTACTTTCTTCTTTTTATTTTGCTTTTTGCTTTTTTTATTTTTTATTTTTAGTTTCTTGAAAGGAGAAAGTTTATTTGATTTTCTAAAAATATATTTTTAATTATTTTTTGAACTCTCTTTTTTATTTTTTTAAAAAGTATTTTGAAACCTCTTTTTTTTAAAAAAAAAAAATGTAAGACCCAATGAGCAGCAATAAGACTTATTGTCACATGCAGTACCCTAAATGACTCCTATACGCCTAAAAAGATAAAAAATCTCACACGACTACTTTAAATAAAAAACATAAAATAAAATAAAATAAGACTCAAACTATTTACAAGCACAGGTAATTCGTGAGTGCATGCCTTGTGCAACCAATGAAGTATCATAATCCAAACACGTTACATTTTATTCAAAGTGCATGAATTAAAAGAAAAGAAGAAAAACCCGTAGAGTGTTAGGTCTTAGCACCACCTAGTCTCTCTGTATAGCTCCCCATTCTCTTCACTTCACCAATTTGTAGGCCTCGCACATAACAGAAACAAAAAGGCATAGTAGTTGTGTGATGATAAATTATAATTCACGAATGATTGAGCAACAAATGCTTCCATGCTTGAGCCAAATCAACAAGTTAACAAGGGTCCTAAAAGCCACTAGGCACAAATGAAACTCATCTGGAGGCAAGTGAGATGCAAATTGAAAAGGAGTCCTATTCAATTTTGAGGTGTGTGCATGGTTATCAATGTAAAAAAAATAAAACTAAATTTCTGTTCACCCAAAGGAACAATTACAGACTTTTAACATAAGATGAGCCTTGAAAAGTAGGATTAAAAGCACATTAAGGACCATAGGGCAATAGACATCATACTCCGAAAGATTTCTCAGTGAAATTGCCATTAAAGGATAAGGCTTAAAAAAGAATCAGTAACAACCATTCTCAGCACTATGTCAGAATTCTCCAACATGAATAACATAAAGGATAGCACACTGGTTCTAAAACAAATAATATAACCATGAAATGGAACTCAAGTTGCCACGTGAACATCCTATTAAATTCGTGTACATAACTCAAAACTATCATGTACGCCAAAATACAAATCAACGATTCAATCAACAAAAAAGGGAAAATTGGCAAGCAGAGAACATGGTTGGCAAAATACAAATCAACGAATTGAGTAATCCTAGCCAACCTTCCAAGCAACTATTCAAGACTCCATTAGGCAAACAACAGAGCAAGATAGCTAAGATTCATTAATGAAAATTTTAGACCCAAATTTTATGTTAGAGACAAAATCCTTGAGGGACACATTAGTCAAGTGCATGGGTTTGAATTTTTCTTACTAATAGCGTAACACAGCAAGAAAGAGCATAAGCAGATATAAGGACCAAATTCACATCAGAGATAGAGTTTCATGTCAAGCAAGCATCAATTCTATTCAATGTGCGGATCTAAAATTGAATCAAGATGTACCAAACGCAGAAGTCCTGATAGTAAAACATTTGGGACATAGAAAATTCATATTAAAATCAAGAGGAAAAGACAAACACACATTTGAAATAGAGAACACCGTGTAGGCTAAATTAAACAAATCTCTCAAGGGAATCTCAATGAGGGAAGCTTCCTGACATTTCAAAATTACTGACGCAATCATACAGTGACTCGTTTGAGATGGAAGAAACCATCAACATCAGAAATCCCCAACAACCAATTACAGGCCTATATGCATTCCTATCGAAACAGAACAAAATACAGTAGCACATGATTTACCTCAACCTCTGTACAGCTTCAAAGGCTCTTTTATTAGGAAAGGAAAATCAAATTTTCTGTTCTTGTTCAATGCAGCCTCAAGATACTTCCAAGAAATTTCACTATTGAAGAATGGCCGCTAACTTTAGTCTCTGCCTCTCTCTCACCTCTTCTCTTCTCCTCCATTTCTAGTAGCTCTCTCTCTTCCTTTCAATCTCAAACCCTTCTCTCGGTTATTTTACTCTCCTTCGTTCTCTCTGTTGGGAATCATGGGAGGCACACAGCAGAAACGTTTAAAATTTTGATCTCAATTCCCACTAAAGATCCGTCAAAATCGCTTAAACCGAATAGGTTTAGAGAATTACCTTTTTTTGTCGATTGAGTTTGTTGTTTACTTTTCGTTTGGATCACAGGAACTGACTGCAAATCGGCTCCCTCTACTGGTATCCACACGAACGGGGTTCAACAACTCAAACGATGTGCTAGCAGCCTATCCGTACAATTCCGTACAGTTCTGTACGACATCCGTATAATTTTGTATGACGTCCATACGATGTCCCTCTCTTTAAGGTTTTTTGAGGCAGCTCTGGCTAATCTTTTCTGATATGGAAACTCCTATTTATAGACTAGGGTTTCAGATATATTTAATTAATCAAAATTAATTAAATATATCATTAAATATATCTATTAGTTTAAATTCAAATCTATCCTATAGTTTAAATTTAAACAAATAATATCTAGAACTTAATTTAAATTATCTGATTAGTTTAAATTTAAATCTATATAATAGAATCAAATTTAAACTAATTCATATATATATATATACACATATATATAATATCAAATATAATATATATATATATAATATTTCGAATTTAATTATATATATATATATATATAAATAATTCCTCCATCCTAGATATTCATTGAATCTAAACTCATTTCTGATTCAATGAATGTGGACATTTTAGCCCGAGTTAGTTCGTTCTTATGTGCGACCCTGTAAACCCATATGATGTTGGCAGTGGGCCAACTATACTATTTGACCCACAAATTACAAGCGGCCTCTAACAAGACATTGTGACTACCCAAATCATATGAGATCGGTGATCCGATGCAACCTATCTTACAACTCTGTCATATCCCTTTTGTCACACGATATCTAGATCGAGTATGAGGCATGGAAATGTCATCCTCAACTTGCTCGATCACAACTTTCTCGATCTCCAAGCAGACTGATATAAGATTCCATCTGAGCATGGCTATGCATTTCTCAGTCACACTCATCGAGAGGCTCTCTATTAATCAGAGGGACAAATTTCATCTTGGTTACTCATCTTCCTCTGTATGGATTCCATTATACTTGATCATAGTCTTTATAATTACCTGATTAAAGGTGACATAAGACTATGCCAAAGTACAATGTCCTTTATATAGGAATCTATAGTGATCTCAAGTCCAAAAGATTAATGACACGGTTATATATGAGATAAACTTATGACCTAATCCATATAGCTTATCTTATGACGGTTCTATCTAGCGTCCTATTCTTTAACACACGCCTATGATTTTGATTCATATCATCATACATGATTTAACACTTAATCAATCAAAATCATACTAGTCTTAATTCCTCGTTATTCCCACAAGAATGATTGACTAGGGATATTTTGGATAATCTAAAAAATAATTTATCCATAGATATTATTATATATAAACATGTAAATAATATAATAATGTAATAAAAGAAAACTCTTATTTCATAATAAAAACAATGTTCGCAATACAATGATTGGCCTAGGGTACAATCTCTAACAACTCCTACTTGCACTAGATTCAATCATTAATGTTTCTAATACCCATTGACCTAACATGACGATCATGCTTAGTCTGTGCAAGTCGCTTAGTAAGAGGATCAGTAACATTGTCATTAGTTGGTACTTTGCATATCATTGTATCACCTCTATCAATGATTTCTCTGATAAAGTGATATCGCCTGAGTATGTGTTTGGTCCTTTGATGTGATCTAAGCTCTTTAGCCTGTGCTATTGCACCATTGTTGTCATAGAACAAATCTATCGGATTTGAGATGGTCGGTACCACCCCTAGCTCAGTAATGAACTTTTTAATCCAAACAGCTTCCTTAGCTGCATCTGATGCTGCTAGGTACTCAACTTCTGTTGTAGAATCAGCCACAGTGCTTTGCTTTGAGCTTTTCCAACTTACTGCTCCATCATTCAAATAGAATACAAATCTTGATTGTGATCTAGAATCATCTTTGTCAAATTGAAAGCTTGCATCTGTGTAACCGTGTACAACAAGCTCGTCATCCAATCTTCCATATACCAAGAATACATCCTTAGATCTTCTCAAGTACTTTAGGATATTCTTGACGGCAGTCCAGTGATTCTCACCTGGATTTGATTGAAATCTACTAGTCATACTCAAGGCATATGAGACATCTGGTTGAGTGCACAACATGACATACATGATAGATCCAATAGCCGAGGCATATGGAATCTTACTCACGCGTTCTCGCTCATCACGTGTACTAGGACATTGGGTCTTACTGAGATTGATGCCATGAGACATAGGTACAAAACTTCTTTTTGAATCTTGCATATTAAATCTATATAATACCTTATCTATGTAGGTGTATTGACTTAGACCGATTAGCCTCTTGGATATATCTCTATAGATCCTAATCCCAAGGATGTAATTGGCCTCGCCTAAGTCTTTCATTAAGAAACAATTTTCTACCCAAGACTTGACAATCTGCAAGGTAGGAATGTCATTTCCAATAAGTAGGATGTCATCAACATAAAGCACTAGAAATACAATTGTGCTCCCACTAACCTTTTTGTAAACATAAGGTTCATCAACATTTTGGATAAAACCAAAATCTTGGACTACTTCGTCAAAGCGATGATTCCAACTCTGAAATGCTTGCTTCAATCCATAAATGGATTTTTGAAGCTTGTAAACCTTCCCAGAATCCTATGGACGTATAAAACCTTCAGGTTGTGTCATATACACATCCTCAAGCAGCTTTCCATTAAGGAATGCTATTTTCACATCCATTTGTCAAATCTCATAATCATAGTACGCTGCAATGACGAAAATGAGTCTGATTGATTTAATCATAGCGACTGGTGAAAAGGTTTCATCATAGTCTATACCATGTGTTTGTTTGAATCCTTTTGCAACCAATCATGCCTTGAAGGTATGTACTTGGCCATCCATGTCAATTTTCTTCTTGAAAACCCACTTGCACCCTATGGCTTTTATACCTTCAGGTGGGTCAATCAAGGTCCATACCTGATTGTCATACATGAATTGCATCTCAGACTTCATGGCTTCTAATCATTTCTCAGAGTTTAATCCCATTATGGCTTCTTGATAGGTGGTTGGCTCATCTTGATCAATGAGCAACACATCACAATATCTTTGAGGTTGCTGTCATGTCCAATCAGACCTTCGTGGGCCTTGTGTTACTTGAGTAGGCTCAACAACTTGTTGTGAGTCTTCTTGATTTTCTATTTTCGGTTCAATGCGATTTTGTAGCTCTCGAACTTCTTTGAGATGTATCTTACTCTTACTAGTTCTTTTATAGATGAATTCTCTTTCTAAAAAGATATCATTTCGAGTAACAAACAATTTGTTCTCAGTGGGGTTGTAGAAGTAGTATCCTTTAGTTTTCTTAAGATAACTCACAAAAAGGCATTTTATAGATTTGGGTGCTAACTTATCTGAGGCCTGTTGCTTAATATATGCCTCGCATCCCCAAATTTTGAGAAAAGATAAACTGGACTTCTTCCCAGTCTATATCTCATATGGTGTCTTTTCAACCACCTTAGATGGAACACGGTTTAGTGTAAACGCAGCTGTTTCTAATGTAGGCCCATATGATGTTGGCATTGGGCCAATTGCACTGTTTGACCTACAAATTACAAGCGGCCTTTAGCAAGACATTGTGACTACCCAAATCATATGAGATTAGTGATCCGATGCAACCTATTTTACAACCCTATCATATCTCTTTTGTCACACGATATCTAGATCGAGTATGAGGCATAGAAATTTCATCCTCAACTTGCTCGATCGTAACTTTCTCGATCTCCGAGCAGACTGATATAAGATGGAACCCTTTCCATCTGAGCATGGCCATGCATTTCTCAGTCACACTCATCGAGGGGCCCAGAGATATCTCTCTATTAATCAGATGGACAAATTCTATATTGACCACTCATCTTCTTCTGCATGAATTCCATTATACCTGATTATAGTCTTTATAATTACCTGGTTAAAGGTGACATTAGACTATGCCAAAGTACAGTGTCCTTTATGTAGGAATTTATGGTGATCTCAGGTCCAAGAGATCAATAACACAGTTATATATAAGATAAACTTATGACCTAATCTATATAGTTTATCTCATAACGGGTCTATCCAACATCTTATTCTCTAACACATGCCTATGATTTTGATTCATATCATCATATATAATTTAACACTTAATCAATCAAAATTATACTAGTCTTAATTCATCGTTATTCCCACAAGGATGATTGACTAAGGACATTTTGGATAATTTAAAAAATAATTTATCCATGGATATTATTATATATAAACATGAAAATAATATAATAATGTAATAAAAGAAAACTCTTATTTCATAATAAAAACAATGATCGCAATACAATGATTGGCCTAGGGCACAATCTCTAACACTCTCTCCTTTATCACAAACTCCTCCTTCTCTATTTCTCACTATACTTCGTCATTTCCTCCTTCTCAAATCCTCTCCCCTCCCCTAATTTCTCACCCCTCTTGCTTTTATAGGTGTTCCCGTATGGTCCCGCTCTATCTCTCGTATCAGAATATTGTCGTGCCTTTTTGCTCCGCTGGCGTCTCCATTCCTTTTTGCTTGGTTTGCTTTTCAGAGCTGTGCCTCTAGTAGGTGCTTTTGTGCGTCTGAGCATGCCTCCTTCCTCTATGATTGCGTGAGTGTGGTCCTCTGGGAGATCAAAAAAGGGGAATTTCGTGGGCCTTTGGTAGGGTTTAGCATAATGGAGCCCGCTAGAGAAAAGGGTTTAGGTTTCAGATTGGGTCTCTTTCTTTTATTTTTCTGAAAAGTCCTCCTTTTTTTTTTGTTCTACTTGGGCTTCTGAAATTGGGTTAGTAGGCTCGCACAGGAGTTGTAATCGGAGGATTTTACATCTGCTTCTCTCTTTTAAAAGGAAAAAATCCTTTTTGATTATTATTTTTTATTTTTTATCATTTTTTTTTATTTTCTTAAAGATTAAACAATTTTATTTTTTTAGCCCTTGTTTTTTTTCTTTCCCTTTACCTTCTTCTTCATTTTTCATTTTTTTAATTTTAATTTTAATTAATTTTTTTATTTGATTGATTTTTTTTAATTGGGTTTAAGGTAATGAGACTAAGGAAGCTAATTGGATTACATGAAGTTGGGTTTAACAGATTGAGCTAGGCTAGGATTTCTTTCTTTTTATTTCAATTTTTTATTTTTCATCTTTTCAATTCTTTTTCATTTTTTCATTTTTCTTTGGGCTTTTCCTTTTTTTTTTTTGTGATTTAATTTTGATCTCTCTTTTCTTTTTCTTTTTTTAAATTTTTTTAATTGATTTGTTGTTTCTCCTTCCTTTTTCAAGTTCATTTTTCTTTCTCTCTTTTTTCATTCTATATATATTTTTTGTCAATGTAACTTTAATATTATTTCTGTACAAAATACAATATTTACAAGAAGTAATGTCAAACTTGGGAATAGTTCTCCCTCTTTTTAATTTCATCCTATTCCCAATGATTTTTTTTTATCATTTAAATTCCCAATTTTAATGGGCATTACAAGGATGTTCGCACAAAAAGACATTGATAGTTGTCCTTTTGTAATTAACAACTGTTATACAAGACATGATTATATCCTCGTTCCAAGTTTTATGACTTTTATTATGCAACTGTCTTGTGGATGATATACTTGCCCCATGACTCATATAAGCATAACAATTTCATATATAAGAACATACTAACTTGAGAAAATCAACACATTAAAATTTATTTGTATTTGTATATTTGTTTTAATGTTATTGATTTTGTGTTAAAATTATAAATTTAATTTAAACTGAAACTTTGTTAAATTTACAAAAATACTTGCATTTATCATAACATATTTAATATAAACGTTATTTTTGAAATTAAAGTATTATTTATAAATTAGTTAAATTCAAAAGATCATTTTATGAATATATTCTTTTTTTAATAATTTTTATCAAATAATTTTATAATAAAAAATGTAAGTATAATTTTTATATCTTTGTTATTATATTTTTCAATAATAACATTATAAGTGCATAAATTTTGTAAATAAGTCTATAATTTTATAGTTCAGCATTACATGATTGAGTTTTCAATGAAAAATTATCTTTTATATCATATTTTTATTGTAGAACCTAATAATGAATATATAAAAAATTATACTTAAGTAAATCTAGTCCCCTTGTGATTTGCTAATTTTAGAAAATTAATTATTTTATATTGTTCAAATATATATTTAATATTTATTATGTTATATAAATAATAAATATATGAGTATTTTGGTCAAAATAAATATAATAGTGACTTATCTTATTGCAAGAAAGATAAAGATAGAGTATCTTTTGATTTTTAAAAATATATATATATGAATTTTATCCAAAACCGAAACTTATATCTCGAGGGGTTCCAAAATCCCATTCTTCGATTCACCTTATACAAACAAATGCCAAATTTCTGATAGATAGTAGCTTACTTTTTATCAGGATGACTGGGGGAAAAACTTGCACTGAAGGATAAACTGGATTGAGAAACAATGCCACCAACTGAGTAAGATACCACAATTATTTCAAACTCATTCTCTTCAATACAAAATATATACCAGCTTTTGGTTGCCAGAATTTGATTAAGCTTTTCTAGTATAAATTTGTGCTAGACAATAGTTAACAGAAAATTGATGATTAGAAAAACAAAAAGGCTTAACGACTTGCACAATGAGTCTGTAACATGCTTGTAAAAATTCTAGTGCAAATTACTTTTTCTTTTTTTCAGAAAAATACTCAAATTACATAACCTTTTTCTATTATATAAATATACATAATTTGTTTAAAACAAAAAATGACTAAATATATTCAAAGATAATATTGATTTTTTAATTAAAAATATAATTTATTAGATATATTTCTTAAAATTTTATTTTAGTATTATTTTAGTGTCTTTCAAATGTTCATTCTCCAAAAAGTTTTTAAGTAAATTTAATGTCTAAAAAATTAAATAAATTAAGTTATTTATATATAAACATATATATGTTAGATATATTTTTAAGTTAAATTTATCTCTAACATATATTCGTTGTTAATTCAGTTCATTCATCTGTTAAAACGAATACTAAAATAAAATTCATCTTCAATTACATAATAATTTATTAATATAGATATAAAAAATCAATAAAAATTTGTTAAAATTAATATTTGATAGAATAATTTATTGATACACTAACAATTTGCATGCACAAGAATATACTAACTTAACAAAATCAACACACAAAAATTTATTATTTTATTTAATCAAAATTGAATGTCAAAGGTACTTTTCAAGAAAATCAATCCGTTCTTCAACTTTTATTGTAGAGAAGACTAAATTTGTTAGCCTCTTATCATGATTATAACACTAACATGCAATCAGAAACTACTTGTTATAATCACAATTAGTACATACTTATCTCAACAAAATCTAAAATGTTCATCATTATCTTGTGGAGGACTCCTCTTTTGTGACTGGAGAGCATTTGACAGAACAAAATATAGTGTATCACATCAACCAGACCCAGCAACGAAGAAGATATGTGCTGCCATGTTGCTGAATTACCTTGAGTTTGGTTTGTATTTTCAGGAGAACAACCAAGGGGCTCTCTGCCACCTGCATTGAGAAACCAAATTCGAGAAAATTAAGGTCATAAATCCAGATGATTAGAAGATGAAAAACATAGCACATGATACCACAAATAACTCTCAAAAGAAGGTATAACATTCACAAGAAAACTGATACAAAAATAACTTGGGCAAAAGAGTATTAAACTTGATCAAATCATGGCACAACGAGCAGTACATCAAGAACCTTCTATGGTTTTGATAACGTGGGTTCTCTCAACGAAAATAAATCAAAGCTCAATTCTGAATTCTCACTACATTGTTCACGTTTCAAAATGCACCTATGCAAAAGATGAATATGATGGAGATGCATGTACCTTGTGGTAATTAGATTTGAAAAAATGACAGGCCGTTAGGCCACACATACTCACCCAAAAGAGTTATTGGAGAATAATATATACAAGGATGTATTGTGTATGAACATGCAATACTCATCACAACTTAAAAGATGTTTTCAGGCACGCATGTTTAACGTGTGTCTCACTCTACTTATGTTATAAAAAGACGAAAATATTAAACAATACTCAAACTCTTTTTTGTTTTTTTATAATCAATAAACAAAGGATAAAGTTAGACTGGGTTTAGATAAACCAAAATCAAGATCCAAAATGAACAGAACAGGGGCATACATAAACAACACAAAAAAAGGAATACATGTTTGTTCAATAATATCAAAAAAGTAAAGCTTATAACATTACAAAAATGCTTTATTAAAAATGACTTTCAGAAGTATGCCATGACAAGAAGAGTTTGAAAATAAAAGCAGGGACAGAGGGCATACCTTCTGACTTGATTCTAACTTTAGGGATGTGATCATGCGCATCCCTACTTGATTCTAACTTGTTTGCATCATAATCACCTTCCTCAAGTGAAAAAAGAACTCTTTTTACAGGCTTATTACATGAATTTGAATTTCGGGTGGTCATAGTCTAAAGTTTGACATCAAAATTGGGCACCAATCTTCTAGGTGTTGACTGTGCAGGTGTCTCTGTCATTAATACATTCGTGAACAAGGCAATCTTGAGATCAGGGCTTTCAGAACAACCACAACTAACCGACTGTGGAGAGGAAATCAGAGGTGTTGGGGTATTGATAGCACTAGGTTGGAAAAACATAAAGCATGATTCCTCTTTCCATATCCTGATTAGTCAAGCTATCAGATCTCTTACTGCCATTTGCTATCACTTTCACTTCGTTCGTTATCCAGGCAATTAGATGAATGACATCATAGAGAAGTTTGATTTGCTAAAAGGAACTGGATCTTCTCTGCCTCTGCCAGAACATTCTTCTTTGGTTCAGTTCTGCTTCTAATTCAACGGTGTATGCCTGCAAAAACATATAATAATGCAAATGGAGCTCTTAAAATATCAAATGGCTGTTGGTTAAGAAATGAAGTGCACCTGTTTTCTGGCTCTGCATCTTAGTGTCGACTCTCTGTTCTTAATCTTCCTTCTCTTCCTTCCCTCCACTACCTTCTCCACCGGATCATCTAAGATCCTCTTTCTCCCTCTCAACACTCCCATCTCCATCCTATACTGTCCACCTGCCTTCTCACTCGCCCCTATCCCATCCGACGACACCGGGCTTACCGGCGGCCCATACCCAGTGTCCTTGCCATTTGCAGATTTGTTATTCGGGTACAGCCCCTTTGCTGGATGATCCAGAAAATTGTGAGTAATAGTCAAAATTCCAACAATATAGTACAGGAAAGAGGCAATGCAAAATGCCTAACACCACGTTTCCATTGATGAAATCAAAGCATGACACCTCAAAAGGGAGCCATTGCATGCTATGTCCAATATGAGTAGGATATTTCGATACCTGAACTCTCTAGATTTTGCAGTATCATAGTGTCTGTGTCTGTGTCATCTCCTGTATGGGTGTAAACATATGCTCTTACTCAGAAAACCAATGTATGATTTAATTAGTAACTTAAAACAGCTACAAGCATGAAACTTAAAAAAGGGAGTAATTGCTATGTCCAATATCTGTTCAATAGATGTCATATATTTTTCAAAACCTAAATTGCTCAAACTTTGCAGCATTATGCTATCTGTTCAATAGATGTCATATATTTTTCAATACCTAAATTGCTATGTCCATGCTTCTTAAGACATCTGCGTATGATTTCATCAGTAATATCAAAACAGCTAAAAATATGCCAAAATCTTGCAAGGGCAATTTACTTGCAAGCTAATTTTTTGTTAAGCTATTAGGATATAAACCTATAAGACAATTATAGTCAGAGTAGACTTAAGTTAAATCCAAAACAGCCACTCAGAGTAGAGCATAACAGGGAAAAGAATATCAATGCAATACACAAATAAAGTAGAAAGGGAAACAATCTGGTTCTCTTGGAGTTTCATAAATCATGGTATGTTCTCTTTGAAGGATTAGGCTTTGTGCTATTATCTGTGTATGATTTAATTACCAAGTTGTAGCAGCCAAAAATATAAAACTTCAAAAAGAAGACATTGATTTGCTGGATAAGATACTATATTTCAATACCTGAACTATTTGAATTTTGCGGCATCACAATACCGGTATTTGTGTCCATCTCCTATATTTACGATATTATCCATGATTTAATCAGTAAATTTAATCAGCTAAAAATATGACAGAAACGAATAAACAAATTTAAATATGACAGAGACATGAGTGTATATCGAAAAACTAAACATTGACTAATGGGGTACACATCTTTACTGAACGAATAAACAAATTGCAAGACAACTCATTATTCAACACACCATTATCAATAATCAACTTATTTCTATATATATATATATATATATATAAAGAAGAATTCGTGGTTTATAGAGAAGAGCTATTCCACTTTTTGCTAGAAGGATGTGATGTAAGTGTATACCTTTTCCAAACCAATGATGCAATTTAGTGTTAAATCACATGTTCTCGCTCCTCAGCTGTTTCTGGGAATATATTGGTTTCTCTTGCTTAGGGATGCACTCTTTGAATTATCATTTTGAAATGTGATTAAACATAATTTTTTTACACGCAGGAGTATAAAAAGTAGTATTGACCTTTTTGTTCATGTTATTCAATGATTTGAACTGTAATTTAAAACAACAAAAAATTATGACATGTTCTTGGGAGATCAACTTACCACATTTGCAAGCTAATCTTTTGTTAAACTATAAGGGACATAAACCAATAAAACAAAGAAAGAGTATACTTCATGTTAAATATAAAGCAACCGTGCCCAGTAAAGCATATATAACCAAGGAAAGATTATCAATGGTAGCGCACAAAGAAAGAGGAAGGACAAAAAAAAAAACCTTGTTGTTCTCTGTTGCCAGGTGGGAATAGATTTCATCACAGATCATTCTGATATACCGAGGTGCATTTGAACTCCTGACCAATTAATGAGAAGTTCACCTATAGTACTCAAACTAAAAAGTTGATATGCCAGTTTTAGAAATGGAAACGTCGCCCTCCCTATTCCTCACTGTAAGAAATAATCTCATTCCTAATATAAATAATTAATTATGCATATGTTGTAAAATAATAAAAAGTTTAAAGTATACTTTTAAATTCAATTACAATTATTACAAAAATATTAAATTCATTGTATAAATGATAAATATAATAATTAATTTAGACATATATAGTTATTAAAATTACATAAATTAATAGTGTTGTTAATTGAATATAGCAACTCTACATATTGGAAAGTATAGTGCCTGTTTGGATATTGTTTTTAAAAACAATTTCTTGTTTTTTACAATTGTAAAAAAGTCATAAAAACATGTTTAATTTGTAATGGTTTTATGAAGATATTTTTAAAAATAATTTTTTTTGAAATTGATCTTTAAAATTATTTTACAAAATTATTGTAAATACAACAAAAATAGAACCAAACAGGTCCATAGTCTTCATTTTCATATGGAATTGTATGTCTAAAAAACTGCATAAATTCTCACATCTACCTCACGTAAAGCACAATGCTCATGAGAATTAAATAGTACTAATATCAAGATTGTAATTAACCGAACCTTTGCCTATTTTGTTACATATAAGTATGCAAACTAATACATAAATAATAGAAAGGAAAATAACTAGCAAAAGAGTGAGGAGCTACCCGAGTATGAGTTGCTGGCCTAGCGATTTACTACTTCATACAAAGCCAACCTTCATTTTAACACCACCTCTATGTTGTTCTTGAATCTGTTCTCGTGCCTAGCAAATGCTTCTTCATAACTCCCTCCCTGATATTGCACATCAATTGGATGCACATCATAAAATACTGGATACACCAACCGACCTGCTTTGAAGCACTCAAGAATCTGTGCTAGTTCATCCAGATAAAATATTGATGATGCAAAGTTTTTGGAGAAAACTATGATAGCCATCCTGGATTCTTGGATGGCTTCGAAATGAGATGGTGTGATATCTTCCCTGAGGGATTCATTATCAATGAAGGGACGAATTCCTCTTTGAAGTAGGGATATATAGAGATGGTCGATGAAACCGAGGTGGATATCTTCACCTTTAAAACAGAGGAACACGTCATAAGTCCATCTGTAAGTGAGAAAAGAGGATCTTGCTCCCTGTGCCATGATAGCAATGTCGTTGTGGCTGGGGTTGTTGTTGTTGTTGTTCCCAATTGCCAACATTGATTTCGTTGAATTTGAATCCCTAATCATATCGTCCTCATGTTCTTCCCAATCCTGTGGCTGCTGTTGTATTTTTTGCCATAGATAGTAATTAGGAAATGTTTTAGGATCCTCAAACCGAATATTATCTACATTATTTTCTTGCTTGTATACATGAACTGCAAAATAAATTTCTCTTTCACTTTTCATTTCCCGTGTACTGTTCTCAATAGAAACTTTTATATGATTCCATTTATCCACTTGGGGAAGTTCAATCTCGCGAACTATGCTTTGTAGATCACATATATATATATGATCTGTCTTTATTGTTGATAGAGAAAGCCACCAGGAAGAAATACATAGCCTAGTGTCATTGATGTGCACTGAGAATATATAGTTGCAGAGAGAATCCTGGTCATCTTTGACAAGAATCCACAAAAAAATTGTTGGGAACTTTTTACGAACCCAAAAAGACACAAAGCTTCTCCGAGTATATTTGTCGAGCCATTCTGGGATCTTTTTTTCTGGCAAAATAAAGTTCATTTTCCCAGGGTGTTGGTAGAATGCCTGCCAATTTTGTATTACCAAAAAACGATAAGTAACATATAAGTAGCAAAAGAAGATAATTAAAGAAAGAAAGAGAGACCTGCTTCAATACTCTGGTTCTGGATGACTTAGTCAATGATGTGCAACATATGGCACTGAATTTTTCTAGGTTTAGTGGCATTGCTTCAATAAGTTGAAGCTGCTTGCAATTATCCAATGAAAGATATCTCAAATGGTGACATTCTTTGATGCATGCTGGAAGGGTTGTGAATTTATTAACACTCAAATCTAAACATATCATATTAGGGAAATAAGAAAGACATAAAGCAAGAGAGTCATCTGATAAATTACAATTTGAGAAATAAAGATATCTCAATTTCAAAGACACTACTGAGTGATTTGAGCTTGCTTGTTCCCCACCTTCGCATATCTTAAAATATGTCATCCCTTCACAAAAATTTGCCATTAGTGACCAAAGGTTTGGCAACATACAAATGCTAGCTGGTAGCTGCTCAAGATGATGACACTCCTCTATGTTTAAGATTTCAAGCCCACTGAGATTGCAAATTGAAGATGGCAATTCTGCTATGGCTGTCCTGTCCAAATCAAGTGTTTTCATCATGTCCATCTTGTCTAATATTTCTGGGAAACTTTGAAGACTTGAACAACCAAAGAGGTTTAGATGTTCAAGAGATGTCAACTTAATGCCAGGTGGCAAAGTCCTCAAGTTTTTACACTGCATGGCACTTAATTCTCTAAGTTTATCCAAAAATCCAACTGAATCATGGATTTCAGTTAAGTTTGTACAACCGTCAAGCCACAATTCTGTTAAATTAGAAACTCCTGACAAGTTTGGTATTTGTCTTAGAAATTTACAATTTCTAAAATTCATGCGACTTAAACTCTCAAACTTCTGCAAAACAAAGATGAAATTTTACTTTCTAAAATCAGGAAAAGGAAACCCAAAAAAATATGTTGTTCTAATAGTATTTATATACATACCTTATTAAATGGTTGGAGCAATGCACAATAACTGTCGGACAAGTCGAGATGGACAAGTTTTGTTGGATGAAAATTAGATGATAAAAATTCGAAAGGGTACCCTTTCCATTCCAAGACTCTTAAACTATTTGGGAGATATTTGGGGCCTATAGAAGAACGTGCATTTTTTATCACAAGCATTTTGAGGTTCTTCATTTCCATGAATGCCTCTCCACTCCATAGTATTTCTTTATCTTCTGGTAAGTCTAGAATTATGACTTCAATTTTATTAGTTCCCTTTCAAAATGAAAAGCACACAATAAATGTCAAATTTTAGATACATTACAAGTCATAAAGTAAGATTTAAAAAATAAAAAAAATAATAATAAAAAGAACAATGTATATTGCTCTTACCGTGTTTTCCTGTAAGACATGAAGAATGTCCTCATAGAACCATAACCTATTGCGTTCACCAAGCTCTTTTGGTGATTGTTGTTGAACAATTTCTTTGCCCATATCTCTTATCAAGTCATGCATTGTCACACGATCTTCTTTAATCTTAATGAGAGATTTATCAATCAATACTCCAATAATACATTCTGCTTGGATTCCACGCAAACTTAGCAACATATTTATGACATCTCCTAATTTCTCGCCTTTGAAGAAACAAGCCAAGTCAAGGAAAATTTCCTTCTCTTCTTCGTCCAAAGCATCATAGCTTAATTTGAGGACTTCCAAAACGTTTTTATCAGGTATTCTTTTATATTTTTCTAATGCAGAACTCCATTCATCTACTCTTTTACCGTATAAGTTAGAGCCAATCACTTCCAAAGCTAATGGAAGGCCACATGAATAAAGTATTGCATGATTTATAACGTCCATGTAACTACAATCCACCTTGTCCTTTTTAAAAGCTTTCCAACTAAGCAACTGACGAGATTCCTCATCATTTAATTCCTTGACATCATAAATTCTCTCAATCCCATGACTTCCTAACAAATGTCTATCCCTCGTCGTAATGATGATTCTACTTCCAAAACCAAACCAACTACATCTTCCAGCTAGCGCTTCTAACTGGTCCAATTTGTTAACGTCATCAAGAATTAAAAGAATTTTCTTCCTACGGAGCCTGTGTGCTATTATTGAAATTCCTTTACAAAAATCTCTCAATTTGAGATCCTCCACCCTGACTAACTCATTAAGTAATATCTCTTGAAGATGTGACAAATCATGCTTTTGAGAAATTTCTCTAATATCAGAAAGAAAACATGAACCTTCAAAATCATTAGCAATCGAGTTATACACAGCTCTTGCAATTGTTGATTTACCTATTCCACCAGTTCCACAAATTCCAACCATGTTAACTTCCCCATTAGACCAAAGATCTAAAAGTGAGGTTACATCTTGCACCCGAGACACAAGTCCCACTGGATAATTGGTAACATGTAAAGGAGTACGATTAATCCTAGTAGAGACTTCACAAGTAATCCTTCTAATATACTCTTGTTCTTTTGCAATCCTGCACATAAGAAGTTCATCTTTAGTCAAATTAAAAATATTAGTTTTAGAAATGAAAACTCTGTCACCCTCCCTTTCTCTCACAATAACAAATAATATCATTCCTAATATAAATAATTAAATATGCAAATGTGATAAAATAATAAAATGTTTAAAATAGTATAATTTTAAATTCATTCACAATTATGAGAAAAATATTACATATGTAAAGGATAAATATAATTATTAATATAGACATATATAGCTATTAAAATCATTACTTAAATTAGTAGCGTTATTTTTAATGGAATATAGCTGCCTTGTAGGTCGGGAAGTAGAGGGCATATTTGGATACTGCTTTTAAAATTAATTTTGGGTTTTAAAAATTATAGGAAAAGTATGAAAACCTGTTTTCCTATGGTTTTTTAAAGATATATTTTAAAAATAACTTTATTCAAAATTAATTTACAAAATTATTGTAAATACAGCAAATGTAAAACCAAACAGACCCATAGTCTTCATTCTCATCTTGAAATTTTAGGTCTAAAAACTATATAAATTCTCACATCTGCCTCATGTAAAGCGGAATGCTTATGAGAATTAAATGGTACTAAGATCAAGGATGTAATTATTTGAGGCTTTTTCGATTTTGTTAGATATAAATATGGAAACTAATACCCAAATAATAGATAGAAAAATAACAAGCAAAGGAGTGAGGAGCTACCCGGATTCGAGATGACAGCCTTTCAAGTTAGCTGCTTGGGACAAAGCCAACCTCCATTTTTGCACCTTCTCCTTGTTGCCCTCGAATCTTTTCTCCAGCCGGGCCAATGCCTTTCCATAACTCCTTCTCTGATGTCGCACATCTGATGGGTCCACGTAGTAAAATACTGGATACACCAACTGACCTTCTGCTGTGAAACACTCAAGAATCTTTGCAAGTTCAGCCAGACAAAATGTTGAGGATGCATAGTTTTTGGAGAAAACTATGATAGCTATCCTGGATTCTTGGATGGCTTTGAAAAGAGATGGGGTGATTTCTTCCCCTGTCCTGAGGGATTCATCATCAATGAAGGCATAAATTCCACTTTGACGCAGGGATTCATAGAGATGGCTAACGAAACCTAAGCGGGTATCTTCACCTCTAAAACTAAGGAACACGTCATAAGTCCATCTGTCAGTGATAGAAGAGGATCCTGCTCGCTGTGCCATGATAGCAATGTTGTGCGTAGCTAATCTCACCAGACTCAGAGAGCTTGAAAATGGCAGACGCGTAGAACTAAGCAAGAATATATCTCACAGGACAGGGAAGACTCAAAGGTTGACTTGCAATTTGCTGCAGGCTTGTAATAATTGAGAGTCATGCGAATATATATACATATACACACACATTATGTAGACCCACTCATGTCAAGTTTTATTCGTAAATCAGATTGCAAACGTTTAAATCTAAAAACAACTAAAATATCCTCGATGATAACATTAATTTCTTTCATTAAAAATAAAAATGATCATATATATATTTCATAAAACTTTTATTTCACTATTATTTATCTTGTTTTATAAAACATAAAAAACATCGTGGCCTTTCTTTGCTCATAACAATATTCATGTACTGTATCCACTCCTAAATCGTCTGGTTTATTAAATATCGAATAGATATATTTTATAAATATTTAAATAATAAAATTGTTGATAGTAATATAAAATAATTTTATTACATTATTTATTTAAGTAGAATATTTTATCTAAATAATATATTATAAAAATATAAAATTTTTAAATAAAATATTAAAAAGCCTAATTGTTACCGCTCAATTCCAAAGTTTTAGCCCCATGCCAGCTTGTGATAACTGGAGGTCATGCGAAGAGAGAGACTTCCACAATTTATTATATAAAACGCGTTTTCGTGCAGAGTGGAGCGGAAAAGACGGAGAAAGCATCGGCAAAACCAACGGATTCCTATTCATAAGCCACTCACCAGTAACGACAAGTACATTCGCACATGGGACACAAGACGCCGGATTCCGTGTGTATATACATCTCTTTTCTGAATTTAGATTTATTTTAAATAGTTTAATTCTTATATACATATTTTTTAAAATGTTAAAATTTTTTTCCATTTCATATGATATAAAACACATAATAAAATATTTTTAAAATTATCAACTATAAAAAATACCATTTTATATCAAAAAATAAAAAAAATTATAAAATTTAAAAGATTTAAATTGTGATGCACATACTATAGTCTATAGTACCATTTGGTTTGATAAAGGTAAAGAATTTTTTTAAATTATATACAATATTTATTATATTTTTTGTAATTATTATTTAATAATATTTATTATTTTCATCTTTTTAAAAAATAAAAAATTATAAAAATTATTTCTTAGTTTACCTAATCACTTTTTATGTTTTTTATACCATTTAACCAAATAGGCTTTACAATATTTTTTTTTAACTTTTTTTTTTCCTTTTTCAGTCTGTCAAACAGGCGTGATTTCGTGATGTTTGGTTCATTTTGAGGTTATATATTCTTTGCAGACCCTTTTAGACTTTGGTGATGATAATCTTTGGATGAAAAATTCGTATTACGTGTACAAATCAAATAGTGAAGATCTTTTGTGTGTGTGTGTGTAGAATAATAAATATACATTATGGAAGACATTAGGCCGTGTTATATATATAATTTTTTAAAATATTTTCATCGCCAAAACAAGAATCTATACATATTAGCAGCCCAATCTATGACATCAAAAGGGCCTATATGCTCAATAATTCGGAAGCCCTAGATATTTCAGAGCAAAAAATACGCCCAACATATTGGACCTAGAGCGAAAAGAAAGCCCAAGATATTCATAATATTACCAGAGACATAGTATCCAAATTTCAAAAGAAAAGACTAACGAATAACTAAGTTAAAGCCAAATTTCTGGGGAATAACTGAAAGAACAATTCCATCAAACTGAATAATATACTGCCATTATTTCAAACTCATTCTCTTCAATTTGAAAAAAGAAAAAAGAGAGCATTTGATCACCAGAATATGATTAAGCTTTTCCACTATAAAATTGTGCTACAGAACTAGTAAACTTAAAAAAAAAAAAGATAGATTAAAAAACAAAAAAAAGGCTTAACTACTCACACAATCCATCAATCACAAGCTTGTAAAAGTTATAAGAAAAATTACTCTCTTTTTAATGATAAATGTCTAAATTACATAGTCTTTCTTCTATTATAAAAAAATATACAAATGTCTCTTAAATTTATAAAAATAAAATACTTTTAATGATAATATTGATTTCTTTCATTAAAAATGTAAATTATCATATGTATTTCTTGAACTTTTATTTTACTAATATTTATCTTGTGTTGAAAAACATAAATTTAATTTTTTTCTAAATTTTCAAAAATGACTATTATATATCTATTGGCCAAAACTATTTTATATTAATAAAGCACATATTTAACAGTTATTATAGTATATAAGTAAAAAATGTAAAGGCATGTTGATCCAAATATGTTAAATTATAACTCATTTATAATTGCAAAAGAAATATAATGCATATCTAGATTTTAAGAAAGAGAGTATAATTTTTCAAAACAAAAGGAAGAACTATGTAATTTGGATATCTAAAGAAAGGAGAGTAATTCAAACAAAATTATAATAACATAATATTGTGCTTAGGCTAAGGATTTGTATAGGTGCTGCTCTATGTACAAGTAAATAAAGTAGGCATTTCATATAGATGTTTGAATTATCTTTAGGCTTCATTTTCAGTTTCTTACAATTCTAAAATGAAACAAAAAGGTACTTCTAACCATGATTTATATCCTCGTTCCAAATCTTGTGACTCTTATTATGCAGCTGTCTTGTGGACGATATACTGGTCCCATGACTCATATAAGCATGACAATTTGCAAGAACAAGAACATACTGAATTAACAAAATTAACCTGCTAAAATTTATTTGTATATATATCTGTTTTAATGTTATTGATTTTGTGTTAAAAATTATAAATTTAATTTAAACTAAAACTTTGTTAAATTTACAACAATACTTGTATTTATCATGACATATTCAATATAAATGTTATTTTTAAAATTAAAAGTATTGTTTAACAATTGGTTAAATTTAAAAGAATATTTTATGAATACATTCTTTGTTTTTAATAATTTTTATCAAATAATTTACAATAAAAAATTAAGTATAATTTTAATATCTTTGCTATTATATTCTTTTAATAATAACATTACAAATGTATAAATTTTATAAATAAGTCTCTAGTTTTATAATTTAGTATTATATAATTTAGTCTTTTAAAAAACAATATTTTAAACATCATATTTTTATTGGAGAACCTAATAACAAATATATAAAAAAATTATATTTAAGTAAATCTATTACTTTTGTATTGTTCAAATATGTATTTAATATTTGTTATATTATACAAATAATAAATATATGAGTTTTTTTGTCAAAATAAATATAATAATAGCTTATCTTTTATTGCAAAAAATATAAATATCGAATATCTTTTGACTTTAAAAGGAAAAAATAATATGAATTTTATCCAAAACTGAAATTTTTATCTCAATGGCTTCCAAAATTCCATTCTTCCATTCACCTAATACTAACAAATGCCAAATTTCTGGTAGATAGCAGCTTACTTTTTATCGGGATGACTAGGGGGAAAACTTGCACTGATGGATAAACAGAATTGAGAAACAATGCCACCAACTGAGTAAGATACTACAAAATTTTATTTTAGTATTATCTATCTTGCATTAGAAACTATAAATTTAATTTATTCTAAACTTAAAAAAGTGATTATTTTATATTGGTCAAATAAATAATAATACTTATTATTGTAAGAAAAGTTACTGTAACACATCTTTGCCAAAAAGGATATGGATGACATTCCTGTAATAACTGTTGATTTTGATTGGAAGTTGGTGATGAGAGCATGGTTGAAGGATCTATAAGCAAATCCTCACAAATCAAGCTATGAGTTCCTTAGTGAAAAGGTGCTGGCAGTGTAGCTTCTGGAATATCAGCATCATTGTCCGCATAAGAAGTAAAGAACAATTTCAAAAAGGATTAATTAACTCATTTTGAATCATCAACATATTCAAATTTATCTAGCCAAATAAAAACTGAATTCACGCAGAAGGAATAGCTCTAGTGTAGAAAACTTCCGCAA
This sequence comes from Erythrophleum fordii, assembly GCA_032878935.1. NCBI lineage: Eukaryota > Viridiplantae > Streptophyta > Magnoliopsida > Fabales > Fabaceae > Erythrophleum > Erythrophleum fordii. The sequence continues at coordinate 3,882,312 of JAVQMF010000049.1, read as the reverse complement.
GCTATTTTCACATACCAGATGGAAATTACACCCAAAACTCATAATATAGAGAAAGCTAATCTGCATATCGGCAGAGCTATTATCTTTTGTTTTGCATACCCATTACCCCTAAAGTATTATCTTCTCACAAGTCGTATAGCTCTGGTAAAACCAAAGAAGCAGTAGAAAACTCTAAGTGTGTACTAAAAACTTAGGACTCAGGTCATTTAAATTGATATTTACACCAGAGCCAATAAGATAACTTAGAGCTCTAGAATAATCCCCAAACTACTGCTAAGATTGTCATAACAGCTTTAGATACAAGAAATGCAAAAACTAACAAGATAAAATTGAAGTGATACCTCAGGATGTGTATGGAAGAAGTCAATTAGCCTTGAACCAAAATGTTGCCAAAGATCCATATAAGTAAATTCACTAGAGTGTCCTTGCACAACCTCGTATATCAAGGTGATCTTCATATCCAGCTTCTTATACAATATTTTATTGTCATGTATCTTAACCTTGTCTATATTTAGGGCTTCAATAAGTATATATTTTATTTATGCAAGATTCATGTACGACAATTTTTTGCACATGGAAAATAAAAGTCACAGTAACTAGGTCGTTTCATACGTCCGGATCTCCTACCCTTCGCATCGCCAGCACTTCGCAGAAACGCACCGTATAACTAACCAAAATGCATCTAAGCCATCCATTCATAATTTCATATGCAATTTGATCCATCCGCCAGAACACACAGATACGCACTTTTTTGCTACGCTAAAAGGCCCATGTTCCATCATCTTCCATAAAGTTTGCTTTGAAATTTTTATTAATCCTTTATTCTCCAACCATCGAGGTGCAGATATATATGGTTCACACACATAGATTTGCAACTGAAACGGTTGACCTGCTAGCACAAAAAGGACAAAAGGTAACTGTTGGTATGGCAGCTCCATCAAATATCTATAGAGAAGATAGCCCCTTTAAATTTAGCCTTAGGGCCCTCAATTTCTATCCTGGTGAGGCTATTGCTTGACAAACCACAATGATGGCTGAGAATCACTTCTATTAAGAGCCTCAGGAAAAGAAGGAAGCTCATCACTGCTTAAGCCCTCTTTCTTCTTCTTCTTGTATTTGTGACCAGTGATGATGCATCTAGATTTATTGACTCCCTACTGCCCCAATTCCTATCAGTTATTGCAGTTTGATCTCTTGCTACTGAGGCTACATTGAATTCTCTAGTTTTCACCAGATGAATCAAGTACTTTAGTTTCTTCTTGTTTCAAGTTTGTTATTTTTCAATTTTTTTTCTCTTTAAAAGTGTGACTCTTATAATTTACCTATGTCATTATAATATATTGCAATCAGCATAGATTCATTTGTTCTTCATGTTCAACCCAAAATAAAAAGGGTCTTGCTATAGAATGGCTTCACACAAATATCCCATAACCACCATAAACTGATGGGGATATATAAGGAAGAACCTTCCCTAGTTTGATCGTTTTAGGAAAAGATAAAATTGAATGAATTATTGCCCTCAATTAATTAAACACGCTCTTAATTTCATTTACAAAATAAAGTTTTTGTTTTCATTAACTAAAATAGATTGCATCCAAGAGTTGCAGATCACTGACATTATTAATAGTTTCTGAGTTTGTTATTTCATTTGAAGTGCTTTCCCTCCTTTGACATCAATGTGGAACTCGACAGAAGAAATGGGTGAATTCCTACCTCAATGAAATAGGTAATTCCAAGAAGAAGATTGAGTAGGGGCTTTCATTGCAACAAAATGGTGCATATCTGTGGGCTTTAGTGGATGGATCAGATCACACATGAATGGACAACTCAAATGCATTTTGTTTAGTTATACAATGCATTTTTGCGAAGTGCAGGCAAAATGCTGGCGCTGCGAAGTGTAGCAGATCTGAACGCGTTATTTCATCCAACAAAAGTGAGAAATGAAATAATAAAGAGAAACATAGGATAGGATAGGATAGGATAGCACCCTATGATGAGATCCATTAGCCATCTCAGGAACATTCAAAAGTAAAACCAGAGAGGTATAATTGAAATAGGAGCAAAAGTTCCAATCACCCTTGGGCAAGAAATTTAACCTAGGGGTAAATGTTTTGAATTGTTGGATTTTACTTTTGCAAATTAAATAACCAGAGGACATTGAGTAGCATCCTTTATTTTGAGCTAAACAAGAGTTAATTTAATACCTTTTCTAAAATGTTTACCCATAAAGGCAGTTGCTTTATTGTTTAAAAAATTTTGCGAATAAAATAAAGACCAATAAAAAAAAAATTTTACTATGTTACAAAAGATAATCATGACCTTATGTATATTGGTTTAAACTGTTTGTCACTGTAGGTTAAATTATGTTGGGCAACAAGAAAGCTTACTTGGTTAATTGATTTGATCATTTGAGGTATCAAAATTCTAAGGTCTGTGATGAGAGGGGATGGTGAATTAAGTCATTTACAAACTATAGAAAAGCCCCTAGATTGGTCCTTCATTCATTAGAGATGAAAGAAGTTGCTAATTATTATTGGTCTAGAACCTTGAATTTCAACAATTGAGTTACGATGCTATATTTCAATATCTAAACTTATTAGATTTTGGGGTATGACACTATTTGTATCCATGTGATCTCCTATATTTAGTGTCCATGCTCGTTTTATCATCTATGTATGATTTAATCACTACAAAAAACGTGGATTTAACTATAATTTTTTATTGATCCTAACCACAGTTATAACTGTGGTAAAGCACCATAGCTACGATTATCAAATCCGTGGTTAAACCGTTCATGGAGAAAGACATAACTACGATTTCCCGTAACCATTGGTAAGACTGTGGTTAGTCCATGACATAACCACCGTTTTTAAACCGTGGTTATGTCTAGAATTGCCATGGTTTTATACCTGTGGTTATGGTTGGCTATGCTCAAGTAGCTTTTTCTATTTATGACAATATCTTTTAATTGATATATCCAACAATCAATTTCTATTAACAATGTTCAACACCAGATTCAATAGCAACAATTCTATTTTAATAACAACAACTATAATATCATTGAAATGAAAAAAAAATACATTGATAGTAGCAATGTTCAACAACATATTCAACAGCAACAATTCTATTTTAATAACAGCAACCATAATATCATTGAATGAAAAAAAAATACATTGATAGTAGCAATGTTCAACAACATATTCAACAGCAACATCCATATTTCAATAATAACAACCATAATATCATTGAAATTGAAAAAATACATTGATAGCTTAATAATCTACAAACAAGGTTATCCAAGTAATATCTCCAATTTTATGGGGAGTGACTATCATTTATTGGTTGATGATCACTTGGTCTCTAAAATTTCAAATAAAATATTAGTTGTTATTAATTGATATGATTGCAATTAGAATGTAAATTTGGAAAATTATCCCTTGGCCTTGTAAGACTGCAAGCTCTGGTGGCAATGTACCCTGAAAATTTTGGAGTATGAAAGCCATGATAGCTTTTATTTGTCATTGTCGCTCAACTATTGCAGCATTTTCAACTTCTGCTTGTCGTAGTCGCTTATCTCTCTCAGCCATTTGTGCTTTTAGTTAAGCAACCTTATTTTGCAATTCTGCGTAAGAAGGTCCAGATGAACTCTCATGATCCCGATATCCAAACACTTAGAATGGACAAACACTAAATCCCATTCCTCAAACTCGGCCGCAATGCTCTTTGTTTCCCAAGGCTTGAGCCAATGAATCATTACTTAAAATTTCTTGAGAAGAAGAGTCCTCAATTTGAAACATTTTAATCCGTTCTACAAATTTGAATATGGAGTAAAAAATCATTTGAAAAATAAAGGCTTTAATTAAAATCAAAAGTTAACACCTATGATATTCAAACAGTTACATAGATAGTTTTAGCTTCATCATTGACATAAGATCCATCATCATGTTTCTAAACTGCAGTCCACACATCTCCACATGATACTGGACCCCCATGCTCAGCTTTCTACAAAATTAAAAACATATGTGACATATCTTAAATTGTATTTAAAATTCAAATGACTTATAATTCAAATGTTCTTACCATCTTGGCTTTTTTTCGCATAAAGCTTTTTGAACCACTTGTATGTGGCATGGTTAGTATCTTTCTATTTTGTTTATTTATCCTGCAATCCTTTAGTTATTAAGAAAGATATTATATGTGATTAGTGTAACACCCCAAAATTTATTAAGGTGTTAATTATGAATTTAGAGTAATTAAGAATAATTAATAGAGGATAATTGGGCAAGTTAGTGAATAGGAATTTTAGAAAGATAAATTATTAATATGGGTTTGAGAATTAATTAGGATAGAAACTTCATCTAGGCCCAAATTAATAAATTATGATAAGAGGCTAATGGAGGCCCAATGAGTTAGGTACAGACCCAATCTAATTCCATATGATAGAGGCCCAAGATCCACCTTGCATAGACTCTTATAAGTGGCCCAATAACCCTTGTGTAGACCTAAATTCTTGAGCTCTTCAAACTTGGCCTAAACCTAATTAAACTTTAGCAACCCAATGCATAAGAGTTGGCCTAATAAAATTCTGTAGCCTAACATTTTAAAACTGGCCCAACAAGCTAAAATCTGAAGCCCATTTGGAGTTGGACCTTGGAGCAACCCATGACCCATCCTTGACCTAACTTAAACCAAACTAAAACCCTAATGCTTCAGCCACTTTCTCATTTTGCTGAAACTCAAGAAGCAAAATTCGGAGGTTGAGAGGGAGGCTAGGGTTTGGGGTAAGAATTCCATATTTTCTCATATTTAGAGCAAGATTCAGCTAAGGTAATAGTTATACAACTTAATCCCCTCATCTTTCTCTTTAATTTGGCCTGATTAGTTTTTCATTTGAAGTGTTTTCACCATACCCAAAATCTGAAATGTTGTTGTTTGGTGTTTCTATGATAGAAATTCATAGGTTGAGGTTAGGGCTGGTATTGGGTAAGTGTAAATTATCCATTCTAGTATATTTTCTACTGGTTTAAGACCCCTATGGTTGATTTATAGTATGAGTGTTAATTATGTACGAATTTGCTTAGGAATTTGAGCGATATATTGAAGTTTCTAGTAGAGGACATAATCAATCCGAATTTAGAGATTTGTGGTGACTGGGTAAGTATTATTTAGGTAGTTATTAGCATTTAAATTCCTTGGATACTTGTTGCTATTGTTAATGATGAATTAGAGTGGTAATGTTCTGATGCTATGATTATAAGGATTTTTGTACCATTGGTAGCTGTTGCAAAATTATCTACAAGTAAGGTAACCGGGATTTACATTAATTTCATACATGTATCTGTTTTAATTTCATATTTTTTATATATAAATGATTTGAAATGATGAATGAATTGGTTGGCTATCTGTTGTATTATGATTGGACCTTGTGAGTCTATGGTGGAGTTGTGGTGCGGCTGCCACTCGTGCATGTGCTTCGATCGAGTACCAGGTTATGATCAAACCCCAGATGCACTGAGCCCTGGTTATGCTCAAGGGGGAGTAGGTGCCGTGGACGAGCCTCTCCCAGTGTTATTGGCCTTTAACATGTGAAAGTATGATTGCTAGTATGGGATAGTAATCATAATAGCCTAATTATTTCATTTACTGATATGATTGATACGATTCTGATATTGATTTTAATTCATGCATATATGTTAATTAAAATGGATTATATGATGGAATTGCCTTGGTTACTGAGATTTGTATCTTACCCCGTTTTATGGGATTAATATTTCAGGTGAAGGTTCATCGGGTAAGGATAAGGGCAAGCGAGTGGATGACCATCCATGAGCTGAGGCCTAGTGTGGGAAGCTATACTTGGTCTGAGTGTAATAGCGTAGATGCTAATTTTTGTTAAGTTTTGTATAGCATCATCATGTATCTATATTGCCAAGTGTAGACTTTTATATTTTAATTACTGAAGATGTATGTATTGAGGGGTTAGACCCCATCTTAATTTGGTATTTGATGTATGGATTCATGATATCTGCTGTAAACTTTGTTGACCTATAATATGGCTTATCATTGGAAATGTAACCCTTGAGATATTGATATGAACCTTTAATGTACGGAACCCCCATTGATTGTGTATTAAAGGATAGCTGCTAGTAGTTCATGTATTTCGGTTATTGTTACTTTACAAACTTGCTGATAGAGGGTAATTAGAGAAAAGAAATGGGCACATAAGTTTTGAATTGGTAATGAAAGAATAGCTAGGTGAATAAGGTAGATAAATACCATTAGAGTCATATAAAAAGGGAGAAAGTGGTCCTAGGGAGTTCCTAAGAAGAGAATTGGAGTGCATGGGATGAAATGTAGGAGATATAGCTACAGGAGGGAGTCACGCCGCAGCTAGGAAGGCCTCGCCATGGCCTGAAGAGTGACAGTGGCAAGGGACGCCGTGGCTTGAGGAATCTCGCCGTGGCGCAGAGTGGAAAAAATGCCCAGGAGGGTGACAGAATGAAATCTCACCACGGAGCGTAAGTCGAGGAAATTAATTAAGGAGGGTACAGTAGCAAAACTCGCCGCGGTGCCACGTAGGTTGGTCGTGGCGCAGATCCAAGCTGTGGCAAAATTCGAGTAAGTTACCCAGTGATTCCTGAGAGCAACTTAGCCGCGGCGCAAAGTTAAAAACTTAGTTTTCAAGCTCCAAAACCTAACTTAGCCATGCGCGGGAAGGTTCCAAGTCACGGCGGAGGTCCTCAAACTCCCACCTTTAACCTAGAAACCCTAATTTCTTTAATGCTAATGCTAGGAAATGATATAGGAACACTTGTGGGAGGTTCTTGTGTGTTGAAATCGATGGATGGATGAATCACAAATCCTTAATGATGGTACAAATCTTTTTATACATTTTCCCATTTTATGGTTGTTTAGTTGATGACCCTAATAACCTGAAGGTTCAAATTTCCCTATATTTGATTAAAGTAATTAATTGTAACAACTCCAAACCTTAATCATTATTTATTAATCGTGTATTTAACTATAATTATCAAGATTAGAAGTTAGGGTCATCATAATTAGTATGTCTCAACCATGTTTGTAATGTAAAAAGTAGTACATCTAAAAAAATTAAATGAGATTACTTGAGACTTCTCGCTAAAGCGCTGATTTATAAATGATGCCCAATGGTCCCTATCTATGCCATTTGGGACATCTTCAATTATTTGTATCATTTTTATATAATTCATAACGTGCATGTCACCACCTAGCTCCCAATGATTGTAAAATATATCTCTTATGTATGTCATAAACAACAAATTTAGTCTACAAAATAAAATATCACAGTTAGTTAATATATGAACTCAATATGATAAGTAATGAATATTAAATGTGCTATTACTTAAATAACATCGGTATATATATGATCTTTGTACTCCTGAAGAATGTTTCTCCAATTTGGGTAAATGAGTGGAAATGACTTAAAATCCATTCCAACCATGCCTAGAAAACCACCTAACAATCCACTATCATCTTCAATTGGTTGAAGGGAATTGTTCTATAATACTATTATCCTTTGCCCAAGAGAAATGGCCCAAACATCATGTACAGTCATCTGCCTATGTGTCACAGTTTCGACCTCATCTATTGAATTAAAGTTAGTATACAAATGAGAAATAAGTAAATTAGCACTAAAATACTTATTAATTTATTTACTTACTAATAACTTTAACTAACCAATTTCTCCTTCGTGGTCGTCGTGCGGGCTGTGTAGGCTGCTCGCGTGCACTTGATCATCATCTGCAAATAGATCCTCAACATTCAAATCTGGCTGCAAATATGGGATATCAAGAACATTTGAAATAGGGGATGTCGATGTGCTTATTGGATTAATAGGATCCAAGTAACTCAGATGTCCCCCATCACTAACGGGCAAATTTGGCATTGGACTATTGGTACTGGGCCCACCAGCTCTACTTGTGCTAACTGATTTAGATTTCTTAAAGAACTTCTTCATCTTCTGAGTTCTGTTAATTATGAAAAAATAACATATAAACTTATATAACCTCAAGAAAATAAAAACATACAAACATATCTATTTAATGAAAATGTAAAAGAGGACAAAACTAAACAAACTAAATAATATTTGACCTAGACAAGCATAAATAGACTTCCAAGTTTGGGAATAGCATCTTTACTCGTTGATGTTGGTTTGGCTTACTCTCATATATATTTTCATCATCTTCACCCATATCATATAAGTCACGTAGTTTTAGATGCACGGCTATACTCAAATCTTTATCTAACTCATCTTCCACGTAGTATACTTGCTGAACTTTAGAGGCTTGAATGTATGGTTCATCATCTTCATTATCAAGCCAAAGAGCAAGCCTAATGCCCATTTGATTTAAGTCTTTTCATGCATGTAAATGATCTTTTGATCGTCCAGAATCATTTAACAAAGTAAATAGTACATTATCACAAACATATTTCTCAATGTGCATCATATCAAGATTGTGGTGTATCAAATGATTTATCTAGTAGGGAAGTCTAAAAAATATACTCTTTTTATGCCACTGTATAGTATCAGTGTCCACACTACTAACCCTTCTAGGTCTCTTTTCTTAACCTTCAACTTCCACCTCTTTTCCAAATACAACATTAATATTTTCAAATTGTTATAAGATTTCTAAGCCAACAATTTTTTTTGGAGGATTCCTCTTCTCTTCTCTTCCATCAAATTGATATCAAGCCAATCTAAATTTATGTCCTGAGTTCAACAAACGATGATGGCCTATAAAACACCACTTTCAACTATGATATAGTCATACAGGAGTTAAATCAAAGTTACAAGATGGACAAGCTAACCCAATATGTACATTTCAACCAGATAATGTTCCAAGCCCTGGAAAATCACTTAGAGTCCATATCATAGCTACATGCATATTGAAAACTTCATCAGTATAAGAATCATAGGTTTTAACTCCTATATCCCATAAATCTATTAACTCTTTTATTAGCAGTTGTAGATAGACATCAATATCATTACCTGGTGCTCACTTTCCTAGAATTATCATTGATAGAATGAATGAGCTTTGTATCATACACATCCAGGGAGGAAGGTTGTATGGTATAAGAACCATTAACCATATGCTATAGCTTGTACTTATAGTGCCAAATGAATTGAAGCCATCAGTGGCTAACCCAAGAAGTACATTTTGAAGATTTAAAGCAAATTGAGTATGCATCATGTCAAAGAGCTTTCAAGCTTCAGAGTCCCTCGGATGCTTCATCATACCATCATTATTCTTATCAGTGGCATGCCATCTCATATGTTTAGCAGTCTTAGATGACATAAACAGTCTTTGCAACTGCGATTTTAATGGAAAATATCTAAGTACTTTTGCAGGCCTTTTGATCCATTTTCTACCCTGAACTTTCGGTTTCTATCTAGATGTATTACACTTTTTACACACATCTTTATTTTCATCATCCCCCCAATACAGTATACAGTCATTTGGACATGCATGGATTTTTGTGTAATTTAGTCCCAATTTGTTAATTATTTTTTTGGCCTCATAGAAAGAATGTGGAATATTTGCTTATTTAAAGGCATCAGCTAATAACTCCAATATCATTGACATAACCTTATCACTTATTCCACATAAACACTTAATGTGATATAGTTTAACTAAAAAAGATAATTTTGAATACTTTTCACACCCTTAAAATAAATTTTGTTGCCCATCTCTCATTAACTCATAAAACTCTTTTGCATCATTGTCTGACCTTTGGTTTAATGGTGTAATTGGATTCTCAACTTCTTCTACATTTTTATTATCATGAACTCTAAATGCATTAAGAACCATGTTTTGCATAGGATCATTCCTACAAATTCGTTTTTCTCTTATTTGTGGCTGTAACTGAGGCTCTACAGTAGGTTCATTTTTAAATTTCTCTCTATGTTTAACCCAAAACGTATATCCTTGTGGGAAAGATTTAAAAACCAAGTGATCATGCACAACCTCTTTAATATGCCATTTTTTAAATTGACATTTAGGACATGGACATATGATTTTTCCTTCCACACTTCCATTAACAAATGCAAAGTCTAAAAATTCATTCAACCCATCTAAGTATTCATGGGTATTTCTGGGTTTACTAGTCCAAGACTTGTCCATTTATATAACCTTAAAAAAAAAAGAAACATTTTTAATGGTTTAATAGTTAAAAAAATACATTATTAATTTTTTTATAAGTTATTATAATGAAACAAATTTTATGTTTACTTACTAATGTCAATAATAAACATTTTGAAAATAATACAAAATTTTATTAATACTCATTTTATCTCCCTCTTATGTATCAATTGCATTGTTTGATATATATATATATATATCTTTAAATCATTTTCACATATTGTAATTAATTAATATTAATTACAATATGTTTTTATTTAGTTAAAAGAAGTTAACATATGCAAAATTTCTAACAAAAGGTATAAAACAAAATAGTTAATTTAAATTGATAAAAAATATTATCATTTTACTATGGTCTAGAATTTCAAATACAAATGTCAAAACATTACTTTCTAAATGATAAATATTTTTTATTTTAAGTAAATATTTTTTTTCATATAAGCTATAATAATTCAAACCACAAATCTAACCACAATTTATTCAACCTTTCAACCATATTTTAGAATCCAAATCAAAATCTCAACCACATTTTATCCAACATTTCAACCAAAAAAAATCAAAGCTTCCATGCTAAAAATAAAACTAGAATCTCAAATCAAAAAAAAAAAAACTAAAACTAACACAAAAAATATATAGATAACTCATAGAACCAATACCAACCAATGGAGCTCCTACGCTAAAAGAAAGATACAAAAATGAGCAACAACTGAAACAATGAAGCAATGACGGAAGTAGAATGACAAAGAAGCAGAATGAAATCGAAAGAAGAATGAAAACGCAAATGGCGAAGAAGCAAAATGAAAGTGACAAACGAATGAAAAGACAAAAGGGGCTGCAACGGTAAAAAATGAGTTGTCTTAACCACAGTTTAGTCAGAACCATGGTTAAAACAAACTCTGACCACAGTTTAATAAAAAATCATGGTCAAGTAACCATGGTTTTGGCAAAACCGTGGTTAATGCTTTCCATGGTTTACATAAATCGTGGCTAAGGATCAGACTTAGCCACGATTTATTTAAACCTTGGTTAAACAACTATGGTTAATATGAACCGTGGTTGTTTCCTATAGCTTAACCACGATTTTTATAAACTATGGTTAAGCCATAATTTGACCATGATTTTCTTAACTATGATTAGGTCAGTGTCTCCTTGCCATTATTTTCCTATAGTGAATTACTAACTTATATAAACCTAAAATTATGACCCTTCAAAAGGAGTCATTGCCATGTTTGGTTGATATTTGTTGGACTTGAATATGATGCTATATTCCAATACCTAAACTCTTCAGATTTTTTAGCGTCACACTATCTATATTTGTGTCATCTCCAGCAAAATTTGTTAATTTCAATGCTCCTTAAATAATTTGTGTATGAATTAATTAGTAAGTAGTAACTAGTAATAGCTAAAAAGATAAAACTTCAATGGAATTAAATTCCCTGTCTCTCATAAATTGGCAAATTGTATCCATCTAATAAATGTGAAAATTTCCCAAAAGAAATAATGGGGACTAGTGGGGGACCACAAATCCAACAGTCAAATCATACTCATCCAACTAAAGCTAAAAACCAAACATTTGCATAGCAAAATTCTATAATTTTTACTTCTTTGATATAGTTTAGATTAAAATTGAAAATAATAATAATAATAATAATTGAAAAAACATGGAATAAGAACAACAATAGAACGGTTTGAAAATAAATATAAAATGTATATAGTATCTTCGAATAGAATTGATGATACACATACAACGGTAGGGTAATTTAAATGCAATACAAAACAAATTGTGAAATACAGCAACTACAACTTGATGGTGGCCAAAATAAAATGTTTAACATCAAGCAAAATTGGACAGCATTGTCTTTTAGATGTTTAACCATTTATTTGTTAATTAAGGTAATATAGGATACTAACTTGTGAATATAAATAATTCGTATATGAACTAAATATTTGAAAACCTCTAAAATATAAGTATACCAATCCTCGTGGATCAATACTCTTAATTAGACTCATTTTCTTTGTATTTACAAAAAAAAAAATTTATTTCTATAGGACAAACTATATATTTAAATTGGGTAAAATGTAATTTACTATATTATGTGGTTTGGCTAATTTGTAATTAACTACTCTATGGTTTACACCATTAGGACTTTGCTATCTTGTGCTATTTTTACATTAAAATTTGGACAGAATTCTTAATTTTATCCTAAATTCCTAACTTTCCTATGAAATCCTTGATTTTTAAATAGTAAAAATCAATCTTTTTAAAACTAGACCAATCATTGAATCAATGGAAGTACTAGTTCACAGTTCATTAGTTAAATTATAGTCGATTTGTGATTGAATTTTTATAGTTAAATATGTATTTTTAAGATTTTATATATTAAAATTTTAATGTTACAAATAAATATTAGTAAAATTTAAATATGTAATTACTAATTCAATATTTTTAAAAATATTTGAGAAATTATTTTTTAATTAAAAAGCAAAAACTCCTAATGCTTAAAAGTTAAAAGCATTTAATATTGAACTTTTGAAATTTTCAAATTATGTTAAAATTTCATTTATCATTTAACTAAACAAAAAGCAAATAGCAATTTTAGCCAAACATTTTGTTATTTATGAGAAATGCTATTTGAAGATGAAATATAATGAAGAGCCAGCATTAAAAATAGTCAAGTATGTGTCTTTTATTTCTCTTATATATTTTCAATTTGTTGAATTTATTCAAGATGAATTATTCTATTATCTAAGAAAAAAATTTAAAAAAAACTTCATTAATCAATTCAAACCAACTTTTGATTAACCTAGTTTTGACCAATTTGACCAGTTTTTAACCAATTCTTTATCACACAAGTTTTCTAAACAAATCAAATTAGACCAAGGACCAATTCTTAATCTAATTGATCAAATCAATTGGTTCGATTTGGTTTTGAAAAGCATGGTAAGAACCAAACTTCTTTCTTTAGCCAATCAACATCACTAATTTTTTTTTAAAATTCCTAATTTCTTTATAAAATCTCTAATTTTCTGTACAATGAAGATCAAAACCCCTCCCTTAGCCGATTAAAATTCTAAGTTTGATACACACAACATAATATCTTTCTCAAATTTGTCCTCTTTGTCCAATGAAATCCTTAGTTGAAGATAAACAACCCAATGTCTTTTCTAGTCCATCATTTTGGCCAAGAAGCATTATAGATTTAGAAAATTAGAGCTTTAGATTAAGTGTTTGGGAGAAAATAGCATAAGAGCACTTAAATAAGCCGATATTAGCTTTTTTTTGTTGTGAAATATTTATGAATATGCAATATATTGATTTGATTTTGCTCTCTATTTTGAGTGTAGATTTTGAAATTATGAATTTTGGGCTCTTTTCTTCTTTTTGGAGGGGGGAATGGAGTCACGTATAAATTGCATGCATTTTTCATCAATTTTTAATGAAAAAAATAATAAAGAGTAGCAACCTCCTAAATGGAGCAAATTGCAAGATATTTCATTATAAACTTTTAGGCCACAAGATAATAAATTATATCTTACCACTTGCAAGTAGCCTAAGAATGGTGTTAAGTGTACTTAGAAAAAAGAAAAAAAAACCGTGTTTTACCCTTAAATTTGCATCCCTCAAATCATTATTTATCATCGAATCAAAGCTTAAATGACAATACACTCTAATAATGAATGGTTTAAATGGTTTGTAAGTCTTACCATAATGTAAAAAATATTCTTAAATAACAAATAATGGTTTGTGTCACAACCCATAGATTTAGTATGTTGGAACAAAAGATAACAAATCCCCTTACCATTACCAAGAGTATTATCTCTGACTTTTGTAGAAATTTCGGCAGAGTCCCCTCTATAATTTGGACCTCCCGATATTTCTACAACCAGTCAATTCAACAATACATCCCAAAATATATCAAAATATAGACATCTAGGGAGGGGGGATATCCTAACTATGATTTAGTGGAGCCACATTCTATATTGTTCAGAACAAAACAAATTCATAACACAAAATACACCCACATGAACAATTGTGGGCTTGCCAAAAGAATTTGCAGGAGATCTACAACTAGTCGGCAGCTCAGGGTAGGCTAGGGTCTTCAACGCTCTCTGAAAAATAAATTTAAGAAAGAGTGAGTTTGAAACTCAGTGAATAAATAATGCCGACTCTTAAAAATCTTAAGGACAAGGCCTGTAAAATATCTATATATCTATATATATTCGTCATGCGCAAAACAAGCCTCATGCAGATCGTTTCTTAAAATGCATCAGAAGTATCTAAGCAGAACTGAATTAAAAACAGACGCAGAGCACACAGCTTGCGGGGAAAATAACCACAGACGCAAAGCACTTTGCTTGCGAAATACATAACTCCACATGTGGTAGCTACCCACACGGGGCTAGCAAAACCCCTGCTAGCTGAGGTTCAGATCATGGTGCACCAAGGCTAACAACTACTGCTGTTAGCTACAGAGTTCTGAGTAGATAACCTCTTAAATTTAATACAAATTCTCAAATCACATTTCAGATTTAATAAGTTTCTCAAATCACATTTCAGACAGAGTACCTTCCATATCAGTTTAATATCAAAGTTGCCAAATTACTCCACAGGCATCAATTTGCAAAATCTCATGTTTAAATCAGTTTTCAGTAATATGCATATAACAAAACATTTATCCAAACGTTAGAACACTGCAAGAAAACTTAGTAATAAAATGAGAAATAGGGTTTACTCACAGTCCGCATTACTTACTCACCTCCTAGGATGATATCAATATTCCCTGCCCAGTCCTCAGCTCTAACTCAATCTCCCGAGTACCCTACAATACCCATCACCAGATTTTTAAGTGTGAATAACTAACAAAATTGTCTCATTAACTTAGCCTATCTAACATTAATGTCTATTCTTCATTCCCTCAGAATAATATATGAAAAACTAAGGTTTCTTAGGTGATATAGGTGTTTTCAACATGTTAGCCGCGGCCAATTCCTCTCTGGAAATGTTAGCCGCGGCCAATTCATTAATTCGCCGCGGCGAACTACTTTCAGGATGACTCCCAGCTAACCTTTCACTTTTGCCCCGACATGGTGAAATCCACCATTTTCACTTCCATTCCATGTCCTCCAGATCCATGCAACATACATATACATAGTTATAGGTTTATATGTATATATATATTTGCATCCATATATGTAACAACCGGGAAAAAGGGAAAAGGAAAAGAAAGTGAAAGCTGAAAATTTCGAAGTCCAGAAATTTTGCCAAGTCCTCTCGCAACAGCGAGAAACGGTCTCGCTACAGCGAGAGAGCTAGTTCGCAACAGCGAAGGCGATTCTAGCTATAGCGAGTGCTGGCAGCAGCCCATACAAAAACCAGGGAGTTGCTCGCCGTAGCGTGCGCCATAGCGAAAGTGAAGTCTGGAACTAACGCGATCTCGCCATAGCGAGTGGTAAATCTCGCCATAGCGAAGGGAACTGACGCGATCTCGCCGTAGTGAAGGCTGCACCTCGCCATAGTGAAGTAACTCATGAGAGAGGGATGAGAGAGAGATGAGAGAGAGATGAGAGAGCATAATTTGAAAGAAGGAAGGTGGTAATACTTTGAAGCTTAAGGGGAATCCATTTGCCCTAACCAACTCATCTCCTTGTACCCTTTTCTTTTCTTTCTGCTCACCCTTCCATATCAGTTTGTCATACACATAGAAACACCTTACAGAACAGCAAAACAGGGGAGGGGGACTCTGTGAAGTGGAACCAACAGAAACAATACTTACAGCAACAAACTCTAGACCTGGAACAAGACTTGGTTCTGGCGTTACTTTCCCCCAACCCACAGCAATATAATTTGAAACAACTAACAGCAGGAAAATTGAGTCCAGGAGCAGCGAAAAATGGCGAGAAACAGAGGAGAGAAGATGAAGCTTTGTTTCCAGTGCAACTCTGCTCCTTTTTCTGACCGAAAAGATGGGCATGGGTATGGGTTTCGTGTTGCAGAGATTGGAGAAGCAAATTACTTTAAAGACCAGCTAAAAGTGGATAAGAAGGGGCATTTCGGATATTGCAGAAGGAGGCAGAAATTTCTACGTGGCTACATCAATTTCTCCCTTTGAAAAGTCAACTTCCATCCATGCATATTACAAACTCATGCACGTCGGGTCTTACAATAAACTCCATACAGAGCCACCGCGATATTGTCCCCGACAGACAGACGGCTTTGCAACCGAACAGACAGACGGGGTTTTGTTTCTCCCTCGGGGCTTTACAACCCCTAGGGAAAACGCGTCTTGGTGGGGAGAGCTTTGCACCCACTTATATGGGCCGTTCCTAGGACCGCACCAACCGATGTGGGACTTTACAATCCACCCCCCTTGAGGCCGACCCGTCCTTGGGTCGCACATGCAACTGGTCGGCTCTGATACCAACTCCATACAGAGCCACCGCGATATTGTCCCCGACAGACAGACGGCTTTGCAACCGAACAGACAGACGGGGTTTTGTTTCTCCCTCAGGGCTTTACAACCCCTAGGGAAAATGCGTCTTGGTGGGGAGAGCTTGGAACCCACTTATATGGGCCGTTCCCAAGACCGCACCAGCCGATGTGGGACTTTACAGTTTGTAAGTCTTACCATATGTATGCTTGATTTAATCTATTTGTAGTAAATGGATATCTTTTAGTAGATTGATTTGTGATGTATCATGAATTCATGATGGATATCTTTCATCTCACTTCACAACATGCTTTTGGTGAATTGTAAGTAATAGTTTTCATTTCCATTTTAATCACGATTTGACAACATGACAATCACCATTCATTAATTGCCCATCGCTTTCTTCTCTCCCAAAGCACGACCTGAAGAAGGATAAAATCATGATTTTAGTCGGTGCTTGCAGTCACTAACAGAGTTACAAAAAAGGAAAACTTGCAACATTCTTCAAAATTAACTAGTACCAGAGAATGTTTCAACTGGGTGTTCTCTTTTCTTAATTGGTTCAGTTATGCTTCTAATTCAACGGTGTATGCCTGCAAAAACAAATAATAATGCAAATGGAACTCTTAAAATATCAAATGGCTGTTGGTTGAAAAATGAAAGGCACCTGTTTTCTGGCTCTGGATCTTGCTACCAACTCTCTGTTCTTAATCATCCTTCTCTGCCTTCTCTTCACTACCTTCTCCATCGGATCATCCCATAGTGTCCACCTGCGTTCTCACTTGCCCCTATCCCATCTAACAACACCGGGCTCACTAGCGCCCCATTGCAGATTTGTTATTCAGGTACAGCCCCTTTGCTAGATAATCCAAAAAATTGTGAGTAATAGTTAAAATTTCAATAATATAGTACAGGAAAGAGGCAATGCAAAATGCCTAACACCACATTTCCTTTGATGAAATCAAAGCATGACACCTCAAAAGGGAGCCATTACATGCTACGTCCAATATGAGTAGGATATTTCGATACCTGAACTCTTTAGATTTTGTAGTATCATAGTGTCCGTATCTGTGTCATCTCCTGTATGGGTGTAAACATATGCTTCTACTCAAAAAACCAATGTATGATTTAATTAGTAACTTAAAAATAGCTACAAGCACGAAAGTTAAAAAATGGAGTAATTGTCATGTCCAATAGTTCAATATGATGCTATATATTTTTCAATACCTAAATTGCTTAAACTTTGCAGCATCACACCATCTGTATCCATGCCATATCTTTGATCTGTGTCAATATCCATGCTTCTTAAGACATCTGAATGTGATTTGATCAGTAATATCAAGATAGCTAAAAATATGCCAAAATCTTGCAAGAGCAATTTACTTGCAAGCTAATTTTTTGTTAAGCTATTAGGATATAAACCTATAAAACAATTATAGCCAGAGTAGACTTGAGTTAAATCCAAAACAGCCACTCAAAGTAGAGCATAATAGGCAAAAGAATATCAATGCAATACACAAATGAAGTAGAAAGGAGGGGGGAAGAAAAAGCTAAAAGTCGTTGCTGATGTATCTCCAGTGTGTCACAACCACAAATTCCAATGTTCAGGGGCGTGCATTGTTTTTTTAGCAATGGGAAACAATCTAGTTCTTTTCGAGTTTCATAAATCATGGTATGTTCTCTTTGAAGGATTAGGCTTCGTGCTATTATCTGTGTATAATTTAATTACTAAGTTGTAGTAGCTAAAAATATAAAACTTCATAAAGAAGACATTGGTTTGCTAGATATGATACAATATTTCAATACCTGAACTATTTGAATTTTACGGCATCACAATATTTATATCCGTGTCATCTCCTACATGTGTGTTAGTATCCATACTCCTTAGATAATTTGTGTATGATTTAATGGGTAAATTATAACATCTAAAAGCATGAAACTTCAAATCAATAGGAGCCATTGCTATGTCCAATATTTGTTGGATGGATAAAAAGCTATATGTTAATACCTAGACTGTTTTTATAGCATCACAATTTCTGTATGTGTCATTTTTTAATGTGTGCTAGTATCCAAACTCCTTAAATAATCTGGGTATGATTTAATTAGTAGCTTATAAAAGTTTCAAAAAAAAGAAGACATTTCTATGATTTAATTCGTAACTTATTCATGATGCTATACTTCAATACTTGAACTACTTAAATTTTGCCACATCACAATACCAGTATGTGTCCATGTCCTATATCTACGTTAGTATCCACAATTTTATCAGTAAATTTAATTAGCTAAAAATATGATAGAAACAAATAAACAAATTTAAATATGATAGAGATATGAGTGTATATCAAAAAACTGAACATACATTCATGTGACTAATGTGGTACACATCTTTACTCAACGAATAAACAAACAACTCACTATTCAACACACATCATTATCAATAATCAACTCATTCCTTTTGTATAAATATATATAGATATAGATATATATAAAGAAGAATTCGTAGTTTATAGAGAAAAGCTATTCCACTTTTTGCTAGAAGGATGTCAGGTAAACGTATACCTTCTACTAATGAATGATACAATTTAGTGTTAAATCACATGTTATTGTCCCTCAGCTATTTCTGGGAATATATTAGTTTTTCTTACTTGGCGATACACTCTTCGAATTATCATTTTGAAATCTGATTCAATATAATTTTTTTTCACGCAGGAGTATAAAAAGTGATATTTACCTTTTTGTTCATGTTATTGAACGATTTGAACAGTAATTCAAAATAGCTAAAAAGACAACATGTTCTTGGGAGATCAACATGCTACATTTGCAAGCTAATCTTTTGTCAAACTGTAAGGGACATCAACAAATAAAACAAACATAGCTAGAGTATACTTGCGTTACATGCAAAGCAGCCATGCACAGTAGAGCATATATAACAGGGGAAAGAATATCAATGGTAACACACAATGAAAAAGAGGAAGGACTAAAACAAAAAAAAACCTTGGTAACTCATGGTGTTCTCAGTTGCCCACTAATATCGTTGAATTTGAATCCCAAATCAAATACTCCTCAAGTTCTTCCCCTAGCTGTGTTATTGTTGTTGCATATGTTATACAGATTTTCCAAGTCAACCCTAGTATAGATTGTATTGCTGATCATTTTAATATACTCATGTTCATTAATCCTGCCCAAATTTATAAGAAGTTCACCTTTAGTCAAACTAAAAAATTGCTAAGCCAGTGCGAGAAATGAAAACTCCGTCGCACCTCCCTATTCCTCACTATAACAAATAATCTCATTCCTAATATAAATAATTAATTATGCATATATTGTAAAATAACAAAAAGTTTAAAGCATGATTTTAAATTCAATCACAATTATTAGAAAAATATTAAATTCATTATATAAATTATAAATATAATTATTAATATAGACATATATAGCTATTAAAATTACATATATTAATAGTGTTGTTAATTGGATATAGCAACTGTACATATTGGGATGTATAGGGCTTGTTTGGATATTGTTTTTAAAAATATTTTTTTTTGTTTTTTAAAACCATTAAGAAAGTCATAAAAACACGTTTTGCAATGGTTTTATGAAAATATTTTTAGAAAAAATTTTCTTCAAAACTAATTTTCAAAATCATTTAACAAAATTATTGTAAATTCATCTAAAATAGAACCAAATAGGTTCATAGTCTTCATTTTCATCATGGAAGTTTAGGTCTAAAAAACTATATAAATTCTCACATTTGCCTCGTGTGAAGCATAATGCTTATGAGAACTAAACAGTACTAATATCAAGATTGTAATTAACAATGCCTTTGCCCATTTCATTAGGCATGAGTATGAAAACTAATACCAAAAATAATAGAAAGGAAAATAACAAGTAAAATAGTAGAGAGCTACCCGGGTTCGAGATGCCAGCCTGGCAAGCTAGCTGCTTCAGACAAAGCCAACCTCCATTTTTGCACCTTTTCCTTGTTGTCCTTGAATCTTTTCTTGAATGAAGCTAATGCTTTTCCATAACTCCCTCTCTGATGTTGCACAACTAATGGATCCACATTATAAAATATTGGATAAACCAACCGAACTTCTTCCTTGAAGCACTCCAGAATCTTTACAAGTTCATTTAGATAAAATGTTGAGAATACATAGTTTTAGGAGAAAACTATGATAGCTCTCCTAGATTCCTGGATGGCTTTGAAATGAAGTGGCATGATGTCTTCCCCTCTCTAGAGGCATTCATCACCAATGATAGTATAGATTCCTTTTTGACACAAAGCTTTATTGAAATGGCTAACAAAACTTGAGCAGGTATCTTCACCTCTAAAACTAAGAAACAGATCATAAGTCCATCTGTAAGTGATAGAAGAGGGTCCTGCTTGTTGTCCCATAATAGCGATGTCATAGCAGGGGTGGTTGTTGTTCCCAGCTACCAGTGTGGGTTTTGTTGAATTTGAATCCCAATTCATATCATCCTCAGGTTCTTCCCAATCTTGTGGTTGTTGTATATTTTGTGATAAGTAGTAATCAAGACATGTTATAGAATCCGTGAACCAAATATTTTCTACGTTATTTTCTAGCTTGTATACATGAACTGCAAAATAAATTTCCCTTTTACTTTTCATTTCCTATGTACTTTTCTCAATGGAAACCTTCATATAATTCCTTTCATTCACTTGGGGAAGTTCAGTCTTGCAAATTATACCTTGTAGATCATATAAATATATATGACCTGGCATTATTGTTGATACTGAAAGCCACCCAGAAGACATACATAGCCTAGTGTCATTGATGTGCGCTGAGAATGTACAATTGCAAAGAGAATCCTGGTCATCTTTAACAAAAATGCACAGAAAAACTATTGGGAACTCTTTACGAACATGAAAAGACACAGAGTCTCTCCGACCATATTTGTCAAGCCATTCTGGGATCTTTTTTTTTTTGGAAAAATAAAGTTTCTTTTCCTCGGCTGTTGGTAGAATGCTTGCTAATTACATATTACCAAAAAATGACAAATAATATATAAGTAGTAAAAGAAGAAAACTAAAGAAAGAAAGAGAGACCTAATTCAATATTTTGCTTCTAGATGATTTAGTCAATGACGTGCAACCTATGGCATTGAATTTTTCTAGGTTTGGTGGCATCCTTACAATATGTTGAAGCTGCTTGCAATTATCCAACAAAAGATATCTCAAATGGTGACATTCTTTGATACATGTTGGAAGTGTTATGAATTTATTAAAACTCAAGTCTAAATGTATCATATTAGGGAAGTAAGAAAGACATGAAGCAAAAGAGTCATCTGATAAATTACAATTTGAGAAATAAAGATATCTCAATTTCAAGGACACTACTAAGTAGCTTGAGCTTACTTGTTCTCCTCCTTCTCACACCTTTATATATTTCATCCCTTCACAAAAATTTGCCCTTAGTGACTAAAGGTTTGGCAACATACAAATGCTAGCTGGTAGCTACTTAAGATGATGACATTCCTCCATGTTTAAGATTTCAAGCCCAATGAGATTGCAAATTGAATATGGCAATTTTGCTATGGCTGTCCTATCTAAATCAAGTGTTCTAATCTTTTCCATCTTGTCTAATATTTCTGGGAAACTTTGAAGACTTGAATAGCCAAAAAGATTTAGATGTTTAAGAGATGTCAACTTAATGCTAGGTGGCAAAGTCCTCAAGTTTTTGCATCCCATGGCACTCAATTCTCTAAGTTTATCCAAAAATCCAACTGAATCATAGATTTTAGTTAAGTTTGTACAACCATCAAGCCATAAGTCTGTTAAGTTAGAAACTCCATATAAGTCTAGCATTTATCTTAGAAATTTACAATTTTTGAAATTTATGCGAGTTAAACTCTTGAACTTCTGCAAAACAAGGATAAAATTTTATTTTCTAAAATTAGGCAAAGGAAACCAAAAAAATGTAGTTATAACAATATTTATATATGTACCTTATTAAATGGTTAGAGCAATGTACAATAACTATTGGACAAGTCAAGGTGAACAAGTTTTGTTGGATGAAAATTAGATGGTAAAAATTCGAAAGGATACCCCTTCCATTCCAACACTCTTAAACTATTTGGGAGATATTTAGGCCTTGTAGAAAAATGCCCATTTTTTATCACAAGCATTTTAAGGTTTTTCATTGTCATGAATGCCTTTCCACTCCATAGTATTTCTTTATCTTCAGGTAAGTCTAGAATTATGACTTCAATTTCATTAGTTCCCTTTCAAAATGAAAAGCACACAATAAATGTCAAAATTTAGATATATACAAGTCATAAGGCAAGATTGAAAACATTAAAAAGATAATAAAAAGAACAATATATATTTCTCTTACTATGTTTTCTTATAAAACATGAAGAATGTCTTCATAGAACCATAACCTATCGCGTTTACTCGGCTCTTTTGGTGATTGTTGTTGAACAATTTCTTTGCCCATATCTTCTATCAAGTCATGTATTTTCACACGACCTTCTTTAATCTTTATAAGAGATTTATCAATCAACACTCCAATAGCATATTTTGGTTGGATTCCATGCAAGTTTAGGAACATATTTATGACATCTCCTAATTTTTCACCTTTGAAGAAACAAGCCAAGTCAAGGAAAATTTCCTTCTCTTCTTCCTCTAAAGCATCGAAGCTTAATCTGAGGACTTCCAAAACCTTTTTATTCAGAATGTGGACACTGTATTTTGTCCGGATATATTTCAAAATAATATAAAAATCGAACTAATAAAAATATTAAAAAAAGAAGAAGAAGAAAAAATGAAGAAGAAAAATTTAAAGTTACCTTTTCATAAAAAAAAAAGAAAACTAATAAAACAAAAAATCAATCAAGGAAAAGAAATAAAAATAAATTAAGAAAATAAAAATAAAACAATAAAAGTAAAAATAAAAATAAAACAAGGTAAAGGCCCATTAATCCCAAAATTAGAACAAAAAGAAAAATTAGAGAGAGAATAATAGAAATCCAAAATATATATATATATATATATATATATATATATATATATATATATATATATAAGGGAAAAAGAGAGATGGAGAAAAACAAGAGAAAATGAAATAAAATAATAAAAATAAAAATAAAAATAAACAAACAATTGAAGAAAGTAAAAAAGATATTATAAGACGAAAACAAAGAAAAGGGATAAGAACAAAAACAAAAAAAAGGGTAAAATAGAAACAAAAACGAAAAAAGAGAAACAAATAAAAAAAAAGAGAAATATAGATAGAAAACAAAAGATAATAAGAAGAAAAGAAAAAGAAAAAAAAAAAGAATAAAACAATAACAAAAAAAATTTAAAAAAACAAAAAAAGCAAAAAAAAAAATGAATGAAATGAAAATGAAGGAAAAATGATAGGAAAAAAAAAAACTAAAGATGCAAGAAAAGTAAAATTAAATTTTCTTTTAATTAAAACACATTAACTAATTTCAAAACTCATTTTATTTGTTAAAGGAAAAATTAATTTATTTTCTTCATCTTTTGCAAAAAAAGAACAACACCCAAATAAGGAAAAAGTTAAACATAAAAAATAAAAAAAATAAAAAAAATAAAGGACATACCAACAAAAACAAAAACAAAATAAAAACAAAAACAAAAACAAAATAAAAACAAAACAAAAACAAAAACAAAAATAAAAACTAACCTTAACACAATTTTCAGCTGAACTACGTGGACTTTGATCCCTTTCAAAGGGTATGTAGGCCCTAGACTTTTACCTTAGGTCAAGTCTGCCCTTGTAAATAAACACTTTAATTTTGTTTCTTTAATTTATGTTAATTTTATTTCTTTAATTTCTTTTAATCTTATTTTACAATTAATTTTATTCCTTTTTCCTTATTTTACTCTTTGAATTTCTTTTTGTTTTACTTTTAATTTTCTTTCTTCTTTTTATGTTTAATTTTATTTCCTTTTTTTTCATGATTGGTTAGGGAGAATTGAAATAGAATAGAGACCATATTAATTTTGTATAACTAATTTAGGATAACCATTCTTAAGAATAGGTGTAGTGGGGTGCTTAACACCTTTCCCACTCACAATCGACTCCTGAATCTGAATCTGGTTTGTAGACCATTTTTCAAATAAAAAAGGTTTTTTCAAAGTTTTGCCTTCTAAAAAATAAAATTTTGGTGGCAACTCCTGAACCCTACTTTTACATTCAATATAGATTTTTTTTTAGCTTTACGTGGTCGCATTTTCGAGTGTGACAGTTTGGCGACTCCACTGGGGATTGTAAGAGAGTCAAGCTCAAATTAAGTTAGTTACGCAAAATATTATGGATTTCTTTTGTTTCAATTCTCCTTTTGTTTGCTGTTTGTTTCACATGATTAGAGGTAGGTGATATGCCATCCACATGTTTCTTTCATCTGTTTTATTTCATTGATTGTATATAACATGTGTTAAGATTAGATAACATGTGGAATAAAACCTAGGATAGATGACCATATTTGTATATATATATTTTTTACTTATATCTGTATATATTTCTTCACCACTTGTTCTGCCAATCTGCCTAGCAGATGAGGGTTGGGTAGTCTATAGGGTGAAAGATAAATGCTCTCCTCACACACATCACTGATACACAAACATATCACACATGTTATGGGCCCTATACCTGAGTTTGAGTGTTCCCTAGGTTAGTAGAGGTTTATATTGATTTCCCTGTGAAGCTTTGTGCTTCCTGAAGCTATCATGAAGATCTCGCCTAAATTGTACCTTGTTATATGGACTGGACTTGTGTAGGATCTTTTTTTTCCTCTCAAGGTTGAATTCATATAATGAGATCCTCATCCCACAGTGGGGGCAATTTAGGGACCAAGGATTAGGGGTCATAGATCTGCCATGGAAATTTACACTGATAGTTAAGCCATAGATACCTCCTAAATAAGTAGAGCCAAACTTTTATAGACCAGCGATCACAACCTAGGATCTATCAGTATTAGGATAAAGGAGAGCACTTTTAATTGTTCATACATTGCATTCATCCAATGATATCCCTAAGAAAAGTGACACATCACCACTATTTACTGGAGTAGTTAACGGGCTATTATAACGTCGACTAGACATAACATTAACTATGATAAAAGTATGCATTAGTTGAACTAACCCTTGCCTAATAGGTTTCTAACCTCGAAAAGGCCATAACCACATTCCTTATGGTTCCTCAAAAGGGGAATTTTTTCAGCATACATTCATGCATAAAATAAAGTATAAAAGCAATAGAGATAAGTTAAAATAATAAACATTGCACAATATACTCTACCCTGCAAAACAATGAATTTCTAATAGAAAATGGATATTTCCCAAAATCTTGGAAATTATAAAATGGAAATTATAAAATCCGCTAGCTTTATATCATCAATGAATAGATGTGATGTCTCAGTTAGAGAATTGAATCTTTTTAGGATGTTGAATCGTGTAGAAAGACTTATTTCTCTCGATTTAACTGTCAACTCTTTTCTCCCATGGAGCAATAGGTCCCTTAAGGAAGAGTGCAAAGTTTTTTTTTATCATTTCTCATGCTGAGGCATTATATCTAATATCATAGCATGAATGTCAGTGCATCGTTATATTAGCTTACTGAACATATCAGTGTCAATTATGTAGAGAGCTATTCTTTCTTAAATTGATCCTCATACCTTTATTCTCTATGGAATAATAAATTCCTTGCGAATTGGGTAGAATTGTCAAGCTAATGATAATGATTCATTAACTAATAAGTTTTGATATTTTGAAATAGTGAACGGTCATCTGGGTTAATTGGCATGATGGTGGTAATGGAACCTTTGGGCAATGGACGATATCTGAGCTCAAGACAAACTAGCCTAGTTACAATGGGAACAAAGCTTAAAATCAAGGCAGAAGCTAAATCGGTCGAGAGTTTGATTGTCTTAAGTGAGAAGTTGAATGGAAAGCATATTTGAGATTTTCGACGGGATTACAGGGATATTCTAGACTTGTTACGAATATCAGCCTAGCCAGAAGTGCTTTCAACCTTGGCCCAGCATCGGGGTAGTTCACTAAGGTATTTTACATTTTCTACATTCCAAATTACACCCATTCTAGAGGAATATGGAAGCTTCATGAATACACTTATGGGAAAGGATGCCTCCGTTTACTACTATCCTAGACATTTGCCATCAAAACGTACAGTGGCATAAATTTTAGGGGAAGATCCTAGTAGAATTCAATTACATCAGAGAGGATAGACTAAAGGCCTTTTGAGGAAGTATGTAGAAATGTGTTTGGGGATCTTAGCCAAAAAGGGAGATTGGGTGACTTTTAAGAGGGTCCTTGCTCTAGCCATATATGGATTAGTGTTATTTCCCTCAGCAATGGGGATAATTGATTTGGCGGCCGTGAGTGTTCTATGGATGGTGGAAAATCATCGCGTAAATCCCATGCCTGCTGTTTTGGCAGAAACATTCTTGACCTTAAGCTTTTGTCAACAAGAAAATGGAGGGAAATTGAAGTGTTGTTTACAACTCCTTACAGTTTGGATGTTCAATCATATTTATGGGAGGCAATATCAATTAGGTTGATGACATGACACTATACACCACCCTATTAAGGATTTCCTTAATCGTGAAGGTGCTATCTTGTTATCTTCAAAGAAGACTCATGATGATTGGGCTCAAATCCTCAGTCAATTGGACAAGAACATGGTATGGTGGAAGCTGGCTTGGTGGGAAAGTGAAAAAATAGTGTACTGTTACGGAGAATTCTTGAATATACCCCTGATAAGCCCTCGGGGTTGCATTAATTACAACTCATCGATTGTTCATCAAGAGTTTACATATAAACAAGATATCCCATCTGAGGAAGCAGTACAATTGGTTCACTTTTATCATAATGACCCGAAAGCCAAGACACTTTGCCCAAAAATAAAAGGTGCATGGAGCAGAGTGATATGCAAAGGGAAATGTGAACTGGGCAAGCGAATCATAACCACAACCAAGGAATATCGAGAGTGGCTAAAGGAAAGGACAAAGGGGGCTAACCCTTCTTTCAGACCAATTGACCCCATGCTCAGCAATGACATACAAGTAATTGACAAACAATTAGCAAGGCAAGTGGAAGAGAAAAAAGAAGAATTGAAAGGTTTAGAAGAAAAAAGACAAGAACGCTTGAGAAGTTTGAACTAAATGAGAAGTGAATACGCAGCATTGCGAGCAGAAGCAGACAGGGCAAAGAGACACAAAGGAAGTGTGAAGAATGTTGAGATGAAAAGGATGAAAGAGGAAAATATAAGATTGAGGGATACAATAGAGAAAGCTCAACAATGGGTAACCGAAAATGAAAAAAAGATGCGTATCAGTGGAACCTAGTTGATGAAAGTCCTTAAGGAAAAAGATGTACTAGAAAGACAAGTGCAAAAGCTTGAATCTAGTGGGATCCGACATGAAATTGATATGCTAGCAAGGGAATTGGAATAGAAAATGCATGAAATATCCGTTGTTAGAAGTGATAATGCTACGATAGTACAAAACTTGGTGGAATAGCTTAATCAGCAAGCCAAAACGATTGAGATGTGGAAGATACTCCATGCAGAGCGAGCCACAGAAAAGGAAAGGTTCATGTCCTGGTTCAGGAAATTGTTCCTCCTAACGGACGAGATTCTCCTTAGTTTCATGAGCACATTAAAAGCAGCTGAAGGTTTAGCCCATCCATTGAGTACATTAAAGGAAATGACAGAATTTTTTATGTTGTGTAATGACATTATAAATGAGTTGAAATATCTCAATAGTTGTTAAGTTCCAAAGAATCCCAATGTAATGTATCACTTAGTACTTTGGTATGAATAAACAAAAGTTGTACTCTCCTTATGCTTGATGAAAGGGAAATAGCTCAGATGATTACAAAGACTTGATAATGTAGGGGTTTTTTAATTCCTTCTTGCGTCAAGTGTCAACTTTGATATTCTTACATGGGTTAATGAAATCCTTTAAGAATCAGAGGGCCCGATGTCCTTTGCCATTATGCCAAAACGGTTAACCCCAATTTAAGAATGTGTATATAATAATAATAATAATAATAATAATAATAATAATGATAATAATAAGATAAGAGAAATACTTTTCAATATTACTAAATTTGCCTTCTCTTTTCAAAGAAAAAATAGAAAGGGTCAAATAAAAGGAAGACAATATTGCACCTCTGAAATGTGTCCCATCTAACCAGATACATCCCACTAGGATATACAACATGCGTTTAAAAGTCAGGCTCATGGAGGAACATCAAGGGGAAGGTAGTCAGAGAGTTGAGGAAGACACAGTCGCACTGAATAACCACATCACGACCATGGAAAACCAGATGGCTCAAATGAGCGACATGATGAAGATATTGTTGGAAGCTTTCAAAGGAAAAGGTGTTGATAACTCACCTAGCGCATCCAGTCATCCACCCATCACTGCACACATGGGAATAAGCTCACCTGGAGTGGTTCTAACTAAGGAACATTCTAGTCGAGTACTTGACCCTGTGCTACAACAGAAGAACGCATAATATCCTCCTTTGATGGTAGCTGACAAGCAGGTTCCCCGAGATGAAGCAAAAGATATACAAGACTTCCCTGGATATGATGCTACGTATACATTCCAGATCCCAACTGTGGATAGCAAAGGGAAGAATAATTATGCTAAGGAGGGCTGGGAAAGAGAATTAGGGGAGGTCAAGGACCAACTGCATGATTTACAAGAACCAACCACATGGGGGTCACTGGATATAGAAGAATTGTGCTTAACTCCCGAAGTATCAATTCTGAAGAAGTTTAAAGTTTAGGATTTCAACAAGTACGACAATTCTAGTAATCCAATTTACCATCTCAAGTCGTATTGCCCAAAGATGACTGTTTGGTCAAGGGATAAAAAGTTTCTGGTAAATTTCTTCCCGGAGAGTCTAATCGGGTCTGCCTTATTGTGGTTTATGCAATTAGACCATTCTAAGATTTGCAAGTGGAGAGATCTTACAAATGCTTTCATGAAACAATAAAAATTCAATCTCGACATTGCCCCAAGTAGGGAACAACTGAAAAGAATGAGTAAGAAACCAACTGAGTCGTTTAAAGAGTATGCCCAAAAGTGGAGATTAATGGCTTCCTAAGTTCAGCCTCCAATGATTGGATCTAAATTCTATTCTTACTTTATTCGGACCTTATCTAATTCATTTTACAAAATCATGTTGGGAACTCATGTTACTGATTTTGCTGATTTAATTAAGGTTGGAGAGAGAATTGACACAGACATTCAAGATGGAAAGCTTACATCCCCTTTGACGGAGGGTGGATTTAGGAGGGGATAAGGTTTGAAGAAGAAAGAAGGGGAGATAAGCTATGTTCAACCCTCAAGACCAATCCTGCATTAACCTGTGTCTTATCAGATTGGTAGGGGAGGAGAAGGCCAAAATTAGTATAGACTAGCAGTGAATAGACTGAGACAACAGTAGAGGGGCGTCAATATATGACCGAAAGATAGCCGTCCATGGCCAAATTTTAGTTCAACCAATACAGAGTTGTACCAGAAACTATTGGAAGCAAAACTAATAGGGCCACGGTATGTGAGTATCACATGGGAGTCCCAAGGCACTTAATTGAGAATTGCACTACTTTCAAGAGGAACGTACTGGATTTGATCAAGTCCAATCATATCCAGCTTAAGTCTGGGGAAGATTCGACAATTGCTACCAATCCCCTACCTAGTCATGAGCGACAAGCGAATGCCATTGAAAATGAGTTGGGACTTTCTAAGAATCCCGATACTATTGGGTTGCCCTTGAAGATTCTGATAGCTAATCTTCAATTAGCTGGGTACACGTTGGAATTATCACCAGAAGAGTCTGTCAAAACTGTCACTAGGCCACAGGTTATGTTTTGCGACTACCATCAACAATATACAGATCATGATATCGAGAATTGTGTACAGTTCCAAAAAGTATTGAAAGAATTAATGACATTGGGGGTCGTGGTTGTAGGGAAGTGCTATGAGACTCTGTAGAAACCCATTCTAAGAACCCCAAATGACACGGATCAGTGATTGAAATTTGGCTACAACACAAAAACAAGCAAATAGACAAATCTGGATAACAAGCAATAAAGAACAAAGAAAGGAACAAAGAAGAAGAAGAAGAGATGTTGGTCAAAGGAATTGAACCCTAAGAGAACCTGTCTCTTAGAACCCTAATCCGGGACGCCACAAAGGAAACCACTCCTTTGATAAGTCAAAGATTTTCTCTAGTACACAAAGGCCACAAGAGAAACCTCACAAGTTAGAAATGATTCTGAAAATAATTCATTGAATCTGCCAATTCTTAGAGTACAAGTGGGCCTTATATAGGCATTTGAAAAATAAAACCCTAAACATAAAATAACTCCTAGGTGTCACCTTTTACATGGTGGGAAAATAAAAGAAATTTAAGTCTGGACAAATTCACCAAGAATGGCGCCTAATAAAGCTAAAAAAAAATTCTGAAACAGAAACAATCAAATTAAAACAAAATAAAACTAAGAGAATTTTGTGGACAATGGCTGGGCTCCTTCAATTAGGCTCTTTTCGGGCTTGGGCTAGCATCTTGTAGATACGAAATAATCTTCATATCATTTTGTTCCTTTTGAGCTTCATATTCAGCTAAGACTATGGGCTCCAAGTCCATTAGTTTTTGGATCACTCCATTCAAGGCCTCCTTCATAGCTTTGGCTCTTGATCTTGTGCATGGGCCTCCCATACCTTGCAATGGATCTTTAGTTGGCCATCTTTTAGAGTAATGTCTAGCCCTATTGATTTCAAGTTCTTGATTTTGTTCAAGCTCTTTCAAGTCTCCTAGCTCACCTATGATATGAGACTCCGTAGAAACCCGTTCTAAGAACCCCAAATGACACGGATCAGTGATTGAAATTTGGCTACAACGCAAAAACAAGCAAATAGATAAATCTAGATAACAAGCAGCAAAGAACAAAGAAAGGAACAAAGAAGAAGAAGAAGAGATGTTGGTCAACAGAATTGAACCCTAAGAGAACCTGTCTCTTAGAACCCTAATCCGGGATGCCACAAAGGAAACCACTCCTTTGATAAGTCAAAGATTTTCTCTAGTACACAAAGGCCACAAGAGAAACCTCACAAGTTAAAAATGATTCTGAAAATAATTCATTCAATCTGCTAATTCTTAGAGTACAAGTGGGCCTTATATAGGCATTTGAAAAATAAAACCCTAAACACAAAATAACTCCTAGGTGGCACCTTTTACATGGTGGGAAAATAAAAGAAATTTAAGTTTGGACAAATTCACTAAGAATGGCGCCTAATAAAGCTAAAAAAAAAAATCTGAAACAGAAACAATCAAATTAAAATAAAATAAAACTAAGAGAATTTTGTGGACAATGGCTGGGCTTCTTCAATTAGGCTCCTTTCGGGCTTGGGCTAGCATCTTGTAGATATGAAATAATCTTCATGCCATTTTGTTCCTTTTGAGCTTCATATTCAGCTAAGACTATGGGCTCCAAGTCCATTAGTTTTTGGATCACTCCATTCAAGGCCTCCTTCATAGCTTTGGCTCCTGATCTGGTGCATGGGCCTCCCATACCTTGCAATGGATCTTTAGTTGGCCATCTTTTAGAGTAACGTCTAGCCCTTTTGATTTCAAGTTATTGATTTTGTTCAAGCTCTTTCAAGCCTCCTAGCTCACCTATGATATGAGACTCCGTAGAAACTTGTTCTAAGAACCCCAAATGACATGGATCAGTGATTGAAATTTGGCTGCAATACAAAAACAAGCAAATAGATAAATCTGGATAACAAGCAGCAAAGAACAAAGAAAGGAACAAAGAAGAAGAAGAAGAGATGTTGGTCAATGGAATTGAACCCTAAGAGAACCCGTCTCTTAGAACCCTAATCTGGGACGCCACAAAGGAAACCACTCCTTTGATAAGTCAAAGATTTTCTCTAGTACACAAAGGCCACAAGAGAAACCTCACAAGTCAGAAATGGTTCTGAAAATAATTCATTCAATCTACCAATTCTTAGAGTACAAGTGGGCCTTATATAGGCATTTGAAAAATAAAACCCTAAACACAAAATAACTCCTAGGTGGCACCTTTTACATGGCGGGAAAATAAAATAAATTCAAGTTTGGACAAATTCACTAAGAATGGCGCCTAATAAAGCTAAAAAAAAAAATCTGAAACAGAAACAATCAAATTAAAACAAAATAAAACTAAGAGAATTTTGTGGACAATGGCTGGGCTCCTTCAATTAGGCTCCTTTCGGGCTTGGGCTAGCATCTTGTAGATATGAAATAATCTTCATGCCATTTTGTTCCTTTTGGGCTTCATATTCAGCTAAGACTATGGGCTCCAAGTCCATTAGTTTTTGGATCACTCCATTCAAGGCCTCCTTCATAGCTTTGGCTCTTGATCTTATGCATGAGCCTCCCATACTTTGTAATGGATCTTTAGTTGGTCATCTTTTAGAGTTACGTCCAGCCCTTTTATTTTCAAGTTCTTGATTTTGTTCAAGCTCTTTCAAGTCTCCTAGCTCACCTCCATCATTCCCTCCCTCTTAAAAAGGATTCATCCTCGAATCTGCAATATCAAAAAGAGAAAGGTCAGCCACATTAAAAGTTGCGCTTACATTCCCATAAGAACTAGGCAAATCAATTTTATATGCATTATCATTTATTCTTTCCAACACTTAGAAAAAAACATCGCCTCTTGGGTGTAATTTGGACTTCCTTTGTTCAGGAAACCTTTGTTTCCTCAAATGAACCCACACCCAATCTCCTGGTTCAAAGATAACCTTCCTTTGACCTTTATTAGCATGTTGAGCATATTGCTCATTCTTGCGCTCAATGTTCGCCTTAACCTTAGTATGAAGATCCTGCACAAACTTAGCTTTTTTTGCACCATCAAGGTTAGCAAACTCATTACAAGGCAAAGGAAGTAAATCCAAGGGAGTCAAAGGATTAAAACCATATACAATTTCAAAAGGAGAAAACTCAATTGTAGAATGCAAGACACGATTATTTGTAAACTCAATGTGAGGCAAACACTTTTCCCAATTCTTTAAATTTTTTTGAATTACAACACACAATAAGGAAGAAAGTGTTCAATTCACCACTTCAGTTTGTCCATCCTTTTGAGGATGTGCAACTGTAGAAAACACAAGCTTTGTACCCAACTTAGCCCACAAAGTTTTCCAAAAGTGACTAACAAATTTAACATCACGGTCACTCACAATAGATCGACGCAAACCATGCAATCTAACAATCTCCTTGAAAAACAAATCAGAAATATAGACAGCATCATTTGTTTTTGAGTAAGCAATGAAATGAGCCATTTTACTTAATCAATCAACAACAACAAATATGATATCCTTTCCACTAGATGTTCTAGGCAATCCAAGCACAAAATCCATTGAAATATTGACCCAAGGATGAGAAGGAACAGGTAAGGGAGTATACAAGCCATGTGGTTGCACTTTAGATTTAGCATGCTTGCATACAATGCACCTTTTACACACAGCAATCACATCCCTACGCATATGAGGACAATAAAAATTTTCTTTCAACATGGATAAAGTCTTTTCTATGCCAAAGTGCCCCATCAAACCACCCCATGATATTCTTTAACCAAAAGCTCACGCATAGAACAAACAAGCACACACAATTTATTTCCTTTAAATAAAAAACCATCAAATCTAAAGAAATCGTGAGCACCATGTTTTTCACACAACTTATAAGTTTCAACAAAGTCAGCATTACATTCATACATGCTTTTGAAAGATTCAAAACCAATTAACCTAGCTTACATAGATGTAATAAGACTATACCTCCTAGACAAAGCATCAGCCACAACATTTTCTTTCGCCTTTTTATGTTTAAACACATAAGGAAATGACTTAATGAATTCAAGCCACACGGCATGCCTCTTATTCAACTTATCTTGGGTCTTTAGGTATTGAAGACTGTTATGATTAGAATGCAAAACAAATTCCTTAGACTATAAATAATGTTGCCAATGTTCTAGAGTTCTTTTTAAAGCATACAATTCCTTGTCATAAGTTGAATAATTCAAATAAGCACCACTAAGTTTCTCACTAAAGTAAGCAATAGGCCTAGACTCTTGTATCAAAACAGCACCAATACCAATTCTAGAGGCATCACATTCAACTTCAAAAACTTTAGAGAAATCAGGAAGAATAAGTAGAGGGGCATTGGTCAATTTATCTTTCAAAGTATTAAAAGCCGCCTCTTGTGCCTCACCCCATTTAAAGATAACATTTTTCTTTACCAACTCATTTAAAGGTGTAGCAAGGGTTGAGAAGTCCTTTACAAATTGTCAGTAGAAACTTGCAAGTCCATGGAAACTCCTTACCTCACTAGCATTCTTAGGTGTTGGCCACTCTCGAATTACCTTCACCTTCTCTTCATCCACTCGGAGGCCATCAGTACCTACAACAAAACCAAGAAAAACAATAGAATCCAAGCAAAAAGAGCATTTCTCTAAATTTGCAAAGAGTTTATTTTCTCTTAAAATATCAAATACAGAATGCAAATGCTTAGCATGCTCTTCTAGATTCTTAGAAAACACAAGAATGTCATCAAAATACACAACAACAAACTTTCCTATGTAAGGGCGAAACACATGATTCATTAAGCTCATGAATGTACTAGGAGCTTTAGTTAAGCCAAAGGGCATAACAAGCCATTCATACAAACCAAACTTAGTCTTAAATGCAGTCTTCCACTCATCACCCTCTTTCATCCTAATTTGATGATAACCACTCCTAAGATCTATTTTTGAAAACAAGCAAGCACCATGCAACTCATCCAGCATGTCATCAAGTCTAGGAATGGGATATCGATACTTAACAGTGATTTTGTTGATGGCTCGATAGTCTACACACATTCTCCATTTGCCATCCTTCTTGGGCACAAGTATTACTAGAATAGCATATGGACTAAGGCTTTCTCTCACAAACCCCTTTTTCATGAGTTCCTCCACTTGCCTCTGAATTTCCTTAGTCTCTTTTGGATTTGCCCTATAAGCAGGTCAATTAGGAAGAGATGCTCCAGGAATAAAGTCAATCCTGTGTTTAATGCCTCTTATGGGAGGCAATCCATCCAGTACCTCGTCTGGAAACAAGTCTTTATATTTCTATAACAAACTCAAAACACTAAAAGGAAGAGATTCATCAAGGTCACTAAGGGTTAGATAAACATCCTTATACAAGAGTACAAAAGATGTCTCACTACATAAAGCCCTCTTAGTCTCTCCTCTACTGGAAAATAGTGTTACTTTCTTTTCTTCACTCTCTTGACTTTTATTTTCAGTCGCTCCCTTTCCTTTTCTCTCCATTTCACTTTCTTTTCTTTCTTTCTCACACACTTTCTTTTCTTTTTCTCTTAACTTGCATTCTTGAGTAATTCACTTTTCATCTTCGTATGCCTGCAAGAGTCTGAGAGGGTTTAGTATAATGATTTTCTTATTAAACTTAAGAGAATACCTGTTAGTATAACCATGATACTTAACTTTCCTATCAAATTGCCAAGGTCTACCTAATAACAAGTGTCCAGCATACATAGGAGCTATATCACACAAAACCTCATCATGGTAATTTCCTATGGAAAATGCTACAACAACTTGTTTAGTAACTTTAACATCCCCATTATCATTAAACCATAACAAATTATAAGGAGTAGGGTGTTTTCTAGTTGGAAAACCTAGCTTTTCAACCAACAATGTACTAGCAACATTAGTGCAGCTCCCATTATCAATGATAAGGCTACATACCTTGTTGTTAACAAAACACCTAGTGTGAAAGATATGCTCTCGTTATTCTTTTTCAAGCTCCTCTTTCGGTTGAATGCTAAAGCACACCTTGACACTAGAGCCTTACCAATCACAGCTTCAGCTACCTCTACATCAGAATCATCACCTCCATTGGAGCTTAACTCAGCTTCCACATCTTCATCACCGCTGCTTTCACTTGTAACAACACCATTCTTAAGCAAAATCATAGTCCTTTTTATTTAGACATTGTGAAGCAATATGACCAAAACCTTGACATTTAAAGCATTTAATTTTAGAAGAACTAGAAGAAGATTTAAGTTCAAATTTACCTTTAGAAGTAAGTGTTTACATCTTCAACTTATTCTCCTCTTTAGGCTTGTTCTCTTCCTTGAACTTAAAAGAGGACTTGAAGTCTTTGTTGGAACCAGCATGTGATTTCAATTTCTGTTTTGTCTTAAAATGCTTCTCCACCTTAATGGCTTTATGCAACAACTCCTCCATATCAAGGTAGTTTTGCAATTCAACTTCTGTAGCAATTTCAGGGTCTAAGCCACCAAGAAATCTTGCCATTGTAACTTCTGAATCTTCCTCAATGTCAGCTTTGATCATGGCAATTTGCATTTGCTGAAAATATTCTTCCACACTCATAGATCCTTGTTTGATTTTGTGGAGCCTCTTGTGCACATCCCTATAGTAATGGGTAGGACAAATCTCTTCCTCATGAGAGCCTTCATTTCTGGCTAAGACCGAATTGGACCCTCTCCAGAATGCCTCCTACTAGTGGTTAATTGATCCCACCATAGGCTTCCATAATCTGTGAACTCCAAAGCAACTAATTTTATTTTACTTTCCTCTGAAAAAGATTGGCAGTCAAATAAAAACTCAACTTTTCTTTCCCATTCAAGATATACATCAGGATCAGCTTTCCCTTGAAAGGAAGGGATTTTCATCTTGATGTTACTAAAGGCATCTTTCTTTCGAGGGGGAGCTCTCCTAACTCTTTCATGTTGGCTTTCCTCCTCAAAATCAGATTCATCTCCTCCTAGAACAACATTTTTACAATGCCTTTCCTTGCTATTGGAAGAAGAAGAATCCATTTGATCCAACCTAGTATTTAGCCTCTTGAATTGTTCTTGAACAAATTTGATGAACAATTTAAGGTCAACTTGGTTATCCTCACTTTCAGACATGATTGGCACCTAAAATGTTAGTGAATAGCAAGAAAAAAGGACCTGACTACTCCCTCACGTGTTTCACTCTAAATGATGCAAATTCACTCGTGTTTCACACTTGTAATGGCTTTTACAATGATGAAAACACTCTTGCCTTTTTCCTCTCAACTTGCTTCCTATAGTGTACTGAATTAAATCCAACAAATCAAAGCAAGCAGCAACTGAAGTGGCAATCTCAAATTAGAATCCAAGATGTAAAGTTCTCAAAGAGACAACAAAAGTCCAATATTTATAAAAAATTCGTAGGTGCAGCCAATGGAAAATATAGCAAGTGACTAGGAAAGGAAATGAAGACAATGAATTTATGGAAGAAATGGTGTGTGGCAGATTATGGGAGAACAAATGGTTAAATGATTAATTATCAAGAGGAAAGGATGGAAAGAAAATTGGAATTTGAAATCAGTAATGAAGCAATCAGAAATTTGAAATTTAGAACAAGGTGAATGAATGCAAATTTCCTTTTATGAATTGTGCACAAATATGACTTTTAATGACCAGATCAACTTAAGGAATCAGAAATGGTAATTCCAAGAATTCGAAAGGACCAGATCTTCAGCAATTGCTATTCAAGTCAACAATTCAAAATTTTACAATTTCCAGCACAACTTTCTTTTTTCACAGATTTTGACTTTTTTTTTTAGCAACTTTTCCTTCTTTTCTTTTCTTTTCCCTTTTTTTTTTTACTGCAATATACTCTCTTTTTTTTCGAATCTCAAAGGTGTTGAAATTTGCAAACAGAACACAAGATTTCTGAAAGATCAGAATGACATGCACGAAAGAAAAAGCTATAACTTGCTCTAGAAAAATTGGATTGATGTGATTCCAAAATGAGCAGAAAGAAGAGATCTTAAGACACAAGAAAGACCTATTAAATGTCCAAAAACACAAAGGAAAACACCAGAAATAGCTGCACAAGAATTAGGACGAACAGAAAAGAAACAGATGAAATAAGGGAAAAGAAATACCTATAACTTGCACTACAAAAATCGGATTGACGTGATTCCAAAACGAGCAGAAAGAATAGATCTTGAAACACAAGAAAGACCTATTAAACGTCCAAAAACACAAAGGAAAACACCAGAAATAGACGCATGAAAAAAAGGATGAACAGAAAAGAATCAAACGAAATAAGGGAAAAGAACAAGGAAAAAGTGGATGAAACCAACCTCAACCAATGCTCTGATACCAAATGATATGAGACTCCGTAAAAACCCATTCTAAGAACCCCAAATGAAACGGATCAGTGATTGAAATTTGGCTATAACACAAAAACAAGCAAATAGACAAATCTGGATAACAAGCAATAAAGAACAAAGAAAAGAACAAAGAAGAAGAAGAAGAGATGTTAGTCAATGGAATTGAACCCTAAGAGAACCCATCTCTTAGAACCCTAATCCGGAACGCCACAAAGGAAACCATTCCTTTGATAAGTCAAAGATTTTCTCTAGTACATAAAGGCCACAAGAGAAACCTCACAAGTCAGAAATGATTTTGAAAATAATTCATTGAATCTGCTAATTCTTAGAGTACAAGTGGGCCTTATATAGGCATTTGAAAAATAAAACCCTAAACACAAAATAACTCCTAGGTGGCACCTTTTACATGGTGGGAAAATAAAAGAAAATTAAGTATGGACAAATTCACCAAGAATGGCACCTAATAAAGCTAAAAAAAAATCTGAACAGAAATAATCAAATTAAAACAAAATAAAACTAAGAGAATTTTGTGGACAATGGCTGGGCTCCTTCAATTAGGCTCCTTTCGAGCTTGGGCTAGCATCTTGTAGATATGAAATAATCTTCATGCCATTTTGTTCCTTTTGGGCTTCATATTTAGCTAAGACTATAGGCTCCAAGTCCATTAGTTTTTGGATCACTCCATTCAAGGCCTCCTTCATAGCTTTGGCTCTTGATCTTGTGCATGGGCCTCCCATACTTTGCAATGGATCTTTAGTTGGCCATCTTTTAGAGTTACGTCCAGCTTTTTTGTTTTCAAGTTCATGATTTTGTTCAAGCTCTTTCAAGTCTCCTAGCTCACCTCCATCATGGGAAGTTTGAAGAAGAAATTTGTGTAACAAATAAGAAATATGTTGATATTGTCATTCCTACCAGACAATTGAAAACAGTTGCTCTAATTGTCAATGATCCTTTTTCAACGACGACCCTTTTCACTCCAAAACTATCCCCGATGATTGTTAACATGCCAACTCCTTTCCCATATGAAAGTGATCATGCTGTACCTTAGAGATATAAGGAGATTATTGAATTTCCCTCACATCAAATAGTAATCGCTAGGGCGGAAGAAAAACCTGTCACTAATATAATTGAGGCTAGGAGGGTCACCCAGAGTGGTAGGGTCTATTCCCCTACAAATGTTGACAAATAGCTAAAGGGAAAAGGCATGATACTAGCAGTCAGAATGAGGCAAAAGAAGGTAATGCTAACGATGAGCTCTTACAGATCATGAAGTAGAGTGAATATGATGTTGTAGAACAATTGAAAAAAACTCCAGCTCGAATTTCAATATGGTCCTTAGTCATGAGCTCAGAGGTGCACCGTCGGACTCTGCAAAAGGTATTGGAGGAAGCATATGTGTGACCTGATGATACCCCAGAAAAGGTCATCAGTGTGATGAATATTGTCAAGTCCACATCTGCCATCTCATTTTCTAAAGAAGAGATTGTGGGGACATCCGCCAATTAGCCTAAGGCCTTGTACATCACTTTGAAACGCAATGGCTTTGTAATCGTGAAGGTCCTGATTGATGGAGGGTCAACACTCAATGTTCTGCCATTGACTACATTTGAGCAACTAGCAATAGGGGCGTTACATGTTGAAAAAAGTGACATAGTGGTTAGGGCATTCGATGGTTCTAAAAGAGCAGTGATCGGCACTATCTACCTACCTTTGGAAATCAAGCTAAAAGTATTTACAGTGGATTTCCAGGTAATGGACATTGATCCATCTTATACAATGTTACTTGGGAGACTATAGATCTACTCTACCGGTGCTGTCCCTTCAACTGTTCATTAAAAGGTCAAGTTTATTGACAAAGGAAGAATAATCACTGTCAAGGGAGAATAGGAGATAATGTTGAGTAAATCCAGTTTGTTGCCATACATCGAGGCTGCCGAACAAGAAACAAAAATCCTGTTTCAAAGCCTACAGATGGATGGACCTAAGCCTACCGTTAGAAATGTTAATCAGATCGTGATGAAAATATTAGAAAGAAATGGGTTCCAGTCTGGAAAAGGGATTAGGGATACAGCTACAGGGAATTGAACAGCCTATCACTATCCTAGAAAATCCTAAGTGTTAAGGATTAGGGTATGAGCCTTTACTGTCAAACTAACTAAAAGCGCGAAAGGAAGTAAAGGGAACGAGAAGCATAAAATTACCCATATCAAAGAAACCTTTCCAACTCCTTCAGAAATTATGAATCGGTTAAGCATTTCAATGGTTGATGATGAAATCATGCGAGGAGCTAAAGCCTGGATCATGGTTGATGATTTTGGGGAAAGATTGGATAACTAGGAAATCGAGGATATCACTGATGTCGTGACTTTAGAGTAATTGTTATGATCATGTTGTTCCTTTGTTTTAATTTGTCTAAGACATTTTTTACAATTTCAGTTAGTACTTTATGAATGATAGTGGTATTTTATAAATGAAATTAAAATCCTTAGGTATCATGGGTTTTCTTTCTATATGTTTTCATACTCGTTCATTTTCCTTTTATTTCTTCCTCCAGGAAATCATTTTCCTTGGGACTCCTATCCAACGCACAGGTCTTCGAGCCCCCACTGAGTGATTTATGCGTTACTATGGGTATGCATGGTTCTAAATCTGATAATGAAGAATTAACCCAAAATCTTTGAGAAAATGCTCGATTCTGAAGATAAAGGAATATGCCCACATGAAGAAATAGTTGAAACATTAATTTAGGGACAGAGGATAATAAAAGGGAGATTAAAATGGTAGATAATCCAGAAAAGAGGGAAATGGTGCAGCTCTTTAGGGAATACATAGACATCTTTGCATGGTCTTATCAGGACATGCCTAGACTCGATCCAGATATTACTTCTCATGAGATTCCTTTATTCCCAAATGTTGAGCCAAAGAAGCAAAAATTAAGAAGGATGAGCCCCGACATGTCTTTGAAAATAAAAGAAGAGGTCATGAAATAATTAGAGGCAGGATTCCTCTAAGTGTCCACGTACCCTCAATGGGTAGCAAACATCGTACCAGTCCCAAAAAAGATAGAAGGGTTCGCATGTATGTTGATTATAGGGATTTGAACAAGGCAAGCCCGAAAGATGATTTCTCATTGCCTCATATTGATGTTTTAGTTGACAATACGGCACGAGCCCACTAGTATTCCTTCATGGATGGTTACTCAGGGTATAATCAAATCCTTATGTAAAAAGACCATAAAGAGAAGACTACATTTATCACACCATAGGGGACATATTGTTACAAAGTAATGCCATTCAGATTAAAGAATGTAGGAGCAACTTATCAACAGGCCATGATGGCATTCTTTCATGATATGATGCACAAGGAGGTTGAAGTGTACGTTGATGATATGGTGGCTAAATCTGGAGAAAAGGAGAGCCACGTGGCAGTTTTGAGAAGATTATTTGAAAGGTTGCGTAAATACAAACTCCACTTAAATCCCAACAAGTATATTTTTGGGGCTTTAACTGGAAAATTATTGGGCTTCATGGTGAGCCAAAGGGGAATAGAGGTGGATCCCGATAAAGTAAAAGCAATTCAGGAAATGCCATCTCCCCTAATAGAAAAGGAAGTGTGAAGTTTTCTAGGTCGACTAAATTACATAGCGAGATTCATAGCCAACTTAACTGCAACCTGTGAGCCGATTTTTAGATTGTTAAAAAAGAACTACACTGGAGGATGGGATAGTAACTGTCAGTAAGCTTTTGACAAAATTAAAGATTATCTATTGAATCCCCCAATTCTGGTTCCACCCATATAAAGACGACCTTTGATCCTTTATTTGACCATCTTGCCGAGATCGATGGGGGCAGTATTGGGGCAACATGACGCCTCTAGAAAGAAGGAGCAAGCAATTTATTACTTGAGTAAGAAATTTAATGACTGTGAAGCCTGCTACCCATTGATTAAGAAAACTTACTATGGGTTAGCGTAGACCATTAGACCTTTGCGTCAGTACATGCTTTATTCTACCACTTGGTTAATCTCTAGAACGGATCCTATCAAATATATTTTTGAAAGGCCCCATGTTTCTAAGAGAGTCTCGAAGTGGCAAGTGATTCTATTCGAGTATGATGTCAAGCATATGACACAAAAGTCTATAAAAGGTAGTGTCATAGCGGATCACTTGGTTGAAAATCCTTTGGATGAGTACCAACCATTGGATTTCCATTTCCCTGATGAGGACATATTGGCTATAGAGGGGGAAGAAGATGAGGAGGGTGATAATGATGGATGGTGGAAGATGTATTTTGATAGAGCTGCAATCATGTATGGTTATGGTATTGGAGTAGTAATTATGTCCCCTAAAGGAAAACAGTTCCCAGTGGCCATTAAATTGGAGTTTAAATGCACCAATAACATAGCTAAATATGAAGCTTGCATCAATGGGCTAAATGCTGTTATAACTCTGGGTATAAAAAGTCTTGAGGTTTTTAGTGACTCAGTTCTTATAATTCATCAGGTGATCGAAGAATGGCAAACTAAAGATTCAAAACTAATTCTATATCAGAAATTTCTGGCTCAATTAATCAAGCAATTTGAAGAAATCAATTTTCATCATGTCACTCGAGACAAGAACCAATTTGCAGATGCTTTAGCCACCTTAGAAGTGATGATCCGACTAAACTATGGAGTCCAAGTCCAACCACTCCGAGTGGAAGCTAGAGATTTACCAACATATTGCTTAAACATAGAAGAAGAGCTTGATGGGCAACCTTGGTATTATGACATTAAAACTTATATGACAAACAGAGAATACCCAATTGAGGCCATTGAAAGTGATAAAAAGGCTATCCAATGGCTAGCCATGAACTTTTGCATCAGCAATGGGATCTTGTACAAGAGAAGTCATGATGGCACACTATTACGGTGTGTGGATGTGAGGGAGGCCCAGAAGGAAGTGCATGAGGGAATATGCGGTACACATACAAACGGTCTCATGTTGGCTAAACAGATCCAAAGATGTGGATATTTTTTGTTAACGATGGAGAAAGATTGCATTGATTATGTTCGAAAGTATCACAAATGTCAAATATACTCGGACAAGATCAATACACCACCAATTGCGTTACACAATCTGGTGGCACCTTGGCCATTCTCCATGTGGGGCATTGATGTAATTAGCCCGATTAATCCCAAGGCTTCAAATAGGCATCGTTTCATTTTGGTTGCTATCGATTATTTCACTAAGTGGATAGAAGCTAATTCCTTCGCCAGTGTCACTCAAAAAGCCTTCTGCAAGTTCCTCGAGACAAACATCATTTACTGTTATGGGATACCTAAGAAAATCATTACAGATAATGCTGCCAACCTAAATGGAATAGAAATCTCTGAACTCTGTAAGCAGTTTAAGATCAAGCACCATAACTCAGCGCCGTTTCGAC
Organism: Erythrophleum fordii; assembly: GCA_032878935.1. Taxonomy (NCBI): domain Eukaryota; kingdom Viridiplantae; phylum Streptophyta; class Magnoliopsida; order Fabales; family Fabaceae; genus Erythrophleum; species Erythrophleum fordii. The sequence continues at coordinate 3,838,050 of JAVQMF010000049.1, read as the reverse complement.
CACAGATGAATGGAACAGTGGAGGCGGCAAATAAGAACATAAAGAAGATTATTGCTAAAATGACAATCATAAGGATTGGCACGATATGCTTCCATATGCATTGCACGGTTATCGCACGACTGTGCGTACGTCAACTGGGGTAACTCCGTACTCTTTAGTTTATATAATGGAAGCTGTCACGCCAATTGAGGTTGAAATCCCGTCCTTACGGGTTTTAATTGAATCCAATTTAGATGAAAGTGATTGGATAAGAGTTCGGTACGAGCAGTTGAATATGATTGAGGGGCGAAGACTCACCGCTATATGCCATGGGCAGTTGTATCAAAAGAGGGTGGCACAAGCTTTCGACAAAAAGATTTGTCCTAGAGAATTCAAAGGTAGTGAACTAGTTCTTAAAAGAATCTTACCAAATCAAGATGATGCTCGGGGCAAATGGGCTCCTACCTACGAAGGGCTTTATGTTGTAAAGCACGCCTTCTCAAGAGGGGCGTTAGTTTTGATGGACATGGATGGTCATGAATTGACTAAACCTTTCAATTCAGATGCAGTTAAAAAATATTTTGCATAAAAAAGAAAAGCTCTCTAGGTTAAAACCCAAATGGGCAACCTAGGCAAAAGTTAGAGCACAATGAAAGTTCACTAGGCTGAAAACTCGAAAGGTCAGTTTAGGCAAAAATTAGAGCAAAAAAAAAAAAGAAGAGAGGAAAAAGAGTGAGAAAGAAAAGAAAGAAAAGAAAGGGAGAACGGAAAAGAAAAGCCCGCTAGGTAATATAGGGAAATGCCTAGGCAAAAGTTAGGGCAAAATCTAAAGTTCAAAGTTGGGTAGAAGTATAAGAGCAGCGAGTATTAAATTAGATTCCACAAAATGCATATCTTGTATAACGCAAAGGATCGCTTTGTGAGGGCGAGCAAGGACAATTGCAGAGGATATTCTCCGGAAGAACTTTTTAGTTCTAATTCTTTCATCTTTCCTATATTCCAAATTACTTATTATCTTAACTCTTAAGAGCTTTATAACACTTTTGTTGGAGATTATTCTTCTAATAATTTCTCATCTATTTTAGTTACAATTCATTCATATTGCAACCACTTGCATTCATGCTTTATATGAATAAATTAATAACTAAGGAATGACATTCGTCAAAGTAAATACCTGGCATGTCAGCGTTAATATCCTTTTTGGACCGGTTGACCTAATCATTGCTGGAGGGATAGACTAGGACCAAATATTAAATGTCGTCCATTAAAACTCCATCTTCTCTCAATTAAATCATCCAGACATTCATGAGTGACATATGTGAGGACTTTCCTTCCCAAGAGAGCAAACGAAAGGGACGGCTGCAGTTTCCAAGATAACATACAAAGATCTTTGTTGGTGGAGCGTCGAGAATTCCCAATTGGATGTAAGCTATAGTACCGACAATCTAGTTAGATGAGTAGTGCTTCAGGAGGACAAAATACTAGGTCTCTATAGTTAGTCAGTTAAAAGTTCAACACTTGGTAATGCCTCTAAACTAGCATTTTTTTATATATAAAAAAAAATAATTAAAGAAAAAACAAGAAATAAAAAAGGAAAAAAGAAGAAAAATACAACAAATAATAATTCATCGTTGTCATGCACGCTTTCATATTGGGGCAAGTAAATATCAAATGAAGCATTCCACATGTTCTTCGTTCTTTGCCTAAGAAGTTGAAATCATATCAAGGGCAGCACCCATATGTCTCATGTTTTCGGCTCGCAAGATTACATTCATCCACCAAATCCACTGAAAGCTTCTTGCATATATCATGCATCCCGCATATACACATGCATTGCTTAAATGTTAGGCTTAAAAGTTCTACACAGAATAGGCACCTAAAGTCCTGCACAGAACAGGTACCTTTAAGTCCTACGCAGAATAGGCACTTAAGTCCTATGTAGAATAGGCACCCAAAGTCCTGCACAGAACAGGCACCTTTAAGTCCTATGAAGAATAGGTACCTTTAAGTCCTATGCAGAATAGGCACCCAAAATCCCACCTTTAAGTCCTAAGAAGAATAGGCACCTAAGTCCTACGTAGAATAGGCACCTTTAAGTCCTACATAGAATAGGCACCAAAGTCCTACGCAGAATAGGCATTTTTAAGTCCTACGCAGAATAGGCACCCTTAAGTACTACGCAGAATAGGCACCTAAAGTCCTGCACAGAACAGGCACAAATAACAGCCCCGCCAACAGACACCTAAGTCCTGTACAGACCAGTCACCCAAAAGTCTTGTATAAACTGAGTATACAATTAAAAACTTGTAAGCATCTTTGATTAAGTTTCAGCATTTCAGGTAAGTTAACTCTCTTTTATTTTTCAATGTCCCAAACAATGCATGTTTCCATCTTTACTTATTCTTAAACTCAAGATATCAAAAATTGCATTTTTTTTATTTCTTTATTTAAAGAATAAGTAAAGAGGAGCAATGTGGAAACACCATGTTTGTTTAGGGTCGCCTCTGCCCTCTTGTTCATTGTCCCCTAATATCAGGAGACAATTAAATCATTTCAGACAAAATATAGGTTCTTATCTTTACTTGCTCCTTACACAAAACGTTAAAAATTATATTTTCCATCTCTTTGTCTAAGAAACAAGTAAAGAGGGGCAACTGTGAACATCGTATTTTGTTAGGATATATTTCAAAATAATATAAAAATCGAACTAATAAAAATATTTTAAAAAAAAAAAGAAAAAAGAAGAAGAAGAAAAAAAGAAGAAAAATTCAAAGTTACATTTTCATAAAAAAAAGAAAACTAATAAAACAAAAAATAATCAAGGAAAAGAAATCAAAATAAATTAAGAAAATAAAAATAAAACAATAAAAGTAAAAATAAAAATAAAACAAGGTAAAAGCCCATTAATCCCAAAATTAGAACAAAAAGAAAAATTAGAGAGAGAATAATAGAAATCTGAAATCTATATATATATATAAATAAGGAAAAAAGAGAGATGAAGAAAAACAAGAGAAAATGAAACAAAATAACAATAATAAAAATAAAAATAAACAAACAACTGAAGAAAGTAAAAAAGATATTATAAGACGAAAATAAAGAAAAAGGATAAGAACAAAAACAAAAAGGGTAAAACAGAAACAAAAATGAAAAAAGAGAAACAAATAAAAAAAAAAGAGAAATATAGATAGAAAACAAAAGATAATAAGAAGAAAAGAAAAAAAAGAATAAAACAATAACAAAAAAAATTAAAAGAAAAAAAGAAAAAAAACAAAAAAAAGCAAAAAAAAAAAAATGAAGGAAATGAAAATGAAGGAAAAATGATAGGAAAAAAAAAAAAAACTAAAGATGCAAGAAAAGTAAAATTAAATTTTTCTTTAATTAAAACACATAAACTAATTTCAAAACTCGTTTTATTTATTAAAGGAAAAAGTAATATATTTTCTTCATCTTTTGTGAAAAAGGAACAACACCCAAATAAGGAAAAAGTTAAACATAAAAAATAAAAATAATAAAAAATAAAGGGCATACCAAAAAAAATAAAAAATAAAAACAAAAAAACAAAAACAAAAATAGAAACCAACCTTAACACAATTTTCAACCAAACTATATGGACTTTGATTCCTTTCAGAGGGTACGTAGACCCTAGGCTTTTACCCTAAGTCAAGTTTGCCATTGTAAATAAACACTTTCCTTTAATTTTGTTTCTTTAATTTATGTTAATTTTATTTCTTTAATTTCTTTTAATCTTATTTTACAATTAATTTTATTCTTTTTTCCTTATTTTACTCTTCGAATTTCTTTTTGTTTTACTTTTAATTTTCTTTCTTCTTTTTATGTTTAATTTTATTTCCTTTTTTGCATGATTGGTTAGGGAGAATTGAAATAGAATAGAGGCCATATTAATTTTGCACAACTAATTTAGGATAACTATTCTTAGGAATTGGTGTAGTAGGGGTGTCTAACACCTTCCCCATTTACAATCGACTCCTAAATCTGAATCTGGTTTGTAGACTATTTTTCAAATAAAAAAGGTTTTTCCAAAGTTTTGCCTTCTAAAAAATAAAATTTTGGTAGCGACTCCTGAACCTTACTTTTACATTTAATATAGATTTTTTTTTAACGCTACGCGGTAGCATTTTCGGGTGTAACAGTATTTTTTTATATTTATCTAATGCAGAACTCCATTCATCTACTCTTTTACCACATGAGTTAGAGCCAATCACTTCCAAATCTAATGGAAGGCCACATGAATAAAGTATTGCACGATTTAAAACATCCAAGTAACCAAAATGCACATTGTCCTATTTAAAAGCATTCCAACTAAGCAACTGAAGAGCTTCCTCATCATTTAATTCCTTGACATCCTAAATTCTCTTAATCCCATGACTTACTAACAACTATTTATTCCTTGTTGTAATAATGATTCTACTTCTAGAACCAAACCAATCATGACTCCCAACTAGTGCTTGTAACTGCTCCAATTTGTCAACATCATCAAGAATTAAAAGAATCTTCTTTCGACAGAGCCTATGTTCTATTATTGAAATTCCTTTATAGAATTCCCCCAATTTGAGATCCTTCTCCCTGACTAATTCACAAAGTAATGTCTCTTGAAGATGTGACAAGCCATACTTGTTAGAAATTTCTCTAACATCAGAAAGAAAACATAAACCTTCAAAATGATCAGCAATTGAGTTATACACAGCCCTTGCAATCGTTGATTTACCTATTCCACCAGTTCCACAAATTCCTACCATGTTGACTTTCCTGTGAGACCAAAGATCTAAAAGTGAGGTTACTTCCTGCACTTGAGACACCAGTCCAACTGGATAATTGGTAACATGTACAAGAGTACAATTAATCCTAGTAGAGACTTCACAAGTGATCCTTCCAATATACTCTTGTTCTTTTGCAATCCTGCTTATAAGAAGTTTACCTTCAGTCAAATTAAAAATATTGATATGCCAGTTTTAGAAATAAAAACTCCGTCACCCTCCCTTTTTCTCGCAATAACAAATAATATCATTCCTAGTATAAATAATTAAACATGCAAATGTGGTAAAATAATAAAAAGTTTAAACTAGTGTAATTTTAAACTCAATCAAAATTATTAGAAAAATATGATATTTATAAATGATAAATGTAATTGTTAATATAGACGTATATAGTTATTAAAATAATTATGTAAATTTGTAGTGTTGTTGTTAATTGAATATAGCTGCTCTGCATATTGGGAAGTAGAGGGCCTATTTGGATATTGTTTATAAAATTAATTTTTGGTTTTTAAAATTATAAGAAAAATATAAAAACATGTTTTACTATGGTTTTTTGAAGATATATTTTAAAAATAACTTTCTTCAAAATTAATTTACAAAATTATTGTAATTACAACAAAAATAGAACCACACAATTACATAGTCTTCATTTTCACATCTGCCTCGTCTAAAATGCAATGCTTATGAAAATTAAACAATACTAATATCAAAATTGTAATTAACTGTGTCTTAGCCATTTCATTCAATGTAAATATGATAACTAATATGCAAATAATAGAAAAGAAAATAGCAACCAAAAGAGTGAGGAGCTACCCGGCTTTGAGATGCCAGCCTGACAAGTTAGCTGCTCTAGACAAAGCCGACCTCCATGTCTGCACCTTCTCCTTGTTGTCCTCGAATCTTTTCTGGAGGAGAGCCGATGCTTTTTCATAACTCCCTCTTTGATGTCGCACCTCTGATGGATCCACGTAATAAAATATTGGATAAACCAACCGACCTTCTCCCTTGAAGCACTCAAGAATCTTCACGAGTTCATCTAGACAAAATGATGAGGATGCATAGTTTTTGGAGAAAACTATAATAGCTATCCTCAATTCTTGGATGGCTTTGAAAAGAGAAGGTGTGATTTCTTCCCCTGTCCTGAGGGATTCATCATCAAGGAAGGCATAAATTCCACTTTGATGCAAAGATTGATAGAGATGGCCAACGAAACTTAAGCGAGTATCTTCCCCTCAAAAACTAAGGAACACGTCATAAGTCCATCTACAAGTGACAAAAGAGGATCCAGTTTGCTGTGCCATCATGGGTTGAAAATGGCAGACATGTAGAATTAAGCAAGAAGATATCTCACAGGACCTGGAAAGACTGAAAGGTTACCTTGCAATTTGCTCTAGGCTTGTAATAATTGAAAGTCTTGTGAACAAATTTCCATGAACCTTTGTCATATTTCACTTTTATGGCTTTGCAGAAAGAAATGGGAAAGAGCCGAATAGTGAACCAAATTTTGATATCAATATATAGATATTAGGTTCAGTCTACTTAATTAATTAATTAGTGCTACTTAATTTGTATGACTTGAGAGGTGACACTTAGAGACAAACCAAAAAAAATTTATAAAATTTCACCGTTATAAATGCCAAATAAAATCCTTATACAAACAAATGCCAAATTTCTTCCGACAAAGCCTCTGTGCTGTTATTGAAATTCCTTTATGGAAATCTCTCAATTTGAGATCCTCCACCCTGACTAACTCAAAAAGTAATATCTTTTCAAGATGTGACAAACTATGCTTTTTAGAAATTTCTCTAACATTAGAAAGAAAACATGAACCTTCAAAATGATTAGCAATCGAGTTATACATAGCTCTTGCAATTGTTGATTTGCCTTTTCCACCAATTCCACAAATTCCAACCATGCTGACTTCCCCATTAGACTGAATATCTAAGTGAGGTTACTTCTTGTGCTCGAGACACAAGTCCAACTGGATAATCGACAACATATAGAGAATTATGATTAATCCTAGCAGAGACCCCATAAGTGATCCTTCCAATATACTCTTGTTCTTTTGCAATCCTGCTCATAAGAAGTTTACCTTTAGTCAAATTAAAAATATTGATATGCTAGTTTTAGAAATGAAAACTTCGTCACCCTCCCTTTTCCTCACAATAACAAATCATATCATACCTAATATAAATAATTAAATATGCAAAATGTCATAAAATAATAAAAAATTTTAAATGGTATAATTTTAAATTCAATCACAATTATTAGAGAAATATTTTTTTCAAAAATAATAACTATAATTATTAATATAGACATATATAGTTATTAAAATAATTATGTAAATTAGTAGTGCTATTGTTAATTGAATATAGTTGCTCTGGATATGGAGAAGTAGAGGGCCTGTTTGGATAATGTTTCTAAAATTAATTATTTGTTTTTAAAATTATAAGAAAAATAAAAAAAACATGTTTTGCTTTTTTTTTTTGAAGATATATTTTAAAAACAACTTTATTCAACATTAATTTACAAAATTTTGTAGATACAGCCAAAATAAGAACCAAACAGGCCTATACTCTTCATTTTCATGTTGAAATTTTAAGTCAAAAAACTAAATAAATTCTCACATCTGCCTCATGTAAAGCAGAATGCTTTTGAGAATTAAATGGCACTAAGATCAAGAATGTAAGTATTTGTGCCTTTGTCAATTTTGTTAGATATAAATATTGAAACTAATACCTAAATAATTGAAAGAAAAATAACAAGCAAAGGAGTGAGGAGCCACTCAAGTTTGAGATGCCAGCCCGACATGTCAGCTGCTTCAGATAAAGCCAACCTCCATTTTTGCAACTTCTCCTCATTGTCCTCAAATCTTTTCTAGAGGTGAGCCAATGCTTATCCATAACTCCCTCTCTAATGATGCACATCTGATGGATTAATGCAACAAAATATTGGATAGACCAACTGACCTTTTGCTTTAAAGCACTCAAGAATCTTTGTAAGTTCATCCAGACAAAATGTTGAGGATGCATAGTTTTTTGAGAAAACTATCATAGCTATCTTCTATTCTTGGACGGCTTTGAAAAGAGATGGCTTGATTTCTTCCCCTATCTTGAGGGATTCATCTTCAATGAAGGCATAAATTCTGCTTTGATGTAAAGATTCATAGAGATGGCCAATGAAACCTAAGCGGGTATCTGCACCTCTAAAACTAAGGAACACGTCATAAGTCCATCTATAAGTGAAAGAAGAGGATCCAGCTCACTGTACCATGATAGTAATGTCATGTGTAGCTAATCTTACCAGACACAGAGCTTGAAAATGACAGTCGCTAGAATTAAGCATGAAGATATCTCAAAGCACTAAGAAGATTGAAGGGTTGAACCACAATTTAATAATTGAAGGTCATGCGAACAGACCTCCATGAAGCTTTGTCCTATTCCCTTTTAATGGCTTTGCAAAAAGATACAGGAAGGTGGGAAAAGTGAAGCAGAAAACTTGGAGAAAGCATCGGCAAAAGAAATTTATTTTTGATAAATTACACGAGTTAAGTATTGCTACTTGTGCTTCAAATTCTCTTGCGTTCCTTGTCACCTCTATTTTAGCTAAATAACCAATTGCACATCGTATCTTTATCATTCATTACTTAAGGATTGAATGGATATATTTTATAAATATTTAGATAATAAAATTGTTGGTTAAGAAATGAAGTGCACCTGTTTTCTGGCTCTGCATCTTAATGCCGACTCTTTGTTCTTAATCTTCCTTCTCTCCACTACCTTCTCCACTGGATCATCTAAGGTCCTCTTTCTCCCTCTCAACACTCCCATCTCCATCCCATACTATCCACCTGCCTTCTCACTCGCCCTTATCCCATCCGATGACACCAGGCTCACCGGCACCCAATACCCAGTGTCCTTACCATTTGCTGATTTGTTATTCGGGTACAGCCCCTTTACTCGATGATCCAAAAAATTATGAGTAATAGTCAAAATTCCAACAATATAATATAGGAAAGAGGCAATGCAAAATGCCTAACACCACGTTTCCATTGATGAAATCAAAGCATGACACCTCAAAAGGGAGCCATTGCATGCTATGTCCAATAGTGTCTGTATCTGTGTCATCTCCTGTATGGGTGTAAACATATGCTATTACTTAGAAAACCAATGTATGATTTAATTAGTAACTTAAAACAACTACAAGCATGAAACTTAAAAAAAGGAGTAATTGCTATGTCCAATATCTGTTCAATAGATGTCATATATTTTTCGATACCTAAATAGCTCAAACTTCGCAGATCATACTATCTGTATCTGCATCATATCTTTTATTTGTATCCATGTTTCTTAAGACATCTGTGTATGATTTCATCAATAATATCAAAACAACTAAAAATATGCCAAAATCTTACGAGGGCAATTTACTTGCAAGCTAATTTTTTGTTAAGCTATTAGGATATAAACCTATAAAACAATTATAGTCAGAGTAGACTTGAGTTAAATCCAAAATAGCCACTCAGAGTAGAGCATAACAGGGAAAAGAATATCAATGCAATACACAAATAAAGTAGAAAGGGAAATAATCTGGTTCTCTTAGAGTTTCATAAGTCATGGTATGTTCTCTTTGAAGGATTAGGCTTTGCGCTATTATCTATGTATGATTTAATTACTAAGTTGTAGCAGCTAAAAATATAAAACTTCAAAAAGAAGACATTGATCTGCTGGATATGATACAATATTTCAATACCTGAACTATTTGAATTTTGTGGCATCACAATATTTATATTCGTGTCATCTCCTGCATGCATGTTAGTATCCATACTCCTTAAATTATCTGTGTATAATTTAATTGGTAAATGATAACACCTAAAAGCATGAAACTTCAAATTAATAGGAGCCATTGCTATGTCCAATATTTGTCGGATGGATAAAAAGCTATGCGTTAATGCCTAAACTATTTTTGTCGCTTGGGGATGCACTCTTTGAATTATCATTTTGAAATGTGATTGAACATAATTTTTTTTACACACAGGAGTATAAAAAGTAGTATTGACCTTTTTGTTCATGTTATTCAATGATTTGAAAAGCAATTTAAACACAGCAAAAAATTATGACATGTTCTTAGGAGATCAACTTATCGCATTTGCAAGCTAATCTTTTGTTAAACTATAAGGGACATAAACCAATAAAACAAATATTACTTTGTGTTAAACGCAAAGCAACCATGCCCAGTAGAGCATATATAATCGGGGAAAGATTATCAATGGTAACGCACAAAGTGTAAAAATCGACGTGCATGCAATATACATATACATGGGGAAGTTGACTTTTTAAAGGGGTATTTGAGGCTGCCACGTAACAATTTTATTTCCTCTTTCTGCACTTTCCTGATATGCCCCTTCCTCATCCACTTTAAGCTGGCCTTTACGTAATTTGCTCCTCACAATTTCTGCAGCACTAAACTTCCATCTCTTCGGTCAGAAAAAGGAGCAAAATTTGCTGGAACAGAATCGCATCTTCCCTCCTCTGTTCATCGCCATTTCTGCTATTCCTGGGTTCAGTTTTCTGCTGTTTCTGGTCCAGTTTCTGCTGCTGTTGCTTTCTCCTGGCTGTGATGCGTTGAGCTGCTAGTTGTTAGTGATTTAATGCTAGAAACAAATCCTCTTCCAGGTCTGGAGTTGCTGCCGTAAGTATTACATTTTCTGGTCCATTTTCACAGCGTTCCCCCCTGTTTTTATCGTTCTGTAATGCGTTTTTTGTGTGTGTGGCCAGCCGGGGAAAGTGTTGTGCAAGTATTGCTTCTGCTAGTTCCATTTTCCTAGCGTCTCCCTCCCCTGTTTTTATCGTTCTGTAATGCGTTTCTGGTGTGTGTGGCCAGCGGGGGAAAGTGTTGCGCAAAAAGAAGAAAATGGTGCAAGAGGATGAGTTGGTTAGGGCAATTTTGATTTCCTTCATGCTACAAAGTATTTCCACTTTCCTATATGGTGATTTCCCTCATTTTCTGCATATACCTCCTAATTAAAAAAATCAAATTCCATTGTGCTTCTTACTTGCCAATTCTTGATTGTGCAGAATAAGCTCCTCCCTAGCATGTTTTGCTGCAGGACAAAGGATAGCCTTGGGTGGTATGAATTTTCTATTATTTCTTAGTTGTTGAGTTTAGCTCCTTAGTGGAATTAGAGAGAAAATGGCATAAAGTGGCATGGTTCTATTTTTCTTCCTCTCTTGAACGAATTTTCGCCTTTAAAATGCTCTACTGCCATATATGGACATATATATATATATAAATCTATATCTTTATATACGTGTGTTGTATGGGTATGGAGGGCATGGAATGGAGGAGTGAATGGTGGATTTAATTCCTTGAAATCATGTACATATCTATAGCATGCTAAGGGAATGAAGAATAAATACTAATGTTCCTTGCCTTTCCTAGAATTTTGTTTAAATAGGATAAGCTAATGAGATAAATTTTTTTGTTATTTACACTCTAAAATCTGGTGAACGGGTATTATAGGGTATTCAGGAGATTGAGTCATAGCTGAAGACTGGGCAGGGAATTTCGATATCATCTTAAAAGGTGAGTTAGTAATGCAGACCGTGAGTAACTCATATTTCTTATTTTATTACTAAGTTTCCTTGCAGTGTTCTAACATTTGGAAACCTATTTAAAGAGAGACATCTTTAAATGTTTTGTTATATGCATGTTATTCAAAAATTAATTTGAATGTGAGATTTTGCAAAATTATGTCTATTGAGTTATCTGGAAACTTAGATATTGAACTATATGAATGGTACTTTGTCTGAAATGCCAAATTGAGAAAAGTATTATTTTAAGAGGTAGAGGTTATCTGTTCAGAACTCTGTAGCTAACAACAGTAGTTGTTAGCCTTGGTGCACCATGATCTGGACCTCATCTAGCAGGGGTTTTGCTAGCCCCATGTGGGTAGCTACCACATGTGGAGTCCTTTTATTTCGCAAGCAAAGTGCTTTGCGTCTGTGGTTATTCTCCCCACGAGCTGTGTGCTCTGTGTTTGTTTCAATTTGGTTCTGCTTAGATACTTTTGATGCATTTTAAGAAATGGTTTGCATAAGGCTTTTTTTATGCATAATATATATATATATATATAGATATTTACGGGCCTTGTCCCTATTTCTAATGGGTTGGCATTACTTATTCACTGAGTATCAAACTCACTTTTCTTAATTTATTTTTTTAAGAGAGCGGTGAAGACCCTAGCCTACCCTGAGCTGCCTACTAGTTGTTGGTCTCCTGCTTTATTTCTTTTGGCGAGCCCACAATTGTTCATGTGGGTGTATTTTGTTATATGCATGTAATTTATTTTGTTCTGAACAGTGTAGAATGTGGCTCCACTTAATCATAGCTAGGATATCCCAAATCCCTAGAAGTCTATATTTTGTTATTTTTGGGTGTATTGTTGAGTTGACTGATTGTAGAAATATCAGGAGATCTAAATTATAGAGGAGACTCTGCCAAAATTTCTACAAAAGTCACATAAAAGAAAAACTTATACGTTTTGTATAAAAGTGATTAAGAAATGATACTCCTAGTTTTATTATTTATATGAAGATACAACTGAGGGAATTTATCTGAATTTTAGTGGAGGATGTCAATACAAATCGATTTATGGGAGGGGAATTTGTTGTCTTTTGTGCCAACATACTTAAAATTGTGGGTTGTAACACAAAGAAAGAGGAAGGACCAAAAAAAAACCTTGGTAACTCGTGGTGTTCTCTGTTGCCCACGTTGATATATTTTGCCCCAGGTAGGAATAGACTTCATCACTGATCATTCTGATATCCTCAAGTTCATTTGACCTGCAACCCAATTAATGAGAAGTTCACCTATAGTACTCAAACTAAAAAATTGATAAGCTAGCTTTAGAAATGGAAACGTCGCCCTCCCTATTCCTCACTGTAAGAAATAATCACATTCCTAATATAAATAATTAATTATGCATATGTTGTAAAATAATAAAAAGTTTAAAGTATACTTTTAAATTCAATCACAATTATTAGAAAAATATTAAATTCATTGTATAAATGATAAATATAATTACTTATATAGACATATATAGTTATTAAAATTACATAAATCAATAGTGTTGTTAATTGAATATAGCTACCCTACTTATTGGAAAGTATAGGGCCTGTTTGGATATTGTTTTTAAAAACAATTTTTTGTTTTTTACAATTGTAAAAAAGTCATAAAAACATGTTTTGCAATGGTTTTATGAAGATATTTTAAAAAAATAATTTTCTTTGAAATTAATTTTTAAAATTATTTTACAAAATTATTGTAAATACAAGAAAAATAGAAACAAACAAGTCCATAGTCTTCATTTTCATCCATAATTGTATGTCTAAAATACTACATAAATTCTCACATCTACCTCACGTAAAGCACAATGCTCATGAGAATTAAATAGTACTAATATCAAGATTGTAATTAACTGAAGCTTTGCCTATTTTGTTACATATAAGTATGAAAACTAAAACACAAATAATAGAAAGGAAAATAACCAATAAAAGAGTGAGGAGCTACCTGGGTTGGAGACCCCAGCTTGGCAAGTTAGTCGTTTCATACAAAGCCAACCTCCATTTTCGCACCTTCTTTGTGTTGTACTCGAATCTTTTCTCGTGCCCAGCAAATGCTTCTCCATAACTCCCTCTCTGATGTCACACATCTGATGGATCCGCATAATAAAATACTAGATACACCAACAAACCTTTTGTTTTGAAGCACTCAAAAATCTTTACTAGTTCATCCAGACAAAATGTTGAGTATGCAAAGTATCGGGAGAAAACTATGATAGCCATCCTAGATTCTTGGATGGCTTTGAAAAGAGATGGCATGATTTCTTCCTCTATCCTGAGGGATACATTATCAGTGAAGGGACGAATTCCTCTTTGAACCAAGGATGCATAGAGATTGCCAATGAAACTGGAGCGGGCATCTTCAATTGTAGAACAGAGGAACATGTCATAAGTCCATCCGTAAGTGACAGAAGAGGATCTTGCTCCCAGTGCCATAATAGCAATGTCATTGTGGCTGGGGTTGTTGTTGTTGTTTTTCCCAATTGCCAACATTGATTTCATTAAATTTGAATCCCAAACAATATCGTCCTCAAGTTTTTCCTAATCCTATGGCCGTTGTTGTATTTTTTACCATAGGTAGCAATTACGAAATGTTTTAGGATCCTCAAACCGAATACTATTTTCACGACCCACAGATTTAGTATGTTGGAACAAAAGATAACAAATCCCCTTACCATTACTAAGAGTATTATCTCTGACTTTTGTAGAAATTTCGGCAGAGTCCCCTCTATAATTTGGACCTCCCGATATTTCTACAACCAGTCAATTCAACATTACATTCCAAAATATATCAAAATATAGACATCTAGGGAGTGGGGATATCCTAACTATGATGTAGTGGAGCCACATTCTATATTGTTCAGAACAAAACAAATTCATAACACAAAATACACCCACATGAACAATTGTAGGCTTGCCAAAAGAATTTGCAGGAGATCTACAACTAGTCGGCAGCTCAGGGTAGGCTAGGGTCTTCAACGCTCTCTGAAAAATAAATTTAAGAAAGAGTGAGTTTGAAACTCAGTGAATAAATAATGCCGACCCTTAAAATCTTAAGGGCAAGGCCCGTAAAATATCTATATGTATACATATGTATATATTCATCATGCGCAAAACAAGCCTCAAGCAGGTCGTTTTCTAAAAAATGCATCAGAAGTATCTAAACAGAACTGAATTAAAACAGACGCAGAGCACACGGCTCGCGGGAAGAATAACCACAGACGCAAAGCACTTGGCTTGCGAAATAAATAACTCCACGTGTGGTAGCTACCCATACGGGGCTAGCAAAACCCCTGCTAGCTGAGGTCCAGATCATGGTGCACCAAGGCTAACAACTACTGTTGTTAGCTACAGAGTTCTGAGTAGATAACCTCTTAAATTTAATACAATTTCTCAAATCACATTTCAGATTTAATACGTTTCTCAAATCACATTTCAGACAGAGTACCTTCCATATCAGTTTAATATCAAAGTTGCCAAATTACTCCACAGGCATCAATTTGCAAAATTTCATGTTTAAATCAGTTTTCAGTAATATGCATATAACAAAACATTTATCCAAACGTTAGAACACTGCAAGAAAACTTAGTAATAAAATGAGAAATAGGGTTTACTCACAGTCCGCATTACTTACTCACCTCCTAGGATGATATCAATATTCCCTGCCCAGTCCTCAGCTCTAACTCAATCTCCCGAGTACCCTACAATACCCATCACCAGATTTTTGAGTGTGAATAACTAGCAAAATTGTCTCATTAACTTAGCCTATCTAACATTAATGTCTATTCTTCATTCCCTCAGAATAATATATGAAAAAACTAAGGTTTCTTAGGTGATATAGGTGTTTTCAACATGTTAGCCGCGGCCAATTCCTCTCTGGAAACGTTAGCCGCGGCCAATTCATTAATTCACCGCGGCGAACTACTTTCGGGATGACTCCCAGCTAACCTCTCACTTTCGCCCCGACATGGTGAAATCCACCATTTTCACTTCCATTCCATGTCCTCCAGATCCATGCAACATACATATACATAGTTATAGGTTTATATGTATATATATTTGCATCCATATATGTAACAACCGGGAAAAAGGGAAAAGGAAAAGAAAGTGAAAGCTGGAAATTTCGAAGTCCAGAAATTTTGCCAAGTCCTCTCGCAACAGCGAGAAACGGTCTCGCTACAGCGAGAGAGCTAGTTCGCAACAGCGAAGGCGATTCTAGCTATAGCGAGTGCTGGCAGCAGCCCATACAAAAACCAGGGAGTTGCTCGCCGTAGCGTGCGCCATAGCGAAAGTGAAGTTTGGAACTAACGCGATCTCGCCATAGCGAGTGGTAAATCTCGCCATAGCGAAGGGAACTGACGCGATCTCGCCGTAGCGAAGGCTGCACCTCGCCATAGCGAAGTAACTCATGAGAGAGGGATGAGAGAGAGATGAGAGAGAGAGAGCATAATCTGAAAGAAGGAAGGTGGTAATACTTTGAAGCTTAAGGGGAATCCATTTGCTCTAACCAACTTATCTCCTTGCACCCTTTTCTTTTCTTTCTGCTCACCCTTCCATATCAGTTTGTCATACACACAGAAACACCTTACAGAACAGCAAAACAGGGGAGGGGGACGCTGTGAAGTGGAACCAGCAGAAACAATACTTACAGTAACAAACTCTAGACCTGGAACAAGACTTGGTTCTGGCGTTACTTTCCCCCAACCCACAGCAGCAGAATTTGAAACAACTAACAGTAGGAAAATTGAGTCCAGGAGCAGCGAAAAATGGCGAGAAACAGAGGAGAGAAGATGAAGCTTTGTTTCCAGTGCAACTCTGCTCCTTTTTCTGACCGAAAGGATGGGTATGGGCATGGTTCAGTGCTGCAGAATTGGGAGAAGCAATTTACGTTAAAGACCAGCTAAAAAGGGGATGAAAAGGGGCATTTCGGATATTTGCAGAAAGAAGGAAAACGTTCTACGTGGCTACATCAATTTCTCCCTTTGAAAAGTCAACTTCCATGCATATTACAAACTCATGCACATCGGGTCTTACAACTATCTACATTATTTCCTTGCTTGTACACATGAACTGCGAAATAAATTTCTCTTTCACTTTTCATTTCCTGTGTATTGTTCTCAATAGAAACTTTTATATGATTCCATTTATCCACTTGGGGAAGATCAACCTTGTGAACTATGCTTTGTAGATCACATATATATATATATATGATCTTTCTTTTTTGTTAATAGTGAAAGCCACCCGAAAGAAATACATAGCCTAGTGTCATTGATGTGCACTGAGAATTTAGAGCCACAGAGAGAATCCTAGTCATCTTTGACAACAATCCACAGAAAAATTGTTGGGAACTCTTTACGAACCCAAAAAGACAAAGCTTCCTCGAGTATATTTGTCGAGCCATTTTGGGATCTTTTTTCTTGGCAAAATAAAGTTCATTTTCCTAGGTTGTTGGTAGAATGCCTACCAATTTTGTATTAATAAAAAACAATAAGTAACATATAAGTAGCAAAAGAAGATAATTAAAGAAAGAAAGAGAGACCTACTTCAATACTCTCGTTCTAGATGACTTAGTCAATGTAGTGCAACATATGGCACTAAATATTTCTAGATTTGAGGGCATTGATTCAATATGTCATATTAGGCAAGAGAGTCATCTGATAAACTGCAATTTATTAAAAATCAGGTCTAAATGTGTCATATTAGGCAAAAGAGTCATCTGAGAAATAAAAATATGTCATGGTACAGCAGCTACTATCAGCAGCAGGCACAAAATGATTATGTTGTCCAAAGTACATAGTTATGAGAACTTCGAGGTCCATTGAATCTCTCTCAACATGCTTACACACATCGCATCCTGCACTAGTGTATTTGTTATAATTCCTGTTCACAGAAAATGAGCATCATAAATAACTTATCAGAGTTCATACCCAAATATAAAAATTCATTTGAAAGCAAGATAAAGGATGAAAAAATATGAATTAAATATATAATTGTCACCATAGCAAAAATAAAATAAAAGAAGGGGAAGTGTCCTTATATATGACCTGAAGTAAATGCACAGATATCTTAGGAAAAAAGTAGCAAAAAGCATTCCAATATAAAACCACTAACTTCAACAAGGTAGCAGAACCAAGTGATATTTCCTATTTATCTCTTTTTGTTTTTGTGGGAATGAAGGTCTTGACAATTAGGTCATACCAATAGCCAAATCATACTGAGTGGATGTTACATGATTAGAGAATGATTCTTAAATCCTAAATTTACAACCATCTCATGATAATATTGAACAAATTTGTATTGTGGCCCAAACAAAATTTATCTGAGTTATCTTAGACGCTGACTAGTGTTGAGACCTGGAAAGTTGACTAGTGCAGTAGAAGCAGCACCAAAATGTTAGAACAACTGCAATGTAAGTATTCATCCATTGAATTTTCTCAAGTAAGAAAATTAATACTGTAAAATAGAAAAGAAAAAATTATAAAACAATGAAATGAGGATTATTTTATATGCAACACACCCAAACGCTTTCTCTCTTTCTCTCACTTATCAATACACCCATCTACTATAAAGGAAAAGATTTCTTATTTTAATACTTGGAAATGACAAAAAGAAACTTAATCAGAGTCAACATGACTTTTTAAGCTGAAATATAGGCAGTCTTTCGTGCAAAAAAAATCATCAGGGAAAAAGAGCATGGATTTTATCCATATCATGATGAACATAAAAAATCTATTAGCGCAGCATAATAAATTCAATGTAAGATGACAATTTTAAGGAACTATGTCATGCTCCCCATTTATGAGCTAATGTGGCTTGGTTTCATGTTATTAATTTGCATTTTGCAGTTCTTCTATATGAATCTATTTGTCACGATATGATTTCAACTATGTGATTCATTACAAATATCTTTTTCCCAGTTTACAAGAAAACTAGAGCAACACAGAAGAACAGATGAGGTGATCACCTTGGATGAGGATTTCCCTTTGCTACTTTTACCCCATACTTGCACCACCTATAGCCATCATTTAATAGATCAACTTCACTTCTTGTTTTCTCTATGATTTTAAATTCCGTACAGTCGTGTGGGACAAAGATACTTTAGAAGCTCCAACCTTAGTTTCCCTGCAAACCAGGACTTTAGCCTATTTTTTTTAAAGAAGAAAAAGGCAGCTGCATGAAAATGGCTTCATAACATTGTAAACTTGCCTCCTTTTTGGGTTTGGTTCACCATCATCTTCATCTTCTTTTGTAACATTTGCACCTTTTATAGTAAGCCTATCATAGCCATCATCTGCAGGTTTGTCAACACGTAGGGAAGGAGGTTGATATTTCTTATCATCATAATTATATTAATTTTAAAGCAGCTAAAAATATAACAGAATCTCGGGAGATCAACCTACTATATTTGCAAGCTAATCTTGTATTAAACTACAAGGGACTTAAACCAAGAAAACAAATATAGCTAAAGTATACTTGTGTTAAATGCAAAACAGCCATGCATTAGAGCATATATAACAGGGGAAAGAATATCAAATGGTAACGCACAAAGAACGAGGAAGGACCAAAGGAAAGAAAAACCTTGATAACTCATGGTGTTCTCCGTTGACTCTGAAGATTTTGTTGAATTTGAATCCCAATTCATATTATCCTTAGGTTCATCCCAATCTTATGGTTGTTTCTGTATTTTTGGCCATAGGTAGTAATCAGGAAATGTTTTAGGATCCACAAACATGATATTTTCTACATTATTTTCTTGCTTGTATACATGAACTGCAAAATAAATTTCTCTTTCACTTTTCATTTCCCGTGTACTGTTCTCGATGGAAACCTTCATATGATTCCATTTATCCACTTAGGGAAGATCAATCTCACGAATTATGCTTTGTAGATCACATAGATATATATGATGTCTCCTTATTGTTGATAGTAAAAGCCACCCAAAAGAAATACATAGCCTAGTGTCATTGATGTGCACTGAGAATATACAACTGCAGAGAGAATCATGATCATTTTTAACAAGAATCCACAAAAAATAGCTGGAAACTGTTTACGAACCCAAAAAGACACAGAGCTTCCCTAGCTATAGTTGTCAAGCCTTTATGGGATCTTTTTTCTTGGCAAAATGAAGTTTCTTTTACCAGGTTGTTGGTAGAATGCCTGCCATTTATGTATTACAAAAAAATGATAGATAATATGTAAGTAGTAAAAGAAGATAATTAAAGAAAGAAAGAGAGACCTGCTTCAATACTCTGCTTCTAGATGACTCAGTCAACACTGTGCAACATATGGCATTGAATTTTTCTAGGTTTGGTGGCATCCCTACAATATGTTGAAGCTACTTGCAATTATCTAGCAGAAGAAATCTCAAATGGTGACATTCTTTGATGCATGCTGGAAGGGTTGTGAATTTATTAAAACTCAGGTCTAAATGTATCATATTAGGGAAGTAAGAAAGACATGAACCAAGAGAGTCATTTGATAAATTGCAATTTGAGAAATAAAAATATGTTAATTTCAAAGATACTGCTGAGCGGTCTGAGCTTGGTTGTTCTTCACCTTCGCACACCTTAATATATTTCATCCCTTCACAAAAATTTGCCCTTAATGACCAAAGGTTTGGCAACATACAAATGCTAGCTGGTAGCTACTTAAGATGATGACACTCCTCCATGTTTAAGATTTCAAGCCCAATGAGATTGCAAATTGAAAATGGCAATTCTCCTATGGCTATCCTGTCCAAATCAAGTGTTGTCATCTTTTCCATCTTGTCTAATATTTCTAGGAAACTTTGAATATTTGAACAGCCAAAAAGGTTTAAATGTTCAAAAGATGTCAACTTAATGCCAAGTGGCAAAGCCCTCAAGTTTTTACATTGCATGGCACTCAATTTTCTAAGTTTGTCCAAAAATCCAACTGAATCATGCATTTCAATTAAATTCATACAACCATCAAGCCATAATTCTATTAAATTAGAAACTCCTGATAAGTCTGGTATTTGTCTTAGAAATTTACAATTTCTAAAATTCATGCAACTTAAACTCTTGAACTTTTGCAAAACAAAGATGAAATTTTATTTTCTAAAATTAGGCAAAGGAAACAAAAAGAGAAAAAAATGTATTTCTAACAGTATTTATATATGTACCTTATTAAATGGTTGGAGTAATGCACAATAACTATTGGACAAGTCGAGATGGACAAGTTTTGTTGGATGAAAATTAAATGGTAAAAATTCGAAAGGATACCCCTTCCATCCCAATACTCTTAAACTATTTGGGAGACATTTGGGGCGTATAGAAAGACACACATTTCTCATCACAAGCATTTTGAGGTTCTTCATTTTCACAAATGTCTTTCCACTCCATTGTATTTCTTTATTTTTGGGTAAGTCTAGAATTATGACTTCAGTTTCATTAGTTCCCTTTCAAAATGAAAAGCACACAATAAATGTCAAATTTTAGATATATACAAGTCATAAGGCAAGATTGAAAAAATAAAAATAATAACAAAAAGAACAATGTATATTGCTCTTACCGTGTTTTTGATGCTCACTAAAATAATGACACCACAAGTGTACGGGTCGTAAAGTAGTACGTGATAAATCAAGGTCGTTTCCTTAGAGAATCATTATGATTAGTGATTAGGCATTAGAGTTCTTATGTTCATTTTAGTCAAACGAATTAACTTGAAATTGGGTTTTATGAAAATTAATTCAAATGCAATTGAAAATATTGAAAGGTGGATTTTATCGAAATTAAGCAATTAAAGACACTCTAGAGATTCTAATCCCCTTTTTACACAATGTCAATCATCCCTTTTTTGTATTAGTTGGCTTATTGTTAATTTTAGAGTCAAGGGTCTAATTGGGTATAAATGTCTTTCAATTCATTTAACCTTTATATTAACTTGACTCTTTGATGTCTCAAAAGAGTAGTTAATGTTCAGTAACGCTCATCCCTTATCCAGACTACCTAGGGCCCCTAAGTATATTTCTATCTCAAGTGCAAATTAGATTATATCTAATCCTAAATTGTTTAATCAATGGTCTATAAGCAATTCCCTTCTTTCAAAGGTTAATTACTACATCTACAATCAAACTAAAGGAGGCCAATCAATAGAATGAAACTATAATTCGGATTAAACACTAAAATCCTCAATAATCCAACATAATATCAAGGGAGACAGTCTCCAAAAGTTAAAGGTTCATAGAATCCCTAAGGGTTACAAAATTTAGCCACTTATGGCTTGAAATTCACAATCAATCTCAGCAAACATATCAAGAATCATCAACTAGAAGGGAAGATGGAGTAGAAACACCTAATCGGCAGAATAAACGATGGAATCAATGAATTCCCGATCAGAATGGAGCTTCCCCAACACCTCTTGTGCATTTTTCTCCTCTCCTATTCGGCCAGAACTCTCCCTTGTTACTAAATACCGAAGCCCTAACTCTCTCTCCTCCTTTTTTAGCTTGTAAATCAAAGTTGTGCATTTCAGAGGCCGATCTCACTATGGCGAGGAGTGACCCTCGCTATAGTGAGAGTTCATAAGTTCTTAAATTTCTGCTGCGTTCGCTACTTCTACGCTATATAGCGAGTTGTTCCCTGGAATTTCTATGCAACGTAACTTCGCTATTGCGAAGTATCCCTTTCGCTATGGTGAAAGTGCAATCTCGCTACAGCGTACTGTGTTCTCGCTGTGGCGAGAAGACTTGTTCCATCTGCCTTTTCACTTTTTAGCTTCCCTCTCTTATTTTCAACTCTTTCTACAATATGCTACTTTTCTCTGAAAATGAAATCAATCATAAAATGAGGCTCAAGCTAATAAAAATGTTACAATTGAAATACTTTCTTTATTTTGTTTGATTGAATATACTTTTAACCATATTAATCAAGAGAAAAGTACTTTGCCTCCCTAATTTAGTGTCAAATATATTCCTTTTTAATCCTAAATTAGGGGGTTATCAGTTTTCCTGTAAGACATGAAGAATATCCTCATAAAACCATAACCTGTTGCGTTTACCAGGCTCTTTTGGTGATTGTTGCCTAACAATTTCTTTGCCCATGTCTTCTATCATGTCATGCATTGTCACACGATCTTCTTTAATCTTTATGAGAGATTTATCGATCAGCACTCCAATAGCATATTCTGGTTGGATTCCATGCAAACTTAGCAATATATTTATGACATCTTCTAATTTCTCACCTTTGAAGAAACAAGCCAAGTCAAGGAAAATTTCCTTCTTTTCTTCTTCTAAAGCATCATAGCTTAATTTGAGGACTTCCAAAACTTTTTTATTAGGTATTCTTTTATATCTATCTAACGCAGAACTCCATTCATATACTCTTTTACCACATAAGTTAGAGCCAATTACTTCCAAAGCTAATGGAAGGCCACATGAATAAAGTATTACATGATTTGAAATGTCCATGTAACCTGAATCCACATTGTCCTTTTTAAAAGCATTCCAACTAAGCAACTGAAGAGCTTCCTTATCAGTTAATTCCTTCACATCATAAATTCTCTCAATCCCATGACTTCCTAACAACTGTTTATTCCTTGTCGTAATGATGATTCTACTTCCAGAACCAAACCAATCACGTCTTCCAGCTAGTGCTTGTAATTGCTCCAATTTGTCAACATCATCAAGAATTAAAAGAATCTTCTTTCGATGGAGCCTCTGTTCTATTATTGAAATTCCTTTATAGAAATCCCCCAATTTGACATCCTTCTCCCTTACTAATTCACAAAGTAATGTCTCTTGAAGATGTGACAAGCCATGCTTGTTAGAAATTCTTCTAACATCAGAAAGAAAACATAAACCTTCAAAATGATCAGCAATCGAGTTATACACAGCTCTTGCAATTGTTGATTTACCTATTCCACCAGTTCCACAAATTCCTACCATGTTAACTTCCCCATTAGAACAAAGATCTAAAAGTGAGGTTACTTCTTGCACCCGAGACACAAGTCCAACTGGATAATTGGTAACATGTAAAGGAGTACGATTAATCCTAGTAGAGACTTCACAAGTGATCCTTCTAATATACTCTTGTTCTTTTGCAATCCTGCCCATAAGGAGATCACCTTTAGTCAAATTAAAAATATTGATATGCCAGTTTTAGAAATGAAAACTATAACATTCTTCCATTTTCTCACAATAACAACTACTATAATTTCTAATATAAATAATTAAATATGCAAATGTCATAAAATAATAAAAAGTTTAAAACAGTATAATTTTAAATTTAATCACAATTATTAGAAAAATATTATATTCATAATTGATAAATATAACATTTAATATAGACGTATATAGTTATTAAAATAATTACATAATTTAGTAGTTTTATTGTTAATTGAATATAGGCGCCCCGCATATCAAGAATAGAGGGCCTGTTTGAAGACTATTTTTAAAATTAATTTTTGGTTTTTAAAATTATAAGAAAAATATAAAAAATGTTTACTATGATTTTTTGAAGATATATTTTGAAATAACTTTCTTCAAAATTAATTTACAAAATTGTCATAAATACAACAAAAATAGAATCAAACACGTCCATAGTCTTCATTTTCACATATAATTTGTGGAAAGCACAATACTTTTGAGAATTAAACAATACTAATATCATAATTGTATTTCACTGTGTTTTCTCCATTTCGTTAAGAGAATTAAACACTACCCGTGTTTGAGGTGCCAGCCCGACAAAGCCAACTGCTTCAGACAAAGCCCACTTCCACTTTTGCAACTTCTCCTCATTGTCCTCAAATCTTTTATGGAGTTGAGCCAATGCTTTTCCATAACTCCCTCTCTGATATCGGATAAGAGGGCCTGTTTAATTTCTTGTTTTCAGAACAATTTTTTATTTTTAAGAACAAAAATATAAAAAAATTTGTCTAATAATGTATTTTTAACGAAGTATTTTGTAAAACAAAAAAACAGAATTTTGTTTTTGAAAACAGAAAAATCAGAACATTTTTTTGATGTTTTGTAATTTTTGTTTTGCAGAATCAGAAAAAAAACAAAAAATAGTTACTTTTCAAAATAATGATTCAAACGAATTTTTTGATTTTTTTGTTCTTAAAATTTGTTTTAAAAAACATCTGTTTTGAGAATATTAAAACAAAAACAATTTTAAACAAACCCATGTTGACTCTTGCAGAGTCTTTTCTTTTTTAATTTTAAGAAAAAAGTTAGGTTGAAGTTTTTTTTTCTTGAGCTGCAAATTCAAGAAATTTTGTTTAGGTGCATCATCAAGGGTCAAAATTAAATTTATATCCGTAAAATCTACATGCACTATATAAGTGAGATTCACGTATAAATTAAATTTTAATCAATGAGTATATAAATAATATAAATAATATAACGCAAAAGATATATGTAAAAATTACTCCAAATTCAATATTTTAGGATTACGAAATGAAAGTTCTTATTGCCATTTAATTTTCGGAGAATAGCAAATAATTTATAACTCTATTGGGTCCCATCTATTCATAACGCTTATTTAAGTACCAAAATAAATCCCTACAGTTATTTTTTTATGGATGAGGATAAGCATCGTTTGATTAGTATACAATATATTTGCGGCAACAACATGCAAAAGATAAATCACTATAGGTGTTTATTATATATATATATATATATATATAATAAATAGTATCCAAATTGCAAAAGAAAAACTAACAAATAAAACTACCTAAAAGCCAAATTTCTAGTAGATACTAATCTATTTTTCATCAGGATGGAATACTAATTGAAGAACAATTTCATCAAATTTTCTTTTTCAAGAAATGACCAAATTATATAGTTTCTATTCTATTATGAAAACATATATAAATCTCCTTTAAATCTAAAAGTAGAAATAAAATATCCTCGGTGATAATATTTATTTCTTTCATTAAAAATATAAATTATTATATATATATATATATTTCTTAAATCTTTTATTTCACTATTATTTGTCTTGTGTTAAAAAACATTTAAAAAAATTCTGGCCTTTCTTTGCTCATAACAATATTCATGTACTGTATCCACTCCGAAATCGTCTGGTTTATAAAATACTAGTAAAATTTAATAAATAATAAAAGAGATATATTAGCATCTTAAGTATATTTTCCTTCTCAATTGTTCATATGTTTTTTTAATTTATTAAAAAACAGAAAAGCTTTGTCGTATTTCCTTTTAACGGCTTGCCAGAAAGCAATAGGAAGGTGGGGAAAAGTGACGCGGAAAACACGGAGAAAGCGTCGGCAAAAGAAATTTATTTTTGGAATTTACAAAATACTTGTATTTATTATAACATATTTAATATAAATGTTTTTTAAATAAAAGTGTTATTTATTAATTAGTTGAATTTAAGAAATTATTTTATGAATATATTCTTTACTTTTAATAATTCTTTTATCAAAATAATTTTATAATAAAAAAATTAAGTATAACTTTTATATCTTTACTATTAAACTTTTTACTAATAATAATATAATAAATATATGAATTTTATAAGTAAATACATAATTTTATAATTCAGCATTATATGATTAAGTCTTTCATAAAAACTTTTTTTAACTAATATTTTTCCTAAAAAAATCTAATAACAATTATATAATGAACTATACTTAAGTCAATCTATTTTTTTTTACAATATGTTAAATTTAAAAGAATTTATTATTTTATATCGCTCGGGTATACATTTAATATTTGATATATTACATGAATAATATATATATATAAATCTTTTGGCTAAAATAAGTACAATTATAACTTTTTTTATTAAGAAAATAAATATAAAGCATCTTCTGATTTCAAGAAAAAATAAATAAATTTTATCCAAAGCTGAAATTTATGTCTCAGTCGCTTCCGAAAATCCATTCTTCCATTCACCTAATAGCAATTAGTCTAGTAGTTTGAATTAAGAAATTGCAAATGAAAACCTGCACCAAAGGTTATATACTGATCTGACAAATTGCATGAGTTGAGTATTGCTACTTGTGCTTCAATTTCCCTTGCGCTCCCCCTCACCTCTTTTTTACTTAAATAATCAATTGCAAGCTGTATCTTTATTATTCATTACTTAAGTATTGAATAGACATATTTAGAAATATTTAGATAGTAAAATTATTGATATTAACATAAAAAAATTATTATATTATTTATTTAAATAAATAATTTTATTTAAATAATATATTATAGAAGTATAAAATTTTTTAAATAAAATATTAAAAAACTTTTTGAAGAAAAAAATTTGTTACCACCCAGTTCCAAGTCTTAGCTCCACCCCTACTTGTGGTAACTGAAGGTCATGCGAAGAGACTTCCACAATTATTATACAAGTGGGCTGGTTAGTGGGGAACGGTTCTGTGGTTCTGTACAACGCGTTTTCGTGCAAATCGGATTCCTATTCATGTAACACTCCACGAAGCTTCGTCATATTCCCTTTTAATGGCTTCGCAGAAAGAAATAGGGAGGTGGGGAAGCCCTAGATATTTCAGAGCAAAAAATACGCCCAACATATTGGACCTAGAGCGAAAAGAAAGCCCAAGATATTCATAATATCACCAGAGACATAGTATCCAAATTTCAAAAGAAAAGACTAACGAATAACTAAGTTAAAGCCAAATTTCTGGTGAATAACTGAAAGAACAATTCCATCAACTGAATAATATACTGCCATTATTTCAAACTCATTCTCTTCAATTTGAAAAAAGAAAAAAGACAGCATTTGATCACCAGAATATGATTAAGCTTTTCCACAATAAAAGTGGAGCGGAAAACACGGAGAAAGCATTGGCAAAAATGTTTTTATGTTTTTAAAATCGGAATGATTATTTAACAGTTTATTGATTCAATTGTGATCTAACATTGATTCAACTAGTAATAATTAAAAATATTTTTTTAAAAAATTATATATATTAAAATTTTAATATAACAAATAAATTTTAAATAATTGATTACTAATTTAATATTTCTTAAAATATTATAAAAGTTATCTATGATTAAAAGTTAAAGAGTATTTAATATTAAAATTTTTAAATTATATTACGATTCTACTTATCATTAAAAAATAAAAAATAAATAGTCATTTTAACTAAATACCTTGATATTTAAAAGAAATATTATTAAGAAATAGAATATAATAAAGAGCAAATATAAAAAATAGATAAATATGCATATTTTATTTATCTTATATTCTCTCTTTTTCTTAAAAAAAATGTCCCTATATTTCAATACCCTCATCTTTTTTATTATTTATTATTTTTAATTTATTAAATTTATTTAGGATGAATTATTATATTATTTAAAAAAATCTTTTAAAAAAAATTGGTTTGCACCAATTCAATCTAGTTTTGACCGATTCTTGATTAGTTTTTTAGGTGGCCAGTCTTTTGGCTAACTATACTGAACTAGAGATTGATTCTTGATCAAACTAGTCCATTCAATTCAATTTTTAAAACAAACACGGATTCCTATCCATATAACACTCACCAGTAACGACAAGTACATATGCACATGGGACACAAGACGCCAAATTCTGTGTGTACTCATAATGCGCAGGGTATGCATCTTTTACCTCAAACTTAATTTAAATAGTTTAAATTTTATATATATTTTTTCAAATTTTAAATTTTTTTATTGTATAATTATCATAATTATAAGAACAACTTTAGAATAAGGATGTATATACATGGCTGAAGTTAGAGAAGACCATTGTGAAATCCAAATTGGGACTCCTTGAGTGGGTCGAAAATGACAGAGCATACTTAGGTTCATGTTGTATTGAACTGCACTGTAGGCACCTAATGTTTGCCTTTTGTAGAAATAGTTAGAGAAGGATTTTAAAGTCTAAATTTTCATAATAGGTTGTCTATTTCGTGAACTTCAAATCTGGAAAGTTATAAGATTTTTGGAACAAGATAGATCATGAAAATGACCTACTAATTTCACCTAACTTCTGTATGGGACAATTTTGAGCAGATTCGGTAATAAATCTTGTTAAATAGGTAAATGAAGGAATTAATATGCAAAAATTTATGAAAAGGTAGCTAAGACATATAAACTTAGATCTGGATGGTTTTAGAACTTTCTGAATTCGTTTGCTAGGCCAACTAAGTTAGAAATAGTGGCTATTGAGTGCAGCAAGCTCAACTAGAGTAAGGAGCTAGATGGCTTTGGTTAAAAGGTCTTCCATGGGAGTTTTTAAAAAAATTTTCAGTGGCTTATAATTAACATAATAAAGAGGCATTCTACCAATTTTTATGATTTTTGGATGTCATTTGATAGGGGAAAGAAATTTCACAAAAACAGGTTTGAAAGTGTAGAAAAATTGTGGGTATGGTAGCTTTTGTTTCTTCATAATGTGATGCGAAATTGTATGGTAATTAGGAGAATAAAGCTTGAATATATGTGTCTACATATATAAGATGGAAATCCGCTAGATATACCAGAACAAATCTCTTAGGTCTAAGATCTTGTTGACAAGATCTTGGATTTTTAAATTATGAAATTCAAAACCTTGTCGATAGGGTCTTCTGTTAGGAGTATAAGATCCTTCAACATTGTGAGGTATAACCTATATGAAGCATAGGTTTGATACTATATTTCACAAAGAAACATATGGTCCATCTCACTAGTGTTAACACTAAACCTTGATCGCCACAAAACTTCTGATTAGCGCCATTGATGCACACAAGAAACTTGAAGTTGAATGTACAATCCTAGTCCTTCATAATTCCAATAGTGACACACATATTAACAATTTCCGTGAGAACAATAAACGAACCCAAAAAGACACTGATTCTCCCTCTCTATAGTTGTCGAACCATTCTGGGATTCTTTCTCCTCACGAAATAAAATTTCTATCCCCATGCAGGTGGAATGCCTATCAATCACATATTACCAAGGTTTGTTACCAATGTTTAGAATCATTTTCACTTTATTATCCTAATTCAAAAGTAGATATTCTGCTGCCTGAAATTTTCTTTGTTAGCACAACACTATAGCTTTAATTCTATTAAGTCTCAAATAGAAATTTTCAAATTTCACATGATTTTCCCACAATTTTTTCTATTTTCATTTCGTATCTCGAAATTTCAGTTTGATATTTAACATAATTAAACAACTATTTTACTAATGGAACAAAAATATTACAATTTCAACTTCTAAACCACCAGAGCAAATTAAAAAGAACTAAGGAAGTAAATTGTAATTTACCTAGGGAAAAAAAGAGCCATCTGATTCAATAATAAGCTTGAAGACAGCGAACTCAAAAATGTGCAATTCTTAGCCTTGAAAGTTTTTTAAGTTTGGTGGCATCCCTTCAATTTGTCAAAGCTGCTTGCAATAATCTAACAAAAGATCCTTCAGAAAGTGACATTATTTGATGCAAGCTGAAAGGGTTATGAGATTGTTGAATCTTAAGTCTAAATATATCATATTGGGGAAGCAAGAAAGACGTATGGGAAGAGAATCATCTGACAATCTGCACTTAAAGAAACTAAGAACAATGAGCTCACTCTTTCTCGTTCTTCACCACCTCTGGGCTTGTAAAAATATATAAACTCCCTGCATGATTTAGTTGCTAGTATCCAAAGTTTTGGCAGCATAAGAATGCTAGTTGGTAGCTACTTAAGACTTGTGCACTCCACCACATCTAAGATTTTGACCTAGTAAGATTGCAAATTGAAAATGGAAGTTCCTCTATGGCTGTCATAGGCAAGCAAAGTTTTGTCATCTTTTCCATCTTGTCTAATATTCCTAGGAAAGTTTGAAGACTTGAGCATCCTGGCGAAGATGTCAACTTAATGCCATGTGGAAAAGTTTTGAACTTGGTGCATTGTTCGGCACTCAGTCTTCAAAGTCTTTCAGTCACGCACGGGTAATCGTCAAGACAGGGTTTTGCTAACTTTAAAATTCTAGAGAGGTCTGGTACTTGCCTAAGGAATTTACAATTGCTAACGTTCATTCAACTTAAACTCTCAAACTTCTGCAGAACAAAGATTAGATAAATTGTGTTAAAATTCTTTTGAGGAAAGGAAACGAAAAAGTAGCTATAACAGTAGTTGTTATACTTGCCTTTATTAGTGGTTTGAGTAGTACACAGGAACTATTGGATAGGTTCAGATGGACGAGTTCTTCTGAAAGAATATTAAATGGTAAGATATTTGAAGGATATTCTAATCCATTCTAACATTTTGAAACTATTTGGGAGATTAAGGGGGCCTCTAGAAAAATAGACATTTCTGACGATGAGCATTTTGAGGTTCTTCATTTTTGTAAAACCCGACGTGCATGAACCGACGTGCATGAATTTGTTATATATATAAGGGGAAGTTGACTTTTCAAAGGGAGAGATTAAGCTGCCACGTGAGGATTTTCTTTCTCCTTCTGCAATATCCGAAATGCCCCTCCTCATCCCCCTTTTAGCTGGTCTTTAACGTAAATTGCTTCTCTCAAATTCCTGCAGCGCCGAAACCATACCCATCCCCATCCCTTCGATCAGAAAAAGGAGCAGAGTTGGTTGGAAACTGAATTTCATCTTCTTCCCTCTGCTGAGTGCCCTGTTCGCTGGTTCTGGCTTCATTTTCTTGCTGCTGCCATTATCTTCTGGTTTTGTTAAGTGTGCTGCTGTTGTTAGTGATTTAACGCTAGAAATACATCCTCTTCCAAGCTTTGAGTTTCTGCCGTAAGTGTGTAAGTTTTGGTTCCAATTGTACAGCAATCCCCTCCCCTGTTTTGCTTGTTCTGTAATGTGCTTCTGGGTGTGTGGCCAGCTGATGGAAGGGTGTGTAGATAAAGGGGGTGCAAGGGGATATATATATATAGATAAATCTATAACTATGTATATGTGTGTTGTATGGATATGGAAGGCATGAATGGAGGAGAGAAGGGTGGATTTATCCATGCCGGGGCGAAAATGGAGAGGTCTAATGGGAGTCATCGAGAAAGCAATTCGCCGCTGCGAATTAAGGAATTAGCCGCGGCTAACATTTCCAGAGAGGAATTGGCCGCGGCGGAAGGAGGTATTGGCCGCGGCTAATATCGAGAGCATGAGCGAGGAAGCTCCAGGAGGCTTCTTCACCGCGGTGCCATGTATGTTGGCCGCGGCGAATGTCCAACTCGCCGCGGCGAAATTAGTGTTATAGAAGGGGGTTAAACAGAGAAGAATTGGCCGCAGCTAAGAGGTTTTTGGCCGCGGCTAATATGCCGAAAATACCTGTAACACCTAAGAAACCTTAGTTTTCATATGTTAATCTAGGGGAATGAAGAATAGACATTAATGTTAGGTAGGCTAAGTTAATGAGACAATTCTTCTGGTTATTCACACTCTAAAATCTGGTGAACGGGTATTGTAGGGTACTCAGGCGATTGAGTTAGAGCTGAGGACTGGGCAGGGAATGTTGATATCATCCTAGGAGGTGAGTAAATAATGCAGAACGTGAGTAACTCCTATTTCTTATTTTATTACTAAGTTTCCTTGCAGTGTTCTAATGCTGGGATAAATGTTTTGTTATATGCATATTACTAAAAATTCATTTAAACATGAAATTTTTCAAATGGATGTTTGTTGAGTTATTTGGAAACTTTGATATCGAACTGATATGGAAGGTACTCTATTTGAAATGTGATTTGAGAAACGTATCAATTCTAAGAAGTTATCTGTTCAGAACTCTGTAGCTAACAGCAGTAGTTGTTAGCCTTGGTGCACCATGATCTGAACCTCAGCTAGCAGGGGTTTTGCTAGCCCCGTGTGGGTAGCTACCACATGTGGAGTTATGTATTTCGCAAGCAAAGTGCTTTGCGTCTGTGGTTATTTTCCCCGCAAGCTGTGTGCTCTGCGTCTGTTTTTAATTTGGTTCTGCTTAGACACTTCTGATGCATTTTAAGAGACGATCTACATAAGGTTTGATTTGTGCATGATGAATATATAAGATTTTAAGGGTCGGCATTATTTATTCACTGAGTTTCAAACTCAGTCTTTCTTAAATCTATTTTTTTTTCAGAGAGCGTTGAAGACCCTAACCTACCCTGAGCTGCTGACTAGCTGTAGATCTCCTGCTTTATTTCTTTTGGCGAGCCCACAATTGTTCATGTGGGTGCATTTTGTTTTATGCTGGTCATTTAATTGACTTTGAACAATGTAAAAATGTGCTCCACTGAATCATAGTTAGGATATTCCTACTCCCTAGATGTCTATGTTTTGATATATTTTGGGTGTATTATTAAATTGACTGATTGTAGAAATATCGGGAGGTCCAAATTATAGAGGGGACTTTGCCGAAATTTCTACAAAAGTCAGAAATGATACTCTAAGTTATGGTAGGAGAAATTGCTATCTGTTGTGCCAACATACTAAATCTGTGGGTTGTGACAATTTTCTTGAATGCCTTTCCTCCCCATTGTACTTCTTTGTGTTTGGGCAAGTCCAACATTGTAACTACAGATTTATCAGTGCCCTCTGAAATGAAAAACATACAATAAATATATAAGAAATCAGAATATTGATGTATGTATATTGAGAAAGGTATAATTACAAGTCATTATGCAGGTTTTTGTGCCATTAATTATTATCCTTCTATCTTAAGATTTAATGTAAGTTTTCCTTTTGTGCTCTGCTCTTATGTATATAAACCCTTTCAAAAGAGCTAAATGGAAGACCAAGAAATTCAAAAAAGCAAAAATAATTATAAATAAATAAATAAATTTGCATAGTTTTCTTACATACTGTCCTTTCTTATATATAAACTCAGCCATCAATATTGCACACAATCCATTGCAACATGACTATAAACACATTAAAGTAAATAGACATTTCATTAAAGAAAAGTTGGATAGTGACCTAATATGTACTCCATTTATATCCATCGGCAATCAACTCACAAACGTACATCATGTACTCATCACACGAATGTCCAGTGCCTTTTTTTTTTTTTGGGAGATTAACTGGCAAACTTGGAATGGATAATATCATTCATTAGCTTGAGAGACTGAGAAAATCTCGTGACATTGACAGTGTAGTTATCGTGTAAATGTCATAATCTCTATCATTAGGGAGTGATATAATATCCTAATCTTACTTTTGGGCTTTAGTTATGGTAATTCCTGATTTTTAGGGATTAGCTTTTGATTCATTGCTGTATATATCATAGGTTAACATGTTTCATCAAAGCATGAATTGAAATTGACCTTCTGTCAATATAAAGATGACAAAGTTAAACAATACTCAAACTATATTTAATTCCGTTCCGTATATTGTCAATGAACAAAGTACAAAGTTGGACCGCGTTGAAGATGAACAAAGCAGAAGCATAAATATATCATGGAAAAGGAATACATGCTTGTTCAACAATATTGTAAAAGTAAAGTTTATAACCAAAAAATGTTTTATTTGTAAGTTTTCCGTTGTATATAATAACAAGAAGCTTTGACATGAAATTAAAGATGACCTTCCGAAGTATCCTATGGTTAGAGGAGTTTAGGATATAAAAGCAGGCTCGGAAGCAGAGCTTCTGGGTTAGAACAACAAAACTAGAAGGATTAAAACTTTTGAGTACATCCTCTACTAGCATCAAGGATGTTATCATGCACATCTCTGCTTGATTCTAACTTGTCTACGCTAATGTCTAATGCATCATCATCACCTTCCTTATGTGAAAAGTCAAGAACTATTTTTGCAGGATTATTCAATGAATCTGAATTTTAGGAGGTCATAATCTGAAGTTTAACATCAGAACGGGGCACCAGCCTTCTGGGGGCTGACAGTGCAAGAGGCTCTGTCATTAAGATATCAATGGGCGAGGCAATCTTGACATCAGGGCATTCATAACTAACACAACCAACATACTTTAGAAAGCAAATCAGACGTGCAGGTGTATTAATATCACTTTTCACATCCTTCGTTATCCAAGCAACTAGACTAATGAAATGACACAACAGTTTGATTAGCTAAAAAGCATGGGACTTTTCTGTCGCTTCCACAACATTCTTCTTTGAGTAATTCCTTTTAAGAGAATATGGATGAGATTCCTCCAATAACTATTGATTTTAATTGGAAGTTGATGATGAGAACATTTTTGAAGGTTCTACATGCAAATCCTTACAAATTAATCAAGCAATTAGTTCTTTGTTAGAAAGGATTCTGCAGTGTAGCTTCCGTAATATCAGTACCCTCGTCCAGAAAATGAAGTTATGAACCATGTCAAAAAGGATTCATTTTTAATCAATAACATGTCAAAATTTATTATGCCAAAAAAAAAAACAAAATTTTTGCAGAAGGAATAGTGCCAGTGTGCAGATAATAAACTTCCACAAGGTATCTTCACCTTCCAAATGGAAATCAAACTCAAAACACAATATAGGGAAGGGTAATCTAAATACCAGCAGAGCCATTGTCTTCTGTTTTACACGTCCATTACCCACAAAATCAAAGTAGCAGAACTCTCTAAGTTTGCACCTAAAACCTAGGACTCTCAGCATTCAAACTGATCATTTATATCAGAGCAAATAAGTACAAGCTCTAGAATGATCCCATACTATTTTTAAGATTGTCATAACAGTTCTAGATACAAAATAACAAACAAACAAATAAAATTTGAAGTGATACCTCAGTGCCGAAGTCAATTAGCCTCAAACCAAAGAGCTGCTGAAGACCCAGATGAGTAGACTCACTAGAGTGTCCTTGCACAACATAATATATCAAGGTGATCTTCAGATCAGGCTTGTTACATGAGGTTTTATGGTCATGTACATTGACCTTGTCTATATGATGGCTTCAGGAAGAATACACTTTATATGCACAAGATTCATTTACGCCAATTAACGAAACTGGTTATTTCATCCATAAAAGTTAGAAATGAAATTTGAAGTAGAAATATAGGCAAGGATAGAACCTTACAACGAGATCTATAATCTATCTCAGGGACATTAAAAAGTAAAACCAAACCAGCACAAGACAAGAAGTATAATTGAAAGAGGAGCACAAGTTTCAATTACCTTTCAGCGAGATACAACCTGGGTGCAAATTGTAAAACCCGACGTGCATGAAACCAACGTGCATGAATTTGTTATACATGTGGGAAGGTTGACTCTTCAAAGGGAGATTGAGCTGCCACATATAAATTTTTCTTCCTCCTTCTGCAATATCCGAAATGCCCCTTCTCATCCCTCTTTTTAGCTGGTCTTTAACGTAAATTGCTTCTCCCAATTCTGCAGCACTAAACCATGCCCATAACCATCTTTTTGGTCAGAAAAAGGAGCAGAGTTGCACTGGAAACAAAGCTTCATCTTCTCTCCTCTGTTTCTCGCCATTTTTCGCTGCTCCTGGACTCAATTTTCCTGCTGTTAGTTGTTTCAAATTCTGCTGCTGTGGGTTGGGGGAAAGTAACGCCAGAACCAAGTCTTGTATGCCAGAACCAAGTCTTGTTCTAGGTCTAGAGTTTGTTGCTGTAAGTATTGTTTCTGCTGGTTCCACTTCACAGAGTCCCCCTCCCCTGTTTTGCTGTTCTGTAAGGTGTTTCTATGTATATGACAAACTGATATGGGAGGGTGAGCAGAAAGAAAAGAAAAAGGGTGCAAGGAGATGAGTTGGTTAGAGCAAATGGATTCCCCTTAAGCTTCAAAGTATTACCACCTTCCTTCTTTCAGATTATGCTCTCTCTCTTATCTCTCTCTCATCCCTCTCTCATTCTTCGCTATGGCGAGGTGCAGCCTTCGCTACGGCGAGATCGCGTCAGTTCCCTTCGCTATGATGAGATTTACCACTCGCTATGGCGAGATCGCGTTAGTTCCAGACTTCACTTTCGCTATAGCGCACGCTACAGCGAGCAACTCCCTGGTTTTTGTATGGGCTGCTGCCAGCACTCGCTATAGCTAGAATCGCCTTCACTGTTGCGAACTAGCTCTCTCGCAGTAGCGAGACCATTTCTCGCTGTTGCGAGAGGACTTGGCAAAATTTCTGGACTTCGAAATTTCCAGCTTTCACTTTCTTTTCCTTTTCCCTTTTTCCCGGTTGTTACATATAATGAAGAATAGACATTAATGTTAGATAGGCTAAGTTAATGAGACAATTTTGCTAGTTATTCACACTCAAAAATCTGGTGATGGGTATTGTAGGGTACTCGGGAGATTGAGTTAGAGCTGAGGACTGGGCAGGGAATATTGATATCATCCTAGGAGGTGAGTAAGTAATGCGGACTGTGAGTAAACCCTATTTCTCATTTATTACTAAGTTTTCTTGCAGTGTTCTAACGTTTGGATAAATGTTTTGTTATATGCATATTACTGAAAACTAATTTAAACATGAGATTTTGCAAATTGATGCCTGTGGAGTAATTTGGCAACTTTGATATTAAACTGATATGGAAGGTACTCTGTCTGAAATGTGATTTGAGAAACGTAGTTATCTACTCAGAACTCTGTAGCTAACAGCAGTAGTTGTTAGCCTTGGTGCACCATGATCTGAACCTCAGCTAGCAGGGGTTTTGCTAGCCCCGTGTGGGTAGCTA
The DNA here is from genome assembly GCA_032878935.1 of Erythrophleum fordii. Lineage (NCBI taxonomy): Eukaryota > Viridiplantae > Streptophyta > Magnoliopsida > Fabales > Fabaceae > Erythrophleum > Erythrophleum fordii. The sequence goes on along the minus strand of JAVQMF010000049.1, from coordinate 3,801,182 downwards.
CCACATGTGGAGTTATGTATTTCGCAAGCAAAGTGCTTTGCGTCTGTGGTTATTTTCCCCGCAAGCTGTGTGCTCTGCGTCTGTTTTTAATTTGGTTCTGCTTAGATACTTCTGATGCATTTTTTTTGAAAACGACCTGCTTGAGGCTTGTTTTGCGCATGATGAATATATACATATATATACATATAGATATTTTACGGGCCTTACCCTTAAGATTTTAAGGGTCGGCGTTATTTATTCACTGAGTTTCAAACTCACTCTTTCTTAAATTTATTTTTCAGAGAGCGTTGAAGACCCTAGCCTACCCTGAGCTGCCGACTAGTTGTAGATCTCCTGCAAATTCTTTTGGCAAGCCCACAATTGTTCATGTGGGTGTATTTTGTGTTATGAATTTGTTTTGTTCTAAACAATATAGAATGTGGCTCCACTAAATCATAGTTAGGATATCCCCACTCCCTAGATGTCTATATTTTGATATATTTTGGGATGTATTGTTGAATTGACTGGTTGTAGAAATATCGGGAGGTCCAAATTATAGAGGGGACTCTGCCGAAATTTCTACAAAAGTCAGAGATAATACTCTTGGTAATGGTAAGGAGATTTGTTATCTTTTGTTCCAACATACTAAATCTGTGGGTTGTGACACAAATGTTTTGAGAAGATGGAAATAATCAGATGACATCAAGCAGCAGCTTTTATTTTGATCCAAACAAGAGTTAAGCTAGCTGGTTTATTGTTTTAAAAAATTTGCAATAAACCAATAAAAAAATATGGCTATGTTACAAGGGAGAATCATGACCTTATTTATATTAATTTAAACTGTTTCTCACCGTAAGTTAAATTATTTTAGGTACCAAGAAAGCTAACTGGTTAATTGATTCAATCAGTGGAACCATGAGATTTGATGCTAGAGTAGATGTATCAAAATTCTAAGGTTTATGATAACAGGGTAAAGTGAATTTAGTCATTTACGAACCGTAGAAAAGCCTAGGCTGGTTCCTACATTCATTTGAGATGAAAGAAGCTGCGAATAATAATTGGTCCAGAACCTTGAATTTGATTTTACCTAGATCGTCGTAGTCCCTTATCCATTGAGTGGATTCCATTGAAATTTCTAATATTAGTGACCTCATTTCTACCAAGACCTCCATTTGCAGATAAATTACAGAGGTAATCTAAGGTGGTTTTCATGGTGCTGTGGTGTCCCAGATACAACAGAAAAGAAAAAATTTTGGACAGTAAGTCTTTCACTGTTTTCAATACTTTGTGTCTCTCTACTTGGTCTACTGTTGGGGAAAGGTGAAAGAATAGAGCGCTCAGCATCTAGAGAAGCATAAAATGCTTCCGTTTTTATATCATCCCGAGATCATTCATGTTGATTTCCCGGATATCCATCAATGGTATTGTTATCACTAAAGAATAATAATTTAGTTGAGGTTGGGACTAATTAACTAGTCGAGATTGCAGTTCACACTGGCTTTCTAACCGAGATTATATTTTGTCACGGTTTAATAAACCGTAGTTGAATTGCAATTTTTTTTGGGTACTGTATCTATCTCAAATTCATTTCTAATCCATTACAAATCTGTCTCAAAATAAAATTTTCTTTTTTCAAATTCAACTCAAATGTACATGATTATTTAATTATCCAATAACATATATAATGAGTGCACAACTTTGTGAAAATTATATATACAAGCAACAAACAAAGTAGTCATAATTTAAATTAGATATGAATAATGCGTCATCATAGTAATAAAAATAATAAAAATCACAATAAAATATATGTCATTAAGGTAGTAATCTAAATATTCAAAAAAAAAAATTCATCCTAATGAGTTTGGTGGAGGGATTCTACGACTGCACATCCTCATCTATGGCTCGTTCTTTATCAATAGGGTTTAGATGGATACGAACCCTACAAATACATTAAAATCATGTAATAGGTTAGTATATGATTATATTAATGATTCAATATAAACTTATACTTTTTATTCATAAATGAGATTACTTAAACTTACAATCCATAGATTTGTGTGTATATACTATTGAGATTACTGGTGCTCAAGTTTCCTTACGCCACATCAAATATTATACCAAAGGGAGCACATCATCATAATTCCAGCAAAAATCTTACACAAAACAAAAGTGTGGTAGCAAAACATGTCTAGAATACATTCCAAGTTATCATAAAATATCAAATCTCATAAGCAAAGACAAGCCTAGAATTTTCATTTGAGACTTCAGCGTATAATTCAAAATTTCCTCTAAAGGATTAAATATACCAATGAGAACTTTTACCAAAGATTCCAGCAACTCTGAACTTTCCATGGCAAGTCTTACCTTTAGTTCACGGATTATCTCTAAGCAAACAGCCTCTAGATGAAGAACAGAACAGCCACCATTTTCAATGTAGATTAAGAACCATATATATAGCATGTCCCAAACATTGATTTTAGCTTTCCATACTAAAAAAATCATCCCAGTATTAGAGCCAGCCCACTAGTATAAATGGAACAATAAAAATGAAATTTCAACTTCTTTCACACGTAATTATTTAATGTAACATATGGCCAAGCATTGCTTCAAATTCCACTGTGAAATCGAATCTAGTAAGCAACATGGGAAAACATATATGTGTGTGTGCACGCACAGATATATATTAATCTTTCTAAGTGTCCGATGTATGTTTAAATGTTATCAAATATTGTCCAAACATGTTCAGGCTATATACCAACATGTAGAAGATTAATTTAGGTATTTTTAGAGCAAAAAGAATCATCCAAAATTGACACACACCACCATGCACTGTCCAAAGGTTCTTTAAAAAAAAAAAAAAAGAGGATAGGACACCACATGTGCTTAAGGTGTCACATGCATGCCACACATTGCCTTCCAAGGTGTCTCTAGCGACACCACCCACACAATTGGGTTCATCTTGTCTTCATCTCTCCATTGGTGTGCTGATGTGGCCCAATCTTGGTAGGGGTAAACCACGCACAACACTCTTAGAAGTGGTTCTCCCACTTCATCTTCTTCTATAGACTTGGAAATTTTTCAAAAGTTCTTGAAATTTGTGTTCAAGTAGCCAATTTTAAGGTTTTATATCTCACTTATTTTTCATTTAATTTGAACAAAATTAATAGTATTGGAAAACTTGTTCAACAAACTTTCTAATCATACATGGTTTGCATTGAATGGTGGTTTGTGATGAGAGTCTTGCCCTAGAAAGTGGGTTGTTAGTCATGTTTTATCTGAATCTTAAAGTTGTGATTTCTCTTTAATGGATGATCCAAATTTTCAAATTTTAACCATACATTACTCTCTATATAGGCTTCCAATAATGTGAATTTGCTAGCCTAAAATGATAGCTAGAATATCTTGTCATTAAAGGGTCTCTTAGGTTAAAAAATTAACATACCGATAATTCTCATATTCTTTTTGCAATTCCATAATATTAGACACAAAAAAATGCACATATAACATAGGGAATAGAGAAGTTGAGCCAATTAGACTCTAATATCAATGAAAGGATTTAGGGTACTTACTTATGCAATGGAATAACCATGTTAAAAACTCTATCCCATATGATTTGAACCATGACCACTAGAGGAACTATAACCATTTGTTCATGGCAGATTAACTTTAGTCTGAAGAGAGATGTAGAAAATGCACAGAGAGAACTCTTTTCTCTATTATATGTCTTTCTTCTATGTTTTTCTTCTCTTAAAGAAAAAGTACATTATTATTTTCATGAGAAGAAAATATATATTCAAAAAACTTTCACCATCAGTTTTTCCTTTTGTCTAACTAACAACCTAATTTGAAATTTAATTTAATTAATCTAATTAATTACCAATGAAATAATTTATTAGGTTTGAGTTATTAGATTATAGGTCAACTTATCATAAACAAACCAATATTCCAACATTGTGAATAGGACAAATAGGGGTTGTAGCACACTTCCTCTTGTATAATGCTTCCTTTTCGGCTAAGGCACTAGAGGTAGCTCTCCACATGAAATATTTAACCTTTGAAAGAACATTTAGCTTCCAAATAAAATATTACAACTCATTTGGAGGATGGTAAGAATAACTAGGACCAAAGGAAACCTTATTGCTAAAAGCTTTTTTTGCAACCACATACCTTAACATTGTACTCGCCATTTTTAGTCCTAGTCCATCTCAATTTATGTTCTTTTCCAATTGAAGACATTGATATTTTCAAAGTCCTTTCCTTTTTCACATAAAAAATTTTATTAGATATTGAAGACAAATCCTAACTATCATTTCTAATTAGATCAATCAGCATTCTATCATCTTCTCTTCTACTATTCATCCCATGATTAATATAATGACCCTTGAGATTTGGCATTCATTTCTCTCCCCAAACATTCATAGATCTTCATCACCAATTTGCCAACATAACTCCTTCACTAATAGACCTCTACCCTTTAATAAACTTAACCAAGCCCATGAGGCTATATGTCCTTTCTTAGCATTAAAAAACCTTGAATTAGGAAAATAAATTCCTTTTAACACCTTAGCCTAGAGGTCATCAAGATTTTAAATTAATCTCCAAGCATTCTTAGCTAATAAGGCCAAATTAAAATTTGAGAATTCTCTAAAACCCAAACCTTTGTCCCTCTTTGCCTTAATAAAAGAGCACCATGTTTTCCAATAAATTTTTCCTTGTTCCTTTCTTTGACCCCACCTTTCCTATTATTATAGCTAATTTACAAGAATTCTTTAATTTCCTAGTCTTATGAGATAGTGTCAATGATACCAAACAATAGGAGAAAAGAGAATATTAAGTGTATTATCATATAACAACCACTAAATACAAAATAATTCCTTACTTATAACCTATAAGAATTAACCTAATAATGGAGTCAATTATTCAAACCAAGTCTTACTAACTTAACTACCTTCTAGCAGCTATACTAGCTACTTTACATCTTCTTATTCTTATTAACATGTAACATTCCTTCCCTACCATACAAAAGAATCCTTTTCCTCAAGGATTAATGGTAGGAATAGGAGCACTAGTGAGGAAATTAGGAAATTGTTGTTGCAAGGCAGGGAGATCTTCTCATATGGCATCTTTTACATTAATGTGCTTCCATTGAACTAACACTCAAGTCATAAGCAAGTTTCCCTTTTGAATCACCTTTTTACCAATGATTTCTTTAAGCTCCAAAGTACACTAGCGATGTTCATCAACTGAGGGTAGTATAGAATTGATAAGCAAGTTAGTTCCCACATATTTCTTTAGTCGTGAAAAAAATAGGGTCATTTATGAAACTTTTTGGCAACTATAGCTCATAAGCAAACTTCTCTATCTTCTTTGTAATCAAATAAGGCCCACAATAATATGCAACCAACTTATGGAGGGAGGAATTATTGATAAGATTCCTCCTGAATGGAGGCAACTTCAAATAAACCCATTCACCTACTGTATATTCCCTCTCTATTATATTCTTGCTGATCTACTATACCATTTGATTATGTGCCTTGTGCAAGTTTTGTTTCAATAGCTAAATAGTGTTTTCCCTTCACAAGAAACTTCTATCCACAACTTCATTAGAAGAGTCTCTAGCTAAGTAAGGTAAATGGTTAGGTGGAGTCTTCCATACACTACCTAAAATTGGACATCCCAATGGAGGAATGGTATGTGGTGTTATACCAAAACTTGGCTAAAGGCAACTATTTTGCCTATTGCTTGGGAAAGTCAACCATCATACACCGTAAGTAACACTCCAAACACCTATTTCATACTTTAGTTTACCTATTCATTTCTAGGTGATATACTAAAGAATAAGCTAGCTTAACCCCATATAAACAAAAATGCTCCTTCCAAAATTTCCTATAAAAGGTAAAGTCCCTATCTATGACTATAGTTTTAGAAAACTCATGTAATTTCACTATACGATCCATGAACAACTGTACTACATCCACAGTTGTGCAAGGGTATTCAATAGTTAAAAAGTAAGTTGCCTTTATCAACATATTTACAACTACTAAAACCATTGACTTGATATAGGATTTAGGCAATCCACCAATAAAGTCCATAGGTAACTCAGTCCATGCATGTTTTGGTCTAAGCAATGGTAGGAGTAAACCTAGAGTGGACACATTTTTTAGCCTTGTATTGTTGGCAAGTGGCACAACATCTAACAAAATTTTTGACATCTTTCTCTAAACCTTTCCAATAAAACACAAAAGCAATCCTCTTATAAGTGGGTGTCAAACCCGAGTGGATGAAAAATTATAAGAGTTTAGCCCATATATACTTAAGTCTAAATGTAAGATCATGTTGTAGCTTTTTAATGAAAGTTAGTAGCTTATCATATGTAGCCTAAGATTGTTAGACTTGCCTAATTAAATCTATAGTGATAGTTGTAATTGCTACACATGAAAACCTCTGCCTTTACTAGATGTTCTCATCAGGGAAAAGCATTTGCTACACCATCATCCTCCCTCCATCAATATACAACTTCATAGTTAAGCCCTGATATCTTATGCACCAATTCATAGTGTTTTAAGGATATTGACTTTTGTTCCAACAAGTATTTAAGTAGCAAATGATTTGTTTTAATGAGGAACTTCTACCCTTAAAGGTATAATTTCCATTGTTTCACCACAAAGACAATGGCAATAAGTTCCTTTTCATAAGTTGATAGGTTCTCCTAGGTAGGCCATCCCTTATACCCACATTAAGGCATCTGCTTCAATTGCAAACTAGTTTTAAAAGTTAGGCAATGGTAAAACTAGAGTGCGGTCATGGCTAGCTTGAGTGCTTGGAGGGCTTTTTCAACTTTTTTATTCCACACAAAGTTGTCATTTTTCTTCAGTAGATCATTAAGAGACTTGCTCAAACTCTCATAATTCTTGAGAAACCTTCTATAATAGCCCGTAAGGTCAAGAAAACCCCTTAAAGCTTTAAGAGAAGTTAAAGTAAGATATGAAGCCATCGCCTTTATCTTCTTTGAGTTAGCTTCAACACCTTTTACTAAAATAAGATGCCCTAAATAATCCACTTAAGTGGCTCCAAAGGTGCATTTGCTCTTCTTAGTAAATAATGTATACTATCGTAGTGTCTCTAAAGTAATCCTTAAATGCTACAAGTGAGTCTATCAATCTCTACAATACACTAAAATATCATCAAAAAACACCAATCTAAATTTACGTAAAAAAGGTTTGCAAATAGATTTCATTAGATCTTGGAAGATAGTCAAAGCATTAAAGAGCCCAAATGGTATCACCAAGAACTTGTAGAGCCCTTCATAAGTTTGGAAGGCTGTTTTATGAATATCTTCATCTTTTATCCAAATTTGGCGATACCCCACCCTCAAGTCCAACTTAGAGAAAAAATAAGTTCTATAAAATTCATCAAGCAACTCTTCTATAATAAGTATGGGGAATTTGTTCTTTACTATTTGTTCATTGAGCCTTCTATAATCTATGTAAAAATACTATGACTCATCCTTTTTTTAACCAACACCACCGAAAGGGCGAAGGCATTGCTACTATTCCTTATAACACCATTTGTTAGCATTTGGTGTACCTAATTCTCAATTTATGTTTTTTTTTAATATGACCATACCTATATGGTTTAGAACTTATGGGTAGGCATTCATTCCAATAGATGGGGTGATAAAATACTCTAGAGGCTGGGAAGGAGTTAGGCTCTTGAAAAATGTCTTCAAATTTTGTAAGTAATGCTTCCAGCTATTGCTTTTAAGCTGCCTTTGTAACAACTGGGAAAAAGGGAAAAGAAAAAGAAAGTGAAAGACTGGAAAAATTCGAAATCTGAAAATTTTGTTAAGTCTCCTCGCAATAGCGAGAAATGGTCTTGCTACAGCGAGAGTGCCTTCTCGCCATAGCGAACGTGATTCTAGCTATAGCGAGTATGGGCAGCAGTCCATACAGAAACCAGGAAGTAGCTCGCTGTAGCGTGCGCCATAGCAAAAGTGAGGTCTGGAACTAACGCGAGTTCGCCATAGCGAAGGTCAAATCTCGTCATAGCGAAGGGAACTGATACGAGCTCACCATAGCGAAGGTTACACCTCACCATAGCGAAGCCAGATAACACGAGCTCGCTATAGCGAAGGTTAATTTTCACCGTAGCGAGGGTCAGTCCGGAAGAGAGTAAAAGGCGAGAATTAGACTTCATTAAATGCTCAAACTTATTTCTTCTGTCATTTCTACCCTAGACTTCGACCCAAGGAGAGAAAAGAGGCGTGGAGAGTGAGAGAGACCAAGAGAAGGAAGAAGAGCAAGAGAAAGGTAAGCAAGTTTCTCCCATTTCTCCTTAGAATCTGATTTTCCTCTCCTTGCCCTCTCTTTTTACGATTTTGTTTGTGAAAATCGTTGGATTTTGGGCATGGGTCAGAAGAGGGAAAGTGGAAAACACCTTTGAATCTTTGTGTTTTCTTTGGAAATGTTGTTTCCACTACCATGGGAGCTTGAGAGAGAGAAAGAGTTAATGGCATTCTAGAGAGAGAGAGAGAACTCTAGGTTCTAGTATGTTAGGAGAGTTTGATCTGAAAGATTACATTCTAAGAGAGTAATTGCATGCTTTTGTGTGTCTAGGCTCAAGAGAAACACCTCCACCAAGTTGTGAGTGTGAACCTAAGAAGGGAGAAGAGAAATTGAAAGGGAAGGCTTGTGTTGGCTGATAAGGTAGCTCTCTTTCCACTCTTTCTTGTTGCATTCTTGGTTGTAATAGTCATTATATGTTTATGTATATACTTGATGTGTGAAATATGCCATATGTTATTGCCATGATGCATTGTTAACAATATGCTTGTGTGATGGATTGTGAGAATTGCTCGGGTGAGGTAGTGCCGAAAGTCCCTTGAGATGGGTGAGGTGAAACTGAAAGTCCCTTGAGATTAGGTGAGACAAGGCCAAAAGTCTCAACCGAGTGAGGCCGAGTCAAAAGTCCCTAAACTCAGGTGAGGCTATCCAAAAGTCTCTAAACTCGGGTGAGGCTAGACCAAAAGTCCCTGGAGCCCATTTTTGGCATTGTTGTGATTTCCTTAGCATGTACACCGTGTGTTGGATGTTTGAGAATGGCTAAATTCTTATTCACATGCTTTGACTTGTTATATGCCTTGATTGTTTACTTGAATGAGTGCATGAGCTACTGAGATTCCCTGAATCTCACCCCTTCCCCTCCCAACTTAACATGCTAGGTGGAGCACAAGGAGAAGCAAGTGCACACCAAGGAGCCTAGGAGTATGCTTAGTTAAATATTACTTTATTTTGATGTAATTTTGATGTAAAGAGGTGCAAAATAAATGTGCACCTTCTATTTTTGAGATGTACATGTTGTAGCAAGTGTAAAAGTATGAAAAGATGATGTATAAACTATGTTGATAGTCAAATCAATGGAAATGAGGGTTTTGCCCCTTTTGATGAATGAATGTGATAGTGTATATTTGGCCGTAGTATAGTGAATTTGGAATGTATGTTGATTTGGACCACTTGGACATGTTATATAGACTATTGTTATGCTTTTAAACTTGTCCATGAGTGGCTAGAATGTGTGAGAGGCCATTTGGACCAATTTTGGACCTCTTGGGTGCCAAAACCGGTATTTTTGAGAGCTCCGTCAAAGTATGACCGGATGAGCTCCTCTTGCCATGAAATTTGGCATGCCTCTAGAGTTTGTAGAAAGTTTCTTGAGAAGTTAAAGTGGGTAATATTTGGAGGTCGAGAGAATATTTGGTGAATTGTTGAAATTGGGAAAAGTTGGTAGTTTGGTCATGTACTATTCCTATAGGTCATAAATGAAATCCATGTCATACATAGACCAAACGGTGGGCAAATGTCATGAAATTTTATACATATAAACTAGATAACCACAGTGACCTGTACTAACTAGAATCACCCAAATCGGACGTCTGTAGAGAGAGAACGAACCATCTGAAGTTCTGTATCAGCATCAGGGAGCCCACCTGACCTCTGTTACTGTTCCATCAGTTTTTAGGGTGTAGGGGCTACTGAACTGATCTGGACTTATTTGTTTCCTCTAGTAGACATCCGTGGCTTTTCAAATTGGTATAGTGTGTCTAGATTGGATTTTGTTGGATTTAGTTATGAATTTTCGAATGTCATGACAGTAAGCTACATCAGAAACAGTGATAGTCGGACATCCTTCCCATTTTCGATGTCAAACATGGTCCAAATGCTGAGATTATGGTTGGAAATTATTTTTAGTGTAAAGTTAACATTTAGAGCTTTCCAGAAAGCTAAGGTTTACTAGATTCCCATTTTTCTACAATTAGTTATGATTTTTCAAAGTTAGAGCCAAAATATGACTTTTGGGCACAAGTGAGAAAAATGCATTTTTCTGGTTTTTGGCTCCATACCCGTGGCTTATGGTTGTTTTTTGCTATGTATGAGTTGTATAAGTGGAGTTTGAGTTAACCATATAAATGATGGGTTCACAGGACCCACGGGGCAGAAGTTGAGTATATGAAACCCAGTTTCATAGCATGAAAATGCCACGGATTAGTGTTGATTCTTTGGAAATCATATGGAACCGAGCCTAGTGAGAGGCTAGATAGCGGTAGTAGATTATGGTGTTACAGCCTCCATGCCCTCCTTGCTACTAGCCATTAATAGCCTTTTTTTTTCTTGATTTATCTAAATTAGGAAAGCTTGATAGGCTCCCTACAAGTGCTTTGGTTGTAACACTTACTCTTTAATTTTTGTTCTAACTATTGTAACTCCTTTAATTTCATAACATTTATTATTGAACAAAAAAATCATAATTTTCTCTTTCAAATCCCAAACAATGTTGCGTATGGTGGAGAGCCATTGTACCCCTAAAATCATATTATATCTCTTCAATTCCATCACTAAGAAATCAGCCTTGAATGTCTCCCCTTCTATACTCCAGTCTAGCTACACACATTTCCTATTGACCACAAATTTTTGGCCACTTGCTATTGTCACTTTTACCCCTTCAATTTGGTGAAGCTTGAGCTGCAACTTCTTGGCCATTGATGAATCCAAGAAGTTATAAGTGCTGCTTGCATCCATTAGGATGGTCACTCCTTGCTTCTTAATTTTCCCCTGTACCTTCATCATGGAACACCCCTCTTGGCCTTTAATAGCATTCAATGAGATTGTTGAATTTCCCTGTGACTCCTCTTCAGCTTCCAATGCATCCTGGGATTCCGCATCTTCATCCTCTTGGACTATTATTATGAGGACTTGAGAACTTTTACATTTGTGCTCTGGTGTATATTTCTCTGTGCACTCGTAATTCAGCCTTTTCTTTTATTTCTCATCCATGTCTTTCTTAGTTAGTTGCTTCATTTGCTTTGGATTTGCACTAGAGGCTGTGCTTGTAGCGTATTTGTTAATGGAACTCGAGTTCTTGGTTATAATGGCTAGGTTTTAGGTTGGGTAATTGGAATTTTTGGAAGTATCTTGGCTGGTGTACAAGTTTCTTGAGCAATTAGAAAGGAAATTGGGATTGTAACGTCTAGTAGGGGGTGCTAGAGCGTGGGTATGCAATGCTTTGATTGATGATTCTTGGAGGTTGGCTAGGTACAGTGTTGGCCAATGTAGTGGGTTTAAACAATCTCACTACAACTTGAATGTCATCACGTAAGCCTCCTATAAAGTAAATCATAGCTATTTCTTCAGGTAAATCCACCTCTGTTAACAATTTTTTAAACTTGTCTTGGTATTCAGCAATTGATTCTTCCATCTTCAAGTTATTGATCTCAACCATGGCATCTACCTTCATAACATCTGCGAATCTTGTTGCCATTTTCCTATAATACTCTTCCCAACTTACCCTTGTCAGCTACTTCTTCTTCATGCAGTTAAGATGCCACTGTAACCCTTTGCCTTCCAAGTGAACACTCAGCAACCTCACCCTCTGTTCTGCCGATGTCTCGTCGATCTTGAAAATTTGCCAGCAACGATAGGCCTGACCTCTGAAGTCACTGCCATCGAACTTCAGAAATTTGATGCGGCAATGTTTTGTCGAAAATGAGAAAGGGTGGTAATTGTGCAATCCATTAAAGGAACCAAACTGAGGGTAGCTGGCGACCTTGTTCGTGCTCGACGTGACTTCTTGTCCCTCACCATTCCCGCTCGGCATTTGCTGGGCAATCTTTGCTACCATATCTGTAATGAACCCTTTGATTCTTGAAACCGATCGGTATAGCTCTCCCACCTGCACAATGTTCTGCTCTAGTCGTGTCGTATTCACCTTAATGCAAGCAGCGTTTTGTTCCAAACATTGGTCGATCTCAGCCAAGTGGTCTTCTAATCGCATCTCCGAGGCCATCGAGCTGGAGATGTGCTCTGATACTAGTTGATACCAGACAGTAGGAGAAAATAGAATATAAGTGTATTAATATTCGACAACTACTCAATACAGGACACTTCCTTACTTTTACCTGTAGGAATTAGCCTAATAACAAAGTTATTCTAACCAACTCTTACTGACTTAACTACCTTCTAACAACTATACTGGCTACGTTACAGCTTCTTATTCTTATTAACACGTGATAGTCAATTTTATTTTCTCGTAAATATATCTTCAGTGTCTTGGCCTTTAGTAGGTAGGTATCTTGATTTTTTAAGTGTTTGAAAATCATATATATATATATATATATATATTAAAGTTTTCATTTTCATGTACCAAGTATCATTGCACTGAAAAGTCTATACTCACCTCACAGGTTTTAAAAGGAGAAAAATTTTGAGGTGTATCTAATGCATGTACATTCAACGGATAGAATCTATTTTGTGTAGCTTTATATGGAGCAAATTCTGTGTTTGTAGCAGGTCCTGACTGTTGGATATATATGTATCTAGTGCACAAAAAAATTTCTCCTAATATAATAAGCAAGGACTGAGAAACAAGGGAGAAAGGGGGATCTTGAGTGATTTTCAATACAATACGACTGATTTTAGCAAGTTTGGGTTTAGTTTATAGCAAGGAACATTTTTGGCTACTTCAATCCCACCATTGGTTAGGGATTATGATTTTCTATATTAATACACCACACATTTAAGAGAGAGAGAGTGATACAAAAGAGTGAAAGAGATTGTAATCCTCTATTGTAATATACCACACTTTTAGGAGATAAAATAACATAATAGAGTGAAAATGTTTATGGGGTTTACTTTCTCTCTTTTCACCAACTCTATATATATATTTTTTACTCTTCTCTAAATGCACATTATTCATTTCCTTACTAAATACAGAAGATTTAAATTCAAGGAAAAGTGTGCATGGGTCCACTTCCTCGCTTTTCACCAACTTATTTTTTCTCTATCTTTCTTTAAATGCAAAATATGCATTTACTTGTTAAATATAGAGAATCCAGTTCCCATTGGTTAGTGGGAAATTTCTTCTTGCTTTCTTTTTTTTTTTAATGACATTACTGTTAAAACCTTTTTTTTCCTAGGCAATCAATATCTGTTATTTATTGTAATATATAGTACAAAAATAGCTTTGCATTCCTAATATATTAAAATTTGAAACTTTAAAAAATTTTAATTTAATAATTATAAATTTTATTAAAATCTTTTACGAAAACTTCATTTCAAGATATGTTCAAATTTTAAATTTGCATATTTATATGTTGCGTTTATCTAGATTTTTACTTCTCAATCTCTTCTTCTTTGATAATTTCATTTATTTAGCATTGCAATCAAAATTAATTATTAAGCTTTGTTTAAGAAACAACAATAAAAACATATTCATAAAAGATTTAAATACTTCTATTGCTCATGGAGCACAGAAACTTTCAGTTAACTAATCTATTATATTGCTAATTTATTATCTTGCTGATTGTCTTAAAATTTTAACTGGCATTGCAAGCTTAGTTTACGAAATTGGAGAAATATTGGAAATGGGATCCTCTGTGGTCAAATAATCATGCAGTCGTTATATAAAAAGATAAAAGTGTACATAGGGTCTACTTTTTCTCTTTACATCAATTATCTCTATTCTTTTTATTTCTCTTCAATTACATTATACACAGTGGATTTTTTTATTGTAGGGAATCCAAACTTGAAATATTGACATGTCTCAAATACTAACTACAACTTTTTTAGTCACATGCCAAAAAAAAGTAAATAAATCATAAAAATTGTTAATATTATCATTAGCAAACAATTTATTATTCTTATTTTAGTTTCTATTTAATCTTTTAATTTTCAAATGTTCTTTTCTTTTGGTGAAAGAAAAAAAAAGGTAATATTGATTTTTTTTTTTAATTCTGACTGCAAAGTGCAAAATAGTAGTGTCTCTGCATGCGAACAGAGGCACTACCATATTACATCATGGTAAGTCTAAGATTAAAGGGTTTAAACTGCCATTGACATTGACAGCCTCCTGCCGTTTTTGTTCATACGGTTCATTTAAATATGGCTGTAGACCTTTTCCCCAATGCCATTGGTCAATTATGTGAGCATTCTATATATTTAAATAGGCTTTTAATATGTAAGGATGACCTTTTTACACTGTATTTTATCCAAGTTCATACTGGTTTATTATTTTTCCAAATTTTTCATCCTATAGTTACGGTTTTCCTTATATAATCTGACTTATGCTCTGTATCTGATTTAAGTCTTCACAAAAAATGACCTTCAATTATTTAATCTGTTAATGCTTTGTGCAGGTTGGTAATGTATATGTTCAATCCAAAGAGGAACTCAGGAGATTTTTTGAAGGGAGTATTTACAATATTTAGAATGATGTTCCTTTTGCAAATGAACATTATAACTGGTATACATAATTTTGACCCATTTACGTCTAAAAGATATATGTTGTTTTTCTATAGGCTTTTTCTCCATATGAGTCCTTCCAAAATACAGTTCCGTCGGATCTAGATTTTATTAAGGCTACTAATTTTATATAATTTTTTAAGGCTAAAATGTAAAAAAAAAAAAAAATTCTTAAATTTTGGGTCATATGCTCATACTATAATCCTTCTAAATTTTTAAATTTGTAAAGATAATCCTTGCTATTAGTGAATCCATTAATTTACTAATGGAAAGTGACTCGTCAAATTAAATAAAAACATCTAAATTTCATTTTTTGTGTAAATAATCCCTTTAAATATTAGGTTATGTGCAAATAATTCCCCTAATGTATTATATTTCTATTAGTGATATAGCAAACTAATGGTAAGAGGTTACTTATACATAATCTCAAGTTTAAGGGGTATATTGTCAAATTTTAGAGGTAAATAGATTATCTGCATGTAACCTAAAATTTAGAGAAGTTTTGTTTGTTTTAGCCTTTTTCTTCAATAAAAAGGTTAAAAACTCTAAAAATTCAATACTTCTCTATGTAAAAGCAATAACCCATCCCCTTCCATAGGTTAAAACCATAGTTATGAGAATTGAATCAAATCAGTCAGTTTGATGAAAAAATAAGTGAACCAACTCTGGCTTGATTTGATTGGTCTAAAAAACTAATCAACTAAAAAATTGATTAAAAATGGATTGAATTGATAAAAAATTAGTTGAATTATTTAAAATTAGACTAGTAAAATACTAGTCATTTAATCTTTTTTTTAAGATTCTTCTTATAAAATAACATTGCTAATCTTAGACAAATCTAAAAGTACTGAAAATAGAAAGCAATAGGAGAAAGAAATGATAGAAACAATGAGAAATTTAAAAAGAATATAAGGGAAACTACAAAGTGTATACTTGACTATTTTCGATATTTTCTCTTCTATCATATTATATCTTGTAATATCATTTCTTTCATATATTAAAGTATTTGGCTAAAATTGTTTCTTCCTCTTTCATTTACTTTTTTTTTAATAATAATATAATTTTAAAACTCTAAAAATTCAATATTAATTACTCTTCAATTTTAATCATAGATAGTTTTTATTTTTCAATCAAAAAATAACTTTTCAAGCATTATTAAAATTCAAAATTTATTAGTATTTATTTGTTATATTAGAATTTTAATATATATAATTTTAAATATATATTTATTTATCACTGATTCGACTCTAGTTCAAGTATGATCAAATTATTAAACTATAAATCAATGCTTTCATTAGCTCAATATCCAGCCTAATTTTAAAAATGGTTAAAACATTATTGTCACATGCTATTGTTAATGATACATCACCAACGGACGAATTAGGGGGCACCAATTCATCCTGCCATTAATCAAAAAATTATTCCATCTAAAGATACCTTGGAGTCAGATGCAATATATTTTCCAACTTATAATGACCATGTGAAAAAGAGAGAATAAATATTGTTGAGATTAAGGAGTTCGGAAAATGGAGGTGATTATGTTGAGAGGCTATGCATATTACTACATTGCAAGTAATAGTTCTCGCAGCCAATGTTTTCATCAATTAATACCTAAACATAAATGAAATTGAAAGTGCTCTGTAAGTGACCCTATACCATATAGGATAGCGTAAAGATTAGGAGATAAAATGGTATTTAAGACAAGATTTATCATTTCCTAGTAGCAGCAAGCAAAAAGGAAAATTTAAAGGAGTATGCTATGCTAACCACAGTCATGAACATCTTTCTGGATCTTTGGAAAAAAAACGGATATCTTGACTTTTATAGTATGCTATGCTAAGCGATTCCATGAGAAAATAAAAACCTTTAAAATGGAAAAATTAATTATTTGATCTCTATAATTTACTTCAATTTTTAATTTGGTCCTCATAACCTTTTTTTTTCAAAAAATTCTCCATATACTTTCCAAACGTTTCAATGATAGCCCCACATTTATAAAATGTTTCCCCTACCATGTTCATGGGTCATAGCACTGTCAATTGAAGAGGAGAGGGAGAAGTCAAAGGGGAGACAAACAACCCCTAACTCCCCTGAGTCGTGATGCCCTACGTTTGGCCTTTGACAAAAAACTGAAGGGAGTAACAGCTGGGTTGAGAAAATGGTTTAATGCCGCACGTTAAGCCTCCTCAGTTTTTTCTCATTATGTGGCAGCCACGTCAGCTTCCATTTACCATCTCAGCTAGAAATTAAAATGATACAAACTTAACCTTCTAATAGGTGGGAGGAAAAGCAATTTATACATGGAAACAAAAAAGAACAAACATGACTAATTGAGTTGAGGATAGAGAAGAAACATGTAAGGAATTAGTTGCAGCTCATTCAACAATGTCAGAATGAGACAAGGTAGAAGAAACTAAAAGATAGGACTGACATGAATTAATAATGAGCATTAATTTAAACCTAATTTCAACTTAGTAGTAATCAAAGAAGATAATTTTTGGGCTGCGTTACAAGCACAGAACACTAAGAAGCTAAACATGTCACTTAAGCAGTATAATTCTTAGGAAGAAAGAAAAATTATGTTGAATATGTCGTAAAAATCAAGATGGCAAATAGTTCAACGTGAATACAAGAATTACTCCTGCAATAACTGGAATTTGTAGTCTTGCATGGAAATACTGTCTTAAACAATCTGGGAGTCATGGTACTGTACTCAATTTTGGCATATGATGAGAAATCTTACAGTACCAAATTGTGAGAACCGACGTGCAAGAGCCCTGCATGCATGAAATTGTTATCTACATGGCAAGGTTGACTTTTCAAAGGGGAAACTGAGCTGCCACGGAGAGGATTTTCTTTCTCCTTCTGTAAAGTTCCGAAATGCCCCTTCTCTCCCTCATATGAGCTGGTCTTTTAAGTAATTTACTTCCCCAAAGTTCTGCAGCACAAACCCATACCGATAGCCATTCCTTCGGTCAGAAAAAGAAGCAAAACTCTGCTGAAACAAAAGCTTCATCTTCTCTCCCCTGTTGCACGCCATTTTCGCTGCTCCTGGACTCAACTTTCTGCTGGTTGCTGTTTCAAATCCTGCTGCTGTTGGTTGAGGAAGTTCACACCAGAAACCAGTCCCCTCCAAGTCTAGAGTTGCTGCTGTAAGTGTGTAAATCTCTGGTTCTAGTTACACTGCATTTTCTCCCCTGTTTTGCTTGTTTGGTAATGTGATTCTGTGTGTGAGTAGCAAACTGATGGAAGAGTGTGTAGAAGGAAAAGAAAAGAGAGTGAAAGGGGGATATGCATATGTATATGTGTGTTGTATGGAGATGGAAGGCAAGAATGGAGCAGAGAAGGGTGAATTTTCGCATGTCGGGGCGAAAGGGGAGAGGTCAGCTGGGAATTTTCGAGGAAACATTTCGCCGCGGCGAACTAATGAATTGGCCGCGGCTAACGATTCCAGAAAGGAATTGGCCGCGGCGGAAAGAGGTGTTGGCCGCGGCCAATATCGAAAGCTTGAGCGAAGAAGCTCCAGGAGGCTCATTCGCCGCGGCGCCATATATTTTGGCCGCGGCGGATGTCCAACTCGCCGCGGCGAGTGATATGGAAGGGGGTTACACAGAGAAGAATTGGCCGCGACTAAGAGGTATTTGGCCGCGGCTAACATGCCGAAAACACCTATAGCACCTAGAAAACCTTAGTTTCTCATATGTTAATTCATGGGAATGAAGAATTGACATTAATGTTAGGTAGGCTAAGTTATTAGACAATTTTGCTGGTTATTCACGCTCTAAAATCTGTTGAACGGGTATTGTAGGATATTCAGGAAATTGAGTTAGAGCTGAGGGCTGAGCAGGGAATATTGATACCGTCCTAGGAGGTGAGTAAGTAATGCGGACTGTTGTAACCTCTATTTCTTATTTCCTTACTAAGTTTCCTTGCAATGTCTGACTTTTGGAAATTTTATTTATGAAGAAACGTTTTAAATGCTTTGCTATATGATTGACTTAAACATGAAATTTTGCAAATTGATACCTGTTGAGTTATTTGGAAACTTTGATATTGAACTGATATGGAAGGAACTCTGTTTGAAACGTGATTTGAGAAATGTACTAAATCTGAGAGGTTATCTGTTCAGAACTCTGTAGCTAACAGCAGTAGTTGTTAGCCTTGGTGCACCATGATCTGAACCTCAGCTAGCAGGGGTTTTGCTAGCCCCGTGTGGGTAGCTACCACACGTGGAGTTATTTATTTCGCAAGCCAAGGGCTTTGCGTCTGTGGTTATTGCCTCGCGAGCTGTGTGCTCTGCGTCTGTTTAAATTCAGTTCTGCTTAGATACTTCTGATATATTTTTAAGAAAACGATCTGTTTGAGACTTGTTTTGCGCATGATGAATATATACATATACATATGGATATTTTACGGGCCTTGCCCTTAAGATTTTTAAAGGGTCAGCATATTTATTCACTGAGTTTCAAACTCACCCTTTCTTAAATTTATTTTTCAGAGAGCGTTGAAGAGCCTAGCCTACCCTGAGCTGTTGATTTGTGTAGACCTCTTGCAAATTCTTTTGGAAAGCCCACAATTGTTCATGTGGGTGTGTTTTGTATTATGAATTTGTATTGTTCTGAACAATGTATACATACGCTCCACTGACTCATAGTTAGGATATCCCCACCCCCTAGATGGTTATGTTTTATATATATATTCAGATGTATTGATGAATTGACTGATTGTAGAAATGTCGGGAGGTCCAATTTATAGGGGGGACTCTGCCGAAATTTCTACAAAAGTCAGAGATGATACTCTTGGTAAATGGAAAGGGGATTTGTTGTCTTTTGTTCCAGCATAGTAATTATGTGGGTCGTGAAACAAATGTTTCAAATCTGGTGGACAAAGATTTTATTTGCCTTCAAAGTGTTTCATACTTCTAAAGCCCCATGACATAGAACATTCAGAAGAAGCAGAAGTACGTGACTGGGAAGAATTGACCCATTTATCTTACAATCAGCATCATTAGATGAAATAAAGGGACTGCATATATGAGCTATAGATGCACTGGAAACTCTGCAAAAACTTTTGAAGTTACAGATGAAAATGTAAGAAAAATCAATACTTATAAATCAATCAAATAGACTATATAGGCACCACCTGTTTGTTTTATCTAGATGACTTCCGCGTGTAACGATTTAAGAATCCATAGGCTAATGCAAAATAATTCATATATCTGTTTCAGCTCCACCAATTGGATGAAAACCCTCAACTTTTGGGGGTGGAAGATATGAACTGATTGGTGAATGCATAGGCGTCCCTGTCATTAATATTTCAATGGACCCGATTTTGTTCACTGCTTTCTTTTTAGCTACTTTCCCATTATTAATTGAAATTTCGAATGCATTTTCCCATCAAATATTGGTTTAATTATTTGAATCTAGGGTAACGGTCATTGGTGCCATCGTCAGAAGCCCCGCCATAGTCAACAAGTTCAACTTTGGTTTCCTATCTTAGGCCAATTTTCAGTTGTTTCACGTCCAGAAAAAAAAAAAATCTCCTCTTAAATCAGCTATACTAATGAGCCTTAATGCCTAACAGGCATCCTCTGTTCTTCCCTCTTATTACTTCTTTCGAATGCATTATAATTTACTTGTCCATAAAATTGCCCCAATCGTTTGATACATGTTCTTCAAAAAGGGATTGCACATGGACATGGATGGGATATTCATATATAGATATATAATTTGAATTTAAGAAAAATATTATTAGTTAAACCAGGGGCAACAAAAGGTAGGGAACAAGATTGCAGTCCAAGCTCAAGCTCAACATCTTCAGACTCTTCATTTCAAGTAAGATTTCCAATTGGGGGCAATCTTGACGTCAGGGCTTTTATAACTACCACAACTACCAGACTTTCTAACATACTGGTGTATAAATAATACTAGGTTGAGAAATGCCTTTTAAAAGGATATGTATTGTAAAGACCCGACTTGCATGAATATATATATATAGGAAGTTTGACTTTTCAAATCTGTGTTTTGAAGCTGCCATGTATCAGTTTTTCTTCCTTTCTTTTGCAATTTCCTGGTATACCCTCTTGCATCCACTTTAAGCTGGGGTTTCACGTCATTTGCCACTCAAATTTTTGCAGCACAGAACCTCCACCTACTTCCATCCTTTCGGTCAGAAAAGTAGCAGAAATTACACTAGAAAGAGCTACAACTTCTTTCCCTTGTTCACCGTCATTTTGCTGTCTCTAGTTTGGTTTTCTTCTACTGTTTGCTTTTTCCTTGTATATGCTGAGTTTTGTTGCTAATTTTCTGGTAAATTAACGCCAGAAAAATTCTTTCCCCAGGTTTGGAGTTTCCGCTATGTGTATTGCTTCTTCTAGTTCCATCTTCAAAACGTCTTCCTCCCCTGCTTCGTAATTCTGCAACGCATTTTCTGGTGTAAAGCAAGTTGGGGGAAAGTGTTGTGCAGACCAAAATTTAGGGTAAGAGGATGAGTTTGGTTGGGGTAATCTTAGTTGTCTTGATGCTAAAAATATATTTCAATCTTCTTAGAGGGTGGTTGCTCCCATTTTCTGCATAAACTTCCTAATCTAAAACCAAATTCCATTGTGCTTCTTACTTGCCAATTCTTGTTTGTGCAGAATAAGCTCCTCTCTAGCATGTTTTGCTGCAAAATGGATAGCCTTGTGTGGTATGAGTTTTCTTTTATTTTTTGGTTTTTGAGTCTAGCTCCTTAGTGGAATTAAGGAGGAAAGGGTATAAGATTGACATGGTTCTGTTTTTCTTCCTCCCTTAAGCGAATTTCAGTCTTTGAATGTAGAATCCAAAATGTTCTGCTGTCATATACAGACACATATATATACAAATCTATATCATAATATATGTATATTGTGTGTATTGTATAGGAATGGAGGGCATGAAATTGAGGAGAGGATGGTGGATTTAGTTACTTGAAATCATATACATATCTATTGCATGCTAAGGGAATGAAGAATAGATATCAATGTTCTTTTCTTTTCCTAGAATTTTGTTCGAATAGGCTAAGCTAATGAGATAAATTGTAGTTATTCACACTCTAAAATCTGGTGAACGGGTATTATAGGGTATTTAAGAGATTGAGTCATAACTGAGGAATGGGTAGGGAATTTCTGTATCATCTTGAAAGGTGAGTAAGTAATGCAGACTGTGAGTAACTCGTATTTATTATTTTGTTACTAAGTTTCCTTGCAGTGTTCTAACATTTGGAAATCTATTTATGGAGATACATCTTTAAATGTTTTGTAATATGCATGTTTTTCGAAAATTGATTTGAACGTGAAATTTTGCAAATTGACATCTGTTTGAGTTATCTGAAAACTTTGATATTGAATGGTACTCTGTCTGAAATGCTAATTTGAGAAAAGTATTATTTTAAGAGGTTATCTATTCAGAACCCTATAGCTAACAGCAGTAGTTGTTAGCCATGGTGTACCATGATCTATACCTCAGCTAGCAGGGGTGTTGCTAGCCCCATGTGGGTGGCCACCACATGCGGAGTCATTTTATTTTTGCAAGCAGAGTGCTTTGCGTTTGTGGTTATTCTCCCCATGACCTGTGTGCTCTGCGTCTATTTCAATTGGTTCTGCTTAGATACTTCCGGTGCATTTTAAGAAATGAATTGCATAAGGCTTGTTTCATGCGTTATATTTTTTTCACAAGCCTTGTCCCTATTTTTAAGGGTTGGCATGACTTATTCATTGAGTATTAAACTCACTTTTTTTAAAAAATTATTTTTCAAATAGCGATGTAGACCCTAGTCTACCCTGAGCAGCCTACTAGTAGTTGATCTTCCGTTTATTTCTTTTGGCGAGCCCACAATTGTTCATGTGGGTGTATTTTGTTCATATGCATGTAATTTATTTTGTTCTAAACAATGTAGAGTGTGGCTCCACTGAATCATAAATAGGGTATCCCTAATCTCTAGAAGTCTATTTATTGGTCTAAATGAATACGGGTTGTTTCTTTTGGGTGTATTGTTTAGCTGACTGATTGTAGAAATATCGAGAGGTCTAAATTACAGAGGAGACTCTGCCGAAATTTCTACAAAAGTCACCTAAACACTTATATGTTTTGTATAAAGATGTTTTGAAAGTGATACCCATAGTGTTATTATATGACGTTACAACTGAGAGATATTATCTAAATTGTGAGGAGGATGTCAATACAAATAAAATTGTGGTAAGGGAAATTGTTTGTCTTCTGTGCCAACATACTTAAATTTGTAGGGTGTGACATGTATTACTTGCAACTATTGATTTTGATTAAAGGTTGATGATGAGCCCGTTGTTGAAGGATCTACAGGCGATGTAGCTTCTGGAATATCAGTACCCTTGTCCACAAAAGGAAGTAAAGAACAATGTCAAAAAGGACTTATTTTAGACCATTAACACATTCAAATTTATCTAGGCAAATATAAACAGAATTCATGCAGAAGGAATAGCTCCAGTGTAGATAACGAACTTCCACTGGGTTTTTCCACCTACTAGATGGGTTAAAACTCACAATAGAGAAAGGCAATCTAAATACCAGCATAGCTATTATCTTGTTTTACAGATCCATTTGATGTTACAAGACGCATAGCTCTGGTAAACCAAAGAAGGAGCAGAACTCTCTAAGTTTGTGCTTAAAATTTAGGACTCTGAGCATTTAAATCGATGACTTACATAAGAGGAAGCTCTTGAGTAATTCCACACTATTTTTAAGATAGTCATAAAAGCTTTGGACAATAAACAACAGCAACATAAAATTGGAATGATACCATAGGATGCATATTGAAGAAGTCAATTAGCCTCAAGCAAATGGCACATAAAAGAAGACAGGTGAAGGAGAAATATGCAACAATTGTTTAGAGACATAATCCAAGGATGGCATACTAGGGCTAGATAGAATCTGTTCCTGAACTACATCAAGGCCAGATCAAAGACTAGCCAAATTAAGCACCATGAAAAACCTGCCGCTCTGGTTTCCTGTTCCTCAATATTGGTAATGATTTGCATGAGACTATTTAATTCTTCCTTAAGAGCCTCTATCCTACTAATAAGAGTTTCCAAATCCAAATCCTACTGCTTCAAGCTAAAAATGTCAGAGACAACGTGATAAAACCAACGAATGCCATTGATATATATAGAGTTTCTTTGCCTTGGTCCATAATTTATAACAAGTGCAATAAGTACGAAACACAATAATTACTTTAGGATGAAAGGTTTGGATTAAAAGACTACACAATTAAGAATCAGTCTGTGTTGAAAAAGGTCAATCACCAACAGCAATGTTAGTCTGTTTCTTGACCAAGTGGTCAGCACTTGGCATAACCCTGTACTATACACCGTAACTCCAACAGACCAAGATAAGTAATTTGCATCTCCCACCAATTTTTCAGAGATAATAGTAGGAGATGAAGTAATAACAGAGGAGAAAGTACCAGATTTCGTCTAAAGACATACTGATCCTGGTTTGAAGGTAGCCTGTAGAGAGTCAAATGGACCTGAAAATACCGAAATCTACATCAAAATCCCACATGCACTGGCACGTAGAACTGCTGCAGTGGCGATTTATAGATGTGTGGGAGCGCGTGCAAGGGATTTCCAACAGCCTCTTGCCGGGATTGTGATGACCAATGGTCTCTAAAGCTGATCGGAGGGTCACCAAGCCGAAAGGAACTCGCCGGAAAATAGTACAGTAGTCGGAAAGTGACAAAGTATTCGCTCACCAAAAAAGATCTGGATGAAAACATAAGCTATATATTATATTTTTATAATTATTATTTAAAAATATTTCTTTTTATTATTTTTTAAAATAAAAATATGAGAATTATTTTTATTTATAAAATTATATTTTCTATTTTTATTTTTCTGTATATCACACAACTATAAATTTGTTCTTTCTACAAACTTGAATATCATAAAAAAACTAAAGAGAAAAAGAAAGAATATAGAGAGCGTAAAAAATAAGTTCACACTATATTATATTTATAATAAGAAAAATAACTACACGATATAGAATAAAAGAATATACAACTTAATTAGTCTATTATTTGCCCTTTATTTCCAACATATATAATGTATCTGCTCCAGATGCTTGTTCGACGACTTACACCAAATGGACAATAGCAGTAGCACTAACTTGGTTATTCCATCCAACAAAAGTGAGAAAAAAAAATTCAAAAGATAAATATCGGAAAGCTACAATGGAATCCATAGCTATCTCACAGACATTTTCTTGCTTTGGTAATCTCCATTTTCTTGCTTGCATTGCTATAATCCCAACTCCAATGAGTAAGTTCTCTTGAAACTTCAATTATCACTGACCTCATTTCTACTGAGACTCCATCATGTGAGGACAACCTGGAAAGATAATCTAAGGTAGCTTTCATGGTACTTCACTCTTCCGGGTCCAATAAGTCAGCAAAATGTTTGATGAGAAAGTCTTGAAATGTCTTCAATGCTTTCTGGGTTTCTTCAATTGGCCTAGTATTTGTTACCAATTCAAAAATGGTTGGGATATCCTTGGAAGGTAATAGAATAGAGCTCTCGTCAACCAGAGAAGCAGAAAATGATTCCATTTCTTCATCGTCTAGAGTTAGGATTATTTGATTTCCCTAGCATTCTAGCATTTTGCTATCCCGTGTTTCACAACCCTCCAAGCTATCATTGACATTGTAACATTTCTATCTTGTTGAAAACTTGAAAAATCTTCCATTAACTTGTCACTTTGTACACTAGTGAGTACCTTCAATTCAGTATTATTCTATCAGATTTCACTATAGAATCTCATTCAAGATCAGGGTGAATTTGACTATGTTTGCTTCTTGTGCCAGGCACCACAACTTCTTACTCTCCTTTGCTATCAAGGAGTATGATTAATCCTAGTAGAGACTTCACTAATGATCCTTGTAATATACTCTTGTTCTTTTGCAATCCTGACCAATTTATAAGAAGTTCACCTTTTGTCAAACTATAAATTATTATATGCCAGTTTTAGAAATAAAAGCTCCGTTGCCTAGGTTTTTGACATTCATATGTAAAAATTAAAAACTTTTGTCTAAAACACTCCGCCGCAAAAACCATTTATACTTTTTTTTTTTATAATTCATGGGTCGCGGCATTACAAATGCTGCAACCCATATTTTAATATAAATATATATGAGGGTCGCAGCATCAAGATGCAAAGGTGTAGCTACACCCCCCCCCCCCCAAAACCCGTCGCCCTCCCCCTTCCCTCTTTATCCCTCCTTCTTCTTCAAATCTTCTTCCTCCCCAAGCTCCATCCCTCCTCCCTTCCCTACTTCTCTGCAAATTTTGTTCTTTCCTTTATTATCTACAACCTTCCTTCTTTCAATATTTTTGATTTGTTTCATTATCTTTCTTTGCCAAGCTTATTCCAGTTTTCCTCTATACACATATAAGTAAGTTCTCTCTGATCTCTTCTTTAGTTCTCTATTATTTTTTGCATATGTCATTTTCTTATATTTTGTTTCTCTGCCTATTTATTGTTGATTTTTTATTTTTATATTTATTGTAAAAAAATAAGTAAACTCTGTTCTGTTAGTTAACAAGAAAGAGAACAATGTTAGAATAAACAAAGGTCTATATCATCAGTTCTAAAAAATTCTGCAATACCTTCAAGTAGGAAAATTAAATTGAAATATAGTGAAAAGAAAAAAATATTAGACTCCTATAGGATAATTTTTTGTTTACTATATTATATGAAAAATAGAAGTCTAAACTAATTTTATGTAACTTATAATTAATATTTTAATAATTGTAAATAAATTTAAAATTACATATATTTAGTTTGTATTTTTTATATGTGATATTTTTGTATGTTTAGGGATGAGAGTATTTTGTAATTCAATAGAAGGAAAAGGCTCTATAAACTACATTATTGGTCAGTTAAAAATTTGTTTGAGGTAAAAAGTAAATTTAAAGATAATGTATTATCTTCATATTTATGTAGCAAATGTGCTGAGTATATTTTTAATTTGCTAACATGTAATCCAAAAAATAATTTGAATATGTATATGTATATATCTGTGACAATTTAGTATTTAATTTATTATCCTGTAGTTGTGAGGATAAGTTGTATTTATATGTTTATGGATGAGGAAATGAAAGTTTTTTTATTAACTAGTTGACCATCAAACTGAAGGAACAAATGTATTATAAATTTTGTTGATCTATCTTTACAATGCATAATAGTTAATACGAAAAAGAGAATATATTTAAAAATAAACAAGTTAAATAGGCTTTTTGACTCACTTGCTATTTAAATTAAATCATTTGACAGAAAACTAGACTACCAAAACTATTTCCTTACATGTTTAAAATTAAATTTTTTAAAAAAAATATTATGAGAGTTGTGGCAAAGCCTCTACTGCGACTTATAAAAATTTTTAAAAATAATAAAAGTTTGATTTGAGTCACGGCATATTAGATTCCATGACCCCCCTTTTTTTCTTTTCATCAAATATGGGTCGTGCCAAAATATGCATTATTGCTGTATTGTTCGGTAGTCTTCTAATTCATGTGCTATAATGGGGTGGACTGATCTGAAGGGTTAGACATGTTACATAGAGTAGATGGGATAATGAATAGCTAACTGGTTGATATAATTGAATTAATTGAAATTTTAATTCTTTGATTTGAAAAAATTTGTGTTAAATTCAGTGTATAAAAAGTAATAAGTGGACCTAATTAAATATGAATAACAAAATAAATGTATTAAGCATATTTTTTAATAAAACTTACCTTTAACAAAATTGATATATGCATACTTAGTTTTAAAAATTACAAGATATTTGGCATAATGTCATTTTAACTATTAATAATTAGTTTATTAATTTGATATAATAAAAGAGGTGCAGCAAGTATATAAAAACATGAAGGAAGCTGCTTCACAGAGATGAGTTGCAGACTATTTTCATCCCCTCAACCCCATACAGTACACACACAATTGGCCCTTTGCTTTTCTTTTTCCCCGTTCAAAAGCCTGCAGGCATGGAGGAATATTCTTCTATGTAGCTGAATAGAAATAGGTGGATATATTTTGATATATGATTTGATATATATATCTAACCAATATTGATGATTGTGTTTCATGTGTCACTACACTTATTCCATGATAGGAATCATAATGAGTGTAAGAAAGGAAATCATATGCGTATATCCAAATGGCAAAATTTATGACAGTGAGGAAGGTGCAACATTTGTCTGTGGTAGACCCAAAATCTTAAGAGTTGACGCAATTATTACTCTGAATGGATTGAAGAAGGTGGTGGGTGAAAAGCTTCGATTGGCCCCAAATCAATTTGTGATCGAGTTGGTATATAGGTACCCTCACTCGCGTAATCCCACAAGGTACTTGGCGTGTACTTTGGAAGATGATGATGATGTCCAAACCATGTGAGAAGCCAACCGAAAATTTCCCAATCAATTGGGTGCACTAGATATATATGCGCATATATCAACTACTGGCACAAATTTATTAGAGTCCCAAGTTAAGGTTTATGTACCACAATCCCTTCCGTCAACCGGCCAATTCCAAAGTACCAGTGATTATGCCTCACAATTTGATTCTGGAATGATAGATGTTAGTCATTTTGCCGCTCAACCTACCCTCGACTTGACATGCCAACCAAGCTCATTACATCAGCCAATTTTTAATGCGAGTCTTCTGTTGCCCTCAAATGAAACAGAGGATATTATGAATGACTTTGAGAATGTGAATGAATATGATGCTCCGCCTAATGTCAATGACCATGGAGATAATGATTCTGAGGGCGACGATATTGATGAGGCTAGCGTTACTCCATTAGCTCAATATGTGGACCCAGCATATGCCATGCGTTCACAGATTAGTTCGGATGGTGGAAATTCTATTGAGATCCCTGAAATGACTGAGAACATTGACCTAAATAGTAGTCACGAGTTATGTATTGGTATACGCTTTTCAGATAAATAGTGTATGCGTCGTGCGGTCAAGATATACTCTATTCGCAAGCACCACACTTTTAGAGTGTATTACTCATCAGAGAAATACGAAGAATATCATTGTCCAGAATATGGTGGTCAGTGCACTTGGAGAGTTAGAACAAGTCGAGATGAGAGGGACAGGCACTGAAAAATAACAAGATATAATGGGCCACACACATGCATTTCTCCATCATTATCGCAAGATCATCCAAAGCTTGACTCTGACGTCATCTTATTGCATATTGTGTCGATGGTGGCCAAGAATCCATCGGTGTTAATTAGGCAAATAATTGAAAGAGTGCATAGCATATTTGGCTACATTGTTACATACAAAAAGGCATGGATGGCAAAGCACCAAGCAATCTACATTGCATTCAAAAATTGGGAATAATCATATGCTTTCTTGCCGAAATGGTTGGCAGCAGTCAACCACTTCATGCCTGGGTCATATTATGAGTTTGTTCATAGGTAGTTGCCATAGAGTAACTCAACTAAAGATTTGGTTAAGTTTTATCACATTTTTTGGACTTTCAAACCATGCATTGATGCGTTTGATTCCTTAAAACTAATGGTGCAAGTCGATGGAACCCTTTTGTATGGAAAATACAAGAGGACTATACTTATTGCAAGTTCACAAGATGGGGCCAACAAAGTTGTTCCCCTAGCATTTGTAATTGTTGAGGGTGAAACACAAGAGTCATGGGCATGGTTTCTTTCTTTGCTCTGACACCAAGTTCTGCCAAATAAGACTGGGATTTACTTGATTTCTGATAGATATCTTGGACTTTTGGCTGCTGTCTCTAATCCAGAAATTGGATGGCAGCCACCGCATGCATATCATGTATTTTGTTTAAGACACATTGCAAGTAATCTAAATACAACGTTTAGAAATAAGTGGCTAAAGAAAAGGATTATTAATATCGGTATGTTTTATTGATCTTTTACACTATTTTAGAAATAAAGACTGCGTATTAATGGATAACTATTGGTGCAGGTTACTTGCATGAGCGGCGTTAGGTAGATGAACAATTGACCCAAATACGCTAACTCCATTTGGAAGCTGCAAACTGGATCAAGGATATTTCTAAGAGTAAATAGTCTCATGCATATGATGTTGAAGGCTAACGTTGGGGCCACATGACTACAAACCTGGCTCAATGTATCAATAGTGTATTGAAGGGGGTCGGGTTCTTACCTATCAATGGCTTAGTAAAAGCTACTATATATCGATTGAACAGATACTGGGTGGAGCGTTCACAAACGATCACCGCACAACTTGAGGTTGGTGCTATTTCCCAGAAGAGCTGATGAAAAAATTATCATCTTTGATACAGAGTGCATCTGCTTTAACTGTACGTAGATTTGACAGGCTAGCATTGGAGTTTGAAGTTGAAGAACTATACGATCCATCAAGCAAGCAATATGGTCAGTCTTGTAAGGTGAGTTTGGCCCGTCGCACATGTGATTATGATGAGTTTCAAATTCAAAAGTATCCATGCCAACACATATTCGCTGCATGTGCCTCGGTTTCAATTGATCCACTTCAGTACGTGGATCGACTATTTCGACTGGATACCATCATCAATGCGTACAAAACAGAGTTCCAATCGATGGGAGGAGATTTCTATTAGCCACAAACTGTAGGTCCACGGTTAGTACCTGATCCTGCTATGATTCATCAATGGGGTAGGCCAAAATCCTCAAGAATTCAGAATGAGATAGATTGGCGTGAGGGGTCGAGAGAACAACAACGATGCAGGTTGTGTCGACAAACGGGTCATAACCGAGCAACCTACCCATTACAGCGACTGACTGGAAGTTGATATAATTTAATTTGTCACATTCTTTACTTAATTGGCATCAGAGCATTGTAACTTTATGATTATTTTGCACAATGAACTTCAGTAGCAATATTGTTCAACTTCTTTTAGATTAAATTTTTTGGTGGCTTCACAGGATCCACCAAACACTAAATAAATTTTTAAAACTCTACGCAGCGTAACAATATTACATTGCTAACTTATTTATAATATTTATTAATCTTCTTTTTAGATTTATAATTCAATTTAAACAAAATTTAGATAATAACTATATAGATTTGGCGATAATTTTTTTAACTTATGATTCTAATACTGTAACAGTATAATGGCTGGTCATCCGAGCATTGTCAACCTAGGACCTAAGGATGACTCCTTTTTGTATTTATAGACTCGTCATGTTTCACAGGCTGTATGGTAGGGATAGGTGAGATAACATAGATAAAGTTATTATGTTTAACTTATTCTATATTATCATATGTTAGTAACACAAAGGTGTATTGCAGGCTGATCGCATTTTGCGTATAGGACGGATAGCACAGGATGATCACATCTTTGATCCTCCACTTGCCATTGTTCCGTACTTTCTCTGATATGGTTTTTTTGGAGTTTCTCCACTTAGTCAGTTTAACTTTAACGCAGTATTAGTTTCAGCTCTGGTGGAGAAATGGCGGCCTGAAACCCACACTTTTCACTTGATTAGGGGAGAGGCAACTATTACCCTACAAGATGTTGCTATTCAACTTGGCTTTCCCTGTGCTAGACAAGTTGTTTCAGGCCGAACAAATTACAATTGGGCAACTATGTGTCAATAGTTACTTGGAGTGGTTCCACCTCTAGAGGTCATGGATGGATAGCGACTCAGTGTCCCATGGCTTGCCTAGACATTTGCAGCCTTACCAGATAATGCCGATGATGAGACCATACAGCTATTTACTCGGGCATACATCATAAGGTTGATTGGGGGATACTTGATGCCAAATCAGACTAGGCATAAGGTGATGTTGATGTATTTACCATTACTTGCCGATTTCGATGAGGCTGGTCATTATAGTTGGGGATCTGCAATTTTGACCCACTTGTATAGAGAATTGTGCGGTACAACCAATTATGCTAAAGTCAATATTGGTGATTGTCATTGTTGCACTTGTGGGTATGGGATCGTTTCCCACGCCTGGCTCCACCTCTCCCTACTCAGCCAAATCTTCAGATGGAAATATATCCCTTAAGACCATCACTGGGATTCAGATGAAGGCGTGTCCCCCACCATATTCGTCCGACCAATGAGGCATTACAGACTTATAGGATATTGTTAGATCAGATGAAAGATGATGAGTTCATTTGGCAGCCATATGATCGTCCGAGTGTCTAGCAGTTAATTCCAAACTATTGCTTAGTGGGTTCAAATATATGGCGGGCTTTTGTACCTATTATTTACTTTTGGCTCGTTGAATTTCATCATGCAAACCGTGTTCTTCGCCAATTTGGTCAACAATAGCATATCCCTTAAACACCGTTTAATGTGGGATCGTTGCATACTCTGCAACTAAAAGGAAAAACGCATAAAGATTGGCGTTAGGAGCACATGGTATTTATCTCTGCATGGAATATGTGGGAGCAGGTTGTTACCCAAGTAGATATAAAGGTATCTTTATTGGATCGCTCATCTGATTATATGCGTTGGTATTGGCGCCATACGTGACGGTGGATCCATCTAGATTGTGGCTCCCAAGGTTTTGTGGTACGACCTTTTTTTCCTTTTTATTTTCTTTTATTTGTGCATTTTTTTCCTCCAACTACGTAACGACTAATGTTTTTTCTTTTCTCATAGACTAATGTACTACTGGACAACCTATATATGATTTCCATTGTCAATCCTCCAACACTTGATTATGTGGGATTTAGAGAGAGGACCCGTGGAGATGGTAAGACGATGCTGGAGGCCTTGGGTGAACATCAGGAGATGTTGATCTCTCAGCCTGCTCCGCCCGCTCCTCATCTGTAGAGACCACCGAGCCAGAGGATCGCCCAAGAAAGCGAGAACATGGTTTTATATCTATTAGACAGCCATTAGTGGATGTCACCTATGGCAGTAGATGTCAGGCAAATGCACCATCATCCTCTTACATGCCAGCGCCTGTACATAAAGAAACTGAAGAGCCACATCCTTTTGCATCATTTGCAAACTATGTAGGTGTTGGTCCATCTTTTGGTGTACCATCCTTTGGCGCACCTAGGTCTTCTTCATCTGTTGGGGGTGATGGTCCTTCTTTTGCTCCTAGAAGTGGTTCGTCGTCCTTCACATCATCAGCTCCTCAGCCGTTCTTCTCCACCCCACCACCCCAAACTATGGAGGCTAGAGGTATCTTCTTCACTACTCTATTTTTCGATCGGTTCATGTTCAGTGCAAAGTATGCTGGTGCACCTTCTGAACCATGGAGAGCATCTTTCCAGTAAAGGTTTTTCACCCCCTGATCAACTGATTCCCCCTACTCAATCCCCTCAACCTAATCGTCAACCAAATAATGGATCAACCGATGAGAATGAAGGTGAAGAAGAAGGAACAGAAGTAGAAGAAGCAGGACAGGAGCCACTTCAGTGTCGTCCCCCGCGCTTACGCCGAAGACCCAGATATGGGACTGGAAGACATATTGGATAAAATGTTCAGTTCTTTTCTTTTATTTTAATAGTTACAACCTATTTGTGTACAGTAAAGTACTTTAATATCTACGCTTCAAATTATGAGTATATAATATCGGTATAACATGTTTCTTTAATTAAACTAAAGAAATTTTAGTCTAAACAGTTATTCAAATGTGTTATATTATTTAAACTCATGTGACCGGATTCTTCATTGTCATACATGAAAGAAAAAAATAATTAACATATATAAGTGCTTGTATATAAATTTCTTTGATTTTAATGACTTCCAAAAATAAATCTTAGTATTTTTTCTTATAGATGTATTTTGTTTTTGAAAAAATAATTACAAACTTGATTATACAATATTAAAATGTTAAAAATTTTATTTATTACTTTTAAAAAATAAAATTTTAAAACCATGCACTTTTATTTTTATAATAGTAATAATAATAATAATAAATATATTTTTCTTAGACTTTCCAACTTTCTTTGTTGATTAAGAAAAGATGAAAAAAGAGAAAAATTGGTAGGTGAGTGGCTTGATTAATTTTTCTTTACTAGAAATATAAATATTACAAAATACTAATATTTTAAAATTATATATTACTCATAATTTCTTTTAATCTTTTTTGAATACACTGTATTATTCTTCATTTTCTTTTAATTTCTTATCTTCTTATTCTAAAAAATTTGATACAAGACC
The DNA here is from genome assembly GCA_032878935.1 of Erythrophleum fordii. Classification (NCBI taxonomy): domain Eukaryota; kingdom Viridiplantae; phylum Streptophyta; class Magnoliopsida; order Fabales; family Fabaceae; genus Erythrophleum; species Erythrophleum fordii. The sequence goes on along the minus strand of JAVQMF010000049.1, from coordinate 3,767,243 downwards.
CCAACTTCTTTTCTTCTATTAGAAATTGTTTTAATTTTTAGGAATTGGCCATGTCCTTTAATAAACCACCTTTACGTAAAAATAAAATAATAGAATATTTGAAAAAATATAATTAACTAGATGATTTTAAAATAATTTTCCTTTCATTGAATTATCATAGTATAAAAATTTTCTAAGTATTTGGATAAAATTAAACTTAATGATTATTTTTTTTACTATTAATTTTTCTTATTTAAAATATAATAAGCATATAATTTTTCAATAATATTATAACAAATATTTAAATTAATTACAAAATTATATAATTATTTATAAAAACTATATATTTATCATAATATTATTAAAAAAAGTATACACTTATTATATTATTAAAATTTTTAATTATATTACAAAAATATATTTTTAATAAAATTTAAATTAATTATCATTCTAAATAATTTAAATAATAAAATATAATAAAATATATTAAATAATTAAAAGAGTTACGACATATGCTATGCCGCGACTCTTTTAATTATTTAATATATATATATATATATATATATAGGTTGCAACATTTGCAATGCCGCAACTCTTTAAAAAAAAAATAAACATTTGAAAAAAATGTTTTTATAATGAAACATTTGGGTTTTTTGTTTTTTTTTCTTTTACATATTGCCATCAAAATCCCTCCATTACCTTCCCCATTCATCACAGTAAGAAATAATCTCATTCTTAACATAAATAATTAAATATGCAAATAAAATTATAAAAAGTTTAAAATATTATAAATATTATAAATTTAAATTCAATCACAATTATTGGAATATATTAATTAAATTCATTATATAGGTGATAAATATAATTCTTAATATAGACATGAATAGTTATTAAAATAATTACATAAATTAATAGTGTTCTTGTTAATTGAATATATTAGCTCTGCTTTCAGGGAAGTATAGGGACTGATCGGTTAATAAAAAACATGTTTTGCTATGGCTTTATGAAGAAATATTCAAAATTATTTTACAAAATTATTGTAAATACAACAAAAATAGAACCAAACACGTCTATAGCCTTCATTTTAATCTTGGAATTTAAAGTCTAAAAAACTATATATATTCTCACATCCGCCTCGTGTAAAGTGCGATCCTTATGAAGATCATACAGTACTAAGATCAAGATTGTAATTAACTGTGCCTTTGCCAGCCATTCCGTTAGATATAAATATGAAAAATAATACTCAACTAATAGAAAGGAAAATAACAAATAAAAGAGTGAGGAGCTACTTGGGTTTGAGATGACAGCCTTTAAAGTTAGCTGCCTCGGACAAAGCCAACCTCCATTTTTGCACCTTCTCAAATCCTTTCCGGGGCCAAGCCAATTCTTTTCCATAACTCCTCCCTCTTTAATGTCGTAGCTACGATGGATCCATGTAATAAAATATTGAATAAACCAACCGACCTTCTTTCTTATACTTTTATTTTAGTATTACTTATCTTGTATTGAGAATCATAAATTTAATTTATTTCAAATTAAGAAAAGTGATTATTTTATGTTGATTAAATATATATTTGACACTTATTATATTATATATTTAATAAAGTTAAGATTATTTTTGTTAAAATAAATATAATTATAACTTATCTTTAATTATAAAATAAACCAATATAATGCACCTTTAGATTTTAAGAAAAAAGAGTATACATTTTCAAAATTAAAAAAAAAAAATTGTGTCCATATAATTTGGGCATCTCTATACCCAAAATTATAATAATATAATACTTGGTTTATATGGATACTTTGCTTTATGTACAAGTAGACTAAGCAGGCATCTTGTGGAATGCATATCCTCTTTAGTCTGGCTTCCGACTGCAGAGGGTGCATTCCGCTAAATTTAGCTCTTTTATTTTGTTTTATTTTTTGAAGTATTGTTAAAATTTTTAAAGTTTACATATTTTTTACAGTTAAAATTGTTATTCTTGCAAATATAATTTTTATCTTCATAAGTGAAATTTGTAACTTTTAGAATCTGAAAAAAAAAAATTGGCCAAATGCACCCTTTATAGTCGGGCTTCCCAACTGCAAAGAATCTATCTTAAATCTTGTGTGGCATTCCATAGTTGTTTGAATTATCTAAAGAATTAATCTTTTGGAGGCTTCACTTTCAATTTCTTACAATTTAAAATTCGATCAAAAGGTACTTCTAAGTTCTAGCCATGCCATAAAAGAGTCCTGGTTTTGGATGCTCTCACAAAAAGACTTCTACCTTTTTCTAATGATTAACTTTTATACGAGAAATGTTATACAAGACATGCAATTCTGATAATATCCTTATTCCAAATCCCGTAACTACTATTGTGCAACTGTCTTGTGGATATATACACTTGTCATATAACTCATATAAGCACAAAAATTGGCATGCACAAGAACTTACCAAATTAACGAATCCAACACACTAAAATTTGTCATTTTATTTAATCAAAACTGAATTTCAAAGGTACAATATTTATTTTCACATAGTTAAGAAATTTGATCATTTGGGATTTCACCATGAGCACATCCGCTTAGCTCCTACCGTCGCTAAAGGCAAATTAAGAGACCCACCAGAACATAACATTTTTACTAGGAACCAAGCTCCTATGGATCCAATCTAGCAACACCTTTTCAAGACAATTAATCCATTCTTCAACTTCTCCTGTAGAGAAGACTAAGGTTTCATTTGCTACACAAAATCTTTTTATAAAAATAAAAAGAGAATGTTAAATGGAATATAATTGAATCAACTATATTTGGTATGACAAGAAAAAAAGAAAAGAAAATGTCTTTCTCTTTATTTTAGTAAGATAGAAATAGTAATAGAGTGAAAAGTAAATAATGGCAAATGACCAAAATGTCCTTAGATTAAAAAACATGTAGGAATGGATTTTTATTGTTACAATCCAAGAGTTAAAATAAAGAGAAAAAACAAAATAAAAATGAAAAAATACATAAAATAAAAGAAAACAAAACAAAATTTAGGTAAATTGAATTATCTTGGGATGGAATAATTTTGGGAGTTTAAGAATTTATTTTTAAAATTCAGCTAAATTAAATTAAAACATCAATGTTAAGAACAAGTAAAATTTTGAAAGAATTAAGAACAAATTCTCATCATAATTCTAGGGGTTATAAGTCTAGCCTAAAATTCCAATAGGTGTGTTCAAAACTAAACAAAATTATTTTTGCCCCCCAATCTTCCTAGTTCTTTGCCCCATGGGTTTGCAAGGGTGCTTAAAGGACTTGATTGCAACCTTTTTTTTTTTTTTCAATTTTCCTCTAGCGCTCATGTTTTTCTATATTTACCCACTGGTCCCTCAATGGTTCAATTATAGAAGTGTCATGAAGCACGTGCCCCTTGTATCTTCTCTTACACATTTTCTATACGGTTCTTTTTCTTTTTCTTTTTTTTTGGGTACCTGTAAGAGTGCATTGAGGGCTTGTTGGAGTTCAATTTCTTCTCCTCTTCCAATCTCTTTCATCTCATTAAGGCTACAGACTGCAAGGAATTCTACTTTTGTCCATTCACTGCTGTTATTTCAGTCAAGAAACTTCCCTCATCTCCATTTTAGGTTGCTTTGTTTCTCTTATGTGAAACTTAGACACCCCAATGCTAAGAATATTGTACTTTGTGTTTGGTTAACTGTAGTTGCCTTGAAGCTCTATTTTTCTTCTCATTTTTTGACTAAAAGCTGAACATTTTTAGGAGTTCTCCTTTTACGCCATGGTGCTAGGTTAAAGTATTCTTTTATCTACATTCTAACTCCCTAAAACTTCCATTTTCGATTAATAAATTTTTCCCTTTATCCTTCTATTGGTTCAACTTTATCCCCTTGAGGCTTGAGACTTGGTTTCATTCTTTCCTTGTTTTGTTGTCGGAAAGCAAAAATTGTAACTAAGTCATCAAGCTCTCTCTTACTTCATTTTTCCCTTGGTAGATTTGTGTAGGTCACTCTCTTCCATCTCGAAGTACATGCTACCATTTTTTTGTTGTTGTGCTTGATGTGATTGTGGGTTGGTTAGGAACTTATATTCCTTTGCTTTTCCATGTCCTAGTTGCTTGGCTTGAGGGAGGTGAAGTGATAGGTGGAAGATAAGTAAATTATTTATTCATTTTACCTCCTCTTTAAGCGAAGTTCCTCATCATTGGGTACCTAAGCTTTTGTTCTCTTTTCCTTGCAACTGCCTCCCTATAGCAAACTCATATGGGGGGATGGATTATTATGGTCCCAGTGCATGAGTAGGTACCTGGTAAGCCACCTAACTATGCAGCACGTCATGCTTGGCGTGTTACGTGGCATGCTGCGTAGATCTTGACCCTCCATACAGGAGGTCACATTTTTTATTTTTTTATTTTTGAATCTAACGATGTTGGTACTATGTAGTACCAAACCCTTACACACCCAAAAGCCTATGTGTTTCATTGAAAAATAATGTGAAGTACAAATTAAGCTAAACTAGTGTAGAAAATAGCAACTAAAATAGGTAATAAATTAATTAATGTAAGTAGAGTAATAAACCAAGGCTAATGTGGGAATAATAAATAATTAGGTAAGTTTTAAACCCCTCTATTTGGCTAAAAAGAAAATAATTTTTAATTTGATAGAATTCAATCAAACTAGGTAAGATCCAAGTTAGGATTAGCCTAACCAAATGAGGTTAGCAATTAAGTTACATCTATAGTTAGATAACAACTTAAAGTGAAGTAAAGCAATTTGACCAAGTAAAATAGAAGAGGGAATCTAAATGTGGGTCTTAAAACAATAATTTAAAAAACTAAATAGATTGTTGTGACTATGTTTTAGAAATTACTTTGCATATGTTGTTGGAGGGGTAGCGGCAATTCAATGATGAAGAGCTAATAAGTATCTGACAAGCACTATGAATAGATTATAAAGCATGACACTTTTTTTTTAACTTTCCTCCACTACTAGAAAAATTAGATTTAGCGAGGGATAATTTTTCTCGCTAAATCCGTTGCTAAATCACTGGTCACTAATTTTTAGCGAGGGATAGTAATATTCCTTGCTAATTTAGTGAGAGATTTACCCTCGCTAAATTTAGCGAGGGAATGAAATCCCTCGCTAAATTTAGCGAGGGATGTATTCCTCGCTAACTGACTAAAAATCATATTATTTTAGCTAGGAATTAGCGAGGAAGATTTCCCTCCGTAAAATTATCTTAGAGATGGATTGAGATGCCACGTCATCATGCCACGTCACGCCTCCACATCACTCCTCCAAGCCACATTGTTGCCACATCATGCCTACATGCCACGCCATGCCTCCGCCACATCATACCACCACGCCACCTCATGCCATGTCATATATTGCTTCAAATTTGCCATACCTGAGGTTTGAACCCAAGACCTGAAGCTCCTTCCTTTGTGTCCATCTTTTCTGCCAGTTGAGCTACAATGAACCTATAGTCTTTTAGTACAAAATTTAATATATATCATATTAGTTAACTATTATAATATCATGATTGTACTAAAATTATAAATATTCATCAATAAATAATATTATATGCTTTAAACATAATATATTATATTTTCATCTATTACATATATTAAAAGTTCAATTGTTTTACTAAAAAGGGAAAAATATGAGCTTTTTTTTTTACACATAGAAGAGCAAGCTCAGTAATATTGAAAATTCATAAGGTTTTTTTAGTTTAATATTTATTTTAACAAGGATTAAAATAAATTTTGCTAATTTTCTTGCTAATTAGAAATGAAATAAATATGTCTAGTTGGTTTATTGGCTAGCTAATTAGAAAGGAAGAATACGCTTCGTTAAGTTCTTCACTAATTAGAGAGGAATGAAAAATGTTTCATTAGTTCCTCACTAATTAGAAAGGGACAAAATAGACCTTGCCAAGCCCTCACTAACTCGAGAAGGATAAAATAAGTTTCGTTAATTCCTCGCTAATTAGAAAAGGATAAAATAGGCTTCTCTAGTCCTCTCTAATTCCTCACTAACTAGAAAGGGATAAAATAGGTCTCGCTAATTTTTTGCTAATTAGAGAAGGATAAAATAGAACTTGCAAATTCTTTGCTAATTTAGAGAGGGATAAAATAGGCCTCGCAAATTCCTCGCTAATTTAGAGAGAGATAAAAATGGGCCTCTCAAATTCCTCGCTAATTTAGAGAGGGATAAAATAGGCCTTACTAATTTCTTGCTAATTAGAGAGGGATAAAATAGGTATCGCTAATTCCTCGCTAATTTAGAGAGAGATAAAATAGGCCTCACAAATTCCTCGCTAATTTAGAGAGAGATAAAAATGGGCCTCGCAAATTCTTCGCTAATTTAGAGAGGGATAAAATAGGCCTTGCTAATTTCTTGCTAATTAGAGAGGGATAAAATAGGTATCGCTAATTCCTCGCTAATTTAGAGAGGAATAAATAGGCTTCGCTAATTCCTCGCTAATTAGAGAGGGATCAAAAATCCCTCACTAATTTCCTCGCTAAATTTAACTCAAGCTACGAAATTAATTTTTCTCGCTAATTTCTTCGCTAATTCGGTGTTTTAGAGAGGAATCAATGATCCCTCGCTAAATGTCCTCGCTAAATCTAATTTTTCTAGTAGTGCTCCCATTTTTATCTCTATTTTGTCTGTTTGCATTTTGTATGTCCATTAGGACAGTCATATTAGATAGTGCATCAATGTATATAGTATTAATGGTATTAAATCTTTTAGACTATTCTATGCTATATGTGTTACATTATCAAAATGGATATAAAATGATATGCTAACTTAAAGTGTTATTTTCAAAAGTTCAAGTAGTGATAGATTTGCCTTAACATGCTTTTATGGTATTGTTTATGTGTTATGATTCTAAAATACCATAAGGTTAATTTTACAATTTGGTTTTCAAACCACTTACACTAAAAGATTTTTGGATATGTATTATACGTATTATATGATATATATTGATATATAATAGGATTGTGTAAAATGCTAGTTGCTAACAACATTACTGTTAGCTCTCAGTGCACCTTAAATATCACCATGTTGTTTCTAAAATTGAGTACCTAAAAGGTAGTGAACTGGATTGCCCTTTAAATGTTCAAAAGTTGAAAGGATAGTGGTAAGCAAGGATGGTAATAATTCCCACATGTGATTCTTACCTACAGTTTTTTGACATAAAATATGTGGTTATTTACCTTATGGGCTATGTGTTCACATCTAGATATGTGATTATTTATCCTTTGGATTATATGCCCATGTTAGTATCTATGTTAAAACTTAGAGTTCTATACAAACTTCTCTAATAAAATGTTTTTATTAAATTATTTTTAGTATACCAATTATTTTTTGCTTATTGTTAAACTTTTAAATATTTGAATTTAATTTTTATTTATTCTTCATAATTATCTTCTATTAATTTTACATTTTGTTAAAATATTATATCTACATTTTTTTGTGTTATATTGCTTAATAACATAATAAATCAATTTTCCATTAACCCAAATTCTTTAATTCGTATTATGTATCAAATATTTCAAGCATCTTTCTATTTATAGATTTATAAATTGAATTTTATGAAAGAAAAATATATAATACCTTTCCATATTAAATTTTTTTTATTTTTTATTATTTCAAAACCTATTTTCATTTTAAAAAAACTCTATGTCTATCTATCTCTTTCATTGTTATATTTTATCTTCTACGAGTACTACAACTCATTTTATTAATTATTTTTGCAAATAGGAAAAGTTGTGTCCAATATTTATTTGGTGTAGTTCAAAAAAGTTATTAGTGAAGAGTTGTGATTAGTTTGTTTAATATTAATGGACTATTATTTTTGTATTATATGTTTATACTTTAAAGTTTGCTCCACAAATTATAGGAAAGATCTTCACCCTATCATATATGTTTTGGTGCATTGATGGTGAAAACAAAACTCTCTTGTTGTTAATTATGAAATTGTGATCATGATATGGGTAAAATACACTTATAAAAATTGATCATACATCATAATTATACAATGTTTTGTGTCTTTGTAAAGCTTAAGGGAACCAGGTTTACACGTATTCCATGCTAGTCTGTCTCCAGTTTTAGGGCATAACATATATATATAATTATAATTAATTCATTATTTTTTATATAATTACTTATATTTATACATTATTATTTTAATATATATTAAATTATTAATGTATTAAATATATATAATAAATTATTAATGTATTAAATTATTTTTTAACAGATACTTTAGTCAGAAATTGCCCTTTCTATTATAGTAAGAGAAAATAACAAAATTGCCCCTAAAAATTTTAATTTCAAGTAATCCCTATTAGTTAATAAATAAAGTATGTAGAATTAAAAATAATGCTTATCAAATTAAAGTTTGTAAAATAATACTTATCGAATGACAACCTTATTATTTTTTAAAGTATAACTACTATTAATTATTTTTATAATTAATTTTTAAGATGTTTTTATTATTTTTCCTTATTATATCTTTTAAAAGTACTATTAATTATTTTTCTAAGTTACAAAACATGCATGTATTGTAATTAATTAATAGTTTAAAAATATTATATTTTATTTTATAAATATTTACCATTTATTACCTTTTTTATTGCATCCTTTTTCTAGTTTTTGGTTTTTGCTACAACTTTTTTTTTTTGTGTTTTTCGTGTTTTTTTAATTATTCTTCTAATTGTGTTTTTTTCATACATGCATGTTATTCTTCAGTTTTTCATACTTCATCTTGTCATGAATGTCAAAATTTGAAAACAATAATAAAAAATAAAAAATCTTGTAATAGATCAGAGTGCTTGATTCAATAAGCACCAGCAAAATATGCCAGTCTTTTTGACAAATTGGCTCCAAGCTCCTCAAAAAATCTCATGCTACAGTGCTAAAAAACATATTTCCTCCCCTCGTGCTTTGAATTCTTTGTATGCAAAATTCTTTTTCCCTTTTAGTTTCTGTAATGATAGCAAACAGGGCCTACACTTGTTAGCCACTCATTATAATTATATCACTAACAGGTAATCAGAAAATTAATCAAGTGATTATAAACATATTTCAACATTTAGGTGATTATATTTTATTAAAATTAATATAAAGAATATCCCAAGATAATTAAATAGTGATAGAATTACAAAAAAGTTGAAACACATTTATGGTACATAATAGAACAAAAGTTTTAATCTAATATTATTTATTATACTAGTCACATCTCCCTGAACCACCATCTATTGGCTTTAAATGTAACATGTTAAACCATTTTTTTAAAAAAAAAATATTCCGAATCAAACCAAGAGTAAAATTATTTATCATCACATAAAGCCACTCAAGCTGATATTAATATACTAAATATATTTATATTAATTAATTACATAACCTTCATTTAATTTATTAAATATCGATATGTTCAATATATGGAAAAAAAATTCTTTCAATATTTAAGAGTTAATTCTATTAAATGTAAAAAAAAGTTATTTTTTACTAAATTTTTTTTTTGTAATTGCCTAAAATAATTGGAAGTATTCGAGAATTGAGACCTTCTTGCAGAAATCCTTCATTAGAATATTTCAGATTTCTTAACATAAACCACAGAAAGTGAATCTAGTGATACGCTTCAGAATACAAAGTGCTAGTACGTACTTACTACTTAGTGAGAAAATTAATGAAGTGAATTTTAATCCATTTATAAAATTATTTTCTAGTTACATGCAGATTATTAAATTTTTTATCATTCATTATTCATTTTGCACCTTATTATTTTAAATGATAAACATGTTGTACTTAAGAATCCTCTGTTACGACAATTGCCGCCCAGCCGGCCAATGTTAAAGTGATCACAAGAAGATAAAATGGGGTTAGATGAATTAAACCCTCTTTTGTGTGTCCCAACTGTAAAACATACAAAATATATATAAAAAACAATCAAATGAGAATTATTCTATATGCAATACCACCCAAGTGCTCTCTCTCTCTTTCTCTCACTTATCAGTACACCCATCTGCTGAAAAGGAAAAGATTTCTTATTTCAGTAATTGGAAATGACAAAAAGAAACTTATGATTGAGTCAATGGGACTTTTATGCTGAAACACAGGCAGTCTTTCGTGCAGAAAAATATTCAGGGAAGAAGAAAATGGATTTGATCCATATCATGATGAGCACAAAATATCATTATTGAACATTTTTTATTTCAAAATTTTTTGCAAAACAAAAAAAATGATATATTTTATTGTGAGAATAAGTCCTACCACTTCTGGTCCTGAGGTTTCTGCGCTTGAAAACAAAAACCCGGGTTGTATCGCTCATATAATTGGTCCATAATGCTGCATAATAAATTCAATGCTAGATAAAAATTTTAAGGAACTCTGGCATGCTCCTCATTTATGAGCTAAAGTGGCTTGGTTTCTTGTTATTAATTTGCATTTTGCAGTTCTTGCATATGAATCAGTTTGTCACTTGATATGATTTCAACTATGATTCATTACAAGTTTACAAGAAAACTAGAGTAGCACAAAAGAAATAGATGAGGTGATCACCATGGATGAGGATTTCCCTCTACTACGTTTTGCCCACACTCGCGCCACCTGTAGCCATCATCTAACAAATCAACTTCACTTTTTGTTTGCACAATGATTTTAGGCTCCGTAACAGTTTTGTGGGCACAGATACTTCAGAAGCTCCAACCTCAGTTTCCTGCAAACCAGGACTTTAGCATATAATTTGAAGAAAAAGAAAAATACAGAGCTGTATAAAAAACGCTTCATAACATTGCAAACTTGCCTCCTTTTTGGGTTGGGTTCAGCATCATCTCCATCTTCTTCTGTAATATTTGCATCTTTGATAATACGCCTATTAAAGCCATCTGCAGGTTTGTCAAGACCAAGGGAAGGAGGTTGATATTTCTTATCATCACAATTATACTAATTTTAAAGCAGCTAAAAATATGACAGAATCTTGGGAGATGAACCTACAGTATTTGCAAGCTAAGCTTTTGTTAAACAAGGAGGGACATGAAACCAAGTAAACCCGATGGAGAGATAAACCAGTGGCTCTTTCCATTGCGCAAGCAAGATTAGTTTGATTAGCCCCCTTTCCTGTAGGTTATAAATATAGTCAAAGAGTACTTGCTTTAAATGCAAAACAGCCATACGCAGTCGAGCATATAAATCAAGGGAAAGAATATCAATGGTAACACACAACGAAATAGAAAGGACAAAAAAATACCTTGATAACTCATGGTGTTCTCAGTTGACTCTGCAGATTTTGTTGAATTTGAATCCCCGTTCATATGATCCTCAGTAATCGTAAACTAAAAAATTATGATTAAAGAAACCCAATGGCTTAACTACTTGCACAATAGTTCTTGAAATAACATAAACAAGTACTTGAACCGTAGAACTTTTTCTTACCAAAAGAAAAAACTTTTGAAGGTATTTTTGAGAGATTGAAAAAAAAAAAAAAAGAAAGGCAGTAAATCCAAAAATTAAAATAAAACGATAGAGAAGGAAGGAGAATTAATTGCTAAATCTCAAACCTTTTAAATTGAGAGAATTCAAAAAATATATAAAAAAGTAGATATTTTAAACAATTTCAATGATTGATTAGAAAAATTCTATTATCCTTCTTTTTTTATTAATAACTCTAAAAAAAATCAATTCAACCTTCATTTGCTTTCCATTATTTCTCTGCATTTAATCTCTCTGGATATAGCGTTCAAATAGATTCCCCAAACTAAATGATTCTGAAACGCCTCAAATCTGTCAAATTAATTTGCTAGACGATCAATTTAGCTCTTCACCGATCCTATAAATACGGATATACCTAAACACCATTATCATCATCTCACCACAACAATGGCAATAATCTTGTGCAGACGCTTCACCTTCTTTCTGGTGTTTCTCATTTTCTTGAGTTCCATCAACACTTCAACTCTCGCAGATACTGATGAAGTTGTGGTTGACATAGAAAATGGGCTTCCCAGTCGTAGCAAGGAGCTACTGAGACTTTCATGTGAGAAAGGTTCATTAGAACTGAAGGTAGGTAATCACTACCTCACTGTGAAATCCCAACAAGCAGTAGAATGCAGTGCGCAATGGATACCATTTTTTGTGACTTAGGATGCTTATCATTTGCAGAATAGGCTTAATTACAGGAGAAACCAAGAAGGCAAAAGACAACAAAAATTAAACTTTCTTTTTTATTGTACCTTAGGCGTGGCTATGCTGGATAGGTGAGAGACTTCAATTGTTCTGTATTCGTTCATCTTCCACCTGGTTTTCATTCCAAAAGGAGCTTCCCCTTTGTAAAAATCCATGGTTGTCTTCACCCCATTGACTCTTTTATCAGAAGAGTAAACGTGCCTTGGAGAACCCGTGGCTTTCCAATACCCACTAGTTGGGGTTCTTTTGGGTCTTGCTCCTCTGGCTTCTCTCTCTTGTCTCGTTGAGAAGAAGAACCATTGCCCTTTGTATCCACGACACAGCTCTCCTGCAAGTTCTGCAACACATTACAATAAAAGAAACCATTTTAGCGAACCCCTTTGGTTTTAAAATGATCAAAGTCATGAAATGAGTTGCAAAACTTTCAACATATGTTTAGAAGCCGGAAAGTTTAAGGTAGTACTTGGAAGCTGCCAGGGCTCTACGTCATAAATGTCAATGACTGGAATGACTCTGTTTATGTAGTCGTTTCTTCGGCCTTCAAGCTTGTTACAAAGGAAGAAGGCTACTACCTGCTCTTCTTCTGTTGGGTAGAAGCCCAAACCAGGTGGGAAATCTTCCATTGATTTGAGAAGAGAAAATAATGAAGAATTTAATTCAAGAAATAAAGTAATTAAGATAAATAAAACTTAAGAAGAATGACTTAAAACTTTGAGCTTAGGAACAGTTTGGGAAATATCATGTTAAAATAGAATTTTTGTCAATCTCTCACTTCATGGGTTAATCCAAGAAAATTGAGATATCTATATATATATATATATATAAAAGGAAAAATTAACTTTAACATTGATTAAATTAAATAAGGCTAGAGCTTAAGTCTAAAATTTAGTAAGGGAGAACAAGAGACAAGCTATGCTATAAATCAATTGGTTGACACCTTAGGACACCCCATAGCATGACCTATGTTCAAACCTCCATGAGGCCACCCTGGCCTCTTTTCCTCCCAATTCTTTTTAACATTGCAAGAACTCACAATTAGCAAATTACACTCTGCCCTCATCTTCCCAAAATTTCAAAACAGCCCAACAGTACCAGACTCAGAAAAATCGAGAAAACTCTCTTTCTTTCATATTCAGATTCTTGCTTTCCCCTGCATCTGGCTTCTGCCCTATCTTAGTGTTGCGACTTCAACTCAGATGCTCCTTCCTTGGCTAAAAATCGTGCTCAACCAGTGGCACTTTCGTGTTTGCTATTCTAACCCTCATTCTCTTTAGTACCATGGTGCAGATGTTGAGTTTCTCTCTCTCTTTTTTTTTTTTTTCTTCAATCCTTGCAATCACTCATCTTCCTTCAGCTACATCCTTATGGTTCAATAGTCCCAAATTGGGTGAATTGGCACCACTTCAAGTTGGGTGAGTTAACCACTAGCTCAAGTTTATTACTCAAGACCCCTTAGGGATTTTGGAGACATTCCTATCACTAGAGGAATTGTTGACAGAATTGGTAGGCAATAGCATTACGTGGGGAGCTCTATGAGCAGATAACATCGCTTTGTATCATTCATGTTTTCGTATATTTTTCTGCCTTGCATTTCTATTATTTCGTGAAATATTATGATTTCTTAAATTCTAAATCTCTAACTATATTGACATTCAATTGAGAAATATTTTAATTATATTCAAATTCTTGATTTCTAAATTGTTGACACATATATGGAATCAATGGAAGTAATCCTGAAAAAATTTCTACAAATCATTATGTCAGTTACGTATGATAAATGTTTAAGTAAGAATTAAATTAATGTGATTCTGTACATGAATGTCAATATAGTTAGAAAGGGATGTTGTTTTCTGTAAATTAAGGACTCACAACGGATCGGTTATTTACCCACATGGACTCCATGTGTAAGACCCGACGTGCATGACTTTGTGTAATATACATGAGGGACGTTGACTTTTCAAAGCAAACTTGAGCTGCCACGTCGAAATCCTTGCTTCCTTCTGCAAATTTCCGAATTGCCCCTTCTCTCATTAATTTTGCTGGTCTTTTAAGTAATTTGCTTCTCCAATCTCTGCAGCACGAAACCCATGCCCATAAGCCATCATTTCGGTCAGGAAAAAGGAGCAAAGTCGGTGGGAAACAAAGCTTCATCTTCTCTCCTCTGTTTTCTCGCCATTTCTGCTGGATTCAATTTCTTCCAGTTTCTGGTTCAAAGTTGCTGTTGGTGGTTGAGGGAAAGTAACGCCAGAACCAAGTCTTTCCCAGGTCTGAGTTACTGCTGTAAGTCTTGTGTTTCTGATCCATTTTTCATAGCACCTCCCTCCCCTGTTTTGCTTGTTCGGTAATGTGATTCTGTGTGTGAGTAGCAAACTGATGGAAGGGTGTGTAAAAAGAAAAGAAAAGGGTACAAGGAGATGAGTTAGTTAGAGCAAATAGATTCCCCTTAAGCTTCAAAGTGTTATCACCTTCTTTTTTTCAGATTATGCTCTCTCTCTCTCATCTCTCTCTCATCCCTCTCTCGCGTTTCGCTATAGCGAGGTGCAGCCTTCGCTACGGCGAGATCGCGTCAGTACCCTTCGCTATGGCGAGATTTACCACTCGCTATGGCGAGATCGCGTTAGTTCCAGATTTCATTTTCGCTATGGCGTACGCTACGGCGAGCAACCCTCTGGTTTTTGTATGGGCTGCTGCCAACACTCGCTATAGCGAGAATCGCCTTCGCTGTTGCGAACTAGCTCTCTCGCAGTAGCGAGACTGTTTCTCGCTGTTGCGAGAGGACTTGGCAAAATTTCTGGACTTCGAAATTTCTAGCTTTCACTTTCTTTTCCTTTTCCCTTTTTCCCGATTGTTACATATAATGAAAAATAGACATTAATGTTGGATAGGCTAAGTTAGTGAGACAATTTTGCTAGTTTTTCACACTCAAAAAATCTGGTGATGGGTATTGTAGGGTACTCGGGAGATTGAGTTAGAACTGAGGACTGGGCAGGGAATATTGATATCATCTTAGGAGGTGAGTAAGTAATGCGGACTGTGAGTAAAACCCTATTCCTTATTTATTACTAAGTCTTCTTGCAGTGTTTTAACGTTTGGATAAATGTTTTGTTATATGCATATTTTACTGAAAACTGATTTAAACATGAGATTTCTGCAAATTGATGCCTGTGGAATAAATTTGGCAACTTTGATATAAACTGATATGGAAGGTACTCCGTCTGAAATGTGATTTGAGAAACGTATTAAATCTGAAATGTGATTTGAGAATTTGTATTAAATTTAAGAAGTTATCTACTCAGAATTCTGTAGCTAACAGCAGTAGTTGTTAGCCTTGGTGCACCATGATCTGAACCTCAGCTAGCAGGGGTTTTGCTAGCCCCGTGTGGGTAGCTACCACATGTGGAGTTATTTTATTTCGCAAGCCAAGTGCTTTGCGTCTGTGGTTATTCTTCCCGCGAGCTGTGTGCTCTGCGTCTGTTTAAATTTGATTCTGCTTAGATACTTCTGATGCATTTTGTTTTTTTTGAAAACGACCTGATTGAGGCTTGTTTTGCGCATGATGAATATATACATATATATACATATAGATATTTTACGGGCCTTGTCCTTAAGATTATTTTAAGGGTCGGCATTATTTATTCACTGAGTTTCAAACTCACTCTTTCTTACATTTATTTTTCAGAGAGCGTTGAAGATCCTGGCCTACCCTGAGTGGCCAACTAGCTGTAGGTCTCCTGCAAATTCTTTTGGCAAACCCACAATTGTTCAAGTGGGTGTATTTTGTGTTATGAATTTGTTGTTCTGAACAATGTAAATGTGGCTCCACTGAATCATAGTTAGGATATCCCCGCTCCCTAGATGTCTATATTTTGATATATTTTGGATGTATTATTGAATTGACTGGTTGTAGAAGTATCGGGAGGTCCAATTTATAGAGGGGACTCTGCCGAAATTTCTACAAAAGTCAGAGATAATACTCTTGGAAATGGTAAGGGGATTTGTTATCTTTTGTGCTAACATAGGTAAATCTGTGGGTCGTGAAACCATGCCCACAACAGTTATTTCGTTCTAAGAAAGACCTTTTAACAAAAGAGGTTATTGAAAGAATATGGTTTAGAAATTCTCCTATGCATCTTTTTTAAAGTTGCATAATTTTATTATCATTTTCTCACTAACTTGTGATTGTTGCAATAGTTAAATTTCAATATGTATTTTCATGATCAGAAGTCTACAATTGATTCATCATATTAAGAAAGCATAAATTTCAAATTTAGAAGTTCACAAGATATGCATACAAGATATTTCATTTGATCATTTATTTACATTCTTGCTCATTATTTAATTAATTATGGGATGTTATTTACTTGGTAAATATTTGAACTTTCAAATAGTAAAGTTGAGCCAAAGTTCACACTGTAACATATAAGGGACTAGCCTTTCCTTGAAAAGCCTCACATTGTTCCTTGTAAGTTGCATATTCTTTTGATTGCCTAGCTATAGATACACAAAACCCATAGGCAAGATCTCCCACTCTAGTAAATCATATGTAGTGGATAAGATTGAGAGTGGAGCTCTCTTTTCTGTATTGTTATGTTGAGCTATTTGTAGAAATTTTGAAAGGACTTATTTTTAGAGGAAACTCTACGAAAATTCCCATAAGAATTTGATCAAGTATATGGAATGAATTTGAAATGAAATGCAAAAATTGATACATGATTGCATTTCCTAATATTGTAATGTTAAATTATTGCATAAGGACTATGAGTCATATGTTATCTAGGTTACTATGTCAAGCTTATGAATACGAGATTAATCCTATACTCTGTACTGGTTACCTCTCTAGTTTTGGGTTGTGATAGTCTAGTTACCTTTTTGAACATTTCAAAAAAGCTTATTATATATGAATAAGAAGAGAAGTCCCAAAAAGTTTGTTGAAGAGACAAGGATAAGAGAAAAGGGTGGGCTCCAACTCGAAGATTCACCATTTCCTTTACATACTAGCCAAAATCCTTCAGCATCACCTGCATTCCTCATATGTTGGCTTGGAAACCACCATTTCTGAGTTTGAATTACTATAAGGTAGATTTTTCATCACAAATGTGCTTATGGAAGAAAAATATAAACTCAAAGTTAGAATTTTTTAGGACATGAGAAGAAGAGCAAGAGAGACGACCCCAACTAAGGAAAGAGTTGATGTGTTTGAGAAACACTGCATTTTGAGTAGCTGAGGACACATGGCAGATGAAGAAACCATTAATGATTTAGACTGCCAAGATTAGAGTAACTTGAAGGTGTCATTTTCCCACGACTACTAGATACAATTTGGACGCATCCAAAATAGCCTACATAGGTTCGAGGACATGTTTAGGAATATGGACCTTCACTTTTATGAGACGATAAGTGTTCTCGCCTATTAGGCAAGTAGACAAATCAATGGCAAAATTGTGGAAGGTCCAATTTGGGTTCATTGTGCTAAAGTTTAGGGCAAGATAGAAAAGAAATATCCTTAAAATTATGACACAATTAAAGAAGTTGTACATAAGAGCCCAATGATGTCATAATAATGGAACCCCTAATTTATCCATTTGATAATGATGATGATGGTAACATTGACATAGTAGATTTTGAAAAGTAGTTGGAAGTAAATTTAGAATGTACATGAACATCCAGAATAGCATTGAAAAAGTACGAAAGATAATTTTGCTTTAAGAGATGATGAAATAGGGAAGTTATAACCCAAGTCACAAAAGATCACATTCAAGTTCAACCGGCTAAATTGCTATGTTGAGTTAAATTTGTTATTCTTGGCGTATTGGAAGGCCCAAAGCTACTTTTGTAATCAATTTTTTTGTCATTGTATGTTGTCATACAAAATGCTTCAAGATGGACTCTGCTATGGCCTTCGCACTTTGAAACTTGAGGTTAAGTTTTTTACAACTAGTGAAGATTAATAAAGAAGGGGAAATGAATATTAAAGGTGATATTGGTAATTATTTTCAAATTAGGGAATAAGCTATCAATTAAGGCTAAACTTGAGAATTGGGAAAGTCTAAGAAAATAGGGGTTTTATTCTTATTGCTTTTATCCTATTTTAATTATATTAAGGTTAACTTTAATTAACCTTTTTGTCTTATTTATTTTATTTTATCTTATCTCTTTTATTTCTTGGACTCTATATAAAGGCCTCAATAAGTGTATTAGGGTTAGCAAACTTTTAGCAAATACACGTCCCTTTTAATTTTCTCTCCCTCACTTACATATTCATTTTACTAAATCCTGTTATCCCATCTTCTAAACTTTCAATCCAAGCAAAGCATTACTTTCTTAAATATAAAATACAGCCATGTTTTTTATTTTAAATACCATCATATCAGAGGCCTGTCACTTTTGGGCATTAGATGATCAAGTATGCTTTCACCAAACATTTTTAAATTTCCAACCCAACCCTATGTATTTGACTTAGACTTAGCTTGAATCCTTTTATTTATGTTATCCTTTATTGATAATTTAAGTTATGTGGCCATCAGGGGCATGCTCAACCTCTTTTCTTTACAAGGCAATTTAAATGTGTAGTAGCTGTTGGGAATCATGGGAGGCATACAGCGAAAACATTTAAAATTTTGATCTCGATTCCCACCAAAGATCCGTCAAAATCACTTAAATCGTATAGGTTCAGAGAATTACCTTTTTCTGTCAATTGAGTTTGTTGTTTACTTTTCGTCTGGATCACAGGAACTGACCGCAGATCGACTCCCTCTACTGGTATCCACACGAACGGGGTTCAGCAACTCAAACGGTGTACTAGCAACCTATTCGTACAATTCCGTATAGTTCCGTACGATGTCTCTCTTTCTAAGGTTTTTGGAGGCAACTCTAGCAAATCTTTTCTGATATGGAAACCCCTATTTATAGACTAGGGTTTCAGATATATTTAATTAATCAAAATTGATTAAATATATTTATTAGTTTAAATTTAAATATATCCTATAGTTTAAATTTAAACTAACAATATCTAGAGCTTAATTTAAATTATCTGATTAGTTTAACTTTAAATCTATCTGATAGAATCAAATTTAAACTAATTCATATATATATATATATAAAATATCAAATATAATATATATATATATATATAATATTTTGAATTTAATTATATATATATATATATAAACAATTCCTCCATCCTAGATATTCATTGAATCTAGACACATTTCTAATTCAATGAATGTGGACATTTTAGCATGAGTTGGTCTGTTCTTGTGTGTAACCCTGCAGACCCATATGATGTTGGCAGTGGGCCAACTGCACTGTTTGACCCACAAATCACAAGCGACCTCTAGCAAGACATTGTGACTACCTAAATCATATGGGATCGGTGATCCGATGCAACCTATCTTACAACCCTATCATATCCCTTTTGTCACACGATATCTAGATCGAGTATGAGGCATGGAAATGTCATCCTCAACTTGCTCGATTGTAACTTTCTCGATCTCCGAGCAGACTGATATAAGATGGAACCCTTTCCATCTGAGCATGGCCATGCATTTCTCAGTCACACTCATCAAAGGACCCAGAGATATCTCTCTATTAATCAGAGGGACAAATTCTATCTTGACCACTTATCTTCCTTTGTATGGATTCTATTATACCTGATCATAGTCTTTATAATTACCCGGTTAAAGGTGACATTAGACTATGCCAAAGTACAGTGTCCTTCATGTAGGAATCTATAGTGATCTCAGGTCCAAGGGATCAATGACACGGTTATATATGAGATAAACTTATGACCTAATCCATGTAGCTTATCTCATGATGGGTCTATCCAGCGTCCTGTTCTCTAACACACGCCTATGATTTTGATTCATATCATCATATATGATTTAACACTTAATCAATCAAAATCATACTAGTCTTAATTCATCGTTGTTCCCATAAGGATGATTGACTAGGGACATTTTGGATAATCTAAAAATAATTTATCTATGGATATTATTATATATAAACATGCAAATAATATAATAATGTAATAAAAGAAAACTCTTATTTTGTAATAAAAATAATATTCGTAATACAATGATTGGCCTAGGGCACAATCTCCAATAGTAGCTTCAGGGATACTCACCCCCCTTAACCTACTTCTGGCCATACTTACGCAAATTATAGCCATCATCTGCAGGTTTGTCAATGCTCAAGAAAGGAGGTTGACATTTATTATCATCATAATTATATTAATTTTAAAATAGCTAAAAATATGACAAAATCTTGGGAGATCAACCTACTACATTTGCACGCTAATCTAGTGTTAAACTACAAGGGACTTCAACCAAGAAAACAAATATAGCCAAATTATACTTGTGTTAAACGCAAAACAGCCATGCACAATAGAGCAAATATAACGGGAAAGAATATCAATGGTAATGCATAAAGAAAGAGAAAGGATTAAAAAAAATACCTTGATAACTCATGATGTTCTTAGTTGACTCAGCATATTTCATTGAATTTGAATCCCAATCCATATCATCCTCAGGTTCATCCCAATTTACATCTTCCTCAGGTTCATCCCAATCTTGTGGTTGTTGTATTTTTTGCCATGGGCAGCAATCAGGAAATGTTTTAGGATCCTCAAACCTGATATTATCCATGTTATTTTCTTGCTTGTATACATGAATTGCGAAATAAATTTTTCTTTCACTTTTCATTTCCCGCGTACTATTCTCAATAGAAACCTTTATATGGTTCCATCTATTCACTTGGGGAAGTTCAATCTTGCGAACCATGCTTTGTAGATCACACACATATATATGATCTGTCTTTATTATTGATAGTGAAAGCCAACCAGAAGAAATACATAGCCTAGTGTCATTGATGTGCACTAAGAATATACAATTGCAGAGAGAATCCTGGTCATCTTTGACAAGAATCCACAAAAAAATTGTCGGGAACTCTTCGCGAACCCAAAATGACACGAGGTTCCTCGGCTATATTTGTCGAGCCTTTCTGGGATCTTTTTTCCAGGAAAAATAAAGTTTCTTGTCCTTGACCGTTGGTAGGATGCCTGCCAATTACATATTATCAAAAAATGACAAATAATATATAAGTAGCAAAAGAAGAAAACTAAAGAAAGAAAGAGAGACCTGATTCAATATTTTGCTTCTAGATGACTTAGTCAATGACGTGCAACATATGGCACTGAATTTTTCTAGGTTTGGTGGCATCCCCACAATATGTTTAAGCTGCTTGCAATTATCCAACAAAAGATATTTCAAATGGTGACATTCTTTGATGCATGCTGGAAGGGTTGTGAATTTATTAAAACTCAGGTCTAAATGTATCATATTAGGGAAGTAAGAAAGACATGAAGCAAGAGAGTCATCTGATAAATTGCAATTTGAGAAATAAAAATATGTCAATTTCAAAGATATTGCTGAGCAGTATGAGCTTGCTTGTTCTCCACCTTCGCACACCTTAAAATATTTCATCTCTTCACAAAAATTTGCCGTTAGTAACTAAAGGTTTGGCAACATACAAATGATAGTTGGTAGCTGCTTAAGATAATGACACTCATCCATGTTTAAGATTTCAAGCCCAATGAGATTACAAATTGAAGATGGAAATTCTGCTATGGCTGTCCTGTCCAAATCAAGTTTTCTCATCTTTTCCATCTCGCCTAATATTTCTGGGAAACTTTGAAGACTTGAACAGCCAAAGAGGTTTAGATGTTCAAGAGATGTCAACTTAATGCTAGGTGGCATAGTCCTCAAGTTTTTGCATCGCATGGCACTCAATTCTCTAAGTTTGTCCAAAAATCCAACTGAATCATGGATTTCAATCAAATTGGTACAATCATCAAGCCACAATTTTGTTAAATTAGAAACTCCTGACAAATCTGGTATTTGTCTTAGAAATTTACAATTTTTAAAATTCATGCAACTTAAACTCTCGAACTTCTGCAAAACAAAGATGAAATTTTAGTTTCTAAAATCAAGCAAAGGAAACCCCAAAAAAAAAAATTGTAGTTCTAACTGTATTTATGTAAGTACCTCATTAAATGGTTGGAGCAATGCACAACAACTATTGGACAAGTTGAGATGGACAAGTTTTGTTGGATGAAAATTAGATGGTAAAAATTTGAAAGGATATCCTTTCCATTCCAACACGCTTAAACTATTTAGGAGATATTTGGGGCCCATAGAAGAATGTGCATTTTTTATCACAAGCATTTTGAGGTTCTTCATTTCCATGAATGCTTCTCCACTCCATAGTATTTCTTTATCTTCTGGTAAGTCTAGAATTATGACTTCAATTTTATTAGTTCCCTTTCAAAATGAAAAGCACACAATAAGTGTCAAATTTTAGATATATACAAGTCATAAGGCAAGATTGAAAAAATAAAAATAATAATAAGAAGAACAATGTATAATGCTCTTACTTTGTTTTCTTGTAAGACATGAAGGATGTCCTCATAAAACCATAACCTATCGCGTCTGCCAGGTTCTTTTGGTGATTGTTGTCGAACAATTTCTTTACCCATATCTTCTATCAAGTCATGCATTGTCACATAATTTTCTTTAATCTTTATGAGAGATTTATCAATCAGCACTCCAATAGTGTCTTCTATTTGGATTCCACGCATACTTA
This sequence comes from Erythrophleum fordii, assembly GCA_032878935.1. Lineage (NCBI taxonomy): Eukaryota > Viridiplantae > Streptophyta > Magnoliopsida > Fabales > Fabaceae > Erythrophleum > Erythrophleum fordii. Next base: position 3,744,450 of record JAVQMF010000049.1, on the reverse strand, counting down.
GCAACATATGTTTCACATATCCTAATTTCTCACCTTTGAAGAAACAAGCCAAGTCAAGGAAAATTTCCTTCTCTTCTTCCTCTAACGCATAATAGCTTAATTTGAGGACTTCCAAAACCTTTTTATTTGGTATTCTTTTATATTTATCTAATGCAGAACTCCATTCATCTACTCTTTTACCACATAAGTTAGAGCCAATCACTTCCAAAGCTAATGGGAGGCCACTTGAATAAAGTACTGCATGATTTGAAACGTCCATGTAACCAGAATCCACATTGTCCTTTTTAAAAGCTTTCCAACTAAGTAACTGAAGAGCTTCCTCATCATTTAATTCCTTGACATCATAAATTCTCTCAATCCCATGACTTACTAACAACTGTTTATTCCTTGTCGTAATGATGATTCTACTCCCAGAGCCAAACCAATCACGATTTCCAGCTAATGCGCATAACTGCTCCAATTTATCAACATCATCAAGAATTAAAAGAATCATCTTTCGATGGAGCCTGTGTGCTATTATTGAAATTCCTTTAAACGAATCTCCTAATTTGAGATCCTTCTCCCTAACTAATTCACAAAGTAATGTCTCTTCAAGATGTGACAAGCCATGCTTGTTAGAAATCTCCCTAACATCAGAAAGAAAACATAAACCTTCGAAATGATCAGCAATCAAGTTATACACACCTCTTGCAATCGTTGATTTACCTATTCCACCAGTTCCAAGAATTCCTACCATGGTGACTTCCCCATTAGACCATAGATCTAGAAGTGAGATTACTTCCTGCACTCGAGACACAAGTCCAACTGGATAATTGGTAACATATAAAGGAGTACGATTAATCCTAGTAGAGACTTCACAAGTGATCCTTCCAATATACTTTTGTTCTTTTGCAATCCTGCCCATAAGAAGTTCACCTTTAGTCAAATTAAAAATATTGAGATGCCAATTTTAGAGATGAAAACTTCGTCACCCTTCCCTTTTCTCACATTAACAAATAATATCATTCCTAATATAAATAATTAAATATGCAAATGTCATAAAATAATAAAAAGTTTAAAATAGTATAATTTTAAATTCAATCACAATTATTAGAAAAATATTATATTCATAAATGATAAACATAATTATTAATATAGACATATACAGTTCTTAAAATAATTACATAAATTAGTAGTGTTATTGTTAATTGAATATATCTACATGTTGGGAAGTAGAGGGCCTATTTGGATTTGTTTTTAAAATTAATTTTTGGTTTTTAAAATTATAAAAAAAATATAAAAACAAGTTTTGCTATGGTTGTTTTGAGATATATTTTTAAAATCATTTTCTTCGAAATTATTGTAAATACAGCAACAATAGCACCAAATAGGCCTATAGTCTTCATTTTCATCTTGAAATTTTAGGTCTAAAAACTATATAAATTCCCACATCTGCCTCATGTAAAGCGCAATGCTTATGAGAATTAAATGGTACTCAGATCAAGAACGTAATTATTTGTGCCTTTGCCGAAGTAATAGAAAGAAAAATAACAAGCGAAGGAGTGAGGAGCTACCCGGGTTTGAGATGCCAGCCCGACAAGTCAGCTGCTTCAGACAAAGCCAACCTCCACTTTTGCAACTTCTCCTCGTTGTTCTCAAATCTTTGCAGGAGGTTAGCCAATGCTTCTCCATAACTCCCTCTCTGATGTCGCACATCTGATGGATTGACGTGATAAAATACTGGATATACCAACCGACCTTCTGCTTTAAAGCACTCAAGAATCTTTGCAAGTTCATCCAGACAAAATGTTGAGGATGCATAGTTTTTGGAGAAAACTATAATTGCTATCCTCGATTCTTGGATGGCTTTGAAAAGAGATGGGGTGATTTCTTCCCCTGTCCTGAGGGATTCATCATCAATGAAGGCATAAATTCCTCTTTGACGCAGGGATTCATAGAGATGGCCAACGAAACCTAAGCGGGTATCTTCACCTCTAAAACTAAGGAACACGTCATAAATCCATCTGTCAGTGATAGAAGAGGATCCTGCTCGCTGTGCCATGATAGCAATGTTGTGCGTAGCTAATCTCACCAGACTTAGAGAGCTTGAAAATGGCAGATGCGTAGAACTAAGCAAGAATATATCTCACAGGACTGGGAAGACTGGAAGGTTGACTTGCAATTTGCTGCAGGCTTGTAATAATTGTGAGTCATGCGGACAGACTTCCACGTACCTTCGTCATATTTCACTTTCATGGCTTTGCAGAGAGATAGGAAAGTGCGGAACAGTGAAAAGCAGAACGCGGAGAAAACACCTTGTTCACTCTTGCAGAGTCTTTTTTTTTTTTAATTTTTAAGAAAAAAATTGGGTTTAAGTGTTTTTCTTGGGCCGCAAATTCAATGTCTTAGGATTAGAAATGAAAGTTCTTATTGCCATTTAACTTTCGGAGAATAGCAGATAATTCATAACTTTATTGGGTCCCATCTATTCAAAACGTTTATTTAAGTGCCAAAATTAATCCGTACAGTTATTGTTTTTAATGGATGAGGATAAGCATCATTTGATTAGTATATGAACAACATGCAAAAGATAAATCACTATCCTTAAAGTAAAAAGTGTTTATTATATATATATATACATAGAGACACACTCATGTCAAGTTTTATTCATAAATCAGATTGCAAACATTTAAATCTAAAAACAACTAAAATATCTTCGATGATAATATTAATTTCTTTCATTAAAAATATAAATTATCATATATATATATATATATAAATTTCACAGAACTTTTATTTCACTATTATTTATCTTGTTTTATAAAACATAAAAAACATTCTGGCCTTTCTTTGCTCACAACAATATTCATGTACTGTATCCACCCAGAAATCGTCAGGTTTAGATAATATAATTAAAGTTAAATAAATAATAAAAAAGGTATATTAGCATCTTAAGTATATTTTCCTTCTCAATTGTTCATTTGTTTTTTTAATTTATTAAAAAAAAGAAAAGCTTCGTCATATCCCCTTTTAATGGCTTTCCAGGAAGCAACAGGAAGCTGGGGAAAGGTGATGCGGAAAACACGGAGAAAGAGTCGGCAAAAGAAATTTATTTTTGGAATTTACAAAATACTTGTATTTATTATAACATATTTAATATAAATGTTATTTTTAAAATTAAAGTGTTATTTATAAATTAGTTATATTTAAAAATTTATTTTATGAATATATTCTTTACTCTTAATAATTTGTTTATCAAAATAATTTTACAATAAAAAATTTAAGTATAACGTTTATATCTTCACTATTAAACTTTTTACTAGTAATAATAAGATAAATATACAAATTTTATAAATAAATATATAATTTTATAATTCAGCATTATATGATTAAGTCTTTCATAAAAACTTTTTTTAAAACTAATATTATTACTATAAAAAATCTGATAACAATTATATAATGAACTATGCTTAAGCCAATTTTTTTTTTTTTACGATATGTTAAATTTAAAAGAATTTATTATTCTATATTGCTTGGGTATATATTTAATATTTGTTATCTTATATGAATAATATATATATAAATCTTTTGGCTAAAATAGGCATAATTATAACTTATTTTTTATTATGAAAATAAATATGAAGCATCTTCTGTTTTCAAGAATAAATAAATAAATTTTATCCAAAGCTGAAATTTATATCTCAATGGCTTCCGAAATTCCATTCTTCCATTCACCTAATAGCAATTAGTCTAGTAGTTTTAATTAAGAAATTGCAAATGAAAACCTGCACCAAAGGTTATATACTGATCTGATAAATTGAATGAGTTGAGTATTGCTACTTGTGCTTCAAATTCCCTTGCACTCCCCGTCACCTCTTTTTTACCTAAATAATCAATTGCAAGCTGTATCTTTATTATTCATTACTTAAGTATTGAATAGACATATTTTATAAATACTTAGATGGTAAAATTATTGATATTAATATAAAAGAATTTTATTACATTATTCATTTAAATAAAATTTATAGAAGTATAAAATTTTTTAAATAAAATATTAAAAAACTTTTTGAAGAAAAAAAAAATTTCTTACCACGCGATTCCAAGTCTTGAAGGCGAAGAGACTTCCACAATTATTATACAAGTGGGCTGGTTAGTGGGGAAGGGTTCTGTAAAACGCGTTTTCGTGCAAATCGGATTCCTATTCATATAAAACTCCACGAAGCTTCGTCATATTCCCTTTTAATGCCTTTGCAGAAAGAAATAGGGAGGGGAGAAAAAGTGGAGCGGAAAACCCGGAGAAATCATTGGCAAAAAATGTTTTTAAAATCGAATTGATTTAGATAAAAATATTAATTCATGATTTATTGATCGAATCATAGCTTAATTTTAATCTTATCAGTAATAATTAAATATATTTTTAAAAAAATTGTATATATTAAAAGTTTAATATAAACAAATAAATTTTAAATATTTGATTATTAATTCAATATTTCTTAAAATATTACAAAAATTATTTATGATTAAAATTTAATAATATTTAATATTAATTTTTTAAATTTTTTAAATTATATTCATAGTGATTTTGATTAAACATCTTGATATTTAAAAGAAATATCATTAAGAAATGAAACATAATGAAGAGCAAGTATAAAAAATAGATAAATATGTACATTTTATTTATCTTACATTCTCTCTTTTTCTTAAAAAAAAATTCTCTATATTTCAATACCCCCATTTTGTATTGTCTATTATTTTTAATTTATCAAATTTATTTGGGATGAATTATTATATTACATAAAAAAAATCTTTAAAAAAAATTAGCTTGGATCAATTCAAATTAGTTTTGACCGATTCTTAACTAGTTTTTTAGGTGGTCAATTTTCTGGACTAACCAAACCGAATTAGAAACCGATTCCAAATCAAACTAATCAGTCTGGTTTGATTTATAAAACAAACACAGATTCCTATAACACTCACCAGTAACAACAAGTACATATGCACATGGGACGCAAAACGTTGAATTCTACGTGTACTCAAGGAAATTTTTTTAAGTGCACCTAGAGCATAATGCACCTAAAAAAATTAGTGGACAAAATTAAATTTGTACAAGTAAAATTCATGTGCAATATAGGTAGGGTTTACATGTAAAATAAATCTTAATTGTTTAGCGTATAAATGGGTGGCACATTGAGTGTACGTAAAAATTGCTCGTACTCAATATGCGTAAAGCATGCATATTTTATTTCAAATTTAATTTAAATAGTTTTAAATCATATATATATTTTTTCCAATTTTAAAATTTGTTTATTGTATAAAATGAGAATATATAATAAAAATATTTTTATAATTGTTAATTATAAAAAAATATTTTATATCAAAAAAATAAAAAAATTATAAAAACTATATTTGTAATATATCAATTATAATTATGCTTGAGCTTCATAATAATTGAGACTCCGTCAAAGAGCACTTACTTTACAGGCTACAAAGAGATCTAAGCTTTGATATCACTTTTGTCACAACCCAAATCTAAAGCTAAGACTAGCATAGAATATGAGATGATCTCCCAACAATAAGCCTAATTGACATGAATCACCTTAATCTCTTATTAAGTCAATCAAATCGTATAAACCTTAAGCATAAGTTAACACCTTAACATACACCAGTGACTTTCATATAATCTCTTTTTCTTACTCATATATCCAATTCCATTCATATGTGTAATATTATAGTAATACATTATTTATAATGAATTTGTAAAAAAATTATTAGATTGTCATCTGTAACTAAGACATCCTGTATTTGTCTATAACAATTAACCAATCAAAATTTACACATGAGAGCTTTAGTCTCAAATTATTCAACATACAATATAAAAACATAACCTACAAAGTGGGGACCCTATCTATAATCGGTGAAATAGACTCTAAAGTACAACTACATATACAAGGACAACAATTTAATAATAAACAAACATACCACGAGCTCTTCACTAACAACTTTCTTGAACTACACTGGAGTAACATTAGACACAAGCTCCCTTTCTATAAAATAAATAAATAATAGAATAAGTCGCAATACTCAATAAATAAAATATAAAACACAATAATTAAAAGAATGAATGAGCACATAATTTTTTTTTCTTGACATAATAACAATAAAGTTTAATGTGGAATAATTTTTTTTCAACAGAAGAATAAATTTAATGGCACAAAGATAAAAATGTTGCATTAAACAAGTGAACATACCAAATTAGATAGAATTATAAATGAATATATTAGAGAGGAAGTTAGATTTGCGCCTATTGTAGAAAAGATTGTGAAATCACGTCTTAGATTATTTGAACATGTGTAGAAAAGGCCTATAAAAATCCTAGTAGGAAGAGTAGATCAGATAGAAAATAGTCCAATAATTAGAGATCGAAGAAGACCACAAAAAACGATAGGTGAAACTATTAAGAAAAATTTAAATTTAAATAATTTATCTAAAGATATGATTTATAATAGAACTTTATAACGTTGTTTAGTTCATATGACCGACCCCACCTAGTGGAAAAAAACTTTGTTGTTGTTGTTGTTGTTGTATAATAACAATAAATAACAAAAATTTTAGACATGGAAAGGCATGAAATAATTTTTTAAAATTTAAATTTCTAGATCTTTAAATGGAATTATATAGGAATTAATTGGTGTATATATATATATAAAGTTAAAAAAAATTTAGGTATATAAAAAATTTAGGTTCATTATATTATTAGTGCAATAATATATAATGAATATAAAATTATATAATATTGTAATCAGATATAAATTTAATAAGTGAAAATTATGATGAATGAATAAATAAATAAATTTAAGTTCAAATATTTAAAAGTTTAATACTAAACAAGATATAGTTATTATATAAAAGACAATTTAATAAAAACACTTCACTAAAAAGTTCGTGCAAAACTCTAAATTCTAACATATATATTAATATGGGTACACAACCCATGAGGATAAATAACTATATATTTAATTTAGAGTATTATAGGCAGGAATCACAAGCAAAATTACTTCCAATATCTCTCCTTATTACCATCTCTACAACTCTAAATATTCAAAAAGCATCTTACTCAATACCTTCTCAGTACTTAATCACAAAAACCATGTGGTAATATCCAGAGTACACTGAGAACTAACAATACCACTGTTAGCAAAACGCTCAGCACAATCCCACCTTATCTATGTATATCACATAATATATATAATTCATAACTAAAAATCTTCCAACATAAATGATCTAGAAAGTAAATTACACAATCAATAATATAGTATTTTCTAATCATATTACTCAAGTAATACCATAAAAGCATATTGAAGCACCTTATTATTAATTAAATTTGTGAGAATCACACTTTAAGTTAACATGTGGTTTCATATCCATTTCAATAACATAACAAATATAGCATATCATAGTTTAAAAAATGTTATATCGTTACTAATATACACATTGAAGCACTACTTAAGACACTCGCCTTGACAAAGACGCAAAATATAAACAAAAATATAAAAAAATATATATCATATTTTATAATCTACTACGTCAAAAAATGGTTCCAATTCTTCTATCATCAGACATTTCTCTCACAAGATAATTCAAAACACACCCTACACCCACCCAAAGTTCTAGCTCAACTCTTTCAAGTCAATAACCCAACGCACAAACGAGATGGAGCAAGAGAGACTAGACCAAATCAGCTTATTTATTTATTTTGGTAAGGAATGAAGTGGAATTTGGAATGGGGAGATGACTTTCAATCCAACTACTACAGTGAGTTGGCCGAACTTCCAAAACAACAGAAATGACAAGAAGAGAGGGAAGCTTCATGGTTTAGAGAAAGGAAGGTGTGGGTTAACCTTGGATTAACTCCTGACAGCATCACAAGCAAGGATTTGGCTAGAAAGTCAAGCAAATCACACATCTCCATGGCTGAATAGTAAGGCATGATGAAGGAGAAGAGATGAGATCCTCGGTATGGCCACCAAACAATGTCCCAATAGGTTTTTGGCTAGGAGAAAACCAGGAATATCTCACCCTAGCAAGGCTTAATAGCAAACACAAAAGGGAAGGGAGGAAAGAGCTTCATGACTTTGCCATAAGATGATGGAAAATCAGAGATGGAGGAGCTTGCAACCTATGACTGAAATTATAGTAGTAGATGGATGAAAATTACACTCCCTACACCTTCTAATCTTAACGAAATGAAAGAAATAAGAAGAGGAGAAGAAGCTGAGCTCCAGGAAACTCTCTGCTAGCCTCCCTAGAGAAATAGAAAATAAATAGAACCAAGAAGGAGAAGACATGAAGGGTATGTGGCTTCTCTAGATAGATCCACAAGAATATCCTAGAGTGACAAGTGGGCAATTAGAAAAATACAAAAGCGCTAAAAGGAAACTTTTGAATTGTGATTTGGTCCCTAGCATTATGCTATCGCGTTCAGAAAATAGAAAGGGAGGAGTGAATATATATCTATATATATACATGGTAAAAGCTGTCTCACTTAGCCTTGAATATGGTTATTAAGCAGTGTCACACCTGAAAATGCGACTGCATGGTATTAGAAAAGAAAAGATTTCTAAAAATTTGATTTTCATCAAAATGAAAAACAAAATTAATATAGTAGTAAAGTCACTATCAAAATTTTAAATTTTAAAAGACAAAACTTTGAAAAAGCCTTTTTGTAAAAAAAACAGTCTATAAACCAAATAATAGATTCGGAAGTCAATTATGAGTGGGAAAGGTATTAGACACCTCACAACACTCGTTAATACGAACGATTACCTTAAGTCAATTGTGAAAAATTAATATGCAATCTAATTTATTTTAATTCTCCCGAACAAATCACGTACAAAATAAAAAAAAAAGAAATTAAGGAAATAAAATTAAAAGTAAAAATAAAAAATAAATTAAGAAAATAAAATTGAAATGAAAATATTTATTTACAAGAGCAAACTTAATTTAGGATGAGAGCTTAAAGCCTACATATCATTCGAGAAGGATCAAAGTTCACGTAGTTCGAACAAAAATTATATATGATTGGTGTTTGTTTTGTTTTGTTCTTTTTTCTTTTTTCTTTTTTTTTTCCTTTTTTTTTGGTTTCACTTTTCACTTTTTATTTGTGTTTTTCCTTTTTTTGTGAAAAAAGAAAGAAAATCAGAATTACTTTTATCTTTAGCAAATAAAATAGATTTAAAATTAGTTGATAAGTTTTAATTTACTAAAGATAAAATTAATTTTATTTCTTTACTCTTCTACTATTTTTAGTTTTTCTTCCTCTCTTTTTTTTGGCATTTCATTTTTCTTTTGATTTTTATTCATTTTTTAAATGATTTTTAATTTTTTTAATTTTAATTTTGTCAATTTTTTAATTTATTTCTAATTTTTTCTTAATTTTTTTATTTTTAATTTATTTTTCTTTAAGTAAAAAGGACTTTTCTTTCTCTCTTTTTTTAATTATAATTTTTGAAATGATGTTTGTACTTAAGTATAAAGATTTTTTTAGTATCTTCTTTCTTTTTTTTCACCTTTTGTTTTCTTTAAATGCTTATATATATATATATATATATATATATATATATATATATATTGTTTTTGTTTCTTTTTTTTAAGTGACAAGTGAAAAGTAGAAATTATTTTAAGTTTCTGCAAATAAAATAACTGTGAAAGTGGTTCATATATTTTAATTTGCAAAAACTAAATTAATCATACTTCTTTACCCTTTCTCTTTTTTTTATTGATCCTTTTTTGTTAATTTTTGACCTTTTAGTTTTTTTTAATTTTTAGTTATTGATTTGATTATTTTTGGATTTTTTTTATTGTTTTTCTATTTTATTTTTTCTTCCCTTTTTTTTGGAATGACATTTTTTATTTTGGTTTTATGTTCTTTTTAATTTCCCCTCTTTTTCATAATGCATATTTTAATCTCTAATTTTTTTTCAAAGAAAATTTGAGAAAAATTCATAAGTTTAAGGAGGAAATTAATTTCTTACTTTTCATCTTTTTGTTTTGCTTTTTCCTTTTTTTTTATTTTTTTATCATTTCTTGAAAGGAGAAAGTTTATTTGATTTTCTAAAAATATTTTTTTAATTATTTTTTGAACTCTCTTTCTTATTTTTTATTTAAATATTTATTTTATTTTGAAACCTTTTTTTAAAAAAATATATATATGACCCAATGACCACCAATAAGACTTATTGTCACATGCAGTACCCTAAATGACCCCTATATGCCTAAAAAGATAAAAAATCTCACACAACTACTCTAAATAAAAAACATAAAATAAAATAAAATAAGACCCAAACTATTTACAAGCACAGATAATTCGTGATAGTGCATGCCTTGTGCAACCAATAAAGTATCATAATCCAAACACATTTACATTTTATTAAAAGTGCATGAATTAAAAGAACAGAAGAAAAACCCGTAGAGCGTCAGGTCTTGCCACCACCTAGTCTCTCTATAGCTCCCCATTCTCTTCATTTCACCAATTTGTAAGCCTCGCACATAACAGAAACAAAAAGGCATAGTAGTTGTTGTGAATATAAATTATAATTCACGAATGATTGAGCAACAGATGCTTCCATGCTTGAGCCAAATCAACAAGTTAACAAGGGTCCTAAAAGCCACTAGGCACAAATGAAACTCATCTGGAGGCAAGTGAGATGCAAATTGAAAAGGAGTCCTATTCAATTTTGAGGTGTGTGCATGGTTATCAATGTAAAAAAACAAAACTAAATTTCTGTTCAACCAAAGGAGCAATTACAAACTTTTAACATAAGATGAGCCTTGAAAAGTAGGATTAAAAGCACATTAAGGACCATAGGGCAATAGACATCATACTCCGAAAGATTTCTCAGTGAAATTGCCATTAAAGGATGAGGCTTAAAAAAGAATCAGTAACCACCATTCTCAGTACTATGTCAGAATTCTCCAACACATTCACATAAAGGACAGCACACCGGTTCTAAAACAATAAATATAACCATGAAATGGAACTTAAGCTGCCACGTGAACATCCTATTAAATTCGTGTACATAACTTAAAACTATCATGTACGCCAAAATACAAATCAACGATTCAATCAACAAAAAAGGGCAAATTGGCAAGCAGAGAACATGGTTGGCAAAATACAAATCAACGAATTGAGTAATCCTGGCCAACCTTCCAAGGAACTGTTCAAGACTCCATTAGGCAAACAACAGAGCAAGATAGCTGAGATTTATTAATGAAAATTTTAGACCCAAATTTTATGCCAGAGACAGAATCCCCAGAGAACACATCAGTAAAGTGCATGGGTTTGAATTTTTCTTACTAATAGCGTAACACAGCAAGAAAGAGCATAAGCAGATGTAAGGAGCAAATTCACATCAGAGATAGAGTTTCATGTCAAGCAAGCATCAGTTCTATTCAATGTGCAGATCTACAATTGAATCAAGAAGTACCAAACGCAGAAGTCCTGATAGTAAAACATTTGGGACATAGAAAATTCATATCAAAAGCAGGAGGAAAAGACAAACACACATTTGAAATAGAGAACACCGTGTAGGCTAAATTAAACAAATCTCTCAAGGGAATCTCAATGAGGGAAGCTTCCTGACATTTCAAAATTACTAACCCAATCATAAGTGACTCGTTTGAGATGGAAGAAACCATCAATATCAGAAATTCCCAACAACCAATTACAGGCCTATATGCATTCCTATCGAAACAGAAAAAAATACAGTAATACATGATTTACCTCAACCTCTGCACAGCTTCAAAGGCTCCTTTATTAGGAAGGGAAAATCAAATTTGCTGTTCTTGTTCAATGCAGCCTCAAGATACTTCCAAGAAATTTCACTATTGAAGAATGGCCGCTAACTTTAGTCTCTGCCCCTCTCTCACCTCTTCTCTTCTCCTCCATTTCTAGTAGCACTCTTTCTTCCTTTCAATCTCGAACCCTTCTCTTGGTTGTTTTGCTCTCCTTCATTCTCTCTCCTTTATCACTAGCTCCTCCTTCTCTATTTCTCAAAATACTCCGTCATTTTCTCCTTCTCAAATCCTCCCCCCTCCCCTAATTTCTCACCCCTCTTGCTTTTATAGGTGTTCCGGCATGGTCCCCCTCTATCTCTCGTATCAGAATATTGTCGTGCCTCTCTGCTCCCCTGGCGTCTCCATTCCTTTTTGCCCGGTTTGCTTTTCAGAGTCGTGCCTCCAGTAGGTGCATTTGCGCGTCTGTGCATTCCTCCTTCCCCTGTGACTGCGTGAGTGTGGTCCTCTGGGAGATCAAAAAAGGGCGACCAATTTCGTGGGTCTTTGGTAGGGTTTAGCAGAAAGGAGCCCGCTAGAGAAAAGGGTTTGGGTTTCAGATTGGGACTCTCTTTTTTTTTTCTGAAAAGTCTTTCTCTTTTTTTTTTGTTTCTGCCTGGGCTTCTGAAATTGGGTTAATAAGCTGGCACAAGAATTGTAATAGGAGGATTTTATATCTGCTTCTCTCTTTTTAAAAAAAAAAAAATTCCTTTTTGATTATTATTTTTTATTTTTTTCATCATTTTTTTATTTTCTTTAAGATACCATTTTTATTTAAACAATTTTATTTTTTTAGCCCTTGTTTTTTTTCTTTCCCTTTACCCTTGCTTCTTCTTCATTTTTCATTTTTTTAATTTAATTTTTTAATTTGATTGATTTTTTTAATTGGGTTTAAGGTAATGGAACTAAAGAAGTTAATTGGATTACATGAAGTTGGGTTTAACAGATTGAGCTAAGTTAGGATTTCTTTCTTTTTATTTCAATTTTTTATTTTTCATCTTTTCAATTCTTTTTTATTTTTTTCTCTCTTTTTTTTCATTTTTTCACTTTTCTTTGGGCTTTTATTTTTTTATTTTTTAATTGATTTATTGTTTCTCCTTCCTTTTTCAAGTTCATTTTTCTTTCTCTCTTTTTTCATTCTTTTTTTTTTTTTTGATACAAAGGAAAGAGAACACAACAAGGAACCAAAAAAAAACCTAAGTCATATGACCAAGATTAAAAAAGCTAGTAGCAAGGTGATCAGGAACAATCGGCAACCCAACAGGATGGGTAAGAGCATGCTTAGCCAGCGAATCCGCCTCTGCATTCTTATCTCAACCAATCAACTAGATTTGAACCTGCCATTCTCTAGCAAGCATATGATGCAACTCTCTGATGAGATCCTCAGCACTATGAAGCTCAATATTGTCGCTGCTTATGAGGGAAATAATCTCAGCACAATCACTTTGCAGTCTAACCCATTTAAATCCATGATCCCATGCACGTTTCAATCCAAGAATACATCCCCAGAGTTCTGCTATTAGACTGTCACCCCTATCTGGTCTAAACATAAATGCCTCAAGTAATCAACTGTCTCTATTTCTGAGGATACCACCATTCCTGACAGCCCCTGTCCGATGTGAGAAGGCACCATCTACCCAGACATCAACATCAATGTGATCAACTTCCTCGTCTTCGTTGGTCTCGGAGCTAGTAAGAACATTCGATTTCCGAAGCAACTGTTGCACTCATCCTATGCTTTTGAGAATTCCCATAGCCTAAGCAATCACCATCTCCTTATGAGTTTCACTGTTTTCAAAAATTCTTTTATTGCGCCTTTTCCATATTGCCTAACAAATAACACTAAACAACTCACTCCATTAGTTTTCATGATGCCCATGCTTTCCTTCGAGATTCCAAACGCACCACTCCCTCCACACAAGAGAATAGAATTTGCTCCGCTTCTGTGGGTCAACTAAGCGATCCCATATGAAGCGAGCATCATTGCATTGACGCAGGACATAAAGTATGTCTTCCTCCTTCTCAACACACCATTGACACGTCGGAGAGTTGCCAAGGTGTATACTGTATCTTGCCTAGCTAGTCAGGAGCCGATCATGAAGAACTAACCACATAAAAGTCTTGCATCTTTGTGGGATCTTAAGTTTCCACAGACGAGACCAAATCGGATCCTCTCTTTCATCATGCTCATTTAGAAGCCTATATACAGACTTGATGGAAAACTGACCATGCTTCTCCAAATTCCAACACATTGTTTCTTTCCCATTACAAAGGGCAACTTTTTCTATACCTTTTTCTACCTGTTCCCAACTGTTCTTCAATCCTCTCCAGAATTGAGATCCTTGTCGAGACTTGTCAATTGTGGGAAGAAGGTCATTTCCACATTTATATTTATTTCTCACAACCTGGGCCCAAAGAGAGTCTTTTCTTGCAATAAGACCCCATCTTGCTTTCATCATGAAGGCTCTATTTTGCTTGGCCATGTGACGAATACCCAGCCCTCCATGCCTCTTCTCCGTACACACCTCATCCCAAGCCACCAAAGGTATCCTTTTCTTCTCATTAGTAGAATCCCAAAGGAATCCCCTCATATTCTTTTCCAACTTTGAATAGGTACTCATAGGTAGAGCTGCTGCCTGCATAGAGTATAACGGAATAGTGGAGACTATTGCTTTCGTCAAAGTGTTTCTGCCTGCAAATGAGAGAGACTGAGTTTTCCAGTTACTAAGTCTCTGATTTACCTTATCAATCACGAATTAATAAGTTCGGTTTGTCACCCTATCATGGTGGAGAGGCATCCCTAAATATTTGCCCAGATCACTCGTTCTAGTTACTCCCAACAAATTGCTTAACTATTGAGCCCTAGTATGATGGACATTCTTAGAGAAACACACTCTCGTCTTGCTTAAACTTACTTTTTGCCCTGATATTAAGCAAAAATTGCTCAAGCATCTCTTAACAACCTGAACCTAATCAATAGAGGCCTCCGCAAAGATATCATTCACAAAAAATAAGCGGGAGATACATATATTTTTTGTCAATGTAACTTTAATATTATTTTTAAACAAAATACGATATTCACAAAAAGCAATATCAAAATTGGAAATAGTTCTCCCTCTTTTTAATTTCATCCTATTCCCAATGATTTTTTTTGTCATTTAAATTCTCAATTTTAATGGGCTTTTACAAGGGTGTTCGCACTAAAAGACATTGATAGTTGTCCTTTTCTAATTATCAACTGTTATACAAAGACATGATTATATCCTCGTTCCAAGTTTTATGACTTTTATTATGCAACTGTCTTGTGGATGATATACTTGTCCCATGACTCATATAAGCATAACAATTTCATATATAAGAACATACTAAATTGAGAAAATTAACACATTAAAATTTATTTGTATTTGTATATTCGTTTTAATGTTATTGATTTTGTGTTAAAATTATAAATTTAATTTAAACTGAAACTTTGTTAAATTTACAACAATACTTGCATTTATTATAACATATTTAATATAAATGTTATTTTTGAAATTAAAGTATTATTTATAAATTAGTTAAATTCAAAAGATTATTTTATGAATATTTTTTTTAATTATTTTTTATCAAATAATTTTATAATAAAAATTTTAAGTTTACAATAAAAATTTAAGTATAATTTTTATATCTTTGTTATTATATTTTTCAATAATAACATTATAAGTGCATGAATTTTGTAAATAAGTCTATAATTTTATAGTTCAGCATTACATGATTGAGTTTTCAATAAAAAATTGTACTTAAGTAAATCTCGGCCTTTTGTGATTTGCTAATTTTAGAAAATTAATTATTGTATACTGTTCAAATATATATTTAACATTTATTATATTATATAAATAATGAATATATGAGTTTTTTGGTCAAAATAAATATAATAGTAACTTATCTTTTATGCAAGAAAGATAAAGATAGAGTATCTTTTGATTTTTTTTTTTAAATATATATATATATATATATATATATATGAATTTTATCCAAAACCGAAACTTATATCTCAATGGGTTCCAAAATCCCATTCTTCGATTCACCTTATACAAACAAATGCCAAATTTTTGATAGATAGTAGCTTACTTTTTATCAGGATGACTGGGGGAGAAACTTGCACTGAAGGATAAACTGGATTGAGAAACAATGCCACCAACTGAGTAAGATACCACAATTATTTCAAACTCATTCTCTTCAATACAAAATATATACCAGCTTTTGGTTGCCAGAATTTGATTAAGCTTTTCTAGTATAAATTTGTGCTAGACAATAGTAAACAGAAAATTGATGATTAGAAAAACAAAAAGGCTTAACGACTTGCACAATGAGTCTGTAACATGCTTGTAAAAATTTTAGTGTAAATTACTTTTTCTTTTTCTCAGAAAAATACTCAAATTACATAGCCTTCTTCTTTATTATATAAATATACAAAAGTTTTTTAAAACAAAAAATGACTAAAATATATTCAAAGATAATATTATTTTTTGATTAAAAATATAATTTTATTTTAGTATTATTTATCTTGCATTAAAAAATATAAATTTAATTTATTCGAAACTTAAAAATGTGATTATTTTATATTGGTCATATAAATAATAACACTTGTTACAGTTAGAATAATTAGTGTAACATATCTTTACGTTCCAAAGGAAAAAAGTTCAATTTTTTAAAATATAAAAGAATATTATACAGTTTAGATATTTTTCAAGAGATGAAAGGGTAATTTTGTATGGATGCCAAATCGAAAAAATTACTCGTTCCTCTATGTTGAAGCAGACAAAATAGGCATCTTGTGTGGCATCCCATGGTTGTTTGAATTATCTAAAGAATCTTGTAAAGGATAATTACATTGCGTCTGTTTAAATTAACCCCACTTTTGAACCAATGCATGTGCTGCTCCTGTTGCGTTTCATCGTCCACCAAAATAAATTCAAATAAAAGCTAAAACAGCCACCATATTCGTGGTGGTGGGTCTGCCTCTGTTTTATAAATTAGTCTTTGGATTTTGAAGCCCATGTGGGCTATGATTCCTTAAACACATGGCGTGGGCTATGCTCCTTCTTTTTTCTATTTATTAGAAATGCTAGTTGTAATCAAAAGGAGGGAAAATGTATATACCAACGAAGCATGCTGGTTTAGTTACATTATTTTACTGACTAATAAGAACTACTACAGTACGGTTTGAAAATAAGCATAGAATATATATAATCTTCAAATAGATTTGATGATACACATATAGTAATATGATAATTGGAATGCAATACAAAATAAATTGTGAAATGTAACAACTACAACTTGATGGTGGTTAAAATGAAATGTATAACATCAAGCAAAATTGGACAAAATTGTCTTTAAGGTTTTTCATCTTTTGTTTGTGTGACTAATAACTAGGATAATCTAGGGTACTAACTAGTAAATATAAATAGTTCTTATATGAACTGAATATTTGAAAACCTCTAAATGATAGGCAATATCAATCCTCATGGATCAACACTCTTAATTAGAGTCACTTTTAAGAATATTTATTTCTATAAGACAAAGTGTATATTTAAATTGGGTAAAATGCAATATACTATATTGTGTGGTTTGGCTCATTTGTAATCAAATGCTCTATGGTTTACACCATTAGGACTTTACTATCTTGTGCTATTTTTACATTAAAAATTGGACAAAAATCCCTAATTTTATTTTAAATTCCTAATTTTCTTACAAAGTCCTTAATTTTTTAAATAGTAAAAACCAAACTCCTTCCTTTAACCAATCAAAATCTCTTTTTTTTTTTCCTCTAAATTTCTGATTTTCCTATAAAATCTCTAATTTCCTATACATTGAAGATCAATATCCCTCTCTTAGCCAATTAAAATTCAAAGTTTATTACACACAACACAATAACTTTATCAGAATTTACCTTTTTGTCCAATGGAATCCATAATTGGAGATAAACAACCCAATGTCTTCCCCAGTCCATCATTTTTGGCCAAGAACCATTGTAGATTTGGAAAATTTAGAGATTTAGAAAATAGCATAAGAGCACTTAAATTTGCTGATATTAGCTTTCTTTCTTTCTTTTTTGGGTGAAAGCTTCATGAATATCATATATTGATTCCATTTTGCTCTCTATTTTGAGTTTAGATTTTGAAATTATGAATTGTGGGTTCATTCTTTCGTATTTTTTTGGGGGGCGCCGGGGGGGGGGGGTTGGGAATGGAGTCACATCTGAATCACATGCATTTTTCCATCAATTTTTAACGAAAAAATTATAAAGACTAGCAACATGTTAAATGGAGCAAATTGCAAAATATTTCATTATAAACTTTTAAACCACAAAATAATCAATTATATCTCACCACTTGGGAGTAGCCTAAATAAATAAATATGATGCAATGAGGACAAAAATAGTGTTAAGAGTTTAATTCTTCTAATGTACTTAAAAAAAAAGGTCATGTTTTACCCATTTAAATTTGCATCCCTCAAATCATTAGTTATCATTGAATCAAAGTTTAAATGACAACACACTCTAATAATCTAATAATGAACAGTTTAAATAGTTTGTAAGTCTTCCCATGATGTGAAAAATATTCTTAAATAACAAATAATCGTCTGACAAACATAACTTGTAAAATTACAAACTCTTGGCTTGTCTTTCTCCTTGAGTTAGCCTGTGTGCCAGCCAGGTAGAACTTTTTGACAAATGCATATAACTGCATGAACTACAACTTTCTTTCTCCTTCAATTATTGCATCCAAAAGTCTAGAATTAGAAAGTTCCAAAAAACCCATAGTGATGAATTAGAAAATTGAAAATTGGACGCACACTAAAAAGATAAACAAGAGATATAACTCAAATGAAAATCAAAGTTGTCACGCCCCATTTTCCCAAGAGAAGGGGGCTGACTTGGAACCCTATACGTAGTTCTTAGCTATAGGTTCATCTACTTTCCTATACAATAAATAAATCCTTAGGTGGCCCTACACCGGATACAGGTACATTAAAAGTACTCTAGCCTTGTTGGATATACAAAATGTACCTTCCTTTAGGCACTAGCTTTTTATAGAAATTTCGGCAGAGTGCCCCCTGTAAATAGGACATCCCAAAATTTCTACAAACAGCCAGAGATCAAATAAACAACAACAGAGAGCTCCGCTCTCTTCAATCCAGTCAACAACATCAATAAACCCAAAAATAGGGAAGGGGGAAAGCAACCTACATCCATTTGTCTTACTCACCAAATACTTTTACAAAATAAATTTCAATTAATTACAACTAATACCAAACCAAAAGAAAAGCTAGTTGAGCCTCTAGTTCCAAAAGAGAGGCTCACCGCCACACGCCTCAGCCCTAAGAAGAGGGAGGCGGATCAGGTCCAGAGGCGCTATCTGAAAAATTTAGAATTTGAAAGAGTGAGATAAACTCAGTGAGCAGATAATAGATTCAAAACTTATTCAAGAATCTTAACCAATAAATTAAAGTATATATATATATTACTAACCCTCACACTTCACAATTTAGTAAATCCCATGAACCGTCATATGGAAGGAGACCCATTTAAACCTGAGTCTCTTGGTGTGATCTCCTGATGAAGGTTTACTATTAGGTCAGGTAAATAGCGGCTCCACCGTGTTGGCAGCTCCTTTCCCCGTTTCACCCGGGTGGCTACGCCTAACAGGCAGCCCCTATTATCTACCTTTCTTATTCATAGGTTATGATTCATCCATTCCGGGGGCGGCTACACCTCGTTGGCAGCCTTTACCCGCTTCACTCGGGTGGCTCCGCCTAACGGGTAGCTCCTTCTCCACCCAGATCCTTCCACAACCTATGACTTAGTCAAATGAAGGACACTAACATAGACTCATAGGCGAGGCACACACACATACACATGGACCTAAAATTCTAGGTTCAAATACCTGTATATATATGTATATATATATATATGTACATATACGTCATTAACCAATCACTTTATTATATATATATGTGCATATTTATATCTTAACAACTCATTAGGATCAATACTGAAACAGTGAAAAAAAAAGTAAACATGCAAATACACGTAAAGGTAAAACAAAAATAAATAAATGAATAACCAGGAAAACAATTCTATGCATACACTTATATATATATATATATATATAGATATATATAAGTATACATACATTCTCAGCCATGTTTTGTCTCATTCAGGATAATTTCAAATAGTAAGTAACAGTAATGAGATTTATGGTGATAGCAAGAGATTGGAATCTATTATTTACTCACAGACACTGGGTACGTTACTGGTTCCTCCTTGAAATGCCGATTCCCTTCACCGCCAGTGTTCACAGGATTCCCTGATAACACCCAACTCACCAAATCACTTCATAGGTTCACAAGGATCACCTTTACATTTATCATTCCCTAATAGCTATCTAACAACCTATTATTCACAGAACCCTACTCATAAGCAGCAACCAGTAGCCTAATCTTTCCATTAGATCCTACTTCATCCTTTAAGTTCACATGCCACCCTAAAGGAGCAAAATTTCAAGGATTTCTATACACCCTATAGCATTAAGAAGCCAGAAAATAAAAACCCCACTTCCCTCTGTTCTCCAGCGCCGGCCAGACCAAGGATAGAAGGATCTCTCCATCCTTCTCGTTCCTTGGAGCAGGGGAGGGCCGAGAATGGAGGAAGTGGCCGAATCTACGGGATCAAGGGAAAATACAGCCCAAAAACGAAGATTGGCGTGAGAGGGAGACAGGAAACGCTCACCTCAGTTGACGATGTTTCTGGCTTGCTGTTTCACGTCGCAGAGCTTGCAGCAGCAGCGAGGGAGCTGGGAGAAGCTCCTGCGACGCCGGCGAGGGTCCTTCAATGGAGGAGAAGCGCTAACAGCTCGAGGGAGACAGCTCGCACGCGTCAGGGAGAAGGAGAGAGCAGCGACGATGGAGGAAGCTCGAGAAGCTCCGTATAACGCCGAGGAAGACGTCGCCGGAGAGGAAGAGAAGCTGCAGCTTCCCGGAGGAGAAAATCGCGAACTCACAGGGAGGTGGGTGCTGCGACGGAATAGGGAAGACAGGTACAGGGAAGGAAGAGCAGAGGAACGAGACTCAGGAAAGCTATCCATAAAAACGCTGGAAGGGAGATTAAATTAGTTGATTTAATAATTAATAATTAAATAATAAAAAAAAAATAAAAAAAATAAATAAAAAACCCCCCCCCTTTTTTTTTCCCTTCGGTTCTTACAGTCTTCCCCCCTTAAGGAAATTCGGTCCCCGAATTTCATAAAGAAAGATGGAGTCCTAACCTCATGATCCAAACAAGTGGGGGTATTTGATTCGCATCTCGCTCTCTAGCTCCCAAGTAGCTTCTTCCTGTGAATGGTTACGCCATAACACCTTAACCATTGTCACTTCTCTCGAACGAAGCTTCCTTACCTGCCTATCCACAATTGAGACAGGTTCTTCCTTATATGCCAACCTTTCATCCAGCACAATATCCTGAGATTTGATTACGTGTGAAGGGTCTGACAAATACTTCCTCAACATAGACACATGAAACACGGGATGAACTCCTGCTAACTCCTGGGGTAAATCTAACCGGTACGCCACATTGCCAACCCGATCTAGTATTTCATAGGGTCCCACATATCTCGGACTCAACTTCCCCTTCCTACCAAACCTCATTACCCCTTTCATTGGAGATACCTTCAAGAACACCAAATCACCTACGGAAAACTCTAAGTCTCGCCGCCTGTGGTCCACATAGGACTTTTGCCGACTCTGGGCCGTCATCAATCTCTCTTTTATCACCCGCACTTTGTCTAGTACATCTTGTACCAGATCAGGGCCTAACAGTTTGGCTTCACCAACTTCAAACCATCCTATTGGAGACCTACATCGCCTCCCATATAGTGCTTCGAATGGTGCCATTTGAATACTAGCTTGATAACTGTTATTATATGCAAATTCTACCAAAGGCAGATGGTTTTCCCAACTACCACCAAAGTCCAAGATACATGCTCTCAACATATCCTCCAGAATCTGTATCGTTCTCTCAGACTGCCCATCAGTTTGAGGATGGAAAGCAGTACTGAGGTCTACTCTCGTACCCAAAGCCTCTTGGAAAGCCTTCCAGAAACGAGAGGTAAACTGAGGACCTCTATCAGAGATTATGGATACAGGTACTCCATGCAATCTCACTATTTCGCTTAGGTAGAGTTGCGCATACTTAGCCACACCATAAGTAGTTTTAACAGGAAGGAAATGCGCTGCTTTAGTCAATCTATCCACAATTACCCAAATAGAATCATACCCTCGCAAGGTACGGGGTAAACCGATTACGAAATCCATCGTAATTCTCTCCCACTTCCACTCAGGTATTTCCAGTCGCTGATGTAACCCTGCTGGTTTTTGATGTTCAGCCTTCACCTGTTGGCACACTAGGCAACGGGAAACAAAGTCGGCTACATCTTTCTTCATACCATCCCACCAATATGATTGCTTCAAGTCCTGGTACATTTTTGTTGATCCTGGATGGATGGTATATGCTGAATGATGAGCCTCTTCTAAAATCTCTCTCTTTATATCCCCCACGCTAGGCACACACAACCGGCCTCCAACTCTAAGTACTCCTTCTGAATCAAGAATGAATCCACTATCTTTCCCGCTCCTTACTCCTTCAATCCTCTCGCTCAGCTTGGGATCAAGCTTCTGAGCCGCTTTTACCCTTTCTATGAGGGTTGAACAAGCTTGCATGTGAGCCAGGAATGCTCCGGATTGAGAAATTTCAAACTTCGTTCCTCCATTCTCCAACTTATGGACTTCTTCCACTAGCGGCCTTCTCTCTTCCGCAATATGAGCCAAACTGCCCATTGACTTCCTACTTAAGGCATCCGCTACTACATTGGCCTTCCCAGGATGATAGAGAATGTTGCAGTCATAGTCCTTGAGTAACTCCATCCACCTGCGCTGTCTAAGGTTGAGATCTTTTTGCTGGAAGATATATTTAAGACTTTTATGATCGGTATAGATCTCGCAAGTCTCGCCATAAAGATAATGCCGCCAAAGTTTAAGAGCAAATACCACGGCTGCCATTTCTAGATCATGAGTAGGGTAATTCTGCTCATGTCTTTTGAGTTGCTTAGAAGCATAGGCTATCACACGTCCATGCTGCATAAGGACACATCCCAACCCTATTCTTGAGGCATCACAATACACTGCATAGCCTCCTATCCCCGATGGTAACGTTAAGACAGGGGCTGAAGTCAAACACTTCTTCAGTTTCTGAAAACTTTCTTCACAATCATCTGACCACTGAAATTTAACTTGCTTTTGCGTCAATCTTGTCAACGGGACAGCTATTTTGGAAAAATCCTTTACGAAGCGGCGATAGTACCTAGCTAAACCCAAAAAGCTGCGAATCTCCGTGACTGTGGTAGGTTTAGGCCACTTTTGGACGGCTTCTACCTTGCTTGGATCCACTTGGATACCATCCTTCGAAACAACATGGCCCAAAAATGCCACCTGATTTAGCCAGAATTCACACTTGGAGAACTTTGCATATAATTGTTCTTCTCTTAACCGCTGCAACACCAAGCGTAGATGTTGTTCATGCTCTTCCCGGCTCTTTGAATAAACTAGGATGTCATCGATGAATATTATGACAAATCTATCCAGAAATTGCCTAAATATCCGATTCATCAAATCCATGAAGGCTGCCGGTGCATTAGTTAACCCGAAGGACATTACTAAGAACTCATAATGACCATAACGGGTCCGAAAAGCCGTCTTGGGAATATCTTCCTTCCTTATTTTCAATTGGTGGTACCCGGAACGCAAATCTATCTTGGAAAAACACTGCGCCCCTTGTAACTGATCAAAAAGATCATCAATACGAGGTAATGGATACTTATTGCGTATGGTTACCTTATTGAGTTGCCTGTAATCAATACACAATCGAAAAGATCCATCCTTTTTCTTCACAAAAAGTACTGGAGCACCCCACGGAGAGACACTTGGGCGGATAAAACCCTTATCCAACAAGTCCTGCAGCTGCACCTTTAACTCCTTCAATTCCAACGGTGCCATACGATAAGGGGGCATGGAAATTGGTTGCGTGCCTGCAACTACCTCAATATGAAATTCAATCTCTCTATCCAGTGGCAATCCAGGTAACTCTTCTGGAAACACATCCGCAAACTCCTTCACTACAGGAACTTGTTGCAGGTCTACCGTCTGTGCATCAACATTCTTAATGACAGCCAAATATCCTTGGCACCCTCTTCTTAGCAACCTCTGTGCTTTCAGCAAGGAGATAAGATTACCTGGCACTTCACTACGATCACCCTGTATCAAAAAGGGCGACTCACCTGGGATATGAAATCTTACCACCTTTGAATAACAGTCTAACGTAGCGTGGCAAGAAGCTAACCAATCCATACCCAGAATTACGTCAAAATCACTCATATCTAGTATCGCCAAGTCTGCTAAAGTTTCCTTACCCTCAGTAAGAACTTCACAAGACCGGCATACACAATCCACGGACAACGATTCACCAATTGGAGTCACAACCATAAAAGGTTCATCTAATTTAGTTAAACCCTTACCAACTCGCTTAGCAAAATGAGGAGATACATATGAATGAGTGGAACCAGGGTCAAATAATACACGAGCATCACAAGAACAAACTCGGAGAGTACCTGTCACTACTGCATTGGAGGCCTGCGCATCCTGTCTCGTCAAGGCAAATACCCGAGCCTGTCCTCTCCCCGCAGAGGCTGATCCCCTGCTTCCTGCACCTCTCCCAACACCACTCCTGGTTGGGTGGGTGGGAATCGATTGGATCGGTGTAACTGCTATAGGGGCCGTCTGATGAGATGATGAAACTGATCCATGACTAGACCCATGTTGCTGAAGCGACCAATTCTTCTTCAAATGTCCCACTTGCCCACAAAGATAACATGCACCAGTTGCCTTATAACATGGCCCAAAGTGGAGTTTCCCACAAGTAAGGCAATGGTTGTTGTTACGCTCCATTTGGACGGGACCATGCTGAGCCTGCCGTCCAACAGCACTCTGATCTGTCCGCTGACTAACTGCAATACCAGCAGACTGTGCAGGTTTCCTTGAAACTAGAGATAAGGTCTGGCTGTGATCTTGGAGTCTTGATCCACCCGTCAAGTACCTCACACTCTGGTGCTTACCCTCAAACCTCTTCCTCTTCTTTGAAAAGAGGGCATTATCTTCTATCCCCCGCAACTCAATCTTCCTTGCACAATCAACTGCCGCCGCATAGGAGGAAAAGTGTTCAACCTAAGCTGCCACTGCATTATACAGCGGGCGTAACAATCCGTCCACAAATCTCTCAATCCGATCTCTCTCTGTAGAGACCAAATGAGGTGCATAACGTGAGAGCTGTGTATAATGGATGTCATATTCAGAGACACTCATGCCAGGAACCTGCCTCAACACCTCAAACTCTCGGCGTCTTGCATCTCTGGTGCTCTTGGGTAGAAATCTGGCCATAAAAGCTTCCTTAAATTCCTCCCAAGTCATCGGAGGTAATCCTGCAGGTCTTCCTTGGAACACGGTCTCATACCAGGTATAGGCCACATCCTGCATCTGATAGGTGGCTAGTTCTACCCTTTCTTCGCCCGAGCATTTAAGAGCTCGGCACGCCTTCTCAACACCATCCATGAAAAGCTGGGGGTCTTCTCGGCTATCAGACCCAGAAAATGTTGGCGGTTTCAATTTCAAGAATCTCGATATCAAATCATCAGCATTCCTCCGTTCATTCTGTACTGGCTGCGTCACTGGAACAGGCTGAGGTTGTGCTTGAGCTTGTGGAGTTACAACACTCACTAGTTGCTCAATTCTAGCCCCCTGTGCTTGCACTACATTTGCTAGTGCCTCCACAGTCCCTTGTAACCTAGCCACCAAGGCATCCAATGATCCCAATTGCGCTTGAGGAGGCATAATTCCTTCCCCTGTTACATTCTCTACCAGGGGCGGGGCGGCCCTGCCTTGCCCACTACGCCCTCCACGTCTACCTCGACCTCTACCGGCTCCTCTACCACGACCCCTAGGGGCTGGGGCCATCGGTGGGGCAGGAGCCTCAACAGAAGGCTCATCTGCATTCTCTTCTGCAACTGCCCCTACAGTTGCGCTAGATCCAGCCGGCATCATTGTTCTATAAAAACCAAAGCACAGGTTTAGAACAAAACAAAGGAAACCGAATCATTCATAAACATGCAAATTCACAAAACCCATGCCTCCCTAAGTCTTACACCCTAAGAGGGAACCCTTACACCCCATAAGGTCTCTAATGATATCTTAGTTATAATTATGCCCGGGTTCATAAAGATAACTAAGGCGTCATTAGAGAGCGCTTATTTCACAGGACACAGGAACTTATGCTCTGATACCAACTTTGTCACGCCCCATTTTCCCAAGAGAAGGGGGCTGACTTGGAACCCTATACGTAGTCCTTAGCTATAGGTTCATCTACTTTCCTATACAATAAATAAATCCTTAGGTGGCCCTACACCGGATACAGGTACATTAAAAGTACTCCAGCCTTGTTGGATATACAAAATGTACCTTCCTTTAGGCACTAGCTTTTTATAGAAATTTCGGCAGAGTGCCCCCTGTAAATAGGACATCCCAAAATTTCTACAAACAGCCAGAGATCAAATAAACAACAACAGAGAGCTCCACTCTCTTCAATCCAGTCAACAACATCAATAAACCCAAAAATAGGGAAGGGGGAAAGCAACCTACATCCATTTGTCTTACTCACCAAATACTTTTACAAAATAAATTTCAATTAATTACAACTAATACCAAACCAAAAGAAAAGCTAGTTGAGCCTCTAGTTCCAAAAGAGAGGCTCACCGCCACACGCCTCAGCCCTAAGATGAGGGAGGCGGATCAGGTCCAGAGGCGCTATCTGAAAAATTTAGAATTTGAAAGAGTGAGATAAACTCAGTGAGCAGATAATAGATTCAAAACTTATTCAAGAATCTTAACCAATAAATTAAAGTATATATATATATTACTAACCCTCACACTTCACAATTTAGTAAATCCCATGAACCGTCATATGGAAGGAGACCCATTTAAACCTGAGTCTCTTGGTGTGATCTCCTGATGAAGGTTTACTATTAGGTCAGGTAAATAGCGGCTCCACCGTGTTGGCAGCTCCTTTCCCCGTTTCACCCGGGTGGCTACGCCTAACAGGCAGCCCCTATTATCTACCTTTCTTATTCATAGGTTATGATTCATCCATTCCGGGGGCGGCTACACCTCGTTGGCAGCCTTTACCCGCTTCACTCGGGTGGCTCCGCCTAACGGGTAGCTCCTTCTCCACCCAGATCCTTCCACAACCTATGACTTAGTCAAATGAAGGACACTAACATAGACTCATAGGCGAGGCACACACACATACACATGGACCTAAAATTCTAGGTTCAAATACCTGTATATATATGTATATATATATATGTACATATACGTCATTAACCAATCACTTTATTATATATATATGTGCATATTTATATCTTAACAACTCATTAGGATCAATACTGAAACAGTGAAAAAAAAAGTAAACATGCAAATACACGTAAAGGTAAAACAAAAATAAATAAATGAATAACCAGGAAAACAATTCTATGCATACACTTATATATATATATATATATAGATATATATAAGTATACATACATTCTCAGCCATGTTTTGTCTCATTCAGGATAATTTCAAATAGTAAGTAACAGTAATGAGATTTATGGTGATAGCAAGAGATTGGAATCTATTATTTACTCACAGACACTGGGTACGTTACTGGTTCCTCCTTGAAATGCCGATTCCCTTCACCGCCAGTGTTCACAGGATTCCCTGATAACACCCAACTCACCAAATCACTTCATAGGTTCACAAGGATCACCTTTACATTTATCATTCCCTAATAGCTATCTAACAACCTATTATTCACAGAACCCTACTCATAAGCAGCAACCAGTAGCCTAATCTTTCCATTAGATCCTACTTCATCCTTTAAGTTCACATGCCACCCTAAAGGAGCAAAATTTCAAGGATTTCTATACACCCTATAGCATTAAGAAGCCAGAAAATAAAAACCCCACTTCCCTCTGTTCTCCAGCGCCGGCCAGACCAAGGATAGAAGGATCTCTCCATCCTTCTCGTTCCTTGGAGCAGGGGAGGGCCGAGAATGGAGGAAGTGGCCGAATCTACGGGATCAAGGGAAAATAGCCCAAAAACGAAGATTGGCGTGAGAGGGAGACAGGAAACGCTCACCTCAGCTGACGATGTTTCTGGCTTGCTGTTTCACGTCGCAGAGCTTGCAGCAGCAGCGAGGGAGCTGGGAGAAGCTCCTGCGACGCCGGCGAGGGTCCTTCAATGGAGGAGAAGCGCTAACAGCTCGAGGGAGACAGCTCGCACGCGTCAGGGAGAAGGAGAGAGCAGCGACGATGGAGGAAGCTCGAGAAGCTCCGTATAACGCCGAGGAAGACGTCGCCGGAGAGGAAGAGAAGCTGCAGCTTCCCGGAGGAGAAAATCGCGAACTCACAGGGAGGTGGGTGCTGCGACGGAATGGGGAAGACAGGTACAGGGAAGGAAGAGCAGAGGAATGAGACTCAGGAAAGCTATCCGTAAAAACGCTGGAAGGGAGATTAAATTAGTTGATTTAATAATTAATAATTAAATAATAAAAATAAAATAAAATAAAAAAATAAATGAAAAACCCCCCCCCCTTTTTTTTTTCCCTTCGGTTCTTACAAAAGTAATTTACGATATTTTGATTGAAGTTAAGCGCTTTGAATGTCCTTCTTCATGTGGAAAAAGCAACGTCATCCATGTTCTTCAAATAATTTTGCTATGTTGCAAAGAAGAATCAAGACCATATGTATGCTTAATTTAATCTATTTGTCCGTTAGTTAAATTATGATAGGTACCAAGAAAGCTAACTATTGATTCATCAAGAAAGAAAGCAGGTGCTGTCATAAATGGACATGATATTTGGCACCCATTTGAGTTAATGCCAAAGTAGCGGGATTTAATTCCAAGGCTTGTGGTAAAAATCTTGCATTGACTATATTATTTCTCCTTTTAGGAAGACAAATTTCTCACAATAATTTACAGTAGCAAATGCTTCCAGTTGAATCCATGAAAAATGAGAATAGCAACAAGAATTACACCCGCCGAAATTGAGAAAAGCGGAGGAAATAACAGGGATCAATGAATTTACAACCTATGAGGATGGTTGCCTTCATTCAGTAGATGGATTCATGATGTATCATGAATTCATCATTGATATCTTTCATCTCTCCACAGCATGCTTTTGGTGAATGTAAGTAATAGTTTTCGTTTCCATTTTAATCACGATTTGACAACACGACAATCACCATTAATTAATTACCTTTCGCTTTCTTCTCCCTCGAAGCACGGCCTGAAGAAGAATAAAATCATGATTTTAGTCGGTGCTTGCAGTCACTGACAGAGTCACAAAATAGGAAAATTTGCAACATTCTTCAAAATTAACTAGTACCACAGAATGTTTTAGCTTGGTGTTCTCTTTTCTTAATTGGTTCAGTTCTGCTTCTAATTCAACGGTGTATGCCTGCAAAAATATATAATAATGCAAATGGAGCTCTTAAAATATCAAATAGCTGTTGGTTAAGAAATGAAGTGCACCTGTTTTTTGGCTCTGCATCTTGGTGCCGACTCTCTGTTCTTAATCTTCCTTCTCTTCCTTCCCTCCACTACCTTCTCCATCGGATCATCTAAGATCCTCTTTCTCCCTCTTAACACTCCCATCTCCATCCTATACTGTCCACCTGCCTTCTCACTCGCCCCTATCCCATCCAACGACACCGGGCTCACTCGCGCCCCATACCCAGTGTCCTTGCCATTTGCAGATTTGTTATTCGGGTACAGCCCCTTTGCTGGATGATCCAGAAAATTGTGAGTAATAGTCAAAATTCCAACAATATAGTACAAGAAAGAGGCAATGCAAAATGCCTAACACCACGTTTCCATTGATGAAATCAAAGAATGACACCTCAAAAGGAGCCATCGCATGCTATGTCCAATATGAGTAGGATATTTCGATACCTGAACTCTCTAGATTTTGCATTATCATAGTGTTTGTATCTGTGTCATCTCCTGTATGGGTGTAAACATATGCTCTTACTCAGAAAACCAATGTATGATTTAATTAGTAACTTAAAACAGCTACAAGCATGAAACTTAGAAAAGGGAGTAATTGTGCCTGAAGTGCTCAAACTTCGCAGCATCATACTATCTGTATCCGCGTCATATCTTTTATTTGTGTCAATATCCATGCTTCTTAAGACATCTGTGTATGATTTCATCAGTAATATCAAAACAACTAAAAATATGCCAAAATCTTGCGAGGGCAGTTTACTTGCAAGCTAATTTTTTGTTAAGCTATTAGGATATAAACCTATAAAACAATTATGGTCAGAGTAGACTTGAGTTAAATCCAAAACAGCCACTCAGAGTAGAGCATAACAGGGAAAAGAATATCAATGCAATACACAGATAAAGTAGAAAGGGAAACAATCTGGTTCTCTTGGAGTTTCATAAATCATGGTATGTTCTCTTTGAAGGATTAGGCTTCGTGCTATTATCTGTGTATGATTTAATTACTAAGTTGTAGCAGCTAAAATATAAAACTTCAAAAAGAAGACATTGATTTGCTGGATATGATACTATATTTCAATACCTGAACTATCTGAATTTTGCGGCATCACAATACTTATATCCGTGTCCTTCTTGCATGATCCATACTCCTGCATTCATATATCCATGTGGCATTAGAAGAAATTTAGATCCCTTATTTTATTGACACTAATATGATACGAAGTAAGATAAATTGAGAAATTTAGATATACTCTTTAGTCTCTCTTTTCAAATGATGGGTCTCACACTTTGCCTTTACCTCCTTTTAATATAATAATATTATGTTGATGTTGGAAAATAAGAAAATACATTCTCTGAGGTGCTTTCCAACTACTTGGGCACATGAGTATTGTTAAGGTTTTGAATTAAACTATTAAAAGAAAAACAAGTGTACAAAATTAGGACAATGGAGACTTCGGTCAATGTTGAGAAGGATAAATTATACAGCCCCCGAAGTTAAAGTACTTTGCATTGTGACTTGGTTTTCTTTTTACACATTTTATAAGTTTTTTTTTTCCAAATATCTCCTGCCTTCCATAAATAATGGTTTAAGCATATACACACTCTGTATGGCAACCTGTACCTATCAATAATCAACTTATTTCTATATATATATATATAAAGAAGAATTCGTGGTTTATAGAGAAGAGCTATTCCACTTTTTGCTAGAAGGATGTGATGTAAGCGTATACCTTTTCCAAACTAATGATGCAATTTAGTGTTAAATCACATGTTCTTGCTCCTCAGCCGTTTCTGGGAATATATTGGTTTTTCTTGCTTGGGGATGCACTCTTTGAATTATCATTTTGAAATGTGATTCAACATAATTTTTTTACACGCAGGAGTATAAAAAGTAGTATTGACCTTTTTGTTCATGTTATTCAGTGATTTGAACAATAATTTAAAACAACAAAAAATTATGACATGTTCTTGGGAGATCAACTTACCACATTTGCAAGCTAATCTTTTGTTAAACTATAAGGGACATAAACCAATAAAACAAAGAAAGAGTATACTTCGTGTTAAATATAAAGCAGCCGTGCCCAATAGAGCATATATAACCGGGGAAAGATTAAAAAAAACCTTGTTGTTCTCTGTTGCCAGGTGGGAATAGACTTCATCACAGATCATTCTGATATACCGAGTTGCATTTGAACTCCTGACCAATTAATGAGAAGTTCACCTATAGTACTCAAACTAAAAAATTGATATGCCAGTTTTAGCAATGGAAACGTCCCTATTCCTCACTGTAAGAAAATTCTCATTCCTAATATAAATAATTCATTATGCATATGTTGTAAAATAATAAAAAGTTTAAAGTATACTTTTAAATTCAATCACAATTATTACAAAAATATTAAATTCATTGTATAAATGATAAATATAATAATTAATATCGACATATATAGTTATTAATAAATTAATAGTGTTGTTAATTGAATATAGCAACTCTACATATTGGAAAGTATAGGGCCTGTTTGGATATTGTTTTTAAAAACAATTTCTTGTTTTTTACAATTGTAAAAAAGTCATAAAAACATGTTTAATTTACAATGGTTTTATGAAGATATTTTAAAAAATAATTTTCTTTGAAATTGATTTTTAAAATTATTTTACAAAATTATTGTAAGTACAACAAAAACAGAACTAAACAGGTCCATAGTCTTCATTTTCATATGGAATTGTATGTCTAAAAAACTACATAAATTCTCACATCTACTTCACGCAAAGCACAATGCTCATGAGAATTAAATAGTACTAATATCAAGATTGTAATTAACCAAACCTTTGCCTATTTTGTTACATATAAGTATGAAAACTAATACACAAATAATAGAAAGGAAAATAACTAGCAAAAGAGTGAGGAGCTACCCGAGTATGAGATGCCGGCCTAGCGAGTTAGCTACTTTAGACAAAGCCAACCTCCATTTTAACACCTTCTCTGTGTTGTTCTTGAATCTTTTCTCGTGCCTAGCAAATGCTTCTCCATAACTACCTCTCTGATGTCTCACATCTAATGGATGCACGTCATAAAATATTGGATACACCAACCGACCTGCTTTGAAGCACTCAAGAATCTTTGCTAGTTCATCCAAACAAAATGTTGATGATGCAAAGTTTTTGGAGAAAACTATGATAGCCATCCTGGATTCTTGGATGGCTTTGAAAAGAGATGGTGCGATATCTTCCCCTATCTTGAGGGATTCATTATCAGTGAAGGGACGAATTTCCCTTTGAAGCAGGGATCCATAGAGATCGTCGATGAAATCGAGGCGGGTATCTTCACCTCTAAAACAGAGGAACACGTCATAAGTCCATCCGTAAGTGACAAAAGAGGATCTTGCTCCCTGTGCCATGATAGCAATGTCGTTGTGGCTGGGGTTGTTGTTGTTGTTCCCAATTGCCAACATTGATTTCGTTGAATTTGAATCCCAAATCATATCGTCCTCAAGTTCTTCCCAATCCTGTGGCTGCTGTTGTATTTTTTGCCATAGATAGTAATCAGTAAATGTTTTAGGATTCTCAAACCGAATATTATCTACATTATTTTCTTGCTTGTATACATGAATTGCGAAATAAATTTCTCTTTCACTTTTCATTTCCTGTGTATTGTTCTCAATAGAAACTTTTATATGATTCCATTTATCCACTTGGGGAAGTTCAATCTCGCGAACTATGCTTTGTAGATCACATATATATATGTGATCTGTCTTTATTGTTGATAGAGAAAGCCACCCGGAAGAAATACATAGCCTAGTGTCATTGATGTGCACTGAGAATATATAGTTGCAGAGAGAATCCTGGTAATCTTTGACAAGAATCCACAGAAAAATTGTTGGGAACTTTTTACGAACCCAAAAAGACACGAAGCTTCCCCGAGTATATTTGTCGAGCCATTCTGGGATCTTTTTTTCTGGCAAAATAAAGTTCATTTTCCCAGGCTGTTGGTAGAATGCCTGCCAATTTTGTATTACCAAAAAACGATAAGTAACATATAAGTAGCAAAAGAAGATAATCAAAGAAAGAAAGAGAGACCTGCTTCAATACTCTGGTTCTAGATGACTTAGTCAACGAAGTGCAACATATGGCACTAAATTTTTCTAGATTTGGGGGCATCGATTCAATATGTTGAAGCTGCTTGCAATTATCCAACAAAAGATATCTCAAATGGTGACATTCCTTGATGCATGCCGGAAGGGTTGTGAATTTATTAAAACTCAGGTCTAAATGTATCATATTAGGGAAGTAAGAAAGACATGAAGCAAGAGAGTCATCTGATAAATTGCAATTTGAGAAATAAAAATATGTCAATTTCAATGACACTGCTGAGCAGTCTGAGCTTGCTTGTTCTCCACCTTGGCACACCTTAATATATTTCATCCCTTCACAAAAATTTGCCCTTAGTGACCAAAGGTTTGGCAACATACAAATGCTAGCTGGTAGCTGCTTAAGATGATGACACTCCTCCATGTCTAAGATTTCAAGCCCAATGAGATTGCAAATTGAAAATGGCAATTCTCCTATGGCTGTCCTGTCCAAATCAAGTGTTGTCATCTTTTCCATCTTGTCTAATATTTCTGGGAAACTTTGAAGACTTGAACAACCAAAGAGGTTTAGATGTTCAAGAGATGTCAACTTAATGCCAGGTGGCAATGTCCTCAAGTTTATGCATCGCATGGCACTTAATTCTCTAAGTTCGTCCAAAAATCCAACTGAATCATGGATTTCAATCAAATTGGTACAATCATCAAGCCACAATTTTGTTAAATTAGAAACTCCTGACAAGTCTGGTATTTGTCTTAGAAATTTACAATTTTTAAAATTCATGCAACTTAAACTCTCGAACTTCTGCAAAACAAAGATGAAATTTTAGTTTCTAAAATCAAGCAAAGGAAACAAAAAAAATTGTACTTCTAACTGTATTTATGTAAGTACCTTATTAAATGGTTGGAGCAATACACAACAACTGTTGGACAAGTCAAGATGGACAAGTTTTGTTGGATGAAAATTAGACGGTAAAAATTCGAAAGGGTACCCTTTCCATTCCAACACTCTTAAACTATTTGGGAGATATTTGGGGCCTATAGAAGAACGTGCATTTTTTATCACAAGCATTTTGAGGTTCGTCATTTCCATGAATGCCTCTCCACTCCATAGTATTTCTTTATCTTCTGGTAAGTCTAGAATCATGACTTCAATTTTATTAGTTCCCTTTCAAAATGAAAAGCACACAATAAATATCAAAATTTAGATACATTACAAGTCATAAGGTAAGATTTAAAAAATAAAAAAATAATAATAATAAGAACAATGTATATTGCTCTTACCGTGTTTTCCCGTAAGACGTGAAGAATGTCCTCATAGAACCATAACCTATTGCGTTTACCAGGCTCTTTTGGTGATTGTTGTCGAACAATTTCTTTACCCATATCTCTTATCAAGTCATGCATTGTCACACGATCTTCCTTAATCTTAATGAGAGATTTATCAATCAGTACTCCAATAATATATTCTGCTTGAATTTCATGCAAACTTAGCAACATATTTATGACATCTCCTAATTTCTCACCTTTGAAGAAACAAGCCAAGTCAAGGAAAATTTCCTTCTCTTCTTCGTCCAAAGCATCATAGCTTAATTTGAGGACTTCCAAAACGTTTTTATCAGGTATTCTTTTATATTTTTCTAATGCAGAACTCCATTCATCTACTCTTTTACCGTATAAGTTAGAGCCAATCACTTCCAAAGCTAATGGAAGGCCACATGAATAAAGTATTGCATGATTTATAACGTCCATGTAACTACAATCCACATTGTCCTTTTTAAAAGCTTTCCAACTAAGCAACTGAAGAGATTCCTCATCATTTAATTCCTTGACATCATAAATTCTCTCAATCCCATGACTTCCTAACAAATGTCTATCCCTCGTCGTAATGATGATTCTACTTCCAGAACCAAACCAACTACATCTTCCAGCTAGCGCTTGTAACTGGTCCAATTTGTTAACGTCATCAAGAATTAAAAGAATTTTCTTCCTATGGAGCCTGTGTGCTATTATTGAAATTCCTTTACGAAAATCTCTCAATTTGAGATCCTCCACCCTGACTAACTCATTAAGTAATATCTCTTGAAGATGTGACAAACCATGCTTTTGAGAAATTTCTCTAATATCAGAAAGAAAACATGAACCTTCAAAATCATTAGCAATCAAGTTATACACAGCTCTTGCAATTGTTGATTTACCTATCCCACCAATGCCACAAATTCCAACCATCTTGACTTCCCTATTAGATCCATGATGTAGAAGCGAGGTTACTTCTTGCACCCGGGACACAAGTCCAACTGGATAATCGGTAACATGTAAAAGAGAAAGATTAATCCTAGTAGAGACTTCACAAGTAATCCTTCTAATATACTCTTGTTCTTTTGCAATCCTGCCCATAAGAAGTTCATCTTTAGTCAAATTAATAATATTAGTTTTAGAAATGAAAACTCTGTCACCCTCCCTTTCTCTCACAATAACAAATAATATCATTCCTAATATAAATAATTAAATATACAAATGTGATAAAATAATAAAATGTTTAAAATAGTATAATTTTAAATTCATTCACAATTAATGAGAAAAATATTACATACGTAAACGATAAATATAATTATTAATATAGAAATATATAGCTATTAAAATAATTACTTAAATTAGTAGCATTATTTTTAATTGAATATAGCTGCGCTGTAGGTCGGGAAGTAGAGGGCGTATTTGGATACCGTTTTTAAAATTAATTTTGGGTTTTAAAAATTATAAGAAAAGTATGAAAACTTGTTTTCCTATGGTTTTTTGAAGATATATTTTAAAAATAACTTTATTCAAAATTAATTTACAAAATTATTGTAAATACAGCAAAAGTAAAACCAAACAGACCCGTAGTCTTCATTTTCATCTTGAAATTTTGGGTCAAAAACTATATAAATTCTTACATCTACCTCATGTAAAGCGGAATGCTTATGAGAATTAAATGGTACTATGATCAAGGATGTAATTATTTGTGACTTTGTCGATTTCGCTAGATATAAATACGGAAACTAGTACCCAAATAATAGAAAGAAAATAACAAGCAAAGTGAGGAGCTACCCCGATTCGAGATGACAGCCTTTCAAGTTAGCTGCTTGGGACAAAGCCAACCTCCATTTTTGCACCTTCTCCTTGTTGCCCTCAAATCTTTTCTCGAGCTGGGCCAATGCTTCTCCATAACTCCCTCCTTGACGTCGCACATCTGACGGAGCCACGTAGTAAAATACTGGATACACCAACCGACCTTCTGCTGTGAAGCACTCAAGAATCTTTGCAAGTTCATCCAGACAAAATGTTGAGGATGCATAGTTTTTGGAGAAAACTACAATTGCTATCCTCGATTCTTGGATGGCTTTGAAAAGAGATGGGGTGATTTCTTCCCCTGTCCTGAGGGATTCATCATCAATGAAGGCATAAATTCCTCTTTGACGTAGGGATTCATAGAGATGGCTAACGAAACCTAAGCGAGTATCTTCACCTCTAAAACTAAGGAACACGTCATAAATCCATCTGTCAGTGAAAGAAGAGGATCCTGCTCGCTGTGCCATGATAGCAATGTTGTGCGTAGCTAATCTCACCAGACTCAAAAGAGCTTGAAAATGGCAGACGCGTAGAACTAAGCAATTTGCTGCAGGCTTCCACGTACCTTCGTCATATTTCACTTTTATGGCTTTGCAGAAAGAGATCGGAAAGTGCGGAACAGTGAAAAGCAAAACACGGAGAAAAAACCTTGTTGACTCTTGCAGAGTCTTTTTTTTTTTTTTTAATTTTTAAGAAAAAAATTGGGTTTTAAGTTTGTCTCCTGGGCCGCAAATTCAATGTCTTAGGAATACGAAACGAAAGTTCTTATTGCCATTTAATCTTCGGAGACTAGCATAAAATTTATAACTTTATCGGGTCCATCTATTTAACGCTTATTTAAGTACCAAAATTAATCCCTACATTTATTTTTTTTATGGATGAGGATAAGCATCATTTGATTACTATGCTATATATTTGCGTGAACGACACGCAAAAGATAAATCACTATCACTATTCTTAAAGTAAAAAGTGTTTATTATATATATATATATATATATATATATATATATACATATGTAGACCCCCTCATGTCAGTTTTATTCGTAAATCAGATTGCAAACATTTAAATCTAAAAACAACTAAAATGTCCTCGATGATAATATTAATTTCTTTTATTAAAAATATAAATTATTGTATATATATTTCATAAAACTTTTATTTCACTATTATTTATCTTGTTTTATAAAACATAAAAAACATCGTGGCCTTTCTTTGCTCATAACAATATTCATGTACTGTATCCACTCCTAAATCGTCTGGTTTATTAAATATTGAATAGATATATTTTATAAATATTTAAAAAATAAAATTTTTGATATTAATAGAAAATAATTTTATTACATTATTTATTTAAGTAGAATATTTTATCTAAATAATATATTATAAAAATATAAAATTTTTAAATAAAATATTAAAAAGCCTAATGGTTACCGCCCAATTCCAAAGTTTTAGCCCCACGCCAGCTTGTAATAACTGAAGGTCATGCGAAGAGAGGGACTTCCACAATTTATTATATAAAACGCGTTTTCGTGCAGAGTGGAGCGGAAAAGCATCGGCAAAACAACAAACACGGATTCCTATTCATAAGCCACTCACCAGTAACGACAAGTACATACGCACATGGGACACAAGACGCCGGATTCCATGTGTATATACATTTTTTTTAAAATGTTAAAATTTTTTTCATTTCATATGATATAAAACACATAATAAAATATTTTTATAATTATCAACTATAAAAAATACTATTTTATATCAAAAAAATTATAAAATTTAAAAGATTTAAATTGAGATGCACATACTATAGTCTATAACACCATTTGATTTGATAAAGGTAAAGAATTTTTTTTTTTAGAAAAATACTCAAATTACGTTAGCCCTCCCTTTTATTATATAAATATGTACAAACTTTTTAAAATGAAAAAATGACTAAAATATACTCAAAGATAATATTGATTTCTTTTATTAAAAATATAATTTATAAAATATATTTCATTAAATTTTATTTTAATATTATTGATCTTGTGTTAAAAACTATAAATTTAATTTATTTTAAACTTAAAAAATATGATTATTTTATATTAGTCAAATATATGATAACACTTATTATTGTAAGAGAAGTTAGTATAATACAACTTTAAATTTTAAAGTATAATACAACTTTAAATTTTAAAAAAGTATAGTGTAATTTTTTTAATATATAAAAAATTACTATATAATTTATATATTTCTCAAGAAATGAGACAACAATTTTGTATGGATGCCAAAAAAAAAAAAAAGTCATTCCTCTAGTTGTAATCACAAGGAGGGAAAATGTATATAACAACAAAGCATGCTACTTTAATTACATTATTTTACTGATTAATAATTCGTATGTCCAAGAATCTTTCTTCGTTGAACTATTGACTTTCAAATGTGTCTTTCACATGTTCATCCTCCAAAAAGGTTTTTCAGTAAATTTAGTATCTAAACAATTAAATAAATTAAGTTATTTATATATAAGCATATACATGTTAGATATATTTATCTCTAACATATATTCGTTATTAATTCAGTTCATTCACTTGTTAAAACAAATATATTAAAGTAAAATTCATCTTCAATCACATAATAATTTATTAAATACAGATATAATAAATCAATAAAAATTCGTTAATTTATTGATACACTAACAATTTGCATGCACAAGAATATACTGAATTAATAAAACCAACACACAAAAATTTATTATTTCATTTAATCAAAATTGAATTTCAAAGGTACTTTTCGATAAAATCCATCCATTCTTCAACTTCTCCTGTAAGGAAGACTACATTTGCTCTCCCGTAGGGAAGGGTTCTATAAAACGCGTTTTCGTGCAAATCAGGTTCCACGAAGCTTCGTCATATTCCCTTTTAATGGCTTTGCAAAAAGAAAGGGGTGGGTGGGGAAAAGTGGAGCGGAAAAGACGGAGAAAGCATTGGCAAAACAGACGCGGATTCCTATTCATATAACACTCTCCAGTGACGACAAGTACATATGCCCATGGGACGCAAGACTAACAAATAACTAGGTTAAAGCCAAATTTCAGGTGAATAAACTGAAAGAACAATTCCATCAACTGAATAATATACTACCATTATTTCAAACTCATTCTCTTTCAAAAAACAAAGAAACCAGCATTTGATTACCAGAATATGATTAAGCTTTTCTAGTATAAAATTGTGCTACAGAAATAGTAAACAGAAAAAATGATAGATTAAAAAGTAAAAAGTCTTAACTACTTGTGTAATCGGTCTTCAAAAGCTTGTAAAAGTTATAAGAAAAATTACTCTCCTTTTTATTAAAAATGTCTAAATTACAGTCTTCCTTCTATTATGAAAATATATACAAATTTCTCTTGAATTTTAAAAAAAATCAAATACCTTTTATGATAATATTGATTTCTTTCATTAAAAATGCAAATTATCATATGTATTTCTTGAACTTTTATTTTACTATTATTTATCTTGTATTGGAAAACATAAATTTAATTTTTTTAAAATTTTTTAAAAATAACTATTATATATATATAAAGGCCAAAACTATTTTATATTAATAAAAGACATATTTAACAACCAATGTTAGGTAGTCGACAGTTAATATAAAATTTTATTAAATTTTTATATCATGGATTATTGATGCATTAAAATTAATGTTAAATGCTAAATCATTGCCTAAGAGCAAAACGCTATATAA
Organism: Erythrophleum fordii; assembly: GCA_032878935.1. NCBI lineage: Eukaryota > Viridiplantae > Streptophyta > Magnoliopsida > Fabales > Fabaceae > Erythrophleum > Erythrophleum fordii. The sequence goes on along the minus strand of JAVQMF010000049.1, from coordinate 3,704,050 downwards.
CTCAAGTACAATATCAAATGAATAGAAATTGCCACGTTGACGCTTTGATGTAGTGAAAAATAAAAGTTTTCACATTTTTTAAAATGAATGCGGGTTAAAAAACTCATTCGCAAGAGTAGGATTTGTCTTGGAACTTAAAATATAGGTACACTTATAGGCAAATCAATGAAAATTATAGATACTGTAATTAGGAGAAACATTAATGTTATATACATACAAGAAACTAAATAAGTAGAAAAAAAAAAAGTGAAAGAATTATACATCCCAAGTTTTAAACTTTGGTATACTAGCAAGATTAAATTTAGAAATAGTGCAAGTATAATTGTAGATAATTATTGAAAAAATATTATAGTAGATGTAAAAAAAGTTAGGAAATAGAATCAAAGTGTTAAAATTTGTAATTGAAAAGGAAAATTCTAATATTATTAGTGCTTAGCACTACAAGTGGGGGTAAAAGACCACCATAAGGTATTCAAAGAATACCATTAAAAGAAAAAATCATTCTAAGAAAAGATCTTAATAGTCATAAGAGTACATCTAGAGGTTACAAGAGTTCGTACAGGGAACATTATGTTTTTAAAACCGGATTGGTCATTGAACCGGTGAAATCACTGGTTCACAGTTTATTAATTCAACTACAGTCGAACCGGTGATAATTAAATAAATATATATATTATTTTATATATTAAAAATTTAAGATAATAAACAATAACAAATAAATTTTAAAACATATTATGATTAATTATAATTTATAGATAAAAATAAATTAAACCCAACAAAATATTTAATTTGTTTAAAATACATTTACTTGATTTTAATAAAAATATATGAATTTTATTTTAGATTCTTATATAATATATTATATATTAAAACTTTGCAAGTAAGACTAAGACAAACAAGATGCTTTAATGGCAAAGATTTGGCTTTGTTATGCAAGTGTCACGGCTTTAAACAGTTCTTGGTCCATTTTGCTTTGCTAAATGAAATGGGATTATAATAAATATATAATGTTACACTCTATCACTAAATGGATTTGCTATCTCAATGGAAGAGACGCCCAGCTGACTCATAGGAGACGGGGTTTGAGACGTGAGATGATGCAATTTTGCCAAGAAATATGCAGACCAATTCAACCACAATTTCAATGCCAATTTTCATCCAAAATCGGCCGATTCAACCCAATTTTTAACCGAGTTTGACCAATTGTGAGCCAGGCCAGTTCTAAGTCATATGTGGACCAGACAAGTGTCCGGTTTACCTGTTTTCCAGTTGAACCAGGCAATCCGATCCAGTTTTGAAAAGCATGGGGGACATAGCTTAAAGGGAAGCAAATGCAAAAGGTAATTATTCTAAACTTTTCATTACCATTCTTCTTTACAATAGCTAGCATTTGTTTTATGAAGCACAAGGAGCATCTTATCATGTACAGAAGTGGAGGGACATATTCTCAAATTGATTTCTTTCTAATAAGGAAAGCAAACAAAAAACTCTACATAGATTGCAAACTTATACCTAGAAAAAGTTTAATTAACCAATATTCGGTTTTAGTTATGGATATTTAAGTTAAGAGAAAAGTAAAGAATAAAGAGTAAAGGCCAAGATAGGGTGTCAATGATTAACTGGTGGCAATTAAAGATTGATATTAAAAAAAAAGAACTTACAGAGAAGGATTTTAGATGAAAGGTTAGGAGATAGAATCAAGAGACTTTGGATCTAAGGATAAAGAATCTTAGTAGTAGGATTCAAGCATACAATATAAGATTAAAATTAAAAGAGAATGTTATAAAATGTGATTTTATATAAAAATAATTAAAATTAGAAAAAATATAAGGCAGTTATAAATGATACTAAGAAAGCCATGAGTGAAGTAAAAGTTAGAGCACTTGATAAGTTATATCAATCCTTAAGTAATAAAATTAGAGAAAGAAGTATTTACAAGCTTTAGAAAAAAAAATATTTACAAACTTGCTAAAAATAGAGAAAGAAAGATAAGATACGTGAACCAAATAAAATGTATTAAAAATAAAGAAGGGGAGGTCTTAGTCACAAAATAAGATATCAAGAAAAAATAAAAAAGTTATTTTTATAAGCTACTTAATGAAAGACATAGGATCTTATTGTACTTGGATAAGTTGAACACTAAAGCAGAAGACCAAAATTATATTTTTTACTGTAGAATTTGAATGTCAAAGATTAAAAAAAAAAGCATTAAAGAGTATGAAGAATGGCAGAGTAGTTAGACTATATAATATACCTATTGAGATATGAAAAGGTTTAATAGTGAAAGATATAAGTTAATTCAAAAAGTTGTTTAATGAGATAATGAGGTATACAAAAATGCTAGACGAGTAGAAAAGAAGTACTTTAATTCTTATTTATAAAAACATAGAAAATATACAAAACTATACAAATTATAAGAAAATTAAATTCATGAGCCATACTATGAAGATATAAGAGAGAGTAATTAGATGGAGATTAAAACAAGAAACTCATATTACAAAGAACAATTTGATTTTATACCAGGAAGATCGACTACAAAAGTGTTATACTTGTTGTAAAAATTAATTGTCATGACCCAAACTCCGAGCCATGACCGGCACCTAGACCAAGCCAAGTATGATTGGCCCAGCCTAGTAAACCTAGCAACTCATTCAATGCTCATACTTTTATATAAGTATACCTACAGTGATTAGAAGTTGCCGAAAATTCGACAACACCTTCCCTAAAAATTGGACATCCCAACCTTGCAAATTCAACACAGTCCAACACATTTCATTTCAAAAATTTACTAGTATCTTGTGTTGTTAAACTCTTGCCACGATATAATATAGTACATAAGTTTTTCAAAATATAATCAAATGCCATTACAAAGGTTATTATATGATCTATAAAAAAAAAAAAAAACATAACATTTTTATGACTCAAATTAATATAACACTTAGTAGCCAATGTGTCTTGGAGTTTCTACACGACTCAATCAACCGAAATATCCTACCATCTATGTCTGGGTGGCACACAGGTCGCAGAACACCTTAATCTACTTTATGCTGATTTGAAATATAACAAAGGAAAAGGGTAAGCCCACCACTGGCTTAGTGAATGCATATATAACAAAACAAGCAGAAAGAGAAACAAATAGGTTCAGAGTTTCTCACAATAAAGTATTTAGACAAATAAAAAAAATTATATTACCTTTAATTTTTGTCTATATATATGTATAAATAACAATTAAATTACATTGCAAGCCATTAACAAAAGCACAATTTAAAATTAAAGAAACAAGATATAATGGGTATCACATGTAAGAATTATAATCAACCTTGAATGCTACCACATAGGATTCAATACTATTATCAATGCCACTGCACAGTATCACAATATCACCACTATCACCGAGTGCCGCCACATGGTGTGCATATCACGATATATCCAGTTTAATTATCACTGAATGCCGCTACACAGTAATTATTTATTATTCTAATTAGGTACATTAAGGTTGTTACTCCCGCTAACGAATATGGGGTTTTAATCAAGTTTTCATCCATAATTTTGAAATAAAATCATTTATATAAATTAAATATTGACAAGTAGGTAAATAAGTAAATAAAATTTATATCAAATAAAAGAAATAATTTGATATAAAAAAACAATGAATTAACAAATTTTATATAATAAAATTATAATTAAAAGTCATTTATAACCTCCCCAACATAAAAATCATTTATATATATATATACATATATATATATACTTTCACACATATAATTTAATCCATATAAAATTTTAAAAATAAATAAATAAGATTTGTTTCCACAACAACGCAAATAAGGCAAATCATAAAATAAGAAGTTTAGGCTAACAGTATATAAATATAAACAAGTAAAAAAGACTATTATTTTGTTATCTATACACTGGAGACCAATAGTAGAGGTTCCAATTTCCTAAAATTGAAGGGATTTCCAATTTGAAAGAATAGTTTCACTATCACCTATAATTATATTGAATATAAGAACATCGCCTTAAATTACTCTATTAACTTTTAATATGTTCAATATAATTAATTTCACCCTCTAACACCTAAATCTATAATTACAATTTAAATTTTATAATGTCATTAAAATCCCTAAATTTTGGATTTCACAAATTAATTGGCACAATCAAATTTAAGCTTCTAAAATTTAATTTGAGTTTAAAATATATCTTAAGGAGCTTAAATAAATATATAAGAAGTATCAATTCATACCTTAATGGTTTAAATCAAAAAGGCCTAATTTGAGTAGCTTTCCACAGCTAAAATGAGGAAGCAATAAGCAACTAAGGATTTGGATTCCCGTTGGCATAAAAATGGAGCAAGAATGAAAGTTAGAATCAGGGAAAAAGTAACCCCAAGCACAAGAGGAAAGGAAGAACGAAAATGAAGCAACAAGCAAAAAGAAAGAAGAAGGAAATGGAGATGGAGCTTACTACCTAAGAATCCCTCCTCACACGACAGCCACGGTCTTCCAACATTGGTCACCGGAGCAAGAAGGTGGGAGGGGCGTTGTAGCGTGAGGCACGATTGGTGAGTGATGAGAAAACGAAAGAAAAAAAAATGAGAGAGGGAGGAAATGAAGGAGCTTGGCAGAATGGTGCAAAAGCTTCGAAGAAAGAGAAGAAAATGGGGGTAGGACACGTGCTGCAGTAGTAAAGAATAAGAGAGAAGGAAAGAAAAAACATATTTTAAGGGAAAAAGCAAAAATTATAAAAGATGCCCAAAGTTTTCCAATGGAATTTATATAGGACTTAGAGAAAAGTTATTCTTACATAACTAAAAATAAAAATAAGGACCCTACAATTATTTAGAATTTTCATGGTGACTTATTTTAAAAATTTTAGAATATAAAAATATCCCAATAGGTATAAAAAATGTTTCAAAATAACTCCTTAAGATAATTTTAAAGCTTTATAATTATCCTAAGATTATCTAAATATTATATTTATCCTAAAAATAAATTTTTGTCTAATTTAATTAATTAATTATTTTTTATTATTTTAATTTGGGTTATTACATTGATAGAGAGATATTAAAAGAATCAAAAAGGCATATACATGATGTTTATCAATTTGAAAAAGGTATATGATATGGTGCTAAGAGAAGTTTTGTAAAAGATTTTGGAGAAAAAATGAGTTCGTATTGCTTATATTTAAACAATCTAGGATATGTATAATAAAATCACAACTAGTGTGAGAACAAAATGTAAGCTTACAGAAGATTTTCTAATAACTATTAGCTTGCATCAGGGTTAACTTTGAGTCTCTATCATTTCACTTTAATCTTATATGTGTTCATTAAACTTATTCAAAAGTCGATGCCATAATACATGCTTTTTGCAGATGATATAATCCTAGTTAGAGAATTGAGAGAGGAATTAAATGAAAAGTTAGAGATATGAAGATTAACTTTGGAAGCACATAGATTCCATTTAAATAAAAATAAAATAAAGTAAATAAAATACAAGTTTAATAAAAGGTACACTAATTTCAACATAGAAGTGAAAATTAGAGAATATACTATACTATAAGTCACATAATTTAAATATCTTGAATCCATCATACAACATAATAGAAAAATAAAGAAAGATATAAATCATAAAATTCAAGTAGGATAAATAAAATAGAGGAATACTTCAAGTATTATTTATAATAGAAAAGTATTACTCAAATTTAAGGGTAAATTTTACTATACAACTTTAAAGCCTGTAATATTGTATAAGACTAAGTATTTGACAAGGAAAAACCAACAAGAGAATAAATTTAATATTATAGAGATGAGAAAGTTGCATTGAATGAATGGATACATTAGATAAGATAAAAATTAAAAATGAATGGATATACCATACAGCTTTAATGCCTACAATATTGTATAAAACTACGTATTTGACAATGAAAAACTAACAAAAAAATAAGTTTAATGTTATAGAGATAAGAATGTTGCATTGAATAAAAAATAAATATATCAGAAAGAAAGTTACAATCATACTTATTATAAAAAAGATTATATAATCACACCTTAAATAGTTTAAGCATGCATAGAGAAGACTTATAAAAATCTTAATAAAGAAAGTAGATCAAATGGAGAGTAATCTAATAATTAAAAGTAAAAGGAAACAAAAAAAAACTATAAGCAAAACCATTAAAAAAGATTTGGACTTAAATAATTTATTTAAAGATAATTTATCATAAAATTTTATGATGTCATTTAATCTATATAATTCATCCTATTTAGTGAAAAAATACTTTTCATTGTTGTTATAAAGCACATATTTAACACTTATTGTATTATATAAATAAAAAATATAAAGATATTTTGATCCAAATTTGTTAAATTATAACTTATACTTAATTGCAAAAGAAGTATAATGCATCCTTAGATTTCAAGAAAGAGAAGTATAATTTTTCAAAACAAAAAGAAGAATTGTGTAAGTTGAAAACTTTTAGAGAAAGAAAAGTAATTTATACAAAATTATAATAGCCTGATATTGTGCTTATGCTAAGGATTTGTATCGGTGCTGCTCTATGTACAAGTAGATAAAGTAGGCATCCCATATAGTTGTTTGAATTATCTAAAGAATCCTGTTTAGGCTTCATTTTCAGTTTCTTACAATTCTAAAATGGAGCAAATGGTACTTCAATGAATTCTGGTATAGCATGTTCGCACAAAAAGACATTGATTGTCTTTTTCTAGTTATCAATTGTTATACAAGATATGATTATATATCCTCGTTCTAAGTCTTGTGACTCCTATTGTGTACGAGAACATACTGTATTAACAAAACCAACAAACTAAAATTTATATGTATTTGTATATTCACCTAAATGCTATTGATTTTGTATGAAAAATGATAAATTTAATAACTGAAAATTTATTAAATTTACAACAATACTTGTATTTATTATGACATATTTAATATAAATTTTATTTTTAAAATTAAAGTATTATTTATAAATTAGTTAAATTTCAAAGATTTCTTTATGAATATAATCTTTGCTTTTAATAATTTTTATCAAATAATTTTACAATAAAAAATTCAAGTATAATTTTAATATCTTTGCTGTTATATTTTTTCAATAATAACATTAGAAATATATGAATTTTGTAAATAAGTCTATAGTTTTACAATTCAGCATTATATGATTTAGTCTTTTTAAAAAATTAGTTTACACATCATAATTTTATTAGAGAATCTAATAACAAATATATAAAAAAGTATACTTAAGTAAATCTAATCCTTTTATAATTTGCTAAATTTAGAAAATCAATTATTTTATATTACCCAGATATATATTTAATATTTATTATATTATATAAATAATAAATATAGAAATCTTTTGGTCAAAATAAATATAATTGTAACTTATCTTTCATTGCAAGAAACATGAATATAGAATACCTTTTGATTTTAGGAGAGAAAAGTATAAATTTTATCCAAAACCGAAATTTATATCTCAATGGCTTCCGAAATTCCATTCTTCCTTTCGCCTAATACCAATTAGTCCACTAGTGTTAAGAAATTGCAAATGAAAACCCGCACCAAAGGTGATAGATATAGTGATATGATAAATTGCATGAGTTGAGTATTGTTACTTTTGCTTCAAATTCTCTTCCACTCTCGAAACCTTTTTTTAACCAAAATAATCGATTGTAAGTCGTAACACTTAGCAGAAGTCCATGAACAAAACGTTTTATCAGCCAGGCCATGCCAACAAAAAAGCCTTCACTCACAAGGTCATAATGCTAGACAGCCTTGATCGAACGGAGTCCAAATCCGACACTTCCTTGATACTGCAAAATCCTCAGAGAGAGTTAGGACATTGACCAGAGATATAGTATCCAAAATTCAAAAGAAAAACTAACAAATAACTACGTTAAAGCCAAATTCCTGGAAGACAGTAGCCTACTTTTCATCAGGACGGAGTTGTGGTGTGCGTGTGGGGGGGAGGGGGAACTTGCACTGCTAGAGAAACTGAATTGAAGAACAATTCCTTCAACTGAGCAATACATTACAATTATTTCAAACACGTTCTACAAAAAAACAAGCTTGTGATTACCAGAATTTGATTAAGCTTTTCTAGTCTAAAATTGTGCTACAGAACTAGTAAACTGAAAAATGATGAATAAAAAAACAAAAAGGCTTAACTACTTGCAGAATAGGTCTATCACAAACTTGTAAACAAATTCCTCTCTCCTCTCCAGAGAAATTTTCAAAATACACAACCCTCCCATTCTACTATAAAAATATACATAAACCTTTTTTGAAGCCAAAAAAAAAAGACCAAAATATTCTCAAAGACATTATTAATTTCTTTTATTAAAAATATAACTTATTAGATGTATTTCTTAAACTTTTATTTCAATATTATTTATCTTGTGTTAAAAACCATAAAATTAATTTATTCTAAATTTAAAAGAGTGACTATTTTATATTAATCAAGTACATATTTAACACTTCTTATATTATATAAATAATAAATAGAAAGGTATTTTGTTTAAAATAAGTGTAATTATAATTTCTCTTTTATTGCAAGGGAAGTTAATGTAATGCAACTTTAAACTTCAAGAGAGAAGAGTGTTTTTTCAAAACAAAAGAGAAGGTGGTGTAATCTGGACATATTTCAAGAGTAATTTACCCCAAAATATAATAACATAACACTGTGCTAATGCTAAGGTTTTATATGGGTGCCCAAATTAAGAACTACTTATTGCTCCATGTACAAGTAGCCTAAGTAGGCATCTTGTGTGGCATCCCATAGTTGATTGAATTATCTAAAGAATCTTGTGAAGGCAAAAATTGTCAGAAGGTACTTTTGACCATGGTATAAAAGAATTCCGGTTTAGGATGTTCCCAGAAAAAGATACTGACAGCTATTTTTTTCTTATTATACAAGACATGCAATTCTATGATATCCTCGTTCCAAGTCCTGTGATTACTATTGTACAACTACCCAATAGGTGATATACTTGTCACATGACTCATACAAGCATAACAATTTGCATGCACAAGAACATAATGAAATAACAAAACCAACACTCTAAAATTTATTATTTTATTTAACCAAAATTGAATTTCAAAGGTACAAATTTATTTTCACAGTTAAAAGATATGATAATTTGGGATATGACCGTGATCGAATCCACTCAGCTCCCACCGTTGTTAATTAAGAGACTCACCAGTACATAACATCTCCACTAGGACCCAACTGCCTGTAGATCCAATCTGGCACCACCTTTTCAAGAAAATCAATCTGATCTTCAGCTTCTCCTGCAGAGAAGACTAGATTTGTTAGCCACACTCATCATAAATATAACACTATCATGCAATCAGAAAGTACTTGTTATAATCACAATTAGTACATACTTATCTCAACAAAATCTAGACTGTTCATTATTATCTTGTGCAGGAGCTCCTCTTTTGTGATTGGAGAGCATTTGACAGAATAAAATATAGAGTATATCACATCGACCAGGCCAAGCAATGATGAAGACATCTGCCGCCATGATGTTGAACCATCTTGAGTTTGGTTTGTATTTTCATGCGAACAACCAAGGCTCTCTTCCACCTCCATTGATAACAACCAAATTTGAGAAACTTAAGGTAATAAATCCAGATGACCAGAAGATGAAAAGCATAGCACATGATACCACAAATAACTCCTAAAAGAAGAGATATAACATTCACAAGAAAACTTATAGAAAAAATAACTCTGGGGGCAAAAGAGCATCAAACTTGATCAAATCAGGGACAACAAGCAGTACATCAAGAACTTTCTGTGGATTGATAACGTGGGTTCTCAATGCCTATACATCAAAGTTTAATTCTACATTCTCACTACATTTTTCAATTTTCCAAATGTATCGATGCAAAAGATCAATATAATGGAGATGCATGTATCTTTTAGTAGTTAGATCAAAAAATGAGGGGCCTTTAGGGCCCACTTACCCCACCAAAAAAGTTATTGTACACTAGTGTGTATTGAGTATGAACATGCAATACCTAGCAAAACATAAAGAAGAGTTCAGTTAAAGTTGTTATCAAAAGTACACAGAATGCTCTTTGTTCTGTTGAATACATAATAAATTTGACGGGATATAGTGCTGCCACAAAATGAGAACAACAAAAAAGACAACACTAAAGAAAGCACTAAAGCAGAAGGGATAATCAATAGAACCCTTGTTGTCAATTCAGAAAGAAAAGGAGCCAACAATCACAACAGATAGCATCATCTCTATTCTTACTATGAAGAGAAGCTGTTTTCCATAAGAGCTTTTGATCCTAAGAACTTCCCAAAGGATAAAAAAAAGGCCCTTCTTCAATTTGAATATTTATGGAGCAATATTAAAAATAATTCTATTGTTATAAAAGAAAATAACAAAAATTAAATTATACAATTGCCCCATTTATTCTTCTGCCATCCTCACTTTTCTCACTCCTTCTCCACTCTCCATTTTCTATATATTTTGTTTTAAAAAAATTCTGTATGTTTTTTCATGCACACATGTTTAGTGTGTGCCTCATTGTAGTTATAATATAAAGATGACAGAATCAAACAATACTCAAACTCTGTTTTATTCTTTATATTCAATGAACAAAGTACATTGTTGGACTGGGTTAAGATGAACCAAGATCAAGATCAAAAATGGACAGAACACTACCATAAATAAACAACACAAGAAGGGAATACATGCTTGTTCAATAATATCTAAAAAGTAAAGTTTATAACATTAAAAAATGTTTTATTTTAGAGTTTTCTGTTGTATATAACAGCAAGAAGCTTTGACATGGAATTACAAATGACTTCCAAGAGTATGCCATGACTAGAAGAATTTAAAAAATAAAAAGCAAGGTCATAAGGCATACCTCCTGGGATAGAACAACAGAACTAGAAACATGAAAACCCTTAGTACATCCTCTACCAGCTTCAGGGATGTTATCGCACGCATCTCTGCTTGATTCTAACTTGTCTACATCATAATCACCTTCATGTGAGAAAAGAACTCTTTTTACAGGCTTGTTACATGAAATTGAACTTTGGGTAGACATAATCTGGAATTTAACATCAGAACTGGGCACCAATCTTCTAGGTGCTAACTGTGCAGGTGTCTCTGTCATCAATATATCCGTGGATGAGGCAATCTTGAGATAAGGGCTTTCACAACTACCACAACTAACAAACTGTGGAGAGCAAATCAGATGTGCTGGTGTATTAACAAAACTAGGTTGGAAACCCATAAAACATGATTCCTTCTGCTGGCCTTTTTCCATATCTTGATTAGTCATGCTATTAGATTTTAAACATGAAGTAGTACATTTCTTCTGCCATTTACTGTCACTTTCACTTCCTTCATTATCCAGGCAATTAGATGAATGACATGACAGAGCAGTTAGATTTGCTAAAAAGCACGGTATCTTTTCTGTCCCTGCCACAACATTCTTCTGTGAAAAATGTCTTTTAAAAGGATATGGATGACAATCCTGTAATAACTGTTGATTTTGATTGGAAGTTGATGATGAGAGTATTGTTGAAGGATCTACAGGCAAATCCTCACAAATCAAGCTATGAGTTCTTTGTTGAAAAGATTTTGGCAGTGTAGCTTCTGGAATATCAGTTACCTTGTACACAAAAGAAGAACAATTTCAAAAAGGGTTGATTAACTCATTTTGAATCATCAACATATTCAAATTTATCTAGCCAAATAAAAACTGAATTCATGCAGAAGGAATAACCCCTGTGTAGAAAACTTTCACAAGGTATTTTCACATACCAGATGGAAGTCACACCCAACACTCACAATATAGAGAAAGTTAATCTAAATACCAGCAAATCTATTATAGCTCTGGTAAAACCAAAGAAAAAGCAGAACTCTCTATTTGTGTGCTTAAGACTTGGGACTCTGAGGATTTAAATTGATATTTACACCAGAGCCAATAAGATAAGTTAGAGCTCTAGAATGATCCCAAACTATTGCTAAGATTGTCATAACAGCTTTAAATACAACAAATACAATAAACAACAACAACACAATATTGAAGTGATACCTCAGGATGCGTATTGAAGAAGTCAATTAGCCTTGAACCAAAAAGTTGCCGAAGAGCCATATAAGTACATTCACTAGAGTGTCCTTGCACAACCTCATATATCAAGGTGATCTTCAAATCTGGCTTCATACACAAGTTTCTATTGTCATGTACTAATATCTGATCCATATGTATGGCTTCAGGAAGTATGTACTTCATCTGTGCAAGATGCATGCACGAGAATTCTCTGCAAAGGGAAAATAGCAGTAACAGTAGTTTGGTTATTCCATCCAACAAAAGTGAGAAATGAAATTTGAAAGAGAGATATAGGAAAGGATAGAACCCGAACCCTACAATGGGATCCATTAGCTATCTCGGGGACATTGAAAAATAAAACGAAGCACAAGAAGAGAAGTATAACTGAAATAGCAGCAAAAGTTCCAATTACCTTTTAGAGAGAACTTTAACCTGGGTACAAATGTTTTGAAAAGTTGGAGATTTTTTATACAGATGAAGTAACCTCAGTGAACAACTCATGTGGTCAAATAAATCCGCTAAAGCCTCGTATCTGAAATCTCAAAAATTACACTTAAATCACATTTGGGGGGAAAAAAAAAAAGAACAAACAAACAATTACTTCCTATAGGAAAATTTTTCAAGGGATGCAATTCACTCAAATCAGGCACTCACGTTTTTGGAAGCTGGATTGATCCCTCCTTTGATTTGGTAGGTAAGGGCTCACTAGTCTTCGCTGGAGTCTGACAAGCGATAGATTTACCAACTCCATGAAGGATCTTCATACACTTAAAATTCAAAGCGTTTTGTCCACCTTCTTGCAGTGTTTTCTGATCCATTCTCTAACAGCAACACAGTATAGGAAAAACTGGAAGGCGTGAAAGAATTGAACAACATCAAAATGCTACACAAAAAATTCACATCATTCACGAAAACGCTGCATTTCTATACTCTTCGTTTAAAGAAAGAGGGAAACAAAGAAGCATTACCTGAACTAGCAGGACTTGACAACAACCCTAGCTAGCTAGCTAGGTTTTGGAGTCGGAGTTGATGGGGGAGCCGAAAGGGAGGGAAAATAATCAAAATATATGTATCTTTGGATTGAACGCGAATTACCCTTTTCCCGCAGAGACAAAACGACCTCGTTTTGTTTCAAAAGCATTTGACCGTTGCAGGCGCTGAGAAGTGAGAGCGCTAAATTGATTGCCCCTCTCGGCCCCTGTTTAACTCCATATTACATAGGCCAGACTTTAAGAATTAGGGAGGTCGACGATACTTGGGCCCTAGTCCAGACCATTATCCATGACCATTTCAATTTCTTTTTGTTCCAAAAAAAGGACGAAGCAGTTCCCCATTAACTTATTAGCAACATAAAAAACTTAACTTATATATACGTATTTGTATATTTATTATCAATTTTTTTAATTAAAACATGATAAGTGTAAAAATTTTTAATAACATCATGATAAGTATACAATCTTTATAAATAATTATATAATTTATTAATTAAATTATACACTTATTATGATATTATTAAAAAATCATATACTTATTCTAATTTAATTAAATGATATGATAACAAAAATATAAAAAAAATATTAATTCTATTAATATATGAGGAACTAGAAGCAGTTAAACTGCCCGTTCCTATGTATTGGATATAAGACATAGCAAAGGAATACAAATTTTTAAATGTCATGAAGCTTATTATTATCACTGAAAAGGTTATTATGTTAATCATAAAAAATACTCACAATCTTGTCATGGAACTTATTATTATCATTGAGAAAGTGATTACATTAATCATAAAAAATACTCACAATCTTGCTATAAATACTAGCGTTAACCCCTACAGATTCAGGGTTGCAAATTTTTTTTTTTTTTTTTAAAAAAACTGGGTTCCACAATTAAAAAAAATAGTGAATTCTACCAAAAAAATTAAAAAAACAAAAAACACGGCAAAATAATAATAAACAATATGCAAATAGTAACAAATAATGTATAAACAGTAATTTGATGATACGATGATATAAACAGTGTAAATAAATAGTAAATTTTACAGGTTATATATATATATATAATAAATAAAATAGATTATTTCTTTTTGACATGTTTTGGGAGAAATATCTAAAACCAACTCTTAATAAGAAAGAAAACTCCCCTAAACCCCAATTGGCATAGTTTGGCCCAAGAGGACGTCACTAGCGTCGAAGATACCAGTAGTTGGGGACAGTTGGCCCGCCATTTTGCAATCCATGGCTAATCTCAGCATATGAATATTTTTCAATTATATATTGTCATGGAATGGATATGCAAGCATTGTATTTAGTAGATAAACATATAATATGTATTTAGAGAGAAATTAAGAAAAAAAATATAAAGTGAGTAAAAAAAACAATTGGATTCTATACATATTTTTATTTTTTTTATAATATTCTCTCTTTTAAATATATAATATATTACTACAAAAAATGACAGTTCGCGATCCTACGTAATAGCAAACGATTATCGGTATTCCACAAGCCTCCACTCATAGTAGCACGAAAATGGTGTGAATAACAATTGAAGATGATTTTTTCTCTTTCTTGCCTTTTTTATCCCGTTTTAAAATAATAATAATAATAATAATAATAATAATAATAAAACCGTATATAATATAACTAAAGGTAAAATTGCATTGGCAGATATATGAATTTACTAACACTAGATGCAGGTGGATTCAAAATTTGTTCTGCGGCTCTCACAAATATAAAAAGAAAAAAGACATAGAATCCACAGAAAAATTTAAATTAAAAAAAAAGGTTTATAGTAAAAAAAATATATGAATAAACAGTACATAAATAATATATATACAAAATTATACTAATGCGAGGCTATAAACAAATGCGAACTACGAGTTTTTTATATATAAAAGATTGATGTTCAATTATCCAATTTTCCTGCGTCAAGACTCAGATCCCAACTTGCTCGTAGGTTGCAGCAACCGCTAAACAATCTGATCTCACCTCATTAATCAGAACCAACAGAATCCTAGATGGTTTTTGTTTCCATACAATGCTTCTCTATTTGAATCTGGTGCTCATTTCATTTCCATCCCTCAAGGCAACACGCAGAAAGAACCCCCAAAAAAAAAAAAAAGACTCAACGTAAGCAAAAATAAATTAAAAATCCCAACTCACTTGGGTCCCACAAAATGATTGGCTCTACGTGTTACCCTTGTTCACCTTTCATTCCTGATCTCTGTGGCCCCACCTTTCAACTCACCATTGCGTCACTACCTCCACGCGTCCCCAAGCCACTGGCCCCCTCTCTTATTGGGAGCTCACACGCACCGGTCGTTTCGTTTAGCGGCAAGACGACGCAAAGCTCTAGCTGAAAACGGCAACATCACGTGCTGTCCAACGACCGCCACGTGTCCTCCATGCCTGTCGTTTTCCTTTATTTTTCCCAATACTGTTAAATTAAATATTAAATAAACTAAAGTATTCATACTTTTTTAAAATTTTATTAAAATTATAAATTTTTAATATATATATATATTAATTTTTAAAAAATTAAAAATTATAATATACTTTAATTTAATTTTAATTTTTATTAAATTATTCTTTATTAATTGAAATATATTTTTTTATAAAAATATTTTAGTAAAAATTTAAAATTAAATTAAATGAGATAATTTTAAAATAAAAAATATACGTATAATTTGAACAAAATTTTTCAAAAAATATGTATAATTTATTCTACAATTTAATATTAAATCTTAGCTGTGCGATGGGCGTCACCGCCCCTCTACTTGTTTGTCTCAAGGGTCTACACGTGTGGAGGCACGTGGAAGACCAAGCAGCCTTGGACGGCGGGAATGGTCTTTCTGGTCCCTGCCAGAACCAGCAGCCGTGAAACCATATGTTGCAAATGATTCCTGTTTATGTTACTGTTCTATCGTAATCAACTTCAATCATCCATCCAAAGGCAAAAATAAAATAAAAAAGACACAATAAAAGGCACAAAAATAATATTTCAAAAAGTATGGATTTGGCCCGCATTCCATGGATTTTTGTTGCCAGCATGTTCTTGCGCTACGAAGATATCAAAACGATATTGTATCACAAGAATAATATCTGATTCGGATTGCGAGTATCTTCTATTCACTTGTGTTCTGTTTTTTTTTTTTGGTCGTATTGCGGTGTTATGTAATATTTATTATATTTTTATATTTTTTATTATATTTATTAAGTTATTATTTTAATTATTAAATTATTTTTTTTAAAAAAATTATTTTTTATTTTATTTATTCTTATTTACTTACATTTTACATTTTTTTTTTTATTCTCCCTTCCAACCAAATAAATCTTGAATTTCAATGTAGATTCAAACACAAGTTATCTTTGTCTTCTCTTTTTTTTTTTTTTTTTTATTTTGTATAGTGGCCATTATGTATAAGAATAGACATACAAGTTCGTAATTAATTTTCTTTATTTTGTGTAAGAAAAATAATTAAGAGACAAATACATCGTTCTAATTTTAACGTAAGATGCACTTCAAATTAAATTCAAGATATTTTAATATAGTTCAATTTTACTAATTAAATCAACTTTTTTGCTCTCTCTCTCTCTTAATATATATATGTGTGTATATAGAGAGAGAGAGAGAGAGAGAGAGAGAGAGAGAGTGAAAATTAATTTTTTAACACTATTAATAAGTCGCATGAGTCATACCTTTTTTTTTGTAGATATTAATTTTTTTATATGTTTATTTTATTCTTCATAATTTTTACGTATTTACCCAGAAAAAATTTAGGGACAAGTTTGTTATTTTGCATATCTTATACTTTTCTCTAACTTTCCTTTTCTCTCCTATTTCTTTTACCTCCTTTTTCGTTCTATACATTGCACAAAATTATAAATTAAGTTGTATTCGAGGAGTTCATGTCATGATATAGATACAATAATTTATGATTTTGGTTATAATTTTTTCTTCGTTAGCGGGATATTTCAATGAAGGTGAAGATTTTTTGTGTGGAGTGGGAGAAGGAAGAGTCATTTAATTAGAATGAAATTCGGTGGGTGGAGAGGTGTATATACAGAGGTTGCGCGAAGGAAAGGAAACTTAAGATGAATCGAAGCGCTTATACTTGGAGGGATATGCATGGAGGAAAGATACGCATCAAACCCTTTGGAATGCCAACGACAGCGAAATATATAAAGAGAGAAGAATCCTATTTAGGTTTTGACCTTTCATGTCATTTTCCTTCAAATATGACACTTTCCTCTTTGAATCTTTTACGTTCCCTCACCCTTAATTACTAGTCACTTTCTCTTCCCTTTCGGCCATTTATAAATTTACAAATAGGCTTTGTTGAGCACCATAATTTAGTGAGTAGTTTAATCTTTTAAGCAAGTCCTCTCATCGAAACATTATACTCATATACTCATCTGTTTGCACCGTATCAAAACACACACACTTGTTTGTCTGAGTTTTTGCCCCTCTTCTTTTTAAGTATTTAGAATTAATTATGACTTAATTTTTTTATGAAATAGATGCAAGCACATCTCATGACTTGGACTAAAATTTGGACAAAAATTTAGCCCAAGATTAGAATATGTTTAACTTGTTAAAAGCTGAATTAGACATGTCTTGATTTAATATTTGGACTTTAAGCCTAAATTCAAAATTAGTGAATGAGCAGTGATAAGAAAGATTCATTTTGAATTTTTTAGAATTATTTATTATATATATATATTATTAGTTGTCAGAATAATAAGTCAATGTTTTCATTCAAGTTATAGTGAAATAAGTCTTGGATTTTGTTCCAGCTTGTTATGTACTAAAAATTAGGCTATTGGTTATGTTACTTTTTATACTTGGAGATTTATTCTAAAGTTGTCTCTTCAGAGCTTTTTTCTTGTATTGTTAACTAAACTTGAATTTAGATTTAATCAAAGAATTTGAAAGGCGTTTAAATTTCTTTCTCTAGTTTTGTATCTTTTTGGTGGTGATCTAAAAATTTAGTATTTTGTTGTATTTTTCTAGCAAATTTTTAACGAGTGGTAATTGCAAATATATTATTGAATTCTGTATTTCGAAAGTGATGACTAAACCTTTATCTTTGGAATAATAAACTTTGTTCTTCTAATATCTATTTTCTTTTACTTCTCTGTATCCTAGTATTGACTTTGGGTGGTTACAATGAGGGTTTTATAATACAAGATCCCATTCTTCATGTCGATTTGGAATCACATTGATCCTAGTTTTACATAGAATTCTAATCAATTTGAGTTTGGGATTGTTCAACATTTAAAACAGTACAGCCTCCCTCTCAATTTGTCCCCCACCAAAAATCAATTTGTGGCATATGATCTCTTTGTTGATATCAACATACTTGTCAAAGACATCTGTATATTAGGCAGATTACTCATTCCTTTTCTAAAAGATTGCTTAATTATATAGGATTTTGCTTTATTATGAAAACTTGCCCAATATTTTGCTAAAATAAAAAAGATATCTTATCATTAAACTCATTTGAACCAAAATACTCTCAAGTTTACACACACACACACACACACACACACTTTTCTAAATTTAATAAAACTTAACAATAATTAATGAAAAGTAAAGAATTATAAAAGCAAAAAGTATATTCCTAAAAAATTTTTTTCAAAAAACCTAACCAATTAAAAGACGATATAATCAATAAATTTCTAATTTTTCAACAATAACATTAAGTAGATATCTAATAAACAAAAATAATGCTATAAATGAAATAAAGTTTTAGAACAAATTAAGTTTATTATTTTTCATTGAAATAAATTTTTAAGATATATTTTAAATGAGTTAATTTTTTTGGATAAAAATTAGTATTATAGTTGAGAATATTTTGGTAATTAATTTATTTGTAGAGTATTTGGTTTTAGGGGAAGGCTATGGACTTCAAATCAAATTCAAGGTATTTTAATATAGTTTAATTGTGCTAATTAAATCAACTTTTGCTTTCTCTCTCTCTCTCTCTCACACACATATATAGAAAGAAACGAAAAAATTAATTGTTTATACTATTAATAAGTAGCATGAGTCATGGCTTTTTTTTTTTAGATTTTTTTGTATTTTTATTTTATCTTTCATAATTTTTACATTTTTGCCCAAAAAAATTTAAAAACGAGTTTGTCATTTTGTGTATAGTAAGCCTTTTCTCTCACTTTTTTTTTTCAATCTCATTTCTTTTACCTCTTTTTGCATTCCGTGCCTTGCACAAAATTCTAGTTAATTTGTGTTTAAAAGAGGAGTTCATATCATGATATAGATACACTAATTTATGATTTTGGTTATGATTTTTTTTTTCTTTGTTGAAGGGATATTTCAATGAATATAAAGATTTTTGTGTGATGTGGCAGGAAGAAGAGACATCTAATTATAATGAAATTCAGCGCGTACAAGGGTATAAATAGGTCGCGCATAGCAAAGGAAACTATGAGATAAATGAAGCGCTTACTTGGAGGGATATGCATGGAGGAAAAAGGTATGCATCAAACACTTTGGAATGGGAACGACAACCAAATATATAAAGATAGAAGAATCCTATTTAGGTTTCGCCTTCTTTCACGTCATTTTCCTTCCAATATGACGCTTTCCTCCTGATTACTCTTTTAATTTCCCTCCACCTCAATTACCAGTCGCTTTCTCTTTCCTTTATACCATTTTTTTTTAATTTACAAATAAGCTTTGTTAATGATTAGTTTAATCTTTTAAGCAATTACTCTCATCCAAACATTGTACTCATATATATATATATATATATACTCATTTATCTACAATGTATCCGAAGACACACACACACACACACTTGTTTATCTGAGTTTTTGCCCCCCTCTTCTTTTTAAGTATATAGAATTAATGACTCAATTTTTTAATGAAATAGATGCAAGCATATCTCATGGCTTAGACAAAAAATTTGCCCAATATATCGAAG
Organism: Erythrophleum fordii; assembly: GCA_032878935.1. Lineage (NCBI taxonomy): Eukaryota > Viridiplantae > Streptophyta > Magnoliopsida > Fabales > Fabaceae > Erythrophleum > Erythrophleum fordii. The sequence goes on along the minus strand of JAVQMF010000049.1, from coordinate 3,684,019 downwards.
ATTCCTACGTACATATATATATATATATATATATATATATATATATATATATATATATATATATATATATATATATATATATATATTCATACCTCATTTTGGATATTCTATAAGTATTTAATGAAGCCTTAATTAGATTTGTAAAATTAAAATAAAAAAATTGTAAAATAAGAAAAAATTAAATGGTTTCAAATCACATGAAAATGATGGAATTTAGACTGAAAATTGACCCAACTAGGTTTCACCGATTAGCCCAGGTGTTCGGCTTTCAGAGAGTTTTATGCGGACAAGTAATAAAATCGAAAACTTTTCTCAGTTTTAAGGGTATACCTATTTGAAGTCAAGATGTCTGTTTGTGCCTCTTTTTGTTTATAAGCTATTTAGCGTCAATTCCAGTTTGATAATAGAATAACCTAAATATGTCTTTGACAATAAATTATAATATTGATTGTGGCTATTTAAAACACTCCTTATCTATTTTCTGTAGTTTATAAATAATTTCATATAGGGATAATATTTTTTTTTAATCTTACATAGGGATAGCATTATTAGATTTTTTTCCCCCTCTTATCTCAACAACCAATCAAGATATTCAAGCTTGGTCTGTAAGAAGCAAAAAATACCTTGGAGTTAGGTCCACCAAAAAAATTTTGTTGAGAGAAAGACTCTCTTCATTTCTAAATAAGTCTAATTGAGTAAATATAATTCACTATCTTGTGGTTTGGCTAATTTGCAATTGACTGCCTTATAATTTACACCACTAGCACTTTCCTATTATGTGCCAGTGTTACATTAAAAACTAGGTATACTCCTTAATTTTATCTTAAATTCTCTAATTTCCTATTAAATCCTTAATTTTCTAAACGGTAAAACCAAGATCTCTCATCTAGCCAATTAAAATATCTAATTTTTCTTTATATCTCCAAATTTTTTTGTGAAATTTTCAATTTTTTTATGTAGTAAAAACTAAAATCCTTTCCTTCACCACTTGAAACTCTAAATTTGACATAAAGTAGAGTATAATATCTTTTCCAAATTTCTCTTCTTTGTCTAGTGAAATTCCTAATTAGAGACACACAATCCAATGTCATCCCCAATCTATCATTTTTTTACCAAAAACTATTGTAGTTTTGGAAAATTAGGGCTTTAAATTGAGTAATTTGGGGAAAAATAACATAAAAGCACTTGAATGTGCATGAATTGATTTTTTTTTCTTTTAGTTTTGTAAAAGCTTTATGAATATGCATATGTTGATTTGATTTTGGTGTCTATAATCAAATGTAGATTTGAAAATCAATGATTGTGTGTTCAGTTTAGGAGGAAATGGAGTGATGTATGAATAGCAAACATCTTTCATTAACCTTTAATTAAAAAATAGCACAGAGTAGCAACATGTTAAATGAAGCAAATTGCAAGGTATTCAATTGTAAACTTTTAATTCACATGATGATAAATTATATTTTTCCACTTGCTTAAATGATAAGGGTGGAATGAAGATACGAATAGTAACAATGATTTGAACCTTCCCATATATATATATATATATATATATATATATATATATATATATATATATATATATATATATATATATATATATATATATATATATATATATATATATATATATATATTTATATAAAGGAAACATATTTTACTCATATAAATTTGCATCCCTCAAATTATTAGTTATCATTGAATCAAAACTTATGTGAGAATCCACTCTAATAATCTAATAACAAAGGGTTCAAATAGTTTGTTAATCCCAGCATGAAGTAAAGCATATTTTTAAATAATAACAAATAATCATTTAACATACATATAATAAATTGACGAACTTTTAGCTTTTCTTATCCACTTGTGTGTTGTTACTATTTTCATGATGAATTAAGTACTCAATATGTGCATGTATTATACTTAAAAAAAATATTCTAAAATATTATAATTTAGCAAAAATAAAATAAAGACATTGAAAAAACTATTCTTGTATTGAATCAAGGAAAAATTACAATAAAAAATCTACATCTCATAAAATTTACAATAAAAAGACCTCAAAAATTAAAATTATTTTTAAAAACTATAATTATTATTAGATTTTAAAGAATTTATTACTGGTTTTATAGAATTTATTATTGAATGTAAAAAAATATTAAATTTTTCTGCACCCAATAATAAATCTCCTAAATATAATAATAAATTTCTTAAAATATGATAATAATTATAATATCTAAAAATAATTTTAATTTCCAAAATCTTTTATTATAAATTCTTGAAAATCTTAATCTTTGAACGTGAATACTTTTTTACATTCAATAATAAAATTTCTTAAATTTCATGATACATTTTTTAAAATTTGATAATAATTATAATATTTAAAAATAATTTTAATTTTTAAAATTTTTTATGATAAACTTTTCAAAATCTTAACCTTTGAATGTAATTTTTCCTGAATCAAACAAGACTCGTGTCATCACAGAAATATATTAATTATGCCCATGTGAAGAACAATTATTGGAACCTTATCATCTCACAAGAGGGGGAAAAACAAGAAAATTTATCGAGTGCTACTTATTCTAGGCCTACATTCTTTTCGCAAACCGAGCTTATCAATTTTCCTTTCGTATAAATCTTTTTCGTCGTGAGTATCTATGCTGACTAAAAACAAATGAAATGATTTTATTGACCAAAAATAATTTAAAAAGGGGATAGCAATCACATGACAAGTGTCATAATTTTATTGACATCAACAATGGGATTGGATCCTTGTATTGAGAGTCATGTATATTTATCCTGTAAAGAGTTTTTGTGAGACATGCAAAATTTTAAAAAAATTAAAATTAAAATTAAAAAAAATCTAATTCTCTTTACATGTTGAGTGTGTATGTTTACTGACATTTCTTGTAATAAAAATACAGAAGAGATGGTTATATTTTGGGATCTCACATGTAAAAGTTTATTGTTTTGAGTATATGCCTATGAGTCCATATTAACAATTTATAAAAAAAAAAATTTCGGGCCACCCAGCCTGCTATTAAACCGTCAAATCATCTCGTGACGTCTGATTTCATTTGGGGTTAATATAATTAAAATTTATTGACTGTGTCTTATATATAATCCTGCCTGCTATTAAACCGCTGGCACTTTGGGGTTATATATATATATATAATCCTGTAGCTGGCACTGTTCATATCATTGTTTAACAGCGTCATATCATGAGTACTGTTTATTCACTTTAAAAAAATTGAGAACTATATTTTTTTCTTTTTTATCTTGCCAGGCCCACAATTTTTTTTTTCTAAATTTTTTTGTATCTTGTAGGGTACCACCTGGTTTTTAATAAAAATATAATATATAAATTTTTTTAAAAATAATTTAATCATATAATATTAAATTATAAAATATATATTTGTTATGTTTTTTTATTAAAAATCAATTGTAAAGATATAAAAAAATATATTTAAAATTTCTTCTTCTACCAAAGAAAATTTATGAAATGATTAACTTATGTATAATTTATTATATCCTTCATAATTTTTTAATTAAAATATGATATGTATATAATTTTTTAATAAAAATATAACAAATATGTAGTATAGTTGAAAAATAATATAATAATTTGTAAAAATAATATATTTATTATGTTTTAATAAAATAATCATACACAGTTATATTTTGATTAGAGCATTTGATAATAATAATATAAAAATTTTTTCTTTATAAAAATATCCTTTTAGTGTTAATTAGATATCTTTTGAATCTTGTAAAAATTACATAAATTTTTTTATTTTTAAAATATACATAAATTTTTTTAAAAACAAATTACATAACACTTTAATATAATTTTAAATATTTTATTGAAAATACCTTTTATTTAAAAGTTTTTTAGTTAAAAATATATATTTAGATTAATAAAAAACATTTTAGTTAAAACATTTTTAAATTAAACTAAAGTATGGAGTAACTTTTTATTTTAAAGAAAGTTAACGTATATTTTTAAAAATAGAAAAAATAGTCTATACAATTTTTAAAAAATTAAAAAAATCTATATAATTTACTCTTATAATTAATGTACCCAAAGTTATATTCTATATTCTGTTGTTACAGAACAACCTTTTTTGCGTTTTCTTATCATCATAAATTCAGTTAATTTTTCTCTTGTGCATTGGAATAATTTTTTTAGACCGCACTGAAATGTTTGAACCCTTGACATGAGTTATATTTTCATTCACTCTGATCGCTTGAGTTATTCCAAAAATGCAATCACTTTTGTTGATTTGAATAGTACAGTAAAGATTTTTTTCGACATAAGATATATAACTTTTGAATGAATAGTAAAGTAGAGATTTTGATTGACCTAAGAAATCAATAGAAGTATGGCATACTATTAATGCATTGACTTAACCGACACGGCCTAATTTTTGATTGATGCATTACGTTTGGAAGGGGTATATACAGATGGTTTCCAAATACACAATGAAGAATCAAAGTGGTGGCAAAAGCTACAACATATTCTCATCATGATGATATTGATGTTCCATCCTACAGAAATAATGCAGCCGACCATTTGAGGGAGAACAGATTCCTTCATTTTCTGGCCTTGCCATAATTAATGTTGAAAAACAATAAATGCAAAAATATATAGGGCTTAACAAAGAAAGAGAGAGAATACAAATATATAGAACCTACACTCTTCACTTTATCTTTCTCCAATATTATAATAACATGATATTGGTGTTACACAATTTAAAAAGAAAAAAATAAATTCAAATTCTATTTGGGAGGGGCCTAGCTAGCTACAACATCCTCTCCATTTTGATTGCCATGTGAGGAAAACCAAGACATCAGTTTTATCAAGGCACGTAACAAAACGACATATCCATGCACTACATTGATAGCGATGAACAGAAAGCGCACACACACACACACACACACACACATATATATATATATAGAGCACATCGTTTTAGTGGGAATCATAATAACGCATATGTATGAACCATTTATATGTGTGTGCGTGCGTGTGTGTAACTCATGACTGATGAGGACCTAACGAGTTCAAAGTTCAAACTGAATTTATATAATTTAATTTATGTCTTGTTTGTCCTTTCTTCTCTTGCTTAGAATTACCTTCTAACTAATTTTAGTGCAATACGTCATCAATAGCATTATTCTTAATGCAGTTATATATCTTCTTGAAGAATTAATTAACGTGTGCGTTAGCTTTCGTCGTTATTAATTAATTTATTCTCATCAACTCACACTATAGCTTTATTGTTATTAATTAGGGTTTCAACTTTGAATTTCTCTAAAATCTTGACCCTGAGTTAATAGTCAACTCTTCTTAAATAGACTTGCAAGCGTAAAATTTTTTTAATAGGTTCGTGCTCACTATTCAATAAAATCATATCTTTATCTAAATTCTTATATTAAAGTGTTAAATATAAGCATTATGAATTTGATATATTTTTTTACAAAATTTATAATTGGATTAATAGTCCTCATTATAAAAATCATTCTCATAAAATTTGACATTACTTTAAAACTGTTTTATGTTCTATTAATTAATCTAAAAATTAACAATACATTATATATTTCAATATTAAAAATCTTGTAACTATTTAATTCCAAACTTTTATTGTTATTCAATTTTTATAAAACTTATTGTTATTCAGTTTTTATAGAATTTAACATGAAAAATCAATATAATAATTATTTATGTTATATAATAATTAATGATTGGACTAATGAAAATCTCATCCTATCATATAAAATGTTAAGGGGGTAAAAGTATCAAATCCTATAATCAAATCGTATACTGATATTAATTAATCTTACCTATATAGGTATATATATGTGTTTGTGTCTATGTGTGTATATATATATAAAACAGAAAGACACGCACGCAGGTTTTTGAAGGAAGACTTAATACATGTTACTGATGCCTAATTAACAATGTTAGAATCATCTTATAATATATATATTTTTCATTTTTCTTCTGACAATACTTACAAATATTATTTATAGCAATTTTAGAATATTATCAATTGCATTACTAATCAATGTAAGTGCAAAACAAATTTTATTATTTTTATTAAACAATATTTATTACATTTGTAACAACTATTTCAATTACAGAGAGAGAGAGAGAGAGAGAGAGAGAGAGAGAGAGAGAATAAAATTAATACTTTTTTTTAAATATTTATATAAAAAAAGGTAATAACAATTCTTATAACTTTTCACTCTCTTTTATATCACTAACAACTTCTTTTTTAGTTGGTGTTATATTTAAATTTATTCATTTTATGTTTTCATTAATATATAATTTTGGTATCAATAACTAAAAAAATTCCAAAATGATATATATAAATATATATTAATACAATAAATAAAGAAATAGATAAACAAACAAACTTAAGTATATAAAGGCAGGCTCATCCAATGATTGAGAATTGAATATTTTAATTTGATAGTTTCAAATTCAAATTAAAGGGCAAAATGTGTAACTAATTTTATGACTGTCCCTCCCTCATCATGGAAACTTGATTTTTGAGAGACAAAAAACGTCCGCATATGATTTCACCATTCACGACATCTCACCAATCATTCATATGTTCATTGAATGTGTCCTTCTTACGCAAATCTTCATATCAATCTCATATTCTTATTTTCTTTACCAACAAAATATTCAAACTTCAGATTCCAGCTACGCTACAAGTTTGTAAACTCTTCTGTGGATCAGTCGTAGGATTTATGAGCTACTCTTTTGGCTTCAACTCATAGAATTCGAATTTTGCAGATTTAATACTAATATCTAACACCCACTTGTAATAAATTTTTTGCACTTATGTTATTAGGATATGTTTCGCACAATAACGTGGATTGGAGTGAGTAAGATGAAAAATTATTTGGATACTCTTATTTTTAAAAATATAATTTTATAATTAAAATAATAATTTGATAAATAAAATAATAATTATAAAAATATAAAAATATTATATAATTATATAAAAAAATACATTTATGCGCAAGTCATATCAAAAAGGTTGTTATTATTATTTTTTTCAAAACGCGCTTCAAGACAACTTCCCAATTGCCATCTGCCCGGCAATGCGGTCACAAAGCACTCACGGGCATAACGAAATAATATTCTTGGCAGAAGGAAAGAACCAGAGAAAAAAAAAAAAAACTTAATTAACGTTTTGAAAAAATAATAAAAAAAGAAAATGATAGGAGTTGAATCGGGCGCCATTTAAACGCAATTACCATTATCAAATTAATATAAAGCGACCCAAGGCCAGTAGATGTGTTGGAGGCAAGTGTTGTATATAATGACAAAGCAATATCCTAATGTTGTTTAAGAATTAAATATTATTCCATTTTTGTTTCCACGGAAGACTCTCTGTCTCTCTCTGTTCGTCTTCTTGAAGGAATGCATTAGAATCCAATTTTTGAATTTTGCTTTTTCATTCTTCAGCTGTAGGGCGACTGTGCTTGTGGGCAGCTCTCAAATTTTCTGCTTTTTTGGGCTTCTTTGATTTTGAATCGGATTAGGGTGGAGTTTTGTGTTTCCAATTGACTCACTATACCTTGCTGAATTGTTACCACTGTGCTTTTGATGGTAAGACTCAGTAGTATGAATTTCTTTGCTTGTGTTTTTTACCCGCTTTTCTGTTTGGGAAATGAGAAATTAGAAGCTGAGAGGAGCGAGTGGAAAAAATGATTGGATTGTAGGAAGTTCTTTGAAAGAAATGCTTTTAAGGGTACTGTTTTTGGATTATGCTGTAAAATTAGCTCAACCCAGTTCATCCTGTGTAATAGTACGAATTCTGGAAAAAAAAGGTTTTTTCTTTTCATCTTTTTAGTGGCTTTTATTCCCAGCTTTGAAATTCAAAGTTGTGTGTGTTTTTTATCGCTTAAATGGAGCATTTCCTCTTTTTTTAGAGTTGGTTTCCCGGTCCGTTCTTGTTTTCCGATTTATCATGCGTCTACTAGTTGGAGTGATTTAAAGCTGCCAAGATACGGATCGCTTCATCCTTGAGCGCGAGAAAAATATAAAAGAATGCGAATATTCCTTAGCGTTTCTGCAATTGTTGCTTGTTTAGATTTCTTTGGCGATCCTTTACTCACAATTCTCGTTCTTTGCTGAAGCTTCTTTCTTCTTGAAATTTATGATCTAACAACTTTAACTCGAAGCTACTTTACCTTGAGGATGTTCTCATTCTGGTTTACTTTGATTCCTTGCCTCTCGCCATTGATGCTGGGGTTTTTGTTTTTCAGTGTAATGGGGTGCACGGGGGATTCTTTCTTGAGTTTTATGATTTATTAGCCTTATGGAAACTTTTGAGGCTTTTTCTCTGTAATCACAATAAAACGTTGACACGGACAACACCTGTCATGTCTCATGCCTTTCTTGTGATATAGTTGCTTTTAGATGTATTTCTTTCTCAGGCTCAAGTCTCTACTTGTGAATTTTTTGCGCAGAGCTTACTAGAACTTTGACCTGACCAGTCAGCCATCAGGGCGAGAGACAAGGTTAGTTTGATTAATCTTTGATGCTTATCTTCAATTAAGGGTCAACTTTATGAGACTTTTCTACTTAGGGATGTGTGTATTAAAATAGTATGGAGAGTTCTAGTACAAATTATTTGTAATGCTGCTTGTGGGTAACCTACTACCACATCTTTGTTGGTTGACATTTAGTTAGTTATGTTTAGGGCTTTCTTATTGTTAATCTCCTAGATTCCTTGCAAGAAGTCTCTGCACTCTTTGAACTATAATATAATAGAACATCATCTTTGTCACTGGAATATATTCATTAGACTGTTATCCCCTGTATTTTGTTCTTAAGTTTGTGCCGTTAGATACCAGAAACCAGCCCCAAAAAAACAAAAAAAAAAAAGAAGAAGAAGAAGAAGAAGAAAGAAACTCATTGTATATACAGGATCAGAAGATTCTTGGCGGTGATTCTCTTCGTTTTAATTGTATCAGCAGGTATAGCAAGCCTCGGACATGGGTTGCCTGGTGTCAACTTCAAAGGATTCTGGTGGAAACAGAAGAAGGCCAGGGAGTATCGGGGAAGTTTCAGTCTATGTTCCTGGTCTAAGAATTCCTAAGCCTGTTGATTTTGCCCAGTTACTTGGTGATTATTTGTCCAAGAATATAGTTGAGCGTCTATCTGCCCTCAGAACTCGTATAGTTGTAATGGCTGGCCAAGAAGGTCCTACAATTACGAGGACAAAAAGAAAAAGTGCCACTCAACATGGTTAGTTTTAAAAAAATGAAATCATTTTATGATATATATGTTGCTCAAATTTATTGATGCATCTCAAGATTCTATCTTCAGGAGGTTCAACACTGGCTGACCTTCAGCAGGCTCTTGAGGACTACCTGCCTGTTCTTTTGGGATTAGCTAAAGATGGTAAAACCTGAGTTAGTCCATTTGTACTTGAAATATGCTCTTTCTAAGACAAGTCCTAATCATTATTGCTTATGTTTATTGGCAGGAAATCACCTGCAATATAAAGTACAATTTGTTTGGATTAATCAGGAGGATGAGGCAGAGGTAATTCTCAAGTAAAAGATAAAAGGACACAATCTCTAGTTTTGGTTTGAGAGTTAAGTTTTGTACTCAAGATTGCTGATCCTTTTCAATTCTTGTTAAATCCCCCTTCCCTCCTTTGTGTGATTGATACTATGCAGGAAACAGCCATGTCTAATGCTTGGTATGAGGTGTTGTCAGTTTTGCACTTGATGGCAATGCTGTTGCTATCACAGGCTAATTTATTACTTCTTCCAAGAACATCTTCTGATGGTTATCAGCCAAAAGTATCAGAAGGTAGGAAATACAGAAAAATTTTTAGTACATGTCAACATATTCCTCTAACTTCTTATTGCTTTTTATGATACCAAACAACGTAGACACTTTTTTGGTACTAAAACTCCAGGCAAGAGGCACTCAAAGGAATTTCTATCAGAAAATGGTTCAACAACTCTCCCTAAACTCTCTGTTTCATATATATACCAGCTAAAGCAAATGGAGATTCAGATACAACTCTAACTGAAAGTAACAAACTACTTACTAACAATTAAATAATGTTATCTTACTAATACTTCTTATAATCTACTACATGTAACAATTAATCCCCCCTTCCCCACTCTCCCAAAAAGAAAAAAAAAATCCTTGTCCCCAAGGATCATTACTGTTGTCCAAAGTATTAAACTAAGGGAAATGCTCTTGGACAACTATCGGATCCTCCCAAGTAGCATCTTCAGAGCCAGTGTTTCTCCATTAAACCAGAACTTGAGTAACCAGCATGTGTCATCTCCTAACAACTTTTCTAGCCTAAATTTTCTCCCATTTAATAGTGAAATGCCCTTGATCATCAATCCTAGGGAGCTCCATAGAAAAAGTAGTGGTATCATCCTTTTGATTGATTGAGTGATCAAGCTCACGGGAAGTTGGTAATACCTTAGGTTCTTGAAAAACATCCCGAAACCCCTGTAATAATTTTTCAAGCCGAACACATTTATTCTCTTCTAGTTGCTGCTCTTGCACTCTCAAATCTGTCTTCTTGTTATATTGCTATTCAGAAATTTGCAGTAAATAAACTGCACTCTTAAGCAATTGTTTGCTCTGTATAGAATCATCCATGAGTTGATCTTGCCCCTGTTTATCCCCATAAATCTCATATTGCTTCCCATTCAATTTAAAACTCATCACCTTATCATTTAGATCTATCATGAATCTTCCTAGCATAGCTAACCTTTGAATGCCCAATGCTAAATCATATTCTCCCAATTCCATGACAAAGAAATCAGCATAGAATGTCTCTTCTTGCATCTTCTGTAGTAGCTGAATACATCTAATGTTCAATGTGATTCTCTCACCATTAGCCAGAGCTACTTTGATACCTTGAGTATACTGAGTTTTCAACTTCAGCTTCTTAACTGGTAATAAGTTCAGGAAGTTGTTATACCAATTGCCTCTTTACAAAACCTTTCACCTTCATAGTGGAATACCATTCTCTTCCATTGATTGCATTCAAAGATGCTATTGGTTGCACTTCTTGCTCACACATATAGTCTTGATACTCTTCTTGACTTTCTCCTTCTTCTTCTTATGCTGCTATCATGAAGAGTTGTGAATTTTTACAGTTGTGATCTTGAGTCTGCTTTTCTGGGCACAGGTAGCAAAGCTCTTTCTTCCTCCTATCATCTATCTCCCTCTTTGTTAATTGTTTTACAGAATGGTTCTGATTGGTATTGGGTTTGGAAGTCTAGGTATTGGGAGGATTACATTTTTGGCTGTTCAAGTTGGAGGAGCTTGTCTGGGTTTTTGTTAAGGTGTTGGATGAGCTTGTTAAAGATTAAGTAATGGGGTTTCCTGGGTTTGAAAAAGATGAAGAATGGTTCTGGTTTAGAAAGCTTCTTCTGATATGGGTTGGATTTTGGTTTTGGGTGGCTTGTAAAGATACTTTTTGCAATCTAGCGAGATACATGGTGTTGGTAAGGTTGGAAGATTTGAAAATTTGGACGGGGGCCTCTATTTCAGTCTTCAATCCCCCTAAGAAGCAGTTGATGGCTACAGCTTCAGAGATATCAACTTTTGACAACAATTCTTCATTTCTTTCATGATACTCCACCACCAAATATTGCTTCTTTAGCCTCTTAAGCTTTAACATGGGATCCACTCTTAGTACATTGTCAACTCTTTTTGCCATAGTCTCCATATAATTGATCCAATTCACCTTTCCACTTTTCTTCCCTCTTATAAAAGACTGGTGCCATTGAAGAGCCTTACCTTCCAAGTGAATGCTAATCATCCGAATCCTTTGCTCCAATGGTGTCTCATTAACTTCGAAAAATTGCTTGTATTTGAATGCCCCACCTCTATAATTTGACCCATCAAATTTAGGGAATTCAATCCTAGCATTCTTGGTAGGAAATGAATAACCAACTTGCATTCTTGTGCATGAACCGAATTGTAGACACCCCCCCAAAGCTCTATTTCCATTTACGCATATCGTGGGTATTGAATCCCACATAACTCAGCTCCCATTCCCATTTCGGATGGCAGCTTGCTCATTTGGTGCTTCCATCATGTTTGGGCTTGTTTGCAACATCTTTGTAATCTTGCTCACACGTGCATTCATCTATAACACCTTTGTCATCAATTCCACCATCAAAGATTCCATTCTTGACAGAGAGCCTTGATGTTCGTGACATCTGTCAACATAGGTCCCTGAAGTTCAATGATATCTTGTTGAGTGAGCTTGAGCTCCAGTTTGAACTCCTTGAAGCAATCCTGACTTCATGCATCATTAGCCATCCTCCCAAAAGTGATTGGCTGTAATACCAATTGGTACCAAAACTCCAAGCAATAGGCACTCAAAAGAATTTCTATTAGAAAATGATTCAACAACTCTCTGTAAACTTTCTAGTTCATATTTATAGCAGCTAAAGAAAATGGAGAAAGATTTAGACGTAAATGGTTTATCTAAAAGCATAATTCATAATAAAATTTTATAACGTTGTTTGATCCGTGTAGCGAACTCTACTTAGTGGGAAAAGGTCTGTTGTTGTTGTTGTAGAGCAAATGGAGATTCAGTAACATCTCTAACTAAAAGTGACTAATCTTCTCTTACTAATACTTATTATCTATGACACCTAACACTTTTGGTTAGAGTAGCTTAGGCCTTCCTCTAACTTTGTGATGTATGTTAGCCTGAAAATGAAAATTTAACTTTTGGTACTTACTAACAGAAAGCAGACGAGCTTCTGTTGATATCTTCTTAAAGGCAGCTGGATATCTGGATTGTGCTGTCAGACATGTTCTTCCACAATTGCCTGCAGAACTCAGGTTTGTACAGATTTAATGAGACGAATTGAATGCACAATGCCTTTTGTAATCTCTACAACCATCTTTAGTATTGTGATGCTTATTAATCTTATCACTGTTGGTTCTGATTTTAGGAGAAACTTACCTGTAGACCTTGCAGAAGGAGTTCTTCGAGCACTCTGTCTACAAGCATTAGGACAGGTATTAACATCATGTGCTTTTATATGGAATGACTGAATCAACTTTTATGCCTCTTCTAGTTCATCTGCATGCTTAAATTGGAAGATACTTTGCAGACAATAAAGAACTGAACCCTCTCTTTTTTATATTTATTGAATGAAAGTAATGTGAATCTAATGCAGGGAACTTCTTGTCCACTTCTCACTAAGTTCTGTTGCATAATCAAACAGTTGACAAATATGATTAGCTAAGCCATGAACCACAAAATTACAGTTCAATTTTTCTAATAGCAAAGTCCAGAAGACTGGATTACTAGATAACAATGCTTATAAATTATGATTCTGCAAAAATATTTACTTTGGAAAACAATTTTTACTTTTTATCATGAAAATCTGATATGTTTGTGATTGTATAACGAAAATGGAGTTGAAAACTATTCTTCAGCAGATTAATACTGTTACCAGATCTGATACAGCAAGTGGCTTATACCTTAATTTCACAAGATGATAAATGGTATTATATTAGGTTTTTATTTTTATTTTATTTTATTTATTGTTGACGAACCATTTGGATCTAGGTGCACTGTTTCCCTTTAAAAATTTGTGTGGATTCATAACATAAGATTTTATGGATAGGTAAGTCACCTATCTGTGGGAAACATTTCCTTTGTAATGGTATCAATATTAAATGGAATACTGGAGAAGGGGGAATGTTCAGTATATAGAAACCCCCTCTCTCTCTCTTTCTCTCTCTCTTCCTCTCCTGATATGTTGGGTGTACACTTGTTTATTTCTTCCATGATCTTTCTAGGGTGTTGATATCCAACTTGGAATGGCAATTGATAGTACCAAAGCCACTCTTGCTGTGAAGCGTAGACTTTCATGTGAGATGGTGAAGTATTGGCAGCAGGTACAAATGTCAAGTTTTTCATTGTTATCCAGCCCTTACTATATGATTATGTCTAACTGTGAGGCATCTATTCTTGATCATTTTGCTATCTGGAATTTTACTTGTATATATGATCTAAAATTTTCAAACATAGTGATGCTCTAATCTGATAGGTATATCTAATGTGAACTTTCATTGTACTGCTTGTGCACCCCTATATTTGCTTTTAGTACTGTGTTGGCTGCTAAATTTTATTTGTGTATAAACTTCCAAATTCTACGCCTCCAGTATAAGAGAAGTTTGTTTGAAGTATATTAATTATTAAGCACTTCAAAGCCCTGAGTTTCATTAAGTCCTCTAGAACAACTTTGTTTTGGCTTCGCATTGCATGAGATTCTTTTACCTGATCCCTGTTTTGTTGATGCATTTTCTGTTTTCTTGAAAGTAATCTCACCTTACTTTCTAGTATTTTGAGTCACTGGGGAATCCTTTATTTGATAAACATCCCAAATTTCTCAAATAGGTGTATTAATCTTTGGCTGTGTTTACTATATCTTGAGTCACTGAGTAATTGATGCTTTATTTAATAAATATCCCTTATTTCTTATGGGATCATCCAACTTCTTCCCCTTGATTCTGCATGTATAACATTCTTTTCCTGAGACAGATCTTTGTTTATTCTGTATTGCTGCATATGTGTTTGTTCATCAGTATTATAACATGGGTGTATTTATTCAGCTTACATTATTTTGCTTGCCCTGTTTATTGTACAGGCTCAAGATAACATTATGAACCTTCCATTAGCTAATGGATGGGGTGAAAAGCATCGTCTATTTGTGAAATGGAAGTATGTTGAAGCAAAGGTATATATTGTTATTTTGGGTTATTTCCATCTTCCCCTTTTTTTTTGTGTGGGGAGGGGGGGGGGGGGTAATTGGAAGTATGTTATGACAAAGGTATATGTTTTTATTTTATCTTTTGGTTATTTCCTTGTTGCTGTTTAATTTTATGTCTTACCATATAGTACCATGTGAGAGGCAGTTAACTTCGGAGATCAGAGTGATAAGAGGTAGAGGGAGGAATTTGTTGGTTGACTGATAATCTAGTGTAAATAATAAAAAATGCAGCCAAAATTTTAAATTGGATCAAATAGTTGTCCTCTATTTCTCGAACTATGGAGACACAAGGTTTAGGAAAATTAGTCATAATTTTTCAGAGACTGAGTTATTGGAACTTGGAAGTGGCCAAAGGGACATTTGGTTCATTGTACATATGTACATAACAGATTTACTTATGTCTTGTGGCTGAAATTTGATGAAATTTTTGTTCAAGCTGGTGCCTATAATGGGTAGAATAAGATGAATCATCTCATTAGTCTATAATGTTATGATTGCAAAGCTATATATTACGTTCTGGGTATATATGATAAATGTATAATGAATGCCCAACAATTATTGGATATGATTAATGAATAAAAAATAATTAGTGAATATGTTTTCCAGGTCTACAGTTTGATTACGTTATATGTTAGTCTGTTAGAATGTTGAAGTCTGGTTAAAAAAAAAAAACACAAATATTTATTTTCTTGTTTTGTATCCTGTCTATTCTTTACAGTGATTCTCTTCCCAAACAAAAAAGTTTTTTTTTTTTCCATAATTCATATTCTTATTTTTTTATCCATTGAGGATTAGTACGGTTTTTTGGTACATATATCAGCATATCGTCTTTCATTAACTAAGCGGCAACTTTCTGCTTGGTTAATGCGTACAACCAAAAGACTGATTAGTTTTTGTTTCTTGAAGACTCTGACCATATTTTGGTCTAGTGTTTCTTAACTTTGTTCTCTGCTTGTGACAAAACTTGAGATAATTTGGACAAGTTATCACACAATAGCAGGGATGGGATTGTAAAAGACATATGTTTTTATGATTTTTTAAGGAAAATGCATAGTACTGCCATCAACTTTGGGGCTTTGGCAAATAAACTTCTCAACTCTCAATTTTGTCAATTAACCCTCTTCAACTTTGAAAATCATTTCAATATCAGCTTTTTGCCACTTTTTGTTAGTCCATGTTACCTTCACTACCACTCTCAAACTTCAATTTTTAAATTATTTTTTTTAAACCATCAATCCACCCAATAATTCCTTATGAAAAAAAAAATTCATACTTGGAAACCAAAATGTCCAAAAATTAGCCACTTCACATGAACAGAAATTAACTAATGAGACAATTTTCGAAGTCCAGGGGAAAATTGCCAAGATTGAAAATTGAGGGATCTATTTGCCAAAGCTCTATAGATAGAAAAGACTAGAAAAGAAAAGAAAAAAGAAAGGGGGGGGGGGGGGGGGAGGGCATAATTATCTGAATTGCTACTCGTATATTATTCAAGAATGAGTATGTAAGATGCATTCAACAGAAATAAGTGATGTGAAGTTGTTGATATTTGGTGTATCTATTTACCAGGCTGCAGCATATTATTATCACGGTTCGATTCTTGATGAGGGAAATACAGAGAAGTCTCATGGGATGGCTGTAGCTGCTTTGCAAGCAGCAGATGAGTATTTCAAAGAAAGTAAGAACCTGTGTGAGGGGTTCAATGCGGCATCTCCATTATCAAGGTCTCTTCTGTTCAATGTTATGTTATCTGCCCTCATACATCATTTTTTCCCATAGTCTAAGCTTCATGAACCAACGGTTAAGTTATGAGTCACATGTCTTTTTAAATGATGTGATAGCATCTCTAGTTATCCCCTTCTATTTGGCATTGAAAATGAGTAGAATATAACACATGTGCTATTTTCCTGTTAACTATGTGAGCATTTATGCCTATTGGCGCATGTGTATGCAGATTGCAGACATACCTGGGGTAAGAAAAAATGTGCAATCGCTTTTAATAAAAGGAAACCTTGTAATTAAAAAGGAATGCACAGAATGTCTGTGTTTGTTTGTGGGTCTAATGGTAGCATTTGTCATTATGGTAAGTTGTATCATCTCTATAATACCAACTCATCTTGAACTTCAGATGACACAACTTTGGATTTAGTGTCTAGTGACCTGAGAAGGGGGGAATAGGTGGAACCTCATACAAAATACCTTTTCTTAAAAGAAGTTATCCATTTTCTCGTCCTTTCCCTTTAAATATAATTAATGACCTTAGTGATCTCCAATGAGTAATGCTGAATATGATTGCCGAATTTGTTGTTATAATCTATCTTTTCCTGGTGTATTTCCCCTTCCTTCCTTTTCCTCCTCATTTTTAGGAGTAATCAGTCGATAATTGGGGTCATCAATTACGTTCAATTCCTTGACATGTATCATTGAAGATTTTAGAGAACATTATTTGGGCATCATTCCCATTGGTCATTGTTCTATTTATGTGCTGAACTTAGCTCATTAAGGTTCTCAGATGACCATGGTTTTGATTAATTTGTTTAGTTCTCTTCATGAAGAGTATAGCACTTAAGACTGGTCATACACTTCTTTTGTGGCCGGCCTAACTAGCAATCTTGGTGCAGAAATCCACCATTTTGGGGGACCATGAAATATCTCTCAGAGAAAATTCCCAAGGATACTTCAAGCAAGGTCCGAATAAACCGAGATCTGTACTCTTATGAGAGGTAAAATATTCTGGACTGCATCGGTAAATTGTTGCCTAATGCAATTTCATTATCATGCTTGGTTGATGAATGGAAGTATGATAACCAAGTCATATATTGTCTTGTCAATTTTTGATACAGAATCATGGAGACAGCACCAACATTGCCTGATTTTGCATTGGCCTTGAAACCAGATGAATATCAACTTCCTCAGGTGGATCCCTCCTGGAAAGAGGAGAACATAAAAGGGGGACAAACTGGCCCCAACCATCTCAAGGGTGACAATAGATAAAACCCCAAAAATTTGCAGATTTTAAAGATATGGCAGCCTATCTGTGAAAGGAGGATGTCAACTCAAAGCATAGAAGGGTGATTTTTCAATCATTGTCAATAGAAAAATTAGTTTCTTCTTGACTTCTCTCTTCCTTTTGCCTTTTTCCTCCCTCCACAAATATGAAAAATGCCCTACAAATAGAGCTTTGAGTGGTGTTTATAATGTCAATTGTCTGGTCCAGGGAAAAGAGGGTTTCCTTACCAACACCCAAATAATATTATTGCTATTTATTTCAAAGTAAAGCCAGTCAAATTTTCCATTTGTTAAATTGTATAAGTGATTGTGTGGAAAATCAACTTTAGCAGAGAAAGAATAATTTCCTTTGCAAATTCCCAAAATTGAAAATCCCCTTTCCCTCCCGTTATCGCGCCTCCCAAATTTTTTACGTTTGTTATGGGCTTATATCTTGTTCCTTTTTAATCTTTACTGGCTGTTCTGTTTTGCTTTGTTTCCCTCTTGATTCAACAGTTTTTCTTCTTTCTTCTTATTGAATAATGGAAAGGTTGTTCTGTGGCTAAAACTGATAATATGATCAAGATTTAAAGGTAGTTAAAACATTATATTTAACAATTTACTCTCACCCACACCTATTATCCAATGAAAAAGTTTTGCATTCCTTAAACAAAGTCATTCTAATAAAAAGAAAGCTATTGGCGTCATGTGAGAAAAAAAAATTTTAATGCATCAATTATAATCGGGGATCTAAACTAATACCCTACCCAGTCATAGAAAAGGGAAACTAAAGGGCAATTTAATAAAGACAAATAATGATAAAAAGAGAAAACAAAATTGAGGAAAGGAATTGCTGCTATGATAATTTATTATTCAGAAAAAAGAATAATCCTTTCTCTACCAAAATAAGTGATTTTGAAAGACTGCAACTAAAGGGCAAAGTATATATAAAGAAGACAGTACTCAGATTATGAAAATCGAAGTTTCAGTCTGAATCTACAGTTGCTAGCCTTGATGCTCATAAGATTATTAGCTGGTAAGCTATCTACCACCAACGTGCATTTCCCCAAGATTCTGATCTTCCTCAGCTTCAAACTCCCAAGTTTGATAGCTACTGGTGCATCCGCCTTAAGATCCAAGGGAACTCGTCCTGTCCGTTGTTGCTCTTGCAGTGCACTCATTAATGTGCTTCCTGATTCTGTTTGCCCACTTAAGGACACATCAAGCACTGTTCTGTTCTGATGACCTTGGTAGAATCTGGACAGTGACCCTTCACAAAGCTGAGTTTTTGTGTACCACACACTCTACCTTCCTCCTTTCTCATAGTAAATACCAATCTTCTTGTTGGGGTTGTTTGCTGTGATCTTCACATCAAAATTTGCATAGTGTCATGTCCAAGTTAAGCCTCAGATCACTTATCCTTAGACTGTCAACTGAGTAATTGGGAAGCTTTGGTTTGAAAACAAGGTAAAGGGTTCCTACAGTTGCTCCGAAGATGACGAGTAGAAGGAGAAGTAAGCTTAGTGTCCAACAAATGCACTGGCATAGTGCGTTGTTATGGAGGGCGATGATGCACCCTCACCGGACTACCCTTTTCTGATCTTGACAAGCCTGGAGGTACTAGTGTTGCTGTTGATGGCGGCAGCGCTGCTTCTGTATCCACCATGGCTACGGGGTGGATCCTCTGATGATCAGCCATGAATATGAGTGCTCTTCTATCTCAACCGATGCTATATATGATCATGGGATGAGAGCAAGCAGTACAGGTGCAGAGTGTTGCTGCTATATTTAGAGTCTCCTTGTTTGACAATTTTATTATGAATGCTGTTGCTGGGAGGTGACCTTCCTCACCTAAAATTACAGCACATGTATATATAATAAAGAGCCAATAATTAAATAGTATAAACTGGTTGTTCATCTAAACATGAAAACAGTCGTTGAATGAAATACAGCAAGAATCAGGAATTTTCTTTTTTCCTTCTTTTTATCTTTTTCCAATTATTATATGCTGTAAATTTAGAATTATTATTTTTCTTCTTAAATTAAGAAAGATTAGACCTCTTTGGCTATCAAATCAGTAGAAATATTGGATATCACACGAAAACTCCTAAACGAATGCTTAGCGACTGCTGTTATGATATAGACAGTCGTCAAGTGATGGACAAGCAAGTAAAAAAGATGCTGGGGCAAATAGAGTTTCAAGTTTCAACTAATTTTTGCACGATAACATTCCTGAGGAAAAGGCCAAAACCATGAGTTCAAAGAACAAAAACGAAAAAGAAAACTGTGGGGCGTCTACATATAACTTGAGATTTAAGTGGCATTGACATTCCTTTTACTTTAATCACGTGTGCTTTCAATTACCAAAGTTTGGTTGCACACTGATCGCACTAAAATTAAACACTTACTATTTCGTTAATCACTTATAAACTGAATTGACCCCTAATGTGGAACAAAACTAAGCTATTGTATGTAAATACTATTATATATAAGTAAATGTATTAATACTACCGAAAATGTCAAATTTACGTTAAAATCAGCCAAAAAATATAATAAAAGGGGAAAATAAACAGGTCGCGCTACACTGAAAAACGTTATTTCAAGTATTGGACTTCTGAGGTTTTGGATTGGGTTACGCTCCAAAGCATGTACAATTTGGACATGGATATTACCAGCTAGAACGAGACAACTAAACATAACTATTATCTTTTATTTCTTGACTAGAACATACAGAACAACACGATTGCTGCGATAATCAGGATGCCATAGTGTTTGATCCACACGCCCGATTATAAAATTTTTCATTGCTGCTTCTATGAAGTACTCAAGAATGGCATCTGAAATCAGTATACATTATTCACAAGTCAATGCTATGTTTGGCACGATGGTTTGGGGTCTCCCAAAAAAGGAGAAAAAAAAGGAGAAAGAAGAGATACTTTACCATTTCGTAGTTCCCCAGCCAAGAAGATTGTTGTTTTGGGCCCAGAGAGCTGCCCCAGTGTCACTAGCAAATCCACAACAGCATTCTCACTATATACCACATCAGATCCTAGCACTGAAGAGGAAAAATTAAGTACAAAACCAGAAAGAATGAATCACATGATTGGCTAAAAAAGTGGATTTTTTTCACCATAAATTCACTTTACAAAAGCCATGTTGCCCCAGTATAAGATAAACTTAAGGTGCCAAACAAATATTTCTCATGGAGCCATTAAAGTTTAGGTTTGAAAGATATTATAAGCTAATACTACTCTCACAAAATAGTTTATATTTTAGAAAAGATCACTTTGATAAAGAACATTTGATAATAACTGAATGGCAGTCACAGTCAGGCATGGAAGACACAGATAAGTCAAAATTGAACAAGAAATAGGCATGGATGAGGATTATTACCGTAATCAGGTGCAGGTTCAGTGAGTTCTAGGTCAGGTTCTTCTCCCCATATGAGTTCTGTTGCCGTTGCAGAACCCCGCACACCCACATGCTTCATATTAGTTTCAATGTTCTTTCTAAGTAGCTTCAGCCTATCAGGCAGATCAGTAAGAATGACTTGACCACCCAGAAGAGCTGCAATGAAACTGGCGAAGAGAAAATGAGAATAATGGAAATTAGATTTTGAGAAAGAGGAAGTAAAACATAAGTCTTTCAGTTGCGAGGCTAATAATCAGGGAACTAATGTGGAAGTTCAAAACTCTAGCTTTGAAATTAATTGCTTTATTAAACTAGCAATTTAGTTCCCAAATTTATAGACCCACTTAGCTTTAGTCCTTGAATTTTCTATAGTGCATGAGTTAGTTCTTGAAAATATTGAACTTGTTGCAAGTTAGTCCTTCTATCAAGTGCCCCATGGTAGCTATCCAAATTTTGCCGACTGTGCCATTTCCCAAGGGTGGGTTTCTCCTGGACAGCTCATAACTTCATAGTAGGACAGGAGAATGGTGAATTAGTTTCGTTTAATTTTGGTTTGTTTAGATAAAGGAAAAGGACTCTAGAGTTCCAAGTAACCTTTCTAAAACAGTGAGCTTTGCTTGCTCAAACCTTAACGGGTCATGTAGACCTTGATATGTCAGTTAGATCAATTAATGGCAACAAAATTTGGATAGTAGCCATGGGACACTTGATGGAATGACTAACTGGCAATGAGTTAGATAGTTTCTAGAACAAATCAATGCAGTCCAAAAATTCGAGGACTGAAGCTAAGTAGGTCTACAAATTGGGGGACTAATTGTTAGTTTCCTCTCATTGCTTCTATGGAAATTGGTTAGAAGCCAATTAAAAGTTTCATTAACAAGATGTAGCAGTTTAAGTGTTCTTACCCAACCAAACCGCATCCAGATCCCAATTCAACAGTTTTCTTGCCTTGAAGAACAAGCATTTCTGAGTCAACAGAATGCTCTAGAAACTTCCCCAATATGACTCCACTGTCCCACATCACCGCTCCAGTAACTCCAGGTGTGCTCTTAAATCAAAAGTTTTAAAAGCCATAACTGTGAACTGAAGTTTAAAAAAAAAAAAAAAATTGACAATATATGATACGACCATTTCATCCTTGAAACTAATTATTTGGTGCTGGAAAAAACATAGTGGCTGAAGCAGAAGCTGTTCGTGCATGTGGTAATCATGATATACTGTATTAATTCATATCATTTAGCAAAAGTGCTGATATAACATTGCTTCATTTCAAAATAAGACATGCCAATCTAATGCTCCATCGATGCCATTTTTCTTCTTCCTTTCCTTTTTCATCTGGATTTTTTGGGGGAGGGATGGGTTGCCGACATTTCTTATAGAATTTCCTTTTTCTTGTAAATAAAAATGTAGTAATTGTTGTCTAGTCATTACCCAACTAAAATATTTATGAATTACAGCTCTAACCTTTAGATCCAATATATTTTCATCGACTGGAGATAAACTAATTATTTCATATCATGGGACAGGTCTAGTATGTGTGCACAGCAGCACAGGTATCCTGAATTAGTCTGCCAATACCCCATAGAGGTTCGGCAGCTGAAATTATGAGTAAACACAAACAATTCCTCCAGCAGTTCATTTAATTGAATAAACACAGCTATCCCATTGGCGGTTGAAATTATGACTTGAAGAAGTGCCAATAGAACCTATGTAACCTCATTCATGGTTTTGTGGTCTATGAATATTACTCCAAATAGACGAGCTGAGAGCATTAAAGGCAATTATCTTTACCTAGTTTAGCAGGACATCAGCATCAGCCACAGGGCTACAAGCTCCTTGTATTTGCAAACAACATAGAAGCAACTCTCAGTGTCTCCTCAGCCCTCACTCAGGATTCACGAATATGTGGCAATTACATGTTTACCCCATTTCAATTTCTTGTATTTTATGATCATTCTATCAACTGTAATATAAGGCTTGCATTGTAACGTGGTTGCTAATTTCAGTTTACTAGATGGAAGGAAAAAAGAAAGGAGATTACATACCAAGGAAGAAGGGGACTGAAGAATGGAGAGAGAGTGGCCACAGGCGTCGAGACGGAGGTTCAAGGAAGCCTGGGAGACAAAGGCGTTGGGTTTGGAAAGAGTAGGCTGTTGGATTCCCCATAGCAGCATGATCTCCTCCGCAGCCGATTCCTCCCCATCCACCAGCAACCTTACCTTCCCACCGTACGAGCCCAGATTCACCATTGCTGCCTCTTCTTCTTCGTTTCCTTCTACTTCATATCCCTCTGCTTTTACTTCTTCACCAGCCATGGGGCTGCAGCCTGCATCCGCAGTCTCGCCCTCCCTCGCACTATGCATATTATATGTTCTATTCTCCTCTATTAGTTAATTTCTCTCCGTCGTTTTCTTCTTGGGCCTGATTTATATCAGTGAATCGAGTATCATACTGCCGAGTTGGCCGAGCCCAATTCACAGTTAGTATTCAGGAGCCCGTGGTTTACTTTAAAGGTCTGTAGGACTGGTACTCAAATCAAAGCCCAAAAGGCCCATGAATAACACCATCAGTTACGCAATTTTCCTTTTTTTTTTTTCTATTGAAAAAAGCTCAATTTAACATATGAAAAAAAAATTCGGATTAAACTTCTGTATTTTCATGTGCAACTCTTTTCAGAGAAATTTCTTGACGTCAAAGAACTGATTGACGCCTTAATTAGTAATTTTGAAGTAATTTATTTTTCTATCTTTTTTTTTTTACCCTAAAGAAAATAGAATAGCTGATAAGACCCGTCCCAATTTTTAATATCAAGCTAAAATTAATGCCAAAAACTTGTTTTCTACCCATTCTTCCTTTTCCACATCCAAAAAAAAAAAAAGGAGATTAGAGTTATTTGACATTAGCATTACAGTTACCCTACATCCAAGGGGGTGAATGTTGTATGCTAAAAATGATTTTAATACAATTACATTTTAAAACTTAGTAGATTACTGTTTATGAATAAAAAAAAGGATTGGTTTACGTATGAACAGAAGTTTGAAGCTAAAAATTTAATGCAATGAACAAATTTCGATTAATTGAAACTAAAATCAAATGACTAAAATTGAACTTATTAAAAATTTAATGTAGTGAAATGTTTTAGTTAATTGAAATTAAAATCAGTTAACTAAAATTCAATTTAAATAGAACTAAAAACAAAATAAAATAAAGAGACAAGGGAGAAGAAAATACTAAAGATTATTCTAATCAGACTCCTATTTTACATCTAATCTTTTTAAAATCTAAGGGTTTTTCTTCATGAAATATCGAAGTTACATAACAACAATAAACACTTAGGTTTGAGCCCACCTATAATTCTTACAATAGGTTTCACTCAACTCACGCAACAATTGTGCATGTTTGGTAGGGTGTAAGGGAGAAGAATTCCCTTTCCAAAGCCGTATATAATGTTTATTATGTCTTATAATTATTACTCAATATATATATATATATATATAATTAAAGTAAGGACGTGAGAGTTATTTATCATTCATAAAATCATCTTTTTCTTTTTTATTTTTTTTTTCATTCTACATACCAAACAACGTATGACTTTTTTAACTATTGAATTTTATCAAATGAGTTTTAGTATAGTTACTTCTTAAGCTCTCAATAGTTAGATAAAACTAGAGATAAGGTTACAAAATAAAGAGAAGATGAAAATAAAGAGAACAAGGAGGATTACCAAGAGAATTTACATTTCCTTTTGAGTTTTTGTTTCTTATGTCTCCCTCATCTTCTTGCTTTCTCTTTTAAAAACTTAGCTCCCCAGTTAACTGTTAGATATATCTTGTAACGCCCGATATGTTGGAAAAACACAGAAACGAACCGGTTTGAAAAATAAGTCCCCTGAGATGAGTGATTCAAGGCCAAATAAAATTTGGATAAAATATTAAATAATAGAAAATAAGGATTTGAGCCTTGAGTTGCTCAGAAATTGGGGTCGGAGTAATTCAAAAAAATTGTCAAAAGGCTAGTGGCATTTTCGTAAATAAGTGTAATTTTGGAAAAACACCTAGGAGGGCTTTTTAAATAAAAATTTTAAGTTGCCTAGGGTTCTCAGAGACCCCAAAAACTATGGGAAGCTTTGGGATCGGTAAAGCCCCTCCGATGTACTCTTTCCGACATTGGTTGACCTAAACTTTAACCGATTCGTTCGAGAAGGTTTTAGCTTTAATTTGAGTGATTCCAAAGGCATTTTATTAAATTGGGAATCTAAATGTTATAACGGAAAAGACAGTCCTAAAAAAGGAGTTAAAACGAAGGAGAAACGAAAATGCTAAGAACAAAGGGCAAAATTAGTATTAAAGTGTTAAAGAAAGCTTCTTTTTTCTTCTTTATATGCCATGTTCTTTTTCTCCCCCCTAAGACCGACTTACTTCTGCCCATTTTCAGAGGAAAACTTCAGCTTCTTAGGCGCACAAGAGGAGGAAGATTTTGGAGGAAGGAATTCAAGAAAAAGGTAAGAAACTTGAAAGAAATTCTATATCCTTGCTTCTTGAAACTTACTTGTAACACCCCAAAAAATTAATTAAGATGTTAATTATGGATTTAGAGTAATTAAGAATAATTAATAGAGGATAATTGGGCAAGTTAGTGAATAGAAGTTTTGGAGGGATAAATTATTAATATGGGTTTGAGAATTTATTTAGGATAGAAATTGCATCTAGGCCTAAATTAATGAAACATGATGAGAGGCTAATGGAGGCCCAATGAGCTAGGTGTAGACCCAACCCAATTTAATGTGATAGAGACCCAAGATCCACTTTGTATAAACCCTTATAAGTGGCCCAATCATCCTTGTGCAGACCCAAACCCTTGAGCCCTTCAAATTAGGCCCAAAACCCATTAAACTTCAGCAACCCAATGTATAAAAACTAGCCCAATGAAATTCTGCAGCCCAACAATTGAAAACTGGCCTAATAAGCAAAATCTGAAACCTAATTGGATTTGGACTTGGAGTAACCCATGACCCAACCCCTTGACCAAACTTAAACCCATCTAAAACCCTAATGCTTCAGCCACTTTCCCCCCATTTGCTGAAACACAAAGAAAATTCGGAGGTTGAGAAGGAGGCTAGGGTAGGGGGCAAGAATTCTGCATTTTCACACACTTAGAGCAAGATTTAGCCAAGGTAATAGTTATACAACTTAATCCCTTCATCTTTCTCTTTAATTTGGTCTGATTAGTTTTTCATTTGGAGAGTTTTCATCATACCCAAAATCTGAAAAGTGAGTGTTTGGGGGTTTTCTTGATGAAATTCATAGGTTGAGGTTGGAGCTGATATTTGGTGACTTTAAACCCCCCATTTTGATGCTTTCTTTGTTGGTTTGAGACCCCCATAGTTGATTTATATTATGGGTACTAATTTTATGCGAATTTGCTTAGGATTTTGGGAGAAACATTGAGATTTCTGGTGGGAGATACTTGAATCCGAATTTGGGACTTGTAGTGACAGGGTAAGTGTTATTTAGGTAGTTGATAGCATTTAAATCCTTTGGGTACTTGTTGTGACTGTTAATGATGAATTAGAGTAGTAATTATCTGGTGCTATGATTATAGGGAGACTCTGTATCATTGGTGGCTGCTGCAAAATTTTGTCTACAAGTGAGGTAACCGGGGTTTACATTAATTCCATGCATGTATCTGCTTTAATTTCATATTTGCTATATATGAATGATTTGAAATGTTGAATGAATTGGTTGGCTATCTGTTGTATCATGATTAGACCTTGTGAGTCCATGGTGGAGCTGTGGTACGGCTGCCACCCGTGCATGTGCTACGATCGAGCACCGGGTTATGATCAAACCCCAGATGCACTGAGCCCTGGTTGTGCTGAATGGGGAGTAGGTGCCGTGGACGGGCCTCTCCCAGTGTTAATGGCCTTTAACATGTGATAATATGATTGTTAGTATGGAATAGTAATCATGATAGCCTAATTATTTCATTTTGCTGAGATGACTGATATGAATCTGAATGATGATTTTGATTCTTGCTTATATGTGAATTAAACTGGATTATATGATGGAACTGCCTTGGTTACTGAGATTTATATCTCACCTCGTTTTATGGGATTAATATTTCAGGTGAAGGTTCCTTGGGTAAGGATAAGGGAAAGCAAGTGGATGAAAATCCATAAGCTTCAACCCATGGGGAGATGGCTACACTTAGGCTAACTTAGTTAGTGTAGGTGCTAATTCTGTATTTCTTATTGTATTGCATCATCATGTATCTGTATTGCCAAGTGTAGGCTTGAACATTTGATTTATTGAGAATGTATGTACTAAAGGGTTAGACCTCATCTTGACTTATTATTTGATGTATGGATTTATATTATCTGCTGTAGACTTTGTTGACCTATAATATGGTTGTCAATGGAAATGTAACTCTTGAGATATTGGTATGACCCCTATTGTATGGAACCCCTATTGATTGAGTATTAAAGGATAGCTACTGGTAGTTCATGTATAATCTGTTGTTGTTACTTTATAAACGTGCTGATAGAAGGTAATTAGAGGAAAGAAATGGACACATAAGTTTTGAATTGGTAATGGAAGAATAGCTAAGTAAATAGGGTAGATAAATGCCATTAGAGCCATATAAAAGGAGGGGAAGTGACCTTAGAGTGTCCCTAAGAAGAGAAATGGAGTGTAGGGGGCGAAATGTAGGGAAAACAGCTACAGGAGGGAGTCACGCTGCGGCTAGGAAAGCCTCGCCGCGGCCTAGAGAGTGACAGTGGCGAGGGACACCGTGGCTTGAGAAATCTCGCCGCGGCGCAAAGCGAAAAAAAATGCCCAGGAGGGTAACAGAATGTAACCTCGCCGTGGCGCAACAAGTCTCACCGCGGCATAAGTCGAGAAAATTAATTTAGGAAGATACAGTAGCGAAACTCACCGCGGCGCCACATAGGTTGGCCGCGGCGCAGATCCAACTCGCCGCGGTTTACCCAGTGATTCCAGAGAGCAACTGGGCCGTGGCGCAAGAGTTCTAGGCCGCGACGCAAGGTTGAAAACTTAGTTTTTGAGCTCCAGGACCTAACTTAGCCACGGCGGGTAAGTACCAGGTCACGGCACAGGTTCCCAAACTCCCATATTTGACCTAGAAACCCGAATTTCTTTAATGCAAATGTTAGGAGATGGTGTAGGAGCACTTGTGGGAGGTTTTTGTGTGTTGAAAGTGATGGATGGATGAATCACCAATCTTTAATGATGGTACAAACCGTTTTGTGCATGTTTCCATTTATGGTTGTTAGTTGATGGCCCTAATAATATCAAGGTTTAAATTTTCCTATGTTTCCGCATAGTAATTAATTGTAGCAACCTCAAAACCTTGATCTTTAACTATTAATCATGTATTTAACTATAATTACCGATATTAAAAGTTAGGGTCGTCACATTACTTCTCTCCTCTCAAGCTTTCTTTCTATAATTTTAATGGAGAGTTTGGTGCTGTTTTGGGGGTAGAACAGAGAGGGGAATTTTGAAACTTGAGGGAGTAAGCCAACCAAGTGGAAGAACAAGCCAAAGGAAGCAAGAAAATAAGGTAAAACTTCCATTCTTTGGTAGTTTCTCCCCCTCCTTCCTCTTGCACGAATTTAGCCACCATGAGCCCAATTCTTAGGGGCTATTTTCTGCCCAATTCATGGAGGAATTAGAGGTTTTGGAGTGTAAGGATTAAAAATCTATCATTGGAAGCAAGTAAAAGCCATTGAATCTCAAGTTGAAAAGTGTAGGGTGCTTGAATATAGTTTAAAATCTGGGTTGATTCAAGACTTCCCCATCATATGTGAGTGTTTGTTTGAGTTTCTAAGAGTCTTAGGGAGCCTCTCAAGTGCCTCATCCATTAAGGAAAAATCCCAAACTCCATGGCTCTTTAATGGAAGCATTAATCAGTCAAAATCCTTAGAGATAGTTAGGGATGTTTTAAATAGTTCTAAGCTTGATTGGGGACTTTATATGATAAAAAAAGATAGGAGAAACCCTTGGAAAAAATTTAGAAACCTTAGGTTGGGAGATGAGGTAATGGCTTCCATAATGTAACCTTATGAAGCAACATGGACCTAGATTTGTGAAAGTGAGTGTGTGATGGCTTCAAGGACCTTAAATGCGGTCAAGAGGTCTAAATATAGCAAGAGAATGGAACCAAGAATTTTACTTGTGATAGTTGCTTCATTAGGTCATTAATGGAACCATATTGTGACAAATAGAACAAAGTGTAGTCTTAAGAGTGAGTTGGATGTTATAACTTATTCCAAGAGTATAATAAGTGTTGTTTATTGTGAATAGGCCAAAGAAATCCAACCCTACCTCCTTGTGTTTGTGGAACCGAAAAGGGGAAGGAACAAGCAAAGTAAGGTTTGAATTTGCACCAAGGTAGCTCTCCACCTTTTCTTGTTACATTTTCTTGTTGCATGTGTCATTGAGTGCTTATGTGTATATTTGTATGTTTAGGACATGCCACTTGATGCTATGTTGCTATTTTGGTACCAATATACTTTTTTGAATGTTTTTGAATTGTGGAAATGGCTCACAAGGGTGAGGTAGTACCAACAGTCCCTTAATATGGGTGAGAAGATGCCAAAAGTCTCATAGCATGGGTGAGACAAGGCCCAAAGTCCCTTGGATGGGTAAGGCTAAGTCAAAAGTCCCAAGAACTAAGAGTGAGGCAATCCAAAAGTCTTAGAAATGGGGTGAGGCCAAACCAAAAGTCCCTAGAGCTCATTCTTATGCTTGATATGAGTTTGTAACACAAAAATGTGAAAGTGGAATGCTTCATAAATTGATTGATTGCATACTTGTGCCTTTGACATGTTGTATGCTTTGAGAATGTGCTTAGATAGGTATATGAGCTATTGAGATTCAATGAATCTTATCCCCTCCTTTCTCTTATTTCATATGATCTAGGTGGAGTTCAAGATCCAAAGGATGGAGGTCAAGGAGCTTAAATCTCTATCTCTTGGCACATTTTGCTAGTTTTGATGTACTAGAATGTCAAATAATATATGTATATATTATTTTTGAGTCATGACACTTTGAACAAGTGTAAAATTATGTAAAGTTAGTGTATGTATCAAGAAGAGAGTTTAATTAATAGAATTATGTATTTTGACCACTTGGGAGCCCACTTATGCATGTATGTATATGGAAGTGGTATGGTGAATTTGAGTTGTATGAGGATTTAGACCTTATGAGGGACTTATTTGTGCTATATTTATGCTTTCTAAGTTGCTCAAATATGTGTGAAACAATAAATGGCTCATTTGAACCAAATTTGCCCATTTATTGGAACCAAATTGCCATACTCTTGAGTTATGGCAAAGTCTAACCAAATGACCTCTTCTTGACTTGAAATTTGGCATTCTCTTAGATCTTGCCTAGAGCTTTTTGGCAAGCTAAAGATCAGGTAATTTAGAGGTATGTGGAATTTTCTATGAATTTTCAAAGTTGGCATCAGAATTTCAGATCTGCACCAGTACTGTTCATTTGGTCAGTTGTGAAATTATGTCATCCAAGGGGCAAACATGATCCAATGGCTACAAAATTTTATAGATAGAAACTAGGCATTCACAGTGACTTGTAGCAACTAGAAGCACCTCATTTGGAGGTCTGAGCTAAGAGATATGAAATTTTGAATTTCTGGAACAACAACAGAAGTGTAGCACAACCTGAGTCACTATTCCATTGAATTTCAGTGGCTAAACGTGCTTTCTCTGGTCTAAGCCTATTTTTACCATAAATTTAACATTCATAACTTTCTAAATTGGTATCATTTGCATGGATTGTATTTTTTGTGGAATTAATTAGATATTTTTGAAATTTACAACAGACACTTGCATCAGTACCAGTAGCTGTCTGAACCTTTGCTCCTTTTCTCATGTCAAACGCTTTCTATGTTATGTTTCATAGCCTGAACATATTTTGGTCATAAATTAGACATGTGTATCTTTCTAGAATAGCCAAAAATGCATGATTTTGATTTTTATGGATTTAGTTAAGAATTTCTGAAGTTGTGACAGAAAAATTAAAATTCTGGCTGAAAATAATAGAGTGAATTTGATGCTCTCTTTTGAATTCCACGAGTTGTGGGCCAACTTTGATTATGCAAATGAGTTGTATGTATGTAATTAAATATGAAAATGTGATGTATGAGCTCATATGGTTCTCGTGATGTAACAACCGGGAAAAGGGAAAAGGAAAAGAAAGAAGAAAGCTGAAAATTTTAGCTTTCTTCTTTCTTTTCCTTTTCCCTTTTCCTGGTTGTTACACATGACACTGAATGAAATTTTCATACGTGACGCAACGCGAAATAAGGCATGATTTTAATGCCATTTTTCCATTCCCTTTTGTGCAATTCATCATGTGAGACTTAGAAATGATAAGAAGCAAGCTAGAACTATATAGTGTTACACATCTTGATTTTGCTTGCTTTGGAGTAACTTCTTAGTATGTTCAAAATGTTTTTGGAAGCACAAATAGCTACTTTTGCCTAGTGCAACAAGGAGATGGAGCTTTATCTTTCTCTATGTTTGCTTTCTTCACATTATAAAGCTTACAGAGGAGGCATGAAGATAGTAGAGAAGTGTTTCTTTTCTTCGTATATCTCTTTTCAATACATGCTATTTGTTACTTATATTAAATGCTGAATGGTGACAAGAGGAAAGAGACAAAAGGAATATAAAACTATTACTTTTACTATGGGAAAGGGAAATTAGCTTGAGGGATCATGGGATAAATAGAGATTCATACCTACTCTCTTTTAGTTTGAGGATAATCGTCTCTTTCTTTTGTAATCTATCCTTATCACATTGTTTCCTAAAAGAATAATGCATTTAGACTCTTTTTTTCCCTAATACTAGTATGTGTAAAGGATGTCTTCAAATATTTAATTTTGTATCATAAATTGAGAGAAACTTTATGGGCTAAGATGAGACCAATTTTTATTTAGGCTTTAGTTAAAAATGGACTTTTTATTTGACATTTACAATTTTTTTTAGTTATCATCAAAGTCAATTGAACTTTTGAAAAATCATTAGGCTACTTGACTAAGTCATTAAGATGTAATATACTTTCCCTTTTCCATCATAGTCTTGTTCAAAGCTTTTGTATGTTAAACTTTAGCCAAAGCCATCTCAAGCATTTGCAAACTAGCAAGGTTAGTGATAATTTTGAGCTATAGATGTTGTCATGTTAGTAGTCTATCTTTGTAAGCCTTAAATGACTATTGGTTACCACGCCAAAGGGAAAACTAAAATATTTGCTTCAATTTTATTATTTATCATTCACAAATTCTAAAGTAAACATAAATTAACATGAGATAAATGAGCTACTAAAATGATATTTTTTATCTACATGTATTAGTGATGTTTTCGAAATTTTAACATGAAAACTTTAAATGAATAGTTATTGCTCAAACATTGTGTTTGAAACAGGTAAGATATTCAAGCTTTTGAGTAGCACAAATAATATCTCCAAGGTTCCATGTAGGTTGAGGAGGTAAGAAGAAAAGGAAAAGAAGAAAAAAGTTTAATTTAAATCTAAATTAAACCCTTTCTTACCTTCTTTTCTCAATCCAAACATATCCTAATGCCATTAGACCATAAACAAATTAGTAGGGGGAGCAAGCACACACTACATCATACTTCCAAAAATCGACATATTGATATTTATGTTGAATAGAGATGTACAAAGTTCAATCTTTCCTCTAATAGTGAAATAACAAACTAATCTATTTATTAGTCAACTTTCTCTAATTATTTTTAGAGAGCTATTGTCCCCATAATTTGGGTTTTCAATTTATTAATGGGACGAGACAAAACTTAGCTTATTTATCCATTGAGCAATATAGTCGAAAGAAAGGAACTATGGTCTCTTGCATTAAAATTACTTGAAGTTGCAAAATTTTAGAAATGACAATGTTAATCAACCAGAAAGAAGAAGAGGAGCTATGGAAAGTCATGATTGCAATTTTAAATGACTAATTGAAGGCTTTACTATAAAAAGCACTCAAGATAAGAAGCAAAGCGTTGGAGAATTGAGAAAATTAAAAGTCCTTCTTGTGCTTTTACTTTTGCTCATTAAATTGTGATTTAAGCCTTATGTCTAGTTTTATCAAGTTTTGAGAGCAACCTAAGGTGAGCTTGCTTGTTGTCCCTTGTTGATAAGGATTTACAAAACTTGATCTCATTTTCTAAACCTCTTATAGAGGATAATATCAAGGAGAATTAGTTTTAAGTGAGCTAGAAAAAAAACTTAGTTGTGGTGAAGTTATAGGTGAGTTGGAACACGTGTAAAACCATTTTTCATACAACATTTGCTAAATTGAGTTGAAAAATCCCTTGAGTTCATGAGAACTATATGTAGGATAAGTTGTTTGAACTAGGATAATTGGTTGATGTTATTTTCTCTTGTTCCCTTTCTTTGATTTGCTAGTTTAGTGTTTGATACTCTAATTATATTCATTCAAGTTTACTAGTCTATTTTTCTAAATCTTACTTCCTAGCTTTCTTTTAATGTGCTATTATTTTTTAAGTGGTTCAAAATTTAGTATTAAACATTAACTTTTTCAAGCAAAACTATTTTTTATAAAAAAATTTGTTTATTGTTTTAAAATCTTTATTTCTGCACAAATACCTATTTTACTCCCTTTTTAGGTGTATTTATCATTGCTCTACACAAATGATTTGAGCACTTATAAAGTTGCTTGCTTGATGTAATTTGCAGTCCTTTAACATTAGTAGTACCTTGCAAGCTAAAAACAAATTAGGTTATAAATAGTAATACTTATGTAATTGATGTTGAAGTCTAATCCCTTTCTTTGGATTTTCTTAAACCATGAAATGCCTTGGACTACAAGAAAGATATATGAAATACCCAAGAACTGTTTGACTTGGTTGAAGAGTACTTGATTGATAATGGCTTGAATATTGTAGATTTCTACCATGCATTGGACAAGTGTTCTATCAAATCTTTTAGTTTGTTTATAAGCATCATATGCTTACGCTTGAGAAGTTGCAACTTAGATCATGCTTAGAGAAAAGTCTAAGCATTACATGTTGCTGTTGTTTTGATCAAATCAGCTGCAACTCTTGTAGCTCCATCAGTTGTAGTTGCTTTTACCATCCCCATTGGATCAATGGGAAAGTGGATAGAGTTATTCTACAAGACTATAATGATGTATTGCAAGAATAGAAGGGAAATATTTGCTTAATGCAAGTTGGCACTTATGTTCCTATAAAGGGCTTGGATGACATTCAGGTACTCATTGATAAGTTGGATAATGAGATTGAGTCCCTAATTCAAAATGTAGAGTTTACCATTAAAGCAGAAGTTATAAAGGTAGCAATAAAGGAGATCAAGAAGAAGTTGGGAGTGTTCATGAAGAATTTTGAAGATGTAGGAGTCTAAATTGATACTTGTAGCTGTAACATTAGGAAGGTAGGAGTTGTGGTTCAACAAAAAATCACAAAGCATTCTCACAATTGAATAATATCTTTTGCATGTTTTGTACATAGTCATCAAACATTTTTGTTTATTCTACAAGTAGTCATCAAGTATTCTTTTTGGTTATAAAATTCTTCAATTTTAACATATCTTGGATTTGTAGACACTTAAGTTCATGTTAAAGAAATAAAAGGACACACTGAATTTTATTCATTTTATAACTTAAGTCTGTTGAAATTTCATATTTTTTTTAGACAACAATTGACTCTTCATACTTATTGGCATGGTTTGAAAAATCACTTAACTTAAATAGACAAGATAAATATCTAGGTATTGAATGTGATCCTTCAATGGCTATTTGGTTGCCAATTGTCTTGCTTCAATAGTTTAGAGGGAGGATAATGGGCACCCAATTAAAGTAAGGAACCTTTTGTTGATAAGAACCTTCCACACATAGCTCTTTCTGGAGCTGCTAATTATATCAATTGATAGACACTCAAACAAGGTGGAGAAACCTCACAAAAGCTAACTATTGAAGTGAAAAAATCACTCTATTTGTATCTTATACTACTCAATGTGGGACTTTGATATCCCATACTACTTTAATCTCTATTAGAAGAGATTTTTAATGTTTAGTTGCAAGGAAACTTGATTGTTCCTTAAGGGGCATCTTGAGTTTAAATTTTGACATGAAATTTTAATACATAGGGTTATGATCGATTTGATCCATCTTATGTGCTTATCTTCATTTTGAATGTGTTGATAACTTCAAAATGATTGTGTTGTTTTTTTTATGTAGACATGAAGGAAAGTTTTTGGTTGAATTAGTATTTTGATTCTTTTAAGATCATTTGTTATTTTAATTTGATTTTGCCCTTCATTTTCAAGGCACAGATTTAGAACTCAAAGAACAATCTAGTAATTTTATAGTCTATTGGTATCATTCTGTAATTAAAAAGTATAGTTTTCTTGTTCAATTATTGGTGTATTGGCCAAGAACGAAAGTCTATTAAGAAACTTGTTTAGTGTATTAGAAACTTTAATGTTGAATTTCTTGATTTAGAAGCAAATTTGTTTAAATGAAATTACCTGCTTTTTTGCTGTTGTTTGTGCTTGGGAGAAGATTGAAGCAAATAAATGAGAAATAATATAATAATTATAAACAATCTTATACAAAATTTTGCGCAACAAAAAGTGATAAACATTGTTTTACCATGGGAAGAAAATCTTTAGAAAAAAAAGATCCTAAGGCATGAGACCGTGGTATGGTATATGCAACCTTTCTGAGTAGTGAACATTTTATACGAAAAAACTCTATACATATTAATATATCACAACAGCATGTAAATTTTGAAACACATCATTGTTGAGACAACTGAGTGAATACTCAGCAAAAAAGAAAAAAAGGAAAAAAAACTACAACAAAAAATGATGTATTAAAAAAAAATAATGGTAGAGAAGGTGGAGAACTTAAAGATAATCATGGTGAGATCTTTCACTTGGTTTCATGGTCATGTCGTCTGGTTAGGCGAATTTCAAAGCCATTCACTAATCGAGCAGAGGGAAAGAAGGACATCCTATCTTCCTTCTCTTGTGCCCATCTGATCAAAACATCCAACACATCAGCTATGATTAAAGTTGCTAAATTACTCATTAATTGATAATTTATGAGTATATATAAGTAGAACTCATGCGTTTGTAATGGAGAGAAAGTGCATTACCTGTATGTAGTTACAAAGTAATGGAGAAAAAGAGCAATCTGAAGGCGAGCCAGCTCTGCTCCTGGACAGAATCTAGCACCTCCTCCAAAGGGTGCATAGAATGGACTACTTCTCCAGTTTCTCTTTTCCTTCATGAAGATCATAAGAATTAGGAAAGAAAGCCAATGAAAGTCAAAGTATATATGCAATTATGCAGCATGCACCCACCAATAGAGTATGTGGACTAACCTCATTTTCAAGGTCCATCCATCTCCAAGGATTGAAGTTTAAAGCTCCTTTGTACACTTTGTCATCCAAATGGACTGCAGAAAGAAACGGAACCACGAAGCAACCCTTGGGAATAACAAAATCTAACCCAAAAACAATGAGCAAGTGTTGGTGGCTAAGGAGCATATAGATTGATAGAGACACAAACAAAAACTGAAGTGTTTAGTCACTGGTTGAAGTGTTGTTTATGTCTAATTCAAATGGATATAGCTCCTTTTTAGAAGTGTTCGACCTTCATAGGTTCTTAGTCTTATTTTATAACTTTCAAATACTTATCTAATATGAATAAAGTGTATCAACATTAATCCATCATGAGTCTAATTCATAAGATAAATTGTATACCTTGGTAATTAACCTCTTCTTTTGCTTCTCTCATTAACCAAATTGCAATGCCCCCAAGTCTTAGGGTTTCATCAATTACCTATTAGTGGAAGATAGCATGAGATTTTAAAACACAATTCATGAGTTGACCATCTCATCAAACATGAGTTTAAGACAATCTAATTTTGAAAACTAGTGTAGCATTGAATACTTACACATTGAGTGAATGGCATTGCTTTATAATCCTGCCATGTAAGCATTTCTCCTCCTCCAGAATTACTTCTCAGAGATTCTTGTTCATCCTGTCCAAGGGATAAATTTATAAGAACAATGAAAAAGACAAAAAACAAAAAACACCTTCTTAATTAGTTAAAGTCAAGGAAAATAGTTTTACAATAGCTATTTTTCATATGGGCAGTACCAGTAGCTGTTTCAAGGCTTTAGGGCACAGAGTGAGGAAGTAGACTGCAAAAAGCATTGTTTTGGTGGTAGTTTCATTCCCTGCGAAGAGAAGATTGATGATGAAGTCTGCGACTGCATCGTCTGGCAAGCTTTCTTCCTCCAGTAGTCTTCCAAGCACGCCATTTTCTACTACTGGAGCACCTTGTTGCCTGTGTAACTCTATGGTCTTGTTTATCTTGCTTATGATTTTTTCCCTTGCCTGATAAAACCCAAGAATATCACTTTAACACAATTTCACTATTTATAACACCTAATGGATCATAGTAACCTTTGAATTATATGCTGTCAAGGGAAAATGCCTGTGATATCTCAGGTTTCCTTCCTTCAACGGCTTCTCTATGTTACTTCAAAAGTTAAAAAGATATGTCTATATGAGTTATATAAGAATCAAGCTTGTGGTACCTTCATGGCAGTGTGGTATGTGAAACCCAGCGCGTTGATGGGAACAGATAAACAACCATCAACAAAGTCAGAAAACAGTTGAGCCATCTCATTGATTTGAGACCCACTTGACACCCCTAATAGTTGATTAACCATTAGGTTTATAGCTACCTGCAGCAAATTGTACAGAGATTAATTGGTCTAAACCATAGGCACTGAATGTTGATTATATATAAGATTGCACACACATACACATCAGGAATTACAAGAACTTGCCTTCCTACAAACATCCTGGAGGAGAATGACTTGATTGTTGTTGAAATTGCTCAGAGTTTGAAGCATGACCTTTTGAATATCATTCAAGAAATGAAACTTCAGCTTCCCTAAGCGCATCATGTTGGAGGCAATCCCATGCAGCTTCCTTTGCTGTTCTCCTTGCACTGTGATCACACCATTTTTACCAACCAACTCCCTGAATGATTTCGGGTAACTTGACTGAAACAATTTCCCTTCATTTTGCATCACAAAGCGGTTGAAGCTAGGATCTGCTGACACCACTGCCCAATTCCCAAATAGGCTGCAAGAAAATATCTTACCATACCTATGCCAAAGGATTTGATTTTCATCAATCAAAATGGTTTTTCACATGAAATTTAAGCTTTTTGGCATAGGCTTGCCCAGTTTGTTTCTTATGAGTATTTTACTATCTAAATCAAGTAAATTCAAAAGAATGGTTTTGTTCAATGGTTTTTTCATCAGCCCTACTAATGAAATTTCAACTTCTGCAAATTGAGACGTTCATCTTTGTATAAAGCATGGATTTGCATACTTGTTTTTCATTGAAAAGTACTTCAAATGCTAGAACATAATGCACTTTTCCTGCCAAGGAAGTAAGTACCTTTGAACCATTTCTTCAACAAACTGAGGAGGATGAGAACTTGCAACTGCATTGTACCAATTGATGCTGTCACCGATCAAAGGCCAGCCTCTTCTTCCCGGTGGCAACCTGCGTGTTCCTTTCTCTGCCTTCTTCAACTTGCCTTGTATTAGTTTTGCAACTATCACAGTGACCAATAGCATCATAAACGCAACTAGCCATGGCTCTGAAAGATTTTCTGTCATTCTTCCGAGAAATAAAATGGGGTACAATAGCTAATCACAGCTCCACCTGCTACCAGAGGAAATTTAGTGTAGATAGCGAGCCCAATCTGACAATTGATAATCGCTTGTTCAATGTGAACGTGGATTGAATATTACTAAAGAACAAAAAAAAAAAAAAGGCAACAATATGAAAAGGAAGAATTTATAACTGGTGAACGTGCTTGGTTGACCTTGTTAAGAAGATCTGGTAGGGCCACGTAACTTAATTGTTTTCCACGAATAAATCGTTCCCAGAATCTATTATTCAAAACAAGTTTGAAAATGGAAAAAGTTTAATAATCATCAGCCAGAAAAGTTGAATAAACAAGTTGTTGAACGCGATCACAAGCTGACGCCACTATTACGCAATTATATACGAAATGCAGGCTCAAAGTGGCTAATCATTCATTTCCTTGTCTCGTGCTTTTTAGAAGTCGTAACAATATTAGCGACACTTTCTTCCTTTTCTCAACAAACAACCCTTCACTACATAGCATCTATATGAGTAATAATAAGAATCCTTTTGGAATCTGATGAAAATTAAAGCGAAAAATTAGAAGTTAATTTTGTGAAGTTCTTTATATACCGTGCCAGAAAGAGCAGCAATGGCTGGCTAGAGCAATAATTCAAATTCACTGATCAGAAAGCATAAGATTAGACTTCCAGAATTCCTAGAATAGAAGGTTCCTACATAATCACCTTGTGATTCTGCGGATAAGGTATATACACTATGCATATAAACACAGACACAGAATCTGAGAGTCTGCTGTATCATACTAAGAAATTTCAGCTAATTTTGAAGAGAGACATGCATATATATATATATATATATAGAAGGAGACGGGAAAATTTATAGTCAGAATATAAAGAAAAGGGACTGTTAGATGGTCCCAAAATAGAGCTTTTGAGGGGGCGCATTTAATAGTTTCTGGTGGCACAAAATGAGGTGCATGATCGTCCACTAGTAGAGATGTCATTAAGAAAAGTTAGCTTGGAGATTGACTTTTCTTTTTAATTAATTTGTCACATTCAGGAAATTAGCAAGCGCATTTTCTATTGAAAAATTCCATCTTTGAGCATAATAAGAGTTCTAATTAGAGATCCATACCATTTGAGACCTATAATAAGTAAGGGAAACCTAAATCAGGTGTCCCTAGTTCAGCATCTAGAGAAGACACTACTAACTTCTACAGGTAATTAAAAAATTGCTGCCTACATTATAGTGACATGTCTGTACTCATAATTCCATCAATATCTACCCATAAACGACGTGGTAAGTTGAATTTAGATTAATCCATAAGGCCCATTGTCTATAATTCTAACTAAATAGTTCTTAAAGTAGCATTAATTAATTATTTTCTTAATTTGTGTTATTATGATTCAATTATTATTTACGTAACATGAAAAATTATTAGGTAGATTCAATTTATTTAATAAATCGTCTAAATTACTAGAGAGTCTCACTTTTGACATATTATTTTATTTTATTTTTTTAGTTTGATTTACTTATATCTGATAGAGTAAATTTAAATGGAAAAAAAATTCAAGTAACATTACTTAGATAAGTATGTGCCTATGTCTCCTGGAAAAGTTTACTTGAGATGAAATCATGTTGTTCCTGAGCTCCCAATAATGAGTCTATTGGAAATGAAAACTTGGATAGCTTTTGTTATGGAGCCACTAAATGGATCAGTAAAAGTAGTAAAGGCACTTTGAATCCTCATTTTCAGGCTTCTTTCCAGGAACCAGTGCCCCTAAAGTTATGCAGTAAATTATTAATTTAAGCATGTAATTGTTAAAACCTATAATTCACAATTATTATATATTATATCGATGTACCAGCAAGATACAGCCTAGCAATAGCATGGACGTAATTTGACATACCACAAAACCCGTGACAATTGTCTTAAAAGGTTACCTAGTTCATAATTAAGTCTATAGGTTCCATGCCCAAATTTTAAATTCATATCATTTCCTCCTCTACCATAACAAACAAAACAGTAAAAATACTTAACTATATATATCCGTTTTGTTCTTCCGTGGTTGCTGTGTTTACTATATCAATAATGGAAAAAGGATGTGATATTCTTTGATTCAGTTATTAATGTTGAATTAGATTGTCTGGACCTCAAGTTC
Organism: Erythrophleum fordii; assembly: GCA_032878935.1. Lineage (NCBI taxonomy): Eukaryota > Viridiplantae > Streptophyta > Magnoliopsida > Fabales > Fabaceae > Erythrophleum > Erythrophleum fordii. Next base: position 3,642,912 of record JAVQMF010000049.1, on the reverse strand, counting down.
ATAAAAAAAAAGATTGTCTGGACCTCAATTAATTTGTATTTTTTCTTTTTTAATAAAAAATAATAGTGTTTCTTTGTTTAACCAAAATTTGGATATTATTAGATTACTCGTTCACATAATTGAAGGGAGTTCTTTGGAAAAAAAAAAAGATCATGACAGTGTGACTTGAAACTATTGATTGGGCCGTACAGTTATATGACTTTATTATCTACCACATTTACACATCATTCACGCTAGAACTAGAAGGTTAACAAAGAAGTTCTTTGTGGCTTGGCAAAAAATTTAGAGTTAGTATTCCTTTGGTTTAATATCTCAACTAATTTATTTCTCAATCAAAACGTAGGTTATTCACTTTGCGACTAAAAGATTCACAACAAAATTTTCATGATCTCGTTGAAGCTAACAAAATTAAAATTCAAACACGTGGCAATACATATAATCAATACTCACATGCTCCATTACTAATTTATTTCTCAATCTTGGTTAGATGTACAAAAGAACTTGATGCTGCTTTAAGAAAAGGATGAAACTATGGCCTCTCAACTACTTATTATTAATTACTTTTCTAGAAACAAATTAAAAAGAATGGAAAGTTGCAGTCGGGGAGGTAATAGAATGGGGTATCAGAATCTGATATTAAATATTGAGGATGCCTTATTTTAACTACAGGTGAGGAATGCCACGTTTCTTGTTTAATTTTATCTGACCAGCATATCATTAATTAATTATAGGTAATACAGAATATAGATGTGATGTTAGAGCTATCTTGCAGAATCGGCTTAGAGCTGTCATTCTTCAATCTTCAGTTTTATACTATGCTATAAGTAATGTATATCGTATCTTTGTTTGTTATAAAAGCAACACGAGCATCTTGCGAGATCTAAACAAATACTATTCAACTCAAGCAGGCATAGACACCAAAACCAATAAAATTCCTCTTTTAGCCAATACTAGCTACTGATCAATGGACTTGTTTACTTCAATAATGATCTGTTAGGAATATACTTAAGAAAAAGATATAGATAAACATGGGAATGATATTCTAAAGGACGGGTATTTTTATCATTTAGCCTTAATTATCTTGGTGCTTTGTTTAGTTACGGTTTTGGTGCTCATTTGTAAAGAGAAAAGAATTTTGGAGAGAGTTTTAGACTCAAGGGGTTTCATCAGCTTTCTCAAAAAAGGGTTGTCTTTCTGCTATTTCTTTATTAGATGTTTTCTGATCCTAATTTCTAACATGACCTCTTTTTTTTTTTTTCTTTCCCTTTTTTGTTCGTGGAGAATAATTCATGTATTAGTTTTCCATAAAAATTTGACCCAGACATTATTTTCTTCCATAGGCCTCAAAATTCTTTACTTAATTATCTTTTTGTCATTGTAGTTTATTATTTTGGGTTATCTGACAATTTCTTATGGTGCAAGCATATTTTCGCACACCCACTTTCATCTATTTAATAGCAGCATTGTCTTCAAACTTAGATGAAATTAAAGCCATAGAAGGCGTTGCAAGCTTTCTTTGTGATATTAATTGTATTCTGAATCCATTATACCGTTTGCACGATAGCTTATCAAACCCTGTCACATGCGACTCTCAGTTCAAGTCCCATTAAATCTCCTTACGTTGTTTATTCTTCCATGCAGATAATTTGAAAGAGAAATTTGGCCAAGTACTTTAACCTTATGAAGATTAAAAGGTTTATGAGTATTAAAAGGTTGTTTGTTAGATATATAGACTCACTCTCTTTACAGAAGATAAATGAGCCAAAACATAAGAAATAAATACGTAAATATATGTGTGTGTGTGTGTGTGTGTAAGATAAAAATTTTACTTAAAAATAAATTATATGCTTACACCAATCCTAGTCAAGGTTGTCACAAACTAATTAAATAACAAGAAATCAAATCATATTCGTGTCGAGTCATTTATAATCTTAAATAAATATTCTCCTAGGCATCACATTTTCACGTCATGTAGTTTGTGAATAGTACAGAGATAGGAGATAGGTAGCATTTTCCATTTAGATGTTTTGATGTAAATATTGCAATGATACAAATTTGCAGGATATCCAGCATTAGTGGTATTGGATCAAAGGTTTGTTTGGGCCTTTTAGTTTTGATCTTTGTCAAACATGTTTAACTATATATTTATTTTGGATAATAGGTTAAATGGGCTGACATAATCGTGTTGAATTTATTGGTTTTGGGCCAAAGGATTTTTTTTGGAATAGTCGTGGATTGCATTGTTGAAAAGTATTTAATTAATATTAATAAAGATATTGCATTATTTAATCTTTTATGAAAAGTAATCAAAGTGAACTTAATTGAGTCAAAATTCTTATAAGGAAAGTTTTTATGTTGAACGTAATGTGATTTGTGGAATTATTTATAAAGGAAAATTATTAAGAGATATACTTAATGCAAATGTTTTGAATTAAACTTTGAAATTAACGCAAATATTTTAAGGAAATTTTTTAAATAATATAAAAAGATTTTCATTTCATATCACGAAATTACTCTAACTGATTCATTTCTGTGATTTAATGAGATATCTCAGAATAGGAGTAAAGAAGGAAAGTTTGTAAAATTATAAAATAAACAAAAATTAGCTATTTAAAGGAAGTAAAGATAAAAACACTTTAATGAAAATTCATTCAAGTTCTCTTGCTTGTAAAATTTATATGTAATAACCAATGAATTGGATATTTAAAACAACAACAACAATAACAATGATAAAAAGAATAATTGTAATAACCTAAGATTTATAATAAAAAAATAATTAAATAAAATTAAAAATAAATGAATGAATAATTTTTTTGGGAAAACCTAACATTTTAATTCCAGTGAGAAGTATAAGAAGGAATTGGTTCTAACAATTATTGGAATTAAGTTAAATAATAGGTGTAAAACTTAAACTGAATTAGAAATTCCACGAGTTTGGACTAAAATCTTAAGCAACTGTGTGTTATACCCCAAGTGCAGCCACATCTGTGATATTTTTCTTCTCCTTTTTCCTCTTTCTGAATGTTAATCATAGCAATGCTTTTGTTTTAAAGTATCAAACCGCGCGCAATTTTCAAAAATTATTTCCTGCCCTTACATTTAGCCGTAATTTCCCAATTGGTTCTTTAGATATTTAACCATAGATTATCTAGAGAACATCCACGTGTATTTCCACTCATTTTTTCCTGCGCACCCTCTCGACTGCTCAGATCGGCAGCAGTGTATCGTAACTTCTTCGTTTTCAACTCAACATCCACCTCACCTTTTCATCAGTCTAGAAGCTGAAGTTCCTCCTTCTCTGCTCTTTCACAACCATGAGGTCAAACTGTGATTCCTGCGCTTGAGTTGTTCATCGTTTTCTTTCCTAGTTTGCGTCGGCAGCATTAGCATCTGAAGCTCGGCTAAATTTCATTTTGTTTCCTAAGCGTTGATGTCCCTTGCACAACCGTGATGGCTGGCTTTGTGCTGTTACAGCAGCAAGGTGACTCTCTTTTTTTCCTAAAATTTTTGCATTTTTCATTCGGTCAGCTGCTTAAATTTTAATCTGAGATCTTGGACAGCTTTTATTCGAATCTCTTCCAACTTTTCCTTTATACTCTGTGTGGGAAAAGTTGAGAGATTCCAATAATTAAAGTAGCATGGGCATGTGGATTCTGACCCCGTGACTTGATGGCTCTAGGTGGCTGGGCTTTAGTCGTGGACTGCGGGGGCAGGAATTTTTAGAGTTATACAGTACTCTCTTTGGTGAATAAAGGCGAGGGAGAATAAAATCGAACTAAATTAATTAATTAAATTAAATTAAATTGTTAAAAATTAAATAAAATTGATTAAAAATTAATTTGGTTTGATTTTTGTGATTATAAAATCAATTAGATCGATTCAGTTATTGATTTTTTTTATATTTAGTTTGGTTAATCAAATCAAATCGAACTATTAAAATTATAATTAATTAAAATTTAATATTTTATTTTATTTAGATTAATGAGATCTTTTATCAATTAAACTTGTGTCAAAATTATATTTTTTATGTAGTTTAAGAAATATACAAATTATTTATACTATTTTATTATAAGATATTACTCGTATTTTTTTTTCACTTTTTAAAGCTTATTTGTGAATGTATGAAATTTGTTTAGGTAATATATATATATAAATAGTAAATTATTCCAAAGTTATTATTGGTTAAAATTTTAAGATATGTAAGATATTAGAAGTTAAATTCTACATATTATAAGGAACAAAATTTTTTTAAAAAAAATTACTTTTTGACAAAAAAAAAATATGAACCAAACTGGACCAAACCGAACCAAATCGAATAAAAATCAAACCAAATCGATTAAAATTAAAAATCGACAAAGTCCAACAAAATGTTAAATCGATTAAGTTGGTTCGGTTTGATTTTTACTCAAAACCAAATCAAACCAAGCCTTTGAACACCCTTAAATAAAGGTTTAAATTAAATAAAATGACATTTATTTACTAATAAATTTAAATTTCTTATAATAGGTAATAGTATGTAAATCTCATATAATATTTTATTTATATGATAATAGAATAGTAAATAATTAAATATAAAAGTTAGTTATATAATTTAGTTTTATTTTACTAGTAGATGAGTCTTCTATTATTTGATTTGAATTTTTTTAATTGGAGAGAGTATAAATAAGTTGTACTAAAACATCCAAGAATTTATCTTTGGGTAGGATATCCACCCACCATTGTTCAAAACTTCTTAAGATAAGCCTCCAATTCACCGCTCTATTTAATATATAATTTATATATAATATATAGCTAGAAATAGGGATTTACACAAGTAATAGATTGATTAAAATAAACAAAAGCTAAGGTTATTGTTGAAATAAGGAATAATGAGATAAGTTTGATCCAATACTTTGTTAAGGAGTTAATATGGACAAATAGCCTAACTAGGATTTTAAGTGGGAAAATGATATGGTAAATTGGATTGATTGAGTGGTAAAACCACTTTTGTATGAATAGTAAATTGTTTAATTAAGAGAATGATAAACTAATTAACAAAAGTAAATTAAACTTCAAAATAAGACAATCATTAAACTAAAATTAAGTAAGGAGTAGGAATTTATGTTGTGGATTTGTTTAAGTAGAAATTTTATGGGTAAAAGTTAATTAATGGATTTTGCAGATTAACCAAATTCAACAAGGGTAAGTTAATAACAAGATAGGAATTTAAATAGTTGGGAAGATAAAACAATAAGTTGAAGCAATCAATAAATTAGGGAAAATAGTAAGATGTAATTAAATTATGCCACTACAAATAAAATAAGGATTTTCTCATGATAATTTTCTCTCAGAAAAAAAAAATCCATGAGAAAAGGCTTCTCATGTACTTTGAGGTGTGAAAAAAACGGCCACAAGAATCCTAAATTCTTATGGAAAATTTCTGTGAGAAAATCTTCTTGCAAGTTTTTTCTTGTGAGAAAAAGTGGTTTGAAATTTGTAAATTTTTTATGGCTTTCTCTCTAACTTTTTCATGAAAAATTTTATGAGAAAGTTTTTTCATAGATTTAGATTGTGGCAGAATTTGTAATATCCCGGTCTTTAGAAACTGAATTGAACCTAATAAAATGAAGTAGGATCATTCTAAAGTAATACGAATTGAGACTAATTAGGACTATAATGAGAATTAGAACATCTAAAATGTATATTAGAGTCTAAGGTTAGCTCAGAACCAGAACCAGAACCAAAACGGCCAAATGGAAAGATACAAAGGCCAATGGCAAAATTGTAATTTTAGGTAATTTTTTAAAGATTCAAAGAAAAAATTTTTAAATGAGAAAATTAAGTTTCCTAATGATTTTCAGAGACTCTAAAAATCGTAGGAATCCCTAAAATGGTTAAAACTTTTTCGGTGTATATTTTAAGTCATTAGTTAACCAAAATTTTGACCAAACAGTTCAGTAAGGTTTTAAATCTAATTTGGGTGAAACCAAGGTATTTTATAAATTAGAGAACTTAAATTTTATAATAGAAAAAATAATTCTTAAAAAGAAATTGAAATGAGTTCAAATGAAGGAAATAAAAGTTAAGGGCAAAGTTGGAATATTGAAAACTTGTAAAACCTTAGCTCCTTCATATAAATAGCTCCTTCCACCTTCTTCTCCTTCATTTGCATAAAATTTTTAGCCCTGAATCAGGCCCAAAGGACACCCTAAATGGCACCAAAAGTCAAGGGAGATTGAAGCCACTTAAGGTAAGGAAACTTAAGGAATTTGCCTATAATGTTCTTATTGGCTAGTTTTCATTCTTTTTTCACTTCTTCTCCATGGTTTTGACATCTCAAAGGAAGATGTTTTGAATATGAACTTGTGGAGAAAAGGGCTTTTAACAAGGAACCAAACACACCAAATTAACTATCAAGAAAAATTATTTCATTTTTTATATATTTTGGTATGGAAGATTGCTTTTCCTTGTCTCTCCATCATCTTATAAGTTCGGCTACCATGGGAGGAACATGGGAGGGGCTAGTTTTTCATTGAATTATGTTAGAAATGAAGGCCTATGGAGATTAAAATTTTGCCATTAGAACCAAGTAAGAAGCCATGGAATGCATAATTGGGAAATTAAAGTTTTTGTTGCACCTAGGGATTTATGAAACTTTCTAATAATGATTTAACTTATGTAAGAGTATGTTTGGGTTCTTAAGAAACCTAGGAAGTTTCATGGATGCCAATCTCCTAAAAGAAATAAATGAAACTCCCTTAGTGCCTTCTTTAAGTATAGTTTTGGCCAAGCTTCATTCCAAGTACTTAGGGAGAACTTTTTTTTATTCTAAAATTATGAATGATCTGGATATGAATAATAAATACCAAAGGAACTACTGATTTGAATTTAAGAACTATATTTTGAAAATTGAAAGTTTAGGGTTCCATTAGTTTGTGATAACTCTAATAAGTTTAAATGGAGTCATGTAACTTAGATTGAGGAAGAAATTAGAGCCAAGATAATAAATTGTATGGGTTGCTTCGTTATATTACAATATAGAACCATATAGATGCCATAAGCTATAATTGGCTTGTGTAAAGTTTATGTGAGGCTAGAGATAGTTCTATTGATGTCTTTGTATGTTGTTTGATGTGTCTAGGCCAAGCAAAACAAATCTCTCCCAAATGCGTGTGTGAGGCCGAGAAGAAAAGCTAGAGAACCAAGGGAGAAAGTTATGCTTCTTGACTCAAGGCAGCCCTTCATCTATTCTTGTATATATGTCTTGGTTGTTTGATTGTTATTATTGCTTGTATGTGTGTTTAAATCATGAAATATGCCTATTGCTATTGGTTTGAAGATATGGTATCATTATGTTTCATAAAATATATTTGGAATGTGATTAGTTCTTGATGGGTGAAGTTATGCCAAAAACTCCTTGAATTAAGTGAGGTGAAGCTAAAAGTCCCTAAGTAAGGGTAACATAAGGTCAAAAGTCTCATGAAATGAGCGAGACCAAGTCAAAAGTCCCTAAAATGGGTGAGGCCAATCTGAAAGTCCTAATTAATTGGGTGAGGCTAGAATAAGATTCTAGTTCTTGACCTGATAGATCTATATGACTTTGTAAATATGTTTATATTTGATATTTAGAAGTTTTGGATGCATGCTTGCTTTCTTTGACATAATAACATGCCATATATGTACAATTGAAAAGGTGAATGAGCTATTGAGATTTTTTAAATATCATTCTATCTTATTTTATGTCTAACCTTGTTTAGGGAGTTTTCAAGGAGTAAGGAATGGAGGGCAAGAAGTTTGAATCATGTTACTTTGACAATGTTTTAGAATGTTATATAATTTAATGTTAAAGTACAATTGTATAAGTTAGTTATGTAATGTAACCCTTCATACATGTGTAAAAATATGGTATTATGGTTTATGTATTATAGTTGGAACCATTTGTACAAGAGAATGAATTTTTGATATGTTTGAGCTAAGGAAAATGTGTGTAAGTTGCTAAGTGGATAGGTCCTTTTTTGTTGCATGATGTTTGGAACCTTATGAGATGATCAAATATGTTGTAAATCATGTGTCGGACATACTCAAACAGTCACTTGCATTATAAAATCACATTATGGACCATTTGATGCCTACTTGGTATTAAAATGAGCCATATTTTACCTTTGAACCAAAATTAGATGAAATGGATGAATTTTTGCATGAAATTTAGTAAGTATTTAGATCTCATTTAGAGCTTTTTACAGAGTTAAAAAAACATAATTTTTGGAGTTATATAAAATTTCTTATGATTTTTTAAAATTGGCTGAATTATGCAAAATTGCCTTGTCACTGTTCATTTGGTCATTCTAATTTTTTATGTATTTGAGAGGCGAAATGAATTCCAATACTCATAAAATTTTATAAACATATAGTTGACATTATAAGGTTTTCATAGCTATTTAAATTACTCAATTTGGAGTTGTGTAGTTTAAGATATGAATTTCCAAAGTGTCAACCTAGTACATGCATGAAAATCTGATAGTGGTATTATTCTATTAGATTTTCATAGCTCAAACAAATTTGTTTTGATATGAAATTTTTATAATATGTATTTTATGTCATAAACTTTCCAGAATGTCCTCATTTGCATGATTTGAAGCTCTCTCTTGAAGCTCTCTAGCTTAAATTATGAATTTTGGAAAATTGTGACAAAATTATGGAATGACATGGAAATGATGTAATGGCACTAGTTTGTGATGATTTACCTCAAACTCAAATTTCATACTTCCTTTTGTGATATTTCTAATTGAAAAAGTATATTAAGGATGAAATTTAAGATTGGTAAGTAGAAATAAGGTAATTAAGTAAAAATGAAATATTTTGACTTTTAATGTTGATAATTTCTACTACTAAAGTACTAAATATATGATAAATGATATTATAGGCATAATATAATATAGAAATTGTGCTGTCTTATCATGGTATGATAGAATTTCTCACAATATAAATATGTGAGAGAGTACAAATTTTTTGTGGGTTGATAGGCGAGAATTTCTTTCTCACGGTATTGTACCGTGAGAAATCTAGAAAAAATTTGTATTTCTAGCTTTCTCATAAAAAAATTTAGCGAGAAAGCTATAAATTTTTGCTATTAGCAATGCTTTTGTATATTAACTCCTATTTGAATAAGTGCAATTTATTCAAACAGTCAAAAATCATAATGCTTGAGTTCAACCTACTAATAACAAAGCCACAACTTTGTAAATATGTGTTGCAAATATTAAAAAGCACATTAAAGTTAAGACAAATATGTATTCAAAATTATAAAGTTACAAATCATAAATTCATAATGTTGCATAAATAAGAGTCATAAAGTCACTATTCATCATCTTTCTCATCATCCCCATCATCATCATCTTTATCATCACCACCACTACTACCACCATCATCGTCATCATCATTACCACCATCATGGGAAGTGCCATCTCTTTTAGTTTCTATACTCATGTGAGACATAATTTGTTTTATGAAAACTTCCATCTTATCCTTATGGGTCTTTTGCATCTTGGCAAGCTTCTCTCATAAATTTAGGCATGTTTTAATAGTTTCTCTTTTAATTTTTTCTTAAGTAAGGCCCCTAAGTATGCTTTCATTTGTGACAGCTCACCAACACCATATTTAAAGTGCTGTGTGCTATCAAAATTAAAAAGATTAGCCTTTGACCCAAACCTATATGCACGACCTCTTTTGTCCTTTCCCTCGACAACCTTGAGCTATATGAAAAAATCAGTGTCATCCAATCCTAGCTCTTAAGTTTGCTTCATTTACTCACACTAACTCTATAACAATAAAGAATAGGTAAATATTAAGTACATAAATAAATTATAGTAATAATCTTATTTACAAACTAGTTAAATAATTTACATAAGTATCAAATGCTTTTTTACCAACCTAACTCTTTTTTTTCTCATTGTGTTGGATCCTTTTCAATACTTCTGGGATCTGAACCTCTCTACCCAACTCCACTTCTTACAACACTTAGGTAAAATACATAAAAATTACAATAACTAAAATAATAAAAACATTCATCCAATGAAGCTAGCACATTCAGAGAATGCTTACCATCATATTATGCTCTAAGAATGGCACACACCTACCTCTGCGTTGGCATCCTCTAATGTCTTTAGCCCTGTTTGCTTTATTGTATGTAGACTTGGCGTTGAACTCATTGCTTTGCCAATACTTATCTAGCTTAGCTCGAGCTATTGTAGATAACTAGTTGATTCCAGTGCACATGTCTTTAAAGGATGTACGTATAATAGTGTCACACTTCTTCCTATATATCTGGTAAATTTGCCACTCAGTATACGGATCCCAAGGACACATTTTTTGTAGCAACCTCTAATTAAAATTTTCTTGCAGAATTTTCTCACCAAAAATTTTACGAGAAATAAGTAGACTTTTCATGATCTTATTCCATGAGAAGCTTTTTTTTACAGCTAGAAAACTTCTCACGAAATATTTCCATGAGAAACAGGTTCTTTTCTCATGGAAAAAATCATGAGAAAAAAATAAACTCAATTATACTTTCTTACAAAAAAATTTTGTGAGAACTTAAGGTTTTTCTTTCCAATAAATACTGTGAGAAATCATAAAAAACTTATTTTCTTTTTATCACTATTAAATACCTTTAGAAGTTGTGATCTCATGGTAAAATTCCGTGACAATTCTCACAGAAAAAATCTATAAGAAAATAAAAACATATAAATGTCTTCTTCTCATTTTTCTTCTCACAAAAAATTACCGTGAGAATAGGTTTTTGCCATTTCAAGGCACCATTCTCATGGCATTTCTCTCCAAATTCTCTTGGGGTTTTCTCATGAAAATTTTTCCATAAGAATTTTTCATGAGAAAGCCCCAGTCGTGAGAATTTTTAAAAGAATATCCATAAAAAATTCTTGTGAAAATTTATTCGCGAGAATTTTTTGTGATAAAATCCTTGTTTTCTTTTAGTATGTAAAAATTCAAACTAAGATAAATTCTAAACTTCTTGAAATTGTGAACAAGGTTAACTGTTAATAATGATAGCAAGATTAAGAATTAACTTAAGACAAGGCACCTTAATAATATAGGGAGAAAAGAAGAAATGTATCTTTGTTTCATGAATTTATAGGTATGGTTGTAATTGTGTCTAAGATGTTTGTGGACCTTCCTATTAGAAAGATTTGATGGTAATTCAATACAAATAAATCATAACTCATTTTGTAGACATTGTAAGTAGATTATAAAGTATAGTGTGCTTTTAACTTTCCTTATACTTTTACTTTCTCTAATTTTTGTTTAAATTTTGCATGACTATTGGGATGGGTATCATAGATAGTGCCTCTTGTATATATATTATTAGTAATATTAAATCTTTCAAATTATAATATGTCATATGTATTGTATTTTCAAAATGGATATGAATTGACACAATAACTAAAAGTGTTATTTCGGAAAATTGAAAGGTGGTAAGTTTGTCTCAAAATGTTTTTATCGTCTCACTTAAGTGTTTTATGTCTATAAAATGCTATATTTTTAATTGTGAAATATTATTGCAGATCAAATTATTTTGGTTATATATATATATATATAGAGGGTAGAGTTGTACAATATGTTGGTTGCTAATAATAATTCAGTTAGCTCTCGGTGCACTTTGGATATTACCATATGGTTTATATGATTAACTACATGAAGGATATTGAGTTGGATGTTCTTTGAATATTTAGGAGCTATAAGAATGGTTATAAGCAAGTACAATGGTAGTAGTTCTGCCTACAGTGCTCTGATATTAAATATGTAGTTATTTATCTTCATAAGCTATATGCTCATATAAAAATATGAAATATATTAGAAATCAAAGTTGTGCATAGACCTTCCTATTGTGATATTTGTATTATCATGTTTTCTATAATAGTGATTGTTTACTTTTCAAAAATTAAATTATAACATGTATGGATTTACTTATAATTATTTTTCATTACTATTTTTACTTAATTTTGCAATTTGATCAAATTATTATGTGCTTGTAATTCTTCTTTATTTTATCATGTCAATAAAGTCATAAATAAGCTTTTCATTAACTTTAATTCCTAACCTTTTATATACTAATTTTTCATGCATTTTCTATTTAAATATTTAGAATTTGATTTTTTATTTTTATTTATGAAAATCATTTCATTCCTTTTCATACTTAAGGCTTTTGTTGTTGTTGTTGTTATTTCAAAAATTTATTTTTGGTAGAAAAACTATGTGCCAATTTGTCTTTCTATCCATTGAGTATCATGACTTATTCCATTATTTGTTTTTGCAAATAGAAAAATTGTGTGCAATACTCTTTGGACATAGTTTGGAAGAGTTGTAAGTAAAAAGCTAATGGTTAGTTTGTTCAGTCTTAATGAAATTTTCTTTTTCTAAGTGTATGTTTGTAGCCTAGAGCATGCTTTACAGACTATAGGTAGGATTTTCACCCTATTATTTTTGTCTTGACGTTGATTGGTGGTTGAGAGTGAAGCTCTCTTATTGTATGTATAGTCAAACTAGTTATAGGCAATCTTTGACATCTCAATTTTAAGGGAAATTTTATTAAATTTCCTATAACAAGCTAATTGTGAAACTGTGATCCTGATATGGATAAAGTAGACTTATGAAATTGTGCTCTAATTTGAAAATGTCATATGAAATTTCACCATGCATCAACATCAATTAAGAATTCATGTGTTTGTTAGGCTTACGAGTGTTGTTTAATGCATGATTGTACGCATTAAATGGACCTAACAATCTACACTTGAAAGACTACTAAATATGGAATAAAGTCATTATACTAATCATAGATTAATTGATTGAAATCTTTGAAGGCATAGATTCCAAATGTAATAGCTTAATATTTCAAAGTAGGTATATAGATGAATAATAATAATAATAATAATAATAATAAGAACTAATGTTGACATTAATTAAATTATATAAGACTAAAAATCTAAGTTTAAAGTCATTAAGTGGGAATTAAGAATAAGCTTTAAACATTTCTCTATTTGTTTTATGTTTTTCCCCCAATTTAACATATTACCTTTCTAAAAATCTAAATAAAAATAATAAATTTCTCCTTTGCATCCTTATTGTTCTTTTTCTTTCTCTCTTTCTCACACACACACACACACACTCTCTCTCTCTCTCTCTCTCACACACACACATACACACACACACACACAACTTCTCTTCCTCTATGTGAAAAATACTAAAATCCTCCATTGAAACTATGTTGAAACTCGAATAAAATGGTGCAACTTGGAGCTTTATTTTCTCATCCTAATCCCTTTGTTCTTGCCCAACTTGTGTGAAGAGAAAAATATATCAAAAGCTTCATTTCCTTTCTTTCTTTCATTGTTCATTGTATCAACTTCAAGGAAGAAATATTATCATCTCCACCTTATTTCTTCTTAATTCTTCCTCAATCTATGAAAGAGCTATAAGTTCCATTCAACTTTATGTATCGTCTAACTTTGAAATTTCATGTGTAGTTGTCTTTGCCTCATTTCTTCACTATTTTTTGCCATTAGAGTGGGGAGGCCAAAATCTTTCCTCTTCCTTCCTTCTCTTAGCTTAGTAGCTCATTTTGGTAAGACAACTTTCTCTTGCTACGTGTAATATTTGGTCCTCTGAAAATGAAAGAAAACGTGAGAAACGTAACTACGATTTTTTCGTCAATAAATGAAACTCACTGGATATAAAAAAAAGTCCCCCAAAATAAGTAGTTAAGGTCCCAAAAAATTTGAGAAGTATTTTAGACTCCTAAATAGGAGAATCCCAGGCTTAGATGGAAAGAAAAACGGAGCTAGAATGAAGAAATAATTTCTTATGAAAAGCTTACGAAACATAATGGTATTTTCGTAATTTTGAGCAAATTTTGGAATTCACATAAGAAGACTTTTTAAACCAAAGTTTTGAGTTCTTTGGGATTTTTAGAGGCCCTAAAAATCATAGAAATCCTCAGAATAATTAAAATCCCTTCGATAGACGTTTTCTCACATTGACTGATTCATTTATGAAGGTTATAACTCCAATTTGAGTGATTCCAAAGGCATTTTACTAAATTGGGAACCTAAACTTCATAATGGAAAAGATGGTTCTAAAAAAGGAGCTAAAACGAAGGAGAAACAAAAATATCAAGAACGAAGAGCAAAATAAAAATTTTTGAAAAGTGTAATTTCCTCCTACCTATATATATGATGCACCCTTCTTCTCCCTTCATGTTGCACGACCAAGTTCTGCCCAAAACTAGAGAAAAAGCCTAGGGAGAGTGGCACATAAGAGGAAGGCAAAGAGGAGGAGAAATCAAAGGTTTAAGGTATGGAAATTAGTAGTTTTTCATGCTCTTTCTCTTCCAAACCTCTTCTCCTCCATTCTCCTTTATTTCCCATGATTATAATGAAGTTTATAAATATATTTTAAGGGAGAAATTGAGGGGAAAATTCTGATTTGAAGAGAGGAGCTCAAAGAACACAAGATTCAAGTTAAAAAAAGTAAGAAAATAAGGTAATTTCTCTTCCTATGGTTGTCATTTTTGGTTCCCTTCTCCTCCATTTCGCCCCACTTGAGAAAGCCCTAGGAGGAGATGATTTTTAGGCAGAACCAAGCATGAATCTAAGAAAAAAGGGTGTAGAGATTAAGAATATGCAAAGAAAACAACAAAATAACTATTAGAAATCAAGATGCAAGTTCTAGGGTTTTGTGTGCACCTTCCAAATTCTGATTTTGTATGATGATTCCTAGGTCTAATTAAGAGTTTAAATGAGCTCTTAAGATCCCTAAGAAGCTCCCCACATGCTTCCTCCTTCAAGAAAACAAAGCACACTCCAAGGAACCCTAAACTATGTATAGTCTCAGCCAAACGATGTTCTTATAGCTAGAGAGAGTTTTAAATTTTTCTAAGGCCATTCTTGAGTCGTATTTGATAAATGAAAATAAGGGGAGGCCTTGGAAAAAATTTAGAACTCACAGAAATTGATTTGGTGTTTTAGGTTCCATATTATGACCTAAAGAAGCAATATGATATTAGATCCTTTGTTTTAATGGTGTGATGACTCCAAGAGGCTTAAAAAGAGTCCAGAATTATATTTGAAAGGAAAGAATGAGGCTTAGAAATTATTTAAGGGATGTTGTTTCATTAGGTATATTTGTAGATCATAATGGGGGTTATAGAGTAATATAGTGTTTAACCACATTGTATGGCCTTAAAGATTATTTCATGAACCTAATTGGCTTCCATAAATTATATCTAGGCCAAGAGAAACCATATCCACAAGTTTGTAGGTGTATAATCGAAATAGGAGGCTTGAAATCTAAGGAAAAAGTGTGTGATTGTATACAAGGAGCTCTCTCCACCTTCTCTTATACATGGATGTGTGTTTAGCTTGTTTTAGAATGTGTGTATGTGTATTTTCAAGTTATAAAAAGTATGCTAGCATGCCTTTATATGCTATGATTCTTGATGCCATGTTATGTTTTTAAATGAGTACATAATGTTTGTTTGAGTTTGCTTGAGTGTAGAGAGGCCAAGAGCTCTTCCATTTGGTGAAGATGAGCTAAGAACTCTTGAACTTAGTAGAGACAAAGTAAAGAGTCTCCCAAAAGTAAAGTGGGCTCCCAAGAGTATGGTTGAGTCCAAAACTTTCAAAGAATGGGTGATGCAAGTCCAAAATCCATGAGAAGAAGTGTGAGGCCAATCCAAACACTTGGTGAACTGTTGAATGTCTTGTATGATTGATTCACATGCCAAGGTTGCTTTTAAATTGTCCATGACTTCTAATTTCTCCATGCATGCATTTGAAAAACTTACTTTGCATATATTATGTATGATTGAATGGGAGATGATCTATTAAGATTCTTTGGATCTCATCCCCTCCTCTCCAATGATCTAACATGCTAGGTGGATCAAGTAACTATGGTGAAGGGAGCCAACATCAATGAAGAAGGAAGAATGACAAGTTTATATTTAGCTTTAGCCATTTTGGAACCATAATTGTGTTTCTTAGTGTATATGTTGTTGTAAATGTACCATGACCCTTGAGACATGTATAAATATAATATTATGTGATGTTGAGATATATGAAAATGATATATGACCTCTAGCATTTATTTTGAGTATATAAAGTCAAAATGTGCAATATGGAAGTTTGATGAAAGTATGCATAAGTATGGGTTGAATGGCCAAAATGAGATATATAAGGTTTGAGACCCTTTGAGCAGCCCACACAAGTCTCAAATGTACTTTTAGACTTGCCCAAAATGTGCCAACACCAAGGGAAGACCATTTGGCAAGTTTAGTACCTCATGTGGAGCCAAATTTGACCATAATGGAACCCTATATTACTTTTTAGCCAAATGAGCTAGTCTTGATCTGAAATTTGGTATGAAATTAGGTCTCATTGAGAGCTTTCTGGGAAGATAAAGATCATAATTTTTGAAGGTCTATAGAATATTTGATGATTTTTCAAAGTTGAAAAAATTTATGATTTTGGTCTGCTGCACTATTTATTTGGTCCAAAAATTGTTTTCTATTACACGAGGCTCAAATGATATCCAATTGCCACAAAATTTTATACAGAGAAACTAGGCAATTATAGTGACTTGTGCCAACTAGAAGCATATCATTTGGAGATTTAAAGAGGGAGATATAAATTTTTGAAGTTTCTATCTAGTATCAGTGATTTTGCCCGACCATAAGTACTGTTCCATTGAATTCCCGAGTCTAGGCTTGATGAACTGATCTAAAATTATTTTTCTTCTCTAGTTAACATCCACAAATTTTCAGATTGGTATCATTTGAATGGATTAGATTTTTTTGGAATTAATTGGACATCTTCAAATTTTTCTACAGAATGCTGTAACAGTTCCAGATTTCAGTTGGACTTTTGGACCATTTTAGATGTCAAATGTCTTGTATGATGAATGTTATGATGGTTGTATTTTTAATATGAAGTAGACATCCTAAGCTTTCTAGAATGACCAAGATTGCATGATTTTTATTTTTCTAGATTTAGTTATCATTTTTTAAATTTTGCCCAGAAATGAGGCCAATTCTGGCCGGGAATGAGTCTTCATGTTCTATGCCCCCTTTCAGTTATCATGAGTTGTATGCATGTTTTTGGGATGTAAATGAGTTGTAATGATGTGTTTAAATATGAGGATGCATAGCATGAGTTTACATGGTCCATGTGACACTGAAATAAATTTTGAGATATGATACAAAGCGAAATTAATCCCATTTTTCTTACTTTTCTATAGGAAATCTATATGGATTATGATGTAATGCTTAAGAATGAAATGAAATGAGTTAGAAATTATGGTGTTACACTACGGCTTTTTCTTTTAGTCTAAATTTTTTCCCCAATTGCTCTTCAATTCAATTTGTGCATGCAACTACTATTCCACCATGTTAACTACATTTTTTGGGATGGTTTAGTCATTTTTTTTATTCAAGCCAAATTCTCTTCTGGTAAGTTAGCCTGTTTTCTATTTTCTTAGTTCATTTCCTTCATTTTTGCTATCATGTCTTATCTAAAAAATTCTCCATCCAAATTCTTCATCAATTATTTCAAGTTTTGCAATCTATCCGATTATGTATAGTAGCTAAATGGTCTTTTCCATTAATGCTTTCACTCTTCCAGCTTTATTAACCAGAGGTGTTGTGGGGCTTCCCTTAGACTATGGTAAATTGGGTATTGAAAAGCACTATTAGTTTGGGTAAGTCTTCCCTTCCTTCTTCCTTTGGTTTCTCTAGATTAAATTCAAGAAAACTTTAAGTCCAATCCCTTTTGCTATGTTTGTTGTAAATTTAAGATTGGAATTTTAACATTTTTAGGTACATTTCAAAGTTATTATCATAAGGCCAAGTAAATTAAAATAATTTAGTGAGGAGCCAAGGTTATAATAGTGGAGTGATATAGTAGTTGGAAGCATGAAATTTGCTTATAGTGGTGGGATAGGTAAGTAGCTAGTAATGTTAGGAACTTGATAGTAATAAGACTTATGGATTAGGGTTAGAGTTAAGGGTAGGAAATGATTACAAGGTGAAAGGAGCTAGTAAGTGAGTATGGTGAGGCTATAGTGTAACGTAATTCCTATTAAAAGTTGATGGAGACATAACTAACTTAATATGGAAGTCAAGAAATTAATAATAATGAAAAGGCCTAAGATGTTGAGTAGGACGAGGATTAAGTTAAATTTATGTGAATTAATATATTATTTAATGATACTAGAAGTGAAATCATTTTTATTGTTTAGGTAATAGACTTAGACTTGAGAATTAATACTCATTAATGGTAGTAAAAAGGATCATAGTTGATTATGTTAGAAATTCAACATCAATATTGAGACCTTAAATGTTAGGTTAAAAGAGTGAATTAGATTTGATGGTGATTAAGTCCATTAAGGTAATGAAGTTACATTAATTTGTAGTTCTTTTTAGGAAGTTCAGGAGACATCCCTAGCATCTAGTGCATAGTTGGAAGAAGCAATAAAGAATTCCACAATGTCACCCTATACTATAAGTAGATAGCATCCCATTGCATGCTTTCTTATTTTATGTTCTCCCATTTTGCATTTTTATTATTTTAAGAAATATTTGTTTTCCCAAATGTCTAAATTTAATCACATTGACGTTCAATCAAGAATTATTTGAATCAAATTGAAATTCTTAACTTGCATGTTGTTGGCCTATGTGTGGAATCAATAGAAGTAATCTTAGGAAATTTCTACAAATATTTCTGTTAATAATGTATACAAAATGTTTAAGTACCTATTTGAATTAAAATGATTCCATACATGATAGTAATGCTTTATAGAGGGATTGGTTATAGAACAATGGTTGTTAACAATAGTTTCTTTAGCTTTTGGGGCACCATAGCTGATACCCTACCTAATAAGAAATGCTAGCCCTATGTGATAATCATCACACATGGAATGGAGAAATGTTATTTTATGTGAGTTGAGATTCACGATGGACTTTATTTTACATGAGCTGAGGACTCATAAAGGACTTGGTTACTTACCTACATGGGCTGTGTGCCCACAACTGGTTATACCATTCTAAGGAAAGTCTTTCTAATAGGAAATGCTTTGAAAGGAATTGGTTTTGAAAATTTTCAATTATGTATTTTGAAAGTTTCATACTTTATATCATTGTTATTTATAGTGTCTTTAGATTATGTGACTATCATGACTTAGAATGCGTCCCATGTTTAGAATTCTTTTAAGAATTTCATTACTATTTTGTGAAGCATGGTTTTAAGTTTTAAAGCCTTTACAAGGTGTTTATAAGTTGTTTTACTTGTTTTATTTATTTATCTATTTAATTGTAGGATATTATGTACTCAATAAATATTTCATATTTTAAATAGTAGAGATGAGCTAAGGTTTTCTTTAGTAGCCTAGTGAGGATTGATGCTCTCTTTCGTGTGTCCCACTTTGATTCACAAGGCCAAAGTTTGTTTTATTGATTTTGAACTTGTAATAATCTAGTTATAGCTCTATAATTCCATAGGCAGGAATCTCCTTATCCTAGTGTAGATGCTATAGCTAATAGGTATAAAAAGTAGAGCCCTCTTTTGTTTAATTAATATGTTTGGGTTGGTAAAAATTTTAATTGGTCTATCCTTCGAGAGAGACTTTGTTTAAATTTCTAAATGAATTAGACTTGCTTGAAATTTAAAAAATAGAATATAGTGGATTTTAGATGCACAACTTCTTTATATTTTAGAAATGAAGTAGGGAATTAGGAATCATAAAAGTTGGCTTTAAGTCATTATGTTAGGATTGTGGATTTGAGGTTAGCCTCGTATTCTGTGCTAGTCACGTCGTTGGCTTTAGGGTGTGACGGAGTGGTATCAGAACTTAGGCCTTTTATGGTTCATGGAGCAAGTGATCTTAATGGAATCTCATTCATTATTGTGAAACTTGAGCATAATCATGATTGAGGTATCATTAAAGGCCTTATAGGATGTCAAATTGTCTTGCACTCATATGGCATACCTTTGAAAAGTCTTAGGATTTGTAGACAAGCAAGTATAAAGGATGGATAGTACCTAGAAACCCCAAAGTTAATAGGAATAGAAGTTCTTATTTGTTGCTAAAGAAAGAGAATTGAAATTTGTTACCATTGTGCTTTGTAACGTCTGAGTTTTCGTAAAATATCAAAATGAGTCAATTTTCAAAGTAAGTCCCTTGAGATGAGTTATTTAAAACAAAAAAATTAGAATAAAATTATAAACAATAGAAAATGAGAATCTAAGGTCTAAGATATCCAAAAACCTGAGCCAAACGAGTTAGGAAAATTGATGAAAGAAAGTTGGGGCATTTTTGTAATTTTTGAAAACTTTGGAAAACTCATAAGGGGGCTTTTTAAATGAAAAATTTGAGCTTTCCAAAATTCTCAGAGGTCCTAAAAACTATGGGAACCCCTAGAACAGTTGAAACCCCTTCGGTGAGTGATTCCAGCCGTCAGTTGACCAAAACTTTGACCAATTGGTTCAGAATAGTTTTAAATCTAATTTAAGTGATTAAAAAGACATTTTATAAGTTAAAGAGCCTAAATATTATGATGGAAAAGAAAGATTTCGAAAAGGAGTTAAAATGAGCCTAAAATGAAAAAGCCAAGACAAGGGACTAAAATGCAAAAGTAAAAAGTTATTAAAGTGACTCCTCCCTTCCATATAGCACATAGCCCCTTTCCTAATCTGATTAACCAACCATTTTTCTATCCCAAAATAGAGTAGAGACTAGCATCCATTCATGCACAAGAAGAAGCTTCAAGGGAGAAGAGCAACAAGGCAAAAAGGTATGAAAATTTAAGGAAATTCAAGCTTTTTCCTTCTTTAAAGTTGCTCACCTCCTCCTTGCCTTTCTTCTTATGGTTTTTGAGTGTGATATGGTGATGTTTTAGGTCTAGTACAGAGGAGAAAGATTGGAGTTTGGAAAAGAGGAGTTAACCACTTGGAAGAGCACTTGAGAGAAGTTAGAAACCAAGGTAACTTTGTTATCTTTCATGCTTCTTCTTTCTTGCTTCTTTTAGTGTGAGTTTCAACCAAGGAGAGAACAACTATGAGGGATTGAATTTTGGGCAGAACCAATAATGAATCATGTGGATTAAGGTATGGGAATCAAGATTATGCAAAGAGAACAAACAACCATCCATGATTTTGCAATAGTGAAATGCTAGGGTTTCAAAGACATAACCAAAAATTTGATTTTATACAAGAGTCCCTAGGCTAATGTAAGTGTTTGTATGAGCTTCTAAGATCCCTAAAGACCTCCCCACATGCATCTCCCATCAAGGAAGTAAAGGAAGCTCATTGATTCTCATTCTTGAAACTTGTTTCAGCCTAGGGCAGAACCAATACCTGGAGATAGTTTTAAATTCATCCAAGCTTGGTTTTGTGTCATATATGATGGGAGAATATGAGAGAAATCCTTGAAAAAAATTTAGAAGCCTTAGAATGGGAGATGAGGCAATAGGTTCCATAATATGAACTATGGAAGCAATATGGTCCTAGTCTCTTGGAATTGAGTGTATGACTTCAAGGAGTCTTACTGCAACCAAGAGACCTAGATATAAGATGAAAATGGAGGCAAGACCTTAGATGCTAATGGTTGCTCCTTTGGATGCCTTATGGATCCATCATGGAACATTAGGAGTAGTTAATTTTTCTAGAGTATGTGCAATCTTGTTAAATGCTCTAAGAGTATAATTGGGTTCCATTTCATGTATCTAGGCCAAAGGAATCAAGCTTCACCTCTTTGTGGGTGTTTAGCCAAGGGAGAAGAAGAACTTTTAAGGGAAAAAGTGTGTCATATCAAGCAAGGTAGAGTGTCTTTCTTGTCTTGAATGTGTGGGTGGATGTTTTAAGCCATGAAATATGTTTTTAGTGAATGATTACATGCCTTGGTACCATGGTGCTATGGTATGTTCTTGAAAAATATTTTCATGAATGTTTTTTGTTTGCTTGAACTTGGTGAAACCAAAAATCCCTTATCTAGGGTAAGGATGAGCCAAAAGTCCCACAGGTTGGGTGAGACAAAGCTAAAAGTTTTTATAAAGAGTGAGACTTAGTCAAAAGTCCCTTGAAAATGGGTGAGGCAAGTCCAAAAATCCTAAAGAGAATGGGTGAGGCTAAATCCTCATCTTGACAAGCCTAGGTATATTATTTATGTCTTATTGAATGAAGGAAATACTTTATATATGATTGAGATCTCCATGTATGACTCACATGCATTTTAGGCTTGAAATTTGCATAAAGTGTGTGTGTCTGAAAGGGAGGTGAGATATTGGGATTTCTAAAATCTCATTCTTCTCTCCCTATTACCTAATATGTTTAGGTGGATCAAGTGAACAAAGAAATGGGAGCCACCAAACTTGAAGATAGGGAATTTGGCAAAGGACTTGTAAAATAGTCATTTTATAACCATTTTGTTGTCAAGAGATGTAATCTAATGATATACATGGTGTATGCACTTATGAATACTTGTAAATGTATGAACATATTGTATATGTATGAGAATTAGAACTATATTGAATGATGTAGCAAGTTTTTGGTATGAATAGCAAGATTTTGACATTATGTACATGGTGTATGATTTGGTTTTAGGGAGTGAGTTTTGCAAATATGGGTTGTTAGACCTTTGAGCCATGTTTGATAGCCTATGTTGATGTTTTCCCATGTGCTCATAGAGCCTTAGAAGCAAGAAAAGCAAATCTGAACCCTCGAAGCCCTCTTTTAACACAAAAAAAATGTTATTTTGCCTCCTTATGTCAAAGTTTGACCAAATGAGTTAGTTTTTGAACAAAAGTTGGTATGTATGTAAAGCTCATTTAAAGCTTTCTGTTGGTCCCACCTCATTTGGAAGTTTATAGAATTTTCTATGATTTTTCAAAGTTGGCCTCAGAAAATTGGATCTGTAAAATTTACTATTCATTTAGTCATTCTAAGTTTGTGTCATTTAAGGGCCAAACAATATCCAATGAGGTTGAAATTTTATGGGCATAAACTAGATGATCACAGAGACTTGTAGCAACTAGAAGCACCTTAATTAGAGTTCTGTGGAGTGAGAAACGAATTTTTGAAATGGTGCAGCAAAAACAGCAAGACAGTTAGACCTGGTTACTGTTTCATCAGTTTTCATGATCTAATTGCTCCTGTTTCAGTCTATACTTATTTTTACCATGAAGTTAACATCTTTAGCTTTCCAGATTGGTATTGTTTGCATAGATTGAATTTTTCTAAAATTAATTGAACATTTTTTAAGTTCATGTCAAA
Source organism: Erythrophleum fordii (assembly GCA_032878935.1). NCBI lineage: Eukaryota > Viridiplantae > Streptophyta > Magnoliopsida > Fabales > Fabaceae > Erythrophleum > Erythrophleum fordii. The sequence goes on along the minus strand of JAVQMF010000049.1, from coordinate 3,619,603 downwards.
AATCTATATCAGTATCACTAGACAGCTGAACCTTTGTGCATTTTTTGTTGTCAAACATAGTCCAAATGCTATGTTCATGGCTTGAATTTATTTTTATTGTAAATTTAACACTTGGAGCTTTCTAGAAAGCTAGGGTGGAGTAGATTTTTATTTTTTTACATTTAGTTATGATTTTTCAAAGTTGCTTTAGAAATGTGTCATGTTAGACCCGAAATTGACTTGCATTATTTTGGGTATATATTCTATAAGCTCGAGTTTTTGGTAATATTTAGAGATGGTTTGGAGTTATATGGATGTAATTAAATAGGAGAATGACATGGAAAAGTTCATATGGTCTATGGGATGAGAAATGAAAATTTTATCCGCTACACAATGCAAAATAATCTATTATTTTTAATCATTTTTTTTGAAAAGGTGGGGTGAAAAGAAAAAGAACCTATGAATGAGATATGATAAGCTAGAGAAATATGGTGTCATATGCTTCATGTGTTAAGCTTGTATGTAGTCAGTTTTATATTTATATTTATGCTTTACTTGTCTTAGATCAACGACATAGTCTATTATAACTTAGTAAGATTTTAAAAGCTATGTATTACCATTAGATGGATTCTTTTGTCTGAGGTTGGAGGTGCAACTTAGCTTGAATAGTCCCCTGTTTGTTTATTTGGGAGTTGTTAAAGGTTTATTGCCTGAATTTCTAATACTAATATAAGAAGGAAAGACTTGGGCTTACTTGTTGATTTGTAAAGTCATACATTTAATTCCCTTCCCATTCGCTTGATCTTATCTTCATTTTATTACTTGTAATAAAAATTGAGTTAGTTAAGTTTGGGTTAAGTTGAAAACAAAAAGATCTTCGAATGTGTTTTAGGATAGGTAGCATATTACGTTAATCCATATTTTGGTGTTGATATCTAAACCTTACATAATGTTGACATAGGAATTGATGCCAAAATTTTGCATGATACATTATTAGTAAAACATGGGGAAATGTGTAATTTGAATACTTTTTGAATATGTGGTATCATGGCTTAGGTCTTTTAGGTTTAGTGCAATAGAAAGCTTTGTTTTACGCCTTCTTTTTTATTAGTATTAGTGCACCTTTGCCATGTTATATCCTCAATTATGCAACTTTGATTTGTCTAAAGTAACTTATAGTATTACACATGTATAAAGAAGTTATTGTGGTTCAGGAAAGACAATATGATACCTACAAAAATTGGGTCAAAAGTGAGGTAAGAAGGTAACATTGTTTTGGAGTTGAAAAGTTTTCAACTATGTTTACTATGGCCTTGAGATTATCACGATATTCTATGCTCTGCCTTTAGGTTAATTATTAGTGCACTGTAAAGTTTAATTCTACTAGTTTAAATTGTGGTATGTAAACTAAATATAAACAAATAATATTACTAGGTGTGTAAATTATGTGTAAATTATTAAATTATTGATATAATAAAGAAAATCCTTGCTTGATTCTTGTGTTGATATGAAATTGTGATTTGAGATATAGGTTGTTAGGATACTAGGAGATTATGTAATGGAAGAATTATGAATGGCGATATAAGTGCTTTGGAAGAGCCACGAGCTTATTATAATAGCCAATAATCAATGTGATAGTATACACTAACTTTTAGAAATTGATGAGTATTTGGCAAAGGTTGTTATGATTTTAGTACCCTAGGCTTACTTTTTGTCTTTTTAAACTTGATCTAGTATCAAATGTGTATCTAGTGATTGACTAGAGGGGAACCATTGGTGTATTATTTTTAACATACTCATACATACTGAGCATGGATGTAGACTCTTTATGCTAATGCTCAGTGACTTAGGTTCGATAATTTTAGATCTGAGTAGATCAAGTAATTCCTTTTGCGATGACTTTAAATGTATGCATGAGTGAATCAAATGACCTACTCCTTTGTACAACCTTCTAGTTTTGATGCATGACTTTATCAAAACGAAATTTTAGTTTTTTAGGCATTGAAAATTTTCATTTCCTCTTTGAATATGCCTAGTATAGTGACCAAATAATTTAGAACTAATAATTGGAAGTAGTTTGTAGATCTCTTCAAAGAACTTTTGAATCTCAAGTTAGGAGGCCTAGTAGACTTTTGGGATTGCTCATTTTCACCTTATTTGCAATCACAATAATCCTAGTTATAAGATAGACATAAGGTATAAAGAGGATTATATGTCAAGTGGGAAGGTGATTGGAGTAAGGCTTTAGAAAACCTATACTAGTCAACTTATTGGTGAATCTTTGTATAAATTATAGGAATATAATCCAAATAGAAATTTTTATAAATTAGGTTCAAAATCCATGATAGCATGTAGTTAATGGCAAAGGTAATGTTATATTAAAAGGAATGCATCATGTGTGAATAAATGTAGTTATAGGTGGTCAAGCTTATATAAACATTTGAATTTAATTATAAGAGTATTAATCTCAAGTAAGTGGTGTTTTGCAATGGGTATGAGATTGTTATATGATGAGAGGTAATTTTTAGTCCTAGCAAGACATATCGTGAAATTGAGATTGGCATAATAAAATAGCATGTTTTCACTTTTTTGGGTCTAACCAGTTGGATAGATGGTTGGCCTTAATAAGAGGAAGTAATGATGGGAGGGCTTTTTGAACTTAAGGACCAAATTAGAAAAAGGCCAGATCTAGTTAGGGTTTCTTTTATAACTAACTTATCATTGTTAAGATTGGTCAATTTGGGGTGTATCTAGATGAGTAACCAAGTTTATGTAAGCAAGAAGGATTAATAGCTTATAGTAATATGGCCTTTGAAGGTGAATATCTGTTGCACCTATTCTTGTACTATTAATAAATTGTATGTTAATATAAAAGGCATGTAATGTTTCCATAAGATAGGCCTATTAGGATATTGTTAAACAATAATTATGAAGGGAGGCATTACTAAGATAATGTTGAACACTAGGGACACTATAAGATATTAGTAAAATCCTTGAAGTGATTAATCTATAATTATCTTCTACGGGTTTAATGAATAAGGTTCTAAACCATTTTTGGGTTGAGATATTGTCACATTAATAAATGATATTGTGGAATACATGGAATGGGAGGAAGACATAAGTATCATCCTAGGATGATCTAGAAAATTACAAGAGCATTAAACTATGTCTAAATATTTAAGTGTAAATCTTGTATAGGGATTAAAGCTTTTCTTAATCACATTGTTCCCATTGATCGTAGAGTAGCATAGATCAAAGTAACTTGTAAATGCGTGTGTGCATAATTTCTTAATCACCTTGTTCCCAATTGTGTTGTTAGAGAAATCTATTGAGAGAAAGAGTAGATTTTGTTTGCATAAGACAGTTTAAAAAGGGCCAAATTCAACTTGATCTATTTAGTACACTGTTTGCTCTACAACATACATGCCAGTATATGTATCACACAAGTAATATAATGATATTATTTTCATAAGAATTTATCACTGAGATAATTACTAAATATTAAAATTAAGTATTGTAATCTAAATAAGGCTAATAAAACTAAACTAAGGATATTAAAATGACAAATAAAAGAGAAACACTATTCTCAATTAAATTGCAAAGTAAAAAGTTTGGGATTATAACTTATTCTAGCATTTTATATGAAATTAATTTCTTTCTCTTTACCTTGCTCTTAATGTTAATTTTTGCTAAGCTAGTCTTTAATTTACAAGCATCTTTTGAATTATCTATAGGCATTCTCCTAATCGATCCTTAATTTCTTATGTAATTGATTGAGAGACTTAATAAAAAACAAGTCCTAATGTGGCTATGTAAGGCCGATATGTATATTCTTATCTTACAAGTAAATCAACCCACTCAATATTGTAAGTTTTCTTGAACTTATACTACCCAGTCTATGGTCTACTTCTAAAATCCTTTTCCCAGATTCATATAGGTTACCCAACTCATTTAATAGTTTCTACACATTTAGAAACATGAAGAACAAGGATTGAATAAACAAATCACACCATTAATTGCAAGTAAAGAGAACAATTACAATATATTATATACTAGAGTTTATCACAATTTCAAATCAATAATTTTAGGTGAATATTATAAGATAAATTAATGTAAAAATAAAGCATACATCAAATAAGAAAAGAAATACAAGGAAAAGTAAATGAAGAAGAGAAAAACTAATTTAATTGATAAATCTTTCTCAAACCCAACCTTCTTCCATGGCAAAATAGAACTCTAAACCTTTCTTTTGCTCCCCCTTAAATTGTAAAGTGGCAGTCCTCAAAAGACAACGATGAGACCCTCTTTAAAACCTTAAAAAATGTAGTAAAAAAAAATTACATTTGGTTAATTTTATGACTGGTGCTGCAACAATGATTTTGAGTGCTGACTAGCTTTCGTGTCATTGTCTGATCCCATCGAGAGGTGGATATCTATAGGAAACTTCTACCTTGAATACAGTGGCAACTTTAAGTGTTGCAAAAGTGTTTTTTTTTTAGCTGATATGAGTGCTACAGCTCTAAAATTAAGCCCTACAACTTTGTTTGTTAAGTGTAAAATTATGTTTTGCCATTGTAGTACTCAAATTTGTTTCCATGGCTTTAAAATTTTAATGGCAATGCTTTTGGGTGCCTTTTTTTTTTTTTTTTGGAAAATGCCTTATTTTTACCATCCTAATGCCAGGGTTTCATGGTTTTAGCTTCAATATGACTTTGACTGATAATTCCTTGTATTTTTCACCTACAAAAGTGGTCAAATATGATCAATTCTTATTTAGAACAAAATTAAGTCAAAATATGTCATTTATAATGTCAAAACTTAAATATGGAGCTCATTAAAATATAATGCATATTTTGCACAAAGTTAGTTATTTTATTTATGAATCAACAATTTAAATACATATTTTTCTAATGAAAAAATATGCAAAATAATAAGAATAGAATGGAGTTAAATACCTGAGCAATGTTAGGTCAAGAAGGAGTATACACAAGTTTACATTCCAAGTACATAAGGTTGATGACTTCTCTTTTAAATACCTTTAAAAGCTTTGAAAATCTTTCTTGACCCTTAGTATTAATCATTTATGATAGCAACTATCAAACTAGAGTGGGACAACATAGTGGAAATTGTGCATAGGAGGTGTATTAGATCTTCTATAAGATATCCAAGAGTGAATGAATTAATTAAGGTAAACTTTTAAGTTTACAAACAATGCAAATGTGTTGTAAGAATAACAATAGTTAAGGAAAATTTTAAGGATGCTTAAGGTAGAGTAGATCATATATTGGTTATTAGTATTAGTGATAGGAGAATTATTTGCCTATAATGGAGTTTGCATATAATAATAGTTATCAAGTTAGTATACAAATGGTGCTACTCGAAGCATTATATGATAGGAAGTGCAAGTCTCCAATTAGGTGGTTTGAAGTTGGTGAAGCCAAGATATGAGGCTTAAATTTTATACAGCTGCACTTGAGAAAGTGTGATTGATCAAGGAAAGATTGTTAATGGCTTAAAGTAGGTAAAAATTTTATGCAGACCATAAGCATCGACAAATTAGAGTTTGCAATGAGTGATCATGTGTTTTTATAAGTGTCATTAATGAAAAGGGTAGTAATGTTTAGTAAGAAAGGGAGTTAAGCCTAAGGTACATCAAACTATATAATATCTTAGATAGGGGTAGTCACATTGCATATGGTTTGGCATTACCTCTTGAGCCTGGCAAAGTACATCCTATGTTCCATGTATCTATGTTAAGGAAGTATTTGCTCGAGGCTTCTCATGTAATCAAGCCTCAAGAGGTTTTGTTGGGCACAAGGTTGACCTATGAAGCAGAATTGGTGGAAATTATAAATAGGCAAGTCAAAAAGTTTTGTTCAAAAGAAGTAGCAATAGTCAAAGTAATTTAGCAAAATCATTTGCTAGAAGAAGCAATGTGGTAAGTATAAATTGAGATATGTTCTAAGTACCCCTACTTGTTCAGAAACTAAGTTAATGCATGAATTTAAATTTAAATAGTAGATTTTTCTAAAGGGGAAAATGTAATAGCCATAATATTTTAGAGTAGGTATATAGATGATGATGATGATAATAATAAGGAAGAACTAATGCTAACATTAATTAAATTATATAAGACCAAAAATTTAAGTTTAAAGTCTTTAAGTGGGAATTGATAGCAAGCTATAAACATTTCTTTAATAGTTAGATATGCAAAGAGTGGGTATTAAGTTCAAATTTATGCTAGGCTAATAAGGGATTTTTTTTTCTATTTGTTTTCTATTTTTTTTGCCAATTTACCACATTACCTCTTTGAAAATTTGAATAAAAATAAGGAATTTCTCTCTTGCGTCCCCACTATTCTCTTTCACTCCTATTCTCTCTATCACAAAAATTTTCTTCCTCTTTGTGATAAATGTTGAAATTCTCCATTGAAGCTTTGCTGAAGCTCTAATAGAATGGTGTAGCTTGGAGCTCTATTTTCTACTCCAACCCCTTTGTTCTTGCTTAGCTTGTGTGAAGAGAAGCATAGATCAAAAGCTTCATTTCCTCTCTTTCTTTCATTTCTTTGTTTAGGGTATCAACTCTAAGGAAGAAACATTACCATCTCCACCTCACTTCTTCTTATTTCTTCCTCAATCTGTGACATAGCTATTCATTTCGTTTAAATTTCTACATCTTCCAACTTTGAAATTTCATGATATAGCTGTCTTTGCCTCATTTCTTTATTGCTTTCAGCCATTGGAGTGAAAAGGTCAAAATATTTCCTCTTCCTTCTTTCTCCTAGTTCAATAGCACATTTAGGAAAGACAACTTTCTTCCTGACTAACTTTTATAACCTAACTTTTTTTTTTTCAATAGCTCTTCAATTCGATCTATACATGTAATTGCTATTCTACTATGGTAACAAGATTTTTAGGGATGGTTTAGTCATGGTATTTCATTCAAGCTAAATTCTCTTTAGGTAACATTTTCTTCATTTTCTTGGTTCATTTCCTTCATTTTGGCCACCATGTCTTGTTTAAAACTTTCAACAACCCCTCCACCCAAGTTTTTTCATCAATTTGTTCACTTTTTGTAGTCTATCTAGCAATGTACAACAACTAAAATGGTCATTCTGTGACACCTCAATCTACTACCGCTACCTAGCGTCTCATAGGGCTCGATTCCACATGATTTCCAAAGAATCACTACTCTTCCATGGTATTTGCATGCTATGAACTGGGGTTTCATATACTCATCTTTTGCCCTGTGGGTCCTGTGAACCCATCTCAAGCATCCTCAAGTCAAACTCTATACATACGACTCATACATAGTATAAAACAAACCATAAGCCACGGGTATAGAGCCAAAAACCAGAAAAATTACATTTTCTCACTTGGGCCCAAAAGTCATATTTTGGCTCTAACTTTGGAAAATCATAATTAATTGTAGAAAAATGGAAATCTAGTAAACTTTAGCTCTCTAGAAAGCTCTAAGTGTTAACTTTACACTAAAAATAATTTCCAACTACAAACACAGCGTTTGGACCATGTTTGACATCGAAAATAGGAAGGAGGTCCGGCTGTCACTGTGTCTGGTGCAGCTTGCTGTCATGACTTTCGAAAATGCATAACTAAATCCACAAAAATCCAATCTGGACACATTATACCAAGTCGGAAAGCTACGGATGTCTACTAGAGGAGAAAAATAAGTTCAAATCAGTTCAGTAGCTCCTACTTCCCGAAAACCGATGGAACAGTAACGGGGGTCAGAAGAGCTCCCTGATACTGATACAGAACTTCAGTCGGTTCAATCTCTCTCTACAGACCTCCGATTTAGGTGATTCTAGTTCCTATAAGTCACTGTGGTGGTCTAATTTCTGTGTATAAAATTTCACCACATTTGGAATCCATTTGGTCTATGAATGCCACAGATTTCATTTTCTGGTTTATATGAACAGTGCATGACCAATCCCTTAAATTTTTCCAAATTCAACAATTCACCAAATATTCTCTCGTCCTCCGAATATTACCAACTTTAGCTTTTCAAGAAGCTTTCTACACACTCTAGAGGCATGCCAATTTTCATGGCAAACGGAGCTCATCCACCATACTTTGACGGAACTATCAAAAACACCGATTTTGGCACCCCAAAGGTCCAAAACGGGTCCAAATCGCCTCTCACACACTCTAGCCACTCATGGACAAGTTTAAAAGCATAACACTAGGATATATATCAAGTCCATGTGGTCCAAATCATCATACATTCAAATCTCGCTATGCTATGGCCAAATATACACTATCTCATTCATGCATCAAAAGGGGCAAAACCCTCATTTCCATTCATTTGGCTATAAACATAGGTCATACAATATCCTTTCATAGTTATACACATGTTACAACCTTTACAACTCAAAAATAGTGGGCGCATATTCATTTGGCACCACTTTACATCAAAATTACAACAAAATAACACTACATTCTCCTATACATGCTCCTAGGCTCCTTGGTGTGTACTCGGTTCTCCTTGAGCTCCACCTAGCATATTAGTTGGGAGGGGAAAGGGGTGAGATTCAGGGAATCTCAGTAGCTCATGCACTCAATCAAGTAAGCAATCAAGGCATATAACAAGTCAAAGCATGTGAATAAGCACTTAGCCATTCTCAATCAACCAACACACAATGTACATGCTATGGAAATCACAACAATGCCAAAAATGGGCTCCAGGGACTTTTGGTCTAGCCTCACCCGAGTTTAAGGGACTTTTGGATGGCCTCACCCGAGTTTAAGGACTTTTGACTTGGCCTCACTCGTTTGAGACTTTTGGCCTTGTCTCACCTATCTCAAGGGACTTTCGGCTTCACCTCACCCATCTCAAGGGACTTTCGGCACTACCTCACCCGAGCAATTCTCACATTTCAACACACAAGCATATTGGCATCAATGCATCAAAGCAATAGCATATGGCATATTCCATATAACAAGCATATACATAATCATACAATGACTATCATATCCAAGAATGCAACAAGAAAGAGTGAAAGAGAGAGCTACCTTTGGAGCCAAAGCCAACACAAGTCTTCCCTTTCAAATTCACTTCTCCCTTCTTAAGTTCACAATCACACCTTGATGAAGGTGTTTCTCTTGAGCCTAGACACACAAAAGCATGCAATTACTCTCTTAACATGGAATCATCAGAGCAAACTCTCCTACATACCAGAACCTAGAGTTCTCTCTCTCTCTAGAATGTCATCAACTCTTTCTCTCTCTCAAGCTCCCATGGTAGTGGAAAACAACATTTTCAAAGAAAACACAAAGATTAAAAGGTGTTTTCCACTTTCCCTCTTCTGACCCATGCCTAAAATCTATCCATTTTCACAAATAAAATCGTAGAAAGAGAGGGCAAAGGGAGGGGATCAGAGTTCTAAAGAGAAATGGGGGAAATTTCCTTACCTTTCCCTTGCTCTTCCTTCTTTTCTTGATCTCTCACACTCTCCACGCCTCTTTTCTCTCCTTGGGTCGAAGACTATGGCAGATATGAGAGAAGAAATGAGTTTGGGCATTTAATGAAGTCTAAATCTTGCTATTTACTCTTTTCCAGACCGACCCTCGTTACGGCGAAAATTAACCTTCGCTATAGCGAGCTCGTGTAATCTGGCTTCGTTATGGCGAGGTGTAACCTTCGCTACGGCGAGTTCGCGTCATTTCCCTTCGCTATGGCGAGATTTACCATTCGCTATGGCGAAGTCGCGCCAGTTCCAGACCTCCACTCTCGCTATGGCGCACGCTACAGCGAGCAACTCCCTGGTTTTTGTATGGACTGCTGCCAGCACTCGCTATAGCTAGAATCGCCTTCGCTGTTGCGAACTAGCTTTCTCGCTGTAGCGAGACCGTTTTCTCGCTATTGCGAGAGGACTTGGCAAAATTTCTAGATTTCGAATTTTTCTAACCTTCACTTTCTTTCTTTTCCTTTTTCCCGGTTGTTACACATTCCTACTAATGCTTTCATTCTTCCAACTTGGAGTATATTAACCATAGGTCTTGTAGGGCTTCCATTAGGCTATGATGAATTGGGTATTTGAAAGCTCCACTAGTTTAGGTAAGTCTTCCCTTCTTCCTTCCTTTGGTTTCTTTAGATTGGATTCAAGAAAATTGTAAATTCAATCCCTTTCTTGTTGTATTTGTTATAAACTTAAGATTGAAATTTTAACATTTTTAGGTATGTTTCAAAGTTATTGTTGTAAGGCCAAGTAAATCAATATAATTTAATGAGGAGCCAAAGTTAAAGGAGGAGTTATATATAATGGTGGAGTGATGTAGTAGTTGGAAGTCTAAAATTTGCTTATGGTGGTAGGATAGGTGAATAGCTAGTAACGTTAGGAACTTGGTAATAATGGCAAGACTTATAGACTAGCGTTTTAAAGGTGGGAAACAATAACAAGGTGAAAAGAGTTAGTAAGGAGTATGGTAAGATTACAGTATAACGTAATTCCTATTAAAAGTTGATGGAAGAGCAACTTAATTTGGAAATTAGGAAAGTAATAGTAGTGACAAGGCCTAAGATGTTAAGTGAAAAGGGAATTAAGTTAACTTTAGGTGAATTAATGTGTTATTTAGTGATGTTAGAAGTGAAAACATTTTTATTAGTTAGGTAATGGACTTAGACTAGGATCATAGTTGATTAAATTAGAAACTCAACATCAATATCAAGATCTTAAATGTTAGGTTAAAAGAGTGAATTAGATTTGATGGTAATTAAAGTCTGTTAAGGTAATGAAATTGCATTAAATTGTATTCTTTTTAGGAAGTTTAAGGGACATCTCCACATCTAGTACATAGTTGGAAGAAGTTCTTGAGAATTCTATAGTGTCATCCTATACTGTGAGTATATAGCATCTCATTGCAAGCTTTTTTATTTTATGTTCTCCCATATTGCATTTTTATTGTTTTGAGAAATATCTTGTTTTCCTAAATCTCTAAATTTAATCACATTGATGTTTAATCAATAAATATTTGCATCATATAGAAATTCTTGGTTTTTAAGTTGTCAACACATGTACGTAATCAATAGATATAATCCCAAAAAATTTCTACAAATCTTTCTATTCATTATGTAAAAGAAATGTTCAAGTACCAATATGAACTAAAGTGATTCTATACATCGATGGTAATGTTTCATGGAAGGACTGGTTACAGGACACTAGTTGTTAATAGTAGTTTTATATGCCTTTGACATGCCATGATTAATGGAACCGGTTTCTTTGCTCATGTAAAATAGGAGCAGAGTGTGCTCCTGTTTTACAGGAGCATTTGGACTGTCCAGAATAAAATCTGGACTGTCTATATTTTATTTTTTCTTTTCTTAATTTTTTAAAAATTTTTTTAATTTTTAAAAAATAAAAAAATAATTTTATAACTATAAACTTATAAAAAAATTAATGTTTGATATTTAAAAAATTTTAAAAAATAAGAATAAAATTTGGACTGTCCAAATTTTATTCTAGATAGTCCAGATGCTCCTACTTTACAGGAGCAGAGAAACTAGATGCATGATTAATTCCCCAGCTAGGGTGGGTGTAGGAGATGCTAAGCCTATGTGACAGCCATCACAATGTGGAATGGAGGGATGTTATTTCAAATGAGCTAATAATTCATAATTGACTTTATTTTGTGTGAGATGAGGACTTACAATGGGCTTTATTCTATGTAAATTAAGGACTCACAATGGATTTGGTTATTTAACCATGTGGGTTGTGTGCTCTCGAAGGGTTATATATTGTTATAAGGAAAGTCTTTTCAATGGAAATGTTTTGAAAGGAATTGGTTTTGTAAATTTTCAAATGTGTATTTTGAAAGCTTTATACTTTATATCATTGTTATTTATATTCTTTTTAGACTATGTGACTATCATGGCTTATAACATATCCCATATTTAAAATTCTTTTAAGAATTTCATTATTATTTTATAAAGCATGGTTTCATGTTCTAAAGCCTTTGTAAGGTGTTTGTAAGTTGTCTTATCTAATTATTTCTTTTAATTTATTTTATTATCTATTTAACTGTGGGATATTATTTACTCAATAAATATTTTGTATTTTAGATAGCATTGATGAGTCAAGGTCTTCTTCAATAGCCTAATGAGGATTGATGCTCCCTTTAATGAGTTTTGCTTTTATTCGCGAGGACAAAATTTATTTTGTTGATTTTAAAACTTGTTGTAATCTAGTTATAACTCCATAATTCCACAGGAAAAATGCCCCCACCCTAATGTAGATGCTATAGCTAATAAGTATGGAGAATAGAGCCCCTTTTTGTTTTATTGATGAGTTTGGGCTGTGGTATCCAAAGGGAACTTTGTCAAAATTTTTACATGAATTAGACTTAGTTGAAGATTGATTATTTAAAAAATAAAATAAGGTGGATTTCATATGCGTAACCTTATATTTTGGAAATGAAGTATGGTATTAGGAATGGCAAAAGTAAGCTTCAAATCATCAGGTTAGGCTTGCAGATATGAGGTTAGCCTAATATCCTGTGTCACGTCGCTAGTTTTGTGGTGTGACATCAAATTAGTGAGCATATTTGTGTAATTTAAGAAGTTTGCTATTTCGACAATCATTTGCTAAATGCTGAACCATATAATGAAGACCATTTGAAGAAGAAATTAAGAAGAGAGAATAAAATGTTGTAACTCATATATTCTAAAGATATTTGTTGTGCTATAATGTGTTATTACTCTGTATGAGTTAGCATTTATATTTGAAAAAATCCTTAGTGAGTTTGTAGATTTAATCCAAATATCCTTATTCCAAAACTAAGTTTCTAGGTGTCTTGTGGGAAAAAAACTAGTGTAATAAAAGGGTTGTAAAACAAATGGGTTGATCTTGTGAAGTTGCCTTGTGTCTAGAGTTTTTAGGAAGATCAAGAAAAATATAGTGGAGTAGGAAAATCTTGTTGAGTGAAGAAAAGTCATAAGAGCCTAGCGTTATGCCTTATTAGGATAGATGGCAAAAGCTAAAAAACTATCCCTATATTGTAAGGTTGCTTTGTGTATTTAGTGATAACTCACATTGAATAAAAATTTTTTACTATGTACTTGTAAACTGAAGGTATGACATATTAGTCTAAACTAGTATAAATTGATTATGTAAATAGCTTCCTTCCTTATTCTTTTTACTTGTTGATTAGAACATTTTATTTACAAGTACAATCTTGTTCTTTAAGAGTTTGACATTACTATGAAGGAATCGTAAAAGATAAAAAGAAGGCAAAAATAATAATTTTAATACCTAATTTAACCCTCTTCTTGAATTACTTTTAGAATAACAAGTGGGGAAAAAAATCTTTTCCAACCTCCTCAGCTAGTGCTTAGAATTTTCCATTGGTCACTCTTTGCTATATCCTTGCAAAAAGTAATTATAAAGTATAAATTTTATTTTAGTATGTGATACACTCATTACTACTTTTATTTCATAGTAAATTTTCTTTTGAAACTTAATTAAATTATATATAATATCCTTTTTTGTTTTAAAAATTATACTTACTTCTTTTGATATATATTGCTAAAACTTCTTTTTTAATTTTTTTTTGGGTTAAAGATGTTAATTTCAAGAATATAAACTATGATTTTATTCTTAATATGATAATAGCTAAACTTTAATGTGAGGTTGTCATTTTATTTTTGAGATGATAGTAAAGATAGTTAAGTTATTTTATATTTAGAAGAAACACATATTCCATAAAGAGTTATAACTTTATCAGCAAAAAATAAATTAAAAGAAAGTCATATGTAATTTTTTAAAACAAAAAAATATTAGATGTAATTTAGTTAAATTTTAGAAAAAAAATTAGGATAATTATCTCTTTATTTTATGACTGACTCATTTTAAAATGCATTTTCTTTTAATAAAATAAGCAACTTTTTTTTTAAAAAAAGAGTCCAATAGTACAAAAACACAAAAACAACAAAACCATCCAAATATTAGACAACGCCGCCTCACAATAATTTTTGGCTGAACTGCCCTATGGTGTCCAGAAAGAATACAGTGGAATGACCAAGAAGTTTGTTTAAAAAACTTTAAGAATTTATAATCTTAACTTAAAAATATTTATTTTTAATGATTTTAAATTTTAAAATTATTTTAAGATTTTAGAATAAAAAAATTTGAATTTGAGATTCTGAATTATAATTTTCTCTTATAATTCAAATTTTGATTCTAAAATATTTTAAAATAATTTTAAAATTTAAAATCTTCTAATATAATATTTTTAGTTTAGAGATCTTAAATACTAATATTTTTTTTTTTCTAAATCTAGCATACGTACATGTACAACTTATTAATTTTATAGCAAATGTCTTAATCATCGCTGTATTCTCCAAGGAATAAACATCGGTTAAAAACTTAAAATACTCCAAAAGTTCCTTTCTTTTGGTATTCATTACGGTCACAAACGATCGAATAGCTTCCTTGAGTTAGGTTTCGTTTCCATGTAAGAAAGAAGCCCCTGTATATATCTCTATGTAACAAATCCTGAATGTCAAAAAGAAAAGGACCCAAAAGTATTACAATTGCGTAACATAAAGGGGCTCGGCCAGTGGGCCTTAACACTGACCGCCAGCATAAACTAATTTGATAGTAATTATCTTTTAGAATAAATTATAAAATTTTATTTTTAAATTTTTATTAAAATTATATAGATATTTCTTTAAAATATATACTTTAATTTAATTTAAAATTTTTTTCTAAAATAATTTTTATTAACCAATTTTAAATGTAGATTAATGAAGGATATTTTTTGTCAAAAAATTTAAAATTAAGTTAATGAATAGTATAATTTTTTGTTTCAAAAGAAATATATATATATATATATATATATATATATTAAAATAAAAAATTTTGTGTAATTTTAACAATATTTAAAAGAATTTTGTGTAATTTACTCTACTTTTTAAGGATTAAATTGATGCAAGAAGCATAATCTAATAATCTAATAACGAAATTAGTAGTTTATTCTGTTAAAAAAGAATAAAATACTGGTATAAATAGAAAAATGATTGACTCATATGCCTTGCTGGCAATATGTGAAAGGTCAGCAATCACTTAAATAATCACTATTATCATTGGTTAACAAAATGTCAATACAAGGGTATTATTAAATTTTTTCATAATTTAATGAATGTGGAGCCATCAATTGTCCCTATAACATTATATTACTTTAAAATTTAAAAATTTTATGATGTGATGTAAGTACCACCGGGTTAAGAAAGAAAAATATTCTTTGGTTGATGAGAGAAAAATTTTTTATTCTAAATTGTACAAAACTACTAACACTTTTATTTCTTAAAAAATATTTAAGTTATAGAGCCATTTTTTCTATTTTAAAAAATTTATTCTTTCTTCTATTAAAATAAAAAATTATATGTATTACATTGACCTTTGTTACAACAAAAAAATAAGTTATAATTATACTTATTTTGATCAAAATGCTTTTGTTTATATTATTTATATAATATAATAAGTATTAAATATGAATTTGACTTGTATAAAAATAGTTAATTTTTTAAATTTAAATTAAATTGATAATTTTTAACAAAAAAAATTAGATAAAAGTTTAGAAGATATTTTTTAATAAGTTATATTTTTAATGATAAAAATTAATATTATCTTAAGAGTATTTTGGTCATATTTTAATCTCAAGAATATTTATGTATATTTTCATTGCAAAGGAAAAAATAGCATAATTTAAACAACAATTTGGAGAAGCAGGGAATAATTAAAAAAATAAATAAATTTCTTACTTCATTTGTTAATTCTATTAAGACAAATTTATAATTATGATCATATCTCCTCTTTGACATTCTGTACACAATGAGGGAAACAAAATCTTGATTCGAAGACATCAATTAAAAGGATCATATTTTTAAAATCCAAGCGGCTCAGAGATTAAAATGAGATTTGAACATTCTCTGCTGAAGGTCATCCAGAACTATGGTACATATATCCATTATACGACGTGTCAAATTTATTAAAATATTAGCATGCGTGCCCACGAATCTGAGCCAAGTAGGTAATGCTCCAGTTAGTCTTCCACGGAACCTATTTTAAATTTTCTATTGCTAGATGTCTCCACAATGATCGATGCAATATTCTTAATTCTAAGCCATTTGGAATAACTTATAATCTACTTCTTTTTTTTAGTAATAATCTCTGAGTATTACTACTCAGTGATTTTTAAAGTTAAAAATGAGAATTTTAATGGCAAAAAATTGTCTTTGACATTCCTTGCTGACCACGAAGACACTGCTTTTGTAACAACATATTTCTTATTCATATACAACAAAGCAGTCAATGAACAATGAATGAATGAATGAGGATGAATCGATGATTCAGAATAATATAGGAAAGCTGTCATGCTGTTTCTGACATTATTATTATAGTCACCGAATTAACAAAGTACGCGTGAAACATCCTCCTTGTTCAGACCGCTTGTGTCCAACCCAAACAAGCATCGACCTGGGAACAGCTTTTTGCCTTGTCCACTTCGTCAAACTGTAAAACCAGAAAGTCGAAGAAAAGGGTATGACTTTATCATTACCCCAACCATTTGAGTGGTTCCAAAACCGTATGTCAAATTGTTCTATCCAATCTCGTCATCTGCCATCATCATGAATACTTTGGCCTTGTGGTTTTGTTGATTCTGCCACTGAACATGGTCTTTTCTCAGTACTATCCAGAGGAAAGAGCTGCTCTGTTGCTTCTGAGAGATTCCTTAACTTCTCCTTCTAATTTACATGGGAATTGGACAGGACCACCTTGTATAGACAATCGAAGTAGATGGAAAGGCATTACTTGTTCTAACTGGCATGTTGTTCAAATTGTCCTTGAAGGGTTTCAGCTTCTTGGCTATTTGCCTCCTGCATTCCCACAAAACATAACATTCTTGAGACAGCTTAACCTTAGAAACAATTCAATTTCTGGGCCTCTGTCAAATCTCACGAACTTGGTGTTCTTGGAACATGTTTTGCTTTCATATAATCGCTTCTACGGGTCAATTCCAGAGGAGTATGTTGGATTGCCTAGTCTGAAAGAGTTGGAGCTGCAAGAGAATTACTTAGATGGTCAAATCCCACCTTTTGATCAAGCATCATTGACAAATTTCAACGTCTCTTATAATCATCTGGTAGGACCAATTCCTCAAACTTCTGCGCTGCAAAAGTTTCCTGAGAGCTCCTTTGATAATAATTCAGATCTTTGTGGGAAGCCATTGGATAAGTTGTGTCCTGCTCTTCCTCCAGCCCCTTTTTCTGCACCACCTCCTGTTATTATTATTCCACCAAGCCCAGCAGTGCTCATAGAAAAGAAGAGAATCCCAGTATGGGCTATTGCTTTGATTGCTGCAGCAGCAGCACTGGTTCCTTTTCTGGTCATTATTGTTTTCTTGTTCTGTAATAAAAGGGTTCAAGCAAAAGAAAGAACAAGAAATGAACCTGCAGGTACGATATCTCTAATGCATTCTATTTATATTAACTTTCAGGGTATGTTTGGGATTGGGAGATAAAGACAAGGGAGGGAATCAAGAGAAAATGAAAAGGGGTAGAAGGAGCAAAAGGGATGGTCAAAAGATAATTTCCCTTCTCCTTATCTAGAGAAACTTTCATATACAAAATCATCCAGTTTCGGAGAACTTAAAAATATAAACGAGAAAGGATTTTGGGGGATTTTGGAAGGTTAGTTAAAAATCTTCCATTATCCTTTCATCCTTAAAAACTCCCAAACAAGAAAAAGGTTTTAATGAAATCTTCACTTTCCCTCCATTACCTTCCATTCAAAGTAAGAAAGTTTAAAATTTGTGTAAGCAAAAATTTAGAATGTTATACTCATAGTGAGTTAGGATTTATAAATGAGTTTTAGCTTGTCCTTCAATTTCTAAAACAGGGTATGGTTTTGGAGCATGGGCAAAGAATATGATGTCTTATTCAGTGAGCACCGAAGATCCTGAAAGATCAGACAGATTGGAAATTTTCAACAAGGAATTACCAATTTTTGACTTGGATGATTTATTAAGGGCATCAGCAGAAATGCTAGGCAAGGGAAACTTAGGCACTACATATAAAGCAACGCTTGAAACTGGTGCTGTTGTTACTGTAAAGAGACTTGATTACATGAATGGATTGAGCAAGAAGGAATTCCTCCAGTATATGCAATTGCTAGGAAGGTTGAGGCATGAAAATCTGGTTGAAATAATCTCTTTCTATTACTCACAGGAGGAAAAGCTAGCGGTCTACGAGTTTATCCCTAACTGCTCTTTGTTTGAGTTACTTCATGGTTAGTTTGATTCCCTCCTTTCCTTCTCTTAGATGAAAACAAAACATGATTAAATGCTAATATTCCTAATCTGCTCATGCTAGAGAGTAGGGAAGTTGGAAGGACTCCTCTTGATTGGTCCACAAGGCTGGCTATAATCAAGGACATAGCAAGGGGTCTAGCTTTCCTTCATCACTCTTTGCCTTCTCAAAAGGTTCCTCATGCCAACCTAAAAACATCCAATGTCCTTATTCATCAAGATGCCCGAGGTTATCATTCCAAGCTCACAGACCTTGGCTTCTTACCTTTGCTTTCTGCTAAAAAAGCTGCAGAAAAGCTAGCCATTAGTAAGTCACCTGAATTTGTCCAAGGGAAGAAGCTGACACACAAAGCTGATGTCTATTGCTTTGGAATTATCATCCTAGAGGTAATAACTGGGAAAGTTCCAGGTGAAAGCGCGGGTGAGATTGGAGAAACAACCAGTGATATTTCTGAATGGGTGAGAACGGTGGTGAACAATGACTGGTCCACAGATATACTGGATGTGGAGATGTTAGCAGCAAGAGAAGGGCATGGTTCTATGTTCGAGCTAACAGAGATAGCTCTACAATGTACAGATATGACACCGGAGAAACGGCCTAAAATGAATGAAGTTTTGATGAGAATAGAAGAGATAGAGCAAATGAAATCAGAGAATGACTGATACAAATTAAGCCGCAAATGATGTATGTTTTGCATTATGAGTACCGCGGGAATGTTCATAACTAGATCAAGAGAATCACAACTCAGCTGTCATTTATTAATTTTTTTCCCCTCAAAGAAGAAGCATGGCAGTTTGGGATTACAAGATCTGTTGATAAAGTTTGTACTAAACAGAAGGAAAACACTTCTTTCTGCAGAGATTTGAGATTAAAAATTGCCTTAGTTAATATCATCAGGATTCAGTGAGTCTCCTTTTCAACTGTACTAGTACTTTTCACCCTGGCTAAAACTATGTCCTGATTTTCGTACTTCAGAAAACCAGTTAATTGTGTTAATTAAGCTATCTGATGAAAGGATTCTTATCATGTCCATTGAAGGACAATGAAACTGCGTTTATATGACATAGAGATTATTGATAGGCAGGCAAGCAATGGAAGAAAAAGGGGTGATTTCCATTGAAATATTCTATTCTA
Organism: Erythrophleum fordii; assembly: GCA_032878935.1. Classification (NCBI taxonomy): domain Eukaryota; kingdom Viridiplantae; phylum Streptophyta; class Magnoliopsida; order Fabales; family Fabaceae; genus Erythrophleum; species Erythrophleum fordii. Next base: position 3,600,166 of record JAVQMF010000049.1, on the reverse strand, counting down.
AGTCATTTTAATTTCTTTGCAACCTTCATTCCCTAGCCGCTGCCTGTAAGCAGATACTGTTATTTGAGACTATGGTGCTCTATATCTATCACTATGAAGGCATAAAGAATAGCGACAGAAAAAGTACAAAGAAATAACCTATTCATCCAATTGATAGGAAAATCATTTTATTAGTGTAAATGTCTTAACCATATTTAAAAGGATTAACCCTGCAAAGAAAACAAGAAAACAATTGCTCTAGACATTTTGATTCATCTGTTCTCCTAAATGGATCCATTTGAATCAAGTTCAAAACTTGGCACATGCCGTATTATTAACCTGCTCAAAGGAAAGTGCATGTCTCACATGGTCACTTTGACCCTTCAAGCTCCAGCATGATCTTTCTTTCTACAAACCCAACAACCTTTGGGAAGAATGTGTTGAGCTTGGACTGGGCCAAAAGAAATTGGGCTAAGACACAGCCATGTCATCCTTGGCAATAATGTGGAGATTGCAGGTTCCATTTTTAACGGTACTGTGAACAGTATAAAATTGAAAAGAGAGAGCAGTAATGAAGATAGCTACAAAAACGCGAGTTAGATAAGGTCTTTAAATCGCAACCGCAAGGCAGATGAGTTAAAAGACCGGATAAACTGCACTTTGGATTTTATCCCCTTCTTCAAGAAATGGATTAATATTATAAAGAAACAGGGAAAGTGAGTAGGCAACACATATCATCACCTACGTGTCCACCATTCAGCACTCCACACACACAGGTGTCCCACTTCACTCCAACCCCACTTTGGCTCATAAAAGCAATCACATGCCACTTTTCAGCCATGCAGCAAAGGAGCATCGATCCTTAAACCTCTCTCTCTCTCTCCGTTCCAGTTTCCTCACCCTTTCTTTCTAGCTCCATTCTCAGCCTCCTCTGAACGCGTCTGGGAAGAATCTTCAATTTCACAAACACCTTAAAGACCAGTTTAGACGGTGACAGCCTGAGTTTCCAGAAAGTTTAGAAAAGAGGGGGAATTAAAAAAAAAAAAAGAATGGCAACACGTAGATATGCGTTTGGGAGGGTCGATGAGGCAACACACCCAGACTCCATGAGAGCCACCATAGCTGAATTTGTGTCCACCTGTATCTTTGTGTTCGTTGGAGAAGGCTCGATCCTCGCTCTGGGTATGTATATATTTGTGTGGGTGTGTGCATATATATAGACATGGGGATCGATGATATAGAAATTGTGCGTTTGATTTTGGGCAGACAAGATATATAGGGATTCAGGTTCGTCGGCGGGGGAGCTGCTGGCGATAGCGATAGCGCATGCGTTTGCATTATTTGCGGCAGTAGCGGCAAGCATGCATGTATCGGGGGGGCACGTGAACCCCGCCGTGACATTCGGTGCTCTTCTGGGCGGAAGGATCTCGGTACTGCGTGCTGTATACTACTGGGTTGCTCAACTTCTCGGTGGTGTCATCGCTGCCCTCTTGCTCAGGCTTGTCACCAATAACATGGTATATCAACTCTGCTATTGCTATTTCATGCACAAATCCCACCACACTGGGCACTTTTTTTTTTTTGTCCGTAAGAGAGAGATGAAACTTCAATTAGCAAAAAATAAAAATTATACTCGAAAAAGATACTTCGGAGTGTTTTTTTTTTTTTTTTGAATACAAGTTAACGAAGAGAGTACCAGCTAGTTCATTTGAGTCTGAATCAACAATTTAATCCATGCATTATAAGTTTTATAGTAAATTACACATGAGTTTTGAAAGATATTCCTGTAACCAATCTATTTAGTCTAATTAAATTTTAATGCTTTAAAAATAAATTATTTTAGTTCTGATTTAAAATTCATTGTTATCAACTTAATTTTAATGAAGTTAGGACTAGAATTATTACTAAAATAGTATATATATATATATATATATTAAAAATTATGATTAAATTAATAATAATAAATTTTTAAGAATTGAAGTGGTGTTTCCTTTAAAAAAAATAATATAATAGTTTATTATTTAGGTGTGCTAATGAGTGTTTAAAAATAATGAATGTATTGCACATTAATTTATTATTATTGTTATTATTAAGCACCTCAAGGATGCCAAAAGATCAAGGGGCATCGATTTTCAAATATTAAACTTCTTTTCTTGGCGTTAATGCTTGAAAACGCTGAACTCTCCAATGACATGAATTTTCGTGAAATTGCAAAGAGCTGAGTCAGTAACAATGTTTGGCTCGTGTTAATACAGAGACCAGCGGCGTTCCACGTGTCAGTGGGAGTGGGAGCCATGCACGCGCTTGTATTAGAGATAGTGATGACATTTGGACTGATGTACACAGTTTATGGTACGGCCATCGATCCCAAGAGAGGCACGAATGGGGCACTGGCACCCTTGGCAATTGGGCTCATTGTTGGGGCCAACATCCTCGTTGGTGGGCCTTTTGACGGAGGATGCATGAACCCAGCTCGGGCTTTTGGGCCTGCCTTGGTGGGCTGGAGATGGGACTACCATTGGATCTTCTGGGTGGGCCCACTGATCGGAGCTGGGCTTGCAGCACTCGTATATGAATACATTGTGATCCCAACGGAGCCACCTCATCCTCACCAGCCTTTGGCTCCTGAAGATTACTAAATATCAAGCTTATGCGTCTTTAATGTACTTACCTATCCCTGATCTTTCGTGTCTGTGCTTGCATTTTTTTTTTTTTTTTGCTTTTTGCTGTTTTGGGGTCTCAACGTCTAGAGCTTTTTGTGTCAGAGTGTGTAGTTGTTATCCTTTGTCTCATGCATATATTAAATAAAATGTGCACTTTTCTAGTGATTATGTTTCCTTTTGTCCTTATTAACGTAGATGGTTTGTTTGTTGAATTCCTCTAGAGAAAATACACAATATATGGATGATGTATCTTTTTAATGTTTTAAAATTTGTTTTTCACACAAAGTAGTAAAGCAAATAAGTAATTTGGTCTGATAAAAGAATTAATGTTATTCTTACATATTTTAAAGGACCACTTCAAATAAATTTAAGAATTAGTGTTATTAGATCCGACGTCAAAATTGTGGAACCTCCGGGGTGTTTTCCTTTGATAATTTTTTCTTTTTAATTATTTTTTAAATTGATATCACTTACAAATTTGGTCTATCCAAACAATTTGGATTAAGAGAAGTAAGAGAGACAAGAATAAATAAGTGAAAAGAAAAAAAAAACTTTATATGCATTTTTAATTTTATATCACCTTCGCTAAACACATGCATCCTCCTTCTCAATACCTTATTTGGTTTTCAACAGTTTGAACCTTTGTTTTTGTTTTTGTTTTGTTTTTGTGTTTGTTTATTACACAGTACTTGCCTGGAAATTAACAAGAATACAAGGTTACAGACTTAGTAATCAATAATTATCTATATCAACACTGTATGATCTTTTTATAATTAATTCGTAAGACAAATTAAAAAGTTAAATTGAATATAATTTTATATGGAGTTGCCCAGTGGCAGAGCCAAAAATATAAAATGAGAAGGGCCAAGACCAATTAGGATTCATTATGTCCTTGAAATGTCAATTATCTAACAGCATCCATAGAAGCATTAAGACACAACTAATTACTCAGAATTTGCTGTAAAGTTTACTTACATAGTACTTTGTCAATATGACATTCTTCAAATCTTCATAACATGTAGCAGCAACATTGTGAGGAGAATTAAGACTTTTTCCCACAAGAGATAAAAATGCACTTTTTTCTTTATTGTTCACTTTTTTTCAATTTCTAAATCCTTTTAAAGTGAATGGACTTGATTTTTCAGAAAATAAATAGTATGGATGCCAAAAGCTGCCAAGTATTTTCTACTGGCGAATACTCTAACTAGAGAAAGAGCTTTTAAACCAATAAGCTCGAAATCGATGAAGATGATTTTCTTGACCAAAAAGCGAATACACATCCAATGGTCCAAATAATACCCTACGAATTGGTTGATAGGAGAATCCCAAATTTTTGGGCGTTTACCCAAATTACATATTAAAGTATCAACATTAAAATTTTCTTGTTCATTTCTCATAACTTTGGATGGAGGGGGCTGGATAGGTTCCACGGTTGGCATTTACCCAACAATATTTTCAACATTAGTATATAATTGGCATTTACACTTTCTCACTATCATTTCTCCCTTTTAATCAGTCATTCGTTTTTTTTTTTGAAAAAATTATAATTAAGGATTCAAATTTTATAAAATTTACAATAAAAACTTTAAAAATTAAATTTATCCTTAAATACTTCAATAACCATTAAGTTTTAAGAGATTTACTATTAGTTTTAAAAGATTTTATTATTGGGTGTAAAAAGTATTAGATTTTTTTTTACACTCAATAATAAATCACTTTTCTATATTTATTAATAAATTTCTTAAATTTAGTGATAAATCTTTTAAAATTTAATAATAATTATAATTCTTAAAAATAATTTTAACTTTTGAAATCTTTTTATTGTAAATTTTACAAAGTTTTGGTCCTTGGATGTATTTTTTTTTTTCCTTGAACATATCTTTTAAGTTTTAACCTATGAAAAATAAATGCTTGAAAAAAAAACTAACATATATAAAAAAAAAACAATTCTCAACTCATAATTGAATTTTTTTAATAAAAATTAAACTAAATACTCAAGAATGAAATTGAGGAAACAAATAAGAAGTCTGAAAAAAGTTTAACATCATATTTCACAAGCTTCGTTTTTGAAATCTCTAATGATTAAAGGGATATATATATATATATATATATATGAAACTAGAAATCTCTAATGATTAAAGGGATATATATATATATATATATATATATGAAACTAGAAACACAAGTCTGATCGTTATGAAGTGGCATGGCAAATTCTTTCTCCCTCTACTAACATCATATTGCCCTAAGCTCTACTGTTGTTGGTACGCTTGATTCCGCGCGTGAACGAGGGGTTGTGGCACCGTTAAAAAAGAAAAAAATGGTGAGATTGTTGTGGTGGTGGCAGGAGTGTTCAAAAGTTCGATTTAATTTGATTTTGAGTCAAATCTAAATCGAATCAATTTAATTAGTTTAATATTTTGTTGAATTTTATCAATTTTAAATTTTAATTGGTTTAGTTCGATTTGGTTCTTTTTTTTTTTTGTTCAAAAATAATTTTGGAATAATTTATTATTTTTATCTCTCTGTTTTTTTTTTGCCTAAAAAAATTTTATACATTCACAAAAAGCTTTAAAAAGTGAGAAAAAAATAAGAGCAATATTTTATAATAAAATAATATAAATAATTTGTATATTTCTTGAATCACATAAAAAATGTAGTTTTGATACTAAATGGCTATTTTGTGACCATTCATTTGTAGTTGCTACAAAAGACCATTCATGTTTTTTCACCTAAAAAAAAAAAATTTGGTTTAAAATCTTTTAGTGACTACATATATATCTCACCATTGAAGAGGTTTTTAGTGACCAAATGAAGTTGTCGCTAATAATGTTATTTGTGGCCACATACAAATAATTGCTGCAAAAGCGCTTTAAATTTGTTGATGAGACAAAAAAAATTTTGGTAGGAAACTTTTTAGTGACTATATATTTCATTTGCCAAGTTTAATTCACAAAAAATCTCATTAATATAAAAAGAAACAAAATATTAATTTTAATTAATTACAAGTTTAATAGTTCAGTTTGGTTTGGTTAATCGAACCAAATATAGAAAAAACTGACAATCGAACCGATTTCATCGGTTCTACAATTACAAAAACCAAACTAAATTAATTGTTAATCGGTCTTATTCGATTTTTGGCAGTTTGGTTTGGTTTAATTGGTTTGATTCGACTCTATTCACCCTTAGGTGCTGTGATTTTGTGAGATTGAAGTGGCAGGAAGGCGTGGAGATTGGAAATATAAAATGCTAAATTTTGTCTTATCTAGTCAAGCCTAATAGATCCAGAAAAAAAAAAATGAAAGTTTATTATTTATTTATGGACTAAAATGTGCACATATAAAAGTTAAAATTGAGTAATCTTGTTCATTAGTCAGTTGAGAAATATGGACTATCTAGAAGATGGATTAGATTTAAGTATTTTTTATAATTATTTTCACTCATTTTTTAAAGAAATGAATAGAATGAAAATAGTTTTTTTAATTATGAACTTCTATAAAAATAATGATTTAGATTATAAGAAAGAACCTTAAAATTTAAACTACTCAAATTCAATATAAACGGCCTACATTGATCAATTGAGCAATTGAGAAAAATCTTCAATTGAAAAAATCTAGATTTAAGGTAGGGGGCATGGCGTCTCCTGATCCCCTAAGTTCGCCCTTAGAGTAATCATGTTAATTAGTCCACTCTAGTCAATTTAACTTTAAAATTTAATTAAATATTGCTGGTTTCCATATTTAAAAAATACCTACAATTGATCTTCATGTTAACTTTGTTAACTAAATAAAATTGTTAAATCTATATCTATAACTGAAATATGCAAATTAGATGAAAAAACATCTAAAGTAAATTAAAAAAACAAATAAAGAAGAATTTGAATATGCTAAATCTTTAATTGAATATTTGTAAAAACCAATATTTACATTCTACTAATTTTAAAGAAAGGAAGTTTATATTAAAAATTATTCAAAACTCTTATTCTAGAAATAAGGAATTATTTGCAAGTCATTATTATTATTATTATTATTATTATTATTATTATTATTATTATTATTATTATTAACATGATACTACAAATGTATTAAGTGATGAAGAAAATAAGCAATCAAATTTCATTGAGGAAGAGAAAAAGGTTTGACACTAAAAATGAAAAATTTGAACCTAATAAGAAAAAAAATAAGATATTCCGACAAACGAAAGAACTTTAGAACAAGAGATAAAGGTAATTAAGAGAGAGAGAGAGAGAGAGAGAGAGAGAGAAGATCCTTAGACATAGACCTAGAAACAAAACCTTATACCTAAAGCAAACATTTGTAAAAATTGGAACTATAGGTTCATCAAGACAAAATAATAATGATTGTATTCCAACTATGAATAATAGAAGAGATTATTTAAATAAGCGAATTGTGGCTGTAAACAAATTTGCAAGATAAAGGTAAAAGGAAAAAAAAAAAAAAAGAAAAAAGAAGAAGGGAAAAAGATCCTTAGACATAGACCTGGAAAAAAAAACCTTATTCTTAAACTGAATAGGAGCAAATATTTGTAAAATTGAAACTACAAGTTCATCGAGACAAAATAATAGTGATTGTATTCCAACTACAAATAGTAGAAGGGGTTATTTAAATAAAAAAATTGTGGTTGTAAATGGCACATACTTAGATTCAAAGGAACAAAAAAACTCCTTATGATCAATATGAACAAGTTATTGATAATTAGGCATAATCTTTATTTATTGTAGTTACCAACCACAAAAATTCTAGGGCTAAAGAAAAGTTTTTAGATATTTAGCTAGAATGTTGCAAGGAGATACATGGCAATTCCTTAGAAAAATTGGGAGATTTTATAATAAGTAGAGCTTAGAAAAATGAGTTGCTAAATAAATTTTAAACTTTTGAACAAATACTAAAAAGTTTGTTAAAATTTAAAAACTGAAATTTTGTGGATCAATAGATGAAGCTAGTTCTAATTCAAATGCTAATTATTTCCTTATTAACTTAAAGTTAAGCAATATTAGGAAAAATTTCAACATCATTAGCATCAATTATATGATGTAGATTCGAAATTTTGATTAAATCAATATTTTCAAATATTACCACCATTATGGGATGAATTATATAGGCATGCATTCTTGCATTTCTTCAATTACATGATGCTTTAAGAATGGTATTGTGATTATCATTGGCATAGATGGCTTTGGACAATTGTCCTTTGTTGGGGTGGTGTCAGTACCTTCCCTTAATTGTTTTAGCATGTCATTAGATGACATTTCCTTGTCAACTAGGCTTGAGTAAAGAGAGTTGTTAAAGCTATTGAAGCCTTTGAACATACACAATTAAAACTTCCATGGGTCACACTAGGCATGTCAATTTTTTATGGGATGTTGGTGAAATTTTTTGAAAAGGGATCGACTGATTAGTTGAGGAGACTTAGCCATGGAATTGATCTCAGAAACCACCTTTTTGGTCCTTATTTTAGGAGTGAAAAGAGGAGATGAGACACAACTTTCTTAAAAGAAGGCCCCCTAGGTCTTAAACATAGCTTAGACTAAGATAGAAGTTTTAGTTGTACAAAATTGGTGAGGGTAGAAAGTTTATAAATGAAAATGATTACTGAATCCAATAATAATAATTTGTACAAATTCTAAATTAAAATGCATTGACAATAAATGAACAATGAAAGAAACTAACTACAACTTTGCTAGAAATTAATTAAAAGTGAGAAATAAAACAATAAAGAAAACTCATTACAATAAAATGTTTTTTGCAATGACCAAAAAATGTCACTGCTAAAAACATGATTTAGTAGAAAAAATAGTTAATCTTCACTAACAGTTGACGTTAAAATTATATTATCTATTGCTAAAACCTTTAGTTGTAGCTTTCTAAAAGTCACTGTTAAATCTATTTTGTGGCCATTAAAAAGTCATCAGGAAAACGTTTTCATAAGAAATGGAGACTAAATATGCTTTTAGTGGCCAATAAAGTTGTCACTAAATGGCTATTTTGTGACCATTCATTTGTAGTTGCTACAAAAGACCATTCATGTTTTTTCACCTAAAAAAAAAAAATTTGGTTTAAAATCTTTTAGTGACTACATATATATCTCACCATTGAAGAGGTTTTTAGTGACCAAATGAAGTTGTCGCTAATAATGTTATTTGTGGCCACATACAAATAATTGCTGCAAAAGCGCTTTAAATTTGTTGATGAGACAAAAAAAATTTTGGTAGGAAACTTTTTAGTGACTATATATTTCATTTGCCACTAAAGATATTTTTAGTGGTCACCACTTTTTGCCAATAATAATGTTACTTGTGACGACATACCACGTGTCCTTGCAAAAGCACTTGTAATTATTTTAGCTTGTACAAAAAAATTTTTGGTAGGAAAATTTTTAGTGTTTATGTATCGTCGTTGCCACTAAAGACCTTTTTAGTGGCCACTACTTGTCGTCGCTAATAATTTCATTTATGACAACATATCAATTGTTGACACAAAAGAACCGTTTATATATCTTGTTGAAGGATCAAAGTTCACATGGTTTGGAAAGTTAGAGAAACATGGTAGTTGGTAGGTAACTTTTGATTATTTTTGCAAAATGAGAAAGAAAATGATACATTGATTTCATAAACAAAACAAGTTCGAAATTGGTTGATGTATTTTAAATTATAAAATATAACCAATCTTACTTTATTACTCTCTCTTTTCTTTTTTGAATTTTTGGAAATAAGATTTTTATTTGTATTTTTCAAAGAGAAATTTTCTTTGTATTTTAATTTTTGAAGGAATTCTAAGACTTTCTAATAAAGAAGGAGGATTTTTTTTTTTAAGTTTTAAAGCTGATTTTTAATTTGAATATATATTATTAAAAGAAAGTTTTTGAGAAATTTCTAAGTGTGTGGAAAAGTGATATATTAAGTTTCAAAAAATTGATTTTTCTATTTTTCAAATTTCTAAAAATAATATGACTTTGGAATGAAGTATTTTTCATTTATTTTATTTTATTCCTATTAAAAGAAATATAATTGGAAAAAAGAATTAAGCTCCTAAATAATAAAATTTCCTAATGTTAGGAGAAAAGTAACTTATTTGTTTTTCCAACTTCTTTTAATTTTTAGATTTTATTAAGAAAAGAAATGGAGAAATTTGACTGACATTAGTACCTGCAAACACTTAAACTCATATACAGCTTATCAGTTGATACCCCATATGCCTACAGAGACTTAAAGTTTCATGCAGCAAACTCTAAAATTAATATAGAGATGTAGTATTTAGTGTAAGTGTGTACCTATGTCCAATTAAGTATCATCTTATTTCAACAGCATATTACAAGTACCACTATAAGAAAAAACAAAAATTAGAAATAAAATATTGTCTCTAATTTCATTAAATTTTGTCACTAAAATGTTAAAGACAAAGTTAGGGCGAAAAAAATTTCACCTTTAAAAATGTCATTGCTAAATTTTGAGATAGAAAATTTTCAAAATAAATTGGAGACTAGAAAATTCCATGTCTTTAAAAAAATTTTGTCCTTAATTTTTTGAATAAAAAATTCATATTCAGAGATAGATTTGAGACGAAACTTTTTGAAATAAAAATTTCATCTCTGACCCATCTTTGATCAAAGATAGATTTCACCACTATTGTCTAAATTAAGGGGTTTAGTGGCCACATGGAACCATTGTTAAAGATATTGGAATATCTCAATAGCGGCAGTTTAAACCACCACTATATGCAACAAACCCATCCTTTTTTCCCTATGCTTTTATTACCATATAAACCTGTATGTTTTTTTGGTGGTTACAAAAAATTAACTTTGAAATGTTTCTATTTTTTTTAATCCTTCAAATTAATTGTTATAAAATAAATAACATAACATAAAGGATGCTATTACTTAAAATTCAAATTCAACACTACAAATTGTTACTCCAAAGTAATAAAAGGGCAATCTTTCTATATATGTTCTAAAGACTAATTAAACTTTGTATATAACATAATATATCTAGTCTATTCTATCTAAAAACCATTGGAATTGTCTAGTCTACTCAAGTTGATATCTCTAAGATACTTGAGAACTCCTTCATCATGTTCACTGATCTACCTGAGAAAAAGAAACACCTAATCATAATTCTATAAAACTTTAGTATATGGAAACCATACAATAAATTCCACTATGTCTTCAATTAATGTCCTATTAGTCTTCATTACACTTAGCCACAAGGCAAGAACTCCTATTTTTAAATTACAAGAATGATCTAGAATAATACTAAACAATAGTGCATGTGAGATGTAACTATGTGAGTAAATAATTCACAATTGGAGTGCAGGTATTATCTTTCCCATGGGTTTCTCCTTTCCCAAAACAGTACCAACTAGTTGATCAATAGTTCGTTCATTTTTCTAAGTATAATGGCAAGCCTTAGTACTTAAGACAAAGGCCAGAGACATTCCAAAATATGCCAAACATGAAAACCATATCCCAATGAAACACTAAAGGACTTTAAGCTCGTTGCAATAATACGCAATCTTCAAGATGTATTCTTTGAAAACTAGGCACTCCTTCAAACTGAATGTTTTCTATTAGGGAGAGGCAATGACCTTTCTATGCCTTATCAAGTTACCTAAATCCTCTCCCATAATGGCCCTTGAAAATTCCATTGTGGTTTCCATTTTAGAAAATCAATGCCTAAGCACACTATAATAAGATTGTGCCATTATTTATGAATGGCTTTCTTAGTAGTAGCGAAATAGTTGTTAAGTATGGCAAGTGTATCCACCCTCAAGGCTATGATTAATAGTGCAATTGTCAAAGTACATTTTTAGGGATACTTTCCAATCATTACAATTAGTCCCACATAGAATTTTCACAAATCGTAATTGCATAAATATAGAAACTGAAATAGAAAATAATACAAGAATACACAAATCATGTGTACAACATAAGTAGAAACAAAGTTTTCCTTATGATTTAGCTAATACAATTATACACATAAATATATTGTTTATCGCAATCTGGCATAAGGGTCTCAAATTGCAATAAATAGAGAAAACGTCTGAAATCAAGGGCCGAAACATAAGGAAAATGATTGTCAAATTTTGTCAAAATAGAGCCTCCCCCCCCCCCCCCCCCCCCCCCTAAAAAAAAAGAGGAAAACTTGCCCCAAACACCACAACGAAGGGCTTTTTGGTCCCAATGCTTGAATCCTTGGGTTAAACCCAAAAGTCTTGGTGCCATAACTAGGGACTTGCTAGTCACAACGTCATAGCAAACAACAAAGACGTGATTTCATAATTTTATTGATTTTGGCACCAATTTTCACAAAATCAATTAATTATATATTTTCCAATCAAATATGATATTTGATATATATTATACTCATCCAAGCAATGGTTCCCATGCCAAAAATGATACCAAAACACCAAGATTTGAGCTAGGGTTCAAGAAATTTTAGATTTTGGGATGAAGAAACAATGAAACTAATGTGAGGATTTCTTCCACCAATCAAATGATCCTTCAACCAAAGGCTTTGATAACACTTGCTAACATAAATGTGGGAGATTAGGAGCATACCTGAATCCAAGCTTGGTTCTTTGATTTCTTCAAATCCCTAGCCATGGAAGTGCAAGAAAGAAGAGAAAGTCCTGAAAAGTAGGAGAAATCTAAAAATAGGAAAGAGAAAGAAAATTTGTGAAAACCTCTTTTTAATTTTTTATTTTTCCAAAAGAGCCACTTACACACACACACACACATATGGTACATATGTGAATGGACAAAATGACCTTAGACAATATAAAATAAAATTACTGACTTTTAAGAAAACTAAAGTTAAGGTCTTTTTTTCAAATGGGTTCATGGATGACCCAATGTATTATAAGTATTCAATCACATTAACCCAATCTATTTTAACTAGTGCCAACCTGAAACTAATTACTTAGTATCATTAAACAAAAGTTTGTTAGTATAAAAATTAATTAATACTAATATACACACATTAATTAAAATTAGTCTAACATATTAGAGACACTGTGATGCTAATCACCAACTCATGTTTTAGCTCAATATATTAATAACTTAATTTGTGATTGGCTAGAGAGCCCATCTTTCTACTAACTCTTCCGATACTATTCAATAATATGATCACAAGGTTCCAAAATCAAGATATAGATGCTTTAGCTCTGATCCATAGAGTATACATGGTTAATTTTAGGTAAGAATGCTTTTTGAAATTAAAAAGGATTTGTCTATAGAGAAACCGGTCTCTCAATCGTTTGATTATTTTGAAATTTGTGCTATAAATTATTTTAAAATTTACGATAAATATTATCTTCTGGCCATATGCTTATCTCAAAGTACAATCAAAGAATTGAAAGGCCCATCTCTCCATATTAAAATTCAATTAAAAAATAAATTACCTTAAAATGTAGAAATAATTTAAGATAATTGGTATATATTATTTTGATTTATTAAGTACAAAATCATAAAGCTTGAGCTACTTTTAGAATTGCTTAAATATTTATCATCGTGCACGTTTCTGTTAATTAACTCTTCAAAAATAGACTGTCACTTATTTTTCTTTTAATGATATGATGGAAGTAGCTTCCCTTCCGTCAAATCCCACACCAACACTCATTTCCACCAACGTATCTTATTTTGATTTATTATCTATGGAGCACAAAGTCATAAAAAAAGAAATTGAGCCACTTTTAGAATTGCTTAAAATTTTGTCATTGTGTACGTTAAAACGTTTCCATCAATTGACTCTTCAAAAATAGCATATTACTTGTGTTTCTTTTAATGATATAATAAGAGTAAATTCACTTTCCCTAAACCCCACACAATAACACTCATTTATTGTAATATATAAAACTGGAATCTGAAGCCTCTAGAAACACCCATTGTTTTAAAACCTCTGAATGAATAACATGAAGAGCTAGCTATCACGAGGCCATTACCCTCTCCCCAAAAGCTAGGCTGATGAGATGTGCAACACTTCCATTTATATGCCCAGAATCAACCCTCAATTTATTCAATGTGAGCTCGTGACATATTCACCCACCCAATCCGTGACGTTCTCGTCACGAATGATCTACCATTTCATCTACGATAGAGTTGGACCCATTCATCCTGACAGTGACTATGGGGTCGGCTCTGATACCACTTGTTATGAGGCCATTACTCTCTTCCCAAAAGGCAGGCTGATGAGGTGTGCAGCGCTCCCGTTTATATGCCCAGAATCAACCCCCAATCTATCCGATGTGGACCCATGACATAGCGGTTGAATTCATTTCGATAGATAGAATGAATGAATTCTCTAGATGCATGCACTAACCACGGTAGTTAAGTTTAGGAAGAGTTCCACCTATTTGTAAGATTATTTTTTTACCTGTTAAAGTTAATTTTAAATTTTTACTTGTATTTTTTATTAATATAAAGTGTAAATCTTAAAATAAATGTAATAATCACAACATTTTGAAAAGTTGAGTTTTGACAAAGAGAGGGAGAGAGAGAGAGAGAGATATATATATATATATATATATACTGGATTCCGTAATTCTACGATAAACCAAGAACTTGTTGAAGCACTATTCTAGCTGATGAAATCAATGGCACAATTATTTTAATAAGTTTTTATTAGGATAAATTATTTTTTTTTATAGATATTTAAATTATATAACCCTTTCTTATTCCATTATGAAAATATAAACAAGTTCTCCTAAAACTAAAATATAATTAAAATGTCCTTAAGAATAACATTAAATTTTTTTATTAAAATATAACTTATTAAAGGAATATATTCTTAAACTTGTATTTCAATACTACTTATTTTATGTTAAAAACTATAAATTTAATTTATTATAAATCCAAAATATTGACTATTTTTATATTAGTGAAATATATATTTAATACTAGTTATATTACATAAATAATAAATACAAAAATATTTTGGTAAGTGAATGTAAATTTTTAAAAAGGAAAAACCATAATTTGAATTTTTTTAATTAATTTATTATACAATCTAGATTATATGTAGCGAACTATTCCTCATCCGCTGCAAGTGCTGTCATAAGCGAAGGATGGGCGAAGGGTGAAAAAGTCTAACATGTGAGATGATTAACACATATGCTTAACTGCTTCTGCAAATTGAGCCAATATTGTTGACACTTCCTTCCTTTGTCTTTCGACTTTCCGCAAGTAACATTGTTGTCTTTATATCTGCCAAAACTAATCAACAGAAATATTGAAAGCCAAAGCTTAACTGAAAGCCCACATCATCACCAAATGGGCAAATCAGAAAGGCTAACCGAATAGCATAGAAAAGAGTAATAAGATAGGCCACAGAGTCAAAATATGGGATCAAGTTGATCTGGTGGTCAATTATAGAATGATAATTATGATGTAATAATTTATTAAATAAATCACAAAAGGATAACGTAGGCGACCGTCACCATGAATAAGCCATGCCCTGTCTGTTGTCAAAATGTAAACAGGAAGCAGAGGGCTATCCCTCAGTCGTCATACACATACTGCCCACCATGTACCATCCAACAACCGTCTGCGTACCTCCTCGTTCAATGCCCCAACTATTTAGTTTTGGACTACAAATTTACTTTGATCTTTTATAGATATACATTGTATTTTTAATTTAATTTTTTCTAAGATTATTTTTAGATTAATCTCTTATAAATAAATATTTTTCAATTTGATTTATCATAAATAAAAATGTTATCAAAAATATTTTTAATAAATTGAAAAATATTTATATGTAAGAAATCATTATTAATAATGATTATATTTGTGAGGAACTAAATTAAAAAATATTTATATATGAGAGACTAAATTTAAAAAAAAATTATGAGAAATTAAATTAAAAAACACGTTATCTATAAAATATCAAATTTAAAAGGCTAATTTATGATAGACTACAGAGAAATATGTGATTTGTAAAACATTAAAATAGAGTTTTACTCATTTAGTTTTCACGATAGAGTTAGGAAAATAAATGCGACATTTTTTCAAAAAATTTTTGATACTGTTGTAATTAGTTCCTTAAGCTTTCAATATTTTAGAAAATGCTTCATATGCGAGTAAGACTCTAATGATATTTTAAATCAGATATGCTGACATTAGGAATAAATGAGAGCTTATTACATTAGTTATAAAAAATAATTTAAGGTGACATAAAAAATAACAACATTATAGAAGGACTTTGTTTTACAATGTGAAAGTTGAAAGATTTATTTTTCTATTTTGAAGGTTTATAAAACTATTTGCACGTGATTTAAATTTAAAAGGGATTATTTCATTTTTCCTGTTAGTTATATACTATTTTTTAAGAAAAATCATAATACAAATGTGATTGTATTTAAATTTAGTGAGTGTTTTATAAACGAAATTTTGTTTCCTTTTATTAGCCTTCACAACATAAATATGACTCAAACAAAATCTAATTAAAAATACTCTTCATCAGCGAGAAAAAAGTTTAAGGAACTTCATTAAGTTAGTTCAAAATAATTATGAAAAGCAAAATAATTTTAGTTTCATATTTTTTTAAAAAAATTTATGTGCCAAGCATAATCTTCCCATATCCCACAATTCAGGAAGAGCGTAATATCACGTCTTGTGATTCGGTTTCATCCAAATCCTCAAACTTGAGTTATCCTTTCAAATTCTTAAAAAATAAAAAATAAAATTAGACACATATATTAATGTCATTCTCGTCTTTTGAAATTTCGGACGAAATATTATGCTGCCATCATTCACATCCTTCGTACTGAAGGATTTCTGGTCGTTCTTGTTGGAATGCGTACGGAATTTATTTCCCCTGCTTATTCAGTTGTTATTTATAATTAAATAATCAACTTAAATTTAGAAATCTTTCTTTTTTAAAAAAAGAATTATAAAAATAGAAGAAACTAAAACACAGAAATACAGTATATGCCAAGATCCTTACCAATCGTAATTAATTTATGTGAAGCGAGAAGCTTCTGATAATTACATTTCTAGTCAACCCAATAAAGGATCAACTTTGCGTTCAAATTACAACCGGCGTCGGCTCATACTATTTCTATTGTTTATATTGAGTTACTAATTAGAAAATGCTAAAAACTATAACTTATTTAAACCTCTAAACTAACTGGGACATTCAATTAAAAAAAATTACTATAACATATGGTGCAGTATATGTTGA
Source organism: Erythrophleum fordii (assembly GCA_032878935.1). Classification (NCBI taxonomy): domain Eukaryota; kingdom Viridiplantae; phylum Streptophyta; class Magnoliopsida; order Fabales; family Fabaceae; genus Erythrophleum; species Erythrophleum fordii. Next base: position 3,583,333 of record JAVQMF010000049.1, on the reverse strand, counting down.
AATGAATACCAAATTAACAAGTTAGCCGATCTCTTCTTTTTAGCTGAAAATTAAAATTTTACAATGCAAATAATGCTGAAATTTGGATCACACAACTGTAAACAAACTCGATCTTTTTTTTTTTTTTCCATAAATCTTAGAGCTTACTGTGTATAAAATTTAAATTTGAGACCTTTAGCTAAGTAAAAACTAGTATTCAATTCAATTTTATTTTAAGAATAAAACAAAACCAATATACAATATGGTAAAATCCAACATTCATGATATACCAAAGGAAAAAAAATGGATTTTAAATGAGATAATCTAAGTTAGAACAAAATTACATATGTAATTAATGAGATATAATTTCTAAATGCAAGTGTTGTAACCTTATTTTCACGTTGATCCTCACTTTTTACATACAGTCTTCTATAAATAGACTTGAAATTATGAACATCAATACATTTTTAATAGCTTATACAGTGATCCATACAGTTAACTTGACAACTTTTAATTAATTACCATTAAAATTTGAAAGCTAATTTAATTTACTAATATTACAATTTATAAATCAACAGTTACATGTATTATAGAAAGGTGTGGCACAGTGGCACTACTTCCACAGAGAGTTACAATTAATTATATCCACTTATATGCACTTAAACTTTTAGATTCATATTCAATCATTTAAACATTTTCCATAGTAGTACATTATTATGAATTATATAGGATATGTTTTTTACATATGAAAATAGAACAAAAATGATGATGTGAATAGAAGTAATCCTTGTACTCTTAAAAAAAGAAAAGTAATAAAATGGAACAAACATTGTTGAATAATAATAACAATAACATAGTAAACATTATATAAATTAAATAATCTCATTTTTAATATATTGCTTCACCCCTTCTCTTTCCTCTGAGATACCAAACGTAGCCTATCCGCATCGATCCATGAGCTTGCATATATATATATATATATATATATATATATATAATATCTAACCAGTTTTGCCTGTCAGAGAGAGAAACCGATTAAGATGCATGCATTTATGCTGTAAAAGCAGGGAGTTGAAGTTCACTTTGAAATATTAAAGAAAGAAAGAAAAGAAAAGAAGAAAACAACATGGGTATGATGATCAATCGGCATTGAGGATAGACATGATTACGTACGTCCACAAGAACTATCTAGCAAGCAAGCTAGCTAGCTGGTCCTTTGGGACAAACCAAACGATCATCTCTTGAAAAATTTCTCTATAAATTGCCAACATATACTTCCCTTCATTCATCACACATAGCTGCTAGCTGCTTTTATATATACTACTCTCTCTTCCGAAACCTAATACCCACCTCCCAAGCTTTCTTCTTCTCCTTCTTCTTCCTGACCCTTTTTAACTTTTTCCAGTGCTTCATCGTTTAGCTTGGGGCGTTGGCCTATACATGCTTACAAAACCTCATTAACTATATATAGCAATAGCACTAGCAGCTTTCAATTCATCACACACAAACAAATATTTTTTGGTACTATATATTAAATGATATGGCACTACAAGTTTCTATAAGAAGTATGGCCGCAGGGCTTGCCTTGTGCCTCCTGTTTTTGCTCTTCAATGCCTCTTCATCTTCAGCTCGTTTGTTGAACACCAGCAGAGCCATATCATCACTCCACCACAAGCTCAGAAGACAACTTGTTGAAAATGGACTTGGCCAGACTCCCCCTATGGGGTAAGCCCTCTTTTCATTTTCTCTAAATAATTCCCAATATTAATCTTCTCTCTTCTGACAAGAAAACTCTCTCCTTCATCTTATGTTTTCTTTGATTTCCATGTTTTTATCGCTAATTACTATATATGAATTTTAATAATGATAGTATCACTATTTTATTTTGTCATGCATATCATCACCATAACCAAGAGGACGAGGCCTAGTAATAAAATTTAGTATTTGAGTAAAATTTTAAGTATTAATTATTTATTCATGAATAATATTCACGTGTCTTATTTTTATTAAAAGAAAATCTTAATAGCAAATTAATACCTAAAGTTTGTAGGTTTTTTCTTTTATGTTATTATTATTTACATATATCCTTACATTTAATATAAATGTAAAGAGTTCCAACAAAAGCTCATTTATTTACATAAATTTATCACCCAAAATATTTATTTTAATGAGTTTTGATTAACTCTTCACATCTATGTTGAATATGCAAAAATTATACCAATTAATTATTCGTTATTTAAAGAAAAATTTAGGGGATGATGGGAAGCCATTGAGGAAGGTGTACAATTGTGCCACGTGCTGACCAAATCCAATATGGATGTATAGAGTGGCATAAGATGTGTCTTAAGTCTCAGTGGTATGGCATGGCAGGTCCAAGGTGGTGCCATTTGTCTTTGTTTACACACACACACACACACACTCATATATATATATATATATATATATATATATATATATATATATATATATATATATATATAAGCTACAAGTATTAGCCTTGTTTTGTTTTTGAATATGGATCCGAAGTTGGACTTCACCGACTTCTTGGCGTTAAAAATTAATGATTAATAGGATATTACATAAGGGCATATTTGGTAAGATATGGAGAAAAGAAAAGGGAAAGAAAAAGTTTAAAAAATATTTATTATATTTTTTTAATAATTATTCAACAGTATTTTTCAATAAATTTTTTAAATAGAATTATAATAATAATTATTTATTTATAAAATTATCTTTTTCTTATTTATTTTCGTTTCTTAATGTTTTTTTCACATACTAAACGAACCATAGACTATAGTGCAAGATTCAACAAATTAAATTAATCTCCAGGCAAAGCCATTTGATGTTGTACGTTTCCGCGAAATTAATCCACTCCTTGAAAATTATGTAATTATTGGCAGGTGATAGTACTTCTGACTATTTTCCAAAACTAGTTATATTATTTTTACTCACCTATAAAATGGATTTTTTTTCTTTTCATGTTATAGCCTCTTATGTTATAATTAATGAAACAATATGACAGTTAATAATTCAACTTTTAAATCAGTGCTCTTATTGTATCAAACTTAATTAAAATTTGATAAATTAACTTTTAAGTTTAATTAATGTTGATGAGGGTTTGAACTTTGAATGTGAAAATCATTTATTTTACTCTTATGCTCATTTAATATTAGAGATTTGTGTTTCAAAAAATGAAAGATGATATATAACAAAAATGAATGGTGTCAGATGGAATAGCTGGAACCACTTTCAATGTGACATTAATGAGGAGATGGTTCGAGAAACAGGTAATTTTGCTATTAGTATGTTACTTCGGAATTCAAAAAAAAAAAAGTATATTTCTAAGTTTTAAAAATATTTGAATTTTATGATATGTTTTTGGAATTACAGCTGATGCAATGGTGTCAACGGGCCTTGCTGCTTTGGGGTACAAATATATCAATTTAGGTACGTTAATAATTTGCTTACTAATTAATTATTGCTTTTATACTAAACAAATTTTGTCTTCAAATTTGTCTTCAAATTTATGCATCATTCTTTTTTTTTTTTCTGTATTCATAAGAAAACTATTTCTAAATATTATTTTCTCTGAATTTTAGATGACTGCTGGGCGGAACTTAACCGAGACTCTCAGGTATTGGCTTGTTTTTACTTTAAATTGTCTTAATTTGTTTAAAATCTAAAATGAAAATTAAAATTGTGGCAGGGAAATATGGTTCCTAAAGCTTCAAAATTTCCATCAGGAATTAAGGCTCTGGCTGATTATGTTCACAGCAAAGGATTGAAGTTTGGGATTTATTCTGATGCCGGGTATCAATATTTTAATCTTAAAACTTGATAAATTTTACAAAAGTCGAATAAATTATATAAACATTCTTTAAGATTTTTTAAAATCATATAGATTTTTTTTATTTTTAAAATAAATATAAAAAATAAAAAAAAATATTTTATACTTTAATCTAATTTTAAATTTTTTTATTAAAATACCTTTTATTAACCAATATACATACTTTTTTTAAAACTAACAAAATTTTAAATGAAATGCATTTAGGTTAAAAAAAAATTAGACTAAAATATTGTAAGATAATTGTTGATAAATTTTTGTTTAAAAAAAGTTTGTATATATTTAAAAAAAATAGAAAATTTATATGATTTCAACAAAACTCAAAAAATACTTATATAATTTTCTCTTATCATTATTATTAAAGGATTGATGATCTCTTAAAAATTTCTCTGCAGGGTTCAAACGTGCAGTAAATCCATGCCTGGATCACTAGGACATGAAGAGCAAGATGCAAAAACATTTGCTTCCTGGGTATATAAGATGAATTCGTTTCAAACTCATTTTGCACTTATATCAACTTGTTACAAAATTCTAACTAGCTCCTGTTTAAATATTCTTCAGGGTGTTGATTTCTTGAAGTATGATAATTGTGAGAATACTGATCTAGACCCAAAATTGAGGTATTTAATTTGGGGCCTTGAAATGCATACAAGTTTCTTTACCATCTAAAAATCAGAGACCCTTACATTATTCTATCAACACAGGTACCCAAAAATGTCTGAAGCTTTATTAAATTCTGGAAGATCCATCTTCTTCTCCATGTGTGAATGGTGAGTCCAATGAGTGATTATCTTTCGCACAGATAGTTTTCATATGCTGATAATGTTATCAAAGGAGAGAGGCCATATGTAATTTTTATGAGAAGTTATATGTAAATTTTATTATTTTTTAAGGCCATATTTAATTTTACAGGAAATTATATGCAAATTCTATTATTTTTTGGGTCCATATTTAAATTTTACCAAAATTTTTATGTACACAATAATTATCTCTAGAATGGCAGGAGAAGCCTAGGCCTTCACTGGTCCTCCGCTCTGTGGACTATTTTTAATTAACTTTCATATTACTACGAGTTAGTCTAGTTGGTAAAAAAGATGAAATATCTCTTTATTAACCTAGTTTGATTACTCTGAGAAAAATACTAGACTGATCACTGTAATAAATAAATATATATATATATATTAACAAGTGCTAATTAAAATGTGCATTATTTATGACTAGTTGGTTTCTGAATTTACAGGGGATCAGAAGACCCAGCACTTTGGGCCAAAAGTGTGGGGAATAGTTGGAGAACAACTGGAGATATTGAAGATAACTGGAATAGGTAGGATCAACGTTAAGGAATATTTATTTCCTTATACACACACACACACACATATATTAGCATTAATCAATTTCTTCTAATATTCTTTCATTTTTTTTAATGGATGACTAATATTACTTTCTTCCCAGTATGACATCTCTTGCAGATTCAAATGACAAATGGGCATCTTATGCTGGACCTGGAGGATGGAATGGTAATTAACCTCACAAGTTATATACTGCTTCTTCTTGTTACATCATATTGAGGAAATAATTAAGACTTGACATTCTCATCAAAATTTGGGATCAGATCCTGATATGCTTGAAGTTGGAAATGGAGGCATGACCACAGAAGAATATCGTTCCCATCTTAGCATATGGGCATTAGCTAAGGTACCATGAGACATTACCGTAGTCGTAAACTCATAATGTCCTTTGGGGAAAATGTGTTTTGTAGTATAAATATTTTCTTAATGTACAGGCTCCTTTGTTGATTGGTTGTGATGTTCGAGCAATGGACTCCACAACATTCGAACTGCTAACCAACAAGGAAGTTATTGCAGTAAACCAAGGCATGACGCCATAGCAACCACCTCTTCTACCTTTCTTCACAGACCTAAAAAAACTCAAATAATCTTCTTGTGATATTGCAGACAGCCTAGGAGTTCAAGGAAAGAAGGTGAAAAGTGATGCTGGTTTGGAGGTAATGTCTTCTTTCCCACCTTTCTCATGATAATTTATGAAGCACACGTTGTGTCACTTGTATTAAGCATGCTATAATATCTTCAATTATATATAAACACTTTAAATTTTGTCATCCTATAGTGTCTGTGTATAAGTGTCAACTTTCTCAAGGATAACTTTTAATTGAAAGAGGAAAAATGTCGCAGGTTTGGGCTGGTCCTCTCAGTAACAGCAGGGTAGCAGTAATTTTGTGGAACAGAAGTTCATCAAAAGCAAATGTGATTGCATCTTGGTCTGACATAGGGCTAGAACCAGAAAAAGTAGTGCATGCACGAGATTTATGGGAGGTGAGAGATTATAGAGTTCAAGTTATTATTTCAATTCAAAAACTTGGTTATAAAGGGAAGACTCGTGATTAATTTTTATTATAATCTCTAAAAATTACTATATTTATTACGAATGATTGCAGCATTCAACACAAACATCGGTTTCGGGGCAAATTTCTGCTGAACTGGGTTCACATGCTTGCAAGATGTATGTTCTGACTCCCAATTAAGCTCTAAATTTTCAAAGGCAAAGAAGAAGGTGATGCACAAGTTAAGCCAAGGTCCAACATTTGTTAGCTACCATTCAAGGATTCAAAGGAGGCAAAGAGGGAGAAAATAAACCTGGAATTTATTTTACAATAAGAAATATATATATATATATAGAAATAATTGAATAAAACAGATTACCAGAGGTTTCTAATATTATTTGCATTATTGGAGCATTGAAATGTCTTCATTTCAATACAATAATTATTTCAAATGTTTCTCTATTTTCCATAATTGCAGTATTTATAATGTTCAATTTGCTTGATGAAAATATGGATGAATTTGTGTATCCTTATGGTTTATATATGCTCGTGAATGTTTAAATTAATTTTGAATCGTTTAATCTAAAACTAAATGGAAGTTCAGGCACGTAAACAAATCAAATTCTAAATGGCAACGAAGCAGCTATAGTCACATCAAAAAAGAGAAGAGTTAATCATCAACTATCTTTCAATCTTCATATCTTGACTCAAGTTAAAAACAGAAGATAAGGAGAAACCGTTGTAGACTAGGCTATAGTAATTAGAATACGACTATTAAAAAACGTCAAATTTTGGAATAGGATTCAAACTTACAAGCAAGGGACAATAAAACCATCTCAAGATACTAATTAAAGTGATACTATGGCTGCAATGACTGAAATGATAAAAATTGGATTCTACTCATCTGTAAATGAATATGATTTCACAAATCACAAAGCATTTCAATTGTCAAAATATTTATGGACCCTATTGGACCCAACAATTAAACATATTTTCAATCATACCTGTGGATATACTATAATGGCCAATTTATTAGAAGTCTTATGCGCCTAGAGAATGAGGATGATTCTTCGTGTATCCTTATAGTTTATGCTCGTGAAAGTATAAATTAATTTTGAATCGATTAAAACTAAAAGACGCTCAGAATTCAGACATATACACAAATCAAATACTTTGATTGCAATGAAGCAACTATAGCCACATCAAAGACAAGAAGCAGAAACTTTGTTTCAAACTTCATGTCTTTGACTCTACTTAAACAGAAATATGAAAACTATCGCAGACAAGGCTACAGTAATTAGACTACGAATTAAAAAAAAAAATCAAATTTTGCAATAGGATTCAAACTCAAAAGCAAAGGACAATAACATAGTAAACCTAATGCGACAATCCAACCATGGATAAAGCTCAGTTCAGCAAAACAGAAAGAACAGAAATCACCCCCAGAAACTAAATTAAACTACTTCTATGGCTGCTATGGCTGAAATAATAAAAATGAGATACTACTCAAATATGAAAGTGAATAAGATTTCATATAGCATTTCTTGGGTCAAAAGAATATTGGATAGTCAACACAAATAAACATATAATGGCAATTTATTTGATGTTCTAAGCACCTAGAGAATGCACAACAAAGCAATGAAATTCTTCATGATCTAACTGATCATTAACAAATGTATGCATTTTGTTCACTTGGTATATATTTCTCATGGTCCCCGCATCTTATCAACAATGTGCCGGCCTTTTTCTTCAATATGACGTTTCTTTTCCTCAAATTTCTCACTCATCTTCTTCCTCAAATCAAGCATCCTTTCCCTTTTTCCCATTTTTTTTGGCCTTGTGTCATCCTGCTCAATGGGATGGTTTTCTTTTTCCACATCCCTGGCTTGATGGCAATCCTCCACGGTCTGTTCACTAGTTTCATGGGGTTTGTCACTCCCCAACAAAGGTGCTCTCAAATCATCTAAACCTCTGCTTCTTACTGTACTAGCAGAACTAGATGGAATTGTTAAAGAATCTTCTGATTTCCTACTTGGTTCTTGACTAGATTCATTGCTATTTAGTTTTTGCAGTTTGTGCTCTGAACCATCATTTGCACCATCCGGAGGCTGATTAGGGACATCACTTGAAGTGGACGCGTCCTTTCTGGATTCTTGGTTAACCCATTTGAATGGAGCAACATCCCGAGGTACCCAATCATCCTTTTCTGCTAGCATCCACGAGATACATATGCTCTCACAATTTGGGAGCACTATAGTTTCCCGAATTGTTGCCTGCAAGAGTGGATAAGGCTTCAGTTTGCAAGAGGAAGTGGAATTGCAAGTTAAAATTTTCCTCGTGGATTTCCACAGAAAAATTCCTTTTTGCACATCCTTATAGATACTTTTGGTATATATGAATTCTTTGTAAATAGATCAAATGCAAAGTACATGTCAAGGAACACAATATGTAAAACCTGGATAAAAACTAAATAACAATTGCTGCGAGAGATATTTAACTTAAAATCCTGTCATAAGTTATAAACAAAATGGCAAAGAGATCTATCATACCTTAATTCGATTGACCAGGAACAAAGCGAAGTGTCCACTAGCTATCTTGTGTTCTCCAACAGATGACTCCAAGTTGAAGTCTATGTCAGGCATAGACGTAAAACCATACCACAATTGATCAGAGGGAGGAGGCTTTATATGCAAACGCAGTGTTCCTCTGAGTGATGCTGTCCTTATTGCCAAAGAGAGAGGAACCTTTTGATAAGAAACAATCAAGGAAGAAAAAAGTTAGACAGAAAAAACACTAATTCTTCCTTAATTACTGCCCTTGGATTGCAAAAACCATTAACCGAAAAAAAAGGGCTTATGTGAATAAACAGATTAGGAAAGAACAATATCTGATCAATTTATGTGAACAATATCTGATCGGAAAGAACAAGAACTTAGCTGAACTATCATTACATAATGGGTTCAACTGTTCAAGTATATCATACATGCAATTTCACTTGTGTGAAAGGGAAAGAGAAAGAGAGAAGGGTGGAACCATTTCAGACGACCACATTACACTGTTAAAGGGTTTTCACTATCATAGTTAATGGGGAACCTAAAGAGTGGTTTAAAGGGCAGCAAGGTGTGGACAGAGCCATATGTTGATTAGAGGTTTTAAGAAAGGGTTGGTGCGAGGCTTGATGGTGGGGTCAGAGGGGGCTAGAAATCTCATTTACAATTTGTAGATGACACTACTCTCTTCCTTCCTGACAGCAAGGAAAATTTCCAGCATGTGCTTTCATTGTTACAAATTTTTGAGGTAGTGTCTGGGCTTCATATCAATCTTTCTGAGTGTGGATTGGTTAGGATTAATGTTTAGGATAGGGCTGTGGGTGATTTAGCTGAGCTAGCTGGCTATGGGTGTTACAATAATCCTTAACTTATCTGGGTGTTCCTTTAAGGGGCAATCCACATGCTGAGTCTTTTTGGGATCACGTGTCAGGATTTCCAAAAGATTAGGGGGTTGGAAAGGGGCTTATTTTTCTCGTGGTGGGAGGTTAAACTTAATTCAGGCATCCTTATCTAGTATCCCCCTGTAATACCTTTCTTTGTCTAAGATTCCAGTGGGAATAGCTAATAGGATTGAGAAGATCATGAGGGACTTCTTGTGGTCTAGGGGTGCTGAGAGTAAAAGAGATCACTTGGTTATGAGGGAGGTCTGTTGTAGATTGAAGGATGGAGGGTTGGGTTTGAGTTTGGGTTTTTTGGTATCTAAAAACATCTCCCCACTGGCTAAGTGGCTTTGGCAATTTCATTTAGAGCCAACTTCTTTATGGCATAGGGTGATCAGGAGCAAATATGGTTATTAGTAGAATACATGGGATGCTAATCCTAGGATCATTGCTACTCATGCAAGCTCTTGGAAGTTTCTCTCTCAAGTATATCCTTCCTTTGCTTCAATGCTTTCATTCAAGGTTGGAGATGGCACCCATTTCCAATTGTGGGAGGATCATTCGGTTGATGATTGACTAATACCAAGATAATATGAGATGTCAAAGTTCCACATCAAATAATTTGATTAGCTCAATGAGGTACCTAAGTAGAATGGTTCTCCCACCTCAACAGTTAACTTCTAGAGGAAAGTTTCCCATCTTATTTGGGTGCCCATCAATTAGTATCAAGGTTGGTGGTCAGTTGCTCAGGAAAAAACCACCTACAAAGGGTTTTGATCAATAAAAGGACAAGGGAAGTGCCGTAGGGTGTAATTGTCGAGACGTTGACTTTCCAAGGATAGCCAATTTATAGATACCAACATAATATAGGATACCAAAGTCCTACAGTAAGATGGGCTGTTCAATGTAGTATTTAAGTAAAATGGTTCTCCCACCTCAATAGCTAGCTTTTAGAGGAGGATTCTCCATCTCACTTAAGTGTCCATAAGTGACTCTTTGTTTTTTGAATTTTTCCCATTATCTTCTTAACTGGACAAAATAACCATTCTTCCTGGAATTTTCACTCTTCTAGAAATCTTAATGTTAGACTTGTTGATAATCTTGCCTTGTTGCTGGATTTTGTTTCGTGTTTCTTCTCTGCCCAATAAAAGGATTTGGAATATGGATTCTTTGGGTTCTTATACTTGCTTGTTTTTCTTTGTTTTTAATTTGAAATCCAAATATTAATTCTCTTCCTTTGTTCTAAGTTTTTATAGAAAGTTAAAGCCCCTTCTAACGTAAAGGCTTTTGTTTGGACAGCAATACTTAATAGAATCAATACAAATAATCTGCTTCAAATTCAAAGACCCAATAAGGCCTGATCACCTAACGTTTGTGTGATGTGTATTAGAAGTCTAGAGCCAAATAACCATCTCCTTTTACATTGTGAAGTGGCTTAGCATATTTGGAATAGGCTATAACGTTTGTGTGATAAGAGTTGGGTTTGGGAGGCAAAAGGGGTATATAGTTCTCTAGTATTGTGGATGGTTTGTGGTGTCTTTGGCTAGAATGGAATGCTAGAGTATTTAATCAATAATTCCTTCCGCCACATCTTCTTTGGAAGAGGATTATCTTTATGTCCTCTTTTGTGGGTTCCTGCAAATGGCTTTCTAGGGGAGTATCCCTTGTGGATCTTCAGAGGTATTGGAAGCTTTTCTCTGAGCGTGGGTTGTTTTCTCTAGTAGTATCTTTTGTTTAGGGAGGATTCCTTGTCCTCTGTTTTCTAACTTTTTGTTTTATTCTCTTGATTAATCAATAAATTCTTTTTTCAACCCCCAAAAAACAAAAAAAAGAAAAAACTAGAGACAGATGAAAATAAGGAGGAAAAGATAAAAGACAGTACCTGTGAAACCTGTTTGGCAATGGAGTTTAATATACATTTCCACCTAGATCCATGAGTTGAGGAAGATGTGGTGCTCTTAACATTCTTAGAAATATCTGCAGAGGAGAAAGAAACATGAAATAAATTCACCTTGTCAAGCCACATGTTTTGTTCCACACTCCTGGATATGAGAATTGTTCATTCTCTGATGGGAACCAACCCAAGAACACACTCCAAACGTACAGCACAAGGCAACAAGGAGTGAAAGTGGGAGCAGAAGGAGAAACCAATGGAAAAGAAAAGAGAATTGAAGGGCAAAACGAAGATACAAAGGTTTATAGCAGAAAGAAGCACAGAAATAGAGGAGCAGAAAGCAGCACAGTAATAGAGGAGCAGAAAAAGAGAAGTAATGATTAAAAATAAAAAAAGGAGTAAATAACCCAAAAGCTGACTATCTAGGAGAGGAGGACCATTTTCGAGGAGTATTTGGGAGAGTTCTGGCCTCTCAAAAGACAGTCTTTCTCTTCATCTTTCTATTTCTTCTGGCCATTACTGGGTGTTGATTTGTATCAGTTCGGGAAAATCTTGGAAAACTGATATAACTTCTTTTTTTTTTTTTTTGGTGGGGGGGGTGGGGAAGAGGAGAAGAAGGGACTGTATAAAACTTGAACTTCATACCATTTATTTATAATTCGGCTGCTAACTGCTTGGGTGATATGTGTGTGTGGACTGTAGGAAAATCCTATCAATTGGTATCAGAGTGGTTGAGGTCTGGGCATGTATACTCAAATGGAGGAAATAATAGACAACCTGGATAGCTGGGCTGAAGGCAAATGTTGGGAGCTTGAACAAAAGAGTGGGAGACATGGACCGAAAGCTGGAAGCACTACAGGAGATGGTGATGCAGATGTAGGAATCATTAGCCTGGTTGGAAGGAAGAAGCAGAGCAAGGGAGGAAACACAACTTGCTGTCCAAAATGGAGCAAATGACTGAGATAAAGACATAACTAGAAGTAGCACAACCACAGACAGTGATCTAAACAGATTCAGAAAGTTAAAACTACCCCCGTTTTCTGGTGAGGACCCAATTGGGTGGATCTTCAGGGTGGAAAGATATTTCACCATCAACCATGTTACAGAAGGCACGGAACTTGAAGCTGCAACAGTCTGCTTGGAAGGAAAAGCTTTGAACTGGTTCCAATGCTAGAACTCAAGGGAACCCATCTGTTCATGGAAGGAGTTCAAAGATGAACTATTTCACCGGTTCCACCATTCACAAGTGGGGAGAGGATACAAAATGTTGGTGGCCCTCAAACAGAAGCGCTCAGTGATGAAATTCAGTTTGAGTTCCTCTCAGCTCCCTTTGGAGAAACCAGTGATGAGATTTTTATTGGAACTTTTTGAAATGGATTGAAGGAGGAAATTAGAGCTGAACTTCACATTATGAAGACCCATTCACTGCAAGAACTTATGGAGATGGCCCATAGAGTGGAAGATCAAAATATGGCACTAGAGGAAGGGCACATGATAAGGGGAGACCAGATTTGTAAGGTGATTTTGCTGAATATGCAAGACCTGCAAATCACCCAAGACTTCAATCTATTCCAGCTTGGTGAATCAGATCTGGTGCAGTACATAGAGTGGTTAGAATCCTTGGGAGAGGTGAGAGTTAATTGAGGACAACTCACTATGAAGGTTGGCAAGGGAAAGAAGAGTGTGTGCTTGAAAGGTGACCCCACTCACCCAAAAATGCTACTGTTCTTCGAGACTGTATATGGAAGAGATCCCCTTACTTTATTCAAGTTCAGCAACAAGCCTTTAATGGTTGATGGGGTAAATGAGCAGTTGACAGCAAGAAATGCTATTTTGGCCATTCCAAAGGAGAAATTAGAGAAAGCTCAATCAAGGATGAAGAGCCAAGCTAATAAACACAGATGGGATATCCAATTTGAGATAGGTGATTTTGTCTATCTCAAATTGAAACCTTACAAACTGAAGTTTCTAGCAAGAAAGGTGAATGAGGAGCTTAGCCCTCAGTTCTATGGCCCATTGAAAATATTTAAGAGGATAGGTCCCATGGCATAGAAGCTGGAACTCCCTCCCCCGGCAAAAATACACTCAGTTTTCCATGTATCACAACTCAAGAAGTCCCCACTTTCATTAACACCTCCACAAGAACTGCCTTCCTTCTTATCTGAGGATCTAGAGCTCCAAGTTCAGCCAGAAGAGGTACCCCAAGTAAGAGTACTCATTAATGGACAAAAGGAAGTCCTAATTAAATGGCAAGAATTGCCCAAATGTGAGAACACTTGGGAGAACCTAGAGATCATGCAACAACAAATTTTCCAAGTCCACCTTGAGGACAAGGTGATTTTTCTTTTTTTTTTTTTGTTTTTGGGGAGGGGGGGTAATTGATGGGACCCAACCCTAGAATACACTCCAAACGTACAGCAGAAGGCAACGACAAGTGAAAGAGGGAGCAAAAGGGAGGATCAGTGGAGAAGAAAAGAGAATTAAAGGGCAAAATCAAGATACAGAGGTTTATAGCAGCAAGAAGCACAGAAATAGAAGAGCAGAAGGAAGCACAAAAACAGAGGAGCAGAAAAAGTGAAGTAGAAAAAAAAGAAACAGGAGTGTATAACCCAAAAGATGAGTATCTAGGCGAGGAGAGGACCATTTCAGAGGAGTCTTAGGGAGAATTCTGGCCTCTTGAAAGCCAGAGTCATTTTCTTCATCTTTCTATTTCTTCTGGGCATTGCAAGGGTGTTTTGGGAGCTGGGTTTTGATTTGTATCAGTTCTGGAAAGTCTTGTAAAACTGATACAACTTTTTGTATTGTCTTTTTTTCTTTTTGGCCAATACAAAACCTGAACTTCCTACCATTATTACTATACTTCAGGTGCCAGGATGGTCCATGTGTGTGGACTGTAGGGAAATCCTATCATTCTCCTTCTTGGAATTGATTTTAATTAAAAGAGAGAGAGAGAGAGAAGCAGGACCAGAAACAGTTGATGAGACATCCTCCTATATAAACAAGAAAAAGCAAATCTATAAAGAAAGCCATAAAACTCTACTATCTTTTCCATAATAAAGTGTGATCTAAACACGCAACAAAGTTAGACACTAGAGCAGTGTGGACTTTGGAACAACCATGCTCTGTCTTCTCCTCCTCCTAACTGCACCTAGTTTATGGAGTGCAACAATTGCAATGAATCTTACATTTATGAAAAAATTGGAAAATGGAGTGTCCTTAGGTGACAAACACATTGGATATAACCAATCTAGCTCAAGCCCATTTTCAGGATGGAGCAGACTCCTTGGTCAGTTCTTTAGTCATATTTCTTGATGTAACTTCCAATGGCAGTCCTTCAAGATTTCATTTGATAGTCATATTTAGGTTGAATGCAATTGACAACATATTTTAAACCATGTGTCTTTAATCACAAATTACAAGCTCAAATTTCACATAGGGGAAAAAAAAAATCATACAGATAGACAACCTTTATTTGTTGGATTGCAAACAAAAACAAAAACCTCACAAAGATAGAATGATTGAATAGATAATCAGGTGTAACCACAATGGTATAAGAAATTGAAATATCCATGGTAGTTGTATTAAAATGTTGATCACCATAGAGAAAATGATAAAGAGCATGTTGAATTTCATAATTTGTATATTACCTGGCTACATTGTCAAGAAAACCATATCTTAGTTGAAACTTGAAATCAACATATCAGATCAAAATAGCCAAAATTTAATTACATTGAAAGGTATTATTAAAACTACCATTGTGGTATCCATTAAGCCCCATTTGCATGGCAAAACTGCATCCAACGCAGTCAAGAAAGTTGACAAGCCATCACACAAATAGGAAATGCATTAGAGAAAAGAAGTTTTAATAGGACACATATACTAACCAGTATTACATTCATCATCTCCTTTTGGATCTTGTAAATCACTTGTTCCATCTGAAAGATTTAAATGCTTTCCAAAATCCTCAAAACCTTGAAGAAGATCTGATGAGACATTTAAAACATTACTTGAGTCCGGATCTGAGTCCTCTATCCCTGGAGAAAGATCTAGTTCACCAACTTCAAGCCTTGTTTCAATCTCTAATAATGCACCACCAGAATATTCAATGTCAACTTCAAAGCCCCATACCTCACTCATTTCCATAGGGAGGACCCTCATTCCAACAACACAAGGTGGAAGGCTCCCAGTATTGATGCCTGTACAGATGATTTCACCTACATAACTGGGAATTTTCACATTGGACAATGTTCTCTGTAAACAAATAGAAAGGCCAACATTTATCTCACAACAACCATAAAGAAATGAAGTTTTACAAATGCAATTCAAAAGAACAGCACTCAAACATTCTTGATGTGAAGTTTGAGAAACATGGCTTGGCTTGGCTTGTACACATCAACTAAGTTTTTAAACAATACGTAGTGCAAAAACATGTCGAGCTTGGTTGCTACTTGCTAGAGAGATAAAATATCCTTTACTAATCCTTCTAATAAGAATGAGCAACCAATCAATTAAAAGAAACTAATATAGAAAAAGTGACGGAGATTTATACTTAAGCAAGACCATCTCCATCTTCCCCAAACATACATGAACAAACTAATTCAAACTCACATAATATTATATCATATAAGAAAATCTTAGACCTGAATCCTTGCTTGCATGGATCTCTTCAGCTGAGCATTGCATTTGGCATCAAAAAAGAGCCGAGAAATCAACAAATTCCAACATAATGTTCCCTCATCTATACCAAACTTCTCATAGGAATCAACATCAGAGCTGACAGAAATATGACTCTGGCTTCCTGAATGAGATAAGGTTGATGATAATGGTGGAGCATTGTCTTCCATGGGACGCTTAATATGCCTTGCTGTTGAAGCATTCTTCATCGAGCTAGTGGTCATATCTGCATCTTGACAAGCACGAAGCTTCTCAGTGTTCCTTCTATCTTCACGGCCTGACAATGAAGTCCAAGTTGATTTATTATCCAAACCAACTCTAGAAGACTTTTTTGCAATTTTTTTCAGAAATTGATGAACCTTTGAGGAAGCACCATCAGGTTTAATAGTCCTATTTATTGAATCACTACTAGATCCTAACGTTGGTTTCAAAAAAGTATGATATTCAGCATTTAGGGACGCCAGATAACTATGGAAATCTTCATGCAACTGAGCAAACCAGTTAACTTTCTCTTTTTGATCACATGAAGCCAAACGGAGGGCCTTACACCATGCTTCTTTATCCCCAGAAGTTTCAAGATATATGTAAAAGAATTTTCTTCCATTGTATATTGCAGAGGTTTTGCTTTCCAGTTTAATGGGAAATCTTTTTGCCCTGTAAGATCCATACCAATCAAATAAGAACTTGAAGCACATATCCTCTATAAATGTACAAAAGAAAAAGTGAGAAGAATCTTTTCATTGTCATTGAACCCATAATACCTATAATCAGATCTATGACCAGTAAATTAAATGAACTAACATGTGAACAGACACATTGGAAAAGTCATTTTTCCATGTTAAATTAAGCATCACAGGAAGTTTAAAAAAAAAAAAAACCAATTTTCAACATGTTTCAATGGTAAACCATTTGTTGAATCAAAATGATATGCACAACATGTATCCCCCCTGAAAAGAACAAAAGCTCCAGGAAGCAAGTATATAAGAAAACCTATGCTCTGAGTCTAGCATAAACAAATTTTGAACTGGTTTTCTGCAAATTGAAATTCCGCTCAAGGTTGATACCAGTGCATGCTGGGGTTCAAAGAAATTCTATACTTGCTGGGCAATAACTGTGGCTATAATATTCATTTAACAATGGACAGTTTATAGTCTGCACGACACATAATTAAAAGGACACAAACAAAACTTCTCAATTGTTCAATGACAGTTTAGATTCATGATAACATCAGTAATTGTTCCTCTTTTCTTCACATTTTAGCTAAACTTAGGACCTTCCTAAAGACAAGCGGAGATTTGAGTTAAAAAATTAAAATAATAAATGTGGAAACCATTGACTTCCCCAAAAAGCCCAACATAGACAATATTATTACATTTAAAGTCAAAAGCCAGTCACGTGATGTCAAATGTGGATTCAAAGGATTCAATACCACCCAATAAAAAGAGACTTCCAGATCACAATACCATTTTCTTGAAGATAGGCTTGATGCTGAAACGGCTTCCACTATGCAGCCCTTCAGCTGAATATTTATGTGCAAACCATCAGGGTCTGTCAGAATAAGTGATTGACCCTTAATTTTTCCATACTTTTTAATGGGAGAAACCTCCAAGACTTCTTTTTTTCTTCTTTTATCTTTCGATGGTTTGTCCAGTGAGATTTCTGGAATTTTGTCAGATTCTAGAACCCAAACCACACCCTGAAAGATAAAGCTAATGATATAGAGTTAGGAAAGTATGATTCCAAAGAGATCCCCACCACAGAGTATATGTAGGAGCATGTCACAAGCAAAAACAAGGAGCGTTAACAATTGAAGAGGAAGAAGGAGAATTAGTACAACCAACAACAAATTCGCTTGGACAAGAAATGAGTGAGTAAAGAACCAGCATGACTGATACTAGAACCCTAAACCACAACCTGAAAGATAAAACTAATTTAGAGTTAGAAAAATATGATTCCAAAGAGATCCCTACCACATAGTATATGTGGGAGCATGTCACAAGCAAAAACAAGGAGAATTAAAAATTAAAGAGGTAGAAGGAGAATTAGTATAACCAACAACAAATTAGCATGGTTAAGAAATGAGTAAGACTGGCCCCACTAAAAAGAAGAAGAAGAAGAAGAAAAGAAAAGAACGTAGCATATTTCAAATTGTGCCAGATAGCTGTTAAGCACAACGTTCCGTGTAAATCTGCGCCAATGCTGCATTCTTGGGCAAAGAAACTATTCTTAACTAATGACGTAAGGGCAATATTTTAGCAAAATATAGGATGCACCAATAAATCATTCTATCACTGAACTCTTGTTCTGTGAAATACAAAACCCAACCAGTAGAAAGAATCATACAGGGCAAAATGTCAAGGCAGTTTCCACGGAACTTAAAGCATCATGCCGGTCCGTGTTTTGAGATGATAATGGTAATGTTGAAATAAAATTATGTGAAAGAATTGCTTACTTGATCCAAAATTGGCCACAGAAGCAAACAAAACAAAACTACATAAATACATCATATCTCATTCAAATTCACCGTCTTAGCATTTTTAGTTGACCCCAGAGTTGGCTCAAGGATAAAGACAAACCAATTTTATTTTTCCTTTTCTTTTGACTTCTGATCATTCAATTACAGCCAAACATAGGACAACCAAAAACTTTAGCAAAGCTGACCATAAAAAAGAATCACCTGTTTGTTCTCTGCAAAATTTAACGATTGCTGGGGATCCAGTTCTGCAGTACCGACATGGGGTTTCGATTTCGATGATATTTTGGCTTTGTCTCGTTCGGTCTTGGTGTTCAGCCATTTAATGATCAAGAACACTCCCAGCGCTTCAGCAGCGACGACCGCAACCACCCCAAGAACAAATCCAAAGAGAACCAAACCAAAAACTAAAACCATTTCACGTCCAAGAACTCGTATCCCACAAGCTCTTCACCAATGACATAAACCAGCCAAAGTAACACAAATTTGAGGACCAAGAACCAACACGAAGTGATACTGGTGTGGCCGTGAGCGGGGGCGAGAGCGAGAGCAAGAAGGTAACAAAAAACAAAAAAAAGGAAATTTCCCAATTTGAATCAGACGCTCCCAGTGCCTA
Organism: Erythrophleum fordii; assembly: GCA_032878935.1. Taxonomy (NCBI): domain Eukaryota; kingdom Viridiplantae; phylum Streptophyta; class Magnoliopsida; order Fabales; family Fabaceae; genus Erythrophleum; species Erythrophleum fordii. The sequence continues at coordinate 3,564,082 of JAVQMF010000049.1, read as the reverse complement.
CAACTTTGTTTACTGTTAAAGGCCACAATGCCCAGAAATGGATTGCCTGATGACTTATCATTTATCATATGATTCTAATCGTTTATCGTTTTTTTATTTTGATATTTTTTATTTTAAACGAAATAAAATATAAGATGAAAGAAGTTTTTTAACTTTTATTGAATTAAAAAATTATTTTTATTTTATGTTTTTTAAATAAAAAAATGATTAAAATAAAAAAAATACATAACTAAAAAAAAAAGATAATAATAATAATTCCCAATCAACTCAAATAGAACGGAGCAAAGGAGATCCCTTTCACAGAGTGAAGAGACGAGAAAGCAAGAAAGCGCGTTGCGGGCTCTGTGATTTTCTGTGTTTTTTTCTTTCTTTTTCTAGTAAAACGAACATTGGGACTTGGGAAAAGTAACACTTTATTTGGACAGGATGTAGCATCCAATCAGCTCAACGGTCAACGGAAAATTTTCAAACTGATTTCACTTAATTTTTTATGCAGATCCAGATGAATTTAAATAACGTTATATATCATTCGTAATAATTAATAATAGAAAATAATAGTGAAAGTAACGTTCACCTAATTAATACTTAAATATCAAGCATTTCCAGCAGCGCCAAGATTCCCTTGACTTCTTTTCTAGCTTTTCGGCGCTTTACAGAAAAATAATAATAATTTGTAAAAAAATTATATAAATCTTCTTTAAATTTTATTAAAATTTATATTTTTTAAATTCTAAAATATACTCAATTTTTTTAAAAATGATATTATACTTTAATCTAATTTTAAATTTTTAACCAACATAATATGTATTAACCTAAATACATTATTAATTAAATTTAAAAAATGATATTATACTTTAATCTAATTTTAATTTATGTTTATTTAGATATAATATATATTTATATTTAGGTTAATTGAGAATATTTTAATAAAAAATTAAATTAAAATAAAGTCTATATTTTAAAATTTAACAAAATCTGTATAATTTAATTAAAACCCTATGTCTGTATAATTGTTTTCTTAAAAAATCAATTCGGGATTAAGAATTTCCTTTTCATCCAAATTTGACAAGTTAACATAAAAGTGAGTTTCTAATTTAATAAAACTATGACATTGAACTGTAATTTTGACTTTTTTGCACATTTAAACTTCTTTAATTTTTTAAGGGAACACGAAATCACAAATCTGCATTCCCTTTAAATTATAGAAAGTGACTCATAAAAGGCCTTTCTTCTTCCCCCGCCCCGCGGGGGAGGGTAAGGGAGGATTGGGAAGGGTATTTTTATTTTATAATATAATATTTATATATAATTTGATTTTTAATATAAAATATTAAAATATAATTAATAATAATATTTTTATAAATTATGATTTTATTGATAAGGTCATATTTTTAATTATAATTTAATTTTCTTTAACAAGTTTATATAAAAAAATTAATCAATAAATGGAAAGATAAATAAATTATAATTAGAAATAATAACCTTATTAATAAAATCATATTTCATAAATTTATTATTATTAATCATATTTTAATATTATATATTCCAAAAGTAAGCTTATATATATATATATATATATATATATATATATAATCCCCCAACCCTCTTTTATTGACTATAGGATATGTGGTCTCGCGTTCTTTCAATAATTTATAGAAAAACGCGAGGGCTGTAGTTTCATGTTTTTTTTTAATTTAAAAATTAATATTAAATATATAAAAAAACATTACGATTGAATATCAGACTTTCTTTTTTGACACTATAAGGATAATATAAAAAATATATTAAAATAAATATAATGAATAAATAATGACTGAGACGGGGATGGCAATTAAAACTTGGGATAACGATGTTCTAATTGAACTAAGATAAAGACAAAATGGTGGTGTTGTTAAAAAATTAAACTATGATGTGTTCTTGGCTATATGGAGAAACACCCTTCAAAATGCATCAGTTCCACCATTTTTTACTCATCTCTTATGATTTTTTTTTTTTTAATATTAGGATCAGAGATACCGATTATACATTTCTTTATATTGGTTTAATATATTTAAAATATTATTTATAAAAGAGTTGAATCTAAATTGATAAACAAATACCACACTTTCGTATTAAAACAGGATTGTCTTCGGATTTGAAAAAATAGTTAAATTGGTCAGCAAGATACAAAATTAGAAGAAAGGAGGAGAAATATCAACAAAATTTTAATTAGGAAAAAAAAAATACTGTTAAATCACCTCCAAATTGTTCCCCTCTTCTCAGGAAGAAAGCCATTTTAAAAAAAAACCAGCCCTCAAGATCCCATTGTTAAGAAACTCGGATCTCTGAAGTATGCTTCACTTTAAGAGTAAAAAAGAGAAAAATAAAGCTTACATCTTCTATGAGTAGGTTTCCCTTTCTCTTTTTATTTTCTTTTTTTTCCCTCCCTACTTCAGTTAAATTATCTCTGGTGATCCAAATTTCATTGTCAAGATTTTCCTTTGTTCAAGGTTATACACTCCCTTGACATATAACCTCTCAGTTTCTGAATGTTTTTGAGAACTGCTCCGAAGTAAGTGATGAAGACAAGGCAATTTACAAGGAAGAGTGGAAGGTGAAAAAGTTGAAGTCATGGTGATGAACGTTGAGCTGCTTCAACCACGAATCTGCAGCACTGTACAGACAGGCTAGCCTTTCATGATCACACGATTCTGGGTTTACCCATATATTTCCCTGCATTTTGTACGTAGCCAACCCAAATGGCGGCACCGACATCCACCCACTCTTCCTTTTCTCCCACTTCCCTCCTACCATATTTCCCAACTCTCTTGAACAACAACATATATCTTTCCCCAACTCAATGTCATCGTATTCCCTCGCGCTATCTACATAAACACGTAAAAATAAACATATGACATTACAGCATAACAAAATCTTAAATGCTTCAAGAACTACAAATGATTTGGTATAAAATAAATATCATCAATTGGATTGAGACATGTTAACAAGTTTCGATACCTTGGAAAGACGACGATAACGTATGGTAAGTAAGGAAGCACGTTTCCAAGTCCTTTTCATTTTTCAGACTTGGTATGGAATAAATTGGGTACCTATCCAATGATGAAGAGTCAGTAATATATATATTTATATATATAATATAAAAAACCAATTGCACTAGACATCTTACAGAAAGAGTGCGTGCTCTCTCTCTCTCTCTCTTCCCCTTGCCTCCTCCTTTTTTTTTTCTAATGTTTCCGCCCCTTCCCACTACTTTATTCACTGTAGCATTTTCATTTCAAATTCATTCGTCATTTTCCTTTCTCTCATTTCTGTGCATTGCACAAATCTTTTGCCAGTTATAAGTAAATGGTCATCATAGTGCTAATTGAATAATTGAAACTTTAGTTTGAGCTCCATCTATTATAGATATATATGAACAAGGTTTACACTTCAAATTGAACGATCCATTTCTAAAAACAACAAAATTTTGTTGTGGTTGATGTTAACACAACAACTAGTTATGCTCACCAGGCAACAGCCATCCAACTTGCCGGCGAAAGATCAATGCTCTTCAGTGTCATTAATGCCGGATGGCTTCTTGCTAACTCAGTTATCTGAAACCAAAAGTATATAGTAGTCCTTACTTATCAGTGATGCAACATTGTGTGAGTGTGACACAAAATTTATATCATTTTTATTATCACTTAAAAGAGGTGAATATTACAACCTTCTCCATGAGTGGAACCCTTCGATAAGGCGAAGACATCTCAGTGTACTGTAAGTAGAGGTAGCCAAGCCTATCCCTTGTGGACCATGAACCATCCTGGTCAAAGCTTGAGTCCTCTGAAACAGCATCCCATGATTTGCTGGAGTTGTTGCTTAACGATCGAGATAAATTATAACTTCCACTATCATCGCTCCATGAATCGCTTTCAAATTCAACTCCATCGCCATCCTCTCTTCGGTTCCTAGAAAAGAAGAGGATGAGTTGCTTCATTAGATTAAATTGCCACATAAGAAACACATATATACTAACATGGATATAGGACACAACATAATACAAACACATTACAATATAACAAAATATGCAATGTTTGAATGTAATTTAAAATATTTTATCACATCTAGTTAGTGTGTATGTGTGTGTGTGTATAGAACACGATATGATTCTTTTCTTTTTTCCTTTAGGTATCTGACGTTTCATAAGTTGTCCCATTTAATAGATAATCATTGCGGTGTGTCACATTGTAAAACTTACCTAGAAGCTGCAACAGACTTGTCGCTGTAGATATGGATGGTTGATAAATATGGAACATAGAATTGCATGACAGTTTCACCACTTTCCAACATTACATTTGTTGCAGCACCAAATGCACTCCATTCATTGTAGCAGTCCCAGAGATCTTTCAGCGTGAAGTATTCAACTGGGTCCTTACCAAGAGGTTGCCACAGGCTATTTAGATCATTAATGCAGCTCTGCAATGTACGTTTATAATTGAAAAACAAAAGCTAATTAGTCAATCATATCAATAGATCATTGGCCATTTCTGCCTTCTATTAGACTTACCAGCAACATCAACACATTTTTATTGCAATGCTACCCATCCAAGAAAGCACACATATTTAGAAGTATAACCAAATGCTTGCCCAAATTGTAATTGAGCTGACTCAGATGAGACATACCAAAAGTATTATTAATTGCTGGTTAATTATGTCATAACTCATAACGCATTATATAAACAATATAAGGAAAGATTTCTGGGGAAAAGATTACTAATATTAGTCATCTCAGAATGGGATGCCATAAAATTGTCTAGCCCTAAGTTATTAAATTGAATAATGAATAACATGTAAACATTGTATAAAGAGATGGATAAACCAATCATTTAATTTGATACATGAATAGGTTGGTGAAGAAATACTCTTATGTCCAAGAATCTCCCATGTAAGAGAGAGAGTGATAGAGTAATAATGTACAATGAAATTCACATATATAAATCTTCACTGTGTCACTTTTTGTTTTTTCATATAAGAAATTCTTAAACCTAAAAAAATTTGGGTTCAGTAAGTTGAAAGCTACAAGTGACATGTGGCACCCAATTGCTTTGAAGCAATTTTGAGTTTATCTTTTTGTTGTTATGCTTTTACCTTTACTCACAGGCCAAAGTAAGAAACCATTATATTCTTCTGTAAATCAAATTACAACATACAATTTTCCACAGGTCCACTTTTTGACAAAGTAAAACTTTTACCCGCAGATTCCCTTCTAAACAATTCCCAAAGTTTTCTTATTTTGCTTTTAAGAAAGCGTGTGACTTAGACTAACCAAATCAATATACAATTTAAAAAAAAGTGAAAAAAATAAGGGTTCTGTTTAATGTCACATTCAATAGACAAAAGATAGTTTCTTTACGACATAAGACGACAATTGGAGAAGATAATTCAACGCATATAACGAATATTCTAGATCTAGGGTCTGAAACAGGACAAATTTTGTTCTCTTGGCCCAGATTAGGACATCGTTTAGGCCCATTTCAGATTATTACATTTGATTGATTAGTTGATTTTTCTTTCAATTTCGTCTGTGAAATCTGGAATCCTCCTAACTCGAAAGAGTTGACCAAAGTCCTAAAACACGCGAAACGGAAAAGGACAAGGATAATATTGATTTATAAGAAAACGAAATTAATAAATCGAAATTTCAAATATTAAAACATCTTATTGGCCAAAAAAGTAGTAAAATATCTTAAATGAAAATATTTCCAATTCTTGAGAACATTTCTCTAAATTTTCTCCGTTATTGCCGAGATTCCGCAGATTTTGCGGAAATTTTCCGGAAAAAAGGAGAATCAGAAGGAGAGATTTCCATTCCATCCATCGCAGGCACAATTTTCCAAACTCAAAAATATATTAAAGACAATGAAAAAAAATAAAAATATATATACCCATTTTCCCATAATTGCTGTTGGAACCAATACTCCGGCCAGTGAATGTGAAAGAAAAGAAAAGAAAGAAAGAATTGGACATTGGAAAACTGGCATTGATAAAAACACAGGGAGATTAAGAGAAAGAAAAGAAGGCGAAGAGAAAATACCTGTGGAATAGTCGTCGAAGGAATAACCGGAGTGACACATTGAAGCAAACGTTCCAAATTCGAAAGGGAGCTTCCGGAACAACACGACGCCGAAGAGGACATGATCGATCGGAAAGTTTCCAGAGAAAGTGACAGAATCCTTCCGAAATTTGGATAAATAAGAGGGATTGACTGAGAGTCTTTAAATACTAAGAAACGCTGCTGCGTCAATCCAAAGTCATTGAGGAGAAAGAGACAAGTGTTATATATAAGGACTGCATTTGGTAAATTGATGAACTTTCCTTGTTAGCTCTTGTTTCTCAGAAAAGGTGGCGATGATATTTCAATCGCATAAAAGAGCACACAGATTGCATTTCATACAAATGACGACATCCAGAAATTGAGAAATTATGAGGCATTGGTAATAATTGCGACGAGGGTAAAGAAGAGAACAAGATGGCAAACAGACAAACTGCACCCACTCGAGATTTGGGTTAAAATAAATGCCTCTAAGAGAGGATTTTAAATGCTTTAATTTAATTAAGATGGAAGCTCTATGAAGTAAAATTAGGAAGCTCAAGGACAAAGAAGGAAGAAACAGAGGGAGAGGAAAATTTGTAACGCTCTGTTTTTCTGTTTTCTCTGAGAGAGCGAGAGAGAACTCAATATCAGTTCATCAACTTATTACAAATGAAACGGACTTCGGGATTTTCCAAAGCAAAATGGATACTTTTAATTTCTCTTTGACAATAGGCATTTGAAAAAATATGCAAAACGAGAATACTTTTTGTACGGTGTCCCACGCTAAGTCCCGTTCGTAGAAATGAAAAAAAAAAAAAGGGAAGAATTTAGATACTTTTATATAACAAACAAAATATAAAAAAGGAGAGAATAAAATTATACATGACCTATATCTTATAAGTCTATTTCCCCCTATTACGATAATATGACTTTACATGTGAACAGAAAAAATCCAAATTATCAAATATGTGGAGAGTATAGGTTCATCACTCACGCAAATCTTACACATTTAAATAAAAATTATCACTTAAACTAATACAGTTAATTTTAAAAAAAAATTAAAAGAATTCAAATTCTTTAAAAGTGGGATTGGGATTGGGATTTTTGAGAGGAGAAAGAAACGGTGGCGAGTGAGGAGGGAAAGGGAGATCGCGTCGCCGCGTGCCAGGGAGGGATTGTCAGTGTTTTAGTGGAGGTTCTGTATGTTTGTTTGTTTGTTTGTTTGGGCGTATTTTCCTCGTGTGGGGGCTTTGGCTGGTTTTCGTTTGGATACGACGATACACGTGTCCAAACATATAACGTGTCAGATGGTGATGAGACTCCATCACGTGATGCTCACATGCATTCCTTGGCCTCTTTCTCTGGTGTTTACACAAACGAGAGTGAAGCCTTCCAAACAAGAGAGCATCAGATGGGAAGTTGATGATGCGCGCTAGTGATAAGCCTCATCCACACCCCTTAGTTATTTATCTCAAAAAGAAAATTTAATTATTTCATGTCCAGAGGTATAAATGAATTGAAGTTTCTGTGGTACTATTGGTGAACTGGATTTATTTATCAAATAAGTTTAAAATATATTATTTATTTATTTTATATCAAAATACATAAAAATCTTTTAAAATTTAAGTTATATACGAGTAATTTTTTATTTGTAAAATTTGACAATAAATTTACAGCATAAAAGGTCCAACGCCAGTTTGACTATAATCTAATTACGAATCTAAAACCGTATCAATGTTTAGTCTCTTTGAATTAAATAAAAATATCAAGTAATTATATAATTTAAAATCATATCAACAGTTTTAATTGGAAAATTATAAAGTAATTTTTCAATAAGTAAAACGCCACGTCAAAAGTAAACCTAATATGCCAATCAAGTTTTGGCGATAAAAAGTTCTAATAATCAGGTCTTTGTTAAAGTAAATATTCTTTTTTTTTCCAAAAAAATAACGTGTCATATATTTTAGATAGATATTTTTTTTAAAAAAAAATCTAATGGAAATATAGTTGCTTTAAACCTTAAATTTTTTTAGAATTTCTATTTGAAAAATAAATTGAAAATTTTGAAAAAAATTAAAAAAATGATATCAATAAGAATCAAATCCTTGATAGTCACCTCTTTGGGCAATGCATTAATTACGATAAAATTAGAAATAATTTGTAGTTGCTGTGTGCTCCATAAATTCAAGAAAATACTCTCTAGTAGCAATTTTGGAGTTAAATATAAGATGAGATTGGGTAAATATGGATCTGGATCCCCTACTCATCCTTTTGAGGATGAGTAGGTGCTTTTCCAAATCTGGACCGTCCAAATTTAATCTGAACAGTTCAGATTCATTTTTTTATTTTTTAAAAATTTTTAATTTACATTATTATTATTTTAAAATATGACAGTTAAAAATTTTTTTTTATTTTTTATTTTATATATTTTAAAATTAATAAAAATATAAAAATTAAAAATATCAAATCTGGACCATTCAAATTTCATTCCAATGGTTTAGATTATGATGAGTAGGGGATAAGTAGGGAAAGGATGAGTAGGGGATCTGAATTCGGTAAATATTTGGAAACTTATGTGGATGTTAGTAAAGATAAACATCAATTTTATCAAACAATGATGAATAAAATTGATCATAAACTTCAGGTTTTAAAGTCTACATTATTATCTCAAGTTGGAAGATTAACATTAATCAAGTTAGTTATACATTGACATATCCTTTATCTTATTTTGAGCTTCTTAAGAAATATCGTCTTGAGATTGATATGAAGATTTTCAATTTCCTTTAGGGCTATTTGAATTCAAAACTGAAACCTCATTCATCTCAATAGATGGAAGTTCATCTTCCTAGGGAACTAGGCATGGTTGGTATTAAGCAAACACAATTTTTTAATCAAACATTATTGGCTAAGCATATCTGAAGGGTTATTGCATCTGACATTGATTCTCTTTTTATTTTTGATTTATGCCTTAAATATTATAAAACTTCTTATTATGGGACACTAAACACTCACTTAGCAACAGCTTGGATGTAGAATGGAATTTGAAATTTAAGTTCTCTTATTTGTGATAATCTTAAATGCCAAATGGGAGTTGGTTTTTATATATCGTAATTTAACCACCTTTGGTGGACAATATAACTATGCTCACTTGTAACGTATAAGATGATTGGTGATGGAACTTCCAAGTTTTAGCTGAATTATATTCTACAGCCTTAGTTCATCACATTTGTCAACTGTCATTTTTTTAATCAGAGGTCAACCAAGTAAATTATTATCAACAAGTAATGGGTCCAATAATTATATTGTTGTTAATGGATAATGCTTGTTGTCAAATGATGCTTTATTTTCTCCACTGTAAGGATTTGTAGCCTGGGATTCCTTATGGAGAATGAGACTTCCATTTCATGTAGTGGTCTTTGCTTGGAAATTATTCTTGAATTTTTACGTTTTACCCCCATTCTCTTAGCACACCACTTTTTCTTTTGAGGATTGTTGTCTATCTTGCTACTCTTTCTAGGAAACAATTAATCATTTGTTTTTACAATGTTCATTTGCAAGGCCTTTTTATGGTTTGGTTCTCCTTTATCTTGAAGAGTAAATCAATTATATTCAACAGACATTTCTCAATGGCTGCAAATTTGGTTTTCCCAAACAAGTAGTATCATGCAACAAGTTGAGAACTATATAGCGATTATCATTTTGGTTTTGTATGATATATGGTTTTACCATAATCACAAAATTTTTTAAGATCCTCATATTGGCCCAGACTTGGCTAGTTGTATGTTAACACATCTTTTATGCCAAAATTGGACTCCTACTTCATCACAAGGTAAGCATCCTAAACTCAAGCACTTGTGCCAGCTTCCACCTTCTAGGCCACTCCTTACTCAGATAAGTTGGCAATTATCTGTTTGGTTTGCTTCTTAGAATACTAGACAAGATAGACATCATGTTTTCATTTCTACTTGGTTTGGAAATACTATTTTCTATTAATGGTGTTAGTCAGATAAGTTACATCAATCTCGTACCAAGTTTCTTTTTTCAATGCAGTGAGGCATTAGTAATTTATTATTTCTTCTTCACCTAGACCTTATTTTTGAAAACTAAAGTATATTTGATGGTAGTCCTTATGTTTATAGTAGCCCACTATAGGCTTTTACATCTCATACTTTGACCAATTGATTTACAATACCTTCATCTAGATATTTAATGATTGGCTCACCATTTTGGTTCATTTCATATTTTCATAGTTTCAAAAGACTTGAATAATTATCTTTAACTCCAACAACAAGAGAAAATTAGTCTTTTTACTCTAGGTTTATATCATGCTATTTTATAGTCTTGTTTTATCTATTATTATTAGAAAAAAAATTATTGATAAGAAGCTAGCCTCAATTTAAAAATTGTCACTAATGAATCACTTAAAAAAGATTATGATTGATGTCATTTGACATATAAGATTATTATTAACAACAATTACAACTTCATTTTTGTGGAAAAGTTATGGTTATTCCCACCGTAGTTGTCCTCAATTTATCATTGCTAGAGTGATTTGATAAAAATATCTCTTATTTATTTGTAGGAAAAATTATAAATAAATATCTTTTGAAACTTTAAAATTATATTTAAACAAAACCTTCAACTTTAGTTTATTTCACACTTAAAATTATTTATAATTTCAAATTCTTTCAAAACACTTTAAATTGGAAATGTTAAAAATAAAAATGAATAAAAACCTGTTACATCAATTATAAGAGGGTCTAAAGGGTAAAATGGACAAAATAACTTATTTTTTAGAGTATAAAAGTCAAGGGACATATTCTTTGATTTTGAAAATTCAAGGATTATTGCAAGTGACACAAAATTGAAGATTTTTTTTTGGCATTTTTTCCTCATTTATATTGATCTTGTAATATGTATTTTAAGTTCAAATTTGATTATTTAACTTTTCATAGTGAACTAATTTTTAAGTAAAGATATATATAAAGTAGGGAAATAAAGACAACTCTAATTAGGAGGATAGTTTGGAAATAAGGTAGGGTAGAGTGTTTTGAACATCTTAACTATTAATTAGATGTTTAAAAACTAATGGGATAGAGTATATTAAAATAATATAAAAATTATCCCTCAAAATTAAGAGATTTAAGTTATTTAATTTTTAAAACTCCCTTCACTTGTCACCATTTTTTTTTTTAAGGCGGGCTGCAAAGTGTCATAGGATTATCACTACAAAAAATGTCTACTTTTAAAAAAGAGGTTTAACAATGGTTAAAAAAATCATCTTAAAATATTATCTTAATGGTAATTTACCTATTTGTCAGTAGGACATGTGTTTAACCATGGGTAGCCCATAACCATGATTAAGCCATAAGCCTAACAATAGTTGTGAAGTAATCATAGTAGGTTATATTGGGCCTTACGCCTAACCATGGTAATGAGCCAACTGTGGTTATGCCCAAACATGGCCTAATCAAGATTCTGACTAATTGTGGTTAGGCCTAAAAGTGGCCTAACCATGGTTGGCCTAACAACAGTTTTAGACTAAATGTTGCTAGGTCCAAGTATGACCTAATCACAAATGCCCTAAAATTGTTGTAAGGCCTTAGCCTAACCATATTTTTAGACTAACATGACTGGGTCTAAACATAGTCTAACAATGGTTTATCCAAACTATTATTAAGCTTGTGGCTTAAACATAGCTTTAGGCAAATCTGGTTACGCCATGTCAGACCTAACTAGGTTGGCCTAATTATTGTTAAAATCAAATGTAGCTAATTATAGTTTTAAGCCAATCATGTTTAAGCCAACTACATGTACCCTTCTTTTTTTCTAAACCACTATAGCATAAATCCTTTCCTTTTAACCAATTTTAGTGTCAAAAATTTTACCAACTTTAATGTTAACCCATTGGCAGCCTAGTCCTTTGCCCTTTTTCAACCTATTATTGAAAATTTGAGACCTTCCAACCTACCGATAGAACCAAGGTCATCCACCCCTCCTTTTGCCTATAGAAGCTGCCCCACCCAAACCTCCAACATCCATCTTTGGCCTACCATTCCACATAGGTAATTTTTATGCAATTTTATTATTATTTTTCAATTCCTTTTAAACCTATCATAATAATTTTTTAAAAATAAAACTACAATAATAGAATTGAAATAGGCAATTTACCATTCCTAAATCCTTTAAAATATGCTAATATTTTGTTTTGTGAAAATAAGTGCCAAATTTTTTTGGTGAATATGTGCACTGATTTTTTTTGTTGGTGAAATTAAGTGCTAAAATTTGTTGAATAAATGAATATATAAAATTTAATTTGCCACTCTTAAATCCTTTAATATGTGACAATATTTTTGTTTTGTGAAAATAAATATTGAATTTTTGTTTGGTGAAAATAAGAGCTAAATTTTATTTTGGTGAAAATAAGTACTAATTTTTTTTGTTTTTAGGTGAAATTAAGTGTTGAAATTTGTTGAATGAATGAATATGTAATTGGGTGGTGAATGTTTTTGTACCTTTTGAAACTAATGTTGGAATATTGAATGAATATATAATTAAATTTTAGAAGCATATATTGTTTTATAATTTGAAGCAGGAGCATCTTTTGTGTTGTTGCTTATATGCATGTTGTTTGGTAGCATTTATTAGTATATTTAGTGTTACCTTTTGTAAGGTGAACATAAATATTTCTTTAGTTTCAAAGATGGACAAGTTTTGGATAGCTAAGCCCTAAAATACTCATGAATATTTAGATAGATTGAATGAATTTTTAGATTATGCATTTGCTAATGAGAGTGTTGATGGTAGAATAATATGCCCATGTCTTGTATGTAGATTTAAGAAATGGAAGATTAGAGAAGTTATGCATAACTACTTTCTTAAACCATTCCCACAAGGGAATACTTTTTAGGTTAAGCATAGGAAGAGACTTAGAGATGAACAAAACCTCAATTAAGGAAACAAGTGAAAGAAGAGCATATTTGTAAGGATGACCTTGTGCATGACATGGTTTATGATGCATTCAAGGTTCATGAAAAATAAAAGTGTGGATGAGATTAAGGATCTAACTTTACCATTAAACCAAAGGATGAATGATGGTATGAAAGAGTTTTACAAGTCAATTAGGGATGGTCAATAGAATTTGTATGAAGGTTGTAAAAACTACTACAAATTGTCTTTCTCAATGAAGTTATATCATATGAAGTGTTTACATGTAATAAGTGACAAGGCTATGTTGATGACATTGGAGTTATTAGCTGATGTCTTTTAATATGCAAATATTCCACCATCTTTTTATAAGGCCAAGAAAAATCAATAAATTGGGGGTTCAACTACAAAAAAAATCATGCACATTTAAGTGATTGCATGTTATACTGGGGAGAGAATGAAAATAAGAATGTGTATAACAAGTGTAACACGTCTAGATGGAAACCAAATATTAAAGGTGAAAAGAAAAATAAAAAGCTTACAAAAACCCTCAAATACTTTTAACTTAAGTCACGGTTGCAATGACTATTTATGTCCTCTAAGATTGTTGAGCATATGAGATGGTGTGCCATTGATAAGAATAGTTATAACATGATAAGGAATTTGAGGGACTTTGAGGCTTCAAAAATATTTGATACAATGAATCCTTAATTTACTTCAGATCCTCAGAATGTACACCTTGGGTTAGCCACTAATGGTTTCAATTCTTTTGATAACTTGATTATAAGTTACAATATATGGTAGTGGTTCTTGTGCCTTACAACTTTCCTCCCTAGATGTATATAAATAAAGTTCATTCCTTTTTCAATGATAATTACAAGAAGGCAAGTGCTGTGAAATGATATAGATGTCTAGTTGCAACTACTAATAAAAAAGCTAATAAATGTGTGGAACATAGGGCTTTAGACTTTTGACTTTTACACTAATGAAGTTTTCAATAAGCATGTAGCTGTGATCTGGATTGTTAGTGATTTTTCAGGGTTCGAAACATCATCTAGGTGAAATGTGCATATTGGGATAGCCTTTCCATTGTACAACTTTGATTCAACTCCTTCATGCCTTTCTCATAGTTAAAAGTGGTGTTTTATTAGGCATTTTTTTTTGGAACCCTAGGATATAAATTTAGATTGACTTGAGGTCAACTTGATGGAATGGAAGAGCAGAGAAATCTTCCAATAACAATCATTAGCTCAAAAATTTTCAAATAACTTAAGAATATCAATGTTGTATTTGGAAAAGAGATGGAAGTTAAAGGCTGATAAAGAAACCTCAAGGAGTTGATGGTGTAGATGGTGACACTCAATAATATTGTAACAAGAATATATTTTTAAAACTTCTCTATTGTACAAACCATTTGATATGCCATAGTCTTGACGTAATATACATTGAAAAAAACATATATGGTAAGTAAATGCAGGGAAAAACTTATAAGAAATAGACATCAAGTTTAATCTTTGGCTCAATGATAATGGTAGATATCCCTTATCTTTGTTCACTTTGACAATCATAAATAAGATGTCTTTCTTAGTACTTTAAAGAATATCATTATGTCAAATAGTTATTTAAGTAACATTTTTAGATATATAGATTTAAGATAATATAAGATTAGAGGATTGAAAGATCATGACTTACATATTCTTATGGAGCAACTTCTTCCCTAATTAACTTGTTCATTCTTTAGACAATTATATAATAAAGTGTTAAATATGAATGAACTTGACTAGTTTCAAAATAGAATTGTTATCACACTTTGTCATTAAGAGATATTATTTTGGGCTTCATTCTTTATAGTTATAGTTTATTTCATTGTACACTTAACTAAAAAAGTCAAATTTGTAGGCTCTGTCCATTATTGATGGATGTACCTTATAGAAAGATAAATAATACTTTTTAATTCTTCATAATATGTTTTAATCTCATTTCAAATCATTTTAATTTCATCTATGACTTTTAATGCAATGTGTTTAATAGGTACTTTGGGAAGTTAAAGTCTTATATACAAAATAAGGCAAAACCAAAAAGCTCAATAGTTGATGGTTGCCTAACTTAGAGGTGTACATGGGTAGGGTTAGGTCGGACATCTAATTGGCCCGAAGCCTTGGCCGATTAAGGAATTGGGCGTAATTTTATACTCGTCACCCGACCCGACCAGAAGTAGCTCGATTTTAGGGTAGGTTAGGGCGACCCTAACAAGTCTGAAAATTTTTTTTCTAACAAATAGCAAATTAATTATTTAAGGATTAAAAATCAATTCTAATAAAAAACAATGATATTCAAAATAAAAGCTAATGCTTCTAAATAAATATTTATTAAAGACACTCATCAACCATTCAATGATTTAATTCCAAACTAAAATCTAAAAACAAATTACTAAAAATATTACAAAAGCTTAAAACAATAACATACCTCAAAATAAAAAGGGCACTCCACTATTGCTTTGTCAAAGTTACAATCCCTTCCAAAGTGTATATTCTGAACATTTTCTATAAGAAGCAAATCATCCATTAGAGAATCTAAAGTATTAAAGCTACCCAAATAAAAAAGACTTAAAAATAAAAAAGAATGAAAATATTAACTAACCTCACAAGATTAATAATTATTTACTATTGTATCGGCAATAACCATCTCCATTAAAATGCTAATTACAATCATTTTCATCAATCACTAAATCAATTAATTAAGAATCAAATAAAGGAAAGACATTCTTGAACACAGCTAAAAAAAAAAGATCTTTTTACACATCAATATGCAAATTCTAGTGATAACAAGTGGACAACTAATAACAAACAACAACCAAATAAAACCACATAATATCTCCAATATATCACACTAAGAGTCATAAAATAGAAAATACAAGGCATAAATTGCAAATTAGAAAAATAAATAAATGCATGTCAATCTTTTATGACACTCGTTCCGCCTGAAATCTCTGTAAAAAATAAATAATAAAAAATTAGAAAGTTAATCTCATAAGCAAAAAATACATAATACTTAATTTATTCTCAAAGTATGGAGTTTACCTGATTCAATCATATTCTCAAACTCTTCATATTGATTAAAGTCATTATCATTAAAATTGAACACATGAGGGGATAGCTTATTTTGGGTACAAATAAGTGCTTCAGTCATCTTTGGTAATAATGAACTCCTAAATACATCAAGCATACGTCCACCAGTGCTAAAAGCAGATTCAGATGCCACAATGGACACTGGCACGGCTAACACATTACATGCAATTAAAGAAAGTACTTTATACTTTCCAGCATTATCTTTCCATTATGCTAAGATATCAAAAGACCCCTCCTCCTCTACTAAGTCAGCTGCAAGATACTTATCTAACTCTGTTTTTGGTTCACAAGTAGATTTTAACTTTTTTGATGCAAGCCACTTGTTTTTCGAATCAATATATGCTTGTATTCTCTCCACTAAATCCCTGCCATCAGATCCATAGCGATTATCATTTTTTTCACTTGATTCATTAACAATCCCCACAGAATATTGTTCATATAAATGATACAATGTATCTTTAATCTTTCTTTTCATGGTCACACATATATCATGATCAAGATATATATTATCGAAAGCAGTGTTCACATATGCAAGTTTATACCTGGGGTCTAATACCACCCCTATCACCAACAAAGGGTTTATATTTTCTAGCTTTCCCCAATATTTATCATACTTCTTATGTATATTGTTAGCCATATCCCCAACAAGAGCATCTGTAGATGCAGTATTAACTTGCAATATAGTCTAAATATGAGCAATTTTATGAAAGTATATATTTGAAGTCACATATAATGATCTACTAAACTTTAATGTAATATTATAAAAGACTTTTAAAAAGTCAATAAACACAGAAGCGTTACTCCAATCATATATCATAGGAGGACCAATTCAATTATCATCTTCTTTAAAGTAAGCATTATAAGCCTCATCTTCATCTTCCATTCTTTCAAATACTTTTTGAAATTTCATAGCATGCTCCAACATTATATAGGTGGAATTCCACCTAATTGTAATATCCAAACACAAAAGACCTTCAGACTCTATCTTTTCTTTTTCAAAAAAACTCTTGAATTTTTGTAACCTTGCAGGTGAAGATCTAATATTTCTAACGGCATTTCGAATGGCAGAGATAGAGTTATGTAAATCTTTTAACCCATCATTCACTACCAAATTTAGAATATGAGCACAATACCTCACATGGAGATAATCTCCATCACATATCGAACCATTCCAATTTTTTAATCATTTTTTTAAGTATGCCATTGCGGTATCATTAGAGCTTGCATTATCAACAGTTAAAGTGAATACCTTTTCAATACCCCATTCCAATAAACACTTCTCAATTGCCTTTCCTATGGTGTCACCCTTATGGTTTTCAACTATACAAAAGTTTAAAATCCGCTTTTGTAATCTCCATTCTTCATCAATGAAATGAGCTGTCAGGCACATGTAATTAAAATTTTGACTTGATGACCAAGTATCTGTAGTGAGACACACACGGGCACATGATTTTTTTAACAAATCTTTCAGCTTTTGCATTCTTCCTTGTAGAGTTTTAAACAATCCCTAGCAACTGTCACTCTTGAAAGAATTGGAAATCTAGGTTCTAGATGATTCAATAACTCTTGAAACCCATTCCCTTTGACAACCCGAAATGGCATCTCATCACATATTACAAACTTAGCTAGAGCCTTTTGACATTCATCTAGACTATATGTGTGAGGGACTAAAGTTCTTGCAATCTCCCCAACATTGTCTCTGCTAGAGGGCTGGGTGTATGCTAAAATAGGTTGATTTTTTGTCCTATGTAGGTCTTTCACACATGCTTTCAGATGCCTATTCAATGAATTTATTCCATGTTTTGTTGGGTGACAAGCATAGGGAGCCTCACAGTATTTGCATACAACTCTATATTCTCCTCCAGTTTCATCCAGTGGAAGTTTTCTAAAATGCTCCCAAACATTAGATTTATTTATAGGAGGTTTTCTCTTTCCACCTACATTTGTAG
The DNA here is from genome assembly GCA_032878935.1 of Erythrophleum fordii. Classification (NCBI taxonomy): domain Eukaryota; kingdom Viridiplantae; phylum Streptophyta; class Magnoliopsida; order Fabales; family Fabaceae; genus Erythrophleum; species Erythrophleum fordii. The sequence continues at coordinate 3,546,005 of JAVQMF010000049.1, read as the reverse complement.
AAGGTGTAGCAGTAGAGGTTGCAGTAGTAGCAATATCTAAAGTTGGAGAGTGTTGGGTATCACTAGGTTGGAGCTGAGGCTAGGATTGGGATTCACCTTCAGTTTGTTCAACACTCTTGTCTGCCATTTGTGATTTTATCCCTACAATAATTATTCAAAATTTCAAATTCATATGATAATTGAATAATTCAAGTGAATAGCGAACATATTTGGAGAAGAAAAAAGCTACTCTAGCATAGCATTTCAAAGTTTAATTGTTCTAACTTAAGCAGAAACTTAAATTACATTAATTAAAGTATTAAACAATTGAACATGCTCAGATTAGACACAAAGTGGAGGTACTGATTCTGATCATAAAAGTCACATCCTTAATTTACTATCATCACTCATGGAAATGCTGCCCTTTGCTTTCAACATATTTACTTTGAGGGGGGAAAGTTATAAAAGAGAGAAGAAAAAGAGCCAGACATAATATGAAACAAGAAACCATTCTAAAATCTAATGCTAAAAGTTTCATATATCTAATGAGAATTATATCAAAATAAAGAGCAAATTAAGAAGCATGGAAAAGAAAAAGTAATGCCACATTACTCCCAACAGTCCAAGCATGTGCTTTACTTGATCATATACATCTGAATGTTCACTTGCAGATTTTAAATTTTACTACCTTTTAATTTATCTCCAAAAATTAACTGATAACCGTAGCTCTGAATTAAGAAAAAGAGAAAAAATTACGAGTTTCCAAAATTTACAGTTTAGACTTTGAATACACTTTATATGGAAATCAGGGTCCCCCAGGCCATAATAAATTCTCCCAATACTGTATATAAGAATTACTGAATGAGAAACTATAAGAAATTAAATGAAAAAAAAACATCAACTTTTATTTTTGTGAACCTAAAAATTCTAGCCAATTATCGGAGAGGCCACCGTTACAATTTGGATTATACAAAATAAAGAAATATTTAACAACACTTGTAAAAATCCTTTATATTATACTTTTCACAAACTTATTTGGAGGGTTTGCAACTAAGTGATTGTCGAAATTTTAAGTTACAGATAATTGAGCATGGGAGTACAGGAATACTGCCAAAAAAGTGGCATTTAATCTTCAATCATATTATATACATATATATTACTGTGAAATTAAATTATTTAATCTCTCTTCTTAATTCTGCACCCACTCTTGGCATGCTTATCCCCCTCGTGAGTACCTACAGTATTCTCTATTCTCCCATACAGTATACTTTGTTGAAGTTGATAAAGAATTATGAGCCAACAAATTTTGGTGAAATGAGGTCAAATGGGAAGTTTGATGCCTATAGTACAAATGAATCACAACAAAAGCATAAGAGCCCCAATAATAAGACAGCATATAATTGTATCCACTTGTATTTAACCTCTGAACTTTTGCACATCACAAAACCAAAATGGAGTTAGCTTGATCTGTTCGTAACCTCTAAACATAATATTACTCAGATACAGTTAATGTGTCGAGGAGTGGCATAATATTCTGAATAATTACAGTCAAACATTAAAACTATAAATCATTATCCAGTAATCCAGTACACTACAGCAAAAAAAGAAAAGCATATATCATAACATAGGGGGAAAAGGATCTCACAGACTCACATAAAGTAGAAGGCTTGTTGAAAATGAAGCTAGCTTTGAGCTCGAGGACTGTGCGAGAAGCCGGCGAGAATAGCTCAAAATATATCCAAAATCGAGGTGGTCTATGGCTCTGTGCTACGCAAGGCAGTCTGGAAGAAGCAAAATGCCATGGATATTGCCCAGCGTGGCTCAATCTCAGTGGCAGTGAGCAGTAGCTGATGGGTGAAGGTGAAGTCGAACAATGAAGAGGAGTCTAGATCTGAAGATGAAGATTGAAGAAGCAAAGCGTGACACAGACACTAACTCGTCTCATACGTACTCGACACTCCTGAGAGGGGCTAAGGCCCGACCATCGGTGAATAGGCGAAGTCGAAATGGAAGTCTGGATCTGAAGTGAAGATGAAGAATAGAAGAAGGGGAGCATCACACTGACTCGTACATACTCGATTACTCGTGTCATGACGTGAGGGGCTAAGGCAGGGTGAGAGACTGAGAGTGTGAGGACAGATATGGGCTGAGGCTAAAGCTAGATGCAGAGTCAGAGAGGAGTAGTGTAGAATCATAGATGATGAAGGCTAAAGATAAAGATGGGCTGGGCCGTTGGAGATGCAGCAAAAGGAAAGGGCCATTAGTCATTGGACTTGGAGACGTAGCAAAAGGATAGGCACGACCCACGAGGGAAGGGCAACTTTAAGTTTTTTTTTTTAATTTTTATATGTATACCGAGCGGGGCTGGGCAAGGATGGTTTAATGGCTATGCCCGTGGCCTGACCTGGCCCTGTATATAAACTCTAATTTTTTTTAAAGTTTCACCCAATTATTTTTTACCTGACCCGCCCCAACCCTATTAAGCCGAGCTATATCGGGCTCCTCGGGCTCATCGGGCCGATGTACACCTTTAACCTAACTCAAGTGGTTTTAACTTTTTGCTTAAGGTATTTAGATAGAATATAGACAGTATTTAATTGTCTTGAATGTGTAGATAATCAACTCAATGTTGGGCCATCAACCATAAAAAACTTTCCTTCCATTTGTTGAAAAACCACGAGGTGGTTTTAAATACTTTACTTTTTCTAGTAAAGAAAAATTAAAAGCATACTGTCACGTGTAGACTAACAATATAGAGAAGTGAATCCTTGTTTTCAATGAGTAAATTATATTTATTAAATTTGGTATTTATTACACAATTACAACAACCTAATTGCCTTATGTATGTCTTATAAGGAATCTAGAAACCATATAAGAAGACAATTATAATGCCCTAAAAAAATAAATTAAAGATTTAAATAATTAAAAATGTAAACTAATAATAATTTAATTACAAGTGTAAGTTAAAATAACCATTAAAAAATTTATAAATAATTCAAACAATTAAATTAGCTAGGCATATTATTAAAAGAGTTAAAGTAGTACATTAAAACGTGAGTTATCATAGTTTAAGTAGTTGAAAATTTCCATTACACACTTAGGGTACCTATGTTTTAGCTTCAGAAATGTCTTTCTTTTTCTCTTCTTGTGCTGAACATTGCTGTCGTGTTTCTTTTTCTCTCCCTCAATTGAGCATTGTTGTAGAAAATTTTATGGATTTAATTCCTTACCCATATTCTCTTTGTTGCTCTCTCTATTGCTAAATTTTAAACAGTCCAAATCTTTTTTTTTAAGATTAATTTTTTTTAAAAAAAAGTATAATACAAAATAAAAATAATCTTTTAACTACAAATTTTAAAAAATAAACTTAAAAAAATAAAAAAAATAAAAAAAGTAAATCTAAAATGTCCAAATTTTAATATGAGTAGTCCAAATTTTATAGGAGAGAAGAATAGAAAGAGTGTAAGGAAAATGATCCAATTCAATTATTTTAAGGACTAGTTTACAAAGTTTTGTAAGTTACTTCTAGCTCTTGCATTTTCTTATAATTCCTAACTTTGGCCAACCATTCTATAGAGGTTTGTGATCTTGTTTTCCACAATTGGACCATGCTTGCTTGTTTACTTCTTGAAATTGTTGCTATCTAGATCTAAAGTTTCTTCATTCTATAGATGTGTGTCCAGTATTTTCATTGACTCTAACATAGAATGTTCCGAATATGAATATGCATTGAATTATATTTATATGATCCTTACACTTGTAATGAATTATTATTACTTAGGGAATGAAAAAGAAAAGTTTGAGAAATTAGGAAGGTAGATAATGAAAATAGCTATTTAAAGAAAGGAGAGACAAAAATATGTTATTAAAGAATGATTCAAGCCTTCTAGCTTCTAAAGTGTGTGTACTTAATGGTATCAACATTTTACACATTAAAGATAGCTCAAAATGGTCAGAAGACATTGATATCATCATAGATTTTTTTGAAGCATTCAAGATAGAGATTCTTAAATGTTGGAGCTTATTTGTGCAATTAATAAAGGAAGTTGCTACCTAATGGACATGCACTGAAAGGTTGCACTATTTAAAGAAGACCTTCTCAAGATGAGAAAACAAGAGAAAAGAGAAGAATGTTAAACGTTGATCATTGTGAAGTCTCATATTTGCTTTGCTTAATTGTTTATTTTGTTTTGTGCAAGTTAGCTTTATAATTAAAAGAACTTTTGGTAACTCTTGTACACTTAACCCATCTTATACTTCTACCTTAAGTTTAATTTTGAATACCTTGTGAGAAAAACCTAATGAGAAAAAGGCCATAAAATCCCAAGCATTCAGCTTGTGAGATTGCCTAATATTTAGAGTTTCTAGGAAGTTTGAGGAAAATGTTATAAAAGCATAGTGCTCATCCCTATGAGATTACCTCGAGAATAAATAGTAAAAATTAAAAACTAAGGCTATATCTAAGGTTACTCTATATTCTTAGTAATTGTCCACAATAATAAAAATCTCTTATTTTGTATTTGAAGATTGGATGTAGAACATTTTTGTTTGAAACAAGATAAATTAGTTGTGTGCCTTCTTTATTTCCACTCAAAGTACTTTCTTTAAAAGTAGGAATCTATGAACCAAACACTTGATGTTTTGAGAAGGAAGCATAATTTTTTAAAAAAGGTAAAATAATTATGAAATCCAATTAAACCTTCTTTTTTTAGATTACTTATAATTAAACTAACATAGTTAATGGATGAAAAAAAAACATATATGCAAGATGCAACTATGAACATGAATATAAGATGCAATGCAAAGAATGAGATGAATTCAAGACATGAGTCAAAAAGACAAAACTTCATTCTAAATTACTATGACCCTTAGCACAACATAGTCTCATGAAATCATCAAGCATGCGAAGCAATTCACCAAAGTTCAATTACCCATTCCTTTTATGGATGGATGCTTGTAACAAATCCCAAATATCTCATTATGGTTATTATTGAAGACTTATTATTCTTAATTTGTATTAAGTTCTATGGAATTCTTTTTAAGGCTTCCATTCTGGTTACATCCTAAAAAAGCTATCCAACCGAAACTCCACTTGAAATCAAAGTTGATGTGCATGTCATTCAATTATTCTTAGAGTGAATAATAATAATAATAATAATAATAATAATAATAATAATAATAATAATAAAGTATTTATTCTAAATTAATTTAAATTATAAGGATAGATTTAAACTAAAAATTTAAATTAAATTTAAACAAACCTTTGGATCTAAAAATTTTTTAGAGAGCATGGAATCCAAAATTTTTTTTTTTGTTTTTTTAATAATTTTTTTTTCTTTCTCTTTTCCATTCTTTCCTCGTTATCTTCTTTTTCCATTTTCTCCTTACTTTCTTTCCCATTTTCCCACCTTACCCTTACTTTATCTCCTCATTCCCATTTGGCCCCTCTAAATTTAGAAGCTGACCACGCCTTCCTCGATAACAGATCCTTTTAATTGCTCCGTTTGAATTTGTTAAAAAAGTCTCTCATAGGGGATTTTTCTCATAAATAAAATAATGTTAAAAAAAAAAAAAGGGCGATGTGAGAAATTTTAGAGGGAAGGGAACTGAGACGGGGCGATGCAGAGGATCTGTTCCCTGCCGTCCTCTCCTCCATTCTCGCTTTGTCTGTATCTCAAATCTTCCTCTAGGCCTTCGTTTTCATTTCAGTCTCTTGAATCTCAGCAGTTTCATCGTTTTCCAACTTCAGCGTTTCTGTTTGGTTGGTTTCGTGCTCTTCCTTTTTTAGTAAAGCGTTGGTAACAGCTTTCCATATTCTTCTTGGCGGAATCCGAGAAGGTAAAAGAAGGCAAGGGCGCTTTCTCCTTCTTCATTCTTCCTCTGCTTGGATTGCATGATGCATTTCAAATGCCCTTCATTTTGTCGCGCCTACTGTCCATTTTGGGTCAGCTGTGACTTGGCTTGGGTCAGGTTTGGGCGAGGGCTCCATCTTCCTTTGCCCCCTCTTTCTTTGATCGTTTGAGTTGTGGGTGTTAGTAAATTTGTCCCTTATGCTATTTTTCTCTTGTTTGGTGAGGTTTGTAGTTGCTAGCTTGATTTCTTGCTCCCTCTCCTTGCAATTTGAATCCTTATAGTGAGCTCACAAATTGAAGTGGACTATTATACTTCATGTGAGGGCAAAACTGATGCTCGGGTGAGCTAGCCACTAGCTCAAATATAAGAATTCGAGCTCCCTTAGATAAGTTCTGTCCATTCAGATGTACCTAGGGAACCAATGGGCATAGAACTCTAGTAAACTTTTTTTTTTGATACAATTTCCATAAAACTCCAGTTATTCTTATGTATAAAGCACTATTGTTATAATCTTTAGTGTTAGTCTATTTAATGGTTGTAATCAATTAGCATTTATGTATTTATTTTATTATTTTCAGTATTCACCCTCCTCCTGCTTTTGGTTCTTCTCCTAATCCTGAAGCCCTGGCAATTTAAGCAAATAAATCTAAAGATCTAGAGGAGGAACGCTCTGTGCATGGCAGTGCTAAATATTCATAGTAAGCTTCTAGTCGCAAGCTATTTTTCAGGTATAGGCTTAGAGAATTTCTTTGAACTATTACTTATGCTTTGCATTTTATGTGGTTGTGTCTCTGGAGATATAACTCATTAGCTATGTCATAATTTTCACATGTATATTTTTTTGAGTTCTATAACAAGCTCTAACATACATGAGATACCGAAGATTTTCAATCATCTGCTAGATCCAGTGATAAAGTTTGCATATCTCCGAAGGCCAAAGCAAGAGAATAGTATAAATTTTGGAAATTATCCAAGATATGCCCGTCTAAAAACTTGTATAATGTGTGAACTTATTAGCATTTCCATTATAGATTTCTGAAAGTATTTTAACCATCCTTTGGATTTTATTAAAATATAAACAGCTGTCAGTGACAATGATGTGGGCCCATGCATGAAATCACCTACTCTGCTGATGACAAGTCAAAGTTTCTAATCATATCTCAAGGTCATTTCAGGGTCGGGTCACGTATCTCAAGTTATATTTGTATGAGTTGCTAAATCTTAGAGTTTACTTTTTCTATGTGCTTTGCTTGTTAATTGTTATCTTTTACTTTGAGGTGGGGAAGGAGAGGCCGGTGTTTTGGGTTTGGTCGACCGGAGTGAGATGGGTTTGGTCCGTTTGAAACTTAAAAAACTTTTTAATAAGAATCACTTTTAACGTTTATATATTTATTCAAATTAGTTTTTTGTTTAATTTTTATATATGAAATTTACTTAATAATTTTTAAAAAAAAAACACTAAACCCACTGGGTTCTTTGAAGCCTAGTATAACTAGAAAGAACTCAAAAGCCAGCTTCCATCCCAAAAATTAGAGGAGAAACAGGAAAAACACTATCCAATTAATTGAAGCACAATCTCACAATTAATGCGATCACATTAATTCCAAGGTCAGAAATTTACTTCGAATCCTCTAAGGGCCCAAGAATTCACAAGCCTCACAACCCAATAGCCCCATGAGTAATGGCTATGCCTAAAAAAGAAAGGATCTGGATTCTTGAAGTTCTGGGCTGGTCTCTCATGGCCATATATACAGAAGTTTGCAGGCCCCTAATTCAGTGCAAACAGAGACTCATGAGCTCCTTATTCATTCAATCTCACCCGTTGTCACGTGACCTTTCGCCTCCGCCCCCATATACAGCTTGTGATACGCTTCAATACATTCCTTTTTCGGCCTTCATTTCCCTCCTTATTTTCTTTCTTTCTCTCAAACTTTTCTCCTTCCTTGTTTCACGCTGAATATTAGACAAGCCCCAAGATCATCATCCACTTTCTTCTAAGCCTGGATTTTCACCTCACAAAGAGAAATGGGATCTAAACTACCAAGAAGGAAGGAACTAATGGGCCACAATCATTGGTCTCCTATGATTACCAATAGTCGAAGGACTTACAGTACTGGCAAATGGAAGAGGGAATGTTAATAGATTCCCCATTAAAGCAATAATTGGATCTGAATTATTAAGTTTATTTAGTTTTGGTTCGCAAAAATATTGATCCTGAGAGTTTATCTGTAAAACTAAGAAACCTGTTCTTCATCAATACTTTGAGCATCCTTAAATCATTTACGAAAGATAAAATGAATTTGTTATTTTTAGTAATTTATTTGTAGCTCATTACTTTTTAAATATTAAATTGAAATATAACCGTCTAAAGAGCGGACTGTGAATTTGTTTCTACTTGGTTGGACATAGAGTATTTTCAAAATACGTTCAGCCTCGCAAGTTAACAAGTTTTTGTATTTTTCTTTTTAGACTCCCTCTTAAAATTAGACTCAATTCCACTTGCAATTCTTGGCAGTTGAAGCAAAATTGTCACTAATTGCTAGCAGCGGTTATTTCAATAGTTGAGCAAAACTATCACTAAATGCCTCTTGATGCCTGTGTTGGGTGGGTTTTGGGTGGGTTTTTGACCGTCGCTTGATTCATTTAGTGACGGTTTAAACCACTGCTAAATGAGAAAAAAAGGGCCAAAAATATACATCCTTTTTTGTAGTGTGTCACTCAATCGCCCAATGTTAAACTAAGTGATGGGAAGAAGGCATCAAATTCTAGAGGGAGAGACCTTTTGGGGTTGGAATACATCAATAAGACTGAGGGCCAACTAAGTCACGATGAAATTGGGGACTGATTGAGTAACACCAAGCCACGAAATCATGCAAGCAACAATTCTTGCAGAGTGTATTTGATAGGCTTGGGAAACCGCCATCGACGATTAAAGGAAGGAGGAATGATAAGCAAGTAGCTCGAGTAACAGGGAGAAAGGTTCATGAATAGTTTCTCCCAGAGGAGAAGTTCAACTAAGATTTCCATTATGAATGACTCAGTTCAAGTGCCCCCAGATTGACCAAACCCAAAAATCCACCTGAGAATGACAGATGGGTAGTAAATGAGTGAAAGACAAGAAGAGTGAAGGTAGGAAGTAGCGAATTGACTAGGACTCAACTGCGAAGAACGTAGGGAAAATATGCAACCAAACTATGGAAGAGTCCATAAGAAGTTCAAGGGATCCCAAATCTCTGAAAAGGTGGGCTAAGACGTTAATAAACCCTGAAGAACATATACTGAAAAGATGATTGACAAAGCCTTTTCCATTGCTAAAGCCTTCAAACAAGAATGGGTTAAATTGGTTTAAGGAGTCATGGCCATAGAAGTGGCCAAGGCGGTGACTGAAAAGCCAAAAGAAGAGATGGCCAAACACTTGAAAGTCACTTTACATCAAAGTTTATGTGAATGCGAAGCCATTTAGTTAAGTGCTTATTGAGGCTAGAGCAGCTCTCAACATCATGTCACTTGCCACATTGAGAAAGCTAAGGAAGACAGGGAGAGATTTGATTAAGAAAAATATGGCAACGACTAAGTTCGCCGAGGGGCGGACACTAGTAAAAGATATGTTGCTAGTACAACTAACAATATGATGTAAAATGTCCACCTCTACCTTCTCGGAAGTGGAAGGCAAAGTTTCATTAAGATGGATCCTCTAAAGTTTGCCTTCCCATTGCAAAGGATGCATTTGGCCAAATTTGGTCTTTTTTAATTTTTTTTTTTGAGTTATAAGGGTTAGAAATTTCATTTGTGAAAATAAAAATTATATGTATGAGGGCAAAATTTTTAAATATTAAAAAGTGTTAATTTTAAAAATTTTAATTGTACTATTCTCATTTTCACAAATAAAATTTATAACTCCTAAAATTCAAAAAATAATAATAATAAAATGCACCCTCGACGGTTGGGCTTCCAATTGCAGCACTCAAAGCGTGTTGATGAGAGAATGAATTTCTTCACTACGTCAACTTTTAATATATTGGGAAACCGGTGATTTGGAGGTGGCTGTAAGCACTTCATTTGTCTGAAAATCTAATTTAATTACTGCTTTTTTTTGTTCTAAAAATACTTTGATACATTTGTTTCTTTATTTAATTGTTTATTTGTTTTGATTTCTTGCCAATGACCAATTAATTTATCGTTACCATTTCTTTTACTAATTTATTTGACATTTACAGTGCTGACAATTTCTTTGAGTTCATATGCATAATTCCAAATTAAACACTAAAAATATTCACTTCTAATTATGTCTTCCAAATACAATTTTTTTTTGGCAAAAATTTGCACGTGGAAGCATAAAAGAAAAATTTTATAATGACAATAAATAAAAATTTTATGTCTTAGCCTTAAATTAGCCTATCTTCATTTGTATTGTTTGGTCAGATTTGAGTAATTTTTACATATATTTAGTGCGCCACGTTGTTTATACACTCAACGATTAAGATTTATTTTACATGTAAACTCCACTTATATTATATATGAATTTCAATTATATAAATTTAATTTTAACCCTTGAGGCACCTAAACAAATTTCATTAGATAATCGTTTAAAAAGAAAAAAGAAAAAATACAATTCCTCGCACTTCCAGAATATCCCTACTTTAAACACTCTTCCCACCTGGCCTTCTTATTGGCTAAGGAAGGCGTACATTCTCCATAAATAGAGCGTCTTCTGAATGCAGAAAAGAGACAAGGAGAGGAGAACTGTTAACAAGCAGAGAAGCATTTTTAGAGAGGAGGCAGTTGTTAGCATACGGGGAAGCATTTTTATTATACAGAATACCATAAACACGAGACATGCATAGAGAGGAGTTGAAAAGTGAGATTGAGAGGCATATACACAGAGGATAAAGAAGAGCAGGAGTGGAAGAATTGTTGAAGATAATATAGAAGGACTAGGAGTAGGTAATGTAATGACTTTACCGAAAGAATTCTCGATGAACTCCATGTTCCCTGTTTTTGATATAATCTCTGTTCCTTTTATTTATATGTAGGACTTCGTTTACTTCTCTTTTTCTTCTTCTTATTTATGATGATCCCAACATCTTCATCTTTTGGTCCATGTTCTTGTGATTAAGAATCTCTTTATGCTTCTTCTCATATATGTTGTAAATATGAAAAAGTAAGCGAAGAATAAACGAATATAACGTGTTCTTGTCATGTACCCTACCTAATTGCACATCATGAAATATAAAACTCCCAGGGAGGAATTAAGAACAAAATAAAACAGAGAAGCACGATCTCTTTGAGGAGAAGGGAACCATAAAACAGGACCCCTTATCCTGCAAATACAAATAAAAACCAGGGGAATTTTTAAAATCACTAGTACAAAATCAGGAAGCCTATTGGAAATTTAAGAAGATAGAGAACATATGAATTGGATGTTTCCTTCAAAATCTCAAGAAGACCTTGACTGGTATAATAGCGGCAAAATTTTTACTTTTTCTTGATTTGCGACATTTTCCTTGGTTTATTGATACATGCAACCCAGTTTGGGGAAAATGCTCTTCGCCTAAAACTATAAGGACAAAAAGAAAGCTTGAGATAGAACCATGAATAAAGAAGAAAGAGTAAGTAATGGCATCCTAGAAATTCTGGCGATTATAATTTCTTTACCATTGCTTAAGAGTTTGATTCTGGAAGAGAGAAGACGAAGAATCAAAAAGAGGATGGGAACAAAAAGTTCAGAAGAGACGTAATTTGAAGCTTTTGTAATAATAGTATCCTCTTGTATAGTTGGGGAAAGAGAAATGATCTCATGTAAAATGGGGTCCATTTCTTATTTCTCTCACTCTCCAACTATACAAGATAGATACAGTTTCGTAAAACATCCATTTAAGAAGACACCCGAGGGGGGAGAGGGACAGTAGTATGGATTTTTTTCCTCCCCATTTTGTTTTTGGGTCTTTGATAAGCCTTGATCACTTACAAACCGGTCTTGTATAATGGAATGAAAAGTTAGAGGTATATTAAGCCTAATGGGCCAAACTAACGTGATCTTCATACTGATGAATTTTTGTTCTCTCTAGATTGACTATTGTTAGCCCAAGATATGTTTTCTTTTATGTTTTGTTACATATGACTTCTTTTTTTTTTTTTTTTTCCTTTTTAACTCTATCTTTTATATGACTCATTTGTAATTGTAAAGTTATTTTCTCGAAGTAGAACTGGACGTCTCTTATATTGTTCTTTTTTGCTTATTATAATCTCATCTCAATTCACATTTAAGATATAATGTTTGGAAAAGCATGTACGCTATAAATGTTTAAAATCCAAATTAGTTATCTAGTTCGGAATATATCGTTTGAAATATATAATTAAAAATTTAAAATCAATCAAATGTATAATTTTTAATCAAGATTGTTAAATTCGTGAATTTAAATAAATTTACAAAAGGAGAGTAAACTCGTACCATAAACTCGTAAGAATTTATATTTGTTAATAATTACATATAAAATATAATATACAAAAAGAAATTTATTTAAATACAATTTAAATTATATCAATTTTTTTTAAAAAATATTTATATTCCATAATTCATATTTTTCAATATAAAAGTCATAATCAAGTTCGTATATAAATATTATTTTTGCATCCATCTTTACTAGATTCTACTCAATTTAAAAATTTTTATCTTTTTTAAATTCAATTTAACTAAATGTATAAAATCCAAATTAGTTATATAGTTCTGTATATACCGTTTGAAATATATAACTAAAAATTTAAAATCAACTGTATGTATGATTTCTAACCAAGCTATCAATTTTGTGAGTTTAAATAAACTTATAAAAGGAAGGTAAACTCGTATCGTAAACTCATAAGAATTTACATTTATTAATAATTACATATAAAATATGATATATATATATATATATATATAAAGAAATTCATTTAAATAAAATTCAAATTATACTAATTTTTTTAAAAAAAATTATTTATATTCCATAATTCATATTTCTCAATATAAAAATTATAATCATGTTCGTATATAAGTTTTATTTTTTATATCCATCTTTATTAGATTATACTTGATTTAAAAATTTTTATCTTTTTTTAACTCAATTTGACTCAGTTATATAGTAACTCATCAAACTTAATTCAAAAAGTACAAAGTTAACCAAGTTTATCTGAGTCAAAGGTGAATTACATCGCATTTGTATTAAATTTAAATTTACAAGCGAGTTGATACGATTTTTTGAAATAAAAACTTAAATTCGTTAAACTTGTGTGAGTTTAACAATAATGTTCCAAGCATAATATTTCTCCTTCAATCCTAATAAATTTTCTTTCTGAAATTGTCAGTGTCAAGATACAAAGAAAGAAGTTGTTTCCTTCTAAGGAGGAATTTCAATACTTAGATAATCGAACTTATCAATATATGTACGTAATTAGTTGATGTATTCCATTTCAAGGGATATAATTAAAAAAAAACTTTAAGATAATAAATATGATCATATTCAAAAGACAAACTACATAGACTTTTGACCCTATTTGAAAACAAGTATATAGGTATTTAGATTCATTTTCTTTAAGTTCAAGTCCAATTTTATTTTATTGCAATATTTTGAAATCTCTCAACTTATTTAAGAAGTCAATGGTAATACAAAAATAATAACTATAGTAATTAACCTTTCTTGAGTTATTTGAGAAGGTATAATTAAGCAATGATTTATAAGCGGAACGGATCCTCTCCATTTAGCTTGTAGAATGCAGTCAGACCTGATCTTGGCTGTTCAAGTGATTTGCTCCTTCGCTGCCCTGACATGTGGCAAAGCTTTTTTTTCCCTCACCCCCTTCTGAAACACAGTGCAAAACACGGTGTGCGACACCATGCCTTTTTGATGATCAATTCTTCCTCCCCTCCAAACGCACGCGGCTGTGTCTCCAAATCCCCAATTTAGGCCATTTTCTCCAAATCCACCATGTTGGTGTTGGTGCCATTTTCTTATTTCTCGTCTCTTCTGTTTTCTAACTTGCTTTTCTTGGCCTTTACAGGAAGAATATGAGAAACACAAACGCTACTTAGGAGTTAGGACTAAGATATATAGCAGAGAGAGAGAGAGAGAGACAGAGATCTCACTGGGAAAAAGATAGATTTTTTTTAACAGGGGTTTTTTGAATTTCATCAACCATGGATGGGTGTGAAGTAACGAGAATAGTGTTCTCAATGAGCCAAAACTTGGACCCTGAAAATGCATCCAAAATCATGGGTCTACTTTTGATTCATGACCATGGCGAGAAAGAGACGATTCGATTAGCGTTCTGTCCAGAAGCTTTGGTTCACTCTGTGATAGTCATAGCCCGAAACAATTAGGGATTACTACCCTCAAACTCTTCATCTGGTCCTCCAACTACTTCTTTGCCATCTCCTTTTCTTTCAACAACCAATCCAGTCACTATTTCCAGACAAAATTCCATTTCTTCCAAGCTCCTAAACTGTACTAGTGCTACTACGACTACTCCAAATTTCTTTCCTCAATGATGGGTCTTCTCTGACCCTTGGCCCCAAAAGCCTGGATTTGTTTTACCTTTCTCAGCCAAATTTATCTTCTAGTCCCATTGACGCTGCCGTAGGCAACGGTGGATATTGTTGGGGAAGGTCGGTGCACCATCGCCGAAGTTGCTCAGTGAACAATGCTTGTTGGGGGTCAGAAGAGTTGAATGGGTTGGGGTGGAAGCCTTGTCTTTACTTTGCTAGAGCGTACTGCAAGAATGGGCGTACGTGACATGGTGGATTAGAGAAAAACAGTGCATTACGCCCTGCGTTTCAAAAAAAAAACAAGACAAAAAAAGGTTTGCCACGTGTTATGCAGTGAAGGAGCAGATTGCTTGGATGGCTAAGATTGACTTTGATTGCATGGAATGCAATCACAAGTTGAATGGGGAGAATCCGGTCTGCTTTATAAACTACACTTGGAAAGATGGAGAAGAGGGGTGCCAAACGAAACTCAAAACTATTGAGGAGGCTGTTTGAGGGATGGGCGTAACTCAATCCCTCTTAAGACTTCTATTAAGACTTATATAGGCCCTTCGGGAGAAAGTAAAACTACATCAACCCATTACCTGTAGAATAGCCACCTTGCTTGGTTGCTATTACATCCCATCCCTACAAGTAACAAGAAACAATATTGGCCGATGCAGGTTGACGCAAGTGACATGAGGGCTGTTCTCGTAACCTCAGGGTTGCAGGTTCGATCCCCCTCATTGTCGCTAAAATTTTGCTTGGTGGCATCTGATTGTTGGAAGATCCCCCACCCCTCAGTGGTCTGGTGACTTGCTTGGGGTTGACCGTGGTATCTTAACTCCCTTCCGGTGGGAGCCCACACATGGTCTCAACCAGCAAAGGGCTGTTGGAACTTTAGCCTTGCCAGGAACTGGGAGCGCCATTCCTCCCTTTCACTTTTTTACCAAAAAAAAAAAAAAGAAACAATATTGACGCCCCAAAAAAAAAAGAAAATAATTGCCATAAATATAATGTAGAATTTGAAAATGATTTATTTTTATGTAAATTACTTTTCTCTTTAAAAGATACTTAAATTAAATGATATTTTTATACTTTGAAAATATATAAAAGAAAAAAATATGTTATACTTATTTCTTAGGTAACAAAAAATAAGTTATAATTACCAAACTAAAGGGTGAAAATGTCTGTAATACCTTGTTGGAGCTAAAGTGTTGAAATGTTCATAATACCTTCCACCTCTCTGAAAATGTCATTTTGGAACCAAAGTATCTAGATGTCCAAGTGCAAGAAGAAAATATCCCATCCACCAGAGTAGGGTACTTGTTTTTATTTGTTAATTCTCAATTTCGTTTTAATATTTTAATAAAGTATAACAATATATATTCTAAAAAAATTTGGGATGTAATAGAAGTGATGCTTTCCAATTTGGTTAAGTAAGGAGAGGAGCTTAAAGATTTGAAACTGCCAAAAGGGGCTGAGGTTGTCATTTAGTTTGCATTATTTGCCAAGTGGGATGGAGTTGGCAAATCTTCATTAGCTCACATGGGCTTACATCCATGCCTCCCAATAAGCAAGGGCATGAAAGAATTTCATGCTTGTGTTAAGTGGTAATACCTTTTACAAGCATGAATCCCATGCATATATAGGGAAATGCGCATAATATTTGTACTTTCTCTATACCATTTAAGTCTAATTTGAATGATTCAAATTTTATATAATTATTTTTTTAGTTTTAAATTTTTTTATAGAATGCAAAATATAGAATAAAAATAATTTTATAATTGACAATTATAAAAAAATGATGTTTCATATCAATAAAATAAAAAAAAAATTTATAAAATTTGGCCCATTCAAATTTAATTTGGACTTCTTAAATTAGGATGCGCACGGTAAGCATCTCATCTAGATTCATAGAGAATTTGGACTTTACTTTTTACCTAGTCATCAATGTTTTATCTTGTTTTCTTTCTCTCTCTTCTCTTCCTTCTCTTCTTCTGCAACTCTCATCTCTCTCTTTTCTCCTTGTTTTCTCTTTTTGAGCTTGTGTTGAATCCATTTCTGCTCTTAATCACTGCTAGAGAATGTGTAAGCCATGCCAATTATGAGAAGATATTGATTGTGGTTGATTTGGCACCATCTTTTGCATTAATTATTGAATTTTACAGACATAAGGAAAAGGGGAAAAGGCCAGCATTGTGTCACGACATGTTCTGAAGGGGCAAAATAGAGGAGGTTTTTGGAGCATCTAGAATTTTCCAAAGTCTTCCAGAATGTTCCAGAATGTTCCGAAGAACACTAGATCACTCTTGAAACCTCAAGAAACATTAAGAAATTAGAATTCTAGAATTATGTACATAAATATCTCTTGTAAATATCTTATAGAACATTTTACGGAATTAATATAGACCGTTGGATATGATTGATCTCCACCATCCATTAAAGAGGTGAGAAAGTTCTAGAACAAGGGGGAGGTCTATAAATACCCTCACCCTCCTCATTTGTAACACACTCAAGAATTGTGCAATACAAGTTCTTCCTTTAAAAGCTCTCTAGCCCACTTTGTTACTCATCTTGCCTACTCAAGGGTTCGGCTAACTTAGCAAGATCAAGAGGGTTGATCCAAGCTAAGGCTGGCACGGTTGAGGATTTAGGAGAAAAGTTCCAAGGTCGTGATAACGTGGTATCAGAGCTTTGGTTTGAGGGAACCTAGTTCTACCGTTGGTTTGAGGGAGTCATATTTGTAGGCAAGGATGTCTGGCACAACCGAGGAAGTTGCTGTTCACGTGGAAGGAAGGGGAAGGGAGTCCCAACTGCCACACGAGGGAGGTAAGAAAGGGCGAGGCTCTAGCAAGGTACGTGTCGAGGACTTTGCTACTTTGTCCGTGAAAGTCTCCGCACTAGAGGATGCCATGCTAGAGATGGCTTTTAGGGTGGAGAAAGTTGAAGGCGACTTGAGTACTCTCGATACTCATTCTCTAGGGGAACTTGAGAGTCTAAAGACAAGCATGGATGCCTTGCACAACTTGGAGGAACAACGTGCTGAATCTATACAATCATTGGAGGGAGTGGTGATAGATGCCATCACTGTTATGCAAAATCAATTAAACTCCCTTAAGGCTTCATTGGAAGGCCAAGGGAGGAATTCATTGGTGGCTGATACTAGTAGACTAAGGGAAGTAAAGTTAGATCTTCCCAAACCAAAGGAGTTCAAAGGAGTATGCGACACCAAAGAAGTAGAGAACTTCTTGTGGCAAATAGAGCACTACGCTGAAGGCTTGGCTTTGAACGATGACCAAGCTAAGGTACGAACTGCTTCTTTGTTCCTTACTGATAATGCTATGTTATAGTGGCAAAGGAAGCATGCCGACATAGAGAAGGGCCTTTGCACCATTAATACATGGGAAGAGTTCAAGAAAGAGTTAAAGAGGCAATTCTACCCGGAGAATGTAGTATATGAGGCACGCAAGAAGCTGAGGGAACTTAAACACAAGACCACTATCTCCGAGTATGTGCTAGAATTTACAACACTCATGCTGCAAATTCCTAACTTGAGTGGAGAAGATTTACTCTTCTACTTCATCGATGGCCTTCAAAATTAGGCCAAGCATGAGTTACAACGTTGAGGGGTGAAAGACGTGGATGAGGCCATTGCCATAGCCAAGAGCCTCACAGACCATAAGGAGAAAGGTGATACCTCCAAGCCCAAGTCTTCTAAACCTAATCAAGGAAAAGGTGAAGGAGACAGGGCAAGGTGGTGTACAAGAGTGGTGATGGCAAGCCACCTCAAAAGAAACAGTTTGATAATCAACAAAAGAAGAACTTTAGTAGTTTGACTAGGTGCTTCGTGTGCAAAGGTCCTCACAGAATGAAGGATTGTCCTAAGTTGGGGACACTGGCAGCTATGGCCGATGAACGAGAAGCTCAAGAAGAAGAGGAGGAGAAGGAAGGTACAGGGTCACTCCGACTCCTTAATGCCCTGAAGGCCAAGCCTACTCTTAAAGTCCCTAAGGGAGAGGGATTGTTATATGTAGAAGCCAAGTTGAATAGGAAACCTGTTAGCATCATGTTGGACACTGGAGCTACCCACAACTTCATCACGCCTGAAGAGGCCAAGAGGGCTGGTCTCAATGTGGTGCAGGGTGGAGGATGGTTAAAGGCTGTCAACTCTTCTACAACACAACTTCGTGGCATAGTGCGTAGAGTTGAGCTACACCTTGGGAGTTGGTATGGCAAGGCTGACTTCTCGGTAGTCCTTATGGATGACTTCAAGGTGGTACTTGGTATGGAGTTTTTGAGGAATGTAAATGTCTGCTCCATGCCTTACTATGATTCAGTTTGCGTTCTAGAAAAAAGGGGTTACTTGCATGGTGCCCACTTCAAGGGGTAGTAGTGGGCTTCACTTATCTGCCATGCAAGTAAAGAAGGGCTTCAAAAGAGGAGAAGTCACCTACTTGGCTATTTCAAGGGAGGTGGATCCGAGAGAGGAGCCAAGTAAAGAGATCCCTCCCATCATCAAATATGTCCTAGAGGAGAACTAGGACATGATGTCGCCTGAGTTGCCCAATAAGCTCCCACTTCGAAGGGAGGTGGATCATAAAATAGAGTTAGAGCCAGGGGCAAGGCCACCTGCCTTAACACCCTACCGGATGGCATCGCCGGAATCAGAGGAGTTGAGAAAATAGTTAAAGGAGTTAATTGATGCTGGGCATGTTCGACCCTCCAAAGCACCTTATGGAGCGCCGGTCTTGTTCCAGAAGAAGCAAGATGGATCACTGCGACTATACATTGACTACCGGGCTCTCAATAAGGTAACTATGAAGAACAAGTACCCTATTCCGTTGATAGCTGATTTGTTCGATCAGTTGGGAAAAGCAAGATACTTTTCAAAGTTACACCTAAGGTCTGGGTATCATCAAGATCGAATTGCCGAAGGAGATGAGCCCAAGACCACCTGTGTAATACGCTATGGGTCTTTTGAGTGGCTGGTCATGCCTTTTAGTCTAACCAATGCACCAGCCACATTCTGCACGTTGATGAATAAAATATTTCATTCATACTTAGACCAGTTCGTGGTGGTGTACCTGGACGATATAGCTGTTTACAGTAACTCCTTGGAGGAGCACGCTGATCACCTGCAAGCTGTGTTCAAGACCTTGCGAGAGAATGAACTTTACGTGAAAAAAGAGAAATGCTCTTTTGCAAGGGAGGAGGTGCACTTCTTGGGATATGTCATCTCTCAAGGGACCCTACGTATGGATGAGAGGAAGGTGCAAGCTATCAAGGAATGGGAGCCGCCGACCTAAGTACCAGAGTTGAGATAGTTCCTTGGGTTAGTGAATTATTATCGGTAGTTTATCAAGGGCTACTCTGCAAGGGCAGCCCCACTTATTGAGTTACTGTAGAAGAATAAATCGTAGGCCTGGGCAATAGAGTGTCAAAAGGCCTTTGAAGATCTAAAGTTGGCAGTAATGGAGGAACCGGTGTTAGCTCTTCCAGATTTCTCTAAACCATTTAAGGTACACACAGATGCCTCAGACTTTGCCATAGGAGAGGTCCTTATGCAAGAGAGGCATCCAATTGCCTTTGAAAGTCGCAAGCTGAATGATACCGAGAAAATGTACATTGTGCAAGAAAAGGAGATGACTGCAGTGGTCCATTGCTTGCGTACTTGGAGACATTACTTGCTTGGGGCGAAGTTCGTGATCAAGATTGATAATGTGGCAACGAGGTACTTCCAAACCCAGAAGAAGTTGACCCCCAAGCAAGCTAGATGGCAAGACTTCCTGGCTGAGTTTGACTATGTGTTGGAGTACAAGCCAGGAACATCTAACACGGTGGCTGATGCACTTAATAAAAAGGTCAAGTTCACTGTCCTAAGTCAGGTGGAGGGAGACCTGATGGCCAAAATTAAAGAGGGTATGGCTCAAGACCCCTTAGCCCAGCAATTGGTGGAGTTAGCTAAGGGAGGAAAGACTAAGAGATTCTGGGTTGAAGATGGTCTTCTGTATATTATGGGGTGCCGGATCTTTGTCCCCAAGTGGGCCAACCTGAGGAAAGAGTTAATCAAGGAGTGTCACGACTTCAAGTGGGCTGGCCACCCTAGGAAAAGCGAATCTTGGCATTATTGGAGGCAACTTATTTCTGGCCATACATGAGGGACGATGTGGAGCTCTATGTGAAGACTTGTCTTGTTTGCCAACAAGACAAGGTTGATAATCAATTACCTGGAGGATTATTGGAGCCCCTACCTACACCAAGTCAACCTTGGGAGAGCGTCTCCATGGACTTCATATCGGCTTTGCCGAAATCCGAGGGGTTTAGATCCATCATGGTGGTGGTAGATCGATTTTCTAAGTATGCTACGTTCATACCTGCCCCAACTGACTGCACCGCAAAGGAGGTTGCTTGATTATTCTTCAAGAATGTGATAAAGTATTGGGGCTTTCCAAAAACTATCATCAGTGATAGGGATCCCCGATTCACTGGGAAGCTGTGGACTGAGTTATTCAACATGCTGGGGATGGAGCTACACTTCTCAACAAGCTTTCACCCACAAATGAATGGGCAAACTGAGAGGGTGAATGCCTTGTTGGAATGCTACTTGAGGCACTTTGTAAGTGCCAATCAGAAGGATTAGGCCAAATTACTTGATGTGACTCAATTCTCTTACAACTTGCGAAAGAATGAATCCACGGGGAGGAGTCCGTTTGAGGTTGTGATGGGGAAACAACCACTCACTCCCCATGCTCTTAGCACAACCTACAAGAGCAAGAGTCCTGGAGCATTTCACATGACTAAGTCTTGGCAAGAACAAGCAGACGTGACAAGATCCTTTCTTGTCAAGGCGGCCAAGAGAATGAAGAAATTTGCTGACAAAAAAAGGCGTGATGCGGAGTTTCAAGTGGGAGATCAAGTGATGGTGAAACTTCTCCCACAACAGTTCAAAGCCTTTTGGAAGGTTCACAAGGGCCTCATTCAAAAATATGAAGGACCCTATAAGGTGATCAAGAAGGTTGGGAGAGTTTCTTATAAGTTGGACCTTTCGCCGCATTTGAAGATTCATCCTATCTTTCATATAAGCATGCTCAAGCCTTTTCATGAAGACAAGGATGATCTTGATCGAGGAGTGTCCACACGAGCACCACCAGTGACGATCAAGTCCTATGATCGCCAAGTTGAGAACTTCTTTGCCTATCGAGTTGTTCGTAGAAGAGGGTACCACCAAGTACCCAATACTTGATAAAGTAAAAGGAACTGCCAGAGAACGAAGCCTCATGGGAAGTACAAGAAGACCTTTGGTAGTTTGAAGACCACCTACGCCGGTATAGAGATGAATTCGTGACGAGGGCGTCACCGGAATAGGTGGGGGAGAGTGTCATGATGCATTCTGAAGGGGCAAAACAGAGGAGGTTTTTGGAGCATCTAGAATTTTTCGGAGTCTTCCAGAATTTTTCAGAATGTTCCGGAGAACACTAGATCACTCTTAAAACCTCAAGAAACATTAGGAAATTAGAATTCTAGAATTATGTACATAAATATCTCTTGTAAATATCTTATAGAATATTCTAGAGAATTAATATAGACCATTGGATAGGATTGATTTCCACCGTCCATTAAGGAGGTGAGAAAGTTCTAGAACAAGGGGGAGGTCTATAAATACCCTCACTCTCCTCATTTGTAACACACTCAAGAATTGTGTAATACAAGTTCTTCCTTCAAAAGCTCTCTAGTCCACTTTGTTACTCATCTTGCCTGCTCAAGGGTTTGGCTGACTTAGCAAGATTAAGAGGGTTGATCCAAGCTAAGACCGGCACGGTTGAGGATTAAGGAGAAAAGTTCCAAGGCCATGACAATTGGCACTTCTTTTTGGAGCTAAAGTGTTGAAATGTCCATAATACCTTCTACTTCTCTGAAAATGTCATTTTGGAACCAAAATATCTATATGTCCAAGTGCAAGAAGAAAACCAGAGTAGGGTACTTGTTTTCATTTGTTAATTCTCAATTTCGTTTTAATATTTTAATAAAGTATAAGAATATATATTCTAAAAAAATCTTATTTTTATTTTCATTTATGTTATATATTTTAATTACATTCATAGTTATTATTTAAAATTATAAATATTTATACATTATTTAATTAAATAATTAAAAATATTTAAATTATTTAATTTAAAAATTTAAAAATATTGTATTTATTTTCTTTGCCCAGCAAAAAAAAAGGATAATTTTGTCATATTCTCCTCCTATCTTTTCAGCCCCGTTTGGTAGCTCATGAGAAAGGAAAAATGAAAGTGAATCCATGGCTTCAAATATTGGGTTGGCAAATTATTTGAAGGAAAGGGAAAGTTTTGCTACTGTGTACTTTAAATTTTGGAGCTAATTGTTCCAAAAATTCATTTTGCTTCAAATGTCCACCTATTATATGTGTATAACAAATATTTCACAAAAAATATTTTTAATAAAAAATTAATAATTTTTTAAAAGATATTTTGATTATATCTTTTTTTAGGGAATAAATGTGTATTTTCAAAACAAGGAAAAAAAATCCTATAACTTAAATATCTAAAAAAAAAAAAAGAATTTATCCTATATACTCAGGCGTTTTCCAATTCAGTCCTCATGAAGAGGACGTAATTTTGGACGTAAACTTCATCCAATCGGTAACAGAAAACGACAATATCTTGATGAATGGGGGAAAGGTCCCCAATTAATGTACAGACAAAAAATTTCAGGGATTCTCTTCTCTGTCATCCGTTGGACACGCTTCATATTCAAAATTGGCTTCCCTGCGTCGGCAAGCAACTCCTCATCAGCATTCAGGCAAGTCAATTCAACTCAATTATTTTTGCAATATCTGCCAAATCAAGCTTTCCATTAAGAAAAGAAGAACACAGTGAATTCACGCGAACAACTTGACCAAGGAAAACGACATATAACAAAATCAAACTCACATTCACATCTAACTTCGCCTGCTTACCAACAAATTGTCAACGGCAAGCTCATCTCCTTACCTATCTATAATTAACCACAAAGCAAAGGCAATGAATAGATTCTATTCAAACCCTCCAAGTCCAACCTATCGGACGTAGGTTTATAGATTAAATCAGAGCTAATCAGTGGCGGAGTTAGGACCGAAGAAGGTGACAACATACTAAAAAGTATATGAACATATTATCAAAACTCAATACTATGAGTTCGTAAAACTTTAAGGAAGCATCCATTCATCCTCACTAATATGTGGCTCCGCCAGTTATCGGCGCCGTGAAAAATTCATTACACAAGAGGGAATTAAGGCCATAGGATAAGTGTATCTAATTGGAGGACTTGCAAGAGAAGAAGGGAGTCCAATATAGCCAAGGGAAACTTGCCGGCAGAAGTTAAGGAAGAGACGGTCATGGTCTTCCTCTTCTGGTAACGCCGGCAAGTCATCCTTGGCTGCACTACACTCTCTACGCCTCTTCATGCAAGTCCTGCTTAGGAGGCTATACATATGTGTGTGTATATATATATATATATATATATATATATTATTCTTTCAAGTTTTGAACTTCACTCATTAGAGTTCCATATATACACAGGTGAATGTTGCATTCACCTGTTTCCAAAAGTAGCAAGTGGCCTTAGAGACACCCTGCAAAAGTCGCCGCTCCACCGTCACATTGCCTGCAATCCCACTTGATTGGGTATAGCTTAAAGCCGACCAATTCAACAAAATTTGGGCCCACTTTTTTTCTCTCACGCTTTTTACAAAATTCTTTAAAATATTAAAAGTGTTTATTATAAGTGTTTATTATAACTTGCAATGTTCTTCAATTAAAAAAATGACTTAGTTGGCTAAGATAATATAAATTATGCATATTTAAAATATTAAAATGACACATAATTAACTACATTAATAAAATTTACTAAAATATTGACAAAAATTTAAGGGTGAAGAAATAATTTTTTAAACTATAAAAACTCAATGCAGATTTTTAAACTCTAGTTAAGAACCAAATTAAAATTTGAGTAAAATTTTAAGGGCTAAAAGAATAAATTAATCTATGAGATACCTAGTTCTCATATTAGTATTAAAAATTTTGAAAACAAACACCTGAAGAGTGGTATATAAGATTTTATTTTAATTTTTTCTCTTTTTGTATCATCATTAACCAAGTTGTCAAGTTAGGGAAGAATAAAACTTATGGAAAAAAAACATGTAAGTATTAGCTAAATTCTTTTATGATTTTACTTCTAATAAATATATGTAACTAAATTTTATTAGTTTATTTTACCTAAAATTTGTAGTCTAAAAAGTCCATATAAATATTTCTCAAGGTTTGGAATGTAATCAAAGGTTTAGGAATATTTTATTGACCATTATATGAGAAGATTATTATATCATGTTTAGCTATATGTATCTGTCTTGAGGTTTTGGCTATTGCAAAATCACTATATATAGAAATTTTTAATTATAAGAGATGTAGTGTATGTCTGGAAATACGGTGAGAAATCATATTTGAGGCAAAAACAACAATATTTTACTTTGTTGAAATGTGGTTTTGGAGGAATCTAATGCGTTTCCAAACACAGCCGTAGTAAATAGACGGATGGAATTTCAGTCTTATATATAGATAGGTCTTGAGTAAAGCTAAAATTTCAGCCATTCACAACTTTACCCTGCA
Organism: Erythrophleum fordii; assembly: GCA_032878935.1. Classification (NCBI taxonomy): domain Eukaryota; kingdom Viridiplantae; phylum Streptophyta; class Magnoliopsida; order Fabales; family Fabaceae; genus Erythrophleum; species Erythrophleum fordii. Next base: position 3,521,006 of record JAVQMF010000049.1, on the reverse strand, counting down.
TTTACTTTATATCCTGTATGAATAAGTAATGCATATCATTTGATAATGACACATACAAAGATGAAATAAGAAATTCCCTAAAATGAGGCATCAAGGGTGATTAACATGATTATTTTGACTAAAAGTTGATTCCGTGGTCAAGAATGATAAACAGACACGATATTCAAAATTTCTTACTCTCTAATATGACTTTTGGTGGACAGATCATATCATATACTTGTGGATATAATATATAACAACATGTCTCTTTTTTTATATGTCATTTCAGACTATTACCTCAAGGATAATTTTGTTTGATCTTTCTTTTGCAATCTTTAAACCCTAAGTTTTTGCCTTTTTGTTTTTATGTGTGCACGCGCGATGCGGTATATAATGTTCTAAGATTTTACAAATCGATGTATCCTTTTCTAAGGTATGAGATTAACTAAGAAAGCATCCTTTTTAGGATAATGCCTGAATCATCATTTCACATGACAAATAATATATTTTGGTAGTTTGATTTCGTGATATCAAATCATCACCGATTCTTAGCAAATGACAAGTGATCAAATGAATGCAAAATGTCGCTATAATAAATAAATAAATAAACATATACATAATTTTATACAAAAATAAGTAAAATATATTGTCAAATACATAAACATTCCTCACTTTTAAAATTGTGAGAAATAATAAATTCACCTTTATTTTAAAAAATCTTTCAAAAGTCTATCTATTCTTTTATTATAATTAATTTATTTTTATTTTTTATCCAGTTTCATGTAAATTCATTGATAAAAATAGTTTGATGCCAAAAAAAAAGTGTAGAAAATAATGAAAAAAATTTAATCCTAGACGCACTGCAAAGTTAAATGACATCAAAGTAGAGTGGTGGGAAAAAAGTCACCTATAATAGAGGTGTCAAAACCTGTCAGGCCCTATGAGTTGACCATTAAAAAACAAGTATGACTTAGCCTAAAAAACATAGCCCATCCATTTTCAAATTAGCCATTTCAGCCTGATCCTATTATGGGCCAGGGTCGAGAAAGGCCAGCCATTTTTTTAATGTAAATGACCAAATATATTTCATATTCTTTAATTTTTTCTAAAATCCTTGCAATATATATAAATGTTAAGAAAATTGAGTATAATATTTAAAATAAAAGAGATTTTTTAGTGTAATGTAGCTAAATTTTAAGAGATATTAATGTGATTTATTCCAAAAAAAAAAATGTTTGCTCATATTTTTATTATGCTGTGTAGACAAAAATACTAAAATAGTCATAGTCATAGTTGGTTTGTGATTTTAAAGCAAAAAATTATTAGGAATTTTATTAAGAAAAAACATTGAAAGGCACTTAGAGTTGGCTCTAAACCCTAATAATATTAGGCTGAACTAAAAAATATAAGCCAATATTTAAATGGGAGTCAGGCGGCTTGATCTTAAAATCTTAGAATTTAAAAGAGTTAAGATCAAATCAGCCCATATTAACAATTTTATTGTTTAATTAACTTTGAACTTTGATATCTTTCACTTTATAAAAAGGGATGAAACGTGTCCAACAGTGTGTCTAGCTAGTGTCTGCATAAGCCAAGTGTTGCGGCGCCCAACTCATGAATTATAGCTGTGATGACTCTCAATTCTGAGCTTGATTAATCAGTCTTCAAATTCTAGCCGTAAGAATATGAACAATGGTCAAGGGCCTCGTATTTTTCCTTTGTTATTTCAATTATTGTAAATTGTCGTTGTATTCGTTGTCCGTTTATCTGAAACTTATGATGAAAGAGCATATATAGAAGAAAAAAGTGAATATCAAAATAACATGGAATAAAGTTGAGCATAAGATGGAAGGAAAAAGTGAAATCAAGATTCATGGAATAAAGCATATGATCCAAGCATTTGATGATGGCAACAATTTGATTTATCAAGGGAATTTTGCTCCAGAGTATTGGATTTTATTTTTATCATCAGAGTCAATTTAAAATTTGTACGTAGATAATACAAAATTATTATTATTATTATTATATTAAAAAATTTGTCTTCTAAAAAAAAATAATAATAATAAGATGGAGTTCTTGGTAATATTTTATCGATCCTTCTGTCACTAATGACCCACCTACTTCGCTTTATTATCCCAATTGGTTTCACGCGTGTCCTATGTTACGAGTTCCATATCGGATAGACTAGGGGTTGATTCTGGGCATATAAGTGGGAGCGCTGCACACCTTAACGACTAGCTTTTGAGGAGAGAGTAATGATCTCATGACAAGTGGTATCAGAGCCGGCCCACAGTCGTTGCTAGGATGGATGACGACCGATTCCACCGTAGATGGAATGGTGGGCCCTTCGTGACGAGGACGTCACAGATTGGGTGGGTGAGTATGTTACGAATTCTACATCGGATAGGCTGGAGGTTGATTCTGAGCATATAAGTAGGAGCGCTGCACACCTCAACGGTTAGTTTTTGAAGAAAGAGTAATAGTCCTGTGACACCTATTACGCGTGGTGCCTCTTAAAGAATGAGCTCGCTTTCCTTACCTTGAACACCTTAACATGGAACCATACCTTGGGAACATTCTTATCCAGCGTCCGGATCCCCTGCCGTTAGAGCGCTACAGCATGCACATTCCGTTCGTTCCATCCACACCGTCAGATGTATCGGACAGCTCTAGTGTCTCCACGCCAGATGAGGCATCCGAAACGCACCGTTTCACTAACCCAACGCAGTGTGTTTTGACAGGAATGGAAGGCCGTGTATCTGCAGGTGAATCAGTCTGCTTCTCTGAAATTTGGGTGCAAGCGATGTCTTCAGAAAATTAAAAAAGACCCTTTTTATTTTGACGCAAACAAAAAAATTACCTTCGGATCCCAATTTCGACTGTGTGCGTGAATGATCCCAATTTCCAATATGAGTTTCATGGACTACCGGCCAAAAAGCTTTGGAAAAAATAAATAAAAACAAACGGGATGAAGTAATCACAGTAATAAATATATACATATATATATATATATATATAAAATATTAAACAATATATTATACATTTTTGATATATTATAAATATAATATGTCATATTTATTTTATATTATATAAAATATACATATAATATATTTTTTATATTATAAATCTTATATAGATATATATATATATATATGTATATATATGAGGGGGAGGGCAGCGTAGGTTATATATAAACCCTCCACAAAAGATAAATAAAAGAACTCCAAAAACCCAATCCCAATAACTTCATCTTCCCAAACTTTATACGGCTCCTAAACGCAGAGTATCATGCTCTGTTTTTATAAATTTTTGTTGAAAAATTTTAAAAAATGGAATGCAGAACAGGGTCAAGAAATAGTCTTAGTGACCAAATGATTTGTTCTTATATTCGTTTTTAATGCAGCGACGTGGTCAACAAGCTACCAAACTTTTAACAAGCTAAGGAAGTATCAATGGCACAAATTCATACCAGCTCAGGAAGAGGCCATTCAATGAACACAAATGCAGAGCATCAATGGCACAGAAAATGGCGAAACCCTCTTCACTATTTTGGCGCCAATATCCCCACCTTTCATGCAACTCAATCAACGGAAGTATTATATGACATAACAATAAAATAAAATGAAGCATTTTCCATCTACCGCCCCCTCGCTTTTAGAAAAGAAAACAAAGATCGAGCTGCCTGGTTCCTTATGTATCTAGTTTTGCTAGGAAGTGAAAACGTACTAATTTGGCTAAGAAGCGCCATGAGTCAAATAATGATGCCGGGCCGAATAGCAGGGAAGTGTTTACGTGGGCTCTGATTGGTTCAACTGAGGCGAAGGAGGGAAGGTTAACAGGGGAAGAGGGTAAGAGAGAGAAAGAGATTTAACGAGTTCTTTTTTTTTGGAAGAAAGGGCAGAGGAGAAAAAGAAAGATGATTGTTTAATTCAGAAGGATAAAAGAGATAATTATATTTAGATAAATTTATTTTTATATTATTTTAATTTTTTTATATTAATATTTTTAAAAAAAAATTATGAATTTTAATTTTTAATTCTTGATAAAAAATTTATTTTAATTTTTATTAAATGTTAATATATTAAAAAAAATAAAATATTAAGAAATTAAAGAGCAACAAAAAATAATTTATAAATTAAAAAATTTTTCTCTCTTCTTCTCCCTTCCAAAACTTTCCAATTTGGAAGGAAGGGAAACTTGCCCTCTTTCTCTCCTCTCCTCTCTAATTATCAAACATCTTATTTCCTTTCTTTCCCCTCCCCTTCCCTCTTTTTTAAAAACTTTCAATCCCTCCTTTTTAAAAACTTTTAACCAAATACACCCTAAGACTTCGTTGGTTCAAAAGAAGGGAAGGGAGGGGAGGTTAATGAAGGGGAGGGGAGGAGGGGAGTTTAATGAGTTCTGTTTAGTTAGAAGAAGGAGAAAGAAGGGAGGGAAACGAAAGTAATTATATTTGGACAAATTTACCTTTATATTATTTTAATTTTATTTTTTATAAAAAAAATTATTTATATCAATATTTTTTTAAAAAATTATAAATTCTAATTTTTTTATTTTAATTTCTGATAAAAAAATTATCTTAATTTTTATTAAATATTAATGTATTAAAATATTAAAAATTAAGAGATAATAAAATAAATTATAAATTAAAAAATATCTTTCCTCTCCCCTCTAATTTTATTCAACCAAATAATTTATCCTCCTCCTCTTCTCTTCCCTCCAAAAATTCCTCAACTAAACACATCCTGAGTGACTGTCTCGCCTGCTAATGTGCCTCCCCCACCGAAGGGGAGTTCTCGTTCCTTCTTAGAAGGGATTCATTCTCGGGAGAAAAGTTTATCGGAAAAACACGCAGAATTGGAGAAGCAAGTAATTTTTTCCCATCCCTATCAGAACGCACCGCTTTGGGTTAGTGAAACGGTGCGTTTCCGATGTCTCGTCTGGCGTGGAGCCACTGGAGCTGTCCGATGCATCTAACGGTGTGGATGGAACGAACAGAATGTTCGTGCTGTAGCGCTCCAACGGCAGAGGATCCGGACGCATCTTATCCATCTATGTCTCTATTCAATTCCTAATGATAAGGGTGCAATTACCACTATCAACCACTCAATTATCTTTGAATCCCATTCCCCTCAAAAATTCAAAAACCATAAAATTAAAATTTGATATCTATATTGCTTTCGGTTATTCACTTTTGGTTTTTAAGAATATACAACAGTAAATTATGTTAATTTTTCCTGAAAAATATATTTAGTTCAATAACAATTAATATTATTTTAAAAAATTTTCAGTTCAACTAACATTTAATATTGTGCTAAAAGAATCTTTTTTTAATTCACTTTCCATTAATAAAATTAATTTTTTGTATAATATGAATTATAATTTTAGAAAAAAAGATAACTAAATTGATATTAATATTCAACATAATATGATATTTTTTATATGATGATAAAAATAATAAGTAATTTAATATTTAAAAAAGCATGAATACTGTATACAAATTTAATTTTATTAACAAAAAATGTAATTTGTGAAAGAAGTTTTATAATATATATCAAATGTCATAAAAGTTTGATATAATTTTTTAAATAAGAGGAATATTAAGTCTAATTTAACTAAAGTTAACGAAAAGTTTATTAGTTTTTTTAATTAATGAGAAAAAGTACAACGAAAGTTAGTATACAAACCATCCATGCATATTCCAATGAAATTCCTCCCAAATGGCAGACCTAAAAGCAGAGTGTTGTGAAGCAGATAAAATACACATATTAATCCTACTAAAATTGCTAGCAACGCATGGATATCTATTAGTCTAAGGGAAACAATAAGAAGGGATGAATTGCTCTTTTAAATAAAGATATGTCTTTTGAATTTTTTTTTCAACTAAAAAATTACAAGCTCCTATTTTTCAATGCCAAATCCATTTTGAAAACACATTTTAGAAAAGTAGTGTTTCACTTATATAATCAAATGAGTTGAGAACCTTAACAAAGAAAACAAAGTTTTCTCAAGTTTTTATTTCATAAAAACTTTGTTGAATCACAAAGTAAAAGTTCAATAAAAAAAAAAATTAACACAGCAAAATTTATAGAAGTTTAAATCAAAATGGTCCAATTTTCTCTCTTCAAGCACACGGTAAAGAATTTTATAAGACTAAGTAATTACAACCAATTATAATTAGGTAACCATTTTCACAAGACTTAGTTTCTTAGCTTTTACCACTTAGACATAGGCGACTTTAAGGGCTCAACATAATTGCTTTTGTAGCCTTTTATAATAGAGGCAACCCTATTATTAAGGGATCAAGACAAATATTTTTATAACCTTAACACCAAACTAGGATTTTCATGAACCTCCTAGTAACTCAAATAGTTAGAGAATAGCAAAGAGTTTTTACAAAGTGAGAACTAGGCTTAACAAGAGCACCTTTTAACTATAACTTCTGTTCCTTCTTCAATAATTATAGGATCTTCACCCATCTCCCTTGTTGAATGCTTAAGGTGACCGTTGCATCCCCAAACTAGATCCTTTCAATTGAAGATCTGGTGAATTGCCCATGCAGTACCCTTCTTGCCATCCAGATTTAATTTGGATGGCTAAGACCTTTTTTTTAAAATTATTTTTTAAAAAATATTCTTTGAAAAGAGTAAAGCACGAAATATAAATAACATTCCAAATGCGAACTATAAAAAAATGATAATTAAAATTAAAAATTTTTTTAAAGTACGAAATCTTGGTCTAGACTGCTAAGAGGGCTTTGCATGGTAATTAACTAGGTCCCCAATTAAGAGGATTTGGTTCCTTGCATCTCCCGTCTCTTACAATGTTCATTTCAGCTCTCATAAATGCTGGGAGTGGTTTCTTCTCGAGTTAGAGAAAAGAGAGAGAGCTCAAGTGAAGAAATGTTTCTGAATGTGTGTTGTATCTTTCTTTTTGGCTTCATGTAAAGTAGACTTTTGGAACAGAGAGATGTAGGAAACAAAAAGCAATGTTTTCTTCGTGGCCGACATCACAATCTTTTAGCTTCTTTTTCTCTTTCTTCAAATCTCTTTAGCTGTGATGTACTTGTCCGACAGAGGAATATATCAAATTTGAACCACTTTTACTCTTTGCCTTTTACAAAAGGAGTGTAATAATCCGAGATTTAAAATGGACGAATTAATGGGAACTTAATTATAAATTTAAATTAAAAAGAGTAAGAATAGATTTAAGAAAATCTAACTTAAACAAATAAAATATTTAGTCTAAATTAATTTATATTATAGGTTATACTTAGAATAAAAAAAATTTTAGGAGAATTAATTAAAATTTTGGGTTTACAAATATTGTAGGAAGCACTTGAGTCAAAATCTAATTTCCTATATTAATTTCTTATTTTCTTTCTTTTCTTTTGCTCTTTCCTCTTCTTAACTATTTTCTCCATACTTCCTTCTTTTCCAATTTTATCCTTACTTTTCTACACAATTCCCACTCTATCTTCACCCTTTTCCATCTTTTTCTGAAATGCCCTTGCTATTCCTCCAAGTCCCTGAATTACCATAAAAAATATCTAGTCACAAATGTTTTTTTTTAAATTTTTTTTGGAATCAAATCCTCAAAATCATGGTTTTAAATTGCAGTTGCGCTTGCGTTGCGGTTATTGCAGTTGCGGGCATTGCAGGTGCTATCATGTGGGTTGCAATCACTGTGGCTGTGATTTTTTTTTGAAGTTACACAAATTATTTTAAAAATATATATAATCATTATAACTCTTATATACATAAATATATCATACTTAACATCAATATTAATTAAATAAATTCTTATTTTGAACAAGTATATCAATGTTACTTGAGAAAACTAAAAAGAAAAATCAGATAATATAAAAGTATGCTTCTATACTTAATACAAAGAGAGAATTAGAATCACCACATTGTAGAATGTCGTGGAAGATCATAATTCCCACTTTCACTTTCATTATCACCTTGTCTTGCTTCCTCAAAAACATAATAAAAAAAACCCTCCACCTGTGTTCTCCATTTATTGATAAGGAAAATTTGGTGCTTGGTAATAATAATGCTATTGATAATTTATTAAAGGTTAATAATGTAACGAACGTAAATTTCGTAAAACGACGAAATAAGTCATATAAAAGTAAGTCCTCTGAAATGACCTAGATAATATCTCAAAAAATTTGGGTTAAGTCCTAGATTTCTAAAAATGATAATTTTAGACTCAGATGGAAAGAAAAACGGAGTTAGGATAGAGAAATAATTTGCGATGAAAACTGACGAAACGTAATGGCATTTTCGTAAATAAGTATAACTTTTGGAAAACCACATAGTAGGGCTTTTTAAATGAAAGTTTTGAGTTGTCCAAGGTTCTCAGAGGCTCCAAAAATTATGGGAAGCCCTGGGACTGGTAAAGCCCCTCCGGTGTATATTTTTTAACGTCAGTTGACCCGAACTTTGACCGATTTGTTCGGTAAGGTTTTAGCTCAAAATTGAGTGATTTCAAAGGCATTTTATTAAATTAGAAACCTAAATTTTATGATAGAAAAGACGGTTCTAAAAAAGGAGCTAAAACGAAGCTGAAACGAAATTGCTATTACGGAAGGGTAAAATTGAAATTTATAGTTTTTTGAATGTTCTAAAGAGTTCCACACTTTTCTCCCTTCTTCTCCTCTTTAGTAAGCATGACCCTTTCTGTCCAAAATATCGAAAATCTTCAGCTCTCTTAGGCACACAAGAAGGAGGAGAAAAAAAGGAAGAAAGTTAAGGAGAAACTAGGTAATTTCATGAAATTTCTTGCTTCATCTTCCTCCAATCTTGTTCTCCATTCTTCCTTCTTTCTTTCCATGGATTTTTTAAATGACTTGGTTCTGTTTTGAGGTCAGACCAAGGAGGGAAATTTCGTGTTTGGAGAAGAGAAGCCAACTAAGGGAAGAAACATCCAAAAAACTAAGGAAAAACAAGGTAAAATCTCATTTCTATGGTAATCTCTTCTTGTCCCTTCTTCTTGTATGTTTCGGCCAACCTAGGATGGGATAGGAGGGGCTAGATTTTGGGCAGAACCAAGAGAGAAACCTAGGAAAAAGAGTACAAGGATTAAGAATACGGCAAGAAATTCAAGTAACAACCAAAGGAAAATAAGTTAGAAAAGTATAGTACTTTCTAGGGTTTTGCAAAATTTGATTTGGTGTGAATGTTTTTTTAGCTATTTGAATGTTCCCTTGAGCTCCTAAGACCTCTAGAAAGCCTCCTAAGTGGCTCTCCCATTAAGAAAAAATCACAAAGTCCATGAACCTTCCTTATGGTGCATATTTCAGCCAAGCTAGGTTCATTAGGTTAGGGGATGTTTTAAATTGTTCTAGTCTTGGTTTGGGATTTTATATAATGTTAGAAGATGGGAAAAATCATTGGAAAAAATTTAGGAGTCATAGGTTGGGAGATGGGACAATGGTATCCATAATAGTGCCTTATGAAATAACTTGGTGTCTCAATGGTGCTGTCACACCCGAAAATGCGATCGTGTGGCGCCTTAATTAAAATCAAAATTAAAAGTAAAAAAGTAAGAAGAAATAGATAAATAGGGTTCAGGAGTCGCCACCAAAATTTTATTTTTTAAAAGGCAAAACTTTGGAAAAACTTTTTTTATTTGAAAAATGGTCTGCAAACCAGATAATGGATCCAGGAGTCGATTGTGAGTGGGGAAGGTGTTAGGCACCCCACTACACCCGTTCTTAAGAACGGTTACCTTAGGTCAATTGTGCAAAATTAATATGACCTCTATTCTAATTTAATTCTCCTTAAACAATCAAATGCGTAGATCAAAATTTTAAATTTAAGGAAATAAAATTAAAATAAAGAAAAGGGAATAAAATGAAATTAACGAAATAAAAATCAGGGAAAATGTTTATTTACAAAGGCGGACTTGACCTAGGATGAGAGCCTAGGGCCTACGTACCCTTCGAAAGGGATCAGAGTCCACGTAGTTCGACAAAAGAACCATATTGATTGGTTGGTGTATATTTTTTCTTTGTTTTATGTTTTTGTTTTTACCTTTTTTCTTGGTTATTTTTTTTTTGTCCTGTTTTTATTTGTGTTTTTGTTTCTCCCTTTTTTTTTTTTGCAAAAGGACAAAGGAAATAAAAATTACTTTTTCCTTTAACAAATAAAACGAATTTTGAAATTGATTGATGTGTTTTGATTTGTTAAAGGTAAATTCAATTTTGCTTTCTTTGCACTTTCAATTTTTTCTCTCTTTTTTTTTCATCATTTTATATTTTTTCCATTTTCACTTTCTCCATCTCTTTTTATCATTGTTTTGTTTAATTTTTGTTTTGTTTTGTCATTATTTATTTTATTTTTGTTTTTTACCTCTGTTTTATTTTATTTTTTTTGAGTTTTATTTTGTTCTTTTTCTTTTTCTTTTTCTTTTTTGTTTTCTTTTTGTTTTTATTCTTTGCCTTTGTTTTTGTTTTTATTTTGTGTTGTGTTTTTGTTTTTGTTTTTGTTTTTATTTCTTTTTTTTTATTATTCTTTGTTTTTATTTCTATTTCTTTTTTGTTTTTCTTTTGGTTTTGTTATTATTGTTTTTTTTTCTGGTTAATTTTTATTTTTGTGTTCTATTTTTTTCTTCTTTTTTTTTTTTTTATCTTTCGTTCTATTTATTTTTGTTTGTTTGTTTTTTTTTTTTGCTTTGATGAAAAGATAGAGAAAATCATTTTTCCCTTTTTCCAAATAAAACGAATTTAAAATTAGTTGATGTATTTTAATTTACTAAAAGTAAGATTAATTTTATTTCTTTACCTTTATTACACTTTTAATTTTTCTCTTTTTTATCATTTTTTCTTGTTTTCAATTTTTTTCTCTTTTTCTCTTTTTTCTTCTTTTTTGGTTTTCTTTTGAAAAACAAAATTATATGCGGGCCATTGAAACCCAAGACTTATTGAAATACAAATTTAATACCTAAAAGGTAACAAGGAGGCTTATTGCCTCACATGGCCTTTTGGTTTATTCCTATGTGCCCGAGGGGACAAGAAATCCGACACAGTAATTCTAAGAAATGACGTAATAAAACAAAAATGAGATAAAAAAAATTTACAAAAACACCAACTTGTGAATGTGTGTTATTTGTGTACATTCATGATTCATTATATTTTATATACAATTTTCATTACAAGAAGGAAATAAGAAAAGAAGTTACATAGAGTCAATGATCCTCTTCTTCCCTATTCAGTCTTCTTTGCCTGTAGTGGAGAAGCTCCCAAATATTCTTTCCCTCGATTTAACTTGGTCTCCATCAACTCACGCAGCCATATACAAATGCAATGAAACAATTTAGAGGGGTGTCAGAAATCAATCCAACATTTAAAGAAACCAAAAACATTTTCATGGCATTATCTAAAATACACATACAGTTATTATTTCAGTCTTAAATCAATCTATTTTTCACAAATCAAGCATGATTGGGAATCAAGCATCTGGATTCAAACTTATATCAGTGGCACGAATATGAACTCAAACCCCATTATGTTAGCCCAATTCCAATTCCATCCCAAATCAAACCGACATTCATCAACAAGAAGTTAAACTGGAATTATCATGACAGCAGCGAAGCAAATATAGGTCATATCAATGAGAGAGCCAGCCATAATCTAGTCATAAACAGTGTCCCTAGCATTCGAGTCAAATTGCCTTAAACAGAGCATATATTTCCCAGATTTCAAATGGAGAAAGCATTCCCTGAAACAACTTTCATATTTCCCGAACAGAACTAAACTTTCCACTGAAACAAAACATCCATAATCAACATATACTAGCATTTTATGACTTCCCTGATTCATGACCTGTCTATCATACCAGAAACTAAAAGGAACATACCGGAAGCTTCAAATTAATCACAGAAATGGTTTCAAACCCAAAACCGTAACATTGAAAATAGGATCCTATGAGAATACTAGCAAATAACAATCATACCAGACCAATTTACACCACATGAACAGCCTCAGATTGACAGCACTTATTGAAACAAACAATTCAAAATCCCAAAAGTTAAGCCGTTATTATAGGTTTAGGGCTCTTCTAATATAAAGAAGAAAGAAGTAAACAAACGATGAACAACCATACCCCTCGAGGCTAGCTTCTTCGGATGGCTTCCAGATAGCCTTTGATGGTTCTTGCTGTCCTTCTCCGACTTCTCTGATCAGCTTCCTTTAACCCGATTCTCTCCTCTATCCGAACAGAATCCCCTTCACTCTCCAATCTCAACCCCTCTCAAGTTTTCTTTCCTTTCATTCCGAATCAGAGGAATGCCCCTCACCTTCTCTGTTCTTTGTCTCACTCTCGAAGCCAACCAGAGCCTCCTCCTCTCCCCTCAGTGCGTCCCTCCGTCTCTCCCTCTGTTCTTCTTCTTCATCGAGGCCCCCTCACACTCAGTCCCTCTTTCGACCTCCTTCACACGTTTCTGGTGCATCCCATCAGATCTCCTCTTCCCCCATTTCTGATTTTTGGGTTCTGACCCCCCCTCGTTCTCTCTCACATTCAGAGTCGCTTCCTCTTGTGTCTACCTCTCCCTTGTCTTTCCCTCTGTCTCTCTCGATCTCCCCGGTCTCTTCCTTCGTTCTCCTCGATTCGAATCGGAGAAAACGATCCTCCTCCCCTGCTCCTTCTTCCCTGATTTTTTTCGCTCTCTCGAGTCTCTCCCTCTGATCCCGAAAGCTCCACCTGCTTCCTTCTCCCTCGGTGATCCTCCCTCGGCCTCTTCCTCCGATTCCCCTTTTTATCCGAAAAGGCGAGTCCCCTACCCTTCGTTGCCAGCCTCGCGTCTCTCTGCCCCTCAGTGCGTCTGTGTGTGTTTTTTGCCCGTCTCTCTGTACGTCTGCCTGTGTCTGCCAGAAGACCGAATAGAGGGGGGACCACGTTGCTAGGGTTTCCGTTTGGATCTGGGTTGGGCTTCAAGTTGGGCCTCAGGCTTGGGTTCCATTTTTTCTTTACTTTTTTTTTTTAGCCCAGTTTTTCTTTTTTTTTTTGGCCCAATTTATTTCTATTATTCCCTTGCTGATTTCCTTTTTGTTTTAATTTTGGGATTAATGGGCTTTTATTTTATTTTATATATTTTAAATTTTATTTTTGATTTTTTTTCTTTTAATTTTTCTTTTTGAGCTCATTGGGCTAAAATGACCTATTTGGTTTTTTGTCTTTCTAAATTTTTTATTTTCTATTTGTTTGTTTGTTTATTTTTTTTTAGTTGCATATATATTTTTTAAATTTAATTTTATTATTATTTTTGGCACATGCCCGGACAAAATACGGTGTTCACAGTTGCCCCTCTTTACTTGTTTCTTAAGCATTAAGATTGAAAATGTAATTTTTGATATTTTTGCATAAGAAACAAGTAAAGATAAGAACACGTATTTTGTTTGACCTGATTTGATTACCTTCTGACAATTAAACAATAAAGAAAAGGTAAGAGCGACCCAAACAAAATATAGTATTTATCGGTTTCCCCTCTTTACTTATTCTTTAAGTAAAGAAATCAAAAATACAATTTTTGATATCTTTAACTTATGAATAAGTAAAGATGGAAACATATATTTTGTTTGGGAAGCTAATAGATTAAGGGGAGCTAACTTACCTGGAAATGCAATTCTGCTCTGGTGCAGAACTTTGAGTTGTCTATTCTGGTAAGATTTTGGGTGTCTGCTTTGGCAGGACTTTGGGTGCGCCTATTCTGGTAAGACTTTTATTGGTGTATATTCTGGTAGGACTTTGAGTACTTGTTCTGGCAAGACTTTAAGTGTGCCTGTTCTGGCAGGACTTTGGCTGCCTATTTTGGTAGGACTTTTATTGGTGCCTGTTCTGGCAAGACTTTAAGGTGCCTGTTCTGTTCAGGACTTTGGTGCCTATTTTGCGTAGGACTTAAGGGTGCCTGTTCTGTGCAGGACTTTGGGTGCCTATTCTGGTAGGACTTAAGGGTGCCTGTTCTGTGCAGAACTTTGGGGTGCCTATTCTGGTAGGACTTAAAGGTGCCTGTTCTGTGCAGGACTTTGGTGCCTATTCTGCGTAGGACTTTTATTTGTGCCTGTTCTTCACAGGACTTTGGGTGCCCGTTCTCCGCAGGACTTAAAGGTGCCTATTCTTTGTAAGACTTAAAGGTGCCTATTCTTCGTAGGATTTAAAGGTGCCTGTTCTCCGCAGACTTTGGGTGCCTATTCTTCGTAGGACTTAAAGGTGCCTATTCTTCGTAGGACTTAAAGGTGCCTGTTCTCCACAGGACTTAAAGGTGCCTGTTCTCCACAGGACTTTGGGTGCCTATTCTTCGTAGGACTTTTATTTGTGCCTGTTCTTTGCAGGACTTTGGGTGTCTATTCTCCGCAGGACTTAAAGGTGCCTATTCTTCGTAGGACTTAAAGGTGCCTATTCTTCGTAGGACTTAAGGGTGCCTATTCTCCGCAGGACTTTGGGTGCCTGTTCTCCGCAGGACTTAAAGGTGCCTATTCTCCATAAGACTTTGGGTGCCTATTCTTCATAGGACTTTTATTTGTGCCTGTTCTTCGCAAGACTTTGGGTGCCTATTCTTCGTAGGACTTTTATTTGTGCCTGTTATTCGCAGGACTTTGGGTGCCTGTTCTCCGCAGGACTTAAAGGTGCCTATTCTTCGTAGGACTTAAAGGTGCCTGTTCTCCGCAGGACTTAAAGGTGCCTTTTTTTAGTGAATTTTTCTAAGTTTAAAAACTGTACTTCATTCATATAAGTTTTATGCAGGGTAATGCACCTATATGAAACGTGCAATGTATGCAAAATACTTGACTTTTAAACTTAACAACTCAATTTTGCCCCAATATGAATCAAGGTCATTGTAAGTGTTGGAAGTATGAGGTATGTAGGATGCTACAATTTATGGAGTGCACATTTTTTGTTTTTTTTTTCTTTGCCCCAATATGAACTTGAGGTCCACATAAGATATACCCAGGTGAAATGCAAGCATATAAGATGCTTTATAAAATGCACAATGTTTGTTTTCACTTGCCCCAGCATGAACTATGGTCTATGTAATATATGCAAGTATGGAATGTATGAAACATGTGATGCTTTATGTTATGAAATGCAAATTTCCTTTTTGCTTGCCCCAGTGTGAACTACAGGCCATGTGATGTATGTAAATGTGGGGCACATGAAACATGTGATGCTTTATTTTATGAAATGCAAATTTTCTTTTTGCTTGCCCCAGTGTGAACTCGAGGCCATGTGATGTATGCAAATGTGGGGCGCATGAAACATATGATGCTTTATTTTATGAAATGCGAATTTTCTTTTTGCTTGCCCAAGTGTGAACTCGAGGCCATGTGATGTATACAAATATGGAATGTCTGATGAATATGAGATGCAAGTTGTGTTATTTTGTTTTCTTTTTTTTGACTTTTTAAGCTTGAAGATTTTTTATTTCTAGAATATGCACAATTTATGCGAGTGACCTTAATTCTAAAATAGAGAAAAAGATGAGGACATCATCTTTAAACATCCTTAAATTGATTTGGAGTTTTAAACCACTTTTTTTTTTTTTTTTTACAAGATTACCTCAAAAGAAAGAGTAAAAGAGCATTATTTCTAACTGTTTTTAGATTGATTTTGAACTTTAAACCATTTTTTTTCTTTTTCCTTTTTTTGTAAATAGAATCATCTTGAAGGAAAAGGGAAAGAGGATGAGCATTTTTTTTAATATCCTTCAACTGATTTTGAATTTTAGACTCCCTTTTGTTTTTTTTTTTTTTGAAAAATGAATTGATAAGAAAAATGTGATCCTTTTTTTTTAGTGAATTGATGAGAATAAATGTGATCTTATTTTTTTAAATTTTTTAATTTGACTTGAAAAGGAAAATATGCTTTGTCCATGTACAAATTCAATGCAAGTATATGATACATAAGAAGTTTCAAAATTTATAAAACATAGGATTTTTAGCCCCTTGCTTTTGGAAAAATTTTACACTCTTCACCTGCCACAGTGAGAAAGGTTAAACTTTTGATTATCTTACCAAATTTGCTTTTTGTTATTTGAATGAGAAAATTTACTGATGGCTTCTGGGCCAGCCAAAAATGCCCCTGAGGGAGTATCCCAAGCTAAGAAGACCTAAAGCTCTTGCTTTGACTTATGTCTAAATGATTTTTCTCCAAGTAATTTGTTTGCCATCCACCTTGGACTATTAACTTAACAAGGCACTCTCCTATTGTCAACTTTTCATCGTTAATGCTTGAAAGGTCAATAAGTGGAATTCACTTTTACTTTAGTTAACAATGTCAATACAATCATGTATTAAGGGATACAAACACATAAGCTTGGGAAAGGAAAAAAAAAAATCCTTAACATTAGAAGGATGCAAGGGCTGATGAAGAAGGTGAGCATATAAAATGGTTTGGGAATGGAGAAATGGAATAGACAATGGCTTGGTATAATGTGACAGAATGGGAAAATGCCCCAATTCTACACTTGAAGTATTCTCCTTTGAATAATGGAGCAGTGAGATGCTGAGAATATGGATATGATAGGATAGAGAGGAGCTTTACTTCTGGACTTGAACTCCTTTTGAAAGAAACAATTGATGTAGTGAAAAGAATATGCTTTAAACTAAACTTTTTGCTCCAGTTTCAATTATTTCGATTTTTTTTTTTTATCATTCCCTTCAAAAAATCTGCCCTATTATTTGCAAACAAGCTAAACCTCAACAAGGACTTTTGATGTTTGTAATATGTCCTTGGTAAGAGGGTTTATGAAATAAGAGATATTAGGCTCAAGAATTAACATGCCCCCCTCAAGTCTCCTATTAATCTCCTTCTCCTATTGCTTTAACAAAATTCTATACTCAAAATTCACTTAGCAAAAGAGGAAGTCTTAAGGTTGTAATGGGGTTTAATGGGTAAAATGTAGCTTAAGAAAGAAAGGTGACAAGGCCCAAACATTCATGTAAGTTCACAATGAGAATTTTGCTCCAGTAATTGTACCATTTTGGCAGGACCAATTGGCTTATGACACCTAACTCACCCTTTCTTTTTAAAGATATTTTTTTGTTCAGCTCAACTCTCCTCCGGAGGCTTTTCCTTTTTTTTTTTTCTTCTTGTGCTACATAAGACTCTTCTTTGAGACTTTTGCCCTTTGATTGCATGCTAAAATGAAGCTCCTTTTTAAAAGCTTTTGCTTTTTCGAAAATTTAATCCGTGGGAGCTTCTTTTTGAGAACTTCCTTCATCTTGTGGTTTTTCTTTTCCTCCTCCAATTTGTTTCTTTTTTTTCATTTAATCTCTTTTTTTTCCTAGAAGGAATCCACTATGGTGCCAAAATTGCTTTTTCTTTATGTAGAATTCTCATTGCTTCTCAAATTCGATTCATGTTTGGTATTTGAAGAATTTTTTCAGGCCCAAAGTGGTTAGCAATGGTCGAGAAGTGTTTGGATAATTGAAAGAACTTGACCCTCTCTTGATATTTGAATTACCAGTATAAAAATTTGTTAAAGACTTCCCATCCCAAAGGTTGCATGATTAAGGTGAAGGAAATGACCATCACTCCTGGCTCAATTGAGGTGACTAGGGATAACTCCTCATATTTAGGAAGGCCAAGAATGCCTTGCATCTTAGGCGTAACTTACTTGTGGGACATGTATTCACACTTTTAATTTGATTTTCCTTCTTTTATTTTCTTTTTGTAATTGAATTTGAGGCATATAATTAGTTCCAGATTTAACCCTTCTTCACATCAATTAAATCTTTTCATAAGGAGTTCTGGACATTATATTTTTGGGATTTTGGTTATTTAGGAAAAACGTGCAAAGAAAGAAGTTGGATCAACATAATTGATGGAATGGAAGGATGCGTAAAGGGTGAGATGGAAGCATATGACCATTGTATTGACAAAATTAAATCAAATAAGGTCCAATGAATCAACTTCTGTTAGCTTTAGATTTCGGCTAGATAGAAGAATAACGAACAAACAAGCATTAATTGATTATGATATGGCAGACAATTTCTTTGAGAGTTCAATCATCAAGAAATCCTCATGAAATCTTATTTCTTATGTCATTTTGTACCTTGTTCATGAAGAGGTTGCAACCTTGTTTTTTTTTTAATGGGGTGTCTCACTGCCTTAGGATTAAATTTACAATTTTTGAGCAATGCCACTTTAGGTGTGAAGGTTAAAGGTTAATGTAGGAAGCATCTTACTCTTGTGAAAGCTACTCAAATGAAACTAAGGCAAATGGCAAGAATCCCAAATGAGGTACATGGCAAATGTTTTGATCATAATGGTGTGTGGTTTTTTTTTTGTCAAGTTTGATAGGTGTTGATGAGTTTTGAGATGGATGGTTCGAATTCCTTTGGAATGGAGAGGATGGTGGTGGGCAATCGTCATAAGTTGAAGGATATGGTGGTATGGAAGGTTAGGAAGTGATAAGCAACCTTATCAAGACCTTTGACAACTTTTCTTTTTCCTAATCAAGTGACACACCTTTACCTTTTGCACTTATACTTCATTTTCTCATCTTGGCTATTCATGAGTGTAGCTTTTTCTTTGAATTTTTTTTTTTAGATGAAGCTAATCTTTGCATTACAAAGGGCCAAGAATCATGTATTTTATAAATTTTCAGATTTTCAACATGAAATGCCTTATGACAATGCACAAACGAAATTTTATTACTTGTTTGATTTATGAACTGATGGGTGTATTAGTGTGGGAGCCTTTCAATGTATAAGACCTTTATTTCCTTTGGGGAATTCGTTGCCCCTAATTAACCTAAGGATAGAGTTTAGAGTTTTCTTACTCAATATTACCCCAATGAAAATCCCTTATATTTAAAGTTATTTGACCTTTATTTTCCTCAGATGCTTTATTACATACAGGGATAAATAAAGTTGACAAATCATCCTAAGAGAACATACCAAATTCTACATGGATGATGTCTATGAAAGAGCGCAACCAATTTGGTTTCCTTTTGACGATTTGTAGAGTTATTTTCATATCCTCCACTTTCCTTTAGAACCTTATTGTTTCACCATGAAGGGTAGGGTTGACAGAATCGATTTGCAAGGAATTCCTTTTTTTTTTTTCTTTGGCAAGCAATTCAAATTGAGCTTTTAACTGGCTCGACTCATGTGTCAACGTGATCCTTATTTATCTCGAAAATAGCCACCGATATGGGCCCAAAACTTATTATCCCTATGTAAGTTACCCGGGATCGGCTTCTTTTGATTAATCAGGGAATTACTAGTATTAGTTAATATTTTCCCACATTCCTCTAAGAGCTTATTAACCCGTTGGGAGTCATGGCTTATCACTCATTTTGAGAAGGGATAATTTCTACACCATTGGTGTTTAGAACTTTGGCTTTGATGATGTTTAATACAAACAAGCCAATTTAATGATCCATTGTATGATGGATTTAATGTTGCATACTCACTTATACAGCATTGAGAATTATGTCTTGGTAGAAGAAAAAAAGAAAAACTTTGTACTTCTTCTCGAGAAGCTTATTGCTTCATTAGAGAAAAAATAGTTGACAATCAAATCGAGAGAAATATGTTTATCTACACGATTGATGCCTTAAAATAATTCTAATTTCTATCTAAGACATGACACTCACTTGATGATGCGACATACTTATTATAATTTCTCAGAATTTTAAAAATTCTTTCCTTTTTTATGAAGGAAAATTTTATTTTATGGGATAGAGGTTTAAAAAATACAAATAAAAATGGATTGTGGATTGTGTACTGTTTTATTATTTCATTTTATCTTTCTTTCTTTCTTTGTTTGTTTTTTTGCATGTATATGAAGAAATGAATGCATGTTCAAAGTTTTTCTTTTGTGAAATTATGACAAATGCAATTATAACCTTTTCAGGGTTGGAAACCCACTAAGTAATGGTTAGTTGCACTAATACATACTTTTGTCATAGTTAATGCATGTCCAACTATACAATGACATCTGGTTAACTACTCCAGTGAATTGTAACAATATGTCACCTCCCCTGTGGCTTTTTATTAAATGTATGAGTACAATGAGAAGAAAAAGATCCAAATGCTCCCCTTTGTCCTAACATGGGTAGTCCCTAGGTTGAGATCAATGGTTTACAGAAGTCTGACTCTAACTATTTAGGAGGCATCTATAGCTTGACTATCAGTGCAAATTTTCATGATAGATATATGACCCCTAATCATTGGTCCCTAAATTGCCCCCACCATGAGATGAGGATCTCATTATATGAATTCGACCTTGAGAGGAAAAAGATCCTACACAGGTCCAGTCCATATAACAAGGTATAATTTAGGCGAGGTCTTCATGATAGCCTCAGCAAGCACAAGCCTTCACAGGGAAATCAATATAAACCTCTACTAACCTAAGGAACACTCAGACCCGGGTATAGGGCCCATAATGTGTATGATATATTTGTGTCTCAGGGATGTGTGTGAGGAGAGCATTTACCTTCTATCCTATAGATTACCCAACCCTCATCTGCTAAGCAGATTGACAGAACAAAAGGCAGAGAACTGTATATACAGATATAAGCAAAAAGAAATACAATATACAGATATGGTCATCTACCCTAAGATTTTATTTCTCATGTTATCTATCCTAACACATGTTATATATATAATCAATGAAATAAAGCAATGAGGCAAGCATGTGAATGGAATGTTATCTATCCTAATCATGTGAGACAAACAACAACCAAACGGGAGAAACAAAATAAAAAGGAGGCCGTAACATTTTGCACAACTAACTTAACTTGGGCTTGACTCTCTAAGCAATCCCCAGTGGAGTCGCCAAACTGTCACACCCGAAAATGCGACCGGGTGGCGCCTTAATTAAAATCAAAATTAAAAGTAAAAAAGTAAGAAGAAATAGATAAATAGAGTTCAAGAGTCGCCACCAAAATTTTATTTTTTAAAAGGCAAAACTTTGGAAAAACCTTTTTTATTTGAAAAATGGTCTGCAAACCAGATAATGGATC
The DNA here is from genome assembly GCA_032878935.1 of Erythrophleum fordii. Lineage (NCBI taxonomy): Eukaryota > Viridiplantae > Streptophyta > Magnoliopsida > Fabales > Fabaceae > Erythrophleum > Erythrophleum fordii. The sequence continues at coordinate 3,500,051 of JAVQMF010000049.1, read as the reverse complement.
CGGGAGTCGATTGTGAGTGGGGAAGGTGTTAGGCACCCCACTACACCCGTTCTTAAGAACGGTTACCCTAGGTCAGTTGTGCAAAATTAATATGACCTCTATTCTAATTTAATTCTCCTTAAACAATCAAATGCGTAGATCAAAATTTTAAATTTAAGGAAATAAAATTAAAATAAAGAAAAGGGAATAAAATGAAATTAAAAGAAATTAACAAAATAAAAATCAGGGAAAATGTTTATTTACAAAGGCGGACTTGACCTAGGATGAGAGCCTAGGGCCTACGTACCCTTCGAAAAGGATCAGAGTCCACGTAGTTCGACAAAAGAACTATATTGATTGGTTGGTGTATATTTTTTCTTTGTTTTATATTTTTGTTTTTACCTTTTTTCTTGGTTATTTTTTTTTGTCCTGTTTTTATTTGTGTTTTATTTTATTTTTTTTGAGTTTTATTTTGTTCTTTTTCTTTTTCTTTTTCTTTTTGTTTTCTTTTTGTTTTTATTCTTTGCCTTTGTTTTTGTTTTTATTTTGTGTTGTGTTTTTGTTTTTGTTTTATTTTTATTTTTATTCTTTGCCTTTGTTTTTGTTTTGTTTTTATTTCTTTTTGTTATTATTCTTTGTTTTTATTTCTATTTCTTTTTTGTTTTTCTTTTGGTTTTGTTATTATTGTTTCTTTTTCTGGTTAATTTTTATTTTTGTGTTCTATTTTTTTCTTCTTTTTTTTTTTTTTATCTTTCGTTCTATTTATTTTTGTTTGTTTTTTTGTTTTTGCTTTGATGAAAAGATAGAGAAAATCATTTTTCCCTTTTTCCAAATAAAACGAATGTAAAATTAGTTAATGTATTTTAATTTACTAAAAGTAAGATTAATTTTATTTCTTTACCTTTATTACACTTTTAATTTTTCTCTTTTTTATCATTTTTTCTTGTTTTCAATTTTTTTCTCTTTTTCTCTTTTTTCTTCTTTTTTGGTTTTCTTTTGAAAAACAAAATTATATGCGGGCCATTGAAACCCAAGACTTATTGAAATACAAATTTAATACCTAAAAGGTAACAAGGAGGCTTATTGCCTCACATGGCCTTTTGGTTTATTCCTATGTGCCCGAGGGGACAAGAATCCCACACAGCAATTCTAAGAAATGACGTAATAAAACAAAAATGAGATAAAAAATTTTTACAAAAACACCAACTTGTGAATGTGTGTGATTTGTGTACATTCATGATTCATTATATTTTATATACAACTTTCATTACAAGAAGGAAATAAGAAAAGAAGTTACATAGAGTCAATGATCCTCTTCTTCCCTATTCAGTCTTCTTTGCCTGTAGCGGAGAAGCTCCCAAATATTCTTTCCCTCGATTTAACTTGGTCTCCATCAACTCACGCAGCCATATACAAATGCAATGAAACAATTTAGAGGGGTGTCAGAAATCAATCCAACATTTAAAGAAACCAAAAGCATTTTCATGGCATTATCTAAAATACACATACAGTTATTATTTCAGTCTTAAATCAATCTATTTTTCACAAATCAAGCATGATTGGGAATCAAGCATCTGGATTCAAACTTATATCAGTGGCACGAATATGAACTCAAACCCCATTATGTTAGCCCAATTCCAATTCCATCCCAAATCAAACCGACATTCATTAACAAGAAGTTAAACTGGAATTATCATGACAGCAGTGAAGCAAATATAGGTCATATCAATGAGAGAGCCAGCCATAATCTAGTCATAAATAGTGTCCCTAGCATTCGAGTCAAATGGCCTTAAACAGAGCATATATTTCCCAGATTTCAAGTGGAGAAAGCATTCCCTGAAACAACTTTTATATTTCCCGAATAGAACCAAACTTTCCACTGAAACAAAACATCCATAATCAACATATACTAGCATTTTATGACTTCCCTGATTCATGACCTGTCTATCATACTAGAAACTAAAAGGAACATACCAGAAGCTTCAAATTAATCACAGAAATGGTTTCAAACCCAAAACCGTAGCATTGAAAATAGGATCCTATGAGAATACTAGCAAATAACAATCATACCAGACCAATTTACACCACATGAACAGCCTCAGATTGACAGCACTTATTGAAACAAACAATTCAAAATCCCAAAAGTTAAGCCGTTATTACAGGTTCAGGGCTCTTCTAATATAAAGAAGAAAGAAGTAAACAAACGATGAACAACCATACCCCTCGAGGCTAGCTTCTTTGGATGGCTTCTAGATAGCCTTTGATGGTTCTTGCTGTCCTTCTCCGACTTCTCTGATCAGCTTCCTTTAACCCGATTCTCTCCTCTATCCGAACAGAATCCCCTTCACTCTCCAATCTCAACCCCTTTCAAGTTTTCTTTCCTTTCATTCCGAATCAGAGGAATGCCCCTCACCTTCTCTGTTCTTTGTCTCACTCTTGAAGCCAACCAGAGCCTCCTCCTCTCCCCTCAGTGCGTCCCTCCGTCTCTCCCTCTGTTCTTCTTCTTCATCGAGGCCCCCTCACGCTCAGTCCCTCTTTCGATCTCCTTCACACGTTTCTGGTGCATCCCATCAGATCTCCTCTTCCCCCATTTTTGATTTTTGGGTTCTGACCCCCCTCGTTCTCTCTCGCGTTCAGAGTCGCTTCCTCCTGTGTCTACCTCTCCCTTGTCTTTCCCTCTGTCTCTCTCGATCTCCCCGGTCTCTTCCTTCGTTCTCCTCGATTCGAATCGGAGAAAACGATCCTCCTCCCCTGCTCCTTCTTCCCCGATTTTTTTCGCTCTCTCGAGTCTCTCCCTCTGATCCCGAAAGCTCCCCCCTGCTTCCTTCTCCCTCTTCCTCCGATTCCCCTTTTTATCCGAAAAGGCGAGTCCCCTGCCCTTCGCTGCCAGCCTTGCGTCTCTCTGCCCCTCAGTGCGTCTGTGTGTGTTTTTTGCCCGTCTCTCTGTACGTCTACCTGTGTCTGCCAGAAGACCGAATAGAGGGGGGACCACGTTGCTAGGGTTTCCGTTTGGATCTGGGTTGGGCTTCAAGTTGGGCCTCAGGCTTGGGTTCCATTTTTTCTTTACTTTTTTTTTAGCCCAGTTTTTCTTTTTTTTTTTGGCCCAATTTATTTCTATTATTCCCTTACTGATTTCCTTTTTGTTTTAATTTTGGGATTAATGGGCTTTTATTTTATTTTTATATATTTTTAATTTTATTTTTTTTCTTTTAATTTTTCTTTTTGAGCTCATTGGGCTAAAATGACCTATTTGGTTTTTTGTCTTTCTAAATTTTTTATTTTCTATTTGTTTGTTTGTTTATTTTTTTTTCGTTGCATATATATTTTTTAAATTTGATTTTTTTATTATTTTTGGCAGATGCCTGGACAAAATACGGTGTTCATAGGTGCAATTGAATATATGATGGCTCTAAAGACCTTATGAGTCCAAGAAGTCTAAAAATAATAAGAGAATGGAGCTTAGCACTTAAATGATATGAATTGCTTCAATAGGCCATTTATGGAACCAATATGTCCATTATAGAATCAAATATGTGATAAGCTTTAATTTAATGTCTTGTCTTGCTTCAAGGATGTGATTGTATGTTATTTGTGATGTCTAGGTCTAGAGAACCTTACTTCACCTAAGTGCTCTTGTGAAACCAAGGAGGGGAAGGAAATTGCAAAGTGAGCTTGCATAAATTAAAAGGTAGCTCTCCACCTCATTCTCTTTGCATTCTTGTGTGCATATATATGTCTTAGTGTGCTTGCATGCATTCTTGATGCTTGATAACATGCCACTTGATCCTTATTGTGCATTTGTACAAATGTGGTGCATTGAATGACTATGAATGTGGAAAGAACTCATAAGGGTGAGATGATGCCAAAAGTCCCTTGATGAAAGTGAAGAGATGCCAAAAGTCTCGTGGCATGGGTGAGACAAGGCCAAAAGTCCCTTGAATGGGTGAAGATAGGTCAAAAGTCCTTAGGCCAAGAGTGAGGCAAATCCAAAAGTCCTAAAAATGGGGTGAGGCTAAACCAAAAGTCCTTGGAGCATGAAAGTGGTCTTGACATATGAATGTGGCATGGAATGAAATTTATTGCACACTTTATGCTTATATAGTATGAATTTGATGTATGTATACCTTGAATATGGTGTGAATGGGTGTGTAAGCTATTGATATTCTTGGAATCTCACTCTCCTTTCCCCCTCATCCTTGAATTGTCTAGGTGGTGTTCCAAGTCAAGGACATGCAGGCCAAGGATATTAAACATCTTTATTTTGGTGTATTATATACTTTAAGTAGTGGTTGAATATCAAAGTAATGATGCATGTAATGTTTTTGTGACATAATACCATGAACAAGTGTAAAATGATGTATGAATATGATGTAGACTTTATATGACACTAAAGTAATGGAATTATGCAAATTGTCTCTTTGATGGTTTGATGTAACTACGCACAAATGGATGTTGAGAGAACAAAATAAAATGCATGAGATTTGAGATCACTTGGATAGTCTCTACAAGTTATATTTGTGCTTTGAAACTTAGCCAAGAGGTGCCAAACAATTAAGAAAGCCATTTGGACAAATTGGTTACCCATATGGAACAAAAACTTACCATTTTAGGAGGCTATACCACTTTTTGTCCAAATGAGCTCTTCTTCATCTAAAATTTGGCATACATCTAGAGCTTATTGAGAGCTTTTTGGGAAGCTAAAGTTGGTAATTTTTAGAGGTCTGTGGAATATTTGGTGAATTATTGAAGTTGGAAATTGTTCTGGTTTTGACCCTTGGTATTGTAGCATTGGTTTGAAATTAAACTCTGTCACTCATAGGGTAAATGATGTCCAATTATCTCAAAATTTTATACAAAGAAATTAGACACTCCCAGTGACTTACTCCAACTAGAAGCACCTCATTTGGAGGTCTAGAGAGGGAGATACGATGTTTTCAAAGATTCAGTCCAGTGTCAGGTGTCTAACCAGACCTTAGTCACTGTTTGATCGAAATTCAGGGTTTGGGCGAGCTTGAACTGGTCTAGAGTTATTTTTTTCCTCTAGCTACCATCCTCAGCTTTCCAAATTAGTAACATTCACTCAATTTAAATCTTTTTGGAATTAATTGGATATTTTTGAAGTTTATATTAGTAAACTATGACAGCATCAAGACCCAGTCCAACCTCTAGACTATTTCATGTATCAAACGTTTGGTGTGTGGGATGTTATGACTTTTACCTATTTTTAACATAAATTAGACATCCTAAGCTTTTCAAAATGACCAAGATTACATGATTTTAATTTTTTTTAGATTTACTTATGATTTTCCAAAGTTTTAGACAGAATGGTGGCAAATCTTGCCGAAATTCAATGAGTTCAATTCATGCTCCATTTTGATTTTCTTGAGTTATGAGCAAGATTTTATAATGAAAATGGGTTGTAATAATGTATTTAAATATAAAAATGTATGGTATGAACCTACATGGTCCATGTGTCATCGATTTAAAATTTTTAAGCATGGCACAATGCGATTGAATCCATTATTGTTGGTTCCTTTTCCATGTACTCTTATGAAAATGATGATAGGGAGCTTATGAATGCCATGAATGAGGTTAGATATATATAGTATTACAGATAATATGGTGGGGCTTGAATTATTGGATGATAATCATGTGATATATGGGAATGTTGTTGATAAAATGGAGGATAGTAATTTTGACTACTTTGAGATGAGCCACCAATGCCAAAATCACTAAAACTTTGTGAAAAACTAGAGGAAGAACTATCTTCTAGTACACTACTTTGCTACCTTTCACCTCTTATAGATTGATGACCACCTCTTTTATTATCAACAAAACCTCTATCCTAAAAGATGTCATATCAATAATAAAACCCAAATCATGCATAGTATATGGAATGTCTTGATATGGATCTTGTTCCCTATCTTCATCTATGTCATGATCACTTTCTATTGCATCACCACCATCACCACCACCAATGTTGTTTGGTGGACTCAAACCACCATCACTGCCCTGACTATGACCTTCATGGGAACTTGTATCACCAACAGCCTCTACCTTTTCGTTATTAGTATCCACTTTTGGGAGCCATTTTGATTTTTGAAGTCCATCCAATAATGGGCCTTCTCTCTCTTTAATCCATGGAGACAAGGGATCATCTTCTTGGAATATGTAATCTAGATTAATTGGATTAAAACTATTTTCTATCTCTTCTTGACTACACCTCTTCTTCTCCTTATTCTTAGCTTCATATTGTAAAAGGTAAAGACAAGTTTTTGTAATTTTTTATACTTTAGTCTATTTCTTGTCTTTGTATGAATATAACTAAATGTGCTTCAATTCCTTTCACAATTTAAAGTTGAAGTTGTTTTGCTTAAAATTTTTATCACAATGCTTTGAAGTTTAGGAGCACATGAATCATATACCATTCAACTATTTAAACAAACAATACAAAAATTTAGTCAACTTTGAATTATAAACAAAATTAATCATTTTGATTGAATTACATATTCTACCATTTATACTTGTAAATAAAAAATGAATTATATTTTACCGAGATCCATTTGAGACCATGCTCTTTGAGCTTGTGGTATTATAAAGTTCTCTCTCTTTTCTTGAAAAAGTATTAACTATGCAATATCATATTAAATTTAATATAAATATATAATAATATATTCTAAATATTCATTATATAAAAAATTACTAACCTGATTTAGTGCTCTAATTACAACATCCATATTTCTCTCTAATTTAGCAATTGCACTTTTAGTTCCATCAAATGTTTCTTTATAAACTGAATGACCATGCTCAACTCCAAATTGAAACTGAGGATTAAGAAAATAACCTAAAAGAAAAAGAAATAGACTTAATTAGTCAATACATAAACATTTTTCTTTTTGTGACAACATAATTAATATATATATATATATAGATTTATTTGCAAAATGTAAATCGATATGTAGAAATTTTTACCTTTTATCTATCATGTCGTTATAAGTTGAGTGATAATGACAATTTTGTTGCATAGATAGATTTGTTCTATCTATAGCTTCATAAATAAAACCTATGGTTAGTTTTTCATTACTGTTGACCAGTCTTAATGCTTTGACAATTGGCTCAAATACTTTTAGTATTTCATTGGCTTTGATCCAAAAGTCATTATCCAAATTTTTTTTTCTTGCATCATGTGTTGGTTCGGATTTTTCCTTGTCAAATTTAGACTTTTTAAACTTTACAAAGTTGAACATATTCTTCAAAGCATGCTTTTGCTTCACAAGAGATTGTAGTTGCAAGAATTGTATAACAAAGCGAGTAATGGTTTGACGAATAATTTCTCTACTTTCAGTATATTCTTTCATCAAATTTACAGTCCAAATATGGTTATATACAAAGAATTTTATCATCTTTGCATCCTCTAACACCTTTTGTACATTGCTCTTTTTTCTAATATCTTCTAAGCATAGATCTAGAGATTGAGTTGCACATGGTGATCAATAAAAATGTGGTCTTTTTTCCATCAATTTTTTTCAACTGCCTATAAAACTCCCTCATTATCTGTAATTATTTGGACTACATATTCTTCTCTAACTTTTTCTACCATTTGATCAAGTAATTGAAGGTAGTAATAAGTATTTCTACTAGCAACAGAAGAAACATCAATTGATTTTAGAAAAATAGTTCCCCTACTGCAATAGACAAGAAAATTCATTAAGTGCATGTGACTAATACTATTAGTCTAACCATCACACATTATTATAACACCTCTTTACTATTATGCACCTTTCAACTCATTTATCCATTCCCTAATGGATTGGTATTTAGCTTCTAAATACACATATGAAATCTCATAAGGAGTAGGGAATTTAACCACTGTTGTACTTATCTTAGCAGCTGCAGTAATTAAATTATGCAACAAAAAAGAATTAGATAAATTTATTGGAAGACGCTCATATATAATAAGCTTTGATACTACTTCTCTTAGTTTCTTTCTTAATGCTTTCATTAAACTATTAGAAATTTTTAGTTGTTTCATGTTTTTACTCCTCACAAAATCAACATTTGTAGATCTTAAATTAAAAGTAATATCTTCTGATCCTCTTATCCTTGCACGAGAGCTTCTACCCTCTTCATATACATTTTGGCCTCCTCTAGTTTGTTATCTAAATTGTTGTCTATCTTCCCATTCACGATATGATCTGATACTTTCTTGCATCGCATGCCTCATTTGCATTTCCTCATTAACAAATGCTTCCATTTCATCATCTTCATCACCTTTCAACCTTGTTTCAAATTCTTCTTTTCTTTTTTTGAATCATTTCTTTTATCTTTATTATCTAAAAGAAGTTTTATCATACCTTCCTGAATAGTAGTTGTAACTGTAAGACAACCAACTACTTGTCCTTTAAAATGAGCAATATGTTGCTTTAATCGAGTTATTCCAGCCTTTACTACTTGTCCATAGAGTTTGCAAATTATATTGTTTTGATTTCTAACTACAGGTGGTCCAAAATGCCAAACAATGTCATCACTAAGAGTACCTTCTAATCTTTCTGTTGGAAATTCCTCTCTTGGTGGCATTGTTTATATTTTATAGTACTTGTTCATTAAATGAAGTTAGTCATATAACGTAATATAACAAAACTAAAAGCACAATTAAATAATTAGAAAATTAATCAATTAAACAAATTTAGAATAAACATTCAAAGTTCACTAATAATCATCCCAGTTCTGCCACCAACATCAACAACTCTTTTTTAATGCTCGTATAATGATATTTATTGATTGGTAAATGATATTTAGGTTGGTAAAAATGTAAATGTGTTACTTTCAATGGTTGGCATTTTTCTTTTCTTTTTTGATACGCTATACATTTAAAATTTAATGAGTTTATAGGCTAAATGACAAAGCCTCAAAGATTGGATATAATAAATAGATGCATGGCTTAGTAATCTAAGAAAAAAGATGCAATACTCATGTTTTCTTATAAAAATATTATATGTTTATGATATGATCCTTTCTCTATCCTTGCTATTATAGTTTCCAATTAATTTGTTGACAAGAAAATTTGATCATAGGAATAAATCCTAAAATTTTCCTTAAAAAAAGTAGTGCATCCTCCTTTTCCTCTAAGAAAGATCAAACAAAAGAATAAGATTAATAAGAGTAGCCAAAAAAACTAGTTGCAAAAGAAAATAGTTTAACAAACAAGTAATAATACAACTACTAAATATGTTCAATTTAAATTAATTTTACAAATAATGAATATATATATATATATATATATATATATATATATATATATATATATATATATATATATATATATATATATATATATATATATATATATATATATATATATCTCATTTTATAAATTCCAATTTCATGTTCAATTCTCTTTTATTACTATCACTATAGTCAATTTTTCATTATTTATAATTTTAACAATATTATAGTTGGATCAAATTAAAACTTTTATCAAGTTAAGGCTTTAAGCTGTTACAACTGTTATGAGTTGTTTTCATATAAATATACAAGATTTTCAACTATAAAACAAATGTTGGGAAAATTAATTAATATCAATATTTTTATAAACTTAAGATCTAAGGGATTCACATAAAAAGGAAGTAGCTATATATCTTATATAAACATTTCATTAAAAAAAAATTTATATATGAATAGGTATTATATGCAAAATCTAATAAACTAAATTCCAATATAAGAGTTATGCTTTACCGGTACCAAATTCTAAAAATGAGAGTTACTTATGGAAAAAATATAATTTCATATATAGAGTAATCATTTATATATGAATGGTCTACTTATACAAATGAATATAAATTGAAACAAAATAGTCAAAACACCATAAATTTTTCTTATCTTTCATGTAACATTTTTTAATTAATTTTATTATGTTTGAAAGATTGGTTATCAATTAAAAATTTTATCTATGATTAAATCTATATTTAATGCGTAATAGCTACATGTTTTAAATTTATTTTATTTTATATATGGTGAAGATATTATATTATTTATAGTAAAAACAATGGAATGATTAAGAAATGGTTAATTAAGCCAAAATATAATTAATAATTTCCATGAATATATTAGTTTATTAGGTACAATCTTTTTAAAATATAATTTATAATTACATAATATGGAGTAAACATATGTTATATATTGCTTAGAGTTCATATATTTTTGTAATAAATAAAAGAATTGATTGCATTTTTCTCATATATGCCATACATTGAGTTTAATGAATAGAAGAATTAATCATAATTTTTTTTATAAATTTGAAAAGATACTATAATTGCCAAAAAAAGATGGATAAGTACTATTCATTTATTTATTTTTTATATTGTTCATAAATTAATGTCAATCTCTTATCGTCTAAGTCGTAAGGAACTCTCTTTTTTTTTTGGAACTTTTGGACAACCATAAATAACAAACAATTTTAGATATCCATGTGCCAAAATCAAATGGATTGCTATAATATTTTAATTTTCTTATTTTCTTGATAGAAAATGGTAGTAATTCTTAGACAATGTTAATAAATTCATGAAAAATATTTTAATATTTTCTTAATTGTAGAATCTTTTCAAAATTATAAAAAATATCTCAATATTATCTTTTAAAATAATCTTATTGTAATTAATTAAAAATTTTTAATATATATGGATACATATGAATCCCCATAATATATAATATACATATATATATATATAGATATATGAATCCCAATGCGTGGCTTCTCCCTTATTGAATATATATTATATTATATTAATATATGAATCCCAATAATTAATCATGCGTGGCTCTTGATTCAATATATATTACATTACACTAATAAACTAACAAGATCAGACATGCAACTCCTCATATTCTAATTAATCATTCATGGCTCCTGATTCAATATATATTACATTACACTAATATACTAACAAGATCAGACCTTTCCAACTAATCATGCACGGCTCCTGATTAAATATATATTACATTACACTAATATACTAACAAGATCAGACATGTGGCTCCTCCTATTCCAATGTACATTATATTATATTAATAAGATCAAAATATATAATATATATTGCATTGAGATTATCAGAGTGGTACGTGGCTTCTCCTCCTCCATTAGTAGATATATATTATATTATATTAAAATAACATTTGTGTGTATTGTATAACTCCACGCCTCCACCTACTCTGATTCATTTTACGCTTTGAGAAATGGAAGAAAGCCAAAGCAAAAAAAAAGCAGTAGAGCAGATTAAGAAGAAGAAGATGGTTGCATACCTTTGGGCCCTTCTTTCTTCAGATTCGAGCGTGCATTGGCTAATTGGCTTTACTTCAAGACTTCAAATTCAATTTTCAAATCACTATACTTCAGCCTTTAACTTCAGGTATAGTTTCAGATTTCAGAACTTTAAATTTATCAAATAAAAAATCTTTCTACTGGTTGCTATTATTGCTCACTGGCTTTTTTCCTTTTGCTATTTGGGAAAGTAGATCTAAGGCTGGCTACTTTATTTAGAGCTCTGTGAGTTTGTGGCTTTATATAATGCGCCACGATGGAACTGCAACACCGTTCTGTTGCAGCTGTAATACCATTTTGTTGTAGGCCATTAACATGATATTTGATCTCTGTGCAGTTGTGGGTTGATGTGGAAGCGAATTAGACTGCGTCTGCAATATTGCAGTCATGTTTTGTAATGTAGCCTGCAATTTAAAACTATGCTCAAAATTAGAAAATGCTAAAGTTCCTCTAAAGTCCCAAATCAACGGCTTTAGATTTGCCATGTGGAGGAACTGATGAGTCAACACAAATGCTACGTTTAGAGGAGAATTCCTTGGCAGAATGGCTTCCATTATGTTCTTTGATCTTGCACTCTCCCTCGCATCTAAATGGCAATGACATCCTCTTCTCTTCTAATGGCTTCTTCTTCTATCATTATATAGATCATCATGGAGGTTAAGCTTAAAGTCTATCGCAATCTCTCTCCTTCTTTCTTGATAATGCACCCTAATTCATTATTTTTTTTTAGCAATTTCCTTCCCATCTTTGTAGCTGTCTTCTCATGTCCTTATGTTTGCTTGAAATGTTAAGTATGTTTAGACTAGTATACTACTTAGTAATTGGTAAACTCTATAGCCAATTTACATTGTAATCCTAAGTAAACTCCAATGTTTATACAAATACATCCAAATTGCAGAATATCAGCTAGAGATAATTTTTAATGGGTTCTTTCAATTTGAAATTATTGTATGATGCTGTAGCAATACAATATTTAAGTGGTAAGGGATGAACTCCTGATGAATATGGTTATGGTTATGGTTATGGTTTTATTGTTTCATCCATGGTGTTGCAATAGTTCAATGGGTTCTCTAAGTCATGCTGGCTATGGTTTTATCCTTGACTAATTTTCCCTTGTTCAATTCTTTCTATAGATTATTACTACGATTGCCTAGTAATTTTTGAATCTTGTGATGATATACTCCTATTGTTCTTGAGACTATGATATGTATGAATTTCTTCAACTAGAATTCATAGGAGATATGGTTATAGATAATCTAAATTGATATTAATTGTTCACATTCTAAACCAATTCTTTTTAATAAAAATTGGAGTTATGTGTATGATATTTTAACAATATGATTGGCTTTTAAACTAATTCTAAATACAAGGAGCGAGTAGGGATGGAGAATTTGATTGAATTAAGAATGAAAATGGAAAAATAAACTCCAATTAGAGTTTGCTTTGATAGCAAGATTTAGGGCATAAATTGTTCAACCATGAAAGCTAAAAGCCATAAAGAAGCCATAAGCTCAACCCCATTGTGGATGTCTGTTTGCAACAAGGTTTGACATTATTTAGTCACTCTATGTTCAAATATGCTAGCTCTTTTATTATGCATTCATATGGTAGCTCTATTTATCTAGTGAAGCAAAGCTTTGACATTAGTCTTTAAATATGCTAGATCTAGTAAAACTATATTATTTAGTCACTCTACCTTCAAATCTGCAACTCTTTTATTATTGTCGAAAAATGCTATTTTTTTTTGTTAAGCATAATGATACTTGCTATTGTGCATGCTAGCATTTTTGGTGCATAAATTGATTGCTAATAACTTGCAAATATCTTACTCACTACTAGTAGAGAGGGAGGTAGAAATTGAGACCATTTGTGCAAGTTTAGATTTAGTTGCTATCCAAATTTAAAATAAAATGGCACAAGTTCTTTAGCTATTGTCTAGATTTGAAATAAGGCAACATAATGCAATTATAGAACAGTTGAAAAGCAATTTAGACTTGAACAAGTTTAGATTTAAAGAACAAGTGGCACATGTTACAAGTTTAGACTTAGACAATTCAAGAAATATTTATAAACAAGTTTTGGTCATAATCGAAGACAAGTTCAACATGCCAACATGTTAAGACTTAAAGACAATTCTAGCATACTTAAAGAACAAGTGCTAATGCTGTATATTAAAATTGTACTTTGATGTTGAATTTTATATATATATATATATATTTGGCCAGAGTGATGTTGAAATAATTGGGAATCAAGTTGTAAATTACCATCATAAACCTATAATAAAGTTGTATATTTCTTAAGCAATAAAGTGTATTTCTCTTTCCATAAAGGTGTACATTTCTTTTCTGCCTTTTGGATCTATACATTGATATTCTAAACACAGCAAAACACATTTGTAACAATATCCAGAAACTAGCAAAACTAAATGATTGCCAAATGTTTAAAGGTAAGTGCTACTGGAGCTGTAGAATATGATGGTTTACTAAGTGCATAGCAAAGTTTAGCTCGTCTAAATTGCAAATCTTATCTCAATTAACGTATTCATTTTCCATGTATCAAAAACATGATGGGTAAAATTAGTGGCATGTGAGAGTCTGGGGCTCCTATGATTCTCCAATATGCCCAACATTGTGTATGTTTTTCCAGCTACTGTGGCACCATAGCAAAAAATTGATACTAGTGTGTATATAGTAGGTAGTTTAGGTTAATTTTAATTCATTAACTAGGCAATCTTTTTTGTTCTTAAATAATATGTTTTTCTCGTAGGTTTGACTTCGAATACTTAAAATTTATTACTTGAAATGACAAATACACTTGCTACATAATAAGACATTTCTAGAAATTACTAATAATACTACTGCACCAATTAACATGATGCTGGAGTTGAGCTGAAGAGTTAATACTTCATACGCCATCGATGATGTCAGTAAAAAATTAATGATAATGCTCTCTGCCGCTTTCCATAGAAGTTATCACCCTTCCATGTATGTCACCTAGCCACTAAATATTGTCAATTTACTCCAAATTATATTTTTCCATCTTAATCCACTTTGCCTGGTGCATTATCATTATTAATTACAAATAGAGTTATCAAACAGAAGTAAATATTACTGCAAATAATTCATGAAGAAATCCTGCAACTGCTAGTTTAGCAGTTAGCTAAAATTAACATTTAGAAGCCCACCTGCTGTTCAATATAATATAACAAGATTATTTTCTGTCTGTCTTTCTTTGTACAAACATCAAATAACCATTATATATATATATATATATATCTAACTAACTAACCCGCAATGAATTCAACAGTCTTGTAACCTTTTTCAATGGACTCCTTCACAGCATCCAACACCATCTGAGTCTTCCTACTCAGAACACCCCAACTCTTCTCAGGCTTCCCTCCTCTTCGCTCCACCTCATCAACCAGACGAGCAAACTCCTTCACCATCAACACCTCCTGAGGCACCTCACTCTCAACAATATGCTCATTGGCCTTAGGGCACCACCTTTTATCCTCACCCTTTGCAAAGTCCACCTGCGAAGCCTCAGAAAAGGAGCCATAGCCAAAGTTCTCGTCGAATGGAACGACGAGATCGTGGAGACGAAGGGACCCTTTGGTGCCAAGAGCTGTGAGGTCGAAGCTTAGGTAGGAGAAGAAGGAGCAGTGGAAGGTGGCTAATCTGCCGTCTGGCCAGTGCAAGGAAGCGCCACAAGAGAGGATGACTCTGGCGTCGTTTAGGACAGCGCCGGGGAGCGCAAGGACTGAGGTTGGGAGCTCGTAGTCCACGGCCCACAGGATGGCCCGGACGCAGTACCACCCTATGTCCCCTAGGGCTCCAAGCCCGTCTAACTCGGGCTTTACCCGGATGCTGTGCTTCAGAAAATCTGGGCCTGGGTTGTACGTCATGCAGCTGTGAATCTGTTGTTCAGAAACATCACACACCCTTAATGACGCTTGTTTTAAGATATTTTCTACGCCGTCCCATCAAAAGTCCTTGTAGCCCCACCAAAAAAAAACAAATAAACACAGACGCAGACACACAAACCAAAAACAAAAGAAAATTAAAGATATACTTCAACAAAATCCAAAATATGCTAAAAAAATGAAATTCATGTTAATGGAGAGAAATATCATTTTTCTAGTTATGAGCTAACCACTTTAAGTAATTATATAAAAACATTTTTGCACCATTGCTATTTTTTTTATAATAATCAAACCTATTTAAAAGTGCACTACATAAATGAACGTTATTTGTCAATTTGTTTGTTAGTACGTAGCTCATATGATACCAACTAAATTGACGTATATAATGTTAGCACTGCAAAATAAGGGAATTTTGGCACCCAACACATGTCAAAACAATAATCCCTATTCTTTAAATCCCTCGAACAGGCGCGCAAAACACACACACACACCCACATATATATGAGTGTTATTTGCTCTTAATTTTTTATAAAAAGAAAATAATACATTGATATTTATTTGTGACTCAAAGCTATTTTTTTCAACAAACTACTACATTAATCTCTAAAATATATTTTTTATTTTGGGAAAAAATAATTTTTTATCAATTTAGTCATAATTTATTTTTTAAGAATACATCATTTTGATTTTATTTTAAAAAAGAAAAAAAAAAAAACCACGACCGCACCCTCCACTAGAAGAGCAAAAGCCTAGAAATCACGATACAGTACTTGCACACGAACTTAACTTTTATTTTTCCGGCCTATTAAAGCCAATTTATCTTCCAATGAGAACTATTTTCTATTTGTTTACTTGGGGAAATGGCCCAAATAATTCGATGCCCCACATCTTAGGTAGAGTTCGGCCTCAGGCCCTAACTGGTTAACTTCTCAAGAGTAGGCTAGCACGTTTAAACGGAAGCCTCCTGGGCTTTTTGATCTCGTTTACCCTGAGTGCTAATGTAGATATAAATAATCATATTTTTTATTTGTGAAAAAAAAGGTATTTTGAATTTTTAAAATTTTGATGGTTTAATTGGTTTGCCTCCAACCTGGCTCAATGGTTTTGTCATAGTATTATTCGGGGTGGGTCTGGTTTTATGGTGTTATCTCCCTGTATTAGGGAATGTATGTCTTAGTGTCTATGCATGTTTCATCATTTGTTAAGTTCAATAATATTTTAATTTTTCAGGGGGAAAAAACCATATAGGTTAATCGAGAAAAAAATACTACATATTCACACCCTAATGAAAAAAAAATTAATGTATATATCATACAAACATAAGGAAGGTGTGTCTTAGTATGTAGGTTTCCTCATTTGTTAAGTTCAATAATATTTCAATTTTGCGGGGGAAAAAAAACTGTATAGGTTATCGAGAAAAAATAATACATATTCACACCTATTGAAAAAAAAAATAGTGCATATATCACATACAAACATACAAATTTTTGTGCACTCATACACACATATTTATAATTCAAGTTAATCAATATATAATACAATCCAATGCCCACTTGATCTGTGGATAAATGGGCTATGACTAAACAGAATAGAAACATTAAGCCTTTCTGTATGCGTGTCATAGTATATATCACACATGCACTTGTACTTAGCTTAAGTAGTATATGGGGTTCAGCTAAAAGTGCTTAATTTAAATCATAGTGTACAGTTTTCACTGTAAGAAAAAGAGGTTTGATTAGTTTATCATACATGTATTTGAGGTGCAATTCTTTGGTTAAATTTTTTATTATTAATTACAATAATTAAATAATTGCTTGCGGACCATATAGAGTATTCAATTCCACCATTAGTTTTGTGAGGGAAAAAAAATCTCATGTTTTCTAAAGTACTGACAAACTTGTAATTATTTATGAAAAGTATTTTCTATCTTGTCTATTTGTGTCAATCAAAGAAAATAAACAAATAAAGGATATGCTGCTCTAGCAAAGGGTATGTGCATGTCATATGTGTGTGTGTATATATATCATCATCATCATCATCATATGCACCGAGGAGTATTTTTAAGCGATCGATTAAATGGAAGGTTTGTCTGTAAGTGTTGAGTTTGAATCACACGTCTATCTCATCAGCAAATGCTTTGGATGAACTTTTTTTTAATTATTATCATAATCAATTAAATATAATATCGGATTAGAGTATTCAATTCCTGAATTATTTTAGTAATAAAATTTTTGTTATGTTTTGTTAAGCACTAATTATAAACTCTCAATTCTGAAAAGTATGTCTTACGTATTCGATTTGCGTTATTAAGTTAAAGACAGATAATAAATAAATAAGGGATATATATATATATATATATAACCCATCCCTTTGCCGTTTCCAACAACATATATAATTTAATTAGCTGGGAAATAAAAAAAATGGTTTAGCTATTATAGCATCCAACTGAACATCTTTTCTAAGTTCTCTCTCTCTCTCTCTCTCTCTCTCTCTCTCTCTCTCTCTCTATGTATATAAACATTTACGTAACTTTAATATTTGGACCTTTAGAGAGATCATGCAAACCCGCCCCCAAACTTTTATTATATTATTCTCTGGCTTCCCATATATAATAATTCATATTATTGAGGGCAAAATTTGGATGCTGAAATAAGGAGGTCAACTTATTTTGGCCTAGATGATCTTTACGTGCAAATAAGCTTTTGCCATATTCTGCTAAAGCGTATGCCTCTCAAATCATGCAATGACATTCAGCCAATGAGGAGCTAATAGCTCTCATGGCACAACTAGTCTTAAATTTATGTAAATATAATATCGAATATATTGTTCGATTTTTATATCTGTATCTTTTTCCTACTCTATTGGCCCATCAATGTCTTGGAGCTCATTTAATAAAAAAGATTGAATTCGTTCTCTCTCCTATATTATGAAAGATTATAGACTTTTTTTAAAAATAAAATATGATCAAAATATCTTTAAAAATCAAATTAATTTTTTATTAAAAATATAATTTATTAAAAAAAATTATTTCTTATATTTTTATTTCAATGATGTTATTTTGTCTTAAAAACCATGTAAACTTAATTTACTAAAAGTTTTATTAAATTTATGATAATATTTATGTTCTTTTAATATATATTTCGTACATATATTATTGTTATAATTAAATATTATCAGCTAACATTCTTTACTTAGTTAAATTTCTTTTAAAAAAATTATCTTGTAAGTATGTTAGTGATTGTTTTAATAACTATTTAGTTTTGTATCAAATGATTTTCGAATATGCTAATTTAAAAAATGACTATTTTATATTGATTAAATACATGTTTAACACTTGTTGTAATATATAAATAATAAATATATTAATTTAGTAAAAATATATAATTATAATTTATCTTTTCATTTCTCGAGATATCATAGAATATATTTTTTTAATGGGAAGAATATATAATTAAGTCATCTAAAGAAGGTACGAGTATTTTAGCAATATATATATATATATATATATATTCTTATAATAGGTCTCAATAAATTTCAGTATTCCTATTTTCCTACCTATATATACATACATATATATATATATATATATATATATATATATATATATATATATATATATATATATATATGCATATAACGATGCTTAATTAGTGGGATCTTATATAAATCTTTTAGACCAAATCCTTGAAACTCCCAAATTTAGGTTATCTAAGCCAGCAAGCTAGGCAACCTTACATAGATATTGAAAGCTAAACCTGAAAATCTGGATCAAGAGTCAAGACTCAAGGCCCTTTGTCCCTTTATCTCCATTTTCCATGAATCCTAAACGTCTTAATTTTTGCCTTTCTTTCTTTGGCTACCTTACCTAGTTGGCAACATGACATGTTTTTGCATGAGAATGCATCAACGCACTCACCCAAGAAAAACAAGCAAACAAAAAGGGAGTAGAGAAGAAAGAAGCATACCCATTGGAGTTGACCAAAACGGTGCGCATCGGACAAAACCTCCTTCATTTTCTGCGTTCGAGGGTGGTGCACCCACATGGTGCCATCCATGAACTGGACGCCGTTAGCCTCGCAGGCCTCAAGCATCCTGTCGAGCTCCGACACGTTCATCGCCGCCGGCTTCTCCATAAGCACGTGCTTCCCCTTCTCCGCCGCCATCACCGCCCACTTCACGTGCAGCCCAGTTGGAACAGGCACGTACACCGCGTCCACTTCACCATCCTCCAGCACTCCCTCATAGCTTCCGTACAGTCTCACCGACGCCGACAACCCGTTATCGGCTGCGAACTTCGTAGCCTTCTCCATAGAACGGCTCCCTATGGCTTCCAGAGTGGCGTTTGGGGCTCGGCTTATGGCTTTGCACAGCTTGATGGAAATTTGAGCGCAGCCCAGAATACCAAAACGCACCGTCGTTTGATCATCCGCCATCTTTAATTTGTTTGTGAGTGAATAGGAAGTGAAGAACTAAGAAGGACTCTTATTTGTAATTGTAATCCCCTCAAGTAGCATTAGTTGTGTTGCATTTAAGTATTAAGAAACATGATAATTACAGGTGGTTAGATCCCAAAACTTTTTTTTATTATAGCATATTGACCTAAGCATTTAATTCGGGTACGTTTTTTGCGTAGATACCACATGTGTTGCTTTCAAAAATTATTTTAATTTTTATAATTTATCAAATATGCTTCTGTTTCGCGAATTGTCCTTTTGGGGTTTTATTGTGCAAATGGGAGGAAAGATCCTTTAAGATATTAGTAATTATTGCGTTTCGGGGGAGTAAGTAATTACTGAACCATAGTTGACCTCTTCAAATAATAACAATTTTTTTTTCGGTATACAAATTGTTTTGAAGCAAAAGCTTCTGGAATATATACTTTATAGCGTTTAAAGCAACTCCATCCGTTGGGGCTAGGCAATAATTTAATAGTAGTCTCGTGGCTGAGGCCCCAAATTTCTCCACCATCTTTAATGTGCAAGAGAGAAGAAATATTCTTTACATTGATATGTTCTATATGGAAATAGGTCAACTATATGGCAAAACTTACAACAAGGTCGAACTCTTGAGACCCCATTTTATTTGTTAACAATTATCAAACACTTAAAGCAGTAAAAATTGTAAGAGATATTATAAATTTTTTTGGATTAACTTTGTCATGCAGAAACTCCCCCCCCCCCCCCCCCCCCCCCCCCCCCCCAAAAAAAACGTTAAAAAGAGAATTCCTAAAATACATAATTTTATTGATAGCAGATGGATTCTTTGGACTACTAAAACCTACTCTATGAAGACAAGCACAATTATTTAATTGGGCGAACCAGGAATCAATAATTTATATCAGAAAATTTCTTCCACACTATTTATTTGTACATGATAAGTACATTTAGGTCAAATTATTGCGGTAGATATTTAATAATTAGCAGGTACTTGGTTTACGAAGGGGATTTATATAAAAAGGTTGTTAAGGCCTTTTGAGAAAAAAATTGGTCTAGAAAATATTGTTAATTAGCTGAGTATTATCAGGGTAACATTAAGGTCTAGTATGGGGCACATTCCTGTGTTTAGATTTCACTTCTCTCTTTTTCTTCCGCTGGTGCTGTGGTAAGGAATGCTTATCCTTTTCGGGGAAGCCTCTTGGATGCACATATATATTGGAGAAAACTCTGTATCTTATTGTCTATACAAATCAAGTGACTCTATCTATTCCAAAAGGCTAATAATTAAAGAACTTAATATTGATGGTTAGGAGGTATCATGCATGGTTAATGTCACTCATGGTTTCATGGAGTTCTCGGGAGTTAACTAATTAGATCATCTTAGTGAGATGAAATGTATATAGAAGGCCCTTTTGCTTGTGTATCCGAATTCATGTTTGGAGCTATATTTGAAATTTTTTTTTCTTTCAATCATAGAAAAGGGCATCAAGGTAATAATAAAGAGTGAGAAAAGATATATATCTTCTATTCGACAACAAGCCTCAGATTTTGTTCTTGAATCCTCCCCAAATATCCTAGCATGCTGCACAAAGCACAAGATTTCAGGTGTGGTTTTATGTGTTTCAAGATTTTCATAATATATCTCTTTAATTCCTTTTTTTTAATCAACTAATACCCACTCAAAAATATTGCATTGCACTAGATTATCTCAACAACTCTATAGTTTAATTAATGTTACAAATGATAAATTATAAATTATGACAGAAGGTATGTAGTGCAAGACAACATGCTGGGGGTCCTTAATTAATATTAAAATTAAAGATAAAGATTGTGTTATTAAGAAAAGGATGAGCAGCCTACAATGTTGTCTTGCTTTGCCACCTTCCATATTCCTTTATGCTTTATTCAAGGCTCCTCGTGTGTCTCTTTTCCTTTATATATTACACATCGGCTCAGTCTGATTAGGGTGGCTGGGGTGGTTCCATAATATTTTAACCCAGGGCTGGTCTTGGGGATGGTTTACATTCTTCTAGAGAACCACTCCATATTGTATATAATGGAAGACAAAGTGTATTGTCGCCTTTTTATTTGATTTGATTTTATCTTCTTGACCACACTGCTTTTCTAAATATTATGAACTTTTTCAAATAAAATCATCCTGTCACATTATTAATGAAATATATTCATAAATAAGTGAAAGTCAAATGACAAAAAACTAAACTTTAATTTGGTGAAGCCTCAAATAAATCTCTTGTAAGAAATATTAATTAGTGAATGTATGTAAGAATGCATCTAATGTATTGGATAATTATTCCTGGAATGTCACTAAATAAGATTGGATTTCGGTGATCCAATGTTTCTGCATATTATTGTATGGGAAGTAAATCTAACCACGGGTTGAATTGATCTTTCTAAACAATAAATATTAATTAGTGAATGTATGTAAGAATGCATCTAATGTATTGGATAATTATTCCTGGAATGTCACTAAATAAGATTGGATTTCGGTGATCCAATGTTTCTGCATATTATTGTATGGGAAGTAAATCTAACCACGGGTTGAATTGATCTTTCTAAACAATAAAGATAGGCCTGAGCTTAAACTCGGCCCAAATAAAGTCTCGAGTTTCGCTCAAAAGTATGACAAAACAATTTTTTCTAGAATAATTCTAAAAATATGTAATAAGAGAGTAAAAATAAAAATTCTTTAAAGAAAATACTTTTGTGAAATCAAAACTCCTTAAAAACTACTAGTTTATACTATCTTAACATTAAAAAAATAAATTAAATTACTATATTTATTAAATTTCTTAAAAATTGCATTTTCAGGCTAAATTGGATTTACACTTGTTTTGGTATTAAGGCGTAACCTCAACTTAATTTATTTTGAGGAAAAATGTCTTTTTTTTTTTTAATTTGGGTTATAACTTTAAGGACTAATTTTTTTAATCAGTTTTGATCAGATTAAATGGTTTTTAAATCCATGATTAGGTCTAGTTTTAAGGATCAACACACAATATCCATCACACAAATATATAAATATATATATACACACACACACTAATCTTGAATAAAATTTAATTATAAAGAACTTATAAAATCATCATCATAAATGAGCTTAAAATAAAAAAAAAAAGAGAGATTTGCAGGTACCACATATATAATGGGCCTCAAAAAGTTGTTCAAAATATCTCCGGTTGAATCCATCAGAGGGGGTTGCTATTTGTTTTCCCTCCCACAAAGTCGAGGCTAAAAAGCAGAAGCAACACAGAGACAGAACACAAGAAAGCCAGCTCTGGCCCAAAGATCCAAAGCAGAAGGGGAAGTGCTGTGTAGAAAAGCCTATTGCCCACAACATTCAGAAAAGTAGCCTTTTCCAAGAGGTGAGCCAGAAACTCTGGGGTCACCATGGACGACCACGTGTCGTCTTGTGGTGTGCAGATGAGGACGCTCAATTGGGTCAGAAACCTAATTGACAGAGAGTGACACAAGAATGAGAATAAGAATATGGTGAGGAGAGTCACGTATTTGAGTGCCACGACATATTCTCCATGGGCTCCATATACTGAGAAGTCACTCAGAGGCTTCTTTATACTGTAAGTGCCGCTTATTACTGCTGCCAACCCACAACATAGAAGGATGCACGTGCTGGCCATGAGGGTTGATCCCATTATCATGTTCCGAATACTTTGGACTGCTACGATGCTCTTCTTCTCAATATCCTGCCATTATATATGGAGTATATATGATATATCAATGGAAGTAACTTATCTTATTAAGCTACTAAATTTCAGGAAAAAAAATGATCTTCTATTGAGAGGAGGATACTTGGATGTATAAGAAAAATTAATATAATAAGCTACTAATTTTGTTCTTGAATTTTTTTGGCATATTTAACTTTAATTCTAAAAAATTAGCAAGTATTATTGGAAGAAATATTTTTATGGAAAAGCAATTTACTTGAATTCATTTGTATTTCAATTGCTTGATTTACTTTTAATAACCAAATTCATGATAAGAACAGAGTGTGATCATTTAGCTTATAGTTACCAGAACTTTATTTAATACACTACTAATAAATTAATCATATAACTTTAGATATATAAACCACATCAATTTAGATATGCATATTCTATGTACTCACAAAATATTTAACTTAATTATTTTAAAAATATCAAATTATTATTTTCAACAAGTGCATTTGATAATCCTTCAGATAAACGTACTCATTGCATGTTATTAGTTTGTCAAATAACTCAGGTATACCCAAAAAAACTAGTATTTATAACTTTGTTATTTTTGAAAATTAATTAATTCATGAACTTATTGTGGAGGATTAAAGCTAATAAGTCCTAACAGTTTATGAACCAAGTTTTTATGTTTATACTCAAATAATTAATATCTCTTACAAAATACCTCATCGCTATATCATAGCTAATAATTTGCTACTTTACAGACCCATTACCACTAGATAATTCATGTTTATTATGAGGGCATACTGTTGATTAAGATAAACGAATGTATGATTTTATATGCGTAAACAATGTATTAATAAGCATGTTGGGGATCACTTTATACCTGTACTCACAGCATCAGCACAACAAAAAGGTTAAATATCAAAATAACATTTTATAAAATTATACCCCGCATATATATGGATATGGATTCCTCAAATAAAACTATATGGCTGACAAATCTGTCAAAGAGGAAATGTACTCAGATAAAATAAGAGACTGTTCTCCAAAATGTATTATAAAAATTACAATATAAGAGTATTTTCTACATAGGCATCAACAAGCTTCAACATCCTCAAAGAGGTATATATGACAATTAAAACAAATATAAAACAGTATTGTTAGGATTAGGGTTCTGTTTACTTAATTAGAGATATACCGGAGTTTGCGGAGAAGAGAAAGGAAGTTGAAGAAGCATGCATACCTTGATGATGGCAGGAACCCAGAAACGGCGTCCATCAGAATCAATTCCAAATACAGTTAAGAAAGGCTGTGTCCTGACCTTATGCCATAACCATACATGATAGCTAAGGCTTATCACTAGCCCTAATGGTACCAACATGGCATCCATATAATATTTCTTCCACTCCATCCTTCTCTTCAATCCCCTCTTTCAATTCCTCACTATACAACTTTTACCTCTGTTAGCTAGCAGTCAGCCACTCACAGCTCTATATATATACAAAGAAACAGCGATGCCGCAAACTAAAATAAAAGAGAATGATGCCTCTTTTTTTAATCATTTTCTTCCCAGCCTTGCATTCTTATGGCATAGATAGCTTACCAAGATACGCACCGATTCAGAGCTTTAATTTAAAGCAGGCGTGTGCACTGAACTGAGTTACAGATATTCATGGAGAAAGGCTGAGTTAGGTTCACCAATATTCCATTATTCTTTTTTGTGGTTAGAAACCAAGTATATTCCCATCATGCATTCTTAACTAATTAGGCCCTGTGTGGTGAGAGAAGGGAAAGGGATGAGCAAGAAAAAATTTGGAAAAATATTAATTTTATTTTTATAATTATTATTTAATATTATATTAATTATTATCTAATCATTCAAAGGAAGAATATTAAAATTATTTTTTATCTCTAAAATCACATTTTTTTTCTTTTTATATTTAACATTTTGCGTATTTAACGAATCCTTAATCAGTTAAAGTAGCGAAAACAAATTAATTATATGTGGATGCATGAGAAGAAGTACCACGCAAATATATCAGTCTGACGTCACTGTATGTCTCATTTCGAATGATATGATTTTTAACCAATTAAGCAAATTAAGAAATTTTTGTTCCTCACATGTCCTACAATATTCATAGGTTCATTCTTTTGTTAACAATGGATCTACAGCGGATGCACAGCTCATGTCAGGGCCCTCAACTTATAGTTTATATGGTGGGGATTCTTTTTGGGATTAAAGCAGTACTGAAATAACTAAAGTAACAAAAGCTTCAAACAGTTATATATGGCAAATTGGCATCATGGCTTAACTCAACCGAATCCAAAGTTAAAAATTTATGTAGATATCTAATAAGCTTTAGTTGTAATATATACAAACTTCTTCCTATTCCACTTAAATATCAAAATTTTCCCCCTTTTTTGGAGGATTTATATGCCCCTCGCAAATTTTCTTTTCAATTTTATTAAAACAGTCATATATATATATATATATATCTGCGTGTGTGTGAGTGTGTATAGAGGGTTATAATTTAATATATTTTTTCTTCTATTCTTCTTTTTTTTTTTCCTTTAAAGTTTTGTAAACCAAACTCTGCCTATGACGAATTTTATTTGTCATAGCCGGTCCCAAGCCCGGAAAAAGAGGAGGGTTGTGTTAGGCAGTCGACAGCCAACGTAAAACTTTGTCGAATCTTTATGACATGGACAATCAATATATTAGACGTAAGGCTAGGTCGTTGCCCGTAAGTAACGCGCTGTATAGCTCGAGTACAGTGAGAAGTGAGTAAGAGCCGCTGCATCGTCGCCTGGATGTAGTGAAAAATAGGCAAGGGCTACCACATTTTCGTGAACGAATGTGGCTAAAGAAGTTAGTTCATGAGAGTAGGATTCGGTTTGGAACTTGGAATATAGGTACACTTACGAGTAAGTCTATGGAAATAGTAGATACTATGATTAGGAGAAGGATTAATTTTTATGTGTTTACAAGAAACTAAATGAGTAGGAGAAAAAGCGAAAGAATTAGATACTTCAGGTTTTAAACTTTGGTATACTGGTAAATATAAATTTAGAAATGGAGTAGGTATAATTATAGATAAGTTTTGAAAAAATACGGTAGTAGATGTCAAAAGGTTAGGAGATAGAATCATTGCATTAAAGTTTGTAGTAGAAAAGGAAATTTTTAATATTATTAGTGCTTATGCACCACAAATAGGGTTAGAAGAATCTCATAAGGTAAAGTTTTGGGAAGATTTAGAATGTTTAGTTCAGGAAATACCATTAGGAGAAAAGATTTTTTTAGGAGGGGATCTAAATGGTCATGTGGGTAGTGTATCTTCAGGCTACGAGGGTGTTTATGGAGGACATGGTATAGGAGAAGTAAATGCAGAGGGTAAAACTATTCTAGACTTTTCACTAGCGTTCGATCTTATATTAGCTAACATTTGTTTTAGAAAGCGTGAAGAATATCTTATCACGTATAAAAGTGGAAGGGTATGTTCTCAAATTGATTTCTTTCTTATAAAGAAATCGGATAGAAAATTTTGCATGGATTGCAAAGTTATACCGGGAGAGAGTTTAACTACTCAACATAGAGTCTTGGTTATGGATATAAGAGTTAGGAGGAGAGTAAAAAGTAAATGTGAAGGTAGAGTGGTAAGGACTAAGTGGTGGCAACTAAAGGGGGACAAAGAAAAGAATTTACAGAGACGGATTATGGAGGAAGGACCTTGGGAAATACAAGGAAGTGCTAACGATATGTGGAATGAAATGGCTAAAGAGATTAGGAAGATGGCAAAGGAAATATTAGGTGAATCAAAAGGTTTTGGACCTAGGGATAAAGAATCTTGGTGGTGGGATGCAAGTGTACAAGATAAGGTTAAAGTTAAAAGAGAGTGTTATAAAGTGTGGTCATTATGTAAGAGTAATGAAAATTGAGAAAAATATAAGGTAGCTAAGAAAGACACTAAGAGGGCAGTGAGCGAAGCGAGAGCGAGGGCATTTGATGGGTTATACCAATCTTTAGGTACTAAAGTCGGAGAAAAAAGTATTTACAAGTTAGCTAAAAGTAGAGAAAGAAAGACAAGAGATGTGGATTAAGTGAAATGCATTAAGGATGAAGACGGGAAAGTGTTAGTCATGGAACGAGATATCAGAGAACGATGGAAGGGTTATTTTCATAGGCTTTTTAATGAAGGGCACGAGATTTTATTGCAATCGGATAGGCTAGACACGAAAGAAGAGGATAGAAATTATACTTTTTACCGTAGGATTTGTGAGGTAGAGGTAAAAGAAGCATTAAAGCGAATGGAGAATGGCAGAGCAGTTGGACCAGATAATATACCCATTGAAGTATGGAAGAATTTGGGAATGAAAGGTATAAGTTAGCTCACAAAGTTATGTAATGAAATTATGAGATCTAAGAAGATGCCAGATGAGTGGAGGAAAAATACTTTAATTCCTATTTATAAAAGTAAAGGAGACATTCAAAATTGTGCAAATTATAGAGGAATTAAACTCATGAGCCACACTATGAAATTATGAGAAAGAGTAATTGAGCGAAGGTTAAGGAAAGAGAGTCAAGTTAAGGAGAATCAATTTGGTTTTATGCCAGGAAGGTCAACTATGGAAGCAATATACTTGTTGCGAAGATTAATGGAGAGATATAGGGAGAATCAAAGAGATTTACACATGGTGTTTATTGATTTAGAAAAAGCATATGATAGAGTGCCAAGAGGAGTTCTATGGAAAGCTTTAGAGAAAAAAGGAGTTCGTATAGCTTATATTCGAGCAATCCAAGACATGTATGATAAGGTTACAACTAACGTAGTAACAAAAGGTGGACTTACAGAAGATTTTCCGATCACTATTGGTTTACATCAAGGGTCAACTCTGAGCCCTTATCTTTTTACCTTAGTCTTGGATGTACTTACTGAACATATCCAAGAGCCGGTGCCACAGTGCATGCTTTTTGCAGATGATATTGTCCTAGTTGGAGAATCGAGAGAGGAAATAAATGAGAAGTTGGAGAGGTGGAGACAAACTTTGGAAGCTCATGGCTTTCGTTTAAGTAGAAGTAAAACGGAGTATATGGAGTGTAAGTTTAGTAAAAGGCATACCATTTCTAACGTAGAAGTAAAAATTGGAGAACATATCCTACCACAAGTCACACGATTTAAGTATCTTGGATCCATCATACAACATAACGGGGAAATAGAAGAAGATGTAACGCATAGGATTCAAGCGGGGTGGATGAAATGGAGGAGTGCTTCGGATGTTATTTGTGATAGAAGAGTACCATTCAAACTTAAGGGTAAATTCTACTGCACAGTTATAAGACCTGCAATGTTGTATGGAACTGAGTGTTGGGTAATAAAAAGTCAACAAGAAAATAAGTTTAATGTAGCAGAGATGAGAATGTTACGGTGGATGAGTGGACACACTAGACGGAATAAGATTAGAAATGAATGCATTAGAGAGAAGGTGAAAGTCGCACCTATTATAGAAAAGATTGTAGAATCGAGACTTAGGTGGTTTGGTCATGTGGGGAGGAGACCTATAGAAGCCCCCGTTAGGAGAGTAGATATGATGGAGAATAGTCCAATAAGTAGAGGTAGAGGAAGACCAAGGAAAACTATAGGAGAAATTATTAAGAGAGATTTAGATTTAAATGGTTTGTCTAAAAATATAATTTATGATAGGGATTTATGGCGTCGATTGATCCATGTAGCCGACCCCACTTAGTGGGAAAAGGCTTTGTTGTTGTTGTAAAGTTTTGTAAACCAGAGAACAATTAATCTCCCATTTAATTAGTTATACTATGAATTTTAAATAATCAATTTATTGATTTTGAAAGCTATACATTTATATTTAATAATAATTTCACAAAGGTAATTTTTCCTGTTGTTTTTAGAAGCTCTTTGAATCTGTCTTTTAAAACTAGTATAACGATATAAGAAACCAGAAAAACTAGTATGACTATATATAAAACGTATAAAAACTATACATAAGAATCCTCAACATATATTTTGGATTCATTAGTTCAGTCCACATATAACGTATGATAATAAATCTGTGTTTAAGTGCAACATTGAAAAATAATGATAAGAAAAATTCGTGCAGAATATATTCGATCTGCCTCTTTTATGTATAGATTCTTATCTATGGCATGTATATGTGCATTCGGGTATTTATACTTATTGAACCCAAATATCCACCTGTCCCATTATTTGGGCTAAATACAAGTGACGATGGAATTTTAAATTATTTCCTTAGCTTGTTGAGTCGAATTCTAAATTTATATTGTTGTGATAAAATGGTCTAGCCTTGCATAACATGAAAAGGAAGAAAAGCACAGAAGTTGGGCTTCTTTACTCATATAGAATAAAGTAAATAAACAAATAAATGTAATAGTATAAAAAATATTACTTTCAAATGCAATATTTTTTTTAATTATTATTAGATTTCAAAGATATACAAATTTTGACTTCAATACAAATACGAATGTATTGGTTTGGGGGCACATGGGGTCATGCTTAAACCTTTTTGGGTTTGTTTTTATAATCAAAGGCTCACAGGTTATTTAATATGTAAAAAGTTAAATGTAAAAACAAAAAATAATTTTAAAAATAAAAATAATTAAAATAAATATTTTACATAATTTTTTTTAAATTTTCTGTTACCATCCAAACGTGCCTTCAAAATGTGCCCCCCAATGCAGGGGGCCATCTAAACCCCACGCAAGGGGTGGGGCCCCCAGAGAGAGGGGGGAGGGGGGTTTCTCCTCCCACCCAAACAAATCAAATGGGTCTTCTGGTGAGCCTCCATTAAATGTATTAGGGGTATAAGGTGCTTTCAGTACACGAATAGTAAAATTTGGTGGCACTGAAATAAAAAATATATTACATTTGAGTATAAACTTTTTTTTGCACTGTTTCATTTCAGTCTTTATTTTTATTTTTTATTGTATTTGAATCAAAATTTGTAAAAGTTGCCACAGATGATATATATATATATATATATTTAAGAACAATGATTTGAACCTAAAACCTAAATCTTCATTAATATTTTTGTGCTTAAATGATCTAGCTTTTGATCATAAGCATGTAATTGAAGAAAAAGTTCAAAAGATGCCACATAGCATAATTAAATTTTTTTTATATGATTGAACAAAAATTTAAACCTAACTTAAACTCTTAAATATTAAAATCGATGTCGTATGAATTACTCATAGATATTTTTTAGGATAAATTAATTTCTCCTTTCTTGAGAAATGCTCAAATCACACCATCATTTCTCTATTTTAAAAATATATACAATTTTTTTTATAGCTACGAAATGATGAAAATACCTTAAAAGATAATATTTATTAATTTTATTAAAATATAATTTTTTAAAAAATATATTTTTTTAATTTTATTTTTAATATTATTTATTTTGTATTAAAAATAATAAATTTAATTTATTCTAATTATATTAAATTTATGACAATTTTAATAATTGTTAATGTATATATTTAATATACATATTATCATTGAAATTAAATATTACTAAGGATTATCTCTTAATTAGTTGATTGATCCTTAAATATCATTTTGTGAATCTTTTTTTTTAATAATTATTTATTTTGTAATAAAATGAAATGGTGTGTTAAGTTTGTAGTGGTTTTGTGACTGCCGCTAATTGTAATGATATATATATATATATTTATTTATAGTTATAAAATTGATTATTTATTGGAATCCTTTTTTAAAATTATTAGTCATTTTGAAATACCAAAACATGCATATAATATAATTAAAAAAGTACAAGTCATATATTCATTAAACTAAAAATTGTTAGGGTATAAAATTCTAATAATAAATTGATAAGTTATTTGTGCATCACGTTGTTCGGTTGAACTTTTTAAAAGAAAAGAAAAATCACAAGTGCAAATAAATTTCCAATTATTTAGAGCATGGATTGAAGAAGGTGTAAAGGACGTGGATTACTTGCATCTCCTTGAAATATGTAAAAATAAATAATCCAAGTATTAGATAAAATTCTTTTAAATTATTGATAACATGCATTGAATATAGAATGCATGGAAGCAAAAGTTTCATAAATCATGTGGTGCAATTATAGGTGTTCATGGCCTAACCAACATGACTAGCTTGATTTGGTCTAGCCACAACTAGATTGAGTTAGGTTATAAAAAAAAAAAAAGGTTGGGCCAAGCCATCTAACCAGGCTAGCTCGGTCTACTCCTCTTATTAAATACTTTTTTTTATAAAAAATTATATGAAAATTTTAATTTTTTAAAAGCAAAATATAATTTTATAAAAATTTATATGAAATCATTTTTAGAAATTATTTTATAATATTTACTAAAATGAAAAAAAAAACTTGATTAGCTCAAGCATTGAGGTTCAATTTTGAAGCTTGGTTAAAATCGAGTGGGTACTGGGATAGCCAAAGCTCAGCCTGGTCTGATCCATTTATAACCTTTTGTGCAATGACCTTGTAATCCTATAATAGTTTAAGATGCATTTTGAGATTGGGCAAAATCCATAATCATAGATCCAATAAAATTCACCAACTTCATCATACATGTAATATAAGTCTTTAATATGAAAAATTAGTGAATTACCAATCATGAAAGTGAAAATAAAAGAATTGATACTCATCTTCACAGTTTAAAATCAACATTAGAGAAATCTATCGAAATCTTTTTTTTATATCACAACATCAAATATCCTATAATATTATATATACAACTACGTTGGGCAATAAATGGAAAATTCTCCATTTCTACATACTATTATGGTTGTGATTCTTTTTATAGGTTTGCAATAGGGCTTGAAATTAGCTAAAAAGGATTGAAATGGCCACTAGTGATAAGTCTCATAATAAGAATCAATCAAGACTTAAAACTTAAATGCTAGTTCAAGATACAAAAATAAATTGTAATTCATATTACATATAATAGTGGAAGCAAATATAGGAATGTAAATACTTCCAGCTATGCTATTCAAATTTTGCCAAAGAACCCAACGCAATAGTCAATTCTCTATAGCAGTCTGTAGCTAGGAAAATTGTAGATGCAGAAGAAGTAGAAAGAGGAGTGTGAGAAAGAGAGAGAAAAGGTTTTTTTTAATAAGTATATAAGTGTTAATGATGGTTTATTAGGCTAACTCTACTTATTAAGAAATCCTCAAAGTGCTAACTTAAAACAAGCTACTCTTTCATCAAAAGATGTTAGTTAATAATGTGTAAATATTTAATTAACCCACTAACTAAAATATCTAGTAATTCAAAATTTAAAAATCAAATACCACTAATCAAAGTAATTTAATTTAAAATTGAGATATTGTTTAACTTAATTTTAATTCAAAATATCTCAACAACTGATATGGAATGTCTTAAATAAATATTTAATTAAAATAATATCTTAACAAATATATTAGATTAAATATATTCTAACATTCTAGATAACATATTTATGGATAAATAAATATTTACTACAAGAATTATGGCGATAAGTCCTTTAATCAAAGAAGTATTACCTACCATGCATTACTTTGTAATATGTCTTTAACTCTATAGGATATATAACTTTTAGGAATAAACCTTAAGTGATTATTTAGGTTCTAACTTATATGTTTGTCAATCTCGATAAAAAATGTATTCAAATATATAGAGACAACAAATCAAAATTAGAAATTTCATTTCATTACGTATCTCAATTAGACCAATATGGCTTAAGACCCACCTAAGGTACATGATCCTTAAACTCTTTTGGATGCATCTTTTTCGTTAGAGAATCAGCTAGAATTTCTTTTGTCAAAATTTGCTTTATGATAATTTGATCAACTTTGACCTGTTCTCTTAAAACTAAGTATTTCATGTCAATATGTTTATTTTGACTTTCACTTTTGTTATTCTTAGCCAAGAAAACTATAGTTATGTTATCATAATACACTATAATGGGTCTAGAAACTGAGTCCACAATTTTAAGTCTAGCAATGAAATTTCTCCACTATATAGCTTGTGAAATTACCTTAAAACATAAAATAAACTCAGCTTTTATAGTAAAAGTATCTATCAAGGATTGTCTAGCACTTCTCCAAGAGATAGCTCTCTCAACCAGTGGAAAAATATATCCAGATGTTGACTTCTTTGAGTTAGCACTTCCCATTGAATTTAAATATAAATAACCAACAACTTCTAAATGGTTAGTCCTACTACAAGTAAGCATATAACTTTTAGTACCTTGAAGGTATCTTATAACCTTCTTAACAACTTTTCAGTGATTAATTTTAGATTACTTTGGTATCTTCCTAATATTTCTACAGCAAAAACTATATGAGGTCTTATGCAGACCTATGCATACATTAGGCTTCCTATTGCCGAAGCATATAGAACATTCATTATCTCTTTTCTTTTTAGCTCATTGTTGAGATATTAAAATAAGCCAAATTTATCCTCTTTCACTATAGGTGCCACATTAGGTGAATAATCTTTCATTTTAAATTATTCAAGAATTTTATTTATATAGGTTTCTTATAATAGTCCCAAAATACCTTGAGACCTATCTCTATAGATTCTTATGCCAATGATATAAGATGTCTTACCTATATCTTTCATTTTAAAATTCTTAAACAAGAACTATTTCACCTCATGTAGCAATCTTAAATCACTTGAGATAAGAAAAATGTCATATATATATATATAACCAAGAATATGATCTTACTCTCATTAACTTTGTGATAAATATATTGATCCATAATGTTTTTAACAAAATTAAAAGATGTGATTAGATTATGGAACTTGAGATACCACAGTCATAACGCCTGTTTGAGACCACAAATTGACTTTTTGAGCTTGCACACCATATTCTCACTAGTGGTTGAAGTGAATCCCTCAAGTTGTTTCATATAAACCTCTTCCTCAAGTTCACCATTGAGGAAAACAATCTTAACATACATATGATGTAATTCTAAATCAAAATAGGGTATTAATGCCAAGATGATACGGAGGGAATCCTTCTTGGATACAAGAGGAAAGTTTCTCTATAATCAATTCCTTCCTCTTGAGTAAAACCCTTAGCAACCAACCTTACCTTCTATCGCTTAATGTTGCTTGTTGATTCTCTTTAGTCTTAAAGATA
Organism: Erythrophleum fordii; assembly: GCA_032878935.1. Classification (NCBI taxonomy): domain Eukaryota; kingdom Viridiplantae; phylum Streptophyta; class Magnoliopsida; order Fabales; family Fabaceae; genus Erythrophleum; species Erythrophleum fordii. The sequence continues at coordinate 3,465,556 of JAVQMF010000049.1, read as the reverse complement.
CATTTACAGCAACTTGCTTTGGCCAAACTAGGCAACTTTACAAGGTCTTAAATATCATCGTTTGTCATGGATTCCATTTTGTCAATCATGGGATCATACCACAATTTAGAATCTTTACTACTCAATACCTGAGAAACTATTATAGGATCATCCTTAACACTTATATCATAGTTAAATTTAGTTATGTACACTAAGTAGTCATTAGATACTACTGCCTTTCTTGTCCCAGTTGATTTCATTAATTCAACTACTTGAGGTTGTTTAATAAAAGTGACATCTACCACTAGTTGATGTATCTCTTCATCATTATGAGGTGCCTTATTATTAATAATAGAATGATTATACTACTTATTTGCATGATTAACTTGGGTTACTAGAACCTCATCATGTTCTACATTTACCTTAGCAGAATTAGTGTCATGTAAAATCAATATTTCATTATAACTAGTGGTTGTCTATTGTATGTGATCATTCTCATTAACTAAGTCATGTGGTTGACCATTCCTACTAATTATTTCATTCTTAAGAACTTTGGCATTCTTAGATTCTGTAAATCTCATTGAATGTGAAGGACAATAAAACTTATATCCCTTAAACTTCTTTACATAACCCACAAAATATACACTAATAGTTCTTGGGTCTAACTTTCTTTCATGTGGATTATAAACTTTTACTTCAATAGAATAGCCTTATACATATGTATGATTCAAGTTAGGTTTCCAACCTTTCTAGATTTCAAATGATGTTTTAGACATTGCCTTTGTTGAAACTCTATTTAGAATATATACTGTTGTTTTAAGTGCAACTCTCTATAAAGAAACAAGAAGGTTAGTGTTGCTAAGCATACTTCTTATCATATTTAATAGCATCATATTCTTTTTTTTAGCAACACCATTCATACTAGATGAGCTAGGTACCTCTACCACTGATTGAGGTACCTCTTCATCATTATGAGGTGCCTTATTATTAATAGTGAAATTATTATACTCTTTATTATTTATATGATTAACTTGATTTATTAAAACCTCATCATGTTTTACATTCACCCTAACAGAATCGGTGTCATGTAGAATCAATGTTCTATCATGACCAATGGTAGTTTGTTGTATGTGATCATTCTTATCGACTAAGACATTTGGTCAACCACTCTTACTAATTATGTCATTCTTAAGAAATTTGTCATTCCTAGATTCTACAAATCTCATTCAATGTGAAGAATAATAAAACTTGTATCCCTTAGACTTCTTTGCACAACACATAAAATATGCAGTAATGGTCATTGAGTCTAACTTCCTTTCATATGGATTATAACTCTTATTTCAATAGGGTAGCCCCATACACATGTATGATTCAACTAGGTTTCCATCTTTTCTAGATTTCAAATAATGTTTTAGACATTCCTTTTATTGGAACTCTATTTAAAATATACACATGTATGATTCAACTAGGTTTCTAACCTTTTCAAATTTTAAATGGTGTTTTAGACATTACCTTTCTTAATTAGACATGGACCTTAAGCCAGCCCAAAAGCCTTGGCCTAAAAGCCAATTTCTGAACCCACATGAATAATGGATCTTGAGCCATTAGGTCAGCATACTTTATCCTTAACCTTAAGTGTTTTACAGCCCAATCCACTTAGCATTAGCCTAACAACTAGTATTAAGCCCAATTAGACCTTAGATTGATGGGTCAACCTAACTCCACCCTTAAACCCTAAAAACCCAATTAAAATTCACTTTAGTACTGAAGAGACTTTTGGTTTTGCAGAAGCAAAGTTCATTTTCGCACTTAGAGGGAGGAGGCTAGGGTTTTCTGTATATTTCCATAATTTCTCACTTTTAGAGCAAGATTTAGCCAAGGTAACTTACATAGAACTTAACCCTCTCATTCTCCTCTACAATTTCATCTGAATAACTTTTGGTTTAGTGAATTTCTACTTCATTCCCAAATCTGAAACTTGCTTTTTTTGGTGACTCCATTATTGATTTTCAGAGGTTAAGACTAGGAGAGTCATTAGGTAAGTATCTTTTTCCTATTTTGATGTGTTTTTTGTTGGTTTGAGACTCCAAAGGTTGACTTATGATATATGTTTGAATTTTGTGTGAAAATACCCAAAAATTTGAGTGGAATATTGTGGTTTTTGGTGTAGGGAACCTAAAACTCGAAATTGGAATCTATTAGTGGTTAGGCAAGTAACTTCTAAGTAATCATTGATAGTTCAACTCTTTAGGTAAATTATTACTATAAATAATGATTAAGAGTGGTATTTATTCGATCTTGTGTTCATAGGGTGAATTGGCATTGTTATTAGCTCTCAAAGATTTGCCAACCAAGTGAGGTAATTGGGGTTAAACTTTAATTCCTTGCATATGTACATTGTCAATATGATATTCATTGTATAATATGTTTGATGTGCTAAATGTTTGGTTGATTACTTGATTGTTATTTTTAGACCGTATGTGAATCCATGGTGGAGCTATGGTATGGCTGCCACCTATGTATTATACTTCAATTGGGCACTAGAGTGTGATTAGACCTATGAATGCATTGAACTCAGGTTGTACTTAATAGGGAGTTGGCATTGTGGACGAGCTTTTCCTAGTGTTATTGGGCATTAATATGATGTCTGTGATTACTAGTATGGAATAGTAGTCACTAGTAGCCTAACTAGTTCACTTGTCAATCATGATGTTGTTTTTGGCAATATGCTTTATATGCATTTATCTTGATTAAATTGTACATATGTTTAGAATTCCTTTCAATTACTGAGATTCATATTTCACCCTATTTTATGGGCTAAGAATTTCAGGTGAAGGCTCTTTGGGTAAGGAAAAAGAGAAGCAAATAGATGAATATCCATAAGTTGAGGCCATGTGTGGAAACTTTGCACTTTGACTAATTTGATTTTGAGTAGATACTAATTTTTTTGATTCATTTTGTATAGCATCATCATGCACTTATATTGCTAAGTGTAAGTGTTTTGATATTTTGTGATCAAGGATGTAATTATTAGGTAGTTAGACTTGATATAACATGAACTATGAGGTACTTGACAAATACTGATTTAGTATAAGTTGAAGTAATGTATGGAGCTTGAATGTTCAACTTATTGATGTTGTGATGTGTTATATTCTAGATGCTTGTTTGTAATTCCTACTTAGGAAGATATTTCAGTATCATGAGGTTAAAAGTTAGTCATTTTGGCTACTTTAACCTAGTTAGGGTAACTTGGAAACATTTGGTAAGGGATTGAGCTCTTCAAAAACGGCCTTAGACCCTCCTTGTAGCCATAATTCATAATTTGCTGATGTATGGTAAATAGATAGGTTTAGATTAATACTTAAGTCTTTAAGTGGTTATGATTGGTATACTGAGTAATTTAGGAGGTTGGATGCCACTAACACCTTACAAATTAAGGTAGGATTACCCTAGAATGCCACTAGAGGGAGAGCTAAGCATTTAAAACCATAATTAGGGAGTTTAGATTCATAATAAGGTTGATTCGTAGCCAAAACTACTTAAGTTGTAGATAGGGCTCTTTTAGAGGCTAGAAGTGCCATGGCGTGAGATGTTTTGCCACAGCACAGGGCAAAATTTTCACCCAAGAGTCAAATAGAACCTAACTTTGCTGTGATGTGAGGAGGACTCACCATGACGAGAATTGAGAAGACCAACAATAGTGTTCCAATAACTCACTATGCAGCCATAGTGCAGATTAAGAAATTTTAAATAGTAGGGTCTAGAGAGTAATCTTGCCATGATGCGAAAGACCTAGGTCATGACGCAGATCTTGTATTTTTGTTTTTAAGCTCCAGTAACCACTTGAGTCATGACATAGGTCTACCAAGTCGCGTCGCAAGTAGACCTACGACGCAATTCCAAAAACTTAGTTTTTAGGTTCTAGTAACTAACTTAGCTATAACGGGAATGCCCAAGTCAGGACTTAAGATACTAAACTCCTATTTTTAGCCTTTAAAACCTAATTTTCTTGAGGTTAATGATATGAAATGACTTGGAAACAATTATAAGAGGGTTTTGCGAGTATAAAATTAGTGATAAAATGAATCAAAGTTTTATTTGATAACTTAGACTACTTGTAAGGTTCAAATTTACTCACTAATTAATAATCCCTTATAATAATAGTAAGGTTCAAATTTACTCACTATTTTCCCTAGATAGCTATTTGTACTAACATTGAACCTTGATTTACAATCACTAATTGCATAATTAAGCTTAATCATTGAAATAATAAGTTAGGGTTGTTACATAAGGTAACACGTAGGCTACATGTGCCACCCAAGTGCATTGAGTCGTTCCTATTTTATTTTATTTTATTAGTAAAGAGAGAAATAGGGAACATGGGGAGCACATGCATAAGGTTCTAGGGATTTCTTTTTTTTTGCTTAAAAAATATCTAAATTTGAGAGCTTCAGTTTGAAATATAATTTGTCTATGTTTAGATTATTGTTAGTTATTTTTCATTGTATTTTTGGCCTTTAAATGGTGAATTTATATGTTTAAAATTCATGAAAAAGTAAATGATTAATTATTTTTTGTTTACTCTTAATAGATCATCATGAACCTATAGATTTATATGAATTATAAAATGGATCCTAACAGTAGTATCCAATGTCATATATATATAATGAGATGTCATTTGTTTAACATAAAAGGGCATTTCATCCTAAATTATGAAAGAGTTCCCTGCTCTAAATTGTTCCTAAGATTCATTAACTCACTCTCATATAACAATTTTTGGACTCCAATGGAACCAAAACTGAGAGGAAAGTATAAGCTCAATAACGAAGTAACTTGGAAAGGCTTAAACTTTTATTAATGTGCTATTAAGATAGGATTCATAGAAGAACACTGTCTTGTTACAAATGTCAAGTGATTAGTTTTTCTTTCATAATTCCTAAATGTGAGAAATGCATGAAAGTTTAGGTATAGTTCATATGAAAGGGGGATTCATCTAAAAGGAATGATTAAGAATCCTAAATTAAAATTTGAATTATTGAATAAACCTATTAACAATTATAAGAGCTACATCAATTATAAGACAGATGAGATACCCTTTGATAAGATGAAGCACTTTAGATTTTAATTTAATTATTACTAGTAATTGAACAATTGGTGTTGATGTAACAAAGAGTACATGTTTGTTATTTAATTAAATGCAATTTATGATTATGCTTTTTTAATTACATATTTTTTTAATTATAAATGCTATAAATGAGAAGTGCTTGATTAAATTGGAGTTCTTAATTAGATCAGTGAACTTGGGATCATCTAAGAACTATAACTAAAAGAGATTTGCAAATAAATTTGATAAAAAAATGATGACATTTTTATGGATACATGTGATGGAAGTGAGGATGTTGATTTTCAATCATGAACCTAATAATGTCATTGTTGGTCCAATTGAAGTTTATTGAAAATAAATGATATTGTGCATATGTTTATAATTTTATGCTATGTCTATGTAGATATCTAAATTAGTGCATATAGCCATTAAGAATATAATAACTAAGTTCAACAAGGGTGAGAAACAAAATGGTGACAATTGGAAAATCTAGCACTGCAAAGTTTCCTACATCTTTGAAGAGTAATATGCCATGAAGCCAATAAATAATGTCATGTTAGGGCTTGAACATGGAAACTTAACTTAGCATAAGAAGGATTTTAAGGTTTTCCAAGCCTAGAAAAAAAAGTACAGCATATCTTACATCACTATGTTGGGCTGTATGGTCGACGGCTTAATGTATGAGTTTGAGTCTTCCTTAACCACACAAGCTATGTGGATATCATTGAAAGACAAAGTTTGTGGTACTTCTACTACTAAACTTAGAACATTAACTATCAAGTTTGACATATATAAGTTGCACCCTAATAACTTCATGAAGCAACATCTAAGAGAGATGTCAAACATAATATGAGAGCTAAAGTTGACTAGCTATGTCCTTATAGATGAATAGCAAGTTCAAGTTGTTGTAAGATCTCTTCTTACTAGTTAGAAGCATATGAAGGTGAACTTGACCCATAACAAGAACATCACTACTTTTGGTGATGTTGCTCACCATTTGGAGTTTGAGGATGAGCATTTAGAGGCTACTAGATCTTTTAGTCATACTTACATTATAGAGATTGCTAGGAGTTCAATACCCAAAAGTGAGAAAGGCAAGTGCTTTTGAAGAAAAGAGGTTCTGGCTAGCATTTTGAGAAGGCCAATAAGGACTTTAAGAAGAGAGGCAAGCATGGTGGCAAGAAACTTAACATGGTTAATGTTAAATGTTATGCTTATCAAAAGAAAGGTCATTTTGCTTGTGATTGCACTGAGCAAAACAAGGTAGCATCATGTAATAATTTTTCACATTTTATTAATATTTTAAGTACTAATCTCATCCTTTATGGATTGTAAACTCAAGAGCCACAGATCATGCAGCCAAGCATTGTGAATCCTTTATGGAATGTCATCGATTGCCTAATGAGAGCCAATGGATATATGTAAGAAATAATGCTAGGGTAGAAGTTAAAGGAATTGGAACATGTAAGTTGGCATTATGTTGTGGAAAAATTCTATTATTACATAATGTCCTTTTTGCACTTGAAATATGATGGATTTTAGTTTTAATAGTTTCTCTTATTAAATTTGGTTTTAAGGTTAATTTCTATAATGGCTTAGTTGACATTTATAGTGGGACGATTTTTTTATGGTTATGAGTTTTTATTGGATGGTTTTATTTTATTAGATACAATTTATGATAATGTTTGTAATGTGAATGAACATAATTGCTTAACTACATCTTCTACTTCAATTCAATTTCAGACATGAATGTTTGGCATCCTTGGTTAGGCCATATAGGCTTAGAATGAACTAGTGAAATAGCAAAAGAAGAAATGTTATAATCAATTTCTCATTTAGAGATGTCTTTGTGTGAGTATTACTTAGCAACTAGAAAACCATTTGGTAATGGAATTAGGGCAGAATATCTATTAAAACTTATCTATTCTAGTATATGAAGTCCCATGAGTGTAAGGGTGAGATACAAAGGATGGTATTTTATTATGTTTATTAATGATTGTTCATGATATGATCAAATTTATTTGATCTCCTATAAGTTAGAAGTATTGGATACTTTATATGTTATATGAATAGGGTTGAGAACTAATTGAACAATAAAATTAAAGCATTAAGAATTGATCAAAGATGCAAATACTTGTTTAAATAATTTAAATAGTTTCGTGAAGAGATAGGAATAATAAGACACTTAATGATTTTTAACATTCCATAAAAAATGGAGTTGCTAAGATTAGGAACTTGATTTTAATTGATATGGTAAGGTCAATGATGGAGCAAGCAAACTTGCACATTTCATATTAGGGTGATGCATTGCTAACTATAGCCTTCATACCTAATTGAGTGCCTTCTAACTTAGTTATTTCCACACCCTATGAATTATAGACAAATCATAAACCAAATTTAAACATCTTAAGACTATAGGGGTTAACTGTTTATATCTATGACACTTCCCATAAGTATGGGAAATTAGGCCCAAGAGGTAAGAAATGTATCTTTATTAGATACTTATAATAATAAAAAAGGTATGTCTTCATTGGTGAGCATGACAATGAAATGGTATTTGGGATTAAATTTAAAGACACCACATTCCTAGTAAATGAGTTTCTTAGTTTTAAGATGGATCGAAGTGTATCTTCATATGAGACTGATGACTTCCTAATTTTAGGTAAGAAAAAGATATATTTTATGATATATTGGGGAGTCAAAGTACCTATCCCTTGACTAACCTGGCTTAAATTTTTATTCAATCAAATAAAATAAAGAAAATATCTCAATTGTGATATCTCCATCAGTTTTGAGCCTCAGTTGATGTTGATTTTTATCTCAGGAGAAAGGTAGAAGATTGTAGAAAGGAATAAGAAAAGGGAGAGAAGCTGGAAAGTCAAAAGGCAAGCTTAACAAGTCTACTTGCTACAGCAAGATCGCAATTCACTGTGGCTAGGATGTAGGTTCGCTGTGGCAAGGAAGTCATTTCGCCATAGCCCTCACCACATTAAAGTCATGATTCATACAAATTTCAAGGAGCTCCTAGCTATAGCATAGGTAGTAGCGAGATCAACAAAAATCTGGGTGCCTATAAGCTTCGCTATAGCGAGAGCCAGCCCTCGCCATAGCGAGATCGGCACCTGAAACGTACAGCTTTAATTTGCGAGCTTAAAACCTGATAAAGAGTGAGGGTTTTGCTATTCTGAGCTAGGAGGAGAAATTCTAAAGGGGAAAATGCACCAAAGAGCTAGGGTTTAAGGAGGAGAAGCTTGGGTTAAAGATTGGAGGCCGAATTAACACAATTGCACTGAATTTCCTTTGATCCTCTATCTTTTCCTTCATGATTCTTTGTCTTTTTGAATTTCTGAATCTGATTACAATGTGTAAAGCCATGTGTAGCTAAATTTCTTTGATTCTAGGTTTACTTGAACCTATTGCCATGTACTAAGGATTTTGCAAGGTTAAATTGAGTTGATTAATGATTTGAATGCTTGATCTGTCCTTATTGTTTCATGTAGAGTTTGGCCATCTCTTGTTGAATTGGGGGGTTTGAGGTTTGCTCTTGAAAAAGAGAAATCTCAATGGACTAATTGATTAAGCAACTTAGGATTAAAATTAGGTAACACTAGTTTTGTTTTTAGGTATAGAAATATGCTTAAGAATCTTAAGTGGTGAAAGGGGCTAAATGTATTTTATCTGCCTAATTGTGAGAAAAGTTTGCAATTGATTAGAATAGAAGTCTAAGTGGTTCGAGAGACATTTGAGCTCAATTAATCTCCCCAACCTTCAGATTGTTGATTAATTAATTAATCGGGCACCTCAATTTATGGCAATCAGGGGATAGGAACCTAGGATACTCCTTAGTGTTTTATCTCATCAAAACTATATTGACACTTAGTATTTGTTTACTTTCATCTTATGTTAATTCATTACATTGGTAGTTACGCATCTTGACTTAAATAAAAGTGAATTTCCTTAGGCTTAATTGAGTTTAATTCAAGTCTCTATGGGAAGACCTTGTTTCATTATATTACAAAAGTCATTCGTACATTTACGAAATTATTTGCAAAAATAGTGGCTATTAAGTTTTCTGGTGCTATTGCCAAGGAATTGAGTTAGATCTCTTTAGATTAAGTAAATTCTTAGTAGTTTTGGTTCAAGATTTTTATTAGATTAGTTAATTTCTTTCCACTATCAGGATTTCACTTCTAGATATATTGTATTACAAGTAATACAGTTTATGCCACCCAAGGCGAAAACTAAAGTGAGAGCCAAAGTCAAGACCAGAAGCATCCAAGATATTATAGCTGAGAGTTCACCTATAGAACTCACATTCAATAAGGAAGAAGAGCTGGAATGAATTGGAACTCAAGACAAAACTCCGGTTCAACTGCAAGGGGCAACCTATATTGAAGAAGAAAACTTAGTTCTAGGAGGAAGACAGAAAGAAGTTTCAATCATGGCTGAAGAAAAGTATGAAAGGCTGGGAGTGAATGATTTTCTCAGTCTCAATAATATAGGATATCAGTTGGGTATCAAAGTTCCAGGGTTTTAAGCTAACAACTTTGAGATAAAATAAACAATGCTATAACTATTATAAATGAACAAAAAATCCAGTGGTACTTACCAGGAGGATCCGAATAGACACCTCTTTGTCTTCTTGGAGGTGTGTGACTCTTTCAAGCAAAATTGTGTGCCAAAGGATGTGATTTGTTTGTGGCTTTTTCCCCTTTCTTTGTAAGGAAAAGCCAAGGAATGGTTGAATAATCTGCTTGAAGGGTCAATTGAGACATGGGAGGATTTAGAAGAAAGATTCAGAGCACGATTTTCCCTCACGATAAGATGGTGGATGCTAGAGCAGCAATCACTAATTTCAAACAACAATAAGGTGAGAATTTGTATGAAGCATGAGAAAGGTTTAAACAGTTAGTCAGACAATGCCCAAGCCATAATCAAGACAAATGGGTCCTAGTTTAAACCTTTTGTTCACAGTTAACTCGGGAGTCTAAGACTTTAATGGATTCTATGACAAATGGAGGCTTTGGAAGACAACCAGTGAACAATGTGATAAAATGTCTAGATGACTTAGTAGCTGAGCATGCATAGTATTCTAGTGAGTAGAGACCGATGAAAATGGTTGAGAGAAGTTTAGAAGACACTGCCTCTCAAATAGTAACAATACTGGCATCTATGAACAAGTGTTTTCATCAGTTAGAACTCCAAGTTCAGAAAAATAGTAGCTATACAGGAGTTAATGTAGTACACATGCCAACCAATCCTTGCGACTATTATGGGGAAGCACACCCCTCTGAATTCTATCCAACAAGGACCACCCTCGAGTCGTGTAATTATGCTAGAAATCCACAAAAGGGTCCCCACAACCCTTACTCTAACCCATACAATCCTGGTTAGAGGAATCGCCAAAATTTTTCATAGAGCCAACGTGCACCTTTGAATCAAGCATCGTCCTCTAGACTTAGACCAGTAGCTCCTATGCGACCACTAAGATTTACACAGCAACCAAGGTAGCAAGTCCCCATTCAAGAAAAGAAATCAGGCATGGAAGAAATGATGATGTAGTTTATGCCCGAGCAAAAGGCAACAATGAAAAACATGAAAATGCAAATTGGGCAATTAGCATCAGAGTTGAATACGATGAAGTAGGGTGGATTACCAAGTGATACAGTTCTTAATCCTAGAAGAGAAGGAAAAGAAGAATGTAAAGCTATCTCCTTGTGGAATGGGAAACAATTGCCTGAAGTTCACAGAGTTTGGGAGGACTTAGTGAGTGAAGAGAAATGCACCATTCAAAAGAAAAGTATAGAGTAGCATGAGCCAGAAAAGAGAAAGGAAGAGAAATGCAAGAGTGTAGAGATAGAAGATAAAAGTGAAGATAAGATGATAGAACCTCATAAAAGAATGCCTCCGTTTCCTTTCCGGCAAAGGTTTCAAAAGAAGGCCTTAGAGAAAAAATACAAGAAATTTCTTGAGATATTTAAACAGTTGCATATTAACATCCCATTCGTAGAAGCTTTAGAGCAAATTCCTTTATACACTAAGTTTCTGAATGAAATATTAAGTAACAAGAAGAAGTTGAATGAGTTGGGCACAGTCATGCTTACAGAAAAATGAAGTGCAATAATCTTTAACCAGCTTCCTTCTAAGCTATGTGACCTAAGTACCTTCTCAGTGCTGTTTGTCATTGGAAACAAATTCAAAGGAGAAGCTCTATGTGATTTTGGATCAAGTATGAATTTGATGCCACTTGCAATTTTTGAATAACTTCAACTTGGGGAAGTCCATCCCACCTCAAGTACGTTACAATTAGTAGACCGGAGCCTGTCTAAGCCAAAGGCGATTATTGAAGATGTTCTAGTTAAAGTGGACAAGTTTATCTTTCTAGTTGACTTCATCATCTTAGACATACTAGTGGATAGGAAGTTACCTCTTCTGTTGGGCAGACCCTTCTTGGCTACAACTTGCGCTCTAATTGATATGGAAATGGACGAAATCAAGCTGCGAGTTAGAGATGAGGAGATCTTGTTCAATATGAACAAGACCTTGAAATTCTTTGATCAAATAAATGACTATTTTTAGGTTTAGATTTATAAAGAATACATTCAAGGCATACTTGATACATATAAGGAAAGAGACTCATTAGAGGCATTGTTACATGTGCTGGAAATCATTAAACAACAAGGGCCGGATGAATGTAAGATGATGATGCATGAAAATTCCCATTGGTTGAATTCTTTGAAAAAAATTGAACCATTGGAAATGGAAGCTAGGCTAACCCCATCAATATAGCTGTCCATTAAAGAACCTCCGCATTTGAAGCTAAAACCATTGCCTTCTTATTTGAAGTTTGCCTATTTGGGAACGGATGATTCATTACCCGTAATCATTTCTACATCTTTAAATGAGGAATAAGAGCATAAGTTAATTGAGGTACTTAAAGCTCACAAATCAGTTATGGGTTAGACAATCGCAGATATCAAGGGCATCAGCCCAGCAATAGTGATGCACAAAATCTTGTTGGAAGATGAGCACAAGAAATTTGTTGAGGGGCAAAGGCGATTGAACCCAATCATGAAAGAAGTAGTTAAGAAGGAGATACTAAAATGGTTGAATGTAGGGATCATATACCCTATATCAGATAGTAGCTGGGTCAACCCGATATAATGTGTTCCTAAAAAGGGAGGAATGACATTGGTAAATAACGACCAAAATGAGGTTATTTCTACCAGGATAGTCACTAGGTGGCGAATTTGTATGGATTATAGGAAGTTGAATGCAGCAACATGCAAGGATCATTTCCACCTCCTATTCATTGACCAGATGCTTGATCATTTGGCTGAGAAATAATGCTTTTGTTTCTTGGACGGATACTCCAGATACAATCAAATAGCAATTGCTTCAGAAGATCAAGAAAAGATAACATTCACTTGTCCTTATGACATTTTTGCATTTCGTAAGATACCGTTCGGGTTATGCAATGCTCTAGCCACCTTCTAACGCTGTATGATGTCTATCTTTGTAGACTTCATTAAACACACTATGGAAGTGTTTATAGATGACTTCTTTGTGTTTGGAGAGTCCTTTGAAATGTGTTTGGCAAATTTAGCGCAAGTCCTGAAGTGTTGTGAAGAGACAAATCTAGTGTTGAATTGGGAGAAATGCCATTTCATGGTCACTGAGGGAATCATTTTGGGCCATAAAATTTCTAAACATGGTCTGGAAGTAGATTGTGCCAAAACACCGGTGGTCGGACACCTCCCACCACCCATTAATATAAAGGGAATCCGGAGTTTTCTTAGTCATGTTGGTTTCTACTGTCAGTTCATTAAGGATTTCTCAAAAATTGCAAAGTCGCTGTGCAGACTCTTAGAGAAGGACATACCCTTCTAGTTTATTGATGAATGTTTGAAAGCGTTTGAAGAGCTAAAGCAGAGATTGATCACTGCGCCCATCATTGTAGCTCCGGACTGGAGTCAACCCTTTGAACTCATGTGTAATGCCAGTGATTATACAGTATGAGCTGTTTTGGGTCAAAGAAGGGACAAGGGAGTTCATCCCATTTACTATGCCAGTCAAACTTTAAATGGAGCTCAGGTAAATTACTCTACAATTGAGAAGGAGATGTTAGCTATGCTATTTGCTTTTAGCAAATTTCACATTTATTTGATGGGTGCTAATGTAACTGTACATACTAATCATGCGGCCATTAAATACCTACTAAGTAAAAAAGAGTCAAAACCGAGGCTAATTAGATGGTCCTTCTCCTACAAGAATTTGATGTGAAGATAGTGGATAGGAAGGGCAGTGATAATCAGGTAGCTGATCATTTATCATGTCTAGTTTAAGAGTTTGAATGTACCAGTGGAATCGTGATTGATAAAAGTTTTCCTGACGAACAAGTATTTCATGTGGCAAATTTAACTAACATCCCAAGGTATACTGATATTGTAAACTATCTTGTATGTAATGTTCTACCACCTGATATCAATCATTACTAAAAGAGGAAATTTTTGCATGATGTCACTTACTATGTCAGGGAGGAGCCTTTTCTCTTTAAGAGGTGTGCTGATTCTATGATTAGAAAAGTGTGTGCCTGAAATAGAATAGCTTGCTATCTTCTATGTGTGCCATTCATTAGCTTGTGGGGGTCATTTTGGGGGTCAAAAGACTACACATGAGGTGTTAAAATCGGGTTTTTATTAGCCCACATTGTTTAAAGACGCTCATAACTTTGTTCTTCAGTGTGATAGATGTCAAAAAACAGGGAACATTTCAAGGCAACATGAGATTCCATAGTGTAACATCCAGTCTTTTCGTTAACGTGAGAAACACAATATTCGGTTTCTCCATAAACGGCAGAAATGGGTCAAATACAAAAGGAAGTCCCTGAAATAAAAGGAATTAGGGTAAAATAAAATTAGGATAAAATTTTAAATATTAGAAAATGAGGATTTGAGCATTGAGTTACCCAGAAATCAAGGGTAGAGTGATTCGAAAAATTTGCCAAAAGGCCAGTGGCATTTTTGTAAATATGGGAACTTTTTGAAAAACACACAGGAGGGCTTTTTAAATGAAAATTTTGAGTTCTCTGGGGTTCTTAGAGGCCCTGAAAACTATGGAAAGTCCCGGGATAGTTAAATCCCCTCCAGTGGACGTTTTCCAGCGTCAGTGTGCCCGAACTTTGACGGATTTGTTCGGAAAGGTTCTAGCTCTAATTTGACTGATTCCAAAGCCATTTTTATTGATTGGGAACCTAAATTTTATAATGGAAAAGATAGTTCTCAAAAAGGAGTTAAAATGAAGGAGAAACAAAAATGCAAAGTATGAAGGGCAAAATAGAAATTTTTGAAAAGTGTAACTTATTCCCACCTATATATATGATGCACCTTTCTCCTCCCTTCATTAAGCACAACCAGGTTCTGCCTAAAACTAGAAGAAAACCCTAGGGGGGATGAGGCTCATAAGAAGGGGAAGAAAAGGAGGAGAAATTAAAGGCTTAAGGTATGGAAATTAGTAGTTTTTCATGCTCTTTCTCTTCCAAACCTCTTCTCCTCCATTCTCCTTTGTTTCCCATGATTAAAATGAGATTTATAAATCTGATTCAAGGGAGATATTCAAGGGAAAGTTTGGATTTGAAGAGAGGAGCTTGGAGAAATCAAGATTCAAGCCAAATTAAGTAAGGAAACAAGGTAAAAATACTTTCTATAGTTGATACTTTTCATCACACTTCTTCTCCATTTCGACCTAGACTTAAACAAACCTAAGGAGTCAGATTTTTAACCAAACCAAAGGTGATTCTTAGGTATTTGATGGAGAGGAATAAGAATATGCAAAGAAAACTAAGAAATAGGCATTAGAAATCAAGATGTAAAACCTAGGGTTTTAAGTGCACCTTTCAATTTTTGAATTTGTATGATGCTTCTTAGGTCTAAGTAAGAGTATAAATAAGTTCTTGAGACACGAAAGATGCTCCCCACAAGCTTCCTCCTTAAAACAAAGAAAACTCTATGAAGCCCAAAACCTAGGCATGCCTCGGCCAAGAGGAGTTCTAGATGTGAGGAAGAGTTTTAAATTTTTCTAAGGCCATTCTTGAGTCATATT
The DNA here is from genome assembly GCA_032878935.1 of Erythrophleum fordii. Lineage (NCBI taxonomy): Eukaryota > Viridiplantae > Streptophyta > Magnoliopsida > Fabales > Fabaceae > Erythrophleum > Erythrophleum fordii. Next base: position 3,450,372 of record JAVQMF010000049.1, on the reverse strand, counting down.
TGATGAATGAAAGTGAGAGGAGGCCTTGGAAAAAATTTAAAACTCATAGGAAGTGATTTGGTGTCTTAGGTTCCATATTATGACCTAAAGAAGCAACATAGTATTAGGCCTTTTGTTTTAATGATGTGATGACTTCAAGAGGCTTAAAAGGAGTCAAGAATCATATTTGAAAGAAAAGAATGAGGCCTAGAAGTCATTTGAGAGGTGTTGCTTCATTAGGTGCCAATATGGACCATAATTGGGGTTATAGAGTAATCTAGTACTTAAGCAAGTTGTATGGTCTTAGAGATTGTTTCATGAACCTAATTGGCTCCCATATATTGTATTTAGGCCAAGAGAAACCATCTCCACCAATTTTTGGATGTGTGGCCGAAAGAGGAAGCTTGAATCCTAAAGGAAAAGTGTGTGTTTGTATACAAGGTAGCTTGCTCCACCTTCTCTCATGCATGGATGTGTGTCTAGCTTGTTTTAGAATGTGTTATGTGTATTTTCAAGCTATGGAAAGTATGCTAGCATGCCTTTATATATTATGATTCTTGATACTACATTATGTTGTAAATGAATCCATGATGTTTGTATGAGTTTGCTTAGGTGTGGAGAGGCCAAGAACTCTTTCCTTGGGTGAGGATGAACCAAGAACCCTTGAGCTTAGTTGAGATAAAGTAAAGAGTCTCATAAAGGCAAAGTGGGCTCCCAAGAGTATGGTTGAGTTCAAAGCTCTTAAAGAATGGGTGAGGCAAATCCAAAATCTATGAGGAGAAGTGTGAGGCTAATTCAAGCACTTGGTGAACTCTTGAATGCTTTATATGATGTGCTCACATGTCAAACTTGTGTTAAAAATGTCCATAATTTCTATTTTTTCATACATGCATTTAAAGGGCTTGCTTTGCACATATTATGTATGATTAAATGGGAGATGAGCTATTGGGATTCTTTGAATCTCATCTCCTCCTCTCCAATGATCTAACATGCTAGGTGAACTAAGTGGATATGCTAATGGGAGCCAACAATACTAAAGGAAGGAGATTGACAAACTTATGCCTTGGTTTTAGCCATTTTAGAACCATAATGATGGTTTATCATGTATATGATGTTGTATATGTACTATGAACGTCGAGACATATGTAAATATACTAATATGTGATGTTGAGATGTATGATTCTCATATATGACCACTAGCCCATGTTTTGAGTATGTAATGCCATAGTATGAAAGTTTAAAGTTTGATGGAAATATGCATAAGTATGGGTTGAATGGCCAAAATGAGATGTATGAGGTTTAGGACCATTTGGGCAGCTCACATAAGTCTCAAATAAGCTTTTAAACTTGCCCAAAAGGTGCCAAGACCAAGGAAAATCTATTTGGCAATTTTGGTGCCCAATATGGAGCCAAAATTGACCATAATGGAACCCTAGGTCACTTTTTGGCCAAATGAGCTAGTCTTAATCTGAAATTTGCATACAATTAGGTCTAATTTAGAGCTTTTTGTGAAGATAAAGATCATAATTTTTTGAGGTCTAGGGAATATTTGATGAATTTTCAAAGTTGGGATTTTTCATGAATTCTGGTATGGGTACTGTTCATATTGGCAATTTTGTATTCTGTGTCACTCGATGGCCAAATAATGTCTAATTCTTATGAAATTTTATATGCATAAACTAGAGGTCATAATATTTCTTTGGCCACTAAGATCACCTCATTTGGAGGTTTGAACAGAGAGTTACACATGTTTGAAGTTAACTGTCAGTACCAGCAGTGGCCTAGGAGTCCAGTTATTGTTCCATAGGTTCCAGCTAGCTAAACATATCTATTTCATTCTAAAATTATCTTTAGTATCAATTTAACATTTTCAGCTTTCCAGAATGACTAAATGTGTGTGATTTCTATTTTTATAGAATTAGTTATGAATTTCATAAATTTGTATCAGTAAACTGAACAACAGCCTAGGTAGCCAGTGACTCTATAATTTTTTGGATATTAAACATCCTGTGTGATAAAATTTATGACCTAGAAATATTTTTAGTGTAAATTAGACATCGTAAGCTTTCCATAATGACAAAGATTGTATGATTTTGAATTTTCTAGATTTAGTTATGATTTTCCAAAGTTGGGTCAGAAAATGGAGCTAATCTGGCCGAAAATATGCTTGTTTATTTTGAGCTCCATTTCGGTTTCCATGGGATGTAAGCATGTTTTTGTGATGAAAATGAGTTGTAATAATGAAATTAAATATAAGAGAGTATAGTATGAGCTCACACGGTCCACGTGACACCGAATTGAATTTTTTAGATATAGCGCAATGCGAAAAAAGTCTATTATTTTCATCCCCTTTCTCATATGCTCTTATGGGATTGATGATACAAAGCTTATAAATAGCATGAAATGGAGCTAAAAGTTATGGTGTTACACATAGTCTGGGATCTGAGAAGTTGAATTATTTGATGTATGGGGAATGGACTTCATAGGCCCCTTTCCTTCGTCCAGAGGTAATCAATACATACTGGTGGCTGTGGAATATATGAGCAGGTGGGCTGAAGCATTGACTTGTATATCCAACGATTCTAACACAGTAATCAAATTTCTCAAGAAATATATCTTCAATAGGTTTGGGGTACCTTGATCATTGATGAAAGTACTCATTTTCACAATAAATAGTTGAAGAATCTGCTACTGAAATATGGGGTACACTATCAAATGTCTCTTGCATACCACCTTCAGACCAATGGCTTGTGTGAGCTTACTAATAAGGAAATCAAAAGAATCTTGGAAAAAACTGTTAATTATTCTAAAAAGGATTGGTTTGACAAATTGGTTGATGCTTTATGGGCTTATTGAATAGCTTATAGAAGACCCATAGGGATGTCGCCCTATAGGCTTATTTATGGGAAAACATGTCATTTACCCTTGAAACTTGAATATAGGGTATGGTGGGCTATCAAATAGCTTAATCTTGATCCAAATCTGGCAAGTACAAAAAGAATGCTTCAATTGGGTGAATTAGAAGAATTTCGGCTAGAAGCATATGAAAGCTCAAGGGTTTACAAGGAAAGAACAGAGAGATGGCATGATCGTCACATTCTCCACCGCACCTTCACACCAGGACAACAAGTACTGCTGTTTAACTTAAGACTCAAGTTGTTTCCTGAAAAACTTAAATCAAGATGGTCAGGCCCATATACTGTGATTGTGGTTGCACATTATGGAGCAGTGAAAATTAAAAATGAACAATAAGGGGATCAATTCAAGGTCAATGGTCAATGGCTCAAACAATATTTTAGGGGAGAATAGAATAGACATAAGATGGTTCAGAGCTTCACCAAATCTCCTTGAACACTGGGGATAGTCTGGTTGAAGACTTTAAACCCTAAAATTTTATCTTTTTCACCTTTGTCTCCTCTTATTTTAATTTTTGTTGAAAGGATTATGAATGCTTAAGCCTTATTTTAACCTTGCAAGGTTGAAGTGTTCAGGAGAGGTTGGTAGTCTTAGACCAACGTTCGTTAAAGAAAGCAGGAGAATGGAGCAGTTAAACAAACCCAAGTGTTCTCTTTCATTTGGTAACTGTATTCACTTCACCTCATTCAAATAAGTTGATCTTGGGTTAAGGGGATTATATGAGGGGATTAGACAAAATACTGTAGAATGCTAAAAAAAAAAAAATTTCGCTATGGCGAGGAGTCCATCTCACTATGGCAAGATTGCTTATTTTGCTTCTGGTACATTAAACAGAGAGTTCCTTGCTATGGCGTGGGCTGTGGCGAGCCAAAGTGCGTTTAAGGGATGTTAAGTGTTTTTGCTATAGCGAGACCACCATTTCACCATAACGAACTCCTTGTCTCTCTAATTGGGTACAAAGTCCAGAGAGTCTTTCGCTATTGTCAGGCTGTGGCAAGTGAAATGGGTTGGAAAAAATTTTCAAGTATACTCGCTATTCCGAGATGGCCAACTCGCTATAATGAATGTAGTATGCTTATGGACAAGTACAAACACTAGAGAGTTTCTCACTATAGTGAATGCAGTATGGTCATGGTTTTTAGTGCTATGAAACCATTTACATTTACCTGCGTAATTAGGGGTCAATAGGTTAGCATTTCTGGTTGTGTTCTGCTTGTCGATTGTTTTTGTGTAAGTTCTCATTCATCTAAAATTTCTTGGGGCTAAATCCATGTTTCTAGAAATCTATTCGTTCTCGCTATAGCTAGAATATACTTACTATAGCGAGTTCGAACGTTCTTCTTTAAAACATGATGTTTCTTCTCTGAGTACTTCTTGCCTTGCTTGCTTCAAGTTTCTTTTTCCTTCATACCATGTTTGCTCTTAAAGGGCCATTCTCATATCAGATGCATGTAAAATTAAGTTGATTAGCCATTTTTCTTATCCATCATTGTGTCCTTAAACATTGCATTTGACCATGATTGCTCTATTAGTTTGCTATAGCTACTTACACTAGTTTAATTATGGATGTTATTTGGATTACAAAGTTTATGGCTCCCAAAAAGCAAACAAAGACAGCTGAAGCATCTTTCTCAAAGCAGAAGAAGAAACCATATGACAAGAACAGATTTGCTTCTTCAAGAGTTGAATTTCGCTTTAAGCGTCTCTTTTCTGATTAGGGCGTTGTTGAAGATAGATGCTATGAGCCCCTTATCTTGGATCTGACCTACAGTGATTTTAAATGACATGGCCTGCAAGATTTTACTAAAAAGCCTGTGCATCGGATTCCCTTGATGATTTAAGAGTTGTATGCCAATTTTAAAGACACAGAGGAGGATGAAGATGAATATTATTGCTGATCAGTATAGTTCATAATCAATGAGAAAGTTATTCAGAACTTCTATGAACTGCTCGATGTCGAAGAATGTGCCTTCCAGTCTTACATGGCTGATCAGCAGTCCATTCTATGGGAAGAAATGGAGACGACCATAGCAAATAAAACTTGAGCAAGACTGACCAACAAAGTGTATGTAGTTAAGCAATTAAATAAGTTTGCTCGATATTGGCTGCAGTTCATCACTAGCAATATCTTAACTAGTTCTCATGGGTCTGACATGATCCAAGAAATAGTTATTTTGACTTACTGCTTTATGACTAGGCAGTAGGTGAATATTCCCCACCTTATGACCTTAAACTTCAAGCAAATTGCATGGTCTGATAGGGCGAGTTTGGAATACCCCCACATGCTTACTGAATTGCTTTCAATGGGGGGAGTCGAGTATCTAAAAATGATGTTCAATTTAAATCTAAGGGTCCATTCAAGTATGACAGCATAAAGGATGAACCGGGAAGACCCCGCAGACATCGGGCATAGGCACAGCCGCATCACGAAGCATCTCCTCCTCCTCCACAGCAACAAGTGGATACTCTTGAACCTATGATACAGGATGCACCACCTCAGACTCAGTTTGAGGGCTGGGTGAGAGACTCCATTGACAAACAAGAAAGGCATGTCCTATCAATGAAAGATCATCTACAAATGCTTATGGATTATCTTATGCCTGCCTTTCCACCACCACCTTCAGAGGTCTCTCAGTCATCTATCATTGTTCTTCCACAAGACCTTGTATCGTATGATTTGCCTAGTGTGACTACGCTAATTTCTAATCTCGATAATTAAGGTTAACCACGTGATTAATAATCATAAGTTGGGGTTACAAGGCGTTATGACCAATTACATTATGAAAATACAAGGAAATTTGAACCTTAATATGATTAGAGTCATCAATCATACAATTACAAGCACATATATTCATAAGGGAGATAAACATTTGTTTATAAGCCTTTAATTCTATTACCCATCAATTATAACTCATCCCAATATCTCTAAATCATCTCTTGAGATTACCATATGAAAATCCAAGTTTTCCTAGTTATTATAAGTGTTTTAGCATGTTCGCCGTGGTCTAATTACTCTTAGCCGCGACCAATTCCTCTCTGGAATGCTGAGGACATTTTCCTAAAAAGTTCACCGCGGCCAATTCCTTAATTCGCCGCGGTGAATTTCTCTCTGGATGACTTCCAGTTTGACCCTTCACATTTCACCGCAGCCAATAGACATTTCGCCACGGCAAATTCCTTTCTGGCACTCTCCCTGGGCAACTTTGCCTTTATTGGCTGCGGCCAACTCTATTTTAGCCGTGGCGAAGTACCTTTTGGTCCTACACTCCGAAAATCTAGACTCATACTCTCCTTTCTCCCTCCAATCTCACCCTAGGGTTCCTCTACCTTAATTGTGGGGCTCAAATAGCTTTCATTAGCCTAATTCATCTGGCTAATCTCTCCTCTCTAATTCAAGATTCAAGGGTCAATTTCTTTTCTCTAATTATCTTATATCAGCAAGTCCAGGGAATAATAACAACACAAATCATGCACCATTGACATTTAACATTAGATACACTTTTCATTAGAGGTTCCATACATCAGTGATTCATATCAATATCTCAAGGTTACATTCCCAAATGGTAAGTCATATCATAAGTTCAATAAGGTTTACAACAGATATCATAAACCCATACATCAAATACCAATTTAAAGTAAGGCCTACTCCTCAATAGGTACATATCATATTATCAAAATACAGGCTCCTGCACTTGGCAATACAGATACATGATGATGCTATACAAGACTTAACAAAATTAGCATCTACTCTATTACACTCAGACCAAGTGTAGCTCTCCACACTAGGCCTCAGTTCATAGATGTTCATCCACTTGCTTACCCTTATCCTTACCCGAGGAACCTTGACCTGAAATTGTAATCCAATAAAATAGGGTGAGATAATAATCTCAGTAACCAAGGTAATTCCATCATGTAATCCAGTTTAATTAACATATATGCATGAATCAAAATCATATCAGTCATCTCAGCAAATGAAATAATTAGGCTATCATGATTACTATCTTATACTAGCAATCATATTTTAACATGTTAAAGGCCATTAACACTGGGAGAGGCCCGTCCACGGAACCTACTCCCCATTGAGCACAACCAGGGCTCAGTGCATCTGGGGTTTGATCATAACGCGGTGCCCGATCGAAGCACATGCACGGGTGGCAGTCGCACCACAGCTCCACCATGGACTCACAAGGTCCAATCATCATACAATAGATAGCCAACCAATTCATTTAACATTTCAAATCATTCATATACAGTAAGTATGAAATTTAAACTGACATATGCATGTAATTAATGTAAACCCCGGTTACCTCACTTGTAGACAAATTTGTAACAGCCACCAATGGTACAGAGTCTCCCTATAATCATAGCATAAGATAATTACTACTCTAATTCATCATTAACAATTACAACAAGTACCCAAGGAATTTAAATGCTACTAACTACCTAAAGAACACTTACCCAGCCACCACAAATCTTAAATTCAGATTAAAGTGTCCTCTACCAGAAATCTCAATATTCCACCCAAAATCCTAAGCAAATTCGTACAAAATTAATACCTATATTATAAATCAGCTATGGGGGTCTCAAATTAGCAAAGAAAGCATCAAAATGGAGGGTTTAAACTCACCTAATGTCAGCCTTAACCTCAACGTACGAATTTTGCCAAGAGAACCCCAAATAACCACATTTCAAATTTTGGGTAGGGTGAAAATACTCCAAATGAAAAACTAATCAGACTAAATTAAAGAGAAAAATGAGGGGATTAAGTTGTATAACTATTACCTTGGCTAAATCTTGCTCTAAATGTGAGAAAATGCAAAATTCTTGCCCCCAACCTTAGTCTCCTTCTCAACCTCCGAATTTTGCTTCTTGAGTTTCAGCAAATGAGAAAGTGGCTGAAGCATTAGGGTTTTAGGTGGGTTTAAGTTGGGTCAAAGATGGTTTATGGGTTGCTCTAAGGTCCAACTCCAAATGGGCTTCAGATTTTAGTTTGTTGGGCCAGTTTTAAAGTGTTGGGATGCAGAATTTTATTGGGCCAGTTCTTATACATTGGGTTGCTGAAGTTTAATTAGGTTTGGGCTAAGTTTAAAGGGCTTAAGGGTTTGGGTTTGCACAAGGGTAATTGGGCCACTTATAAGAGTCTATACAAGGTGGATCTTGGGCCTCTATCACATTAAATTGGGTTGGGCTGCACCTAACTCATTGGTCCTCCATTAGCCTCTTGTCATGATCTATTAATTTAGGCCTAGATGAAATTTCTATCCCAATTAATTTTCAAACCTATGTTAATAATTTATTTCTCTAAAATACCTATTCACTAACTTTCCTAATTATCCTCTATTAATTATCCTTAATTACTCTAAATCTATGATTAATACCTTAATTAAATTTTGGGGTGTTACACCTAGGCCCTCTGACCTATAGTGTTTTTATGTTAACTGCATGACCCTTCTTGCTTTTCTGCTTTCATTTTTGGGATAACTATATATGGATCACTGTACCTTATAATGTTGCTTAGATTCTGCACTTGTTAGTTATATATTTGATGTCTTTTATCTAATGCCCACTTACTATTTGCTGTGTGGTCTCTGTATATTTTTTGTCTCTTAGCTACAAGAGTTGTTCGCGTACCTCCTTCTCGTCCTTAACCTTTCATATCAGGGGAGTTCCTATTTCTTTCTTTCTACTTACATCCCTTACTTTCACCTCGATTTATTTCTACTTTTCTAATTTTAGTATCTCTTGTTTTAAACATTACGGACAATGTTGTCTTTAAGTATGAGGGAAGGTAAATATAGGCTAGGCGGACATGCAGATCTAAATAAAAAGTAATAATAATATCAATCATAATCAGTCTACCAGAATGCCTTCATAATTTTAACCATATTTAGCCCCCTTACTTTAAATGAATACTAAACAATGAATGTGGAGGTTGGGCAAACTTGAAATGAACAAAGCAAGTAATGTGGTTGTAGTAAACACCCATAATAGAAGCACTTTTTAGCAAGATGGTTATTGAAGTAATTCAAGCTCTTTTTTTTTTTAGTTAAGCCCTAAATTATTTTTAGATCTTTCTAATTTATCTGCTGCTGATAGATATCTGATTGTCATTTGAGAGGGATATATGAAAAAAAAATAGAAATATATATAGATATATTTCTACTTCAATGGTTGAAATCACTTAGTAAGCGGGAGTTTGCACCAAAAAGTGTGAACTTTCGTGTCAAATAGTGGTAAAACTAAGAGTATGCAAGTGAGCACTCTGAGTCGATTTCCTTACTTTGAGTAACCGGGTGGCTTCATAATCAATGTTGCTATTCATGTCAAAAGGATTAAGAGAAATGAGTAAGAGAAATTAACAAAAAAAGAGAAAAGAGAAGAATGAGAATGGTTGTGTTGAGAGTAGTACTTTGTTGAACAATAAAGACCTCTCTTAATGAATTCTGATGATTGAAGTTAGAGTAGATAGTTAGATTGAGTCTTAAAAGTATATTGAGGTTATTAATGAAGATCACTTGATTGCTTCTAAAAAACTGCCTGTGGAACACACACACACTTTAGAAATCAGGAGGGTGTTGCTATGAGTGCATTAGTTTCGAAATTCAAATTGAGTTTTGCTAAACTTCTGCTTCTGACATTGGTTTCATTCTTGGTGTGGGGGAATCAAGAATTTTTGTTGATTGGGTGTTAATCGTGGAAAATAATTAGTTAATAAGCCACTTTGATTGATATTTTCTAAGAATTACTTGAGGACAAGTAATAATATAAGTGTGGGGGAGTTTGATGACTCCCTAATTTTGGGTAAGAAAAAGATATATTTTATGATACATTAGGGAGTCAAAGTACCTATCTCTTGACTAACGTGGCTTAAATTTTTAGTCAATCAAACAAAATGAAGAAAATATCTCAATTGCGATATCTTCATCAGTTTTGAGCCTTAGTTGATGTTGATTTTTATCTCAGGAGAAAGGTAGAAGATTGTAGAAAGGAATAAGAAAAAGGAGAGAAGCTGGAAAGTCAAAAGGCAAGCTTAACAAGTCCACTTGCTACAGCGAGAATGCAATTTACTGTGGCTAGGATGCAGGTTCGCTATGGTGAGGAAGTCACTTCACCATAGCGAAGTTGTGATTTATACAAATTCCAGGGAGCTCCTAGCTATAGTGCAGGCAGTAGTGAGATTAGCAAAAATCTGGGCACTTATAAGCTCTCACTATAGCGAGAGCCACCCCTCGCCATAACGAGATCGATACTTGAAATGCACAGCTTTGATTTGAGAGCTCAAAACATGAGAAAGAGCAAGGGTTTCGTTATTCTGAGTTGGGAGGAGAAATTCTGAAGGGGAAAATGCACCAAAGAGCTAGGGTTTGAGGAAGAGAAGCTTGGGTTAAAGATTAGAGGCCAAATCAACACAATTGCACTGAGTTTCCTTTGATCGTCCATTTTCTCCTTCATGATTCTTTGTCTCTTTGAATTTCTGAATCTGATTGCAATGTGTAGCTAAATTTCTTTGATTCTAGGTTTACTTGAACTTATTACCATGTACTGAGGATTTTGCAAGGTTAAATTGAGTTGATTAATGATTTGAATGCTTGATCTATCTTTATTATTTCATGTAGAGTTTGGCTATCTCTTATTGAATTGGGGGGTTTGAGGTTTGCTCTTGAAAAAGGGAAATCGCAATGGACCAATTGATTAAGTAACTTCAGATTGAAATTAGATAATATTAGTTTTGGTCTTAGGTATAGAAATATGCTCAAGAATCCTAAGTGGTGAAAGGGGCTGAATGTATTTTATCTGCTTAATTATGAGAGAAGTTTGCAATTGATTAGAATAAAATTCTAGGTGGTTCGAGAGACATTTAGACTTAATTAATCTCTCCAACCTTCAAATTATTGGTTAATCAATTAATTAGGCACCTCAATTCGTGGCAATCAGGGGATAGGAACCTAGGATACTTCTTAGTTTTTTATCTCATTAGAACTATCTTGATGCTCAGTATTTGTTTACTTTCATCTTATGTTAATTCATTACATTGGTAGTTGCGTATCTTGACTTAAATAAAAGCGAATTTCCTTAGGCTTAATTGAGTTTAATTCAATTCTTTGTGGGACGACCTTGATTCACTATATTACAAAAGCGATCCATACACTTGCAGAATTATTTACAAAAATAGTGGCTATCAGAGACACCTTATCAAGGAAGTCAAGAACAAAAAATTATATCTTAATCTATTAGTCGAGGTGGGAGGTTTAAACAACAATATGAGAATACAAAGCAAAGTGAAAATGTTACACTTATTACCCCACTGTGTATGAGTAATTGAGAAAGTGTGCCTAAACACCATTATGAAATTAAAAGGACAACACTCATAGTTACTATGTAAGATGAAAAATATAATATTCTATACTTGTAAACTAATAGAGTCCCTGAAGGATGAAAAGAGATAGTTCAAAAAGAGGTTCACAGGAAAAAGACCAGTCAAGACTAAAAGAACCGATTTAGTCTTAATTAAGGGAAAAAAACAAGAATTTAGAAAACATGAGAAACAATTTGAGAAATGCATATCCCTTATCATAATATTATAAAACAAGGCTAGCAGATTAACTAAATAAGGTTGGTTTGGTTAGATCCCTAATGGTATGCAAATTAAGATTTTTGGTGGCAATATTTTTTATTGAACATTTTTAAACTGTTTTAAATCCTTATAACGTCTAAACAGATGAACTGATTTTTAGTTGAAGATGTGCTTACTTAATAGAGTGGCAAGGTTTTTAATAAAGAAGAAAGTCTAAAATTTGTGGAGCAGTTGATTTTTAAAATGATTGAAAAATGAGTTCAAATAGAGGAATTAAAATGTAGGGACAAAAATTGTAACTTTAAAAAAAGGTTATAAAACAACCATATATATATATATAGCATGCCTCATCTCTTCTTCCTCACGTAATTGACTTTACGCAGCTTGGCAGAGCTTCAATGGTGGCGTGAAGAAGGGAGAAGAGAGAAAGGGAAAAAAGCCAAAATAGGTAAGGAAATATACCAAATTTTGCTATAATTTAGTTGTGAAACTTTCTCTACTCCTTATACTTTCTCTCATGGTGGGTTTAGTTTCTTAAAAAGGTGAAGTTTGTGACTATCACCTTGAGTGAAAGAGCTTATTTCAAGAAGCCAATCGCATGAAGAGAATCTCCTTCAAGAGCTCATCAAAGGAATGTATTATTCAAGTCATGAAAAATTTGTATCCTTGAAACCCTAACTTCACACTTGTTCGAGCAAGCAAGAGAGTGAGGGAAGGGAATATGTATTTGATGAAAACTTGGAATAATCAAGGATTTTGAAGGATGAGAAGCAAGAATAAGCTAAGAGATTAACCTAAAAACCAAGAAATTTCATTTTTGGTTCCATTAGGGTTTGGTTTGGCCTTAAGAATTTCAAAATCCTAAGAGGATTATTTAATCTTTATAATATCGTAATTGAATTAGAAATAAATTATGGATATCCTAATGACTTCAAATTATTTTTAAATAAACAAAAATATCAAGATGTGGACCTTAAGGAGGGATCTCGGCCAAGCTAAGAAAATAGTACCTAGGGAAGTTTTCAATTTAGTCTAATGAATTAAAAGGCTTAAATGATTTGTATAAAGGCTAGATGAATCATTGGATTGAGGAAAAGAATGAGATTTGATGATGTTGAAATTATGGTTCCATAAAAATCCTAATTTGCCTTATGAATGGAATGAGTAATATGGCTAAGTTTTTATACTTGTTTTAGCCATGAAAAATGAGTAAGATAAGATAGATAAATGATGGAATTGCTACATTAAGTGCAACAAATGGGATGAGTTATTTAAGACACTTAAATCATACTTGAAGTTCTAATATGAACATATATTGATAGAATAAGATTAAATATGTCTTCATTGGTTGTTTTATACCTTAATTGATGTGCCTAAACTAAGCTAGTGGAACCACACCACAGTGTGTGTGCGAGGCCATGGGATCAAAAGAAGGAAAACAAGGGATTTGATTGAATTTGTTTGACAAGGTAGCTTTTCCTTTATTCTTATATTTGTGATTAGTTTGCTTGAGTCTTTGGTTGCTTGTGTGAATTATTTGTAATTGTTTGGCTTGTTTGTTATTTGAGTAGACTATGCAATTGCATGTGACCTACTTGAAATTGTGAGAGGGGTGGCTCTATATTGGGTTAGAGTAGGGAGGAGAGCATGGGTTTGCTCTACCTTAGGCCAAAAGTCTCTTGAAGGCATGGATTTGCTCTTGATTGAGCCAAAGAAACCCTTAGAGTATGGATTTCCTTTCTTGTATATAGATTGTCTATGATTGCATAACATGCATGCTTGCTTCCATGTACTTGAATGAACCATATGTGTATTTGAATGTTGGTTTAGTTACTATAATTATTTGAATATTATATTTCCCTATCTCTACTAATTATGGCCAGTGACATGCAAAATAAAAATAAGAGACAAAGATCTAAAAAGGTCTATTATTTCAAGAGATTTGGCCTAGGATTTGATATTGTATATATGATCATGAAAATTTATATTTCCATGTAATGTAATAGCAATATGTGCAAAAGTATTAGACCATAAATATATGACCAATAAATGCTTGTATAAGACATTGGAAAATGATTTGGTATATGGAAATTCATTGAGTTTACACACATATTTTGGTGTGGAATAGTGATTTTTACATGCAAGATAAATTTCATATGATGAACCATTGATAATTGACGCATGTATGAAATGAAATTTGCTCATGGCAAGAAGTAGCATTTTGGAGCTCATTTGGTACATTTTGGAATCAAAATTTTGGCCATTTAAGCAATAAAATATTCTTTTTCCTTTAACTACCTTAATGAACGAATTTAGGGCTAAAATTTGGTGACCGTTTAGAGGAGATTCAAAGCTTTCTATAGAGCTACAGTTTGTAATTTTTAAAACTTTGTAAAATATTAGGCGAATTTCCAAACTTGGCCTCAAAAAGCTATTATGGTCTAGTACAATTCACTTTGCAATAGATCTAATTTTCATAGGTTTTAAGGGACCAAACGTTTTCAATTTGGCTTGAAATTTTTATAGTAGAAAGTTCACATTATAAGCTTTAAAATAAAACCTAATTTGCTTTAATTGAAATTGTATAATTCAAGTTATGAATTTTTAAAATTTACATTTTATTATGTGATATATGGGCAAATTAAACAAATGGTTCTCGTTACATGGGTGAGCTTTATGTATCTACTAATTTTGACAAAACTTGATACTTGAGTATGGATTTGTGACATGGAATTGAGAAGATTCATTTTTAAACATTATGAGTCTATTTGATGTATTTACTAATTGAAATATTGCTGCTAAAAGGTTTTTTATGCTTACTTTTACTACAAATAGACATGTTATGGTACTAGATAAATGAGATATAGTAAGGTATAACAATGAAGAGCTAAACAAAGTTCAAAAAGCTCTATCATACCTTGTTAAGGAAAATTAGAGTGAAATGGAGGAATAAATGGATTCCATAAGGACAAATAAAATTTAGAACTTGGTCAATTTATCATCTAGCCAAAAGGCAATGGGAACAAATGAGTTCTCAAGATAAAAAGGAAAGCAGATGGATCTATTGAGAGGGATATAAAGCTCATTTAATTGCTAAAGGGTATGCACAACAAGAATGTATAGATTACAAGGACACTTTGTCACTTAATGTGTGTTTTAGTTCAATTAGATTAATCCTAACTATAGCTATAAATTTTGAATTGAAACTATATCAGATGGATAGAAAAATCACATTTTTAAATCGTGATTTAGATGAAGCAATTTATATGGGACAACATATATGTTTCATTAAAAAAAGAATGGAACAAAAGGTTTGTAGGCTCTATAGGTCTATTTATGAATTGAAACAATAATCAAGAAGATAGTGATATTTGAGATTTCATCGAGATTTCAAATAATTAATGAAGACTATTATGTTTATATTAAGTGATGTAAAGATAATGTTGTAATATTATCCCTTTATATGGATGATATACTGTTAGCTAGGAATAGTCTAGAATCAATTTCAACTATTAAGGAATAACTATCTTTAAAATTTAAGATGAAAGATATGGGTGAAGTAAAGTATATTCTTGGACTTAAAATACAAAGAAATCACTTAAAGAAATTAATTTCTTTTTCATAAAAGTATTATATCAAGAAAATTCTTGAGTGATTCGATATGAAAGGCATGGATACCCTTGTAGCAAGAGGTGAGAATCTAACTTATGAAATGGGTCCTTAGATAGAATCTAGAAAGAAAATTATAAAGAGAGTTCCCAACTCAAGTGTTGTTGGCAACTTAATATACATAATGACGTATGCAAGACCGAATATCTATTATATGGTTGGCCTTGTAAGCCATTACCAATCAAAGTTAGGTTAGAAGCATAGGAAAATTGTCAAGAGAATCTTAAGATGTTTGAAGGGCATAGCTAACTACATATTATGTTATCAAGGAAGCAATTTACACTTGGTAGGTTACTCTGATACTTGGGGTTATATCATGAAGTAGCAAGAAGCTTACATACATTACTTTATCTATTACGAAAGCAGAGTTTATAGCATGTTTTGCAGTAGTATAAGAGGCTATATGGCTAAAGAGTTTCATGGAACAATTGGAGATTAGTAATGGGACATTAAGTCCAATATTAGTGAATTGTGATAGTCAAGTAGCCATAACCTATAAGAAAGATCCCAAGCATTATAGTAGGTGAAACATATAGATACTGTAATATCTTAACTTCTTAACCCTTAAACAAATGTCACATAGGATATCTTAATACACACTTGGCATATGGGTGCACATTTGCAAGAAAGTGGCACTTTTATCTATGGTTATTTACATAGTTGGAAAGCCATATACATCATTATTGGCTTTGGGGACCATGTGGGTTTGCAAATATTATTTTCCATCTATAATATATCCATTAATATCATAAACATCACAATTCCTCTTAAGAATCTTGGATTTGGAACCATATTTCAAGAAAAACTAGAATTGATCTCGAGTTGGTGTTCCAGATTTCAGATATGAAGTTTGAAAATTCATAACTAATTCTAAAAAAATTAAAATTATATATATGATAGCTTTCTAGAAAGATCTAGATATTAAATAATGATAAAAATAGTTTTAGGCCAAGATCATAGCATTTAATATATGAAAAGTCATAGAATAATACATCAGGTTTGTTCTTAAATAGTTATAAAACCTGAAACTTCAAAAATTTGTTTCTCCATTTACAGAGCTCCAAATGAGGTGCTCTTAGTGGTTATGGAAAGCTTATGATGTCTAATTGTAGCTTGTAAAATTTCATAAGTATTAGACTTCATTTGATTTGCAAGTGACAAGAAATGTAAATGTACCATATAAATAGTAACTTTGTCAATTCTTCATAATTTGGCTAACTTTGAAAAATCATAATAAATTATCTAGAGCTCCAAATTGAGTATCCTTTAACTCTATGAAAAGCTCTAGATGAAACTTATTTTCTAGCAAAATTTTATGGAAAAAATCATCTATTTGGTCAAATTTTGGTTTAGCTCAAGAAATGGTCAATTTTGAAGTTCATAATGGGTTCATAAGGTACCAAATGACTTTCTTAACATTCCATAACCACTTGGACATATCCAAAAGTATGATTACAGCATACAGAAGCATGCCAAATGGTTTAAATTGTCTTGGAACTTATTCTCACCTTGCCACTTGCATTTATACACATAGACATAATAGTATATGGGTAAAAAAAACTCATGTATTCATTCATTTAGTTCCAAAATGGATACATACATCATATTTATATAAATTTGAACATGTTCAAAGATTTACATTATATATACATCATATGATTACAATTCTTAATATCAAAATGTTATTAAAAAGCCTATTTCTCCACTTCATTGTCAAAGTCTTGCCCTTCAAAATGGTTAGCCTTCATTTCTTGGTCTATTTGGTTCACTTAGACATAATTAGATATATGCGGGGGAAGAGTGAGATTTAAAAAATTCCAATAGCTCTTTACCCTTTCAAACATACATAATGGATGCAATTTCTTGTCAAAGAATGCATGCTTGACATTTAAGCTACTAATCAACATACATAAATCATTTTCCTTGTCATGTGAACTCATACATGTCAGATATAAGCTCTCAAGGGCATTTGTCTAGCCTCACCTGACTTTTTTGGGACTTTTAGATTTACCTCACCCATTTTCAAGGGACTTTTGACTTAACCTTGCTCTTCTTGAGACTTTTAGCTTTGTTTCACCTATTCCTAGGGACTTTTGGCTCATCCTTTCCTATGCTAAAGGACTTTTGGCATAACCAAATCCATTTAACCTACTTTGCATTCATAAACATATTTCAAGAAGTATAATGGTACCATAACATGTAACTAATGGCTAGAAATATTTCTCATGGTTCAAACATATACATAAGCATTCAAAAACAAGTAAACATCCAAGCAATGCATGTGAAAAAAGTTAGAGAGCTACCTTGAAGCAAAAATACAACTCTTTCTTTTACTTATTCCTTCCCTCTCTTGGCTAAACACTTGCAACTGGGTGGAGCTTGATTCTCTTAGCCTAGACACATCAAATAGGATATATTTCAATCATTGGAACAAACTTTAGCCTCTCACAACCTCTATGCAAGATTACTTTGTTCTAAGACATAATTATAGTTCCATAAAAGATATAATCAAGCAACTATTAGAATTCATGATCTTAGCTCTAATTTCTCTTTCTATCTAAGTCTCTTGACTCCATTTAGACTCCTTAGAGTCATCACAAATTCAATTCAAGGAGCCTAAATACAAGTTACTTCTTTATGTCTTAAAATGGAGCCTACACCTCTATCTCACAAACTATGCTTCCTATATTTATTCCAATGCTTCCTTTGATGTTTAATAATCATGTTTAGTCCCTTTCTAGCCTTAGAAGAAATTAAAACTCTCTCTAGGTGCATGGACTAGCTTAGGCTGAGACATGAGTAAGCTTGTGAGCCCATGGAGTTTTGCAAATTTTTTTTAGGGAGTTGGCACATGTGAGGCTTCCTAGGTGTCTTGAGAACCAATACACACTGTTAGACAACTTAAATTATCACTAGAAAGTCTCATATTTGCCAAGGTGTAACTAAATCCCTAAGTTTTGTAATTTGATTTCTAATGTTTCTTATTTAATTCCAATTGCATATCCTTAATTCCCACATTCTAAAACCCTTGTTCCTTGCTTGGTTTTGGTCAAAACTCATTCCCTCCTAGGTGTCCTACACTTGGCTGATACTACCCTTTTGAAAAACAACAAAGAAGAAGCAACAAAAGTCATGATTCTTACCTTGGTTTCAATCCTTTTCAAAAGCTCTTTTCCTTGCTTCTATCTTCTCCTACAATTTCTAACCTTCCCCTACTGAATTAGTTCCAAAATAGTCCTAAATCAAACATTAAAACTATAGAAAAAGTAGGAGAAGGAGGAGAACAAGATTAATGAAGGAAGGAGCATAAAAATCCATACTTTTCTCACCTTTTTACCAAGCTTTTCTTCTTCTTCTTCTTCCCCTCTCTTGTGTGCCTCTTTCTACTGGTCTCTCCTCTATTTTAGTTAGAACTTAGGTTGATTAGAATGAGGAGAAGGAGAGGGACCTGAGATATAAGAAGCCAAGGTACTAAAACACTTTTTAAAAATTCCTAATTTGTCCTTTTTTCTTGGTTCTTTCCTTTAATGCTCATTTTAACTCTTTTTTTAGAACCATTTTTTCCATCATAAAATTTAGGTATTATAACTTATAAAATGCCTTTGATTTTACCCAAATTGGATTTAAAACCTTATCGAACGAACTGGTCAAAATTCTAGTCAATTGATGCTCTAAAACGTAAACCGAAGGAGTTTGAACCATTTTAGGGGTTTCCATGGTGTTTAAGGCTTTGAGAACCCTGGAAAACTCAAATTTTCTATTTAAAGATCCATCCTTTGTGTTTCTTACAAAGCCCCCAAAATTACAAAAATGTCATTTGTTTTCGTCTGATTTTATTTAGCTACTCTGACTCTGGTTTCTGGGCATCTTAAGCTTGTATCCTTATTTTTAATTATTTGAAATTTTGTTCTAATTTTATTTGTCCTCAATTCTTCCTATTTAGAGGATTTCCTTTTATAATTGGTCTATTTCTAATGTTTTAAAAAAAAAAAATCAGACATTACAGATATAAAGTATAACTTTGTTAAAGAAGTAATAACACCTAACCGTGTTACTATATAGTAAATTTCTATGCATAAAGTGTTAGTTGCACCCTTTATAAAAACCTATACTTAGAGATGTGTATGTGGAACATGTTAAATCTCTTGGTATGCTAAGAATTAACACAACTTATGTAAGAACTGGTTATTAAATGAATTTGATGTCTTCATTTCATTCTTATTTATAATGCCATAATCATAGACAACGTATACACAATACAATAGTGTGTCATATAGGTTGATAAGGTTGGCTTTCTCACATGAGTAATTGCCCTTGGTGCTCATGAGGAGCAAGTAAAGGTAGGACATTTGTGTTCATAAAACTAGGTAATAGACGCTTCAATGTAACAAGAAAAACACAAATAGATATATGTTGCCTTGAAAAAGGATAAAAATGAGTAAGCTGAGGTGAGATTCAAAAATATAATCATATAGATCGAATTATGGAACCTTATCAATCAGATATGAATTCTCTTTGGTAGTGCCCTAAGAGGTAAGAGGGATGGTAGAATTCAAGTCAGATACTATGTGTATTTAGACTAAAATCTATATGGTGTTAATGAATAAATAAAAATCAACATACACTTTTACAAGCTAAAAGAAACATCGTAACATATAATTCATACATGTACATAAAATCTATAAATGAGAAGCAAGTGAATATCCTTGTTTTATTATTATGTAAGTCCTAAAAAGGAACAAATTCTTTTATAGGTGTCATTATAACTTTGACAATATTATAAAAAGATGCGTCAGTGCTTGATATTTTAGTATGTATCTTCTAGTTACGATAAATTCAACCTAAAAGATTAATGTTAGGAAAGCGGCTAATTATGATCTAAGTGATATGTAGGCTAAAAAAAAATCATCTAAAATATACATGACTATGCTAGTGTTTAAAACATGTCCATTATAACATCATAAGCATATATATTATACATATGAAGAGGAGATTTGAGTAGTACTAAAGCTTAAGAAAGATTAAATTTGTTATAAGTAAAATGTATATTAGTGAATCTCGGACATTTGAGGCATATAATAAATATGTAAAATATATCTAAAGGTGGTAGTCTCTTCCGGATCTTCTAAAAGGATTTCTAGTATTTGAACTCCCAAATGTCATGCCCAAAAAATTTAAGAAGAGTAAAAAGTTTTATATTATTCGTCCCATCATCTATGAGTGGAAGATATTAGATTATTGAGCCGCTTATGATAAGCTAACTTAGATCCATTAATCCAAATGAATAAATTAATTATTTTTTAATTAATTAATTAATTAATTAATTAATTATTATTTATCTTTTATTTGAATTTTGAAATTCAAATAATTAAGCGAGCAATTTTTTGAAGGTAAATGTGATCGTATGTATGAGAGACTCTCAATTTTTGTAGAAAATGTAATATAGAAAAGAAGAAAACTCTTTGAAAATTACAGAAAAGATTCTCCCTTTAAGGAAACCTTCATAAATCTCCTCTGGTATAATTGGTGTATCTACTGTAAACTTCAAATATGAGTTCGAATCATGATTCAGCTCGAATCAGCAGCAATCGAAGTACCCAATCCTTACCTTTTATATTCTGTCACTTATTCTTAAAATCTCCTTCATCTCCAGCGTACTGGTGAAAATGGAGCTACTCGGGTTCCTATAAGCATTGATCTACAGTAAGATGGTTCTTTGAGCAGCAAATCAATTATCTTGCAGATTGATAATAAGTCGCAGCAAGCTTCTGCAAGTTACTTTCTATTTTCTTATTTGAGTTCCTTTCTTGACCTCTGTATGCGCAGATCTTGTTTGTTATCGGGTAACATCATAATTGGTCCTGTCTGGTTTTGTATTGGCAATCATCTTTCATGTTACTTCATAGTTGCTTGCGTGCATAGCAGTGCACGGTGTTCAAAATCTGGGCATTTTTTTAGACATATAGATAAAACAAATTACTTGCATTATATTGTTGTTGATGATTCTTGTTGCAATATTATCATTATGAATCCAATATTGATGAGGTATTTTCTTTTTCTATTTTTTTCTCTTGCTATGTATCATTATGGTCTATGCTTTTTCTTTTTCTACTGAGCACATTGATATTCTTTATTTCATTGCTGCAGGTACTTTACGACATTCATTATAAGATAGGTTAAGTAAAGGTTCCTCAGGCAAAGCTTGAGATGAAATATAATTTATGCTACGCACAAGTACAGGTTTGTTGATGACTAATGTTTGATAGCAGTTCCTTCTTCAATTTGTACAGTTGAGTTAGACGTATACAATTTGCATTTCTTAGCAACTTAATAACTTTGAGAAAAGAAAAAAAAGTTGCCTAATTGTGCTCCTTCATTTTCCCCTTCCATTATTATTCCTCTAATTGATGTATGAGTTTATACTAGTTGATAATATCTAGAAAGCCATGCAGAAGTGCTAGAAATTTGTTTGTGAAAAGTAATTATTCTCGAAAGTTACTCTCTCATGTATAGCTTTTAAGGTGCTTTGTGGTACATGCAAACTCATATATTCTGATATCAGATAATTTCCGAAAGTTGGCTCTTGTTTTTTTCCACTTGGAAATGATCTGCTTTGTATATGCTGAATCGGTTTATTTATTAGAATTGGAAATGATCTGCTTTGTACATGCTGAATCGGTTTGTTTATTAGAATTACACCACTGCAGTCTCGCATGTTATACTTGTTTTTTACTAGTCAGATCTCCTAACATTATCTCTAACCATCTTATGTACCAGCACCACCTCTTAAGTTGGTTGATATACCCGGGCCAGATCAGCTCGTCGTGAATGAATCAATGGTAATTGGTGGCCTGTCTTTTCTAAACCTTTCACTGATTCTAAGATATATGTTGTCTTATAATTTAATCTATTATGGTTACCTGCAATTCTCCCCCCCGCCCCCCCGCCCCAAAAACAAAAAATTTTTGGTTTCTAATTTCTGTGTTGGTTTTTTCTTTTTGGCTTATAGTTGAATATTGTTTAGATTCAAATGTTGTTTACTATGGTCCCTGTTAGCAAACTTTTAGTCCATAGTGATAACTTCTTTTTTTTCCTGTGGGAATATTTGATTTTCCTCAATGCTAGGATTTGAGCTCTAAAATATTAAGTGCTTTAGATGCTTTCTTTGTATTCCCCATTCCACTCTAGTTTCACATACGTCTGTACCAAGAGAAATCTCTTTCTCTCTTTTTTTCTTTATTTTTTTGGTTGGGATGTTTGATTTTTTTTTTTCCTCCAATGAGAATGATTTGAATTCTGAAATATTTAAGTGCTTTAGATGCTTTCTTTATCCTCCCCATTCTACTCTATTTATGTTCAGAATAGAGTTAGCTCTTTATAATTAATTTTTTTGAATTTTTATTTTCTTTCTTTTGATCTAGGTAAAGAATGCGTCAAGCAATGTGTATTATGCTGAAAGTCATGGGATGGACAAAATGGCACCAATGCCATTTAGATGTTATTATGGCAACCACTATAACATGGCCCTTGACACAACAAATTTGATTTTCTTTCTTTTATTATTTTGTCTTCCAATATGTGAATTGCATTAATGGAGATAGTGATTTATCTCATTCTATACTATCTCATCCCTGATAAATGCTCTTTGACTATAGCTGGTTTTGTTGTTTGGTGTGAAAGTGGTTACAGTAGCAATAGGGTAAAACTAAAGTTTATTAGAATTGATCAATTTTGGATGCTTTGTGGTTAGTGTAGCTTATTGAATTTGTATGTTTTATTTGGATGTAGCTGCATTAGAGCAAATTATATGGGAAAAATGACCATCTATAACAATCATAGCAAACATCTCTCAAGTTTTGTCAAAAGAATCTCAAATGGGGTGAAAAAGTTTAGACGAGAAATTTTGATGAGATTGATTCTTCAATCCCACTAGGTTGGCATCCCACTCATTCTACATTAGGCCATACTACTTTTGAATAACCTGATGCTTTCGAGATATGACCTCTGGAGGAAATTGCCAAAGCCATTTAATGCAAATGCAGTGTGTGATCAACATGCTCTATTGATGTTTCATTCCAAGAAGAAAAGATATTGACTTTCTTTTTTTATTTTTCCCACATAAAAGATTTTGGATTTGTATTGGGATACTTAGAAGATTTAGATTTTTTTAATAGCAATTAAATTTAGGGCATTTATGTCCGCTACTATTTTCTTTAATGGTGGTTTAAACCATCGCAATGGCAAATTTTGTTTTTGATAGCAAGGATAATGAGAGAATTTTGAGTGTTTCATGAAGAAATTTGAAGGGTTTGGTGAGGGAACTCCCTAACTCCCTTGCCAAACCCTTATTTATTAGTGAAAAAATTTGTACAAAATAAAAAAGATTTTAGCAAAACAATTTAGCAACAAAAATTTTTTCATTATTTTTTTAGGGAGGAGTTACTGAAAAATTTTTTTCTCACTAATTAACGACCAATCATATAAAAACGGAAACTTTTATCACTGTTCGTTTGCTAAAAGGATATAACGAGGTTGCTATTTCTCAAATTTCTTATTGTGGCATGCTAATTGATGAGTTGACATTGTAGTCATATAAATTGTTTTATTGGACTTTTACGTGGAAGTAATTATGTTTTTTTCCATGTCTATTGGAATAGCTGAGCTCCAATAAATTCTATGTAAATACTAAAATGTTGAGGCAATTTGACTCATATATACAATTAGAAGAAACAAAAGATTTAAATAGATAACTATTAAAACTATTTTCTTATATATATACCTTTTTTTTTAATAGAACATGGAAGGGTTTCCTTGTGTTTCATAATTTTTTTTTAAAAAAATTATGAACACACAAAAAAATCTTTATGTTAAAAAATAATTTTTTTAAGAAAAATAAAAAGAAACTTGCAAGGGTTGCCTTTGCGTTCCCCAAATAATTGGGGGAGGGCAGCATTGGGAATAGGAGGGATGAAATAGGTTGGGTTGAGTTGGTTTCGTGTTTTTAAGGGGAGGAGAGGACGGTTGTGTGTGTGTGTGTGTGTGTGTGTGTGTGTGTGTGTGTGGGTGTGTGTATTAATATATTATATAATATATAATATATTTTGTATAATAAATATGATACATATTTTATATTATATAAAAGAGATATAATATATATGATATATTATATTTTTATATATAATAAATGTAGTATTTTTCCATTTTTATTATAAAATATTAAAATATAGTTAATGATAATAAATTTATAAATTATGATTTTACAGATGAAGTTATATTTTGAATTACAGTTTAATAAATATATTATATTAATAAAAGTTTGATAATCATGAATAAATTAAAATTTTGTTATTAGACACTTATTATTAAATCATAAAAAAAAATTTTTGTATGTTAAAAAAATTCTTCAAAATAAATAATAAATTTTGGATTTTGAATTTTTTTAAATTTTTTAGAAATATAATTTTATCAATAATAACTATCTAACTATAAAATAGATATGATATATTATAATTTTATATAAAAATAAATATAATATTATTTAATTTTTATTATAAAATATTAAAATATAATTAATAGTAACAAATTTATAAATTATGATTTTATAGATAAAGTTATATTTTAGATTATAATTTAAATAAATATGATATATTAATAACATGCTTAATGAAAGTTTAATAAATTAAACTTTTGTTATTAGATACTTATTATTGAATTGAAAAGGTTTTTTATATGTCAAAAGATTTATTTAAAACAAGTAATAAATTTTAGATTTTAAATTTTTAAATTTTTTAAAAATATAGGTAGAAATATAACTACACCAATAATAGGTATCTAAAATCTAGAAATATAACTTTACATGTTTAAAAAAATTCTTCAAAACAAATACTACAATTTTACATATTATTGATAAAGTTATATTTCTAAAAAATCTAAAATCTGTTATTTGTTTTAAAGATTTTTTAACATCTAAAGAATTTTAAACTTTAACATGTTATTAACATATTATGTTTCTTAAATTATAATTAAAAATATGAGTTTATCTATAAAATTATAATTTATAAATATATTATTATTAATTATATTTTAATATTTTTATAATAAAAATAAAATATTTTTATATTTTTTATATATAAAAAATATAATATATCATATCTAATTTTATATAATATAAAATATATTATATATTGTAAATATTATATAATATATTAATAAACACACACAACCCTCCTCTCACCCCCTTCCCCTAACCCAACTCATTTTGTCCCCTAATCCCTCCACCTAGAGAAGGAAAAAAAAAAAACCCAAAATTATTATTTTGGATTTCTCTTTTTATTTTAAAAAAGGAATTTTTTTGAATGCCAAAATGTTTCTTTTGCATTCATAATTTAAATAAATAAATAAATTTTTATGGAACACGAAAGAAGCCTCCCAATATTTCATTAAAAAAATGAATTACACATACACACACACACACACGAAGAAATAGGTTTTTATGGTTATTTATTTAATTTTTTAACTTTATATATAAATCAAATTATTAAAGAGTTGAGCTCTCATTTCATGGTTATTATGAAAGTTTGTGAATTTGGAAATTTTTATATTTATGGGGAATCTATATCAATTTTTCAATAAATATACATTTTGTTTTGTGACGACCTTAACATCTAATCATTGTAATTAAGGTAAAATACGTGATTAATAACCATAAATTAGGGTTACAAGACGTTAAGACTAATTACATTAAAAAAATGCAAGCAAATTTTAACCTTAATGTTATTAGACTCATCAATTAAATAATTACAAGAATTTATGTACACAAGGGAGACAAACACTTATTTAATAAGCTTTTGATTCTATTACCCATTAATTCCAACTTACGAGAATCTTTTATCAATGTTTTTAAGTCAACTCTTGAGGTTACCAGATGAAAAACTAAGATTTCTAGGTTAGAATGAGAGTTTGGGACCGTTAGTCGGGCTAAATACCCTTGCGCCGCGGCCAATTACTCTCAAGTTCACTCTTTCTCTTTACAGATTTCGCACCTTCGTCGCGGCTAACCTACATGGCACTGCAGCGAGGAAGCCTCCTGGAACCTACCTCTCTTGCCTCTCACTATTGGCCACAGCCAATTCCCCCTTTCGCCGCGGCTAATTCTTCTCTGAAACGCCTGACAAATTCTCACAAAAGTTCGCTGTGGCCAATTCCCATTTAGCTACGGTGAATTACCCTCTGGACGACTTCTAGTTTTGCCTCTCATGTTTCGCCGCAGCTAATTTCACTTTTCACTGCTATAAATTACTTTCTGTTACTTTCCCTGGGCAACTTCGTCTCTATTAGCTGCGGCGAAATGCCTTCTGATCCTATAACTCCTAAAATCTTGTCTCATAATCTCCACTCTTCCTCCAATGATACTCTAGGGCCACTCTACCTTAATTTGTGTAACTCTAATGATATTTATTTACCTTATTTACGCAGCTATTCTACCATTACCAATTTAGAACTCAAGTATTAATTCCTACTCGTCCAACTACCATATGTCAGCAAATTCATAGATTAATAATAGCATAATTTCATAAGCTTCCAGCAATTATCATTCAAATATATATATTCCATTAAAAATTCCATGCATCACTAATTCAGGTCTATATCCAAAGTATTACACAATTACGATTCCCATATGGTAAATCATATCATAAATTCAACAAAGTTTATATATCAGACACTATAAGTTTATACATCCAATACCAAGCTATAATGAGACTCAACTGCTTAATAGATATATTCCAACTAATCAAAATATAAGTGCCTACACTTGGCAATATGAATACATGATGATACTACATAAAAGATTTACAAAATTGCATCTATTCTACTCAGATTAGCTCAAGTGTAACTCCCTCCACACATGGATAGAGCTTATGAATTTTCATCCACTTGCTTGCCCTTATCCTTACCTGAAGAACTTTTACCTGAAGTATTTAATCCCATGAAATGGGATGAGATGCAAATCTCAGTAATCAAGGCAAATTCTATCATATATTCAAGTTTAATTAACATATATGCATGATTTCACATAAGCATCAAAAAATATACTAGTCATATCAGTAAATGAAATAATTAGGCTATCATGATTACTATCCTATACTAACAATCATATTTTCACATGTTAAAGGCCAATAACACCGGGAGAGGTCTGTCAATGACACCCACTCCCCAATGAGTACAACTAGGACTCAGTGCATTTGGGGTTTGATCATAACTCAGTGCCAATCGAAGCATATGCACAGGTGGCAGCCACACCATAACTCCATCATGAACTCACAAGGTCTAATCACAATACAATAGATAGCTAACCAATTCATTCAACATTTCAAATCATTCATGTATAGCAAATATGAAATTAAAATAGATATATGTATGGAATTAATATAGTTCTGGTTACCTCACTTGTAGTTAATTCTCTAAGAGCTAATTGAATACTACTTTGGCCTATAGACACAAAACCAAGCATTACTATCCCTAATTACAATTTGTATAAGTAAACCCATCACTTAAAGAGTTAAGCTATATAAGACTACTCAAAAACGCTTACCCAATCACCACTAAACCAAATCCAAACCCATCACTTAAAGAGTTAAGCTATATAGGACTACTCAGAAATACTTACCTAATCAACTCTAAACCAAATTTGGATTTGGTTAAGCCTACTCTCGAAACCTCAAAATAACATCTCAAATTCTGAGTAAATTCGTATAAAAACAATACCCATATTATAAATCAGCGATAGGGGTCTCAAACTAGCAGAGAAAACATTAAAATGAAGAGTTTATACTTACCTAATAACACCCTCAGCCCTAACCTACGAAATTTCACCAAAAAAACCCTAAACAACCATATTTTAGATTTTGGGTATGGTGAAAATACTCCAAATGAAAAACTAATCAGGCCAAAATGAAGAGAAGGAGAAGGGGATTAAGTTATACAACTATTACCTTGGTTGAATCTTGCTTTAGAAGTGAGAAATGATGGATTTCTTGCCCCAAATCCTAGCCTCCCTTCAAACCTCCAAATTTGAGTTTTGTGTGTGTGTGTTTCAGCAAAATGTGGAGGGGCTAAAGTGTTTAGGATTTTAGTTAGGTTTAAATTAGGTCAAATGTGGGTCATGGGCTGACCCAAGGGTCCAATTGCAAGTGGGTTCTGATTTAAACCTTGTTGGGCCAACTTTAATCTCTTGGGCTGTAGAAATTTAATTGGGCCAGACTAAGTTTGAAGAACTTAATTGATTTGGATCTGCACAAAAGTTATTGAACCATCACTAGGTGCTCTCTCTTGCGCCAAATCTCACAATAAAAAGGTTGGGTTTGTACCTAAAATTATTGGATCTCCATTAGTCCCTAACCTTGCCTTAATTTAATTTGGGCCTAGATGGGGTTTATAATTCAATTAAATCTCAAACTTTTATTAATAATTTATCTCTCTAAAATTTTTATTTGTTTAACTTACCCAATTATTCCATATTAATTATTCATAATTAACTCAAATCTATGATTAATATCTTAATTAATTTTGGAGTATTACAGTTGTCTTATAAGTTTACGGGGTCAAAGCATTCTTTTGTCTTTATGTCAATCAAGTGTCTAGTTTATGTCGTGACAGAGGAAGAATAAATTTTCAAAACAGAAGGAATTAATAATTGTGCAATTCAAACATTTTTTAAGAGAGGAAGAAGTCATTTAGCTTTTTAAATTATTAAAAGCTTGTATATATCATCTCTATGTTAATTAAAACAAGGGTTAGTGCTAGCGCCTCTCAATTTGTGAAGGTCAAAGAAGTCAATTGGAAGTTATTAATTAGTTTAATGTACAAAGAAAATTAAAAAAGAAAAGAAAAAGCTGTAGACAAAATTTGGACCAATATATTCCCGTGTATTCCAGTTGGGGGTGTGTGTGTGTGTAAAAGCAATTAGATTGAGTCAGTAATCACACTTAGGAGTTGTTTAATACATAGAATGTTATATATAAAAATAAAACTAAAACTAAAAATAAAAAAGAGAATGGAATGAATGAAGAATAATTATGATGTTTTTATTTTAAAAAATAATAATAAAAAATAGATAGTGCAGAATAATAATAATTACATAATAGATATTGTCAAAAAGAAAAAACAGAAAAGAAATCACTACCAAATGAGTCCTTACTCAAGTATAGGAGAAAATTTTAAAAATTTGACGATCTACCAGGGACAAAATAAAGAGGGAATCTGAAAAGGCTCTTTTAAACTTAAATTGACACGAAGCTAAAAAATGGTCAGAGTTTGCTGCACAGGACAAAAGCAAATTGAAGTGTAAGGCATAAATGCTCAAAAAACAGATCTATCAAAGAAAAGTCTGCAAATCAGGCTGGCCACTTAAAACCAAATAACACAAATTTCTCTTCAAGCTATATCAATCAACTAAGAGATGGAGTTTAATCTCCCAAAACTGGCGATTTTAAATTAGTAGACACAAGGGAGCCAATTGGAGGATTGCCAAATTGCCTAAACGAAAATAGAATTCTGCTGGACGGTAAATTATAAAGCATAGAAAATTATCAATTTCTGAAACCCTAAGTTCTGGAACGAAGGTTTGTGTACTTGAGGGGCTTCGATAGAGATTTATGTTGGTGAAAGGCTTGGACGAACATTGTTTGATTGTCGTTGGATTTTTTCAAATGAGTAAATGATAAAATATTTTTTTAAATAAAAAAAGAGAGAAAAGAAAGAGAAAAAATAGATGAAAAAAGAAAAAAAATGAATTTGGCATACACTCTTATTTTTTATGTATGTATTTCTTTCTATTTAAAAGTATTTTATTATTTATTTAATTAAAAGAATCTCAATTTGGCAAGTTTCTATTGAGGCAAACAAGAATGAAAGAAGAAAAAGGAGCTGTAGCGTGGGGCAAATAAGAATTTGGGCATTTGGGAGCTTTTAGATGAAAACTCAAAGTAAAACAAGAAAAGAAGAGGAAATCTGAAAAAGTAAAGAGGGGCATATTCGAATTGTAATTTTTTTTTTGGTTAAGGCTATGCTTGGTATCATAGCATGTAATGTAAAATGTATTGTTTTGTTAATTAAAATATTTATTATGCTATTACAATCATTATTTAACATTATTTGTTTTATACTATTATTTTTTTAAAGTGAGAATACCAGAATAGTTTCTGATCTATTTCATTTACCTTTTTTTTTCATTAACTTTTCTTTACATAATATCATTTCAAATCAAACATACCTTAAGTGTAATGTGAAAATCTTTGAGAGGGACTAGTGAGGGAATATACGGATAATACATTTCATCACTCACAATAGAATCCATAAAAGAATATACAGAACTAGAGAAAGAAGTCCCAAGGCCCAAACTCTTCTATTAATCAAAATTCATGTCTATACTGAACAATACAAGATGAAGCCTATTTGTGGATAACCTTAAAACCTACTACGTGTTAGGGAAATAACATGTATAATGAACACCCTAATTTTATATTGCCTCTGGTCTCCAATATAGGTCGCCAATATCTACTTCACAGATATTAAGAAAATTGATTAAAAGTAGTTTAAATAATTAAATTTGTCTCAAAATACAAAATTTTTTCATATTTGTCCTTAATTAAAGACCTTATCTCCATCCTTAATAAATTGTATTAGTTTTAATGACTCTCTATTTAATTAGGGGCATTTAAAGAAAAAGTTATTTAATGATGAAGACAATTTGAAGAAATAACTTATATTTTGGACCAAGACAATCCTCCAATAAGTGACTTATATTAAAGATCAGAGGAAGTACTTAGCAAGCTGTTACAAGTTTTAAGAGTTATTTTGCTAAGAATTAAATAAAAATATTGACTTTGGCTTATTGTAATTGTCTATCAATAAAATATCATTAGTTCTAAAAAAATTGAAATAAGCACAAATTTGATTTATATTAAAGTAAACATGCATTTGACCTTTTAGACGACACTCATTCATCAATTTTGGCTGAGCTTAATGTTCGAATATTAAGTTCAAAATAGGCCTGATTCAAATATTCAAATAACCAAATAATTACATTTCGAACTTAGGTCAAATTTATGTCTAAGTTTTGGTTAACGTTAGATGCTTCACATCACACCAACTGGTCTCATCCTCCAAATTCCAAACCGTACAGTCAAATAATGCATGTGTCTAGTGGATCCGTAAAAATTTATGTCATTTCCTCCTTTGAAGAGTTGTCATCAGTTGGGAAAAAAATAATTGTAATTAATAATAAAAATTCAAAAACATGTTTTCATAAAAGATAAAAAAAAATTGCTTGCTTTAGATTTCTTTTTCTCTACACACCATAAACACTCCAAATTTTAATATTTTCAAAATGATAAATATAAAATATGAAGAGCAGGCATTACAAAAATGGCTTTTTTAACATGAACAATGTTTAACAAATAAGTTATTATAGAAAAGGTAAGCTACCATAACTTACTATTTGGATACTTTAAAAAAAAAATTTTAAAGGTTGCGGCCGATGGTTGGCCGCTACCCTTTTATATATATATATATATATATATATATATATATATATATATATATATATATATATATATATATATATATATATATTTAACTGTGACCCTTATTTTCTTTATTTTCTATAGGTTGTGACACTAAAAGTTGGTCCCTCACGAGACTAGTGTCAGACTCTGGAATGCAGGCCAATGTGGTCCATGTTCTAGAATTTAGTGACTAGTCTTTCAAAGACTACTCACTAACATGAATACTATTTATGCATGGAAAATAGGAGAAATTTTGAAAGAAGGTATAAAATTTATTTAAAAATGCAAAAGAAGTAGCCTTTTTACATTATAAAATGATGCATCCTTCATCCATCTCCCCACTTCATACCTTAATCTCCCTGCTTCAAAAACAGATTTGCAAAGTTCTATAATCTTTTCTCTAATTTTAACAAGAGGAGTATTTTCCTTTTTGGTGTACCAACCATTCTTTGTGAAGTTGCAAAATTGATCATCTGCTCCATCATAAGTTTAAAGTTAGTGTGAAGTTGAAGCATAGTGGGACAAAAGAAATTTTCAATTTTTTTTGGTATTTTTGTTGTTTAATATTTTATGTGTAGAAAAAAAATTGGACATTTGAATTTGTTTAAATTTTGTCTAATTCTTATTTAATCTTTTTAATATTTATTAATGTATTTAGTACTTCGACCTTTTATAATTTATATTTTAAGATATTTGGTTTGAAGATATTTGGTAATTGTGATATATTCACAGTGTGGGAGAAAAATTTTTTTGTGGTCCAACATAAGAAACAAATATAATAAACTGCAGATCAACTTTGTTTGCTCATTAACAAATTTTTATTGGTAAAAAATTTTTTTTCTTAAAATATATCATCTTCATATTTATATAGCTAATGTGCTATATTTGTATTGTCTGCCTTCTGGTATTTAATTAGAAAAAAGTAATTTAGATATGTAGCAGCAGTAATATAAAATTTATTTTGTAATATATTACTTGTCCTTGTTCTATTGATGTTGGGATATTTTATTTGGTTTTCTTTAGATGTTATAAATAAAAATATTTTAGGACTTGCTAACCATCAAAATTAATTAAAAAAGCACATTAACATTTACATATATTATATATATGTATTTTATAAATATATATAATGTGAAAAATGGTTATTTGTGAATAAAATGATGAAATAAATAACTACTTATTTGAAATAAATATACCTATGTGTGTGTGTGTGAGAGAGAGAGAGAGAGAGAGAGAGAGAGAGATATATATATATATATATATATAACTTATATATAAGTAAATATATTGTAATACATATCTAAAATAAATAAAATAAAATATTACATATATATTTTTATTTATGTGCTATATAATTATTTATCTATTATATATATGTTTATATAGATATTTATAAAATATGTATTATATAAATATATGTAATATACAAAATAAATATATAATATATACAATTTAAATAAATGTGTAATGTAGAAATGTAAAATTATAGTTGAATGTAAGTTAATAAGTGTAATTTTAAAAGTTAACTATTTATGAATAAGGTGTTAATATAACTAACGACATTTTTAAAAATAAATACTTAAAGATATAATATATATATATATATATATATATGGTATAGGATTATAAATAGGGAAAAATTGTAATAAATTTAATCTATAATTATATAAAATTTTAATGTACACACTATATAATATTTTATCTATTAGATATATATTTTGTAATTAGTTAATTAAACATTTATTCATATGTTATTTATATGTAAAATATTAATGTTATTATTAGATTTTTTTCACGTGCCATTATACCAATTCCATGATAGGAATCATAATGAGTTTACAAAAAGAAATTATATACATCTATGCAAATGAGAAGATTTTATGATAGTGAGGAAACCACGACATTTGTATGCGACTGACCCAAAATATTAAGAGTTGACATAGATATTATTCTTAATGGGCTAAAGAAAGCAATGGGGTAAAAGTTACGGTTGGTTTCAGATTAATTTGTGTCTGACTTAGTATATAGATATTCTCATGCCTATAATCTTATGAGATACTTGGTGTGTACTTTGGAAGATGATTTTGATGTTCAAACGATGTGGGAAACTAATCAAAAAATTTTAAACCAATTGGGTGCACTGAATGTATACGTGCATATGTCAATTATTGATGTAAATTTGAATGTGGCCTAAGCTGAGGTCTATACATTGCTACCCCTTCCATCCACTAGCTAGTTTGAAAGTACGAATGAGCATGCCTCACAATGTAACTCTTACATAATAGGTGTTCACCCTTTTGATTCTCAACCTACCATCAACTTCATCCCCGTCAAGCTTATCGCAATGACCTATTTTCAGTACTAGTCCTCTATCACCTCCAGATGAAGTGGAGGATATCATGGAGGACTTTGAGGAGAATGATGAATATGATGCTCTGTCAAATGTTAATAACCATGGAGAAGATAATTCTAAGGGAGATGATGATGACAAGGTAGATGTTATTCTACTGGCTCGATATATGGATCGAGCATATGCTATACTTTCATAGATTAACCCAGATGATGAGGATTTTATCAAGATTCCTAGGATGGCTGAGGACGTTGATTTGAATAATAGTTAAGAGTTGCATATTAGCATGAGATTTCTAGATAAACTATTTGTATATTGGCATGAGATTTCAGGATAAACTATTGATACACTGTGAAATGAAGATATACTCTGTTTTCAAATACTATACTTTTATAGTGCATTACTCGTTAGAGAAGTATAAAGAATACCATTGTTTAAAGCATGGTGGTTAGTGTAATTGGAGAGTTAGAACAAGCCAAGATGATAAGGAAAATCATTAGAAAATAACAAGATATTATGGCCCACTTTTATCCTTGTAGACTCATCACGTGTCACAGGCCATGTGGAAAGGATAAGTAATATAATATAACTAAAGTTAATTTATTTGACTGATTGTAAACTATTATATGTTAATATTATAACTGCATGTTGCAAGATGATCGTTTTCTTTGTAAATGACAAGTAGCACAGAAAGATCACATCTTTAAGGCCCTACTTAATCAAAGTGGGTTTCTATGGGGTATCTCAACTTGGCCATTTTGACTTCAATTTAGCACTTGTTTCAGTCCTTATGGAGAGATGGTGGCAAAAACACATACTTTTCACTAGACTTCTGGGGAGATAACAATTATCCTATAAGATGTTGCCATCTAGCTTGAGCTACTTTGCATGGGACAGGACGTATCCGAACATACAGAGTACAATGGGAGGACCATGTGCTGGCAATTATTTAGGATAACTCTACCCTTAGAAATAATGGATAGATAGAGGCTTGGTGTCCCATGGCTCCCCTAAATATTTGCTACCTTACTAGATGATACTGATGATAAGACTGTATAACAATTCACACAGGCATATATCATGAGATTAATTGGGGGATACTTAATGCTGGACCAAATTGGGTACAAGTTCATGTTGATGTATTTGTTGTTGCTTGCCAACTTCGATGAGGTTAGTCATTATAGTTAGGGATCGATGGTTTTAGCACACTTGTACAGAGAAATGTACAATACAACAAACTACAATGAGGTCAATATTAGTGTTTGTTTGACATTGTTACACTTATAGGTGTGGTATTGTTTCCTGCTACTCACTCCCCAACCACCACTCAATGAAACCCTCATCTGGAGACCCCTTGAGTTTATCATTGGATTTTAGATGGAGGTGTGTCTCCTAACATATTTTCCTAACCACAAAGACCTTGTAGGCAACTATACAATCCTTTAAGTGTTTGATAATTAATTCCTAATTATTGCTTAGTGTCTCTAGATATATGGCGCATATTTGTCCTAATTATTTGCTTCTAGATTGTTGAGTTCCATCAGGCTGATCGTGTTCTCCACTGGTTTAATTGGTAGTAACATATCCCTCGACACTATTCAATGTGGGGTCCTTGCATACTTTAGTTAAGAGAAAAAATACAAAAAGATTGGCATCGTGAGCATATTGTATTTATTAATACATGGAATTTTCGTGAGAAAAATCAGAGAGAAAAGGGTGTTGTGAAAGTTGTAATTTTTATGGCTTTATCTCAAACTTTCTCATGGAAAAATTCGTGACAGAAAAAACCTATAAGAATTTCTTGCGACATTTTTTATGGTAAAAATCTGCAAGAAACATTTTCTCATGGTACTTTTCCATGAGAATCTGGAAAACTTTCATATTTCCAGCTTTTTCACGAAAAAATTTAGTGTGAAAACTAAAATTTTTTTGCCATAAACATTGCTTTTATACATTTAAGTGCAACTTATTCAAATAGTCAAAAATCACAATACCTAAGTTCAGTCAACCAATAACAAAACCATAATAATAACAAGGCTACAAGTTTGTAATTTTGTGTTAAAAATATCAGAAAGTACATTAAAATTAAGACAAATATGTATTCAATATTACAAAGTTACAAATTATAATTCCATAATGTTACATAAATAAGAATTCTAGAATCACTGTTCATCATCCTCATCCCTATAATCATCATCCTCATCATCACCACCACCATCACCATTACCATCACCGTCATCATGGGTTGGTTTATCATAGGAAGTGCAACCTTTTTCAATTCCTATACTCATGTGAGCCATAATTTGTTTCATAAAAGCTTCCATCTTGTCTTCATGGGCCTTCTTTATCTTGGCAAGACTTGCCTCATAAATTTGGGTTTGTTTTGATAGTTTCTCCTCTAATTTCTTTTTAAATGAGGCCTCTAAGTGCACTCTCATCTGTGAGAGCTCACTAGGGCCATATCCAAAGTGTTGTGTGCCATTAGAAGTAAAAAAACCAGCCTTTGAGCCAAGCCTATATGCACGACCTCTTTTGTTCTTTCCACCGACAACCTCAAGTCATATGGAAGAATCAATGTCATCTGGGCTTGGCTCTTGACTTTGCTTAATCTACTCATACTGGCTCTGTAACAAAAAAGAACAAATAAATATTAAGTACATAAACAAATTACAATAACAATTTTATTTACAAACTAGTTAAATAACTTACATAAGTATCAAAGGCTGTTTTACTAACTCAACCTTTCTTCTTCTCATTGTGTTGGATCCTCTTGAATACTTTTAGGATCTGAACCTCTTTATCCAACTCTATTTCCTACAACACTTAGGTAAAATACATAAGAATTACAATAATTAAAAGAAAAAATAATCCAATAAAACTATCACAGACAAAGAATGCTTACCATCCTTCTCTTATGTTCTAAAAATGGAACACACCTTCCTCTATGCAGGCATTGTAATATTCGATTTTTTAAAAATGAGGGAAAAAATGAGAAATATAATGTATGGTTTCTTTGTAAATAAATGAAATTCACTGGATACAAAAGATTTGGAAAGTATTCTAGAATCCTAAAAATGAGAATCCTAGGCTAAATAGAAAGAAAAACGGAGTTAGAATGAAGAAATAAATTTAAACGAAAGGTTGACAAAAGTAAGGACATTTTTGTCATTTTGAGCAAAATTTGAAATTCTCATAGGAAGGCTTTTTAGATGAAAGTTTTGAGTTCTTTGGGGTTCTCAAAGGCCCTAAAAATAATGGGAAGCCTTGGGACAGTTAAAACTCCTCTGGTTAACGTTTTTCAATGTCAATTGATCCGAACTTTGACTGATTCGTTCAGGAAAGTTTTAGCTTTTATTTGAGTTATTGCAAAGGTATTTTACTAAATTGGGAACCTAAATTTCATAATGAAAAAGATGGTTCTAAAAAAGGAGGTAAAATTAATTAGAAACAAAAATGTCAAGAATAAAGGGCAAAATAGGAATTTTGAAAAGTCTTCCTTTCTCCCACCTATATATATAGGGTGCCCCACTTCTCCACTCATTTAGCTTCATTTGTTTCTGCCCTAAACCAGAGAAAAAAAACCATAGGAGAGTGGCATACAAGAGGAAGACAAAGAGGAGATAAAAAATTAAAGGTTAAAGGTATGGATTTTTGGTAGTTTTTCATGCTCTTTCCTTTCCAAACCTCTTCTCCTCAATTTTCCTTTCTTTCTTATAATTATATTGAAGTATATAGATTTATTTTAAGGGAGAAATTAAGGGAAAGATTTGGATTTGAAGAGAAGAGGCCAGAGAAGGGAGGATTTAAATGAGAAAATAAGGAAAAACAAGGTAATTTCTCCTTCCATGATTGCTATCCCTTACTCCTCTTCTTTCCATGTTTCGCCCCATTTAAGAAGCCATAAGAGAGCTTGGATTTTAGGTAAAACCAAGGGTGAATCTTAGGAAAAAGAGTGTGGAGAATAAGAATAGGCAAAGGAAATTAACAAATAACCATGGAAATTTAAGATAGCAATTCTAGGGTTTCATATACTTTTTATAAAATCTGATTCGATACCTTAATTTTTATATCTAAATGAGAGTTTAAATGAGCTCCTAAGATCCCTAGAAGTCTCCCCATGTGCTTCCTCCATCAAGAAAATAAAACAAAATCCATGAAGGCCATTATGCTTCATTGTCTCGGCTAAGAAGAGTTAGTATACCTGGGAAATGTTTTAAATTTTTCTAAACTCACTTTTGAGTCATATATGATGAATGAAAATGAGGGAAAGCATTGGAAAAAATCTAGGAAGCCTAGAGAATGAATTGGTACCTTATGTTCCATAATATGACCTAAAGAAGCAACATATAGTTAGACTCTTTGTTTCAATTGTGTGATGACTCCAAAAGACTTAAAAGGAGTCAAGAATCATATATAAAAGGAAAGAATATACCCTAGAATTTATTTGATGGGTGTTGCTTGACCACAGAAATTTTTATGTGTGTTCGCAAGTGCATAGGTCGGATCAAGTAGTTCAATGATAAGTAAAGTATCATTCCCACGAGGAATGACTTAAAAACAATTAGGCAATGCACAACCTATTTTCATCCACGTTAAACAACCAATTAAGCAAATCTTGAATTTAGAACTAAATTTTAAAATGAAACAATTTTAAGAAAACTTGGTTGGCAGAGAAATTTTAGGAAGAGTCCAAGGTTTTGAAATTACCTAGAGTCAC
Source organism: Erythrophleum fordii (assembly GCA_032878935.1). NCBI lineage: Eukaryota > Viridiplantae > Streptophyta > Magnoliopsida > Fabales > Fabaceae > Erythrophleum > Erythrophleum fordii. Next base: position 3,411,601 of record JAVQMF010000049.1, on the reverse strand, counting down.
TATTCCCCTGATACTTACTAGAACTTAATTTCTTGTTTAATTGTAATTAATTTTCACCTTATGGGTTAAGAGATTTAGCAGCTATAACCGTCCGTCGATGTAATTATAACCCTACTCTCACCTAAAATCTAAGTGTCCTTAGATTTAGGTTAGAGCGCATTAGGAACTATAACCCTCTACAAAACTAATTAAGACAATTAGGTATATTTCTATCCCAATTACAAATTAGATAATTCTAAACTTAATTTATTCAACTCTTAAGTCTAATGAGAACCGCTTTTTCAAGGTCAATTCCAATTACCAAAATCAATTCTAAGAGGTGGCCAATCTCTAAGAAAGCATTAAGCAAGAGAAGGATACACAAGGCTCAAATTATCACAATCAACAAGATAAACAACAATCTAGTTCACATCAGGTTCATAGTGCTCTAGGTAAAAGGAATTTAGCTACACATAGCTAAATCTACAGTAAATCCCAATCCAATACATGAAGAAGATGAAAAGAAACAAAGAAAGCAAACAAGGGAATGATAGAGATACAGAAAATGGAGCTCCCCCTTGATTCTTTCTCCTTCTTCACCCCTCCAAGCTTGAAAAGCCTTCAAAGACCACCCAAAATCGCCTCCCTGGACGTCTAGCAATCTCCTCTGTCGCAGAATGTCGAAGCCCTACCCTCTTTCCTCTCTTTTTAGCTTGAAAAGTAAAACTGTGCGTTTCAGGACTGATCTCGCTATGGCGAGAAGTGTCTCTCGCTATAGCGAGATCTCATATGTTCTCAGTTTTCTGCTGTGTTCGCTACTTCCACGCTATAGCGAGTTGCTCCCTGGACTTCCTATGCAACGCGACTTCGCTATTGCGAAGTGTCTCCTTTGCTATGGTGAATTCACCATCTCGCTACAGCGAACTCTATTCTTGCTATAGCGAGAAGACTTGTAAAATCTGTGGTTGCCCATCTCAGCTTCCCTCTTTTATTTGTAACTCTTTCTATACTTTGTTACTTTTCCCTGAAACTGAAATCAATCACAAAATGAGGCTCAAACTGATAAAAATGTTATAATTGAAATACTTCCTTTGTTTTGTTTGATTGAATATATTTTTAACCTATTAATCAAGGGAAAAGAATTTTGCTTCCCTAATTTAGTGTCAAATATAGTCCTTTTTAATCCTAAATTAGGAGGTTATCATTGCTTCATTAGGTGCATTCTTGGAACCATAAAGGGATTTATAGATCAAGTTAGTGTTTAAGGAAGATATGTGGCTTTAGAATTAACTCCATAAACTTAATTGGCTTCCATAAATTGTGTTTAGGCCAAGAGAAATGATCTCCACCTTCTTGGGTGTGTGAGGTCAAAGGAAAGGATTCAAGACTCAAGGAAAAAGTGAGTAAATGTAAGGAAGGTCGCTCTCTCTCTACCTTCTATCATGCATGGATGTGTGCTTACATTATCTTTGAATGTGTGTATATATATTTTGAGTTATGAAAAGTATTTTAGCATGAACTTTTATTTCATAGTACTATGATGATGTTTTATGCATTCAAATGATATTTTATGTGTTTGCCTTGGTCTACTTGAGTGTGGAGAAGCCAAGAATCCTCTAGCCATGGTGAGAATGAGCCAAGAACCCTTAAAGTTAGTTGAGACAAAGAAAAGAGTCTCCCAAAAGTGAGGTTGACTCTTAAGAATAAGGTTAAGTCAAAAACTTCTTAAAAAAATGAGTGAGGCAAGTCCAAAATCTATAAGTGAATAGGTGAGGCTAATCTACTTACTTGGCAAGCCTATGCATGCTGTGTATGACTTGATCAAATGCCAAAAATATTTTTTGAATTCTCATATATGTTAATATGTCCATGCATGCATTTTCAAGGCTTATATTGCATACTTTATGTGTGATTGAAAGGGAGATAAGTTATTAGGATTTTTTTAATCTTATTCCCTCCTCTCTAATATTTTAACATGCTAAGTGAATCAAGAGAACAAGGTAATAGGAGCTAACACCTTGGAAGATAAGAGATTGGCAACAAAGTGCATGAATCTTACTTCTTTAAGGTTATATGAGTGGCAAATATTGTAATATATTGTTGTATATGTCTTATGACCTTATGAACATGTGCAATTGTGCTAATGTATTATGTATAAATGAAAGTTTGTGTTATGTGAATACTAGAATATAAATTGAGCATGTAATGGCAAATTTAGCTTCTTGAAGGCTTGATGTATTAGTGTATAAGTAGAAGTGGAATGACCAAATCGAGATGCATGAGGTTTGGAACAACTTAAGCAATTCATACAAGTCACATTCATACTTTTAAACTTGCTCAAGAGGTGCCAAACATCAAGGGAAGCTATTTGGAAACATTTGGTATCTAATATGGAGTAAAATTGACCATATTAAAAACCTATACCACTTTTTATCCAAATGAGCTCTTCTTGGTCTGAGATTTGGCATGCATTTAGAGCTTGTTAAAAATTTTTTAAGAAGCTAAAGTACATAATTTTTGGAGGTTTATAGAATATTAGATGAATTTTCAAAGTTGAGAAATTTTTTGAAATTGGTTCAGTGTACTATTCACTCATGTCTGAAATTAAATTCTATCACTCATGGGGCAAATGATGTCTAATTGCCATGAAATTTTATAGAGAGAAACTAGACCTTCCTAGTGACTTATTTGGAAGCATCTTATTTGGATGTCCAGAGAGGGAGATATAAATTTTTAAAATTTCTGTCTAGTATAAGCCATCTAGACTAACCTAAGCTACTGTTTAATTAATTTTTGAGTCCTAGACATGCATAAACTAGTCTAAAGTTATTTTTTCCCTCTAGCTAGCATTCGCAGCTTTTCAGATTGGTATTATTTGCATGAATTGGATTTTGTTGAAATTGATTGGACATTTTTTAAGTTTATAGTAGAAACCTGTATCAGTACCAACAACCAACCCGACCTCTGTACCTTTTCGAATGTCAAATATCTTCTGTGTGATGTATCATGACCTGGACATATTTTTATCATAAAATAGAATCTGTACTTTTCCAAAATGGCAAAAGAATGCATGATTTCGATTTTTCTAGAATTAGTTATAATTTTTCAAATTTTGTAACAGAAAAGGAAAAATTTTGGCCGGTAGCAACTATGAATCTTATGTATTTCCTTGCCTTGTATGAGTTATAGGCTACTTTTGGTGATGGATTTGAGTTGTATCTATGTAATTAAATATGAGAATGTGATACATGAGTCCATATGGCCCACGAGACTCTGAAGAAAAAATTTTATTTGTGACAAAGTGCATGTACCTTCATTGTTTCCATGCTACCTGGCAGGCTTCATTATGAAATGCATAGAATAAGATCTAAAAATGGCATAAGGCAAGCTAGATAAATATGGTGTTACATTTATTAGTATCAGAGCAAAGTTCCAATCTCTCCGAGTGAATTTGGCTTGAGGATGTAGCAATAGGGTTATGTAAAGGGCTTGTATAGATATGTAAAGGCTTGTATGAGACATTTTGGGTGTGTAAAGATAGTTCACGACTATGTTTATGATAAGTAAGTTGTAGAATAGTCTTGGAGTAGATAGTGAAGATCAGGAAAGTTGGCCTTTATAATAGCTTGAGTAGAGCTAAAGGATCCGATGACTAGAGTTTTATGAGATATGACAACTCGCCGGGGTCAATAGCAAGCCCTAGATATGAATAATAAGAAATGATCATGTTGATATGAATAGGCTTGCTAGATAGAGTATGTGAGGCCTAATTCTCCTGGTGGTTATACTCAGACCGTTTTGAGATGTCTCGCGTAATGTAGAGACAAGTAGTGATGTAGCACGGTATGAGATGAGACTGCGATTGTGCAGGACTAGCTTAGAAGGGATGTGACAAAAAGAATTACCCCTTAGTCACAGTACCCAAATGTCTAAATAAGTTTCAAAGCCCTAAAAGTTAAGCTAAAGGTTGAGTTACAATCTACACTCCTTAGAGCTCGACAGCCTAGAGGTGACAACTAGTTATGCATGAATGAAGCAGGAGATAGAACCCTCTAGCTTTGTTGACGGGCTAAATGTAGAGGCAATGAGGCTCAGGTTTTGTAGCTAAAAGTGAAGTTTCAATTTATGAGGAAGCAAGCCAATTAGAAGCCATTAGCCGTGGCCAATTAATTACTTAGCCATGACCAATTATTCCAGGAAGCAGCGAGATAATCTAGAGAATTTCTTGTTACGGCCAATTAAGAAGTTAGCTACGGCCAATACTTAGACAAGAGACTAGGGTAAACCCGACGCTAATTAGCTATGACGAATGATGTCCTAGCCACGGCAAATGGCAGTATGAATGCCTTGTTGGTCATATTTAGGCCAACATGAGAAATGAGTTGATAAGGGATTAGACAACCCACAGAGAACGGGAACCCCTAGCATCAGTAGAGAAAAAGAGTAGTAAATAGTCACGAAAAGTAGAAAAAAAATTAAAAAATTAGTGGGCCTAGTAGTTGAGACTGAGAAAGAATTCAATGTTAGAAAAAGTTAGACATAGGAACTATAAGGTTATTGAGGACTACCTCTAAAGCATTGAATCTAACTTAGGGTGCTACCCTGTGAGACATTGAATGATGGAATGTTAATATAGTCTTAAAATTTATGTAAGATAAGGCTACCAGTAGTGAGGCATATAATGAGTGGCCCAGAAAGGTGTACCTCATAAGTAACACCTAGAGATAAGTATGAGTAGCCCAGTGACAGAAGCTCAGAAGAGAATGAGGATAGCTTAGGAAGCACTAAGTTATTGCAAGCTACAAGTCTGATGAGATAGGTAAGTCAGACTAAGTATGAGCTAAAGCCTACAGGAAGTGACCAGTAGCATCGTCCAGGTGAGATGAGTAAAAAGAGAAATTAATTTGACAGGAAGCTCAGTAAAAGTTCTCCCTAGATCAAGAAAAGGAAGATGAGACATCCTAAATCAGGGAGACCACTCAGTAGTGGTTAGCAAATTTCCCTAGATAGACCACCCTAAGTCGTAAAGTATAGTGATAAGGGAAGCGATGAAAGGCTGAGAAACTAGCTACAAAAGGGATGCCCTGGCTTTAGTAATAACTAAATAAGTAAACTAAGCCCAGAAAGGTAAATAGGTAGGGGTCCAATAATTAGTTAGAAGAGCTCCCTAATATGAAAATGATATGAGGTTAAAGTACATGAGTGATTAGAGCAACTAGTAGAGCATGAGTTTTCAGTAAGGTAGAGTCTGGACATTAAGAGTACGTGCTTTAGATTGGGTTAGTAAAACCTTAGAAATAGTATATTATGCTCCTAGGGATGAGGCTAAAGAGAGTAAATAGAGAGAAAGCCTAGCTTTGATCTAAACGTAGAAATGAGTTGAGACAAACAGTTAGTGCCATAGTACCCTCAGGGAAGCTCAAGGGAGCTAGGGACCACCTCAGAAGGCAAGTCTTTGCATTATGCAAAGAAATAGTATAAGCTGAGAGTGTGGTTATTCCTAGGATTTCATAAAATAGAACTCTTCTTACCGATGGAAGGTCTAGTTAAGATCAGAGTAAGAGTATGAGGAAAGTAGACTCCCTTGATGCTATAAGAGGTGAACAAGTAGAGGAACCCCGAGAAGATGCAGGTGCTATTGAGTGTAAAGAAACTTAAACTAGCAATAGAGACAGCCAATAGTAGAGCATCTTTTTACCTAAGTAAAAGAATAGGAAGGATAACAACAGAGAGAAGATATAACAGTTTTCAAGTCAAGGATATAGTATATTGAGAACAAATATCAAGTTAATGTACTTGAGTATTTGAGAAAGCACATGTGTCCTTGGCATAGATGCCTTTTCTGCATGATAATGCCCGAAGTAAAAGTAGTTAGGTAATGTAAAGTGATTTCAGGATGAAGTAGAGGAAGAATCTTATTTTCCCTGAGTATCCTACGAGAATAGGGTAGATAAAGAAAAGTAAGAGAGGGATACTTTAGATTATTGGAAAACTTGTAATATACTGGCGATGGGCAAGATGGTGATGAATTGAAATTAGTCTAAAACTTCGACCAGTGACTTATTGCGACCCGCCCAGAATGCCAATACATACTAAGACCTTATTCACATCAGGAGGAGCTACGACAGCTCAAGGAGGAGCTAGGGCGGACCCAAGAAGCCCAAGAATGGGATAGGGCCCGAGCCATAGAGTGACAAAGACTTTGGAAGGACATATATAGAATCTACCAAAGAAGTCAGGTTTTCAAAATCAAAAAGGAGATTCTGAGCTCAGTCATAAGGTGCTGGCGTATTAGTGTTTGATGTTATGGTTTGCTTGCAACAAAAGATTACATGATATTAGGTCTGGCCAACAGTAGTAATGTGAGTTGAGTGAGTAGCAAACAATAACATCAATAACTAAAGTGTCTCGATAATCAAAAGGTATTCTAGTAAATTAAAGAACGAGATAAGTCAGAAAAAAGAGATAAAGAGATTTCAGTAATATCAAAACAGTAAGAAAAGCATGCAAAAAGGAATCCCTAGTAAAGAATATTTTGATTCAAATAACACAAGTTCAGTATGTATAATCTGAGTCCTTTATAACATATGTAAATGAAATAGACAGGGACCAGTGTATAGCCTTTCTCCTGCCAGAGATGTTAACCACACTTAGTGTGCGAGATGCCCTAGTGTTAAAGCACTCAAAAGCAGAGTATAGGTATAGTAAGAAATTGCAGGATATGAGAGGAAAGATAGCTGAGCTAGAGTAAGAAAAGAAAACCCAAGTAAAAAGGGGATGAAGTGGGAATTTGAGGATCCTATGAACAATGATGAACGAAAATTAAAATGCTCCTAAGTATTAGTATGACAGAATCTTAAAGAATCAGATGACACAAAACCCACTTCGCATGAAGAGCATAATGTACTCCTGAGTTTAGCCTCAGTTATTATGAGCGATGGTTACTAGATTTAGTGAATATATGTTTTACTATTAGATACAGTAATCTTAGGCTTTGATGTCTCTTAGAGATAGATCACAATAGATCCTAACATAGCACAACGTGTTGTAATAGACCCTAGCAGGGCTCTGAAAGGTGGCAGTAGACTTAAGAGTCACAGTAGATCCCACAGAGTTACAGAGAGCCCTAGTTATAGCATGACAATTCTCTGGTGAGATGACGGCCTGAGATAGTTTCTCTTGAGTAGTTAGTCTCAGAGACCAATACAGTTTCAGTTAGCTTTTGTCTCAGAGACTAGAGATCTCTTGAGTCTGGTAGACTATTGTCACAGAGATATGAAAGCTTTATTCAGATAGTTAGACCACTGACTAGATTTTTTGAGAGATGAGCATAGTGTATAGGATAAAGAAAGCAAGAAATTAGCTTTTCAGAGTTAGAGATAGATAAACCACTACCCAAAAGATATTGGCCCTGACCGAGGGATAAAGAGATCCCTATATGCTAAACTATGTATTCATTAAGGGGTCAGGTATAGATTTTACATAAGGTAAGTGGTATAGTATGTCTCTAGTGATCGAAATTATGAGTATAGCTATCATCCCATCAGAAGTCAACAATAGTTAGTGGTAATCGCTCTTCGGTGCCAATATGAGACACACATGTTAGGACTATCAATATTGAAATGAGAGACTATAAAATGCCACTGTAAGTAAACAAAGAAAGTGAAGAAAAGTCCTAGCCTACAAAGATAGATGTAATAGTAAACAAAGAAAATAGGATCATTAAAAGTAGAAACTCCTTAAAGAAGTTATAATCTTAGTAAGTAATTGAGACATGAGGCTTGTGATAGAAAGAAATGTGAATTGCAATTATGGGATGAGCTAGTAAGAAAGAACGCAGATATGAACAGTGGACGGTACATGTAAATAAGTAAACAGACAGAAACTTCCGATGGCTATAATGATCAAAAAAGAAGATGAGATTCTATGAAAAGCCATTGGGAGAGGATACGAGAGACATGATATGAAATATGTTATCTCCCGAGATGTGTGAATGAATCAACTGAAAGAAACATTAACCCCTACGAATGGGTTAAAACTAATCAGATATGATTAGTAAGCTCTCCCAAGATAGGCCTCCAGAGTCAAAAAAATTTTTCACTTATAAAAAAAAATTAGCTAGTACTTTGTAATAATAGAGCCCTCACTAGGAGCTAGTAATGAAAATCCTCTGGCCGAGAGAAACTCGAAAGAGTAAAATCACTGAAAAGATTGTATAGAGCTAAGAAGAAGGAAAAGAAAAGAGCAGTTATCCAGAATAGAAAAGAGTAAGAGAAAAGTATACCCTAAATGTCAATGACAAAATTTATTTGAGGATGGGAGAAATGTAATATCCAGCTTTCTAAAAATGAGGGAAAATGCGAGAAATGTAACGTACAGTTTATCTGTAAACAAACAAATTTCGTTGGATACAAAAACAAGTCCCTCAAAATGAATTAGTTAAGGTCCTAAAAAATTTAGGAAGCTTTCTAGACTCTTAAAAATGAGAATATCAGGCTTAGACAGAAAGAAAAATAGAGTTAGAATGAAGAAACGCATTTGAACGAAAGGTTGACGAAACGTAAGGGTATTTTCGTCATTTTGAACAAATTTTGGAATTTTCATAGGAAGTCTTTTTAAATGAAAGTATTGAGTTCTACGGGGTTCTTAAAGGCCCTAAAAACTATGGGAAGCTTCCGGGATAGTTAAAACCCCTCCGATGGACGTTTTCCAATGTCGGTTAACTCGAACTTTGACTAATTTGTTTGGAAAGGTTTTACCTCTGATTTAAATGGTTCCAAAGGCATTTTACTAACTTGGGAATTAAATTGCATAATGAAAAAAGAGTTAAAATGAATTAGAAACAAAAATGCCAAGAACGAAGGGCAAAATAAAAATTTTTGAAAAGTCTTCCTTCCTCTCACATATATATATAGGTCACCCCACTCCTCCACTCATTTAGCTTCATATGTTTCTGCCTTAAACCAGAGAAAAAACCTTAGGAGAGTGGCACACAAGAGGAAGACAAAGAGAAGGAGAAATCAAAGGCTAAAAGTATGGATTTTTGGCAATTTTTCATGTTCTTTCCTTTCCAAACCTCTTCTCCTCCATTTCCCTTTCTTTCCTGTAATTATATTGAAGTATATAAATCTATTTTAAAGGAAAAATTAAGAGAAAGATTTGGATTTGAAGAGAGGAGGCCAAAGTAGAGAGGATTCAAGTAAGAAAATAAGGAAAAATAAAGTAATTTCTCCTTCTATGATTGTTACCCCTTACTCCTCTTCTCTCTATGTTTCACCCCACTCAAGAAGCCATAGGAGGGCTTGGAATTTAGGCTGAATCAAGGGTGAATCTTAAGAAAAAAAGTGTGAAGAATAAGAATATGCAAAGGAAATTAACAAATAACCATGGAAATTCAAGATAGCAATTTTGGGGTTTCATATGCTTCTTGTAAAATCTAATTTGATACCTTAATTTTTATGCCTAAATGAGAGTTTAAATGAGCTCCTAAGATCTCTAGAAGTCTCCCCATGTGCTTCTTCCATCAAGAAAATAAAGCAAAGTCCATGAAGGCTCTTATGCTTTATTGTCTCGACTAAGAAGGGTTAGCATACCTAGGAAGAGTTTTAAATTTTTCTAAACCTATTTTTGAGTCATATATGATGAATGAAAATGAGGGGAAGCATTGGGAAGAATCTAAGAAGCCTAGAGAATGATTTGGTGGCTTAAGTTCCATAATATGACCTAAAGAAGCAACATGTAGTTAGACTCTTTGTTTTAATTGTGTGATGACTCCAAGAGGCTTAAAAGGAGTCAAGAATCATATATGAAAGGAAAGAATTGAGCCTAGAATTTATTTGATGGATGTTGCTTCATTAGGTGTATTCTTGGAACCATAAAGGGGTTTATAGATCAAGTTAGTATTTAAGGAAGATATGTGGCCTTAGAATTAACTCTATGAACCTAATGGGTTTCTATAAATTGTGTTTAGGTTAAGAGAAATGATCTCCACCTTCTTGGATGTGTAAGGTCAAGGGAGAGGATTCAAGACTCAAGAAAAAGGTGTGTAAATGTAAGGAAGGTAACTCTCTCTGCCTTCTCTCATGCATAGATATGTGCTTACACTGTCTTTAAATGTGTGTATATATGTTTTGAGTTATGAAAAGTATTTTAGCATGAGCTTTGATGTTTTATGCATTTAAATGATGTTTTATATGCTTGCCTTACTTTGCTTGAGTGTGGAGAAGCCAAGAACCCTCTAGCCATGGTGAAGATGAGTCAAGAACCCTTAAAGTTGGTTGAGACAAAGTAAAGAGTCTCCCAAAAGTGAGGCTGACTCTCAAGAGTAAGGTTGAGTCAAAAACCTCTTAAGGAAATGGGTGAGTTAAGTCCAAAATCCACAAGTGAATGGGTGAGACTATTTCACTACCTTGGCAAGTCTATGCATGCTATGTATGATTTGATCAAATGCCAAGAATTTTTTTTGCATGCTCACATATGTTAATATGTTCATGGATGTATTTTCAAGGCTTGTATTACATATTTTATATGTGATTGAAAGGAAGATGAGCTATTGGGATTCCTTGAATCTTATTTCCTCCTCTTTAATATTCTAACATACTAGGTGAATCAAGAGAACAAGGTAATGGGAGCCAACACCTTGGAAAATAAGAGATTGATAACAAAGTACATGAATCTTGCTTCTTTAAGGCTATATGAGTGGCAAACATTGTAATATATTATTGTATATGTCTTATGATCTTATGAACACGTGCAATTGTGCTAATTTATTATGTACAAATGAGAGTTTATGTTATGTGAATACTAGAATGTAAATTGAGCATGTAATGGCAAATTTAGCTTCTTGAAGGCTTGATGCATTAGTGTATAAGTAGAAGTGGAATAGCCAAATCGAGATGCATGATATTTGAAACCACTTGGGCAATTCATACAAGTCACATTCATGCTTTTAAACTTGCCCAAGAAGTGCCAAATATCAAGTGAAGCCATTTGGACACATTTGGTATCTAATATGGAGTAAAATTAACCATATTAAAAACCTATACCACTTTTTGCCCAAATGAGCTCTTCTCAGTCTGAGATTTAGCATGCATTTAGAGCTTCTTAAGAGCTTTTTATAAAGCTAGAGTGCAGAATTTTTGGAAATCTATGGAATATTTGATGAATTTTTAAAGTTGAAAAATTTTCTAAAATTAGTTCAGTGTACTATTCACTCAGGTCTGAAATTACATTCTATTACTCGTAGGGCAAATGATGTCCGATTGTCACAAAATTTCATAGAGAGAAACTAGACCTTCCCTGTGACTTGTGCCAATTAGAAGCACCTCATTTGGACATCTAAAGTGGGAGATATAAATTTTTGAAATTTTTGTCTAGTATCAGGCATCCAGACTGACCTAAGTTACTATATGATTAATTTGAGTCCTAGACATGCCTAAATTGATCCAAAGTTATTTTTTTCCTCTAGATAATATCAGTATCTTTCAAGATTGGTATCATTTGTATTGATTAGATTTTTGTAGAATTAATTGAATATTTTTGAAATTTATAGCAGAAACTTATATCAGTACCAATAACCAGCCGGACCTTTACACATTGTTGAATGTCAAACGTCTTCTGTGTGATGTTTCATGACTTGGACATATTTTTATCATAAAGTAGACATCTATAGATTTCCATAATGGTAGTGAATGCTTGACTTCAATTTTTCTAGAATTAGTTATGATTTTTCAAAATTTGTGATAGAAAAGGGAAAATTTTGGCCGAGGTAGCAACTATGAATTTTATGTATTCTCTTACCTTGCATGAGTTATAGGCCACTTTTAGAGATGGATTTGTGTTGTATCTATGTAATTAAATATGAAAATATGATAAATGAGTCTATATGGCCCACGGGACTCTGAAGAAAAAATTTTATCCGTGACAAAGTGTATGTACCCTCATTGTTCTTATGCTACCTTTCTTGCTTCATTATGAAATGCATAGAATAAGACTTAAAAATGGCATGAGGCAAGCTAGATAAATGTGGTGTTACAGGCATCCTCTAGTATTTGCAACCTTATTTGTCTTATTGTGTGTAGACTTGGCCTTGAACTTACCACTTTGCTAATACTCATCTAGTTCAACTCGGGCTACTGCAAATAACTAATCACATTTGGTTTTTCTAGTTAAAGGGTACGCATGATAGTGCTACCCTTCTTCCTCCATATCTTATAAATTACCCCTCACTAGATGGATCTTAAGCACATAATTTCTATATTAGAAACAAGCAAAGATGATATTATAAATAATAACAGTAACACATTAACTATAGGTATTGTAATACCTAAAAAGTTATAAAATTAGCTCACTTTAAACTCTAAAAATCATAAGTCTTTCACAAGATTAGGCGCTTTATTAAATGCTAGCCAACCATGCTTAAACTTACTATGGATGATTTGAGACAATATGGTGACTGATGGAATATATGGATAAAACTTGCAAAATATGAAGAGTGATGCAATAAAAGCAAAAATAATGGAACAAACAATACAAAAAAAGTTGTGTTTAAAGAATTCTTGAGATCTAATAACTAGTCGTCCATCACTCAACCTCGTCCCTGGCTTATATCTAATAGGATGAGAAGATAAGCCAGTCGCATCTATACTCAAAATATGTGTGGAAGACATCTCTAAACCAATGAAAGTTAAGGAGTCCGGTGGTGTTTGAATGTGTGGAGATGAAAAGGAACATGATGTAGATGCTGATCCAAAAGGGGTCTCAGCATGTGGAGATAAGTGCAAAGGTATTGACTGTGTAGCAACTAATGGTATGTGAATCAACTTAAATTGTTGTGCAAACCTTCCTTTTCCCTTTTTAGGTGCAGCAGATCCTCCATCTCTGTTACAACCTTTATCTGACATCTGAAAGGGAAAATGAAAAAACATTATCATTATCAGCATTAGAGAATAAGTCATCTAAGTCAAATAAATGTTAAGCAATAACAAGTTAGTACTAAATACTATCAATCACTTGCTAAATAATAATCAGTAAGAGGATCTTTTTTAGTATTAAATGAGTCAGTATCTAATAGTTCCTCCTTTAAGACTTCTTCAATTTTGCCAGTTTCATCAATAAAAGAGCTAACATGTACACTATCCACTTCTTCGCTCTAACCCATGTTATCTCTTAGATTTTACTCATTAATGTTAGCATCAACTAACTGAGATGAACCATTGCTTTCATCCTAAAATGGTGCATCTACATTATCATCACTAGGGGCTTTAATCCTATTCCTTACTTTCATTCTAATTACAACAATCCAACCAGTTGGATATTGATTTTGGATATGGTGTAAAGTATACTTGATCAACTTGTTAGGCAAGGATAAAAAGGTTATTACTCTTGCATGTTCCTTTAGCCTTGACCTTTATAATACCATATTTAAGGCAAACTTAAGTCTCTTGATTGGTAGGATCATACTAATCACAGTTGAAAGTTGTCAATCACTTAGTTGGTAGGCTAGTAAACTCTAAGTGTACAATCTCCTTCAACACACCATGATATGAACATTCAACTTCACTATGATTATTATTTTTTTTTCACATACTCTACTATTGTCTGTCTTCCTTCTTTTTGCCTAAGAGACTATGTGAAACTTATAACAATTAACAGACCATTGATCCCATATATGTACAAGTCTCAAAAGACCCCAAGCCAAAGAAACTAATAAAGCATCTTGTATCCCATTTGTAGGAAACATAATATAAGAAACTTAATTTCATAACTTTGTAGCCAACCATTCATAAAATTCACATAAACTTACATGAGTTTTGAACCAATCATGAAATTTAGATTAAATATGCTTATCAATCACCTCATTAGATAAGGTGGGATTCTTGAAAAGTAATGTCTCAATATACAAACTGTAATATACCATAAAAAGATTAATCCCAAATAGTTAAAATGTGACATTTGAAAAGATAAATATATATACAATCAAATTATGAGAGAATTTTACTTTAGAAAAGGTTTAACCTCTAAATAATTGAAAAGACCATACAATATTATAGCATTAGCCTTATTATCAATAAGATAACGAGTGTTACTAGTAGTTCTTCCATGAGGCTGGCCAGGATAGTTGAACATAGATATGGGAGGATGATCATCGCACTCCCTACCATCATTATTTGGAGGAGCTCTCTTAGTTCTTGAGTGAACATATGACTCAAAGTAATAAGAATAGAAAGTTAAAGTTTCTTCAAGTATATGCGCTTCACAAATAGATCCTTCAACATGTGCCTTACTTTTAAACTTTTTTTTTAGTGTATGCAGAAATCTCTCAAATGGATACATCCATCTATATTGTACAGGTCCACCCACTATTGCTTTATACATCAAGTGAATAGGTAAGTGTTTCATGACATCAAAGAAACTAAGAGGGAATATCTTCTCAAGTTTACATAAAATGAGAGGAATATTTTGCTCCATCATATTAAGGTTTATTATTTGTAAAGTAGGAGTACAAAGATCTCAAAAGAAATGGCTCAACTTTATTAAAGTATCAGAGAACGGGGTTGGTAACCTATTGCATATGATTGGTATTAGCCTCTCCATGACAATCATGACTTTTCATCCCTATTAAAGTGCAATTCTTCGTATTAACACAATGTCCTAAGTTGGATGCATAATCGTCTGGAAGTTTCAGAGATTTAATCCATTCACATATTGCCCATTTTTGGTCCATATTAAATGTATACGCTGCCTTTGGCTTTGCCATTTTACCATTCCCTTTATCCTCTATATGTAAGGTAGGCTGTTTATAATACACAGCCAAATCTAACCTTACTTTCATATTATCTTTTATCTTATCCTTTGCATCCATTACTGTGTCAAACACATGATGAAAAATATTACTTTTTATATGCATTACATCTATATTATGTGGATTTAATAAGTCACACCAATAGGGGAGGTCCCAAAAGATACTATGTTTGGTCTAATTATGATTCTGACCATATCCCTCTAAAGATAGGCTTAGAAATTCAGTTATTTTAAGAAATTTTTGAACTTGCTCATACACTTCCTCTCTTGAATACCTCAATGGTGATGGTGAAGTCTCTGTAGTATTCTTTAAGAAGTTTTATTTATTTCGACAAAATGCATGATTCATTGATAAGAACTGCCGATGGTAATCAAAATAGCAAGTTTTTCTTCCATGCCTCAACCAGAATACCTTTGAACAACCCATGCAAGTAGAACAACCTAATCTCCATGTAGTATGCCAACCACTTAACATGCTGTAAGCTGAAAAATCATTAACAGTCTAGATCTTAACTTGAAATTTTGATTCATGGAGATGTCATATATTTGCACACCCTCTTCCCAAAGCAACTTCAAATCAGCAATTAGAGGTTGTAAGAAAACATCAACTTTACTTTTTGGATTATGAGGCCCAGGCATTATTATTGTTAAAAATATGTATTCTTGTCGCATATACATGTAAGGTGGAAGATTATATAAGGTAACAATTATAGGCCAGCAAGAGTATGGCTTAGAACTCAAACTAAATAGAGTAAAACCATTAGCATAAAGATTTAACCTGACATTTCTTAGCTCTGGTACAAATTCTAGATGAGTTTAATCAAAATGCTTCCAAGCATTCCTATTCAAAGGATGCGATAACACACCTTCATCACGATGATTTTCATGATGCCATCTCATATATTTAGTTGAGGCATTAAAAGTAAACAATTTCTAAAGTCTTGGAACAATTGGTAAATATCACATGTGTTTATTGGGAACATCTTTTTTTCCAACTCTTGCCTTCACCACAAAATCGACATTTCCTACTATTGATTGTATCACTATAGTACAATATACATCCATTACTACAGCAACCAATCTTTTGATAACCACAGCCAAGTTTTGAAACCAATTTTTTGGTTTGATACAAGTTGGTAGGCATTTGATGATTAATATGTAAGATTTTAGTCATCAGTGTAATAATTTCATCAGTACATGCCTCTAGAATGTTATAATTAGATTTGATACTCAACAATCTCATAGCTACAGACAACATTATATGATTTTGACACCCATCCCACAATAGAGCCTGTGCAGCTTTTAGCATGTCATAAAACATCGTAGAACTTGGATTGGGGTCTTCGGCATATCATATCTCTCAAATGATGCCTCAGCCACATCCTTAACCATTTGGTCATATGGATTAAAATCCATACAAAGGCCAGTCTCAATCGGAGTTGATGGTGGACATTCTTCATGATTATGCCAATAGTGATAATTAGGCATAAACTTTTTTTTTTATACAAGTACATCCTAATTTCATCTGGCTTATGATACCTCATACATTTGCATTTGACAGGAGGACATCTAAACCCCCTTTCTTATTCAAATACATCTAAATGACTTGCAAATTCAACAAACTCCTCTACGCTTGTAAAGAACTCTTGTGTAATCCTTTGACAATCACCCTCTGTTCTATTATACATCCAACACCGATGTTTTAGAAAATCCATGAGACTCAATCCCTTTAAAAATTTGTGACAAATGCCTTAATTAAATGTCTCCCAAGCAGTTTTTCTTCTCACAAGACATCCCTTCCACTTTAGCATTGCCAAGACAATAAGAAAATGAAACAAAAAAACAAATAACTCTAAAAATTAGAACAATGATATTAGTTAGTGTTACATTATTTTTCATTTAAATATTGCATTAGTGTTCAAAGAATGGCATTAAACCTTCATGAATTCTTATATCTTCTTTAAATAAATCACTTTTTAGAATCATGAATTCTTATATTATTGATTTTAGGTTTTCCAATTAAATGAAAATATCTAAAAATAGAAAATAAGATAATAATGAAATTCTAAAAAATTGTTTTATTTAAATTAAATTATGTAGACATTTTTTTATAAATTAAATTATGCATAAATTTTAAATAAACTAAATCAAAATTAAATATTCAAATATAGAAAATAAAAGTTCAATTCATAAACCCAGAAATAAAAAATGAATAAGATTTACTCAATTTTCATACACATCATCATCCCAAAATTTATTGTGTCCAAGGAGGTAACATGGTAATTATTTGAAAACTATCACATCATTTCACATTAAAAAATTATAGTTAAAAATTTTAAATTAAAGATACTTATAATAAAAAATTTTCAATTATTTTAAATAATTCAAAACCTAACAATTTAAATTGTATAAAAAATTATAATTTAAGAGTTTAAAGTAAAATTTTTAATATTTTATGTTTTGAAATAATTTTACAATTAAAAATAATTCAATATAAATATTTTAAACTTATCATCATCAAATGTAATTTCTCCACAAGAAATTTTCAATTTAAAATGCTAACATTACAAGCAAAATATTTTATCATTTTAGTATACCATTAGGATAAATTATGCCATTTATTTATGGGAGGAAAATTTGGTATTGGTTTTATATTTTTGTTACTAAGGTTTTTTCAATAATTCAATAATAATACAATAAAATATATTAAATATATTAAATTTTCAAAAAAAAAATTTCTCACATTTTATATTCTTACTGAAAAACTTAATAACAAAATTTAAAAAATGTATTTCCATACATCTCATATTTAATCACCAGCAAAAACATACAATCATATCCTAACAACAAAAAAAATGCCACCCGCTAATATTTCATCAACTATTTGCACAAAAAAAAGAAAGGTAGAACTCACCTTTTTTTTCAAGCAACAAAATAGCCTCTTATAGCTTTCAGGCAAGCTATAGTGTAAAGATGGACTCCAAGAGAGGCAATGGAGAGTTTAAGGAGCTTGCACAACAAAATAATGGCTGGCTTTGCACAAAGAGATAAAGTTGTAGTGTTGTGTCTCACTCCTCATTCTACAAAATGAAGATGCAGTGGCTGAGGGTTTTTTAAATGGTTTTCTCACGGAATTTTTCATGAGAAATAAGTGGCTTTTTCCATATACATTAAGTAATTTCTCATGGAATATTCTGTGAGACAAACTTCTCACGGATAAATCCATGAGAAACTTGAAAACTAATCTTTCTTCTTTTTCTCTTACGAAAAATTACCACGAGAGTAGTTTCATGCCTTTTCATGTCACCATTCTCATGATATTTCTCTCCCAAATTTCTCCATTTTTTCTCTTAGATTTTTTTTTTTTTTTTTGCTAGAAAGTTCCATGAGAAAGTTTATTCCTTGATAACTTGCGCAAGAATATCCATGAGAAATTGTCACTGATATTATTTGCAAGAATTTTCTATGATAAATTCTAGGTTTTCTTGTAGTGTTTTTTCTACAAGCTAATTGAAGGACTTATTTATATAGCCATTATTGACCATTCAATGCTTGATTATGTAAGGTTCAAAGAGAGGGCGAGCAAAGATATTAGAACAATGCTACATGTCCTTGGTGAACATTAGGAGATGATGGTCTTTCAACCTGATCTACTTGCACCTAATCTGTAGAGGCCACCAGAGCCAAAGTCTCAGCCGAAAAAGTGTAGACATGATCTTATATCTACTAGGGAACCATTAATAGATGTTGCAAGTAGTAGTAAATGTCAAATAGATGTGCCATTGTCATACTATTGCCGACACTAATCCATAGAGACATTAGAGGTCCAGATCCTTTTTCTTTTATATCATTCACAAACTTTGTGGGCATTGGTCCTTCTTTTTTTGCACTTTTTGCATCATTTGCACATTTTCGGAGGTGTTGATCCTTCTTTTGTATTGAGTGGATCTTTTGCAGATTTTAGAGGTACTTGTCTTTCTTCATTTGCCCCTTGTGCATCGCTTATAGATTTTGGGGGTATTGGTTCTTCTTTATTCATACTATCAACTACCAAGTCATGTTTTTCCATCTTGCCATCCCAAACCATGCAAGCTGGTGATGTGCCCTTTATAACACTATTTTCTAATCTATTTACATTTAACTCAGAATATGTTGGGGCATCTTTAGGGGATTATCATTTTAACAAGGGTTTTTCACTCCTAATAAACTAATTCTACCTATTTGGTTTCCTCAATAGGACTTAAATAATCATCCAACTCATAATATTAATAATGGATCATCTAATGATAATGATGATGATGAAGACGACAAAGACAAAGAAGAAGAGGAGTTAATGCAGCACTATCTATAACAACTGAGAAGAAGACCCCGATGCAGGACAAAATGACACATTGGTTGATATGATAGGTTTATTTTCTTTTTTAATATTTATACCTTTTAATTTCCTTCTTTTTAATTGTGAATTTCTTATATAAATTTTATTTTTAGTACATATTTTTAGAATATTCTAATAGTTATAATATAATTATATTTTTATTAATTTTTTCATTGACATAATAAAAGGAAAAAGTTAAAAATTATAAAAAATGTTATAATTTTTTTAACTTAAAATTACAAAAGTTAAAAATTTAAGAAATATTAAAATGTTATAACGGACGCCTCTTTGAGTAAAATTTTAAAATATATATATATATATATATGAGTCACAATTGAAGGCCGGCCATAACCCACTTCAAAAATTAAAAAAAAAAAAAAAAGTTTAAGGATTGTGGCCTGACATTGGCCTTGACCCTAAAAAAAAAAAATATTTGACCCTTAAACAAAAATTAAGTATTTGGGTATAAGTTTTGGAGGCTGAATTTTGGCATCATAAACTTTTATTTTAATAGTATTTGTGTCAAAAACCTCAACAAAAATTGCTAGTACTTGTAGCGGCTCATTAATGAATTGTTGCTAAAATATGTCTTAACAACGATTAAAGAGATTGTCATTAAGTTTTAACTTAACAATGGTTAATAGTTAACTATTGTTAAATGATGATAGTTAATATTTAATCATTGTTAAGTAACACCAGTTAATACTTAACTGTCATTAAATAATCAAGTTTATTGGTGATTATATTCTAGCTGTTGTTGGAAACCACCGTTATATCATTGGTGAAGTAAAAAATTGCCATTAAAACTCAGTTTCTTTTTTTTTTTTTTTTGTCGTAATGTGGAGTCATGCATAATTTGAAAGAGTCTTTTGAAATTCCATAAAAAGATTAAATAGAAAATCATACTTACATATGTGTGTGTGTGTGTGTGTGTGTAATAACCTTCCAATAAACAACACACAAATTAACAATGTTGGTGTGGAAATTTTCACAAGTTTTCCTTAAGCTTCGTTATCTATTTTAGGGGGGAAAATTTTCTTTTTGGCTTTCTAAGCTTTTTATCATAAAACTTCCAAACGTAACACACACTTTAAAACAAGGTATGGAAAAAGCCATTAAATATATATTGGAAAAATGACAGAGTTTGATCATAGTTTCCAAGAGATGAAACGTATATATATGTATAATGTATCAACGTTAAAAGTAATGCCAATAAAAGTAAGCTCATTATGTAATCCAACAAAGAGAAGAGAGATCAGTGACAGAAACACGTGGTTCCCATGTATTTGTAAACGTCACCTTAATCTGGCAACTAGTCTCAATAAGCCTACCCAATAGCATGGCAAGCTCTTGCGTCTAATTCAATGAATGGAAAAGCAGAAGCACAAAGTATTGTAATTATCTATTCCATTATTAAAGCAACGAAAGGCACCTTAGTGCCATCGGGGAAAGCTGATAGTCATCCATTTTTGTAAAGCACTTCTGCCAGTGAGACACTGACAGCATCACAACCTACAGTTGTAAAGAGTGCGTTTATTGACATATACACAAACATACCCTAGCTATCTAGCCATTTCTACACGATCTCTCAGCTCTATCATAATTGATTCGTTGCTGATCATCTCCATCCTCTCCCATTTATAATTGCCACGCACAAAGTACTTCTGCATGTGCCTTGTGGCTTGTTCTAGTAAACACAAACGCCATCACAACATGAAGTACCAAAGATTGTGTGCGTTTCTTGATCCATACACATACGAATGCTATCTAGCTTAGGGACTAACTGATTATACAATGAGACTCACTGACACACATTTTAATAAATTCTATTAACTCTTCGTATCACTATGCACTATCTTCGTACGCTGGGTCCATATAACTTGAAAGTCATACAAAGTCATCCCTTTTGTCGCTGATCATCTCCATCTTCCCTTTCCCATTAAAATTCCCACAAACAAAGTCAAGGTTGTAAAGCACAAGCAAAATTGCGATGGAACACAAGAAAACGAGGACAGGCCCAAATATCCAAAGCAAAAGCGGAAGAGCCGAATAGAAAAGCCTATTGCCCACAGTGTTCAATATAGCGCCCTTCTCCAAAAGCTCAGTTAAAAAGTTTGGGGTGACCAAGGACATGACGTCTTGTGGGGTGCATATTAGGATGCTCACTTGGCTCAGAAACCTAATGGACAGAGTGTGACAGAAGAATGAGAATAAAAATACGGTGAAAATCGTCACGTACTTCAGCGACACTACGAATTCACTGTACTCAGCTCCGTAGACGGCGTCGTTTAGAGGCTTCTTCACGCTGTAAGTGCTGCTTACGACTGCAGCTAGACCTGCGGATAAGAGGATGGATGTGGTGGCCATAAGAGTGCACCCCATTATCAGATTCCGAAGCGACTGAACTGCCACGATGTTCTTCTTTTCTATATCCTGCACGCATCAACAAAATTATTTATATACAATACATATACATATATATATATATACACTATGGATTATAAGAAAAGTTTACTTTTTTTGTTTTTTGTTTTTGTTTTTGCTTTAACTTTTATTAGGATTGCTTCTTTCACCTTTAGAGACTACTTTCCTTGACATTAATCAGCCTTTTTATGAGCTAGCTACTGGTTAATTTATGTCTTCCAATGGTTTTAAATTATTCAAAAAGTTTAAAACAATCTATCCTTTTTAAAAGAAAAAAATTCCATATCATCTACTACATGTAAATGTTAACTGAAAATTTTCTTTTAATATATTATTATAATCTATTGCAACTATGTTGCTAATGAATATATCCATGTCCCAAAGAGATGGCTTACGAATTCGAATTACACACAAAAATAGATATGTACAATTTCATCAAGCACTCTTATAATTAAAGCACAAACTCGAATATGGCTCAAAATTGTATGGATGAGGTGATTAATAGAGTCTTTCAAAAGGAACAAAACAATGGTGACCCACCAAGCATTTTAGGACAAAAAGATCTAATTTTCTTCCTTTATTCTTTGATGAATAATGCAAAGTTTTTCATTTATTGTCAACAGCAGACCACGAAAAGAAGAGGAAGTGGATTCATTAACCAACTTTTGGATGAAAGAGATGCGTCATATTTTGCTAAAGACCCTAGTTTCTCGTCGTGAGATAATTATTTGAAACGTATAGGCCACCCAATTGTATGTAGATTCCCTCATAGATTCATTTTTGTGCATTAGTCATTTCAAGACTCTAAACTGCAAAAGCATTCCCCAAAGGAGGGAAGCTTGTAATCTACGAATACAACTAGCTAAATCAAAATCTTTGAACCTTCACATGTTCAATTACTTATTATTTTGCCGTCCATGTATGTGCTTTTGCTCTGGCCTATACACCAAGTTCATTTTGAATTTTAGATTAGATCAAAAGATGCTCTTCCAGATCTCAAAGTTAAGCAACATAACTGGGGAGAGAAGGAGTCGAGTAACACCAAATCGGAAGCAAGAACAGTAGATGAAAATTTTGCAGAGAAAAACTATTAAGCAATAGAGGTATATATTAATCAAATTTTTATAGTCATGCTAGTCCATTATGGCATGTTTGGATTGATGGGTGATTATAGAAAAGAATATGGCAGGTTTTATAATTGAAACATTTCACTTGTTTAAATTAATTAATAATTAAAGAGGAAAAAATGACGAAAGACTTTCAACTAATCTTTTCAACAATCTTCCTTTTATATTTTAAAGCTCTTTTAATTTTGAAAATTCGGAAGAGAAATTTCTTATGAAAAAAGAGAAAGAAATTCTTATTCTACCGTATATTTCCTTTGTTTTTCCATCCCTCTTCTTTTTCCTTTAGATTCCCCTTCTTCTTCCCCAATTTCAAAACATACCCTTAAATTCACCAAGACAAGTTTTATAGTCCTGTTCAAAAAGTTGTATTTTCTTTGAACATATATTAGATTCCAAGAAACTCCTGATTATTATGGGATTATGATTAAAGACTACCAATATATAAGACATTCCAAGTGTTTGATTTCGGCTCAATTCCTGGATTATATCTCATGAATATATTTATAGCACGTTCTCTCAGGTAAAAAGAAAATCTTCAACTAATATATAAGCTTGGGTAACGAATCCTGGGACAACATTGAGTAGTACTTAAATGGGAATGTATATATACTTAGCTGCTAATTATTACCGCCAAAACTCAAAATCTTCTTTGTTATTTATCTTGCTACATTGCTGCACTATACTAAATTATACTGTCAAAATAGCAGTCTAGCGATTACTACAGCTAAAATATTTTCATAAACTCAAATCTTTCAGAAGAACTAAAAAGATGGCAAAATTTATACCTATATATATATATATATATATGTATATATAATTGGGGTTTAGTTAATTAAGACTTTTTAAATTACAAAATGATAATTACCTTCATGATGGCAGGCACCCAGAAGCGTCGGCCATGAGCGTTGATTCCAATAGTGGTGGTGAAAGGCTTTGTGCGAACCTTATGCCATAACCAAACATAATAAGCAATGGTTATTAGAAATCCTAAGGGCACCAGCATCGCATCCAGGTAATACTTCTTCCATTCCATATTTTCTTCTTCTTAATTGCTGTTCTCTCTCCCTTTAAAACTGCTTCTCTTTGCCTTAATGCCTTAAGATCAATTATTTGTCTCACTTTTATGTTTTCTCAATTTTCGGGCTTTAGCAGTTCATATATTTATAGAGGAAAATCACGTGAGTGGAACAATGAAAAAGCAAAATTAAAGATACAGCTCTAGATATATTAGTAAATGGAAGATTCGATGTAACTAGATTTGATTTGTTGGGTTTGATTTTTACCCCGTTCCTTTATCCATTGTCAATTTTAAAGTTTCGTACCTCTTTTGTAAACCCCCCCCCCCCCCCCCCCCCCCCCCCCAAAAAAAAAAGAAAAATAAGGACATCGGCTGCCAAGCTTTGTACATTATTGTTGATTTATATTTTTAGACAAAACATAGATTATATTTCATAGATTTTTCTTCCTTTTGAATAATACACAACATAAAATCATTTCTGAAGAGTCAATTTTATTAGGATACAGATCAATTAACATTAGTGTTAATCAAATTTGATATTAAATCATTGAATAACTTTTTTACAGGATAGTTCTTTTTTTTTTTTCCTTCCAAAATCTATCATTGGATTATTAATTATTATTATAAAGATCATTCTCATAAAATTTGACATTACTATAATTGTTTTATATCTGCATATACCTATACATTTAGTTAGTTTGTAGGGAGTCCAAATATAATAAAGGAATTGTGCAATTTAGTTCAAAATGTCCTTAAACAAAATTAAGAAGTTTCACAATGATTCATTGAACCAATTAAAGTTAAGTTTTGAGCATAATTTTTTAACACGTGCAAATGATCATCATACATAGAAGATACATTTAATCCAAATGATCAAAAGGAATTTTTATAGTTTATTATTCCTTCAATTTTCACCTGAACCTAGCCAGATAACTAGGGTCTGGGGGAAAACTTCGATACAATTCTTCGATTCAAGTTGTTGTACTCACTGCTATTATAACAAATAGAAATTTATAGCTCTGACGTAATTTAATTTCCGCCATTGACACAATATAAGTGCACTTTCCAAAAAAGTTGGAAGAAGTTTCTATCTGCCCCATGAATGATCCTAATATCTAAATTCGGTGTACATCTCTTTCTGTGATTATGAAGGCCTAACTTTATGCTTCATGTATGAATATTGATAATTAAATGGCTAGATCCATTTGTATATAGTAAGGTAAAAACATTAAGCAGCCTCCGTGAGAATCATGTGCAAAGTAGAGCGTATTCTTATGGAATAAGTGCTTAACCTCTGGCCGTTATGTTGGCACTCATCAATTAAATGTTCCATAAATTTATCAGTCCTTTGATCCATTGCCATATACGTGTCTATAACAAAGTTTCCTGTGTCCTTTTACGTTTCAAATCTGCAAAGTCAACTGCACCTCCTTCTCCCTGTTTTAACTTAAAATTCTTAATAATTTGATATCGAAGACAATACTGAAAATATTTTTTAAAAATCAGATATTGAATTGAATGAAAACATAATAGTGTTATTTTTATACTACTAAATTCACCTTACGTTTACACATTTTCTCACATATAATATTTTATTGAAAAATATTTTTGAAATAATAATAATAATAGTAATAGTAATAGTAATAATAATAAGTGTAAATTAGATAACGTAAAAATATCATTTCTCTTCTCAAAAAATTTGTATGACCCTTTTCTATTACTTCTCTAAAACATTGTAGTAATACTAACAACTTTCCTTTAGAATTCTACGTTTGGAAGGAGAATGAATCTCCTTATTCTTTTGGCAGCAACATAATGTTATCGTATTACAGAAAAATAAGCACAGGATATAGTGTCCAATATTGAAAGAGAAAATGTGAAAGTGTATGGGATTTATACCTCTCAATCTATCTCTCTCTAATATGATGATATTATGCTGACACTAAAAAATGAGAAGAACCAAATTCATTTGGAAGTGTGATCAAAGTGCATTATTGGTAGATATTCTTCACCAGTGTTTTCCCAGTTGATCAAATTGCATGTGATGCTTATACTAAATTAGTACTATTTATTCTGTTTGATGCATATGCTTCTGCCAGCAAATTGCAACTTTGATGGAGAATTCAACCCCCACTAAATGAATCAATCTCCCATTTCTTACATTTCTCATTTTTCTCCCTTTCCATTTTCTTTTTCAGAGACCTGCTATAATAGCTAATAATTATACTTCGGATCAGGCTTAATTGATCGATCCAATCTTAAACCTAGTCCTAAAATTACCAGTTTACTCTCAAGGAGCTCCTCTATAAACACTTAAGTATGCACTCACATCAAAAAGTTATGTCTTGGCCTTCTCTTATCCTCTCTTGCTCTCCCATTTCCACCCTATACTAATTGAAGTGGTAGAGTCAGTCCCTCATGGCTCTGGCCCTTTATTATGAACCAAGATCCTCTAAAGTTTAGAGAATCCTTAAGTTTATAAATTGAGAGTAGTGTTTTCTTTTTGTTTTTAAATATACCCCACCCCACTCCCTCCCTTCAACTTTACGATTTCAAGAGGATCCTGATCCCTTTTTTTTTACAAGATCCAAGGGAGAGGAAAAAGTATATAAAACTTACTCTATAGGTCCCACCCCCCTCTGTCTCTCGAAATTGAAAAAAAAAAAATGATAAAGAGAAGATTGAAAGGATCCAAATTCAAACATTTTACATTGCTTTGCTAAAGGTAAAGGCCAATAAGAACAGATGTTGAATCAAACGTTCCTCAAATTTTGGAGGACAATTGGTACTGCAAATTTTATAACGATATGATAGGGAAGGCCTAGAATATTTCTGAACAAGATGGAGAAACTTTTTTTTAAAAAGCAAACATAACAGTAGGATTCTTCCTGAAAAAGAATAAATACAATGAGAATAGAAGATATTTAATCCTCTTAATTAATTGCTTGCTTAGAGTGAGATTGGTATCCCACCGAAAGGGAATTGGAACAAGAAAATACAATTTGCCCTGCAGGTTTTCCTGTTCTTTCCTTGTCTTTCCAAGTACACAACCAGGCTTCTAATTTCTTGTTAATGATTCGAACATGTACAAGAACTTTCATGATCATCCCCTTGACCTCTAATAATGTGCCAAATTCATTTTTATGTACAGTAGACGCTGAGATAATAGATGGAAATGCCTTTTCTTCTTCCACTTTCCTTTCCAGTGCTTTTTTTTTTGGGGCCCTCAGTCTGTTTAACTGTTCTTGGAGGAATAAAGAAAGAGACAGCAGTAAAGAGAACTTGATATTAACACTACCGCAGTTTTCAACATATTTAAACAGAAAGTATCTTTTCCCTTTAAAACAAAATCCAGTTAATGAGGGAGTCAAAGCATGTGTACGCAGGCACATCGCACAGAGGCTCATACAAAGAGATGCACAAAATGATGTGTACAACATGCAGTGCGAAATTTGATTTAAATGGCAAGAAAAAGATGAAAAAAGTAAAACACAGAAAGAAAGAAATGAAAGGGAATGATTGCGTAAAAAGAGTAAAATATAATTACAGCTCATGCTAATTTTGCTATATAGATATAGAAGACTAGCAAAAACTCAGGTAACACACAATACACAACTCCCATCTCCCATGTTCCTCGGCATATTAGCTGATAGCAGGGATTTTCTACTAAACAGCCGATTTTTCTGCTACTTGTTAAAAAATAGACCCCTCTTCTTGCCTCTCCTTTTCTTCCCAGCCTCAGAAGCCAGAAAAATCAAAACCTTGAATATACTTCTCTCAGTCATTACTTAATATTTGATGCTAAAAACAGAATACATGTTGCAAAAAGCTTTCCAGAACTACAGAATTTTGCAAGCAAATATTTCTATAGAACTAACAGAACAAGTTTAATTTTCTGTAATTCTCTTAAAGCTCAATTTTTTATAATTATCTTTGAAATAGACTACAGTCGAAAAGGTGTTTCAAACATCCACCAACAGAAGTTATAATGAATTTGAACTTGTGTTAACATAATGGATTTGCTATAACAGGAGTAAAAATTACGAAGAAGACCTTTGCCAATGTGGCAAGAACAGAAGAGTATGGAACTCTGATTTGCCCCCAAAAGTAGCAACTGACCATATCATGCTCCACATAGCATAAACATTAGGGGTATGATTGGATTGAGAAGACTGGAGAAGAGAAGGGAAGAAAATTTGATTTAAAGCAAGGGGAAAGTCTAAATTAAACTTTTGCTTTCCTTCCCTTCTCCTCCATTCTCCTCAATCCAAACATACCGTAAAAGAACTCTCCCCCAGGATAAAAGGCCAATTAATACCTGAACAGACCCATCTTACATTGATAAAATGATTAGATTTAATTCTTTTCTCCTTGAAAATAATCTTTTTCCAACCAGCCCACCAATAAAAAAAATGGAAAAAAGAAGGCAGCAGAAGTCTCCTTCTGTGAGAGGTAGTCTCCCCCTCTAAAGCAGACACTCTGAGGTAATAGTTTCGTAATTTAGTGCCTTTTGAGCTAGCTATACCATTAAAAAAAAAAAGAAAAAATCAGCCTTTTCTCCTGGATTGAGGCTCACAATCCCAATGAGCTCTGTTTAAGCTGAATTGGACCTTTAACCAAAGCATATCAGGTAGCCAAACCCTGGCTTTCCAGTCAGTTAGCACATATTCAGTTAGCATCAGCATCATTATCTGACAAACTAAATTGACTTCAAATTTAGGCAATGAAAGGAATATATCTGACTCCTCTGTAACCGAAGCAGAGAACATATATAAAAAAATGCTTTATCCTTATAATTATTGGACTGGACCCCAAGATAAACAAAATTGATTGATAGATGTTGGAGGCCAACAATGTACCTCAATGTTTTTTTTTTTTAGGTCCCTATCTTATAAAGGAATGGGTGCATTTCTGAATATGTCATAGATAAGCTAGAAAGAAAAAGATTGAGAATCATTTGCAACGAAATAAAATCCAACAACAGGAGGCCTCAACAGGAAAATTTAGTCAACATATAAGCTATGACATCTATAGTAACCATATCATAACATGGATAAAATGCTTATACCTTTAGGATGAACAATCTCAAGGTGAGCACAATTGTGTCCCTAGAGCTGCAGAAGGAGCAACATAAATAGTATTGTCAAAAGCAGAAACTAAACAACTTCAAGAAAATAAACATTAGGAAGATTTCTATCACATCTACAACCAGTTGAAAAACACAGAAAATTTCTCTTGATTAAAATAATAATAATAATAATAGTTCTCTCTTCTTGCTAAGAGAGATTTTTTTAAAATACAAAAAAAAAAAAAAAACTAGTGCATTGTAACTTCTGAGGAGCATAAATAATAGAAGCATGTAAATTTCTCTTTTCACCAATAATCTTTTCTGCTTAAGGTTTCCCAGAAGGTCTGGTGGTGGGGAACTGATGCAAATGATATAGAGTTGCTGATCATTGTCAAGGACCACAAGCCACTTCATCTTAAAAGCTTAAACTATTAGGAGAAAGCCCATTAGTGAATTTTATATATATCTCTAACACACCCCAACATGCAAAAACCCTATTTAGGCTTAAAGCGCGGGCATAGCACAAATTCATCATACCTTATGCAGAAATTATTTTAATTATGAAGAATGGGAACAGCAAGGTTCAAACTTTTGACCAATCAGTGAAAGAGACTCTAATACTATGTCAAAGACCACTTTATCCTAAAGTCTTAATCTATTAAGAAAAGACACATTAGTGGTTTTAAAATGTATCTGTAACAATAATTAGTGTTTACTTCAAAAAAAAAAGGCTAAAAGTAATAGTTCTGAAATTTTCAGTGAACTTTGAATTGTTTTGATTGGATAAAAACAAATTAGGGCACAAGATAAAATTATGAAAGCAAAACACTAACCTTCAGCTAATTTTCTTTATTGTATTTATAGATTAAACGTATGTCTCCACTAACAAGGAAAGACGTGAAAGAAAAGGGTATTGGCTATTGATTGCGCAGCTCCATTTCTTCACTGAAGGGACACCAACGGCTCCTAGGTCCTCTGCCCTCGTATTCCTTGGATTGACAGAGAGCAAAGCTTTTGGTATTTTCAGCTGTCAAAAATTTTGGAAGATAAACTTTTTCATCTAAATCAGGCCTTAGCTACAAAATTAGGCCCAACTCTCTAGTCAAGTCTAATAGGACATGGACCTATCTATAACGTCTGAATTATAGAAAAACCCAAGTACATCCCAGAAACCTTTAAAAATGTTATTCCAAATTTATAAATTCACATAACCAAATATACTACTCATAAACTTTAGTCACTTTGTATGGGGTGTGTGTTTTTACAATAGTGGTGACAATTATAAGAATAAATAACTAATTACTTGCCCACTAACATCTGCTTGACTACTCTCGCAGCAGATGTTCAACACCACTGCAACCAATAAATTCTGAAACATGTCCACAAGGAATAATAACCTACAAAAGGAAATGGTAAAGCGTGATAAAGAAATTAGCTAAACACTCAAAACTGGTCTGTGTAGAGTTAAACAGATGCACGCGCACATACACACACCAAGCAGTTTAGAATAATTTAAAAAAACCATGCTAGCAACAGAGATGGTATACCATATAAATCCTGCTTGGGAGCTTTTTTAATTAACAGAAGTTATTCTTTTGAAAAATTATATAAATACGGTCCAAATTATCTGGTGAGATAGCTCAGGTTAGGTCATCTTACACAACTCAAAAGCTAGACAGAATCATAAATTTCATAATAGCATGCTTCTTACAACTTTATGGGATGTAATTATAATGTGACAAAGGACAAAACTTAGGTAAAGTTCCTTAAGTATTTGCCATTAGGTTAACCAGTAAAGACAAGTGGAAAACCTAATCATGTAGTGTCGAATTGTAAAAATTCCTCACTTACCATGATTTCGAAAAATATGATAGCAAGCATCTAGAAATTGTACCTAAGCTTCGTTCTTAACAAAATGTGTTGGAGCTTTAGTGTATGTGTGTGTCAAAAGAAGTCTCACATTGTTCAAAACAAAGGAAGCCTTAATGTATATATACTAAGATGAGTTCTTAAGCAACTAAAAAGGCCAAAGAAAGGAGTGGATTCGCGTGCACAACAACAAGCTAACATATTGAAACTCATTGATTTCTCTTGTGCATGAAATTAGATACTGTGTTGGACACTTTTTGCTAGAATTTATTTTTCAAAATACAAATTATTTAATTTAAAAATAGCCTTCTAGAATATCCTTGGATTTTAACGGTTTTCAGATATAAAGCCATGTGTTTTTGAAAGTTGGAGGATTTTATTTTCTTTAATTACATGTTTTTTGTTTTTGATTTCATCCATCAGAAAACCATCCAACGTTCAGAAATGGATTTCTTTAATCCTCCTTAAAATTATCCAATGTTCAACCTGTGATCTCTACCTATAAAAGGATGTGCTTGTTGCAAGTTCAATGTGCATCGAGCTTTGGATCTCTCCTCTTCCTCCTCTTCTGAGTTCTTCTATTGTGTTCTTGCTGTTCTGTTCCCCTATTCTTGTAGGAAGGGTTCATTTAATCCTAAGGAGCTGTTGCATTGCACCGTGTGTGATGGAATAACTCTTAAGGACAATGTTTTTGGACATGACTCGGACTACAATTCTTCTATTATATTGATTATTTTGATACTTTTTCTCCTGTGACGAGAATTTTTTCTACCAAAATTTTGATTGACTTAGCTTCAATTTACAAACTATTTTTTCATGATTTAAAAGAAGAAATTTATATGGTGCAACCTGAAGGGTGTGTTGTTCCTGGAAAAGAAAATAAAGTTTGTAAACTTGTTAAATCTTTACATGGCTTAAAACAAACATCGAAACAATAACATGAAAAATTAAATCAAGTTTTGACAAGTAATGGTTTTTCTACGGTTCAAATGGAAAGGTGTGTTTATACAAAAATTATAAATGGTGATTGTGTGATTATTTGTTTACATATTGATGACATGCTTATTTTTGGCACTAGTATGAGTATTGTGATTGAAACTAAACATTTTCTTGCATCAAATTTTGATATAGAAGATATGAGTGAAGCAAAAGTAATTTTGGGTGTCAAAATCATAAGAAGTGAAAATGGTATTTCATTATCTCAAGAAAATTATATTGAAAAAATTCTTAAAATGGTTGGACATTTTGATTATACTCCTTTAAGCACTTCTTATGATGTTAGCACTAAATTAGTAAAATATAAAGGTGGCTCAATATGAATATGCACAAATTATTGGAAGTCTATTGCATCTGATGAATTTTACTAGGCTTGATATAACATATGTTATTTGTAGATTGAGCAAATATACCCATTGTCCAGACAGTGAGCATTGATTGGCTCTAATAAAACTAAAAAGATATTTGAAAGGTATCATAAATATAGTATATTTTATAGTGGATTTCTCACTGTATTAGAAGGATACATTGATACTAATTAGATCTCAGATTCAGATGACTTGGTGGTGGTGCAATAACCTGGAAATCAACCAAACAAAATATTATAACAAAATCTTTAAGGGATTCTCAATTTATTGCTATGGAGTTGGTTGGTGCTGAAACTGAGTGGTTGAAAAACTTCTTAGCAAATATTCC
Organism: Erythrophleum fordii; assembly: GCA_032878935.1. Taxonomy (NCBI): domain Eukaryota; kingdom Viridiplantae; phylum Streptophyta; class Magnoliopsida; order Fabales; family Fabaceae; genus Erythrophleum; species Erythrophleum fordii. Next base: position 3,379,247 of record JAVQMF010000049.1, on the reverse strand, counting down.
ATTAGGTGAAAGCCCAACACCATCAATGCCTTTATATTATGACAGCCAATCAACAATAGCTACGGTTAAAAATAAGACCTTTAATGGCAAAGGTAGATATATTCAATTAAGGCATAATATTATAAGATAGCTGCTAAAAGATATAGTAATCTCAATAAATTATGTAAGATTAGAAGTAAATTTGGCAAATTCTTTAACCAAACCCCTATGAAAGAAACAAATTATTGAAACATCGAGGGGAATAAAACTTAAGTCAATTTGAAATTAACAGTGATGATAACCTAACTTTTGTGATTGCAAATCCTATGAAAAAGGTTCATATTAGTAAAAACAAGTCATTTGTTAGTTCTGCTAGCACCAAATTTCTAGTCTCGTCCTATGATATGATAAGTGCTATAATGCATTGTTGGTAGGGCTGAGCAAAAAAGAAAAATCTTAATGATTTCATATTCCATATGGATCGTGTATTCATTACAGATACGCTTGATAAATTCACCTAGATGAATGTGGAGTAGAGCCTCTCCTATAAGATTATGGCAAAATTTCTAGAGCATTCATTAAATACCAGGCATGCGCACATAGTAGTTTAAAGCATAAAATCGCCATTAACAACAAAAATTGTAAGGGTATAATCTAACTAGTAAGGCCTCTAATATATGATTAAGAGTAGTTGGTTTATAGAAATAAGCTTCACTAATAGCTTTGTGTACAAATAATTATTGGTCTAGGGTCTGGTTCATAATCCAAAAGACATTATATTCAAAATGGTTATACTCATATGCGTAACTCAGATGATACTTTTGACACATGTGAGGAATTATTAGAGCTTGAGTATATGTATGTGTTAAAAGAAGTCTCACATTGCTCAAAATAAAGGAAGCCTTAATGTATATATACTAAAATGAGTTTTTGAGCAAATAAAATGGCTAAAAAGAGGAATGGGCTCATGCAAACATAACAACGGGCTAACACACTTGAAACCCATTGATTTCCTCCCTGCACGCGAGATTAGACACGGTGTTAAATACTTTTTTATGGAATTTATTTTTCAAAATAAAAATTATTTAATTTAAAAATAGCCTTTCAGAATATCCTTAAATTTTAACGGCTCCAGATATAAAGTCTTATGTTTCTGAACATTGGAGGATTTTATTTTCTTTAATTACACATTTTTTGTTTTTGATTTCATCCATAAAAAAACCATCCAACGTTTAGAAATGGATTTCTTTAATCCTCCTTAAAATTATTCAATGTTTAACCTATGATCTCTACTTATAAAAGGATGTGCTTGTTGCAAGTTCAATTTGCACCGAGCTTCGAATCTTTCCTCTTCCTCTTCTTCTGAGTTCTTCTGTTGTGTTCTTACTGTTCTATTTCCCTATTCTTGCATGAAGGGTTCGTTTAATCCTAGGGAGTTGCCACATTACACTATATGTGATGGAATAACTCTTAAAGATAGTGTTCTCCAACATGACTCAAACCACAATTCCTACCACTACAGCCAACAAAATGTAACGCTAAATAATCAATATAAACCCTCATTAAAAATCAATTGCCAATTGTATATACACGATGATGCTTTTAAAATGTTATAACTCAACTATACATCCTTCTGCCAGACTGCATAACATAATACTTGTTCCAACCAAGAACCAACTTACATTACAAGGAATCATAGCATGAGAATAATAATTTTTTAAGAGAGATTTAACTTTTATAATAATGAGTAGAATATGTGAAGAAACAGAAGAAATATGTTTCATAGGATGATCCTTAGAATTTGTTTACTCTTCCAGATGTAAGAATAACTTTACATTTCTCGCTAATTGAACTGTTGACAAGAAAATGGATGTTAAATTGTAATAAATCATACACTGATAGATGGTGAAAATTTTTCATTGACAATGATTCCATTTAGTCCACTGGATTTGATATTGTAACCTTCCTTCTTAATGGCCAATGTAGTTGGTTCCCATATATCAAGATATCTAGTCTATTAAATGAAATCAACATTTTTCATGAAACATTTCTAGATATTCATTGATAAGTGTTGTAACAACCGGGAAAAAGAAAAGAAAAGGGAAAAGAAAGGAAGTGAAAGCTGGAAAAATTCGAAATCTAGAAATTTTGCCAAGTCTCCTCGTAATAGCGAGAAAAATGAGGTTCTAGTTATAGCGAGTACTGGCAGCAGTCCATACAGAAACCAGGGAGTTGCTCGCCGTAGCGTGCGCCATAGCAAGAGTAAGGTCTGGAACTGACGCGAGTTCGCCATAGCGAATGGTAAATTTCGCCATAGCGAAGAGAACTGATACGATCTCACCGTAGCGAAGGTTACACCTCGCCATAGCGAAGCCAGATAACACGAGCTCGCTATAGCGAAGGTTCAGACCGTATCTAGATCAGTTTGTGGTGGTCTTTATTGATGATATTTTAGTGTACTCCCGATCTTTTGAGGAGCACGAGAGGCATTTGAGACTAGTCCTAGACACCTTGAGAGAGAAAAGGTTGTATGCCAAACTTAGTAAATGTGAGTTTTGGCTGACCGAGGTGCGATTTTTAGGTCATGTGATCTCACGAGATGGGGTTGCGGTGGATCCCCATAAGGTTGAGGCTGTGTTACAGTGGGGCTCCTCAAAAGATCGGGAGTACACTAAAATATCATCAATAAAGACCACCACAAACTGATCTAGATACGGTCTAAATACCCTGTTCATATAATCCATGAACACAGCAGGCGCATTCGTCAATCTAAATGGCATCACAAGGATCTCATAGTGCCCATATCTCGTTCTGAAAGCCGTCTTAGAGACGTCTTCAGTTCTCACTCTCAACTGGTGGTAACCAGATCTAAGATCTATCTTAGAAAACACAGATGCTCTAACCAACTGATCTAACAGATCATCAATCCTAGGGAGAGGATATTTATTCTTGATGGTAACTTTATTCAACTCTCTGTAATCTATACACAACCGCAAGCTACCATATTTCTTTTTCACAAACAACACCGGAGCACCCCAAGGTGAAACACTAGGGTGGATAAACCCTTTCTCTAACAATTCCTCTATCTGCTCTTTCAACTCAGCAAGCTCGGCGGGAGCCATCCTGTAAGGAGCATTGGACACCGGTCCAGCACCAGGCACTATGTCTATAGGGAACTCTAATTCTCTCTCAGGGGGTAGGCCACTAAAGTCAAACTCTCTAGAGAAAACCTCCTGGAATTCCTTAACAACTGGGATCTCCTCTATCCCTTCTTCTACCTCTGCCTGAATAGAGAGGACACCGGTCCAGCACCAGGCACTATGTCTATAGGGAACTCTAATTCTCTCTAAGGGGTAAGGCCACTAAAATCAAACTCTCTAGGGAAAACCTCCTGGAATTCCCTAACAACTAGGATCTCCTCTATCCCTTCTTCTACCTCTTCCTGAATAGAGAAAAAGACTAGAAACCCTTGACATCCACACTCCAAATATCTCTCAACCTGGGTAGTAGTCATAAAAGATAACTCAGCTCCTACCCTAGGTATGGTCTCACAAGCAGGTAGGGAAATGGTTCGATGTTCACAATCAAGTATGGCATTATTTGCAGCCAACCAGTTCATACCAATAATTAAATCAATATCATGAAAAGGCATACAAACTAAATCAAGAGTGGTATGACAATGGTTAAATTAGACAGTGACATTTAAGTAGGTATGGGAAGTAACCACATGGCCTCCAGTGGGTGTAATGACAGACAAGTCAAATGGCAAGACACTAACAACCAGACCCAATTTCCTCACACAATCATAAGATATAAACGAGTGACTAGCACCCGAATCAAACATAGCAACTACAGGAAAGCCATTCACTAACAGCGTACCTCTGATCAAACTGGGAGATGCGCTAGCTTCCTGCTGAGTAAGGGCGAACACTCGGCCCTGGGTCTGTGGTCTAGGAAGAGGCGCTGTCTCCATCTGAGGACAGTGTCTAGCAATGTGCCCCGGCTTTCCACACTTGTAACATGTCACCGGAGACTGCTGGAAGGATGACTGGCCCCGCGGAGGTGGCACACCTCGCTGTGGCTTCCTATTCCATGGCCCTTTGCCTCTCCTCTTAGTACTAGGGGTCAAACTAGAACCCTCTTCTGGTTTCGGCCTTTTCAAATCCGTAACCCTCTTCTGACTAGCCGTAGTCGCAGTAGGCATAATAACTTACAAATTTGTCTCAATCACCCTACTGACCTCCACAAGAGTATTAAACTTTCTGATCCGCTGTGGAGTGACTCTGTCGCTAATCAGGGGCCTCAAACCAGTCTCAAACTGCTCACATCTTCAGGGTTCATCATCATACCTCTGGAGGTAAGAGGAATACCGAGACAATTTTATAAACTTGGCCACATACTGATCCACAGTCATCTCATCCGTCTGTCTCAAGCCCATGAACTCCATTTCTTTCTTTTTCCTCACTGAACTTGGGACATACTTCTCATAAAACTCAACCAAGAAAGTCTCCCAAGTTATCGGTATATTCTTGGTCTCCATTAGGGGTTTTGCACTATCCCACCATCTATCAGTTTCCTTTTCTAGCATGAAGGTGGCTAGCTGGGCTTTCTACTCAGTGGTACAATCTATTACTGAGAATATCTTCTTAAGCTACATTACCCAAGCCTCCGCCTTATCCGCATCCAATTCCCCGTCAAATGAGGGTGGATTATTTTGCCTAAACTGCTTCAATACTTTTTGGATAGGCGTCTGGGTCTGTGGAGCAGCAGGCTCCTGGGGAGGTACAGGTGGAATGCTGGATGTAGATGGTTGAGGTACAGGGGCATCTCTTCTGGCTTCTTCTTGCCTAGCCAGGGTGTCTTGCAAATGCATGATCATATTATGCTGCTGCTGGGCAATATACCTCTGTTGTTCCAGCATTTCCTGATGCTGGCCCATCATGGCCTCATACCGGTCAAGTCTCTCCATGATGGCCTGCAGAGGATCCCTAGTCTCAATAGGAACCTCTGGCTCATCTCTCTGAGCCCTGGGCGGTCTGCCTCTGCCTCTACCCCTGCCCCGTCTAGTCTCAACTATGTCTGAAAAGAAGTAGCAATCCTCAGTTCACAACACTTATCACAACACATATGCATATGGATGCTACAACTTCCATGACCATTCACACTAAACACCAGCAATTCACAGCATTCAAGAGCCTAACATTGAGCAAAAGTACCTGAACCTTTGCTCTGATACCAAAAATGTAACACCTTAATCTACAACCGCTACCTAGCCTCTTACTGGGCTCGGTTCCATATGATTTCCAAAGAATCAACACTAGTCCATGGCATTTTTATGTTAAGAAACGGGGTTTCATACACTCAACTTCTGCCCCGTGGGTCCTGTGAACCCATCATTTATATTCTCAACTCAAAGTCCACTTATACAACTCATACATAGCATAAATCAAATCATAAGCCACCGGTATGGAGCCAAAAACCAGAAAATGCACTTTTCTCACTTGTGCCCAAAAGTCTTATTTTGGCTCTAACTTTGGAAAATCATAAGTAATTGTAGCAAAATAGGAATACAGGTGGAGCTCAAGGAGAACTGAGCACACACCAAGGAGCCTAGGAGCATGCATAGTTAGATATTACTTTCTTTTGGATATTTTGATGTATTTTGATGTAAAGTGGTGCCAAATGAATATGCGCCCACTATTTTTGAGATGTAACTATTGTAGCAAGTGTATATGTATGAAAGGATATTGTATGAACTATGTTTATAGCCAAATTAATGGAAATGAGGGTTTTGCCCCTTTTGTTGAATGAATGTAGTAGTGTATATTTGGCCGTAGCATAGCGAGATTGGAATGTATGTTGATTTGGACCACATGGACTCGTCATATATCCTATATTTATGCTTTTAAACTTGTCCATGAGTAGCTAGAGTGTGAGAGAGGCTATTTGGACCCGTTTTGAACCTTTGGGGTGCCAAAAAATGTGAGTTTTGGCTGACCGAGGTGCGATTCTTAGGTCATGTGATCTCACGATATGGGGTTGCGGTGGATCCCCATAAGGTTGAGGCTGTGTTACAGTGGGATAGACCTAGAACAATCACCGAAGTCAAGAGTTTTCTAGGTTTGGCAGGGTATTATAGACGGTTTATTTAGGATTTTTCTCGAATGGCCTTACCACTGACGAGGCTAACCAGGAAAGAGACACCATTTGTGTGGGATGAGAGATGTGAGAAAAGTTTCCAGGAGTTGAAACTCTGTTTGACCACTGCCCCTGTGCTGATTATCCCTAACCCTAGTGAACCATTTGTGGTTTATTGTGATGCTTCGGGCAAAGGGTTAGGATGTGTGTTGATGTAGCAGGGCCGAGTAGTGGCATATGCCTCGAGGCAGTTGAGACCTCATGAGGAGAATTACCCCACACATGACTTGGAGTTAGCTGTCATAGTGTTTGCTCTTAAAATTTGGAGACACTATCTGTATGGTGCAACTATAGAGATCTATAGTGACCACAAGAGTCTGAAATACCTGTTTGATTAGAAAGAACTCAATATAAGACAAAGGAGATGGATGAAATTCTTGAAAGATTATGATTATGTGTTGAAATATCATCCAGGTAAGGCCAATGTGGTGGCAGACGCCCTGAGTAGAAAGACCATCCATGTAGCCCATATGATGATTAGGGAGCAGGAGCTCCTAGAGAAGTTCAGAGATTTGAACCTCTCTTGTCAGGTGGTATCAGGTAGATTGTATCTGAGTGAAACCCGAGTTGAGAATATCTTGAGAACCCAGATCTTAGATGCCCAGAGGGAGGATGAGTTCCTGAAACGGATCAGGAATGAGATTACCCAAGGTAAGACCTCAGATTTTAAGGTGTCTGAGGATGGCATGATAGTATATCGAGATAGAATCTGTGTGCCTAGTCAAAATGAGTTGAGAGAAAGCATTCTAGAAGAGGCACATAAGAGTAAGTATACTATCCACCCAGGTGCCACCAAGATGTATCAAGATGTGAAAAAGATTTTCTGGTGGCCAGGGATGAAGAGCCATGTGACGGATTATGTGGCTAGATGCCTAGTGTGTCAGAGGATAAAGATTGAACATCAAAAACCGGCTGGGTTGTTGCAACCTCTAGATATCCCTGAGTGGAAGTGGGATAGTATAGCCATGGATTTTGTTATGGGGTTACCCAGGACATCCTCTGGACACGATGCAATTTGTGTAGTTGTGGATAGACTGACGAAGTCTGCGCATTTTTTAGCTATCAGGGCTACTTATACACTGGATAGATTGGCCCAGTTGTATATTAGAGAGATAGTGCAACTTCATGGAGTACCCAATAGCATAGTTTCGGATAGAGACCTCAGGTTCACATCGAACTTTTGGAGGTCATTGTAGCATGCCTTAGAGACCAAATTGCGGTTTAGTACTGCATATCACCCCCAGACAGATGGTCAGACTGAAAGGACTATCCAGACATTAGAAGATATGTTGAGGGCATGTGTGCTAGAGATGAGGGGTAACTGGGATGCGTATTTACCGTTAGCAGAGTTTGCGTATAATAACAGTTACCATTCCAGTATCCAGATGGCCCCTTATGAGGCTTTGTATGGGAGAAAGTGCAGATCCCCTCTGTGTTGGGTTGAGCTAGGTGAGAGGAGTATGATAGGACCTGAGATTATGGACCAGACCACCCGACAGATAGGGTTGATTAGAAAGAGGCTCCTCACGGCCCAGAGTAGACAGAAAAGCTATGCTGATAAGCGTAGGAGGCCGTTAGAGTTTGAGGTTGGAGACCATGTGTTCATTCGAATATCTCCAATGATGGGAGTAGGTCGGTCAATGAGGGTAAGGAAGCTCAATCCTAGGTATATTGGACCCGTGGCTTACCGAATAGCCTTGCCTCCTAACCTAGCCCAAATCCACAGTGTTTTTCATGTCTCCCAATTGAAAAAGTATTTGCCAGACTCCTCACATGTCATAGAATATGAGCATGTGCAATTGCAGGAAGATCTTTCCTATGTAGTGAAACCGGAGAGAATTGGGGATACTAAGCTTAAACAGCTGAAAAGTAAGAGCATTCCTCTGGTAAAAGTGATCTAGAGAGGTCTGACATCTGAGGAAGCAACCTGGGAATTGGCGGATGAAATGAGGCAAAAATATCCAGAGTTATTCCCTTGAGGTAAGTTTTTAAATTTCGAGGATGAAATTTCTTTTAAGAGGGGTAGAAATGTAACAACTGGGAAAAAGAAAAGAAAAGGGAAAAGAAAGGAAGTGAAAGCTGGAAAAATTCAAAATCTGGAAATTTTGCCAAGTCTCCTCGCAATAGCGAGAAAAGGCCTCGCTGTCGCGAGAATGTCTTCTCGCAATAGCGAATGAGGTTTTAGCTATAGCGAGTACTGGCAGCAGTCCATACAGAAACCAGGGAGTTGCTCGCCGTAGCGTGCGCCATAGCGAGAGTGAGGTCTGGAACTAACGCGAGTTCGCCATAGCGAATGGTAAATCTCGCCATAGCGAAGGGAACTGATACAATCTCGCCGTAGCGAAGGTTACACCTCGCCATAGCAAAGCCAGATAACACGAGCTCGCTATAGCAAAGGTTAATTTTCGCCGTAGCGAGGGTCAGTCCGGAAGAGAGTAAATAGGGAGAATCAGACTTCATTAAACGCCCAAACTCATTTCTTCTCTCATATCTGCCCTAGACATCGACCCAAGGAGAGAAAAGAGGCATGGAGAGTGAGAGAGATCAAGAGAAGGAGAAAAAGAGCAAGGGAAAGGTAAGAAAATTTTCTCCATTTCTCTTAGATTTCTGATCCCCTCTCTTTGCCTTCTTTTTCTGCGATTTTGTTTGTGAAAATAGTTAAATTTTAGGCATGGGTCAGAAAAGGGAAAGTGGAAAACACCTTTGAATCTTTGTGTTTTCTTTGAAAATATTGTTTTCCACTACCATAGGAGCTTGAGAGAGAGAAAGAGTTGATGGCGTTCTAGAGAGAGAGAGAGAACTCTAGGTTTTGGTATGTAGGAGAGTTTGATCTGATGATTCTATGTTAAGAGAGTAATTCCATGCTCTTTAATTGTGTCTAGGCTCAAGTGAAGCACCTCCATCAAGGTGTGAGTGTGAAATTAAGAAGGGAAAAGAGAAATTGAAAGGGAAGGCTTGTGTTGGCTTTGGCTCCAAAGGTAGCTCTCTTTTCCACTCTTTCTTGCTGCATTCTTGGATATGATAGTCATTGTATGATTATGTATATGCTAGTTGTGTGGAATATGCCATATGCTATTGCTTTGATGCATTGATGTCAATATGCTTGTGTGTTGAAATGTGAGAATTGCTCGGGTGCGGTAGCGTCGAAAGTCCCTTGAGATGGGTGAGACAAGGCCAAAAGTCTCATAATCGAGTGAGGCCAAGTCAAAAGTCCTTAAACTCGGGTAAGGCCATCCAAAAGTCCCTAGACTCGGGTGAGGCTAGACCAAAAGTCCTTAGAGCTCAATTTTGGCATTGTTGTGATTTCCATAGCATGTACAATGTGTATTGGATGTTTGAGAATGGCTAAATGCTTATTCACATGCTTTGACTTGTTATATGCCTTGATTGTCTACTTGATTGAGTGCCTGAGCTACTGAGATTCCCTGAATCTCACCCCTTCCCCTCCCAACTTAATATGCTAGGTGGAGCTCAAGGAGAACCGAGCACACACCAAGGAGCCTAGGAGCATGTATAGTTAGATATTACTTTCTTTTGGATATTTTGATGTATTTTGATGTAAAGTGGTGCCAAATGAATATGCACCCACTATTTTTGAGATGTAACTATTGTAGCAAGTGTATATGTATGAAAGGATATTGTATGAACTATGTTTATAGCCAAATTAATGGAAATGAGGGTTTTGCCCCTTTTGTTGAATGAATGTAGTAGTGTATATTTGGCCGTAGCATAGCGAGATTGGAATGTATGTTGATTTGGACCACATGGACTCGTTATATATCCTAGTTTTATGCTTTTAAACTTGTCCATGAGTGGCTAGAGTGTGAGAGAGGCTATTTGGACCCGTTTTGGACCTTTGGGGTGCCAAAACTGGTATTTTTTAGAGCTCCATCAAAGTATGACTGGATGAGCTCCTCTTGCCATGCAATTTGGCATGCCTCTATAGTCTGTAGAAAGCTTCTTGAGAAGCTAAAGTGGGTAATTTTTGGAGGTCTAGAGAATATTTGGTGAATTGTTGAATTTGGAAAAATTCAATGAATTGGTCATGTACTGTTCATATAAACCAGAAATGAAATCTGTGGCATTCTTAGACCAAATGGATCCCAAATGTGGTGAAAATTTATACACATAAACTAGACAACCACAGCGACTTATAGGAACTAGAATCGCCCAAATCGGAGGTCTATAGAGAGAGATTGAACCTTCTGAAGTTCTGTATCAGCATCAGGGAGCTCTCCTGACCCCCGTCACTGTTCCATTGGTTTTCAGGGTATAGAGGCTACTGAACTGATCTAGACTTATTTTTTTCCTCTAGTAGACATCCGTAGCTTTCCAAATTAGTATAGTGTGCCCAGATTGGATTTTTATGGATTTAGTTATGAATTTTCGAAAGTCATGACAGAAAGCTGCACCAGAAACAGTGACAGCCGGACCTCCCTCACATTTTCGATGTCAAACCTGGTCCAAATGCTGATATTTTGATTGGAAATGATTTTTAGTGTAAAGTTAACACTTAGAGCTTTCTAGAAAGCTAAAGTTTGCTGCATTCCCATTTTGCTACAATTACTTATGATTTTCCAAAATTAGAGCCAAAATAAGACTTTTGGGCACAAGTGAGAAAAGTGCATTTTCTGGTTTTTGGCTCCATACCCGTGGCTTATGGTTTGATTTATGCTATGTATGAGTTGTATAAGTGGACTTTGAGTTGAGAATATAAATGATGGGTTCACAGGACCCACGGAGCAGAAGTTGAGTGTATGAAACCCCGTTTCCTAGCATAAAAATGCCACGGACTAGTGTTGATTTTTTGGAAATCATATGGAACCGAGCCCAGTGAGAGGCTAGGTAGCGGTTGTAGATTAAGGTGTTACAAGTGTGATGCCAGGTTTTACATCATGATAAACACAAGAAACTCAAAATAATAAAGAATACTACTTTCATTGAATTACCGAAAGAGAAACTTTATAAAAGCATGTCAACTGTAAAAAGTCCTTACTATGGAACTTTGCATTTTAGGATCTGAGAACAAGGAGGAGAATAACTTAATAACATATTTTAGTAACCTAACAGCATTTATAGGCTTAAAATAGAAGGAAAGAAGGAAGAAACCAATGGACTATCACATAATTAAAATCAAGAGAACTAAATATGAAAGATTCAGAGCAAATAATTTGGTTGAGTTCCAAATGTTTTTCCAACATCCATTTGTTGTTCACCTTGGTAGGTTGCTTCGAAGAAGCGTCTTTGTTAGATATCCCATTAGAGAGAGGAGTTATGTTCAATGTCTTTTCTAGTAGTTTCTATTTCTTATTTCCCTTTTTAGGGAGGATGTCATATTCATAGGAATTGAATCGTGATTCAAATCATAAATTAAAAGGTAAATTTTCGAATTATGAATAAGAAATCATATCGTTTGAAATATATCATATAAAATATGTATACCATAAAAACTACTCAAAATAATACATTAAACTAAGAATTAACAAAAATTTAGTCATAAGTCTCCCAAAACAAAAATATAAGTCATAATACTTAACTTGCTAATTATTTAACTAATAACTCATATATAAGTTAATTTATTCATTTAAAAAAAAAACCTCTCCAAAAAACATTCTATATTACAAAAGTTTGGGTTTTGGGTGTGTATTGTGTGATTGTGTTGTATATAAGGCAATTTGTTGTTCAAGCATGATGCATGTTATGCTGCCATTGTGTATATAACCAACCTAAGTGAAAGTGAAATGACATCAGTCCACTTATAAGAAAAAGGAACTAAATTATCTGACTTTTTGTCATTTTAAACATTTTAACCTTGATTTATTTCTCTTTCAAATCTTAAATATCTTAAGATAATCTTTGAACATTTTTTATTGTTATATAATAGTATTTGATGAATGTAATATAAAAAATAATAAATATAACATAAATTAAAAATTAAGCAATTAAATTTTAAATAAATAAATTACCAAACTAAGTCAAATAGATAAATTAACAACTTAAAATATATTTAAGTAATATACATGTATAGATGTGTGAAAACTCAAAAATTCACTTCAAATTTTTAAAGCCAAAAATGATAGAAACCCCCAAAATTTTGAACCCATATGAAACATTTTACACAAATGCTTGAGAGTTGAAGAGACCAAAGCAAAATCTGGAGGATGAAGGTTCTCATTGGAATTTGAAACAACTAAGATTGAGTAAGCCAGGTCAAGATGTGTAGAGTGTGGTGATAGTGATAGAATGGTACAACTTCTATTTTACTTAGATTTGAAAATTTTCTTCATCCAATATTCTTAGAACTTTAGAACTTACAAAAATTTTGGTATCTTTATCAAATTACATCAATAGTTAAGGGGTGTGGAGATACACTTCTTGTTTGCAGGCTTCTATATCTGAATTTCTCATCATATACATATATATATATATACATAAAAGGGCATGTATTTAAAGCGGTAGGTAAAAATATTAAAAATAATTATGAGTTTAATCATTTTGAGTAAATAAGATTTTTTTTTTAAACAAAAAGAGTCTTTTGCTTTTGCTTGAAAAAAAAAATTAATTTTTGGCTCAATCTTACAATAGAAAAACTAATTCTAATATCACTTTATTATCTTGAAAAAGAGACATATTGTCATATTTTTTAATATTATTTATCTTTTTTATTTTTTAAAGTTAAATATTTATTTGACTTTTATTTATTTTTTACATTTTATTTTTTTTACATTTTTAGTAAAATCATTCCTTATGTACATTTGTTTAAATTATGATTTTAAAGTTGCAAAGTTTTTTTATTTCTAATTAATTAAATATATTATATATTTATCTTAACATATGATTTAAAATAAATAAATTATAATTTTTTAATTTTTGAATAAAAATAGAGAACTCTTATTGACCATAGAAAAATTAAGAACATTAGTATCTATTTCTCTTTGTATTTATTAAATTATTAGTTTATGATTTGAATTATATTATATAAATTATTAAATTATTAAATTGTTATAGATATCTATAGAATTAATAATATTTAAATCATTTCTGACATATATATATATTTAAATCATTTACCATATAAATTATTAAAAAATTTAAATTATTATTTGTGATGGATTAGCGATAGAATTTCTGTCACAAACTTTTCCGTCACTAATTCTATCACAAATTTATGTGATGGAAAAGTTTGTAACAGAAATTTCGTCACTAATTCTGTCACAAAATTAGCGATGGAATTTACTGTCACAAAATTCTATCGCAAAATTGGCATTGGCTATCTCACTTAGTAGTGACAAAACTTTCCGTCACTGAATTATGTCGCTAACTTGATCTGTGACAGAGTAGCGATGGAAATGTTTGCAATGAAAATTTTCCATCGCTATGATTGAATTAGTGATGGATTTGTGACGAACTTGTGATGGAACAAAATTTCGTCATTAAATTCCATCGCAAATCAATTGTTTTTTTGTAGTGTTCTCCCTACAATAACCAAAATTGCATGTGATTTAGTGAACAAGCAGGAAATAATAGCCATAACTAAAATACCCAGACACTTTTAACTCACTTCAAAAGTACAAGTTTTCTTTTATGAATTTTGAGTTTTTGTTTCTCTATTAATTTCCTAGTGAGGAAAGTGTATTATCCACTTAAACACCAAAAATACAAGCTAATGTTGAATAAACAATCGCTTCTCATAATCAATTACATATTCAACTTTGAATCACCACGCCTCTAATTCAGATCTTGCAACTTATCAGATTCTTATTGACCTAACCCCCAGTAATCTTCAATGACTCCTCAAAACCTACCCGATTCTTATCATCCCCCCACCAATGCAGATTCAGGGGCATTAAAAGTTAGTTGTTGAACTTGAAAGCCCATTCCCTTAGGGTTGTTTGGTTTGAGGGTTTTGGTAGGGAGGGGAGGCCCTCCCCTTGTTTGGTATGAAAAAGTTGGAGGGAAGGGGAGGCAAAATACCCCTTTCCCTCCCCTTCCCTCCCCTCCAAAAGTGGAGGTTTTTAGAGAGAAGAGAAAATTTGTAGCTTCATTTGACTAAATTATTTTTATTTTTATTTTCATTTAAAATATAATATAAATCTTATTTTTTTAATGGGGTTTAAAATAATTTTTTATAAAAATAAAAAATATTTTTTGAATAAAAATAAAAAATTATTTTTAATAATAAAAAGCAAGAAAAAGTATTTTTTTTAATAAAAATAAAAAAAACAAAAAATTCTAATATCATAAGAATATAATTGTCCATTTAATTTTATCTCTCCTCCCCTCTCCTCCTTAACCAAACAAGATTTCATTAAAACCCCTCCCCTCCCCTCCCCTCCCCTCTAAATCAACCAAACAAGATATTATTAAAACCCCTCCCCTCCCCTCCTCTCCATTAAAATCCCTCCCCTCCCCTCCCTTTGGTTGAACCAAATAGTCCCTTAGGCTATTGTTTATTTAATGAGGTTGCTCATGACAGCCAAAAATAATGTAGAATCTTCTTAGAAGGGAAGCAAAGGAAATGACTTTTTTTTTTTCTAGCTGTTCTAGAGAATGACTCTTTAGTTGGTCTATTTCCCTCCACTTATTACTAGTGATGTTGCCTCAACTCTTTGCATTCACAATATGGTACAAAAAGAATACTTTTCCATTTGCGCTTTCTTACGCTATGCTCATGTAGTAGTGGGGTGCTTGGCACTTCTCCACTTAGCAGCCTCAAATATATATAATATACGATCAATTTAAATTAAAGGTATAGAAATCACTATATATTTATCAATACATGTTGTCTTGAACTTCTGTGCTTTCCAAAACATCTTCAGGAAGTCAACAAATTAATATACGTATATATATATATATATATATATATATATATATATATATATGTTATTAAGTCACAAGAGAAGTTCCAATTATGGCCTCCTCCTTTAAATTCACTTATACACAAGAACAAATATACCTAAAAACATTTATTTACATATTAGAGGTATTGGGTGTTTTGCTGCAAAATTAATCCCCAGAGAAAGGTATTAAAATTCTATGAGCTATACTTAAGCACAAATATGGTTGAATGTATAAGTAAAACTCTGGTAATCGTTCTGTTGACTACTGGAAATCTGTAGTAACTATTATATGATTTTATGTTATTTTGGGGCTCAATTAGAAGGTTGATTGATGAGAGCTCCAGGAACTGAGTGGCTACAATGTTTTGTTCTTCATCATGAGGCCAACCATTCCATCTTCTCTTTCTATTGTTAACTCAGTTTAGTGATGTGCATCAAAAGTCAGAATGTAGACCATTGGCTAAATTCATATAATCTGGCTTATACAGGAGCCAACTTCGTCCTCAAAAGTGCAAACCAAGACATCCAACTGCTACAAGTTTCAGATCACAAAATATCATCATCACATTTGATCACAATAGTTGCCAACTCAACACTTTTCTGGGCAATCTTTTCCATATTTCACCAAACTAGATTAATTAACAAACCAAAGACCAACCCAGAGAACATTAATAACATACTTATGAGTTAGTTTGGTGATTTGATTTGACGCAGCAATTTGGTTCAAACTGGGTGGTCAAACATCTTTGCATGACCCGTGGTGGCTTCATTAAGGCAAACTTGGGATTGGTTTGCTCATAATGGAGTTATAGCTTGGAAACAATGGGACTAGTAAGAGCTATGTTACTAGGTAATGTGAGACACAAATAATGGTAAACAAACTAGGAGAATGTTGAGAAGGCTGCTACCGAGCAGTAGGTTGAAATCCTCTAGAACCAATTCAGCAAGTTCGTCAGAGGAGCTAAGAGAACATCAAGGAAGCCATTAACAAGTAGCATATCAAAGACATTTAAGAGTTGTAGAATAGCCAGGAAAATGTCAAGGGGGTCAATATGGTCAAAGTCTTCTAGAAACTGTGCCAAGAATGTTGCTAGGTTTTTGTTACTCATGGGAAGTACTAGTTGCCTAAATTATGGAAAAGGATTGTGTACTTTTTGAGTTCTTATTAGTTATTTCTGTTTCTTAAATTTTAGATTAGGTCAAATGTTTTCCAAATGGGCATAAAAGATATCTTTGCTCCCTTTAAGGTAAGTGTTAATAACTAATGAAAATTAGAACTAAATGAGGTGTATGTATCACAACATTTATTCTGTTAATCAGGGGGGCTGCTTAGGAGGTTAATTGATGAGAGCTACAATTAAGGAATTGAGTTTTTACGATGGAATATACTGATGAAATATGAGTTATACTTCATAAACATTTTTTTTTATAAATTCAGGTATGGGCTAGAGGCAATGGATACATTAAAATCTACAGACTTTTCAACACTCTATCCCTCCCATTTCTAGCATTAATTTCTCATTTCTACAATTTCTGCTTTTCAATACCTTCAACAAAAGAAATAGCAGTTGCTTAATTTTTTGTTGCTATACATAATCATCTCAAAATTTGTTAATTATTATAAAATAGTAAAATAAATTAGAGATAGAAATCTACCAAAACAATTAAAGAAACAAATGTAATGCAGTGACTGAGAATATCGTAAAAATATGAAAGAGCCAAAAGAATTCCAACTACGGGTGGCATCTTGAGCCAAACCTATTCAACTACCTCAGTATGACCTACATAAACCCAATTATTTAACCCAATGTTAATTGGGTTAGGTCATTTGTCAACCCTAATAAATAGAGGCATTAACAGGTCAAACTCACAGCTAACCAATGACCCAACATCTCAACTTTTAGACTCACCCTATTAGCTTTTTATCTTGTTCATGGTTTGGTGCTTCTGGCGGCGTGCACTAGCTTTAATTATGATAAGATTGAAATCTCATAGGATTTGTTCAGTAATGGTAAACATTTTTGGAAAAGTTATTTTTTTATAATATTAATTCGTCTTCCAGTGAACTTATTTAATGCATTTTTAATATCTTTTTATTATTTTAATTATTCTATAAAAATCAAATAATAAACTAAGTTGCCCTTATATATATATATATATATATATATATATATATATATATATATATATATATATGTATTAATATAAACTTGA
Source organism: Erythrophleum fordii (assembly GCA_032878935.1). Taxonomy (NCBI): domain Eukaryota; kingdom Viridiplantae; phylum Streptophyta; class Magnoliopsida; order Fabales; family Fabaceae; genus Erythrophleum; species Erythrophleum fordii. The sequence goes on along the minus strand of JAVQMF010000049.1, from coordinate 3,362,016 downwards.
GAATATCTTCAGGTATTTTTTTCTCAAAGATATCAAAAATCCACTAAACTTGTGAATGGGTATAAATATCAGTCGAATTTCAATTTAAACATGCCAATTAAAAAATTATACTTCATGCTTGATTGAAATGACAATAAAAAATTATACTCTAACTAATATTTAGCTACTATATATTTTTCAATACCCTATATCCTATATTTAAAAAAAAAATTGCTATATCATGTACCCATAGCCATACCACTACAACATATATTATATATTAGATCTTCAATAAGATTAATTAGACTAGGTAATAGTTTGATTCAATTATATATTAAATAAAATAGAAAATAAAGGTTTCTTAAAAAAATTCCCTTTGCCCTACTCATTTGCTTTTTTTTTTATTATTTAAATTAAAGTAGTTTGAAATTAAAGAAAAAAAAAGAAGCTCTAATTTGATTATAGCAACTTAAATTTTGGAATTTTTTTAAAAAACATAATTTTCATAGTCATACTAATTTATTAAAAAATATATATTTTTAATTGCAACTAAAAAAAGTCGTCAATAAAAAATATTTTTAGCAGCGACTTTATTAAGTTGTCGCTAAAAAATTATTTTTCATTCTAAAAATATTTTTAGTAGCGACAAAAAAATTGCCATTGAAACTATTTAGTAACAATAAAAAAGTCATCGTTAAAAATTTTTAGTAGCGATATCAACATTGTCATCATAAAAAATTACATTTAATGATGACATTTTAGTTGTCACTAAAAGATTGTCACTAAAACAATCTTTTAGTGGTGATGAGCTAGTGTTGCCACTAAAGATAACTTTTAGTGGTGGCCAATCTCATCATTAAAAATTTTGGTAAAAGACTTTTTAACGGTGACTATTTTAATCGTCACTAAAAGTCTTGGAGTAAAATTTGTTATCAATAAAAAATATTGGTGTAAAACTTTTAGTAGAGACTAATTCTAGTTGCCACTAATAGATATTTTTTAACAGCGACTATTTTTGTTGTCACTAAATGTAATGGTGCAAAATTTTTTATAAATAAAAAAAATTTGTACCAAAGATTTTTAACGACGACCAATTTTAGTCGTCACTAAAATATACCTTTTAGCAAAGACTATTTTGTGGTCACTAAAAGTTCTAGTGCCAAAGTTTAGTCAATTAAAAATATGTGCATCAAAACTTTTAGTGATGACTAAAATAGTGTCACTAAAAGGTATTGTAGTCACTAAAAATTCTAGTGTCAAATTTTTGGTCAATTAAAAATATGTACATTAAAACTTTTAGTGACAATTAGTTTTAGTCGTCATTAAAAGATACCTTTTCAGCAATGACTGTTTTAATCACTACTAAAAGTTTTGGCGCCAAATTTTAAATCAATTAAAAAAATTTTATGCCAAAACTTTTAGTAGCAGTTGGTTTTAGTTGTCACTAAAAGATACCTTTTAATAGCGACTATTTTAATTCTCACTAAAAGTTTTGGGATAAAATTTTTTACTAATTAAAAATTTTTATACCAAAATTTTTAGTGACAATAGGTTGAAATTGCCACTAAAGATTACTTTTTGATGAAGTTATATTTCTTATAAAATATTTTTGTACTTATTTTTAGATAAAAATATTTGAACTTAGAATATTTTTATAAACAAATAAGTAAAAAAATAAACTATACTTATCAAAGAAAATTAAAATTTTAAAGTTAATAATTAATATATGCAAATATACAAATAGCTTCAGGTAATCTTTTTATATAAGACTAAACAAAAATATTTTAGTTAAGTTTAATCATTAATTAAAAAAATAATACTATAATTTTTATTAAATATATAATTTTAAAGTTTTTTAGTTAAGTATAAAAAACCTAATAGATTATTATTTATAATTTTTATTAATAAGTTAAATTTTCAATTTTTAGAACTAATGAAATTAATATGTTTAACATTTTATATATCGAAGAATCCATATATCTAAATTTGCAATTTCAATTTTTAGGATTTATTTTATTAATACAACTCATCAATTTTTTATGAATATACTGATGTGTCATTTCCCCTCAGACATCTACAACGTACAACACAACTCCATCCAATTCCTAGTTTCAACTTCTGAAGTAAAGCAAACAAAAAAAAGGTAGAAAGGAAGAAAAAATGAAGGAGAAGAAGTAAGAATGGATAAAAAATTGAACTCCATTCCAATCTCTTATCATTGTAACATTGATTTTAGTTGGGTAAGCCTCTTAAATTCCTATTCTATTTTTTTCTTCATCCATTAATACCTAAGGTTCTGATTGATGGAGGAAGTATAAATTCTAAGTTTTGTAAATTGAGACTTTTGGTTTAATATTCAAGTTCCATGGCTTATAATAGTTCCTTTTGGTCTAGGTAATGGTTGGATGATGCCTCTTTAAACTTGGAGAGACCTTAAATGATTTTTTTTATGAAGATGAGCCTTAATGTAATGATTTAGCATGCATTTCCTATTGAGGCAGCCACATATGCAAATTCTAGAAGGATGGGCCAGAGGATGGCTTATATTTAGGATTAAGAGCTTTAAATGGTTTAGCTGGGACAAAAATATAATGGATAGATTATAGAAAAAGATACATTAGGATATTAAAGAATAAATATTCTAAATTCTTAATTAATGTTTGAGTTATGTATTTATTAATTTTTATCCTCTCTATTGTTGATCAAGTACTTAAATTTAAAACTTGAGTAGAATAGAACTTAAGTAAATTAAAAGCATTGTGTAATTATAGGAAGCTTCTCTTGTAGGCTTGTTTTCATGGTGAAAGGTAATGAAAAACAAAAATCTCAAAATTGAAGGCCTAAACATGCTTTTTTGGGAAAAATAAGTGACCGAGTGGTTTGCCATGCATAGATCTCAAAAAAATACCCAAATTAAAAAAAAAAACCTCAAATGGACTACAATGCTCAAAGTTATGGCTTTTTGAAGTTTTACCTTCCAATCTCATATTTTCTTCACAATTTCTCTGTTAAACCTATGTTTTCTTATCACTTAAACTATTTTTTTTATTTATATATCAATTATCAATTGTTCCTTTCTCTTATTATTTAATTATCAATAACGTAATATTTAAAACAATTATATAGATATTATATCATTTTCGCTCATTTATTGAAATGACAAACAGTAAAACAAGCTTTACTGAAATAACAAAAAGGAAGTCATAGAGTCACTTGGAAAACCTAGACCCATTTTCGCTTGCTGAAGTCTTTCCCCCTTTCCCAATTTCAAACCTCCTTTGTATTCACTGGCAAAACCTTCTGCATATCCTTCTCAATCTTTGTTACAATACATCCTTTTAGTCGATTTCATTGTGCATAAGGCTATTCCAACAAAAAAATTTCGTGCACAAAAAAATAAAGTATCCTATGACCTAATTTCGTAATGAAAGAGGAGAATACAAAAAATTGAAGAGGAAGGAGGCGATGCAAGTGGTTATTTGGTCCATTATTTGCTCTTTCTTTATGCAATTGATTTTTTGTTGTGAGTGCTATGAATGTGGCTATGGTTGTCCATCATTTGCTCCTAGCCGAACTGAATAATGCCCACAGGATTTTTGTGATAAAGCCTAGATATTAATGCCACTTTTGAATCAAATTTACTTTCTTTTTCTTAGAATTTCTTCTTTTTTTTGTTGGTTTCTCCTCCTTTGATGGCTACTTCATGCCATCTTCTAGCCTCTATGAATTTGTTGAATTGATAGTGAACTTTTTGTGCTTAGTTCTGATATATAAATTTATAGTAGATATTGTTAAACATCTGAATTCATACTAGCCACAGAGATAGGTAATCATGTTGTGTGCTATCCTCATTTAAAATGGTTTCTAGAGAATAGTCATATTGTAATCTTTGTCTATTTTATCTATAATAACCAAATAATCTAATAGAAGTGAAAAATATGTTCAAAATTCTTAGGTGCTAGCTCTTCAAACTATCAAATATGGCTCTCGGATCTTCACTGCAACTACTAGCTCAATTGATAGAGGCTTCAACAATAATATTACTTTTGGTTAAGGCCAAATCATAAAGGTATTATTTTTCTTTCTATGATCATTTGAAAAGAATTACAATCATTGAAAGCGTCCCTCCCTCAGAGGATATCAAGCTTGCTGTTGTGATATTGTACTGTGACATTTAGCATCAATTCTTCTGTTTCCTTGATAGTTTGCTATGATACTGCTGAACTTTGGTGTTACTTCCTTTTTCAAGGATGAGGATGAAATGGTTTTATAAATCAGATTTTGGTCTAATTCTTAAATTTGATCCAATCCTGTTGCCTTGATAGTTTGCTATGATATTGCTAAAGTCTGGTGTTAATTTCTTTTTTGAGAATAAGGATGAGATGAAATGGTTATAAATTCTAATATGTGCCTCAATCAGATTTTAGTCTAATTCTTAGATTTGATCCAATTTTGTTACCTTGATAGTTTATTATGATACTACTGAAATCTAGTGTTAGTTCCTTTTTTTAGGATAAGGATGATATGAAATGGTTTTAAGTTCTAATATATGCCTGAATCAAAATTTGGTCTAATTCTTAGATTTGTTCCAATTTTGTTGCAGCGATAGTTTTGTATGATATTGCTGAAGTTTAGTATTAGTTCCTTTTTTGAAGATGAGGATGAAATGAAATGGTTTTAAGTTCTAATATGTACTTAAATCAGATTTTGTTATAATTCTTAGATTTGGTCCAATTTTGTTACCTTGATAGTTTGCTGTGATACTACTGAAGTCTAGTGTTATTCCTTTTTTTAGGATGAGGAAGGGATGCAATGGTTTTAAACTATGATATGTGCCTAAATCATATTTTGGTTTAATTCTTAGCTTTGGTCCAATTCTGTTGCCTTGATAGTTTACTGTGATACCATGAAGTCTAGTGTTACTTCCTTTTTTAATGATAAGGATGAGATGAAATGGTTTTAAGTTCTGATATGTGCCTAAATCATATTTTAGTTTAATTCTTAGATTTGATCCAATTCTATTGCCTTGATAGTTTACTGTGATACTGCTGAAGTATGGTGTTAGTTCCTTTTTTGAGGATGAGATGAGATAATATGGTTTTAAGTTCTAATATATGCCTAAATCAAATTTTGGTTAATTCTTAGATTTGGTCCAATTCTGTGCCTTAATAGTTTGTTGTGATACTGCTAAAGTCTAGTGTTATTCCTTTTTTGAGGATGAGGATGAGATGAAATGGTTTTAAGTTATGATATATGCCTAAATTATATTTTGGTCTAATTTTTAGATTTGATCCAATTCTGTTGCCTTGATAGTTTGTTATGATATCACTAAAATCTAGTGTTATTCCTTTTTTTAGGATGAGGATGAGATGAAATGGTTTTAAGTTATGATATATGCCTAAATCGGATTTTGGTCTAATTCTTAGCTTTTGTCCAATTCTGTTGCCTTAATAGTTTACTGTGATATCGCTAAAGTTTGGTGCTATTCCTTTTTTTAGGATAATGACAAGATGAAATGGTTTTAAGTTCTTATATGTTCCTAAATCAGATTTAGGTCTAATTTTTAGCTTTGGTCCAATTCTATTGCCTTGATACTTTGTTGTGATATCGCTGAAGTCTAGTGTTATTCCTTTTCTAAGGATGAGGATGAGATGAAATGGTTTTAAGTTCTAATATGTGCCTAAATCAGATTTTGTTTTAATTCTTAGATTTAGTCCAATTATAGTACCTTGATAGTTTGCTGTGATACTATAAAAGTCTGGTGTTATTCCTTTTTGAAGGATAAGTGTAACACCATGAATTCTAGCTCATTCTAACTCATCTCATGCTTTTACATAACTTAATATCATGAATCATGTGAGTTTTATATGAAAAGGCAAAGAAATAATGCTCATTTTAGCATTGCGCTGTGTCTCAAATTTTCATTCAGTGTCATGTGGACCATGTAAGATCATATTATGCATTCTCATATTTAATTCCATCATTATAACTCATTTACATTACAAAAACATGCCCACAAATTCATGGCAACCGAAATGGAGCTCAAAATAAGCAAGCATATTTTCGGCTAGATTTGCTCCCTTTTCTAACCCAACTTTGGAAGATGACACAAAACCCACTTCGTATGAAGAGCATGATGTACTTCTGAGTTTAACCTCAGCTATTATGAGCAATGATAACCAGACTTAGTGAGCATGTATTTTACTGTCAGATACAGTAATCTTAAGCTTTGACGTCTCCCAGAGATGGATTGCAGTAGATCCCAACATAGCACAGTGGGTTGCAGTAAACCCTAGCAGGGCTTTGAGAGGTTGCTGTAGACCTAGGGGTCACAATAGATCTCACAAAGTTATAAAGAGCCCTAGCCACAACATGATAGATCTCTGGTAGAGATAACAGCCTGAGATAGTTTTTACAGAGTAGTTAGTCTCAGAGACCAGTACAGTTTCAGCTAGCCTTTGTCTCAGAGACTAGAGACCTCCTAAGTCTGGTAGACTATTGCTACAAAGATATATAGGCTTTACTCAGACAGTTAAACTACTGACTAGCTCTCTTTAGAGATGAGCATAGTATATGGGATGAGGAAAGCAAGAAATAAGCTTTCCAAAGTTAAAGTTAGATGACCACTACCTAGCAGGCAGTAGCCCTGACCAAGAGATAGAGAGATCCCTGCATGCTAGCTTATGTATTTAGAAAGGAGTCAGGTGCAGTTTGTATATAAGGTAAGTGGTACGGTATGTCTCCAGTGAGCAAAACTGTGAGAATAGCTAGCATCCCATCAGAGCTCAGCAGTAGTCAGTAGTAGTAGCTCTTCAGTGCCAGTATGAGACATACAAGTTAGGCCTATCAGTGTTGAAATGAGAGACTATAAAATGCTACTGCGAGTGAGTAAAGAAAGTGAGAAAAAGTCCCAGCCTACAAAGATAGATACAGTTGTAATAACAGAGAAACTGGGATCATTAAAAGCAGAAACTCCTCAAAGGAGTTGTAATCCCAGTAAGTAGTTATGATATGAGGCCTGTGATAGAAAGATATATGAGTTGTAATCATGGGACGAGCTAGTAAGAAAGAACACAGAGAGAAACAGTGGACGAAACATGTAAATAAGTAGACAAACAGAAACCTTCGATGGCTCTAATAATTAGAAAAGATGATGAGATGTTATGAGAAGCCATTCAGAGAAGATATAGGAGACGTGATATGAGATAAGTTACCTCTCGAGATGTGTAAATGTGTCTACTGAAAGAAATGTTAATCCTGCGAACGGGTCAACATTAACCCGATATGATTAGTAAGCTCTCCCAGGATAGGCCTCCAGAATCTAAATTTTCTTTCCCTTATAATAGAGAAAACTAGCTATTATTTTATAGCAAAAGAGTTTTTATTAAGAGTTAGTAATAAAAGTTCCCTGAGTTCCTTGGCTAAAAGAAAATTTGAAAGAATGAAATCACTGAGAAAGCGTATAGAGCCAAGAAGAAGGGAAAGAAAAGAACAGTTAGCTAGAAAAGAAAAGAGCAAGAGGAAGTGTGCCTCAAATTTCAAGGATGAAATTTATTTAAGTGGGGAAGAAATGTAACATCCAATTTTCTGAAAACCAGAGAAAACGTGAGAAACATAATGTACAGTTTCTCTGTAAACAAACGAAATTCATCGAATACAAAAGGAAGTCCCCCAAGATGATGTAGTTAAGATCCTGAAAAAATTTGGGAAGCATTCTAGACTCCTAAAAATGAGAATTTTAGCCTTAGATGGAAGAAAAAATAGAGCTTGAATGAAAAAATAAATTCTTATGAAAAGCCTATGAAACATAATGCCATTTTCATAATTTTAAGCAATTTTTAGAATTCACACAAGAGGGCTTCTTAAATGAAAGTTTTGAGTTTTTCGGGGCTCTTAGAGGCTCTAAAAACTATGGGAAGCCCTGAGACAGTTAAATCCCCTCCGGTGGACGTTTTTTAACGTCAATTGCCCAAACTTGAACGGGTTCGTTCGGGAAGGTTTTAACTCCAATTTGAGTGATTCCAAAGGCATTTTTCTTAATTGTGAATCTAAATTTTTTTATGGAAAAGACGGTTCTAAAAAAGGAGCTAAAACGGAGGAAAAACGAAAATGCAAAGTATGAAGGGCAAAATGAAAATTTTTGAAAAAGTCATTTTCCCTAAGCTATATATAGGTGGCACCTCACACTTGCCCTCATTTCACTTCAGATTTTCCAGCCCCAAATCAGAAGAAGAACCCTAAGGGAGAGGTGCCCAAGAGAGGAAGAAGAAGGAGGAAGAAAACCAAGCTTAAGGTATGTTTTCATGGTGATTTTCCTTGCTTTTCTTCATCCACATCTCCTCTCCTCCCTTCTCCCTTCTTTCCTTGGATTAAAATGAGGTTTATAAATTTGATTCAAGGGAGATATTCAAGGGAAAGTTCGGATTTGAAGAGAGAAGCTTAGAGAAATCAAGATTTAAGCCAAACTAAGCAAGAAAACAAGGTAAAAATACATCCTATGGTTCATATCTTCTATGGCCCTTCTTCTCCATTTTGACCTAGACTTAGAAAAACCTAAGGAGTCAGATTTTTAAACAAACCAAAGGTATTTCTTAGGTATTTGATGGAGAGGAATAAGAATATGTAAAGAAAACCAAGAAATAGGCATTAGAAATCAAGATGCAAAACCTAGGGTTTTAAGTGCACCTTCTAATTTTTGAATTTTCATGATACTTCCTAGGTCTAAGTTAGAGTATAAATGAGTTCTTAAGTCACCAAAGATGCTCCCCACAAGCTTCTCCCTTCAAGAAAACCAAGAAAATTCCATATCGCCCAAATGGTGTCTATGTCTTGGCCAAGAGGGGATTGTGTAGGTGGGGGAAGTTTTAAATTTTTCTAAGGCCATTCTTGAGTCATATTTGATGAATAAAAATGAATGGAGGCCTTGGAAAATATTTAGAACTCATAGAAAGTGATTTGGTGTCTTAGGTTCCATATTATGACCTAAAGAAACAATATGATGCTAGGCCTTTTTTTTATGATGTAATGACTCCAAGAGGCTTAAAATGAGTCAAGAATCATATTTGAAAGTCAAGAATGAGGCCTAGAAAGTATTTGAGGGGTGTTGCTTCATTATGTGCATTTATGGACCATAATAGAGCTTATAGAGCAATCTAGCATCTAATCAAATTGTATAGTCTTAGAGATTGTTTCATGAACTTAATTGGCTCCCATAAATTGTATCTAGGCCAAGAGAAACTATCTCCACCAATTTGTAGGTGTGTGGCCAAAAGAGGAGGCTTGAGTCTAAAGGAAAAAGTGTGTAATTGTGTGCAAGGTAGCTCTCTCTACCTTCTCTCATGCATGGATGTGTGTTTAGCTTGTTTTAGAATGTGTGTATATGCATTTTCAAGCTATGAAAAGTATGCTAGCATGCCTTTGTATGCCATGATCCTTAATGCCATGTTATGTTCTTAAATAATTTCATGATGGTTGTATAAGTTTGCTTGAGTATGGAGAGGCCAAGAACTCTTTCCTTAGGTGAGGATGAGCCAAGAACCCTTGAGCTTGGTTGAGACAAAGTAAAAAGTCTCCCAAATGCAAAGTAGGCTCCCAAGAGTATGGTTAAGTCCAAAGCTCTTAAAGAATTGGTGAGGCAAGTCCAAAATCCATGAGGAGAAGTATGAGGCTAATCCAAGCACTTGGTGAGCTCTTGGATGTTTTGTATGATTGATTCACATGCCAAGATTGTTTTAACATATGCATGTCTTCCACTTTCACCATGTATACATTTAAAAAGCTTGCTTTGCACATATTATGTATGATTGAATGGGAGATGAGCTATTAGAATTTTTTGAATCTCATCCCCTCCTCTCCAATAATCTAACATGATAGGTAAACCAAATGGATATACTAATGGGAGCCAACAACACTAAAGGAAAGAGATTGACAAATTTATGCCTTAGTTTTAGCCATTTTGGAACCATAATGATAGTTCATCATGTATATGATGTTGTATATAAACTATGAACATTGAAACATATGTAAATATACTAATATGTGATGTTCAGATGTATAATTCTCATATATGACCACTAGCCCATGTTTTGAGTATATAATGTCATAGTATGAAAGTTTAAAATTTGATGGAAATATGCATAAGTGTGGATTGAATGGCCAAAATGAGATGTATAAGGTTTGGGACCAGTTGGAAAGCTCACACAAGTCTCAAATAAGCTTTTAAACTTGCCCAAAAGGTGCCAAGACCAAGAGAAATCCATTTGTCAATTTTTGTATCCAATATAGAGCTAAAATTGACCATAATGGAACCCTAAGTCACTTTTTAGCCAAATGAGCTGGTCTTGATCTGAAAATTGGCATACAATTAGGTCTCATTGAGGGTTTTCTAGAAAGCTAAAGATCATAATTTTAGGAGGTCTAGAGAATATTTGATGAATTTTCAAAATTAGTATTTTTCATGGATTCTGGTATGGGTACTGTTCATACTGGTAGTTTTATGTTTTGTGTCACCTAATAGCCAAATGGTGTCCAATACTTTTGAAATTTTATATGAAACAACCAGAGGTCATAAAATTTCTATGGCCATTGAGATCACCTCATTTGGAGGTCTGAGTAGAGAGTTATGTATTTTTGAAGTTGACTATCAGTGCTAATGGTGCTCCAAGAGTTCAGTTACTGTTCCATAGGTTCCTGATAGCTAAACGTATCTTTTTCATTTTGGAGTTATTTTTAGCATCAAGTTAACATTTGTAAATTTCCAAAATGACCAAATTTATGTGATTTTGATTTTTATAGAATTCATTATGAATTTCAGAATTTTGCATCAGTAAATTGAACAGTAGCCCAAGCAGCCAGCGACTTTTGTAGCTTCTTGGATGTCAAACGTCTTGTGTGATGAATGTTGTGACCTGGGCGTATTTTTAGTCTGAATTAGACATCCTAATCTTCCTAGAATGACCAAGATTATATTATTTTGAATATTTTAGATTTAGTTATGATTTTACCATCAGGAACTTATGGAATGGTAACTGAACTCCTGGGGAGCCACTAGTACTGACAGTCAACTTCAAAAATGCATAACTCTCTGTTCAGACCCCCAAATGAGATGATTTCAATGGCCACAAAAATCTTATGACCTCTAGTTTATGCATCTAAAATTTCACAAGTAATTAGATACCATTTGGCCATCAGGTGACATAAAATACAAAATTGCTAGTATAAACAGTACCCATACCAGAATCCATGAAAAATACCAACTTTGAAAATTCATCAAATATTCTCTATACTCCAAAAATTATGATCTTTAGCTTCCCATAAAACTCTCAATGAGACCTAATTTCATGCCAAATTTCAGATCAAGACTAGCTCATTTGGCCAAAAAGTGACATAGGATTCCATTATGGTCAATTTTGGCTCCATATTGGGTACCAAAATTACCAAATGGATTTCCCTTGGTCTTGGCACCTTTTGGGCAAGTTTAAAAGCTTATTTGAGACTTGTATGAGCTGCCCAAATGGTCCCAAACCTTATGCATTTTGTTTTGGCCATTTAACCCACACTTATGCATATTTCTATCAAATTTTAAACTTCCATACTATGGCATTACATACTCAAAACATGGGCTAGTGATCATATATGATAATCATACAAAACATCCAAGAGCTCACCAAGTGTTTGGATTGGCCTCACACTTCTCCTTTCTTTCCTCAGATTAAAATGAGGTTTATAAATCTGATTCAAGGGAGATATTCAAGGGAAAGTTCGGATTTGAAAAGAGGAGCTTGGAGAAATCAAGATTTAAGCCAAACTAAGCAAGAAAATAAGGTAAAAATACATCCTATAGTTCATATCTTCCATGGTCTTTCTTCTCCATTTCGACCTAGACTTAGATAGACCTAAGGAGTTAGATTTTTAATCAAACCAAAATACATGTTCACTAAGTCTAGTTACCATTGCTCATAATAGTTGAGGCTAAACTCAGAAGTACATCATGCTCTTCGTACGAAGTGGGTTCTGTGTCATCTCATTCTCTAGGATCCCGTCATACTAATAATATGGAGCATTTTAATTTTTGTTCATTGCTCTTCATAGGATCCTCAGATTCCCATGTCAGCCCCTTTTTCACTTGGGCTTTCTTTTCTTACTCTATTGACTTACTTACTTTTACATATGCTCGTTCTAGCCTTTCTCTTATATCCTGCAGTTTCTAACTATGCCCACATTCTGCTTTTAAATGCCTTAGCACTAAGGCATCTCACACTAAGTATGGTTAACATCTCTGGCAGGAGAGAGGCTATGCACTGGTCCCTCTTTATTTCATTTATACATACTATAAGGGACTCAAGCTATGCATACTGAATCTGAACATCCTCTACTAGGGACTCCTTTCTGCATGCTTTCCTTACTATTCTGATATTATTAGAATCCCTTTACCTTTCTTTTTTGATTCATCTCTTTCTCTAACTAGGATACCTATCAATTATCGAGACACTTTGGTAATTGATGTCATCGTTTGCTATGCACTTAAGCCACATTACTATTAGGTTGGCCAGACCTAATATCATATAGCTTCTGTTGCAAGCAAACCATAATATTAAATACTAATACACGAGCGCCTCATGACTGAGCCCAAAGCCATTATCACCTGTATATTGCAAGTTTCCCAATAATCTAAAGTACCCCTCTCTTACTTTTCTCTATCTGCCCTATTCTCGTAGAGTACTCGGAAAAAGTAGGATTCTTCTTTTACTACATCCTAAGATTTCTTGGTATCGCCCAGCTATTTATACTTTGGGCAATATTATGTTAGAAGGGCATCTATGCCAAGGACAAGTGTGCTTTCTTAAGTATTCAAGCACATTAACTGCATATTTATTTTCAATCTGATGTGTCCTTAGCTTGAACACTATCACATCTTTTCTTTCTACTTTTCTTATCTCTTACTTAGGTAAAAGAATATTCTACTACTGGCTGTTTCTATTGCCAGCTCAAGTTTCTTTACGCTCAAAAGCACTTGCATTTTCCTAGGGCTCCTTCACTTATTCACTCTTTGTAACATCAAGAGGGATCTACTTTTTACTCATACTCTTACTCTGCTCTTAGCTAGACCATCCCTTAGTAAGGAGGATTCTATTTCATAAAATCTTAGGAATGTCATTCTATAGTGCTCTCGGCTTACATTCTTTCTCTAGACTTACCTTCTTTCTCTACATAAGATGAGGCTCGCCTTCTTAGGCGATCTTTAGCTTTCTTGAGCTTCCCTGAGGGTACTAAGGCACTAACTGTCTGTCTTAGCTTATTTCTACGTTCGGATCAGAGCTAGGCTTTTTCTCTGTTCAGCCTCTATAGCCTCATCCCTAGGAGCACAGTATACTATTTTTAGGGTTCTGCTAACTTAATCCAGGATGCATATTCTCAATATCTGGATTCTACCTTGTTGAAGCTCATGCTCTACCAGATGCTCTGACCACGTATGTTCCTTAACCCTGTACTATTCTCATATTAAGGAGCTCGTCTAACTAACTATCAAACCCCTATCCGTTTACCTTTCTGAGCTTAATATAGACATTTGGTTGTTACTAAAGTGAGGGCATATCTTCTATGGTTAATTTCTTAACTCTTCCTCGCTTCTTTGCTCACTATGCTCTACAATTAAGGGGGTCTATCTAGGTGACTTTACTAACCACTACTGGGTGGTTTCCTTGACATGAGGATGTCTCATCTTTTCTTTTTTGATCTAGGGAGAACTTTCACTGAACCTTTCATTCCCATATCTCACCTGGATGATGCTACTGGTCATCTCCTCCAGGCTTTAGCTTATGCTTAGCCTAGGCTATCTATCTTATTAGACCTGTAGCTTATTAACTATCTTTATTCTCTTCTAAACCTTGGTTATTGGGCTACTCATATTTACCTGTAAGTGTTACCCATGAGGCATACCCTTCTAGGACACTCACTATATGCCTCACTGCTCGTAGTTTTATCTTACATTATTTCAAGGCTACATTATCATTTTATCATTCAGTGTCTTATTGGGTAGCATTCTAGGTTGGAGTCAACACCTCATAGGCGGCTCTTAATAACCTCATTATCCCTGTGTCTCACTTCCTCTGTGTTAAGCTCTTTCAGTCTCATTTACTAGGCCCACGGACTTCTTACTAATCTTTCATAACTATTCTTTTCCTCTACTTATACTAGGGGTTCTCCCTCTCTGTGGGTTATCTAATCCCTTATCAATTCCTTTTCTAAGTTGGCCTGAATAGAACTAACAAGACATTCATGATACCATTCGCTGCGGCTAACACATCATTCATCGCGGCTAATTAGCCTCTGGTTCGCCCTAGTTTTCCTATCCGAGTATTGGCCACGGCTAACTTCTTAATTGGCCGTGGCGAGGAACTCTCTAGATTGCCTCGCTGTTTCTATGGAATAATTGGCCACGGCTAATGCCCTCTGATTGGCTTATTTTCTAGGGATTGGATTTTTATCTTTAGCTACCAACCCGAGCCTCACCGTCTCTATAACCGGCTCGTCATTAAGCTGGAGGGTTCTACCTCTCGCTTTATTCATGCATAACTAGTTATCACCTCCGAGTTATCAAGCTCCAAGGTATAGGTTATAACTTAACCTCTGGCCTAACGAAACTAACCTTTTGGGCTCTAATACTTTTCTAGACATTTGGGTGTTGTGGCTAGAGGGTGACTCTTTTTCTCACTTCCCTTCTAGACTAGTCCGGTGCAGTTGCAGTCTCATCTGATACTGCACTGCATCATTACTTGTCTTTGCGTTACGCAAGACAGCTGGGAATGGCCTGAGTATGACTACCCAAGAGAATTAGACCTCACATACTCTCTCTAGCAAGTCTCTTCCTATCAACGAGATCATTCTCATCATTCATATCTAAGGCTTGCTACTGATCCCGGCAAGCTATCATATCTCATCAAGCTCTAGCCGTCGGATCTCTCAACTCTGCTCAAGCTACTTTAGAGGCCACTCTTTCTCGATGTCCACTAACCACTCTAAGACCATTCTACAACTTACTTATCATGAACAAAGCCACAACCTATCCTTACACACCCAACATGTCTCTTACAAGGCTCTACTTATCCATTTATGCCTTTTACATAGCCCAGCTGTTACATCCTCAAGCCAAAATCCAATCCAAGAGAGCCTGAAACTTTGCTCTGATACCAATGAATGTAACACCATGAATTCTAACTCATTGTAACTCATCTCATGCCTTTACATAACTTAACATCTTGAATCATGTGAGTTTTGCATGAAAAAGGTAAAGAAATAATGCTCATTTTAGCATTGCGCTGGGTCTCAAAATTTCATTCATTGTCATATGGACTATGTAAGATCATATTATATATTTTCATATTTAATGCCATCATTATAACTCATTTATATTACAAAAACATGCCCAAAATTCATGGCAACCGAAATGGAGCTCAAAATAAGCAAGCATATTTTCGGCCAGATTTGCTCCCTTTTCTGATCCAATTTTGGAAAATTATAACTAAATCTAAAATATTCAAAATAAAATAATATTAGTCATTCTGAAAATCTTAGGATGTCTAATTCACACTAAAAATATGCTAAGGTCACAACATTCATCACACAGGACGTTTGACATCCAAGAAGCTACATAGGTTGCTGGCTGCCTGGGCTGCTGTTTAATTTACTGATACAAACTTCTGAAATTCATAATGAATTCTATAAAAATTGAAATCATATAACTTTGGTCATTTTGGAAAGCTACAAATGTTAACTTGATAATAAAAATAATTCTAGAATGAAACAGATACGATTAGATATCAGGAACCTATGGAACAGTAACTGAACTCCTAGAGTGCTACTGGTACTGACAGTCAACTTCAAAAATGCATAACTCTCTACTCAGATGTCCAAATGAGGTGGTCTCAATGGAGATAAAAAGCTTATGACATCTAGTTTATTTATATAAAATTTCACAAGAATTGGACACTATTTGGCTATCGGGTGACACAAAACACAAAACTGCCAGTATAAACAGTACCCATACTAAAATCCATGAAAAATACTAACTTTGAAAATTCATCAAATATTCTCCAGACCTCCAAAAATTATGATCTTTAGCTTCCCAGAAATATATCAATGAGGCCTAATTTTATGCCAATTTTCAGATCAAGACCAGCTCATTTGGCCAAAAAGTGGCATAGGGTTAGTCAATTTTGGCTCCATATTGGGTACCAAAATTGACAAATAAATTTTCCTTCTTCTTGACACCTTTTGGGCAAGTTTAAAAGCTTATTTGAGACTTGTGTGAGTTGCACAACTGGTTCCAAATCTCATACATCTCATTTTGGCCATTCAACCCACACTTATACATATTTCCATCAAACTTTAAATTTTCATACTATGGCATTACATACTCAAAACATGGGCTAGTGGTCATATATGAGAATTATACATCTCAACATCACATATTAGCATATTTACATATGTTTCAACATTCATAGTACATATACAATATCATATACATGATGAACTATCATTATGGTTCCAAAATGGCTAAAACTAAGGCATAAGTTTGTCCATCTCCTTCCTTTAGTGCTGTTGGCTCCCATTAGCATATCCACTTAGTTTACCTATCATGTTAGATCATTGGAAAGGAGGGGATGAGATTCAAAGAATCCCAATAGCTCATCTCCCATTCAATCATACATAATATGTACAAAGCAAGCTTTTCAAATGCATACATGGTGAAAATAGAAGACGTGCATATTTTAAAACAATCTTGACATGTGAATCAATCATACAAAACATCCAAGAGCTCACCAAGTGCTTGGATTGGCCTCACACTTCTCACGGATTTTGGACTTGCCTCACCCATTCTTTAAGAGCTTTAGACTTAACCATACTCTTGGAAGCCCACTTTGCCTTTGGGAGACTCTTTACTTTGTCTCAACCAAGCTCAAGGGTTCTTGGCTTATCCTCACCCAAGGGAAGAGTTCTTGGTCTCTCCACACTTAAGCAAACTCATACAACCATCATGAAAATCATTTAAGAATATAACATGGCATCAAGGATCATGGCATACAAAGGCATGCTAGCATACTTTTCATAGTTTGAAAATGCACATACACACATTCTAAAACAAGTTAAACACACATTCATGCATGAGAGAAGGTGGAGAGAGCTACCTTGCATACAATTACACACTTTTTTCTTTAGACTCAAGCCTCCTCTTTCGGCCACACACCCATAAATTGGGGAGATGGTTTCTCTTGGCCTAAATACAATTTATGAAAGCCAATTAGGTTCATGAAACAATCTCTAAGACCATACAATTTGCTTAAATGCTAGATTTCTCTATAAGCTCCATTATGGTCCATAAATGTACATAATGAAGCAACACCCCTCAAATACTTTCTAGACCTCATTCTTGCCTTTTAAATATGATTCTTGACTCCTTTTAAGCCTCTTGGAGTCATTACATCATTAAAAAAAAAGGCCTAGCACCATGTTACTTCTTTAGGTCATAATATGGAACCTAAGACACCAAATCACTTTCCATTCCATGAGTTCTAAATATTTTCTAAGGCCTCTCTTCATTTTCATTAATCAAATATGACTCAAGAATGGCCTTAGAAAAATTTAAAACTCCCCCACCTACACAATCCCTTTTTGGCCGAGACATAGACACCATTTGGGCGATATGGAGTTTTCTTGGTTTTCTTGAAAGGAGAAGCTTGTGGGGAGCATCTTTGGTGTCTCAAGAACTCATTTATACTCTAACTTAAATCTAGGAAGTATCATACAAATTCAAAAATTGGAAGGTGTACTTAAAACCCTAGGTTTTGCATCTTGATTTCTAATGCCTATTTTTTAGTTATCTTTGCACATTCTTATTCCTCTCCATCAAATACCTAAGAATCACCTTTGGTTTGGTTAAAAATCTAACTCCTTAGGTCTCTCTAAGTCTAGGTCAAAATGGAGAAGAAGGGCCATGGAAGATATGAACCATAGGATGCATTTTTACCTTGTGTTCTGACTTAGTTTGCCTTGAATCTTGATTTCTCCAATCTCCTATCTTCAAATCCGAACTTTCCCTTGAATATCTCCCTTGAATCAGATTTATAAACCTCATTTTAATCCAAGGAAAGAAAGGAGAAGGGAGGAGAGGAGGTGTGGATGAAGAAAAGCAAGGAAAATCACCATGAAAACATACTTTAAGCTTGGTTTTCTTCCTCATTCTTCTTCCTCTCTTGGGTACCTCTCCCTTAGGGTTGTTCTTCTGATTTGGGGCTGAAAAATCTGAAGTGAAATGAGGGCAAGTGTGAGGTGCCACCTATATATAGCTAGGGAAAAAGGACTTTTTCAAAAATTTCTATTTTGTCCTTCATACTTTGTATTTTTGTTTCTCTTCTATTTTAGTTCCTTTTTTAGAACTGTCTTTTTCATTAAAAAAATTAGATTTCTAATTAAAAAAAAGCCTTTAGAATCACTCAAATTGGAGGTAAAACCTTTTCAAACGAAGCTGTCAAAGTTTGGGCACACTGACGTTAAAAAAGGTCCACCGGAGGGGATTTAACTGTCTCGGGGCTTTCCAAAGTTTTCAGGGCCTCTAAAAACCCTTGTCACACCCGAAAATGCGACCGCGTGGCGTCGGAACTAAAAATCAAATTGAAATGGAAAAATCTGTAAAAAGAAATAGTGTACAAATAAATAGGGTTCAGGAGTCGCCACCAAAATTTTATTTTTTAAAAGGTAAAACTTTGAAAAAAATTTTTTTATTTGAAAAATGGTCTGTAAACCAGATTTGGATTCGGGAGTCGATTGTGAGTGGGGAAGGTGTTAGGCACCCCACTACACCCGTTCCATATTAATTTTGCACAACTGACTTAGGGTAACCGTTCTTAAGAACGGTTACCCTAAGTCAGTTGTGCAAAATTAATATGGCCTCTATTCTATTTTAATTTTCCCTAACCAATCACATGCAAAGAACAGAAGAAAAAATTTTAAGGAAATAAAATTTAAGAGAAGAAAGAAATCTAAAAGTGAAACAAAAAAGAATTCAAAGAATAAAATAAAGAAAAGGGAATAAAATAAACGAAATTAAGGAAATAAAATTAAGAAAATAAAATTAAGGAAAAATATTTATTTACAAAGGCGGACTTGACCTAGGATGAGAGCCTAGGGCCTACGTACCCTCTAAAAGGGATCAAAGTCCACGTAGTTCGATATAGGATTGTATTTGCTTTACTTGTTTGTTTGTTTTTTTTTTTTTTGTTTATGTGTTTTTATTCTCGTGAAAAGATAGAGAAAATAAATTACCTTTTCCTTCAGCAAATAAAACAAGTTTTGAAATTAATTGATGTGTTTTGATTTGCTAAAAGAAATTTTATTTTAATTTTCTTTCATTTTCAACCCTTTTTTTTTCTCTCTTGCTCATCATTTGTTTTTGTTTTCCATCATTTTCATTTCATTTTTTGTTTGTTTTTTATTACCCCTTTTTTTTTTTTTTTTTGTCTTATTTTGTTTTTGTTTGTTTCTTTTTTTTGTTGTTACTTTTCTTGTTTTCCATTTTTTTTAATCTCTTTTTGGGTTTTCTTTTTGGTTTTGTTATTATTTTCTTTTTTTTGTTTTTCTATTTGTTTCTTCTTTTTTTTTTGTTAATTTTTATTTTTGTGTTCATTTTTTTCTTTTTGTTTTAAATTCAAATTTTTTTATTTTTTTTTTTGTATAGTTTTGTTTTTGTGTTTTTTTTTTTTACTTTTTGATTTTTTGTTTGGTTTTTGATCTTTTTTTTTTGTTTGTTTCATCATTATTGTTATTATTATTATTATTATTATTATTATTATTATTTTAATAGAGAAAAAGAAAATAAAACTCCTTTTAAACTTTCACCAAAACAAGCTAAAAATCGATTTGTATGTCTTAATATATGAGAGCTAAAATAATCTCATTTTCTTTACCATCTTCTTTTTTTTATTTCTGTTATTTTTTTTTTGGTGATTTTCTCTTGTTTTGAAACACCTTTTTTAATTTTTGCAAAGCATATATTTACTTTTAATTTTATTGTATGAAAATTAGAGAAGAACTCTAAAGTTTACAAAAAGGGTATAATTAACTTTTTTTTTTTTGCTTCTCATTTTTGTTTTTTTTTTTTTTCCATTTTTCACTTTCCTTGTCTTTTTTTTTTTGTTTTTATGAAATATACTTTTATTAATAGAAACTTTGGAAAAAAACAAAATTCATAAGTCTCAAAAAGTTATATTTTTGTTTGGTTTTGTCCTTTTTTTTTATTATCCCTTTTTTTGAATTTTTTTTAATTTAAAGAAAACTAATTTGATTTTGACAATTGAAACCTAAAATTCATTAAAATATAAATTTAAGACCCAAATAAGTACCAAGGAGGCTTATTGCTTCACATGGTCTATTTGGTTTAATTCCTATGCGTCTGAGGGGACAAAGTATCCCACACGACAAATTCTAAAAGTAAAATAAAAGTAAAAACACATTTACAGGCACATAAAAATTTGGGTGATTGTGCGTGTTTTGTGTACAGCCAACAAAATCACATATTATTTTGAACAAATGGTTACAACGATAAAAGGAATAAAAATTTACAAAAAAAACCACTTGTCTACACTTGTCTTTCTCCATTTCCCACTTCTCTGCTTCTGACCATTGCTGCCTCCCCTTAAGCATCTCCCGAGTCTTTGATTTTCCTCAACTTTTCGCCATCCTCAAACAGGACTCATGTAAAGGAGACAAAAGGAAAGGGGGTTAAGTTCTAACCAACCATTTGCTTTCCAAGAATAACCAAATCAATGCACCAATATACACTGACATGGAACAGAGAAGTTTTTACAAGCATGTTTGAGATTCTCAAATAATTCAAAGTACTGTCCAACGAATGAAATTAAATAGGAAATTGCATCAAGATTTCAAACCCACGCATCCATAATATGAACATAATGTTTTAGGCAGCAAAAACTTCTGATAAGATACGCAAATAATGTGACAAAACCAAATTCCTAAATAACATCACGCAAAATCAGTATTTGATGAAATTCTGCCACAAAAAGGTTAACTGGTTTGAACTCTTCATATTAACATCAGGATACAACAAGGACAAATAGAGGGCTGACTTTGGGCAAACCAATTTTCAAAAGCAACCCTTAGCTTAACTCTGTGTAAGACACCTTGGACCCAAACATCATTCACTTAATTACAGGGCAAGATGGTTAGATCCAAATATCCCTGCTAGTAATGAGATATCACAACAAAAGAGAATGTATGCAAAATTAGAACCCAGACCTCAAGCTAGCTAAAGATAATAAGAATCTTAACCCATTCATGACATGTCAGGAGCTGCATACTTCTCAAACCCCATCCAATAACCGAAATGTCACAATAAACCACACCCAAACTCAAACTTTATATTACAGTAGCAGCTCATGGTGAGTGACAATTAGCCGATTTAAACTCAATTCTCATGCTAGCAGTAGACCAGTGCAACAAGAATCATCAGCCCAATCAAAAAGACGCCAAACTGAACAAAGTGCCCATTCCAGTTTCGAGAATCAGAGCATTATAGCAATAAACATCAAAACACAAATATAAAACGGCCAACGAATACAAAATCTAAAAACAGTCTATAAAATCTTATCACGATCAGATACATATGACTCAGGCAAACATACAACGGATCAAGGATAATAGCGTGAGCATTTGCCTTAACCAAGCCTCAAAATCATATCCATTCTAAATCCCACGACCTAAAGGAACTCACATTTCAGTAGTCAAAGCAGATGGACCAGACCATTCTAAAACAAAAGAGGCTCCGATTTCAGTACCCAAAAGAAAAACAATGGAATCAGATCCTTCCCGAGCCTCAGCACCCACAAACAGCACACATAGGTGGTTCTATGATTGCAGAATTAAAAATGGGAGAAGAATACAAAACACATACCCCTCGGCTCTTATTCCAGCATTCGAAAGATTGAATGGCCTCCTCTGTGGTCTGAGATTATCCCTCCAGAGACCCAGGGAGACTCTCTTCCTCCCTCTGGTTCTCGGACTCCTCTCTAGCCACCAGAGAAAGAAATGAAACCTCCGAATCGTCTCCCTCCTCTGTTGCTTCTGGCCTCTCCCGTTCGCGCTCTCTTTTCCCTGAAAAGCCCTTAGCCTCTGTCTCGCCCTCGACTCCGAATCCCTCTTTTCCGTTTGTGCCTCCCTCTGTTCCTCTGCGTTTCTAGCGTATCACCACTATCCTCCCCCTCTGTCCCCGTGTCTGTCTCCTTTTTCTCTCTGCGCTCAGCGTGTTTTCCTTTCGTGCATCTCGCCTCTCCTCTCCCTCTGTGCGTGCTACGTTTTTTCCTTTCTCCGTCTGCCTTTCTCTGCTCCACCCTCTCCCCTCTTTCTGCGTCTGCCCCCTGTGCGTTTTTATACGTCTCCACTACCCTCTCTCCCTTCTGCCTCTCAGCCTCGTACCCCTCCTCCTTTTTTTTTCGGCTGGTGGCTCAGACTCCAGCATGAAAGGGAGTGGCTGGGGTCAAAACCCTGCGTTTTGAACCCCTCCCCTTTTTATATATATATATATATATATATATTTGTATATTTTATTAGATTTTTGAGCATTTTCTTCATTTTTAGTCTCCTTTGATTTTTTCTTTTAATTGTCTTTTATTTTCTTAAAAAAAGGATAAACAAATTATTTTCTCTCTTTGTTTTTTGGTTTCTCCTTCTTTTTTTTTGTGGTTCGAACTCTCTTAAATTTCTTTTTTTATTTTTGTTTTGGGCTTCCCCTTTTCTATATATATATATATATATATATTTTGGGCTTTCCCTTTTTCTTTATATATATATATATACTTTTTCTTGACTTTTACTTTATCTTTTTATTTTCTCTTTCCTTAGCCCTTTTTTATTTTTCCTTCCATTCTTTTTATTTTATTAGTTTAATTTTATCATTATTTTTGGAGCTTGCCCGGACAAAATACGGTGTTCACAGTTGCCCCTCTTTACTTGTTTCTTAGGCAAAGAAATTGAAAATGTAAGTTTTAATAGTTCTTACATAAGAAACAAGTAAAGATAAGAACACGTATTTTGTTTAGGGCGATTTGATTGCCTTCTGACAATATACAAGAGGGAAGAGCGACCAAACAAAATATAGTGTTTACAGGTTGCCCCTCTTTACTTATCCTTTAAGTAAAGAAATCGAAAATACAATTTTTGATATCTTTAGCTTATGAATAAGTAAAGATGGAAACATATATTTTGTTTGGGGAGCTAATAGATCAAGGGGAGTTAACTTACCTGGAAATGCAATGCTGCTCTGGTGCAGAACTTTGAGTTGCCTATTCTGGTAGGACTTGGGTGCCTATTCTGGTAGGACTTTAGATATGCCTATTCTGCGTAGGACTTAAGGGTGCCTGTTCTTTGCAGGACTTTGGGTGCCTGTTCTCCGCAGGACTTTGGGTGCCTGTTCTCCGCAGGACTTTGGGTGCCTATTTTTCGTAGGACTTTTATTGGTGCCTATTCTTTGTAGGACTTAAAGGTGCCTGTTCTCCGCAGGACTTGGGGTGCCTATTAAAGGTGCCTGTTCTCCGCAGGACTTTGGGTGCCTATTCTTCGTAGGACTTTGGGTGCCTGTTCTCCGCAGGACTTTGGGTGCCTATTCTTCGTAGGACTTAAGGGTGCCTATTCTTCGTAGGACTTAAAGGTGCCTATTCTTTGTAGGACTTAAAGGTGCCTATTTTTCGTAGGACTTTTATTGGTGCCTATTCTTTGTAGGACTTAAAGGTGCCTGTTCTCCGTAGGATTTAAAGGTGCCTGTTCTCCGCAGGACTTTGGTGCCTATTCTGTGTAGGACTTAAAGGTGCCTGTTCTGTGCAGGACTTAAGAATGCCTGTTCTGTGCAGGACTTTAGTTGCCTATTCTGGTAGGACTTTTATTGGTGCCTGTTCTGGCAGGACTTTGGTGTGCCTATTCTGGTAGGACTTTGAATGCCTGTTCTGTGCCTATTCTGGTAGGACTTTGAATGCCTGTTCTGGCAGGACTTTGGATGCCTGTTCTGGCAGGACTTTAATGCCTAATTTTCGTAGGACTTAAAGATGCCTGTTCTCCGCAGGACTTTGGGTGCCTATTCTTCGCAGGACTTTGGGTGCCTGTTCTCCGCAGGACTTGGGGCGCCTATTCTTCGTAAGACTTAAAGGTGCCTATTCTTCGTAGGACTTAAAGGTGCCTGTTCTCCGCAGGACTTGGGGTGCCTATTCTTCGTAGGACTTTGGGTGCCTGTTCTCCGCAGGACTTGGGGTGCCTATTCTTCGTAGGACTTAAAGGTGCCTATTCTTCGTAGGACTTAAAGGTGCTTGTTCTCCGCAGGACTTGGGGTGCCTATTATTCGTAGGACTTAAAGGTGCCTGTTCTCTGCAGGACTTTGGGTGCCTATTCTTCGTAGGACTTTTATTGGTGCCTATTCTTCGTAGGACTTAAAGGTGCCTGTTCTCCGCAGGACTTGGGGTGCCTATTCTTCGTAGGACTTAAAGGTGCCTGCTCTCCGCAGGACTTGGGGTACCTATTCTTCGTAAGACTTTTATTGGTGCCTATTCTTCGTAGGACTTAAAGGTGCCTATTCTTCGTAGGACTTAAAGGTGCCTGTTCTCCGCAGGACTTGGGGTGCCTATTCTTCGTAGGACTTAAAGGTGCCTGTTCTCCGCAGGACTTTGGGTGCCTATTCTTCGTAGGACTTAAGGTGCCTGTTCTCCGCAGGACTTTGGGTGCCTATTCTTCGTAGGACTTTTATTGGTGCCTATTCTTCGTAGGACTTAAAGGTGCCTGTTCTCCGCAGGACTTTGGTGAATTTTTCTAAGTTTAAAAACTTTACTTTATTCATCTAAGTTTTATGCAGGGTAATGCACCTATGTGCAATGCATGCAAAATGCTCGACTCTTTAACTTAACAACTCAATTTTGCCCCAATATGAATTAAGGTCATTGTAAGTGTTAAAAGTACGAGGTATGTAGGATGCTACAATTTATGGAATGCACATTTTTTGTTGCCCCAGTATGCACTTGAGGTCTGCACAAGATATGCCTACGTGAAACGCAAGAAGCATATAAGATGCTTTATAAAACGCAAAATGTTTGTTTTCACTTGCCCCAGCATGAACTATGGTCTATGTAATGTATGCAAGTATGGAATGTATGAAACATGTAATGCTTTATGCAAATTTTCTTTTTGCTTGCCCCAGTGCGAACTAGAGGCCATGTGATATATGCCAATGTGGGGTGCATGAAACATATGATGCTTTATTTTATGAAATGTAAATTTCTTTTTGCTTGCCCCAGTGTAAACTCGAGGCCATGTGATGTATGCAAATGTGGGATGCATGGAACATGTAATGCTTTATTTTATGAAATGCAAATTTTCTTTTTGCTTGCCCCAGTGTGAACTCGAGGCCATGTGATGTATGCAAATGTGGGACACATGAAACATGTGATGCCCCTTTTTTTTTTTATACAATACAAATTTTCTTTTTGCTTGCCCCAGTGTGAGCTCGAGGCCATGTGATGTATGCAAATGTAGGGTGCATGGAACATGTAATGCTTTATTTTATGAAATGCAAATTTTCTTTTTGCTTGCCCCAGTGTGAACTCAAGGCCATGTGATGTATGCAAATGTGGGACACATGAAACATGTGATGCCCCTTTTTTTTTTTATGAAATACAAATTTTCTTTTTGCTTGCCCCAGTGTGAACTCGAGGCCATGTGATGTATGCAAATGTGGGACACATGAAACATGTGATGCCCTTTTTCTTTTATGAAATACAAATTTTCTTTTGCTTGCCCTAGTGTAGACTATAGGCTATGAGATGTATACAAGTATGGAATGCCTGATGCATATGAGATGCAAGTTATTTTATTTTGTTTTATTATTTTTTTTTGACTTTTTAAGCTGAAAAATTTTTTTCTAGAATATGCACACTTTATGCAAGTGAACTTAACTCCAAATGGAGACAAAAAGGATAAGGACATTATCTTTAAGCACCCTTAAATGGATTTTGAGTTTTGGACTCCTCTTTTTTCGAGATCACTTCAAAAGATGGAGGAAGAAAGGGAGCATTATTTCTAAATGCTTTTAGATTGATTTGAACTTGGAGCCCCTTTATTTTTGGTAAACAGAATCATCTTGAAAGAGAATGGGAAAAGAATGAGCATTATTTTTTAATGTCCTTAAACTGATTTTGAATTTTAGACTCCTTTTTTATTTTTTTGAAAAATGAATTAATAAGAAAAATGTGATCCTCTCATTTTTTAGTGAATTGATGAGAAAAAATGTGATCTTATTTTTTTTAATTTTTTAATTTGACTAGAAAAGGAAAAATATACTTTGTCCATGTACAAATTCAATGCAAGTATATAATGCATAAGAAATCTCAAAATTTATAAAACGTAGGATTTTTAGCCCTTTGCTTTTGGAAAAATTTTACACCCTTCACCTTCCACAATGAAAAGGGTTGAACTTTTGATTATCCTACCAAATTTGCCTTTTATTATTTGGATGAGGAAATTTACTGATGGCTTTTGGGCTAGCCAAAAATGCCCCTAGGGAGTATCTCAAGCTAAAAAGGCCCAAGGCTCTTGCTTTGACTTATTTCTAAATGATTTTTTTTTTCAAGTGATTTGTTTGCCATCAACCTTGGACTATTAATTTAACAAGGCACTTTCCTATTGTCAACTCTTCATCGTTAATGCTTGAAAGGTCAATAAGTGGAATTCACTCTTACTTTAGTTAACAATGTCAATACAATCATGCATTAAGGGATATAAAAACGTGATTTTAAGAAGGAAAAAGGTCCTTAACGTTAGAGGGACGCAAGGGCTGATGAAGAAGGTGAGCATATAAAATGGTTTGGGAATGGAGAAATGGAATAGACAATGGCTTGGCGTAATGTGATAGAATGGGAAAATGCCCCAATTCTATACCTGAAGTATTCTCCTTTGAATAATAGAGAAGTGAGATGCTGAGAATATGGATATGATAGGATAGAGAGGAGCTTTACTTCTGGACTTGAACTCCTTTTGAAAGAAACAATAGATGTACTGAAAAGAATCTGCTTTGAGCTAAGCTTTTTGCCCCAATTTCAATTACTTTGATTTTTTTTTTTATCATTCCCTTCAAAAAAAAAAAATCTGCCCCATTATTTGCAAACAAGCTAAACCTCGACAAGGACTTTCGATGCTTGTAATGTGGCCTTGGTAAATAGGTTTATGAAATAAGAGATATTAGGCTCAAGAATTAACATGCCCCCCTCAAATCTCCTCTTAATCTCCTTCTCCTATTGCTTTAACAAAATTTTATACTCAAAATTCACTTCACAAGAGAGGAAGTCTCAAGGTTGTAATGGGGTTTAATGGGTAAAATGTAGCTTAAGAAAGAAAGGTGACAAGGCCCAAACATTCATGTAAGTTCACAATGAGAATTTTGCTCTAGTAATTGCACCATTTTAGCAGGACCTTGGCTTATGACAGTTAACTCAATCTTTTCCTTTTAAAAGATATTTTTCGTTCAGCTCAACTCTCCTCCGGAGACCTTTCCTCTTCTTCTTTTTTTTTTTTTTTTGACCTCTTGTGCTACATAAGACTCTTCTTTGGGAATTTTGCCCCTTGATTGCATGCTAAGGTGAAGTTCCCTTTTAAAAGCTTCTGCTTTTTTTCAAAATTTAATATGTGGGAGCTTTCTTTTTGAGAACTTCCTTCCTCTTGTGATTTTTCTTTTCTTCCTCTAATTTGTTTCCCTCTTCATTTAATCTTTTTTTTCTAGAAGGAATCCACTATGGTGCCAAAATCGCCCTTTCTTCATGTTGAATTCTCATTGCTTCTCGGGTTCGATTCATGTTTGGTATGTGAAGAATTTTTTTCAGGCCCAAAATGGTTAGCAATGGTTGAGAAGTATTTGGATGATTGAAAGAACTTGACCCTCTCTTGATATTTGAATTACTGACATAAAAATTTGTTGAAGACTTTCCCTCCCAAAGGTTGTATGATTAGGGTGAAGAAAAGGAACATCACTCCTGGCTCAATTGGGGTGACTAGAGGTTACTTCTTTGTATTTGGGAAGACAAAGAATGCCTTATATCATAGGCATAACTTGCTTGTGGGACATGCATTGGTATCTCTAATTTGGTTTTTTTTTCGTAATTGAATTTGGGGTATATAATTAGCTTCAAGTTTGACCTTTTTCTCCATCAATTGAATCTTTTTATAAGGGGTTCTAGGTATCATTATTTTTATTTTTATTTTTTTATGGGTTTTCAGTTATTTAGCAATAACACGCAAGGAAAGAAGTGGTGTCAACATAATTGATGGAATGGAAGGACGCGTAAAGGGTGAGATGGAAGCATATGACCATTGTATTGACAAGGTTAAATCAAATAAGATCAAATGAATCAACTTCTGTTAGCCTTGGATTTTAGCTAGACAGAAGGATATCAAACAGACAAACATTAACTGATTATGATATGACAATAACTTCTTTGAGAGGTTAATCACCAAGAAATCCCCATGAAATCTTATTTCTTATGTCATTTTACCCCTTGTTCATGAAGAGGTTGCAACTCTTTTTTTTTAATGGGGTGTCTCATTGACTTAGGAGCAAGTATACAATTTTTTGACCAATGCCATTTTGGGTGTAAAGGTTAGAGGCTAGTGTAGGAAGCATCCTACTCTTGTGAAAAAGCTATTCAAATGAAGATTAGGCAAATGGCAAGGATCCCAAATGAGGTATATGGCAAATGTTTTAATTATGATGGTGTGTGGTTTTTTTTTTTGCATGGTCAAGTTTGATAGGTGTGGATGAGTTTTAAGATGGATGGTTCGAAGTCTTTTGGAATGGAGAGGATGATGGTGGGCAATAGTTATAAGCTGAAAGATATGGTGGTATGGAAGGTTAGGAAGTGATAAGCAACCTTATCAAGACCTTTGACAACTTTTCTTTCTCCTAGTCAAGTGACACACCTTTACCTTTTGCACTTATACTTCAATTTCTCATCTTGGCTATTCATGAGTGTAGCTTTTTATTTGAATTTTTTTTTTGGAAGCTAATCTCTCCATTACAAAGGGCCAAGAATCATGTATTTTATAAATTTTTAGATTTGCAACATGAAATGCCTTATGACAATGCACGAGCGTAATTTTATTACTTGTTTGATATATGAACTTATAGGTGTATTTAGTATGAGAGCCTTTCAAGGTATAGGACCTTTATTTCTTTTCAGGAATTCGTTGGCCCCCAATTGACCTAAGAATAGAGTTTAGAATTTTCTCACTCAATATTACCCCAATGAAACTCCCTTCTTTTTAAAGTTATTTGACCTCTATTTTCCTCAGATGCTTTATTGCATACAGGGATAAATAAAGTTGACAAATCACCCTAAGGGAATAAGCTAAATTCCACATAGATGATGTCTATGAAAAAGCACAACTAATCGGGTCTTCTTCTGACAATTTGTAGAGTTATTTTCATATCCTCCACTTTCCTTTAGAACTTTATTGTTTCACCATGAAGGGTAAGGTTGACGGAATCGATTTGCAAGGAATTCCATTTTTTTTGGCAAGCAATTTAAATTGAGTTTTTAAATGGCTCGACTTATGTGTCAACTTGATCCTTATTTATCTTGAAAATAGCCACCGACATAGTGCCAAAACTTACTATCTCTATGTAATTTACTCGAGATTGGCTTTTTTTTTTATTAATCAGGGAATTACTAGTATTAGTTAATATTTTCCCACATTCCTCTAAGAGCTTATTAACCCATTGGGAGTCATGGCTTATCACTCATTTTGAGAAGGGATAATTTCTACACCATTAGTGTTTAAACTTTGGCTTTGATGATGTTTAGTACAAACAAGCCAATTTAATGATCTATTGTATGATGGATTTAATGTTGCATACTCACTCATACAGCATTGAGAATTATGTCTTGGTAGAAGAAAAGAAGAAAAACTTTGTGCTTTTTCTCGAGAAACTTATTGCCTCATTAGAGAAAAAAAAACAGTTGACAATCAAGCCGAGAGAAATATGCTTATCTACACGATTGATGCCTTAAAATAATTCTAATCCCTACCCAAGACATGACACTCACTTGAGGATGTGACATACTTATTATAATTTCTCAGAACTTTAAAAATTCTTTCCTTTTTTGTAAGGGAAAATTTTATTTTATGGGGTGGAGGTTTTAAAGAAAGAAAATGGGTCGTGTACTATTTATTAGTTTATTTTATCTCTCTTTCTCTCTTTGTTTTTGTTTTTTTTTTTTTGAATTTTTTTTTTTTTTTATGTTTTGGGCATGTATGAAGAAATGAATGCATGTTTCAGGTTTTTCTTCTGTGAGATCATAACAAATGTGATTATTAACCTTTTCAGGGTTGGAAACCCACTAAGTAATGGTTATTGCACTGATGCATACTTTTATCATAATTAACGCATGTCCAACTGTACAATGACATCTTGTTAACTACTTCAGTGAATAGTGACAATATGTCACCTCTCTTATGGCTTTTATTGGATGCATGAGTACAATGAGAAGAAAAATATCAAAATGCTCCCCTTTGTCCTAACATGGGTAGTCCCTAGGTTGAGATCAATGGTTTACAGAAGTCTGACTCTAACTATTCAGGAGGCGTCTAGAGTTTGACTATCAGTGCATTTTTTAGGGTAGATCTATGACCCCTAGAACATTAGTTCCCAAATTGCCCTGGCCATGAGGTGAGGATCTCACTATATAAACTTGACTTTGAGAGAATAAAATATCCTACACAAGTCAAACCCATATAACAAGGCACAATTTAGGTGAGGTCTTCATGATAGCCTCAGGAAGCATGAGGCTTCACAGGGAAATCAATATAAACCTCTACTAACCTAAAGAACACTCAGACCCGGGTATAGGGCCCATAATGTGTGTGATATATTTGTGTACGAGTGATGTGTGTGAGGAGAGCATTTACCTTCCATCCTATAGATTACCCAACCCTCATCTGCTAAGCAGATTAGCAGAACAAAAGGCAGAGAACTATATATATAGATATAAGCCAAAAGAAATAAAATATACAAATATGGTCATCTACCCTAAGATTTTATTCCTCATGTTATCTATCCTAACACATGTTATATATATAATCAATGAAATAAAGCAATGAGGCAAGCATGTGAATAGAATGTTATCTATCCTAATTATGTGAGACAAACAACAACCAAATGGGAGAACCAAAATAAAAGGAAGGCCATAACATTTTGCACAACAAACTTAACTTGGGCTTGACTCTCTAACTTTCCCCAGTGGAGTCGCCAAACTGTCACACCCGAAAATGCGACCGCGTGGCGCCGGAACTAAAAATCAAATTGAAATGGAAAAATCTGTAAAAAGAAATAGTGTACAAATAAATAGGGTTCAGGAGTCGCCACCAAAATTTTATTTTTTAAAAGGTAAAACTTTGAAAAAACTTTTTTTATTTGAAAAATGGTTTGTAAACCAGATTTGGATTCGGGAGTCGATTGTGAGTGGGGAAGGTGTTAGGCACCCCACTACACCCGTTCTTAAGAACGGTTACCCTAAGTCAGTTGTGCAAAATTAATATGGCCTCTATTCTATTTTAATTTTCCCTAACCAATCACATGCAAAGAACAGAAGAAAAAATTTTAAGGAAATAAAATTTAAGAGAAGAAAGAAATCTAAAAGTGAAACAAAAAAGAATTCAAAGAATAAAATAAAGAAAAGGGAATAAAATAAACGAAATTAAGGAAATAAAATTAAGAAAATAAAATTAAGGGAAAATATTTATTTACAAAGGCGGACTTGACCTAGGATGAGAGCCTAGGGCCTACGTACCCTCTAAAAGGGATCAAAGTCCACGTAGTTCGATATGGGATTGTATTTGCTTTACTTGTTTGTTTGTTTTTTTTTTGTTTATGTGTTTTTATTCTCGTGAAAAGATAGAGAAAATAAATTACCTTTTCCTTCAGCAAATAAAACAAGTTTTGAAATTAATTGATGTGTTTTGATTTGCTAAAAGAAATTTTATTTTAATTTTCTTTCATTTTCAACCCTTTTTTTTTCTCTCTTGCTCATCATTTGTTTTTGTTTTCCATCATTTTCATTTCATTTTTTGTTTGTTTTTTATTACCCCTTTTTTTTTTTGTCTTATTTTGTTTTTGTTTGTTTCTTTTTTTTGTTGTTACTTTTCTTGTTTTCCATTTTTTTTAATCTCTTTTTGGGTTTTCTTTTTGGTTTTGTTATTATTTTCTTTTTTTTGTTTTTCTATTTGTTTCTTCTTTTTTTTTGTTAATTTTTATTTTTGTGTTCATTTTTTTCTTTTTGTTTTAAATTCAAATTTTTTTTATTTTTTTTTTTGTATAGTTTTGTTTTTGTGTTTTTTTTTTACTTTTTGATTTTTTGTTTGGTTTTTGATCTTTTTTTTTTGTTTGTTTCATCATTATTGTTATTATTATTATTATTATTATTATTATTATTATTTTAATAGAGAAAAAGAAAATAAAACTCCTTTTAAACTTTCACCAAAACAAGCTAAAAATCGATTTGTATGTCTTAATATATGAGAGCTAAAATAATCTCATTTTCTTTACCATCTTCTTTTTTTTATTTCTGTTATTTTTTTTTTGGTGATTTTCTCTTGTTTTGAAACACCTTTTTTAATTTTTGCAAAGCATATATTTACTTTTAATTTTATTGTATGAAAATTAGAGAAGAACTCTAAAGTTTACAAAAAGGGTATAATTAACTTTTTTTTTTTTGCTTCTCATTTTTGTTTTTTTTTTTTTTCCATTTTTCACTTTCCTTGTCTTTTTTTTTTGTTTTTATGAAATATACTTTTATTAATAGAAACTTTGGAAAAAAACAAAATTCATAAGTCTCAAAAAGTTATATTTTTGTTTGGTTTTGTCCTTTTTTTTTATTATCCCTTTTTTTGAATTTTTTTTAATTTAAAGAAAACTAATTTGATTTTGACAATTGAAACCTAAAATTCATTAAAATATAAATTTAAGACCCAAATAAGTACCAAGGAGGCTTATTGCTTCACATGGTCTATTTGGTTTAATTCCTATGCGTCTGAGGGGACAAAGTATCCCACACGACAAATTCTAAAAGTAAAATAAAAGTAAAAACACATTTACAGGCACATAAAAATTTGGGTGATTGTGCGTGTTTTGTGTACAGCCAACAAAATCACATATTATTTTGAACAAATGGTTACAACGATAAAAGGAATAAAAATTTACAAAAAAAACCACTTGTCTACACTTGTCTTTCTCCATTTCCCACTTCTCTGCTTCTGACCATTGCTGCCTCCCCTTAAGCATCTCCCGAGTCTTTGATTTTCCTCAACTTTTCGCCATCCTCAAACAGGACTCATGTAAAGGAGACAAAAGGAAAGGGGGTTAAGTTCTAACCAACCATTTGCTTTCCAAGAATAACCAAATCAATGCACCAATATACACTGACATGGAACAGAGAAGTTTTTACAAGCATGTTTGAGATTCTCAAATAATTCAAAGTACTGTCCAACGAATGAAATTAAATAGGAAATTGCATCAAGATTTCAAACCCACGCATCCATAATATGAACATAATGTTTTAGGCAGCAAAAACTTCTGATAAGATACGCAAATAATGTGACAAAACCAAATTCCTAAATAACATCACGCAAAATCAGTATTTGATGAAATTCTGCCACAAAAAGGTTAACTGGTTTGAACTCTTCATATTAACATCAGGATACAACAAGGACAAATAGAGGGCTGACTTTGGGCAAACCAATTTTCAAAAGCAACCCTTAGCTTAACTCTGTGTAAGACACCTTGGACCCAAACATCATTCACTTAATTACAGGGCAAGATGGTTAGATCCAAATATCCCTGCTAGTAATGAGATATCACAACAAAAGAGAATGTATGCAAAATTAGAACCCAGACCTCAAGCTAGCTAAAGATAATAAGAATCTTAACCCATTCATGACATGTCAGGAGCTGCATACTTCTCAAACCCCATCCAATAACCGAAATGTCACAATAAACCACACCCAAACTCAAACTTTATATTACAATAGCAGCTCATGGTGAGTGACAATTAGCCGATTTAAACTCAATTCTCATGCTAGCAGTAGACCAGTGCAACAAGAATCATCAGCCCAATCAAAAAGACGCCAAACTGAACAAAGTGCCCATTCCAGTTTCGAGAATCAGAGCATTATAGCAATAAACATCAAAACACAAATATAAAACGGCCAACGAATACAAAATCTAAAAACAGTCTATAAAATCTTATCACGATCAGATACATATGACTCAGGCAAACATACAACGGATCAAGGATAATAGCGTGAGCATTTGCCTTAACCAAGCCTCAAAATCATATCCATTCTAAATCCCACGACCTAAAGGAACTCACATTTCAGTAGTCAAAGCAGATGGACCAGACCATTCTAAAACAAAAGAGGCTCCGATTTCAGTACCCAAAAGAAAAACAATGGAATCAGATCCTTCCCGAGCCTCAGCACCCACAAACAGCACACATAGGTGGTTCTATGATTGCAGAATTAAAAATGGGAGAAGAATACAAAACACATACCCCTCGGCTCTTATTCCAGCATTCGAAAGATTGAACGGCCTCCTCTGTGGTCTGAGATTATCCCTCCAGAGACCCAGGGAGACTCTCTTCCTCCCTCTGGTTCTCGGACTCCTCTCTAGCCACCAAAGAAAGAAATGAAACCTCCGAATCGTCTCCCTCCTCTGTTGCTTCTGGCCTCTCCCGTTCGCGCTCTCTTTTCCCTGAAAAGCCCTTAGCCTCTGTCTCGCCCTCGACTCCGAATCCCTCTTTTCCGTTTGTGCCTCCCTCTGTTCCTCTGCGTTTCTAGCGTATCACCACTATCCTCCCCCTCTGTCCCCGTGTCTGTCTCCTTTTTCTCTCTGCGCTCAGCGTGTTTTCCTTTCGTGCATCTCGCCTCTCCTCTCCCTCTGTGCGTGCTACGTTTTTTCCTTTCTCCGTCTGCCTTTCTCTGCTCCACCCTCTCCCCTCTTTCTGCGTCTGCCCCCTGTGCGTTTTTATGCATCTCCACTACCCTCTCTCCCTTCTGCCTCTCAGCCTCGTACCCCTCCTCCTTTTTTTTTCGGCTGGTGGCTCAGACTCCAGCATGAAAGGGAGTGGCTGGGGTCAAAACGCAGGAAACCCTGCGTTTTGAACCCCTCCCCTTTTTTATATATATATATATATATATTTGTATATTTTATTATATTTTTGAGCATTTTCTTCATTTTTAGTCTCCTTTGATTTTTTCTTTTGATTGTCTTTTATTTTCTTAAAAAAAGGATAAACAAATTATTTTCTCTCTTTGTTTTTTGGTTTCTCCTTCTTTTTTTTTGTGGTTCGAACTCTCTTAAATTTCTTTTTTTATTTTTGTTTTGGGCTTCCCCTTTTCTATATATATATATATTGTTTTGGGCTTTCCCTTTTTCTTTATATATATATATATATATATATATACTTTTTCTTGACTTTTACTTTATCTTTTTATTTTCTCTTTCCTTAGCCCTTTTTTATTTTTCCTTCCATTCTTTTTATTTTATTAGTTTAATTTTATCATTATTTTTGGAGTTTGCCCGGACAAAATACGGTGTTCACAACCCTGAAGAACTCAAAACTTTCATTTAAGAAGCCCTCTTGTGTGAATTCTAAAAATTGCTCAAAATTACGAAAATGCCATTTTGTTTCGTAAGCTTTTCGTAAGAATTTATTTCTTCATTCTAGCTCCATTTTTTTCTTCCGTTTGAGGCTAAAATTTTCATTTTTAGGAGTCTAGAATGCTTTTCAAATTTTTTCAGGATCTTAACTACATCATCTTGGGAGACTTCCTTTTGTATTCGGTGAATTTCATTCGTTTACAGAGAAATCGTACGTTACATTTCTCACGTTTTTTCTAATTTTTAGAAAACTAGATGTTACAATAAGGATGAGATGAAATGGTTTTAAGTTCTTATATGTTCCTAAATCAGATTTTGGTCTAATTCTTAGCTTTGGTCTAATTCTGTTGCCTTGATAGTTTGCTGTGATACTGTTGAAGTCTGGTGTTATTCTTTTTTTAAGGATGAGGATGAGCTGAAATGGTTTTAAGTTCTGATATGTGCCTAAATTACATTTTGGTCCAATTCTGTTACCTTGATAGTTTGCTATGATACCACTAAAGTCTACTGTTAGTTCTTTTTTTTTTTTAGGATGAGGATGACATGGTTTTAAGTTCTGACATGTGCCTAAATTAGATTTGGTCCAAGTTTGGTACCTGTGTTCCTAAGTTCTAATATATGCTTAAGTTTTTTAAGTGTAGTAAACTTGGTGCCTAACTTAGATTTAGGCAAATTCTTGTATTTATGTGTGTCATAAGGTAGATTCTAGAGGAGTTGCCTAACTTTGAGTTTTTCCAAAGCTTCTTAATTAAAGGTTATCTTGTGATAGAAGATCTTGTTGACAAGGTCTTAAATTTTCCTTTGGTAAATTTGAGATCTTGTTAACAAGATCTTTAACCCTGTCAATAATATCTTACACCTTATCAATAACATGGTTTGCCTTGTTAATAGCATCTTATTACTAGCTCTAGAAAAAGGATGACTTATTCTACATATTCATTCCTACATTGTTTACCTTCAAAATTATCAAAATACAACCATATTCAATGCTTAACCTTAGTCTCACAATCTTTCCATAGGTGAAATGGAACTATAGGGGTCCAAAACTAAAATTGTAATGTTTAATTCAATTCCTAAATACTGTAAACACATTTAATTCAACTCAATTGAACACAAAATAGGCTTTAATGGCATGATAGAGTCTTATAGCCACTTTTAACCTCTGTTGACATAATATGGTTTAAATTTCAAAAATTCATAATTTAGTATAAATTACTCCAATTTGTACAAAATAGGACTCTATGGAAAGCTCAAGATATGAACTATATACTATTAAAATTTTAAGCCAAAAAAAGCTCATATAGGCCACAAAAATCTAATAGAATAGTAGTTGTCATTGTTCTTATATATATATATATATATCAGAATTAGAACTTTGAATATGCATATCTTTGGCTACACAACTCTGTTTTATGAAAAAGTAGTGGCTATGAAAAGCTTATAATGCCAAATATATGTCTATAAAATTTCATGAGTATTGGAGTTCATTTAGCCCCTTAAATATACCAAAAACCAGATCTGCCCGTACTAATAGTGCCTAGTAAATTCTACAATTTTCATCCAATTTTAGAAAATTATAATAAATTCCACAGACTTCCAAAAATTGTGATCTTTGGCTCTATGAGAAGCTATAAATGAGATCTAAATGTCTACCATATTTGATCTAAAAATTCATTCATTTTGTCTTATTTCAGTTTAGAAGCATAAGATAGCTCAAAATGGGACATATATGGTTCCAAATAGTTCAAGAAGAGCTTCCTCATGTCATGTGACCATTTGAGCATATTCTAAACATGAAATACAGCATATATGACTATTTTATCAAGTCCTAAACATCATGCAAATTAAAATCACTCATCCACTTGCCATTATACATATACTTTTTAAGGCACACATATAGTCAAATTATACATTCTTGCACATTTACATTCAAAAATAGTATTTACATCATAATCTCATACTTTTACATTTGTGGGAATGTTTACATTACAAATATATCATGTACAACCTTTCATGAGTAACATATTACATCAAAGCCTATACTATTATCAAATTAATGCCATTCATGCTCTTTGGTCTCCATGTTTGCCTTCTTGAGAATTCTCTAGACATGGTTAGAAGGAGAGTGTAATTTTATGAATCCCAATAGCTAATTTTAGTAATGACTAGAACCTATCCCTCATTATGGTTTATACTAGAACTAGAGTTTGGTTTTGGTTTAGATCTAAATTTTAGAAATAGGGATGGCCTAGTCTAAAGCTCATGCCTTCACATAAGTATACAACTCTTTACATGTAAAAGGGTTTGACTTGTCTACGACTTAACTTACAATGATGTTGATTAAAATGTAGGAAGTAACAAAGATAGATAAAAGTCAGATAAAGATCAATAATAGAGTTGATCCAGCATATAGACGACAAGTTGATAAGTTTCTATAGTGGGCCTTCAATCAGCCAACGGTGACGGATGCCCATGCAAAGGGTGTAAGAATACTGAATGAAAGAGTTGCACTGACATAAGGGCAGATCTATTGAGAAAGGGTTTTAGCCCAAGTTATGAAGTGTTGGACTCACATCAAGAAATTCGTCTTAATGCTTATAGTTCATTGCATCAGGATAATTGTAAGGTAGTTGATGATACTGGTGGAGAAGATGACATTATTGGGATGCTTCATGATGCATATGGTCACACATATTCAAATGAAGGGAACCGTGGGTTAGAGAACCATGAGCCACCTAATGGACAAGAAAAATAGTTCTTTGACTTGTTGTAGGATGCTTAAACTAGCCTTTATCCAGGTTGTGACAAAGTTTCGAAACTCTCTTTTATAGTTAGGCTACTCTACCTTAACTGCCTTAACAATTAGAGCAACAAATCCATAGATACATTATTAAGCTTATTTAAGGATGTTCCTCTAGAGGGGGCATTAATACCTAACTCCTACTATAAAGAAAAGAAGGTTATTTAAGAGTTAGGATTGGATTGCACTAAAATTGATGCATGTGAGAATGACTACATCTTGTATTAGCGAAAGCACACCAATGCTCAATCATATCCTAAGTGCAATATGTCTTAATGGAGGTCAAATAGTCATAAAGGAAAAAAAGTTTCTTATAAAGTGTTATGATATTTCCCTATGGAGCCTAAGCTATGAAGCCTATACATGTCTTACCACATAACTAAGGAGATGAGATAGCATGATGAGGAACATATTGACGATGGTGTTTTGTAGCATCCAGTTGACTTTATAGCATGGAAATCATTTGACCAGCAGCATCCAGAACTTTTTAGTGATCCAAGAAATGTTTAGTTAGGCCTAGCAAGTGATGGTTCTAGCCTTGGGGAAATATAAGTACTAATCATAGTATTTGGCCATTTGTATTGGTTCCATACAATTTGTCACCATGGCAATGCATGAAGCACCCATACTTTATGATGACGCTTCTTATTCCAGGCCTCAGAAGTCTCGATGATAATATAGATGTGTACCTTTAACGAATGATTGAAAAGTTACTTGAATTATAAGAGCAAGGAGTAGAAACATATGATGCCTACAAGAAGTCTAATTTCAGGTTGCATGCAGCATTATTATGGACAATTAATGACTTCCTGGCATATGGGAACCTATCAAGATGGTCTACGAAAGGAAAGCTTGCATGCCCCTGTTGCCACAAAGACACATATGTTATTTTGTTATGGAATAATTTGTGCTACTTAGGCTATCATTGCTTCTTACCAACCAATCATCCATGGTGGTGAAATCGAAGGGCATTTAATGGAAAAGTTTAGCATAGAGTTCCACCCTCTCCTTTAACCAGTGATGATGCACTTTGTCAATTACGTGTATTGGGTAATGTAACTCTAGAGAAAGGTTAGAAGTGAAAGCGTGACCATGTCACCAATGCATTTAATTGGAGGAAGAAAAGCATCTTTTCTAATTGCCTTATTGGAAAACACTGTTAATCCGACACAACCTTGATGTTATGCACATCAAAAGAAATGTTTCAGATAACATTATGTCAACCATTATGGGATTGGCTAAAAAGATAAAGGATACAGTGAAGAGTCGGTATGACTTGGTTGACATGGGAATTAAGTCAAAATTACACTCGATAGAAGAAGGGAACAAAGTTCTAATTCCAATTGCTTGTTATGCATTATGCCCACAAGAGAAGTTAAAAGTTTGAAAGTGTATGATACCTTCTCTTCAAAAATTTCACTATGTATCAATGTTCGTGAGCAAAAACTCTATGGATTAAAGTGCCATGACCACTGTGTTTTGTTACAAGATATATTCTCTATAGCATTATGTGGCTTATTGCCCAATGAAGTATTTAAGCCTATATTAAAGTTGGGTAAATTTTTTAAGAATTT
Organism: Erythrophleum fordii; assembly: GCA_032878935.1. Classification (NCBI taxonomy): domain Eukaryota; kingdom Viridiplantae; phylum Streptophyta; class Magnoliopsida; order Fabales; family Fabaceae; genus Erythrophleum; species Erythrophleum fordii. The sequence goes on along the minus strand of JAVQMF010000049.1, from coordinate 3,321,914 downwards.
GTGTTCCAAGTGCCTAACAACCAAAGCCTTTGATCAGCTTGAATCCTAAATTGCAAGCACATTGTGCAAATTGGAAAAAGTATTCCCACTAGGCTTCTTTGATATTATGATCCGCTTGCCTATCCATTTAGCAAGAGAGGCAAAGCTCAGTAACCCATACAATATAGGTGGATGTGCCCTATTAAAAGGTAACTTACTACACTAGATATACCTTTTATAAATTTCATTAATACTCTATGCTAAATTCTTTATTCAAATCCTCTTATTTATTTAAGTATTTGCAAACACTGAAAACATATATTCGCAATAAGGCTTGACCAGAAGGTTTAATAGCAAAAAGGTATTTGGCAGATAAATGTCTTACTTTTTGCTCCTGTTACTTAAAAGACATTCCCACCAAGTTCAATAGGCCTCCCAGAAACAATGATGAACCTATGGGAAAGGATAAGACATTCAACTTCAATAAAAGTGGCCAAGCCCTAAGAGGCTATGAATCAAGATTTTTTTCTAGAGTGGAGTTCAATCAAGCTTGTATGTATGTACTCTATAATTATGAGGAGGTTTGGCCATTCATAGAATACATTCTGGAGCTTAGTAACTCCTTCCAAATAATAACTTCTTCAAGAATTTGTTGCCTTAACTATATCATTCATTGCAAGTACCACAAGAAACAAATGGAAATGCATGGATCAACAATTAAAGAGTACACAAAATGGTTTTGTGAACAGGTTAGTTTCTAGGCAACGCACTAGGATGTAAGAATTATGTGATCATATATAATTTATCAATGGTGATAAGTGATTTTCTCTCATTGTAGATTGCAAAGTTAAGTACACAGGGTAAGGCTAGTGATAACCTCATAAGTTTAACAGTTGGCCCACCCAAAGTGGTTCATTGCTACTCAGCATTTACAATGAATGGCTTTAGATTCCATACTAAAGATCATGCTTTATGCTGAAGAATAAATAATAGCAAAATACTTGTGAGGGTGATGATAAAGACGAGAATAAAGAGTATTATGGTATCTTAAAGGACATATATGAGTTGTTATATATTGGGCATAAAAGAGTACATTTGTTCAAGTGTCATTAGTGGGATATGGGTCATCTAAAAAGAGGATACAATGTTGATAAATTTGGAATCACTAGCATGAATACCCATTATTCACTTAACTCTAATAAGCCATTTGTCTTAGCATATCAAGCTGAACAAGTGTTCTATTTGAATGACATAGTTGATGCAAATTAGTTCATTGTTGTCAAGACAAATCCTTGTGACCTGTTTAATATGCTTGAGGTGACTAATGATGATGTCAATGGGGACTCTGAAAGAGGGCTCAACGATGAGGCATATCAATAAGATGAGATCGAACTATATGTGGTCCTTGATGATAACGTGGGAAATGACTTTGTGGTCTAGTTGCAGAGGGATGATGTTGCACCAGAGACTCTAAGCCATTCAAGCGAATGCTCATGAACAAAATGGCCAAGTGCAATTAATGCAAGACATGAATTCATTGATGACAATGATGAGGATGTGTCCACTGACAAAGGAGATTCAAAGGACATACTTGGGGAGGATGATGAAGTCGATACTGACACCATAGATACTAACCAAGATTAACTAAAATTCTATGGTACTTAATGGTAGATTGAATCCATGCATAAAAAATATAGATATAATAAATGACTAAAATATTAAATCTGTAGATAGCATCCTATTTCATTGAGTATTTTTTTGTTTCCATTTCTATTTTTATAATATTCTATGATTTGGTAATTCAAAATAGTTTTTAAAGAATGGAATCAATTATTTAAACGGGGTCACAAGTCTAGAGAAAGGTAATACAAATTAAGAGAAAGTAAAATTAGAATGCTAAATAGAGCATTATTATGAGAATACTATGTAAAGCCATGCTAATGGCCTTGTAGTAGAAATTTTGTATTTCTAGAGATAAAAATATAGATATGACTATGTATATCAAGTTATTCTATTACCAAGATTGAGACAACATTAAGTTATGTCAATATAAGGGCTGAGATAATATCTTGTCAACAAAATTGAAGATCTTGTTGATAAGGTTGAAGATCTTATTAACAAGGTCTTTAAATTTTATTAACAAAATTAAAGATCTTGTCAACAAGATCCTGAATTCAATAAAAAAAAGTCTGAAACCTAGTCAATAGGATCTATTATCTTATAATAAGGTATTTAAAAAAGCCAAGATCTTATCGACTTGACCAACACCTTGTCAATAAGATTTTTTGTCATAATAAGTTATAACACATAATAAGCGATAGTAATAACAATTTCTATCATGTTGTTATTATTATTATCATTCTTTTAAATTTTTAAAAATTCCCTTATAACTTGTAAGTCATCTTTTGGTTAAAAGTTTTACAATTTTACAAATTTACATTGTTCAACTACCTTGTTCTCATAATGTATGTGGAATGATCCAAGAAATGTCAAGTGCTGGGCATAGGAGAGGGGCTGGAAGAGGTGGACAAGACTTAGGACATGGAAATGGATGGGGTAGGCACAATAACACGAGTGATGTTGCAACCCCACTGCATATAAGAGGGCAAATTAAGCATGATGCACTAGAAGCTCAACAATCTCCATTGCCATTAGAGCTAGTTGGTGAGAAAGAACAAGATGTTTCACCACTTGCCCAACCACCACGAAACCAGAGTAGTGCAGGTGAGCAAGGGAAATAATACAAGTGTTTGGTTAAATTTTTGCCTTGTGTTATATATAGATATATTTATTTTTTATGTATCATCATCTAATCATTTTCCTTTTTTTTCATATTATTCAGCTTCTTGCAGCACTGTTAAGAAAGGTTAGGGGAAGTATAAGTGTTTAGGAGTTAACCTTAAAACAAAATTTGACAACAAGATCTTAATAACCATGTCTAAGACCACTAAACGGCCAATTGGAGATGGGGCTCGAGACTTATCTAGTTACATTAGTTGGGTGGTGTTAACTACCATGTCATTTAGAGATGGTGATTGGAAAGATATTACAAAAAAAAGATGGGGACAACATATGGTTGAAAGTGAAGGAAACAAGTTGCGTATTTTAAATACATATCTTTAATTAATCTATAAATACCTATGTTATGTTTGCTACTATAACTACTTGTAATTTCAATTTGCTATTCTTAATGCATAGGACAAATTTGAAGTTCGTGACCTTCAGCAAGAGGTGGCATTCAAGTCTTACTATTTGGACTTGATGCAAGGACTCTTTAAGAATTGGAAGGCTTCATTGTCAAAAATATATAAGGACTACACGACTGATGAGGAAAGGGAAGCAACAAAACCAAAGGATGTTAGCCCTAAAGATTGAGATTGGCTAATTCAGCACTTTAAGTTTGACAAGTTTCAGGTCCTTAGTTTAAACTTCATTGCAATTGTACTATTATTAATTAAAATAATTTTTCTAATATTTTATCATTAATAACAATTTGGCTTTATATGCAAGTTGCAAGTAGTAGAAATAGGTCTAAACAAGTAACATTACATACATATGGTACCCACTTATTTATGGAGGTTGAAGAGTCTTTAGTGAGCATCTTATTATATTTTAAGAGAAATTTATTTCTATGTTCACTATTACTTTTTTTCATGCTAAAAAGCTTTGAATACTAATGTCTAAAAAATTTGTAGAGGGACCTAGAAACAAGGGAGCTAGCAATAGCTAATCAAGTATAGGAGGCACAACACACCCATCGAACAAAAGAGGGGGAGATAGTGTGGGCTGATTTGAAGTCCCAAGAGATCCATATAATGTTCTCAAATTCATTAACTTTAAAAAAATTTCTTGCACCATTTTCCATGCTTCTAACTCATGTCCTACACTACAGTCATGCATTCACGGTCTTGTTATTCAACAACAAACAATAGATGAGAAGGCATGCCTAACTAGAGATAGGATATTAGCTACCATACTGGGGGAGAGATCAGGGCATGTGCACAGTAAGGGGTATGGGAAGAAACCCTCAAGAAAGAAAAGCATTGGTGAATATGAAGTGAAGTCCAGAGTTTCTTTTGTAATAGAACAAGTGCGTGAAGAGATGCACCAAGAAATATAATAAAAACTACAAGAGGAGCGAGCCCAAATTTAACCATAGATGCAAGCTAAAATTCATGCTCAAATGGCTACCTTCATGATCACAATCCAACAGATATTTTTTGCACTTCTCTTTTTATTTTCAATGTTAAAATACTTAGTGTTATATTTCTTTTTATTAGGGAAATATTTTGGACAATGCTTCAAGTGGAGAAGCTCAATAATTTTGTGAGTAATTAGGAGTTTTAATAATTGATTATTTAACTAACACAAATAATGCATATTAATTTAACACAATTTGCCTTTTAGACCATTTTTGTGCCTATGGTTCTATTTTAAACTTTTGACATTAATTTGTTTATGGCATATATAGTCTTTCAAACATTATACTTTACTAAAATTAGAATGTGGTCTCAATTTATCACACAGATGATTGCTTTGATGGAGAAAGTCTTAGCATTTACAAAGTAAAATGAAGTGTCTAGATTGAATGCTAATGCCCTTCTCTTAAATTACGAAGATTCAAGCAATTGCCCATGTTAACTTATTGCTCTTTTCCTTTTGTTTAGTAACGTTGTAATGCTATTTTAAATATTGAATAGTGAAGTGTATGAGTGAGTTTAAAAAATTATTCATATGGCTAGTTTTTGCATTTATACTTGTTAGATGGACCATTGCAGTAAAGTATATATGAAACTTATTAGCAAAGTTTAATTTACTTTCTTTTTGCTTATGTATTTTAAAATGTTAGATTTTGTAAAATGGCATATGTTATTAGAGATTTAGAAGATTTATTTTTCATCATTTGTAAGATTGTAAAATCTATTTTAGCAAGCAGGATTGAAAAAATAATTAAAAAAATTATAAATTTGAAAAAATAAAATAATCTCTTTAGTAGTTACTAAATTCGTTGCTAATAGTGCACTAAAATATTATTGATAACAATTGACACTAAAGATATATTTAGTGGCGACATAAAAGATTAATGCTAAAAGAAAAACTATAATTGCAAAATAATGATTTGTCACAAAAATAGGCATTTAGTGACCACAAATGTCGCACTATTGTCGCCCCTAAAATCGTATTTAGCATCACCAAAATGTTTTGCCATTAAAAGCATATATTTAGCGACAACAATGGTCACCATTAATTCCTTTAAATGCCTACTAGAAGGAATTTTTGTGGCTATTAATGTCGCTACTAAAATAACATTTAGTGTCAAAGTATATGTCATCACTAAAAGATCCATTTAGCGACAACTAAATTTTACCACCCCTAACAAAGGCTTCTTAAAAGGCCAAATAAAAGGATTTTTATGGCAAAAATGTCATCGTTAAATCTCCCAATGAAAATTTTCTTCCTAACCAAGTCCTATAAACTCAAGCAAGTTTATAAGACTGACCACTTTTCATTGGATATCCTTGCTTGTCATCTTTTTCTCGTCGATCATCTCAACCAAGTTCTTCTTCCCTAAATGAGAGAGGGTCATCCTCATCAACCAACATTTTTTGAGAGGAAATCCAATTCAAAGATATTAACCAAGGAATTGACAACTAGATAATTCCAAAAATCCAAAAAGATGCCCTTTACAAACCAGAGGGAAACTTCTTTCACAAATCTGATTATATAATTAGGATTGTGGAAGATGTTATCCCAATAAATCCTCAAAAGGAAGAATTTTATCTTCTTTCCAAAGAATCTGTCATGCACCACAAAAAAACACTACAAATTCATACACATAGGATGTGTTCAAATAGTTATAAAACCTTTAGTTAAAGAAGGATTGCCTAATTTGTCTAAGAGATGTTAGGCACAACCAATTTATAGACTCCCTTTTAGGAATAGTTGAAACAGGGTTACATGCAGGACCTATTTACTTCAATTGTTATCCTAACATAACAGTATCTTTAGTAGACAAAAATATTATGGATATACTCAAACTCAACATAAAACTCCATCGTTTTGACATGAAACCAGGATCAATCCTAGTAGCTTTGTTGTATAAAATACAATATAAAGTCATGAACTCTTCTAGTTCTAATGTCCTTATACCAAAAGAAACTAGTCAAACTACCCTATTTCTAATAGATAAAGCTAATGTAATGGTCCCAAAAGTTATTCATTGGGAATAGGTAGATTTTCCTGAAGAATGGATTATGCGAAAGGTAACTCCTACTCTTCTAACACTAACCCTTGAATTTAGTAGGATTAGACAAACCCAAATTGAAACTATAGGAATATCCTTTGAAAGAAGAAGGAAATCCTTTAGTTCTACATCAAGCTACAAGTCTACCCACACCAACAAGGACTTTAGATCCCAAGGCTTAGTCAAACATTTGAGTTATGGATCATTGGGTCTTTAGTGACAAAACTTCAATTCCAATTTATATATATATATACAACAAGTTATTTATATATATATATATATATATATATAAGAAAGCTATGAGTTTTAACAAGTCCCAATAGCCTTAGTCAAAGCTATGAGTTTTGTCACTTAGGAAGACCAAATGTTCATAGGAAACTGGTAATAACTTGTTACAATAGTAAGATTCTATTTTTGTCACTGAATTGATGGCTACAGTGATCTTGTAGGTTCTTTGCTACCACAGAAAAGAAGTTTTGTCTAGATGTGCTTTGTTTGAATATGACTTTAATCTTCTACTAGACTGATGCCATAACAATCATCTTCATTAGGTGGGGCATGGTCTTCAAAGTCAAAGGAGGATTTTATGGCCTTAGATAATTCTGCTTTATTTTCTTCCTTTAATAATTTGAGGAGACCTTCAATTTGTTTTGCAAAGTCCATCTTTGTTTTAGTCAATGCAAGGCTAGTAGTAATTTAGGCTCTTTGATTCATAAATTGGGTAATTAAGGCATAATACCATATTAAGATAGCATTTAATTTGCATTACAAAGTGCCTAAAGTATCCATTTTCATAAATTCAATACTTTTAGCAGCGAAATTTACTGACATTAAATGTCAAATTAATTCATTTCTAACTAAATGAACCATTTCAACTTACCAAACTCATCTTCCATCCTTAATACACTTGTTCACACAGAATCATCACAAAATGAGGCATGGAATTCAGGTATAGGCCATGCATCACAAGACTAACATTCCACTTCCATTTTCTCAAGATTCACATAAACTAGGACTTTCTGGAAAGCTCAAGATATTATCTAACTACTGTAAAAATTGCATACCAAGACAATATCATTAGGCCCACGAAATTCCAATAAAATAGTAATTGGGTCAGAATCTTGCACAAGTGTAGACCTGAAACTCTAAAAATTTATATCTCACGATACAAAGCTCCAAATTAAGTGATCTCTATGGCTATCAAAAGCCTATGATTCCAACTATATGCATCTAAAATTTTATGAGTTTTAAACTTCATTTGGCCTCTCAAATATCCAAAATACCAAACTGACTAAATGAATACTACACATACAATTTCTGCATAATTTAGCCAACTTTGAAAATGATAAAAAATTCTACAGAGCTCCAAAAACTGTATTCTTTAGCTTTATAAAAATCTCCAAATGAGATCTAATTGCCTACCAAATTTCATACAAAAATTCATCCATTCGTTCTGGTTTTGGTTTAAGGGGAAAATATGGTTTGAAATGGTACACAAATGGTTCCAAATGGGCTAAAATGGCTTCTTACATGCAATGACCATTTGAGCACATTCAAAACCTTATAAACAACATATAAAAGCATCATAACAAGTCCAAATCATCATGGAGCTCAAAATCACTCCCTCACTTATTCATATACACATACATTCCATAGCTCAAGGATGTCTAAAACTCAAGATCCTATACATTTGGTTCCAAATATGGTTTATACAACATATTTACATACTTTTACACATGAGCAAAGAGTTACATCTCACAAATAACATATAAATTCATACTTTGAAACTAATTTACATCAAAACCTATTATATTGTCAAACTACTACAATTTAAGCTTTTTGGCCTCCCTTAGCTCCATGAGTATTACCTAGACAATGTTAGATAAAAAGTGGAGAAAAGTGAGATTCAAAGAATCCCAATAGCTTATTCACCCTTTCAAGTAAGCATAGATGGCATATAATCATATCAAAGAAAATAAGCATGCATCAAGTGCTTCCAAGTACCAAACATAAACATATTTCCAAGGTTATATGAGCATATCAAGATCAAAAGTAAGTTTTAAGGACTTTTGGTCTAGTCTCACCTAATTATTGAGACTTTTATATTAGTCTCACTCACTTTTTAGAGACTTTTGACTTAGTTTCACTCATCTTTGAGACTTTTAACCTTATTTCACTCATTCTTAAGGACTTTTGGCTTTACTTCACCCAACAAAGGGACTTTTGGTACAACCTCACCAATCAAGAGCCATACACATTTAAATTGCAATTCAATAAGCATAATGATACCAAAGTATCAAACCAATAGTTGTAAGCATGTTTCATGATTCAAACATATATACAAGTAATCAATGATAATCAAATAACCAAGAAGTGCATATAAGAATGGATGAAGAGCTATCTTAGGTTAAGAAGTACAAATTCTCCCTTAGTTTTATAGTTTCTTGGTTCAATCTCATGCATACACTTAGAGGAGGCTTGATTTACTTTGCCTAGACATATCAAACAAGACACAAAAAATTCAATAGAACTATAATACAATATCATTATAGCACTTAATTTGCATTATAAATAGCCTAAAGCATCCATTCTCATAAAATCAATACTTTTAGTAACGGAATTCACTAATATTATAGGTCAAATTAATTCATTATTAGTTAAATGAACCACTTGTACTTATCAAACTCATCTTCCATCCTTAATATACTTGTTCATTCATAATCATCACAAAAAGAGGCATGGAATTTAGGTTTAGGGATACACATCAAACTTAGCCAAATTTATAAGCTTCCATGCCATTCCATATTCTGTCAAAATTTTTAAAAATTCATAACTTGAACTAGAAAATTCCAAATCATAGGGCTTTTTGAAAAGCTCATGACATCATCTAATTACTGTAAAAATTTCAAACAAAATAACATCATTTGACTCACAAAATTTTAATAGGATAGTAACTACGTCAAAATTTTCAATTGGTGCAGACTTGGAAGTTTAAAAATTCATATCTCACGCTAAAAAGCTCCAAATTAAGTAATCTTAGTAGCTATCAAAATCTTATGACGTCAACTATATGCTTGTAAAATATCATGAACATTGGACTTCATTTGGCCTCTCAAATAAATTGAAAACTAGACTGAATGAATGAACAGCGCACAGGCAGTTTCTGCAAATTTTAGCCAACTTTGAAAAATCATAATAAATTCTACAAAGCTCTAAAAATTGTGTTCTTTAACTCTATGAAAATCCCCAAATGAGATTTAAATGCCTGCCAAATTTCATGTCAAAATTTGCCTATTTGGTCTAATTTTAGTTCAAGGCAAAAATATGGTCTAAAATGAGGCACAAATGGTTCCAAATGAGCCAAAATGTCTTCTTACATACAATGAAACCATTTGAGTATGTACAAAACCTCAAACATAGCACATGGAAGCATTAGAATATGTCTAAATCATCATGGAACTTAAAATCACTCTCTCGCTTGTTCATATCACATGCATTCCATAGCTCATGTATGTCAAAATCTTAAGATTATATATATTTCATTCCAACCATGGTTCATACAACATATTTACATACTTGTATACAAGAGCACAGAGTTACATCTCACAAATACCATATACATTCATAGTTTGATATAAATTTGCACAAAAAGCTATTCCATTGTCAAAGTAATGCAAGTCAAGCTTCTTGGCCTCCATTCTTGATTCTATGAGTGCTACCTAGACAAGGTTAGATAAAAGTAGGGAAAAATAAGATTTAAAGAATCTCAATAACTCATTCACCCTATTAAGTAGACATAAATGGCATGTTATCATGTCAAAGAAAGCAAACATGCATCCAATGCTTCCAAATACCAAACATAAACATGTTTTCAAGGTCATATAAGCATATCAAGATTAGAATCAAACTTTAGGGACTTTTGGTCTAACCTCATCCTATTATTTAAGACTTTTAGGTTAGTCTCACCCACTTTTTAAGGACTTTTGATTTAGCCTCACTCATCTTTGGCCTTGTCTCACCCATTCTTATGGACTTTTAGTTTCCCCTAACCTAATTCAAGAGTCTTTTGACATAACCTTACCCATTTAGAGCCATACACATCCAAATTGCAATTCAAGAAGTATAATGGTACCAAAGCATCAAAACAATAGCTATAGGCATGGCTCATGATTCAAACATACATACAAGCATTCAATGATAATCAAACAACCAAGAAATGCATAAAAGAATGGATGAAAAGCTACTTTGAGTTAAGAAGCACAAATTCTTCCTTTCATTCCTAGCTCCTTGGTTCGGCCTCACACATACACTTGGAGGAGGTTTAATTTGCTAGGCCAAGACACACCAAACAAGACTTAAACACATTAATGGAACCATCTCTAGTCTTACATAAACTCTACACAAGCTACTTCTAACTTATAGCATGCATATGATTACATATAAGGACATAATGAAGCAACTCATATAATTCATGATCTTGGCTCCAATTTCTCACTCAATCTAAGTCTCATGACTCCATTTAAACTTATTAGAGTCATCCCCAACTCAATTCAAGGAGCCAAATATCAAGTTGCTTCTTTATACCTAAAGAAACCTAAAATTTTCAACTTTCAAGATATGACTTCTAAATTCAATCTAAGAGTTTCTTTGGTGTCTATAATTCATATCTAGACCATTTCTATCCTTGGAATCAAAGAAAACTCTCCCTAAATGTATAATTCTCATCATGGCCGAGACATACCCCAAGTTAGGAGCCCATAGAGTTTTGATGATTTTTCTAGGGAATTTGTCACTTGTGAAGCTTCTTAGGTTTCTTATAAACTCAAACATACTTTTACACAACCTAGAATATCATTGGAAAGCTTCAATTTCCTTCAGTGCAACTAAAACCCTAATTGCCATAACTTGTTACCTATCACTTCTTTTTTAATTGTAATTATTTCATATGATTCTCCATGTTTTAAAGCCCCAATTTCTATCAAGTTTGGATCAAAATAAAATACCCTACATGTGATCATTATTCTGGCTAAAACCACATGCATGGAGAAATGCCAAGAAGAACAAGTTTCAACCATGGTTTCTTATCTTGTTTCAAAGCTCACAAGATGCACTTTCTTATGCTTCCAAGAGTTTCTCCAAATTCTCTCTTCCATCTATTGAACCAGCCATGAAATAGCACCAATTAAGTCACCAAAACCATGAGAAGAGAGATAAGAAAGAGGAAAAGAAGTTTAATGAAAGGAGAAGCATGAAAAAGTGATGAATTCTTACACTTTCAAGCGTTGGTTTCCTTTTTGTTCATTCTTCTTATGCGCCACTTCAAGCTTGCTTTGGTTTTGTTTTTGGCCTAAAGAAAGTCGATTAAGGTGAGTGGAAGAAGTGGAATGTTCTAAATAAGAAAAGGGAGCCTTATTATGACACTTTTTTAAAATTTTATTTTTGTCCCTAAACTTGGTTCTTCCCATTTAAGTTCATTTCAAATCTTTTTTAAGAACCATATTTTCCATCATGAAATTTAGGTCCTCAAATTCATAAAATGCCATTGGTTTTATCCAAATTGGATTTAAGACCTTATCAAACTGTTCAGTCAAAGTTTTAGTCAATTGATGACCAAAATCACATACTGGATGAGTTTTAACTATTCTAGGGATTTTATGGTTTTTAGGGCCTTTGAGAATCCTAAGAAACTCAATTTTTTTCATTTAAAACTCCCTCCTTTGAGTTTTCAAAAAATTACAATTATACCACTACATTATTCCTTAAATTTGTTTAGCCATTTTGGCTCCTATTTTAGGCTATCCTTAGGTTCTAAACCACATTTTAAAATGTTTTAATTCTTATTCTAATCTCATTTAGTCTCAATTTGTATTGCTCTAGAGTGATTCAATATCATTTTATTAGGTTCAATTTAATTTCTAGAAAACCAAGTATTACAGAAACTATCTCTAGCCTTACATAAACTTTACACAAGCTAGTTCTAACTTATGGTATGCATATAGTTCCATATAAGGGCATAATGAAGCAACTCATATGATTCATGATCTTAGCTCTAATTTCTCACTCAATCTAAGTCACATAACCCTATTTAAATTCATTAGAATAATCACAAACTCAATTCAAGGAGCCAAACACCAAGTTGCTTCTTTATGCTTAAAGGAACCTAAAATTTTTAACACTTAAGATATGGCTTCTAAATTCAAACCACTAATTTTTTTGGTGTCTATAATTGATATTTAAACATTTCTATTTTTGGAATCAAAGAAAACTCCCCTTAGATGTATGAAATGCTTCTTGGTCGAGACCCCTACCTAATGGAACACCCAGGGGGTTTTGTTGGTTTTCCTAAGAAATTTTCCACTTGTGAAGCTTCCTAAGTCTCCTATAAACTCAAATATACTCTTACACAACCTAGAATATCATTAGAAAGTTTCAAATTTTCCTAAATGCAATCAAAACTCTAATTGCCATAACTTGTTACCTATTGCTTCTTTTTGAATTCTAATTGTTCCATATGATTCTCCATGCTTCAAAACCCTAATTCCTATCAAGTTTAGACCAAAATAAAACTCCTTACATAGTCCCCTTGTTTTGGCCAAAATACACCAGCAAGAAGAAGAAGCACTTTCAACTATGATTTCTTACCTTGTTTTAAACCTCACAAAATGCACTTCCTTAGGCTTCCAAGAGTATCCCTAATTCCTTTCTTCCTTTTACTAAACCAGCCACAAAATAGCACCATTTAAGTTACCAAAACCACAAGAAGAAAGAGGAGAAGAAGTTTAGTGAAGGGAGAAGCATGAAAAAGAGGCAAAATCTTACCCCTTTAACTTGATTTTTCTTTTTCCTCTTCTCCCCACTGGGTGCGCCTCTTCAAGCTTGTTTTGGTTATGTTTTAGACCAAATGGAAGTTGGTTAAGAAGAGGGAGAGAAGTGGGATGTGATTTTAAAGGGTTGGAAGCCTAATTATGACATTTTTCAAAAATCCAATTTAGTCCCTCATATTGGTTTTCTTCATTTGAGCTCATTTCAACTCTTTTTTAAGAATTGTCTGTTCTATCATGAAATTTAGATCCTCTAATTCATAAAATACCTTTGGTTTTATCTAAATTAGATTTAAAATATTATTAAACCATTTGGTTAAAGTTACAGTCAACTAACAACCTAAATCACATACTGGATGAACTTTGATCATTTGAAAGGTTTATATGGTTTTTAGGGCTTCAAAAAACTTTGAAAAACTCAATTTTTCCATTTAAAACTCCCTCCTTTGAGTTTTTTAAAAGTTGCCTAAAATTATAGTTTTGCCACTATGTTTCTTTTTTAATTCATTCAACCATTTTGACTGTATTTTCGAGCTATCTTTAAACTTTAAACCACATTTGCAAGTGTTCTAATTCTCATTCTAATCTCAATTAGTCTCAATTTGTATTGCTTTAGGCTAATTCTGTCTTATTTTATTAAGTTCAGTTCAATTTCTATAAAACTGGGTATTACATAAGGGATCAAAGGTATTTAAGTATTTTAGTTTTTTATTAAACCATTCGAGCACCTTTTCGGAATTTCCTCTATCTTGGCTAAATTCGGGCCGCCATTTAACAAAAGGGACTTTCCTCAAGTTTGGCAAAACATTTAGGTTGGGCTGCTTGATGTATTTATAATGCCAAGAGAAAATCCAAGCTAAAGATAATTTACTGAAAAAATAAAGATCTATTGAAAATGGATCTTCACTAGTATTAAATTTTGAAGAAAAATCTTATAGTCCTTCAGCAATTTATGAAGCTAAGATTTCTGGATATGGCTCAAAGAATTCCCGCCATTTTAAAAACCACTAAGAGAAAACATAATTTATATTTTGTTTGAAATAAACCAACCATGAATGGTGGAAAAATTTATTTTGATACCAAAAAGTGCTGAACTAGGCATCTCTGTAATCCCAATAATTATAACCAATTAGGTCAAAATTATAGAAAACTTTTTTAATTTTGTTTAAATCTTAATTCTAGTCCTTTGGTGAGAGCACTTTTAATATTTCTATTGTTGAGTAAGTAAAAGTGTCTGTATCACTTTTGTCTCTGTAGTGCTTGATGGCCACAAAATCTGAATCCATTAAAATGAATTCATAAACTTTTTGGGCTTTGTTTGAAGAAGTTAGTTGGAAATGGAAATCTTTTAGAAAGATTCTTTTGGAGATCATGTTAGGATTTCTATCCCAAAATTTGGGTTCCATTTAGATGATATTCATAAATGTATTCTTTTGGAAATAGGTAGTTTGGAGAGTTTGACATAGAGAGATATAGGTTGAGGAAGATCAATGAAGGTTTCTCCTTTTTTGATAAATTTTTTGTTGGTTGTGGTTCATGACTTTAAAAAGTCAATCATTTGGATTAAGGCCAAGCTAGATTGTTGCTCACCATCCAATGATTGGTCACTAGAATCTTCTTCAGCTATATCTGCCTAAGATTTTTTTGAAAGTTTGAGTAAGCCTTGGGATGTTATTCCTTGAAGACCCAATTTTGTCACTGTAAATTCAAGGGTATAAATTTTAGGATATATATATATATATATAAATGTATATTTTGATATAATGTAATAGCAACTTATGCAAAAGTATTAGATCACAAATGTATAACTATTTGATGTATATATATATGACATGGGAATATAATTTGATGTATGGAATTCCATTAAACCTATATGCATACCTTTAAATGAAATCGCGGCTTTTAGATGCAAGGCATATTTCACATGATAAACCATTCATAAATGCTACATATATGATTTAAAATTTTGCTCATGACAAGAAATGGCATATTTGACCTCAAATGAACCATTTTGGAACCAAAATTTGTTCAATTAAGTCATAAAATGTCCCTCTGCCCCTATGCCATACCATAATGAGATAGCACCAAATTTACATTTAAAAGTGCTTATAATATCAATTTCTTTATTTTTCAAACTTATAGCAACGAAAAATACCGACATTAAAAGTCTAGATTCTTCATTTTAGCTTAAATATGCAATTTCAACTAACCAATCTCAAATCCATCCTAAACAGATTTTCTCAGCCAGAAATATCATAAAAAGGAGTAAGGAATTCAGGTTCTAAGCCATGCATTATATACTAGCATAATAGGACCATTTTTCATAAGTTCACAATTTCAACTACTAACATCAAAAATTCATGTCTTAAGTTAAAGAACTCCAAATCACATAAATTTGGATTCTATGAAAAGTTCAGGACATGAACTACATGTTGTGAAAAGATTAGACCAAAACAAATTCTTTTGGGCCATGAAAATCTAATGGAACAATAATCATATCAGAATTTTGGGAACCATTAGACCTAAAACTTTAAGCATGCATATCTCTAACTATACAACTCCAATTTAGGTGATCTTCATGGCTATAGAAAGCTTATAATGCCAACTATATGCTTGTAAAATTTCATAAGAATTGGAATCCATTTGACCTATCAAATATATGAAAAACTAAAACTAATCATATGAATAGTCCCCAAGCAATTCTGCATTTTTCAGCTACCTTTAAAAAATCATAATAAATTTTACAGAGATCCAAAAATTATATTTTTTTAACTTTATGAAAATATCTAAATGTGATTTAAATACTTGCCAAATTTCATCTAAAAATTCATTTATTTAGTTAGATTTTGGTTCAGGGGTAGAAAGTGGCTCAAATTGGTGCATACATGGTACCAAATGATTCAAAATGAGCTTCTTCCATGCATGTGACCATTTAAGTATGTCCCAAACATGAAATATAGCATATGTGACTATCTTATCAAGTCTCAAACATCAAGCAGCTCAAATTCACTCCTCCACTTGGCATTATACATATAATTTCCATTGCACATATATACCCAAAATACATGTTCTTGCATTTTCACAACTAAGATTGACACTTACATTATAATCTCATGCTTCTACATATGTGAGAATTTTTATATTACAAAAATATCATGTACAACCATTCTTGTGCACTAAAATACATAAGATCCTAAACCATTATCAAAGTTGCACAATTCACACTTGTTGGTCTCTATTTTTTGCTCCTTGAGAATTCCCTAGACATTATTAGAAATAATATGAAGGAGAGTGCGATTATAAGAATCTCAATAGTTTATTTATCCTTCAAGTATACTTATATGACATATTAAAGGAAGTAAGCATGCATCACAAGCATCTAAATATCAAACATAACCATGTTTATGAAATACCATAAATCCATTAAAGTTAAAAACAAGCTCTAAAGATTTTTGGTCTAACCTCACCCAATTATTTGAGATTTTTTTATTAATCTTACTCATTTTAAAGACTTTTGACTTAGCCTTACTCATTTTTAAAACTTTTGACTTTGTCCCACCCTTAGTTAAGGATTTTTGGCTTCACCTCACCCAGATTAAAGGACTTTTGGCATGACCTCTGTAATACTAGGTTTTCCTAAAATTGTTAGAAACAAATCAATTATAAAAGTAAGTCATCTAAATTGAATGAGTTGAGGCCGAATAAAATTAGGACAATAATTTAGAAAATTAAAAATGAGGATACAAGGTTTGAAATGCCCAAAAACTAAAGTTAGAGTAGTTAAATAAAATCATACGAAAATTAGTAGCATTTTTCTAATTTTGGACACTTTTTAGAATACTCAAAGGAAGGATTTTTAAATAGAGAAGTTAAATTTCTCGAGGTTCTTAGAGGTTTTAAAAACCATAAGAACCCCTAGAATGATTAAAACCCATTTGGTTTACATTTTAAAGTATCGATTGAACTAAACTTTGATTGATTCATTTAGGAAGGTTTTTAATTCAATTTAGGTGAAACCAAAGGCATTTTATGAATTAGATGACCTAAAATTTATAATAAAAAATATGATTCTCGAAAATGAGTTTAAATGAACTCAAATGAAAAGAACCAAGAGAAGGGGACAAAATGAAAATTTTTTAAAAGTGTTTTTAAGGAGCCTAGATCTTATAAGTCACACCCCACTTCTCCCATTTGGCTAACTAACTTTAGTTTTGCCTTAAATCAAAGGAGGGACCAGCAAAGAGAGACATAGAAGAAAGGAGCAAAGGAAGAAGGAAAAACTTAGTAAAAAGGTAAAGATTTAAAACTTTTTCCATGCTTCTTCCTTTAGCAAACTTGTTCTTTGTTTTTTCCTTTCTTCTCCTATGGTTTTGGTGATTGAAGTGGGACTATTTTTTGGTTAGTTTAGCAAGAAGAAAGGAGAGTTTTCAAGAGAGATTGGAAGCATTAGAAAGGCCTTTAGAAGAGCTTGCAAACAAGGTAAATTTCCATAGATATTATTGCTTCTCCTTATTCCTTTTCTCATGGTTAGTTTTGGCCAACTCTAGGCCATGTAGGAGGAGATAAATTCTGATCAAAACTAAGGTAGAAGTAAGGGTTCTAAAGTGTGAAAATTAAGAATATGCAATTAGAATTAAATAAGAAGCATTAGAAATTAACATATGGTAATTAAGGATTTTGTTACACCTTAACAAATATGAGACTTTCTAACAGTAATTTAAGTTATCAGAGAGTATATATAAGTTCTCAAAACACCTAAGAAGCCTCACAAGTACTAATTCCTTAAGAAAAGCTAAGCAAAGTCCATGGGTGCTCATATGGTTACATGTCTCGGACAAGAAGAGTTCAAGCACCTGATTCCAAGGATGAGAATGGCCTAGATATGATTAGTAAACACCAAGGGAAACATTAGTTGAATTTAGAAATCATGATTTATGAGATAGAGGATTAAGCTTCTTTTTAAGATATAAAGAAGCAACTTAAGTCTAAACTCCTTGAATTAAAATTGTGATAACTCTAAAGAGTCTAAATAGAGTCAAGAGACTTAGATTGAATGAGAAATTGAAGCCAAGGTCATTAATCCCAAGAGTTGCTTCATTATGCACTTATATGAAACCATAACCATGTCTTAGAATAAAGTAAGCTTGCATAGTATTTGTGTGAAGTTAGAACTTGCTCCAATGATGTAATTATGTCTCATTTGATGTGTTTAGGCTAAGTAAATCAAGCTCCACCTAGTTGTATATGTGTGGCCAAAAAAGGGAAGGAGTAATCAAAGGGAAAAGTTGTATTTTTCCTTCAAGGTAGCTCTCTAACCTTTCTTACATACATTCCTTAGATGTTTGCTTGTTCGTTATATGCTTGTGTGTATGTTTGAATTATGAGATATGTTTACAGCCATTGATTACATGTTATGATACTATTATGCTTCTTGAAATATATTTTTGAATGTAAAGTGGCTTGAATGGGTATGGTTATGCCAAAAGTCTTTTAGAATGGGTGAGGATGAGCCAAAAGTCCCTAAGAACAAGTGAGACAAAGCCAAAAGTCTCAAAAAGAGTGAAGCTAAGTCAAAAATCCCTTGAAAGTGGGTGAGACAAATCCAAAAGTCCTAAAGAAATTAGGTGAGGCTAGACCAATTTAAAATAGGTGAGGATGAGCCAAAAGTCCCTAAGAACAAGTGAGACAAAGCCAAAAGTCTCAAAAAGAGTGAAGCTAAGTCAAAAATCCCTTGAAAGTGGGTGAGACAAATCTAAAAGTCCTAAAGAAATTAGGTGAGGCTAGACCAATTTAAAATAGGTGAGGATGAGCCAAAAGTCCCTAAGAATGAGTGCGACAAAGCCAAAAGTCTTAAGAAGAGTGAAGGTCAGTTAAAAATCCCTTAAAAGTGGGTGAGACAAATCCAAAAGTCCCAAAAAAATTAGGTGAGGCTAGACCAACACCCTTTAAAACCTATATTTGACATGTATGAGTTCACATGATAAGAAAATTAATTTATTTATGTTCATGAGAAATGTTTATAACATGCATGCATTCTTTGACATGTAATTACATCATACATGTATGTTTGAAAGGGTAAAGAGCTATTAGGATTCCTTGAATCTCATTCTTCTTCAACATATGTCAAACAATGTCTAGGTAAGTCAAGTGAAGCAAGAAATAGAAGCCATGCACCTTGAAGAATGGAACTTTGACAATGGAATAGAAAATTAGGCATTTTGATGTCAAAGTTTGTAACTAAATGATGTTTATGTGATGTAAACCTTTAAGCATGCTTGAACACATGTAACTTTAATGTATGTATCAATTTTGAAACCAAATGAGTCATTATGTAGATTTTTGACATCTTGAAACCCTTATGCATATGTGTATGGATTCAAGTAGGAAGTTTATTTTAAGATGTATGATGATTTGGACCATTTAGGATGCTCTCATGGGCTATGTTTATACTTTTAGACATGCTCAAATGGTTGTAGAATAATTAGAAAGCCATTTAGTGCATCTTGACCCTTTTATGGACATCAAATTGACCATCTTCTTAAGCTGAACCAAAGTCTAACCAAATAGATGAGTTTCTGCATGAAATGTGGCAAAAAACATCTAGAGCTTTTTGCAAAACTAAATAGCACCAAATTTGGAGCTCTATAGAATTTATTATAATTTTTAAAAATTTGCCAAATTATGTAAAATTGTCAAGGTTACTGTTCATATGGTCAGTTTACATTTCTATATCACGTGAAGGACAAATGAAGTCTAATACTTATGAAATTTTACAAGCATAAACTAGACATCAGAAGTTTTCCATAGCCACCAAGAGTACTCAATTTGGATTAGTATAGAGAAATTTATGAAATTTTGAATATCAGGGTCTATATCAATCTGAAAGCACGACCCAATGTACTTTTCTATTACTTTTCATGGGTCAAATACTATTATCTTAATCTAGAATTATTTTTAGTCATTAGTTGACATACAAAGCTTTCCAAAAAGCTATCATATGCATCATTTTTATTGTTTTAGAATTAGTTATGAATTTCCAAAATTCATATCAGAAAACTAGCCCTGCAACCCAAAAGCAAATTTTTGGTTTTATGAAGTATGGTCCAAAATCCGGGATTTGTGCGATGAATTATAATGTCTCTAATATGAATGAATATGTTATGGATGAAAAAAAAATTAAAAAATTTTAAATGATTTATTGAACCGAACATTGAGTATTTTGGCTTTTAATGTCGCTAAAAACCACTACCAAATGTGTAATTTCCATGTAAATATGTAAGAATGAGCCTTTGTGATATAATTTGAAGGCTAAGAAGATATGGCAGTACAATCTCACTCATCAAGAGCCAATTCACATTCCAAATGCATTCTATATAACATAATGATATCAAATCATCAATCTAATGGCAATAAGTATAATTTATAGTCCAAACACATACAAGTAATCAATAATAATCAAACAACCAAGATAAGCATACAAAAATAGATGAAGAGCTACCTTTCTCAATGGAGCACAAAGTTTTCCCTTGGTTTCCTAGCTCCTCTTCTTGGCCACACACACTTGGGAGGAGCTTCACTTGCTTAGCTTAAACACATCAAATAAGACACAAATGCATCAATGAAACTATTTCTAACCTCACACAAGCCTTACATAAGCCAATTCTAACTTTAGGCATCCATATGGCTCCATTTAGTGACATAATGAAACAACTCACATAATTCATCATCTTAACTTCAATTTCTCACTCAATCTAAGTTACATGACTCTATTTAAACTCATTAAAGTCATTACAAATTCAAATCAAGGAGCTTAATACCAAATTAGTTCTTTATACATAATAGAACCCTAAATTTTTACCTGTCAAAATAAGACTTCTAAATTCAAACCAATATTTTCTTTGATGTTTATAATTCATATCTAAATCATTTCTATCTTTAAAATTAAAGAGAACTCTCCTTAGGTGCTACCTTTGTCCCTTGGCTGAGACCTATGCACATGAAGGCACCTATGGAGTTTTGTTAAATTTTCTTAAAGAAATGGAACCAATGAAGTTTCCTATGTAATACCTTAACCTCTTAGCTATTATACCATGGTTTCATTCTCCACCTCAATGCATTTCATATGGATTGGAGCACAAATGCAAGAAACCATATACTTCACATGAAAAAGGTAATAAATTTAATGGTATTTATTTATGTTACATAAAATCTCATTTCTTTGATTTATGCCTTATGAACCATGTGAACACATCAATATCATTTTCGATTCATAACACATCCATACAAATCATAACCATCACTAAATATCTCAAGAACTTTGGGTTTTAAGCTACATCTCAAGAAATCAATGGTTTGCTATCGGGTTCAGATTCCAACTTTTTGACACAAATTTTGAAACTTCATAACTAATTCTAAAAAAAAAGATATCAAGAAAAACATATCATTCTAGAAAGCTATGGATGTCTACTATTGACTAAAAATAATTCCAGGCTAATGCCATGGCTTTGAACTCACGAAAATTAATGGAATAGTAACTCAGGTCAGGCTATATTACTAGTACTATCATGCAACTCCAAAAATTTATTTCTCCATCTACAGAGCTCTAATTGAGGTGATCTTAGTGATTATGGAAAGCTTATGATGTCTAATTTATGTCTGTAAAATTTCATAAGTATTAGACTTCATTTGACTCACGTGTGACACAAAGAAGCAACCTGACCAAATGAACAGTAATCATACCATTTCTACATAATTTGGCCAACTTTGAAAAATCATAATAAATTCTCTAGAGCTCCAAATTGAGTGCTCTTTAGCTTTATGAAAAACTATAGATAAGACCTATTTGCTAGCCAAATTTCATGGAAAAACTCACTCAATTCATTAAACTTTATTTCAGCTCTCCATTTGATCAAATTTGAAGTCCAAAATAGGATTTTAAGATACGAAATGCTCTTCTTGACTTTCCCCAGTCACTTGAGTAAGTCTAAAAGCATAATTACAACATATAAAAGCATGCCAAATGATCCAAATCATCATAGAGCTCAAACTTACCATGCCACTTGCATTTATACACAAACACATACTAGCATAAAGGTGGTAAACTATCACATTTCTACACATTTGGCTTCCACATTAATACATACATCATATATATATACACATTTGAACTTGCTCAAAGGTCTGCATCATATATACATTTCATGGATACAATTCTTGACATCGTAATGCAAATACAAAGCTCATTTCTCTATCTTTTTGTCAAAGATTTGCCTATTATAGTTGTTGGTCACCATTTCTTGGTCCTCTGGGTTCACCTAGACATTGTTAGGCATATATAGAGGAAGAGTGAGATTCAAAGAATTCTAATAGCTCTTAACCCTTTTAAACATATATAATGGATACTAAAACATATCAAAGAATGCATGCATGGCTTTCAAGCTACTAGTGAGCATATACATAATATTTTTCATGTTCAAAAAACTCATACATAACATACATAAGCTCTTAAGGGCATTAATTTAACCTCACTCACTTTCCTTAGGGTTTTTGGATTTGTCTCACCTATTTTCAAGAGACTTTTGACTTAACCTCACTCTTTTTAAGACTTTTGGCTTTATCTCACCCATTTCTAGGGATTTTTAGCTTATCCTTAACCTTATTAAGGAACTTTTGGTATCACCAAACCTATGCAAGCCAAAACACATTCATAAAACATATTTCAAGATCATTATGGTACCATGGCATATGGGCAATAGCTAGAAACATTTCTCATGGTATAAACATACATACAAGTACTCAAAGACAAGCAAACATCCAAGCCATACATGAGAGAAAGGTTAGAAAGTGACCTTGAAGTAAGAACTCAACACTTTTTCCTTGGCTATTCCTCCTCTTTTTCGGCCACACACTTGCAACTAGATGAAGCTTGATTTATTTAGCCAAAACATATCAAATAGGACATAATTACATCATGGAAGCAAGCTCTAGTATCACACACTCTCTATGGAAGCTCAGTTTGTTCTATGGCTACATAATGGTTCCATATAAGACCTAATGAATCAACTACTAGAATTGAAGATCTTGGCTCCATTCACTCCTTCTATCTAGGTCTCTTCACTCCATTTGAACCTTTTGGTGTCATCACAAGTTCATTCCCAAGAACCTAGACATAAGTTGCTTTTTTAAGTCTTAAATTGGAACCTATACTTTCTAAAATTTTGTTAAGGTTTCCTTTGATATTCTTCCATTATATTTAGTCCCTTTCTACTCCTTGAAAAATTTAAAACTCTTCTTAAGTGCTTCTTCTTGCCTAGGCTGAGACTATACACACCTTTTGGACCCATAGAGCTAGATTTGTTTTCTTGAAGGAAATGGCACATGTGAGGCTTTTTAGGTGTCTCAAGAACCTATATACATTCTTAGACAATTAGAAATACTATTAGAAAGTTTCATACATACCAAGGTGCAATAAAAACCCTAGGTTTTGGAAGTTTATTTTCTAATGTTTCTTTTTGAAATTTCTTTGTATATTTTTGTTTCTCACCTTTAAAAACCTAGGTTTCATGCTTGGTTTAGGTCAAATTTTGCTCCCTCTTGGTTGTTCTCTAGGTGGCCAAAACTCCCTTCTTAAGGAACAAAAAGAAGAAAGCATGGAAAGTTATGATACCTACCTTGATTCAAGCCTTTTCCAAGAGTCTTCTCCTTTGCTTTAGCTCTTCCTTAGAATTTCAAAATTCTCCCCTTTGAATATGGCTCGAAATAGATCCAAATCACACACCAAAACCAGAGAAAGAAAGAGGAGAAGAAGGAGAACAAGTTTGCTAAAGGAAGAAGTTTGCTCATTGCAATTTCAAACTTCTCCCCTTTTCTTAAGTTTTTCTCCTCCCTTGAAACTCCCTCTTGTGTACCTTTCTTAGTAAAACTTCTCCCTAGTTTTAGGAAAAAATTAGGTCAGCTAAAAGTGAGGGAGAAGTGGGCGCCACTTATATATAGCTAGGGATTCATTAGAAGCTTTTCAAAGTGTCAATTTTGCCCTTCATTCTTGACTTTTTTATTTTAAACTCATTTCAACTCCTGTTTGAAAACTATCTTTTCCATCATAAAACTTGGATTTTTTAACCTATAAATTGCCTTTAGAATCACTCAAATTGGGTATAAAACCTTCCTGAACAAAAGGGTCAAAGTTCGAGTCCACCAACGATCTAAAATGTAAACCGAATGAGTTTTAACTGTTCTAAGGGTTTTTATAGTTTTTAGGGCCTCTAAAAACTACAGAAAACTCAATTTTTCCATTTAAAGTCCCTTCTTTAAGTTTTCTAAAAGTTGTCCAAAATTAAAAAAATGTCATTGCATTTCATCAAATTTTCTTTAGCTACTCTGACTCCAGTTTCTAGGCATCCTAACCCTTGGATCCTCGTTTTCTAATATTTAAAATTTTATCCTAATTTTATTTGGCTTTAACTGATTCATTTTAAAGGACTTTCTTTTATTCTGGGTCATTTCTGTTATTTTTATGAAAACTGGATATTACATCCTAAATCTCTTATACACTCAATTATACTTTTACATAAGTTAAATTATCATTAGAAAGCTTCATATTCCCTAAAGTACAATCAAAATCCTAATTTCCATAATTTGCTACCAAATGCTTCTTATTTGATTCTTTTGGTTCCATATAATTCTCTATGCTCAAACTCCATTTCCTATCAAGTTTAGGCCAAAACCAAACTCCTTCCATGGTGCTCTTGGTTTAGCCAAAAAGGAGAGTGCATGGGAGAACCAAGAAAAGCAAGCTCTCTCATGGAAGACATACCTTATTTGATTCCTTATCAAATGAGATTTCTTATGTTTATAAGGTTTCCTCCAAACTCTTTCTTTCTTCCACAAAACACCACAATTCCAAACTTTAAAACCATGGGAAGAAAGAAGATAAGAACATTGGAAAAGGGAAGAGCATGATTTCTTACCCTTTCAGGCTTTATTTCTCTTTCCTTTTCTCCCTCCTTAATGTGCCACTTAGAGCTGGTTCTGTTTCTATTTTAAAGTGAAAGTGAGTCGGTTTAAATGAGAGGAAGAGGGGTAGCATGATATAAGAGAGGGGGAGGGTCACTTATAACATTTCCAAAATTCCAACTATATCTCTTAAACTTTGGTTTCTCCATTTGATCTCATTTTAACTTCTTTCTTAAAATTGTCTCTTTTATCATAAAATTTAGATATTCTAATTCATTAAATGCCTTTGGTTTCAAATTAATTGAATTCAAAACAATCCTGAATGATTCGGTCTAAGCTTTGGTCAACCAACGACAAAAATCATAAATTGAAAGGGTTTTAACCATTCTGATGATTCCTATAGTTTTTTAGGCCATTGAAAATCCTAGTGAACTTAATTTTATCATTTAAAAAAGTAGTCCAAAATTATATTTTTACCATTACATTTATCCTTTAATTCGTTCAACCATTTTGGCTCTATTTTCAGGCAATCTTTAGGTTCTTAGCCATATTTTTAGATATTTTAATTAACATTCTAATCTTAATTAGCCTGAATTTACTTTGCTTTAGGGTGATCCTATCTCATTTTATCAATTTCAATTCAGTTTCTAGAAGAATGGTTATTACACCCTAACTGCCTTAATGACCAAATTTTGGGGCTAGTGAGCATTCAGAGCACATTTAGAGCTTTCTATAAAAGCCCAAGTTTGTATTTTTGGAACTCTATAAAATATTTAATGAATTTTCAAAGTTGACTTTAAAAAGTTGTCATGACAATTACTATTCATACTATGCCAGATCTATTTTCATAGGATTTGAAGGACCAAGTGAATTCAATTTGTCTTGAAATTTTTACAGTAGAAAGTTCATGTCATAAGCTTTAAAATGACAACTAATTTGCCTTAATCGAAATTATATAACTCAAGTTATAAGTTTTTAAAATTTATGCTACAATATGTTATCATGGTTAAAATGAGCAACTTAATTCTTTTTGGTATATAGGAGCTATACACATGCTAAATTGAATGCAACGAGATATTTAAGTGTGAGTTATGAATAAGAATTGAGAAAAATACCATCTTTAGACATCAGAGGCTCATTTAAGGTATTTAACACCTACATTTCTGCTACTAAAGGCTTCATAAGAAATACTTCTACATAAATGGGCATTCCATTGTACCAAGTAAATGAAATATACTAGGTTATAACATTTTGTGGTATCAACGCAAAGGTTTAAGCAACTTGCCTTTGTTTATGGTTTAAGAATGAGGGTTTTAAATTAAAAAAAAAACATGTTAAATGGTAAAATTTTATAGAATTCTAGGTGTTTGAATATCTATGACTTATCTATAAATCATGCTGAAATTTTTTATTGTTTCATATAAGTATGGTGAATACTAAAAGAGGAAGGCTACCTAGGGCAGAGCTTATGGATCCTATGGCAAGAGCCTTACAAGCTATAATAACCTGCCTAGATCAACAATAGGCGATGATGCAATAGCAACAAGAAATTATATAGTAGCTGCAGGAAACTTTGGCCCAAAGGGAAAATGAGAGAAAAAATCCTACTCAGCCACAACACCCAATAATCTAGAGAATTTAAAAGCTAATCCCCTGAACCAAAACCCACAAACACAAGTCTAGATAAATCTTGTCCAACCTCAACTCACCAATCAACAAGTAATAAATCAATTTAGAAAATATAGTCCCCCAATCTTTGATGATAGGCTTAATACTAAGAAAGCTGAGACCTAGATCATGTAGTTAGAAAAGATACTCAAGATGATGGAATATGCTTTACAATAGAAGGCCATAATAGCCATATCTAAGTTAAAAAAGGAAGTAAGCTATTGGTGGAAGAGTATAAAGCCAATTATACAGTTGAATAACATCCCAATCAATTAGGAGACCTTTTTACATGAATTTTATGAAAAATATTTTCCTAACTCAACAAGGGATGAAAAGGAATCAAAATTCATTTTGTTAGAAAACATGTCCATATATCAATATGTGGCAAAATTTCTTGAACTCTCCATATATTCCTCCTACCTCAAGAAGCAAGATGATGAAAAATGGACAGCGAAAAAGTTAGAAAGAGGATGGTTGCTTGAGATTAAAGATAGAGGAGTACCATGGAGGATTAGAAACTTTAATGCATTAGTTAAGGTGTGTAAGGTGACAAAAAATAATTTGGAGAAAATGCAAACAATCCTAAAAGTAAACCCTAAGATAAAAAGGTTGAGAAAAGAAGAAATGGTTATTGGTAGCAATAATAAAAGAGGTGGAAAAGGACTATGGAATAGAAAAGGCCAAAAAGGAAGAAGATTTAATTAGTCAAGCAAGAGCAGCTCCTCATCAACAATCATAGTATGTAGTCAATATGATAGAAATCATGGTTCAAAACCATGTTTAACAAGCCAAAATATTTATTATAGATGCGATAAGCAGGGACATATGGCTAGAGATTGTTCCCTGTAGAAGGAGGTAGTACCTGCACCCAAACCATAGACTCAAGGTAGAGTTTTTACCTTGACATAACAAGAAATTAGTAGATCCTCGAGTTTGATCTAATGTACTATTAAAGTTAATGATTGTAAAGTAAATGCAATGTTTGATTCGAGTGCCATCACTCTTGTATATCCTATGACTATACTAGAAGGTTGGGTCTAAATATTAGTACCTTATCATATGATTTGTCTATTTCCACCCCTACAAGAAATAGAGTTTTTACTTCCCATATTTGCTTGAATTGTATAGTTTAGTTTAATCATTTTTTACCATACTTGACTTGATTTGCATGCCTTTCATTAATATTGATTTGATTGTTGGTACATACTGAATGTCAGCTAATAATGCTTTTCTTGATTACCAAAATAAATGTATTGTATTGTTTGATTGTGGAACCATTCCTAGTACTATAACTGAGCTATCGTTTTAACTACTACTTAGGCTGAAAGATCTCTAAAGCATGGTTGCCAAGATTTTTTAATGTTTTTTCTCTGTACAAGCAAAGTAAAGGAAGAAATAGAAGATATACCTGTAGTTAGAGAATTTTCAAAAATCTTTCCTAAAGAAATTAAAGGTTTATCGACTAATAAAGCAGTAGAATTCTCTATAAACATTGTCTCCTTACAGAATGGCTTTCACCAAACTAATAGAGTCAAAGAAATAAATAGAAGAGCTATTAGAAAAAAGCTATATTATACCCATTATTTCTCCTTGAGGAGCTTTAGTTTTGTTTGTAAAAAAAAAAATACAAGTCTTAGGCTGTTCATAAATTAAAAAAAAATTAAATAAGATAATAGTTAAGAACAAGTACCTGTTACCCAAAATAGATGATATTTTATATCAGTTGGTAAGAGCATTAGTGTTCTCAAAGATAAACCTCAAATCAGGATACCACCAGTTGAAAATTAAGGCTAAGAACATCTCCAAGATAGCCTTTAGGACAAGGTATGGGTATTACAATTTTTAGTTATACCTTTCAAGTTGATGAATGCACTTACTGTTTACATAACTATATGAATAGGGTTTTTAGGCCATACTTAGATAAACTTGTTGTGGTCTTCATAGATGACATTTTTATCTACTCTAAAACTAGAAAAGAGCATGAATGACATTTGACATTAGTCTTAGAAATCTTAAGAGAGAAAAATGTGAGTTTTGACTCACAAAAGTTAGATTTCTAGACTATGTGATCTCCCAAGTAAGAGTCGTAATAAATCCCCATAAAGTAAAGGAAGTACTTAAATGGTAGAGACCTAGAATAGTTACTAAGGTTAGAAGTTTTACAGGTTTGACAAGCTATTATAGAAAGTTTATCTAAGGCTTTTCTCAAATAGTTATGTGTGATGAAAAATGTGACCTAAGATTTCAGATTAAGTTGACCATAGCCCCAATTTTGATTATCCCTAACTCTAGATAGACTTTTTTAATATATAGTAATGCCTCTTAAGAAAAGGTTGGATTTGTACTTATACAGCATAGTTAAGTTGATCAAAGTCATTCTTATATATTAAGATAATAGGTTAGCCTTCCACATTTGAAGTTTGGAATAAATTTTATCAATTATTTCCCTATAAATAAAATTCTTGTTTCTTCCTTCATCCACCCAAGTTCCCAAATACCTACTTAATTTAGGTGAAGTTTTGATACTGATAGTTCAAATTAGAAAATTCTAGAACTTATAATGGATATTAGGCCTGAAAATAAGCTTAGACTTGCTGCAATTGATTCCTTGCCTAGAGATTCTATTATAGGTGTCCAAAGTTTCCTTGACTGATTTACAATTACTCAGCAAACCTTCAAAGAACATAATTGTATCATCTACGTATATCAGGTGAGTGATCGACTCTACTCCTTTACAAATTCTAATGCACTTTTAGTTCTCTTTTTTTAGACTAGAGAAAACATTGGTACAAATAATGCATATATAAGAGGAGATGGATTCTCCTTGTCTAAGCCCTCCCTATGGATTAATGGGCTTAGAATGAGAGCTAGTGATAAGAATCCAATAGGACACCATCATGATGCATTGCATGATGAGGTGAATAAGTTGACTTGAAAAATTCATACATTTTAAGATTGCAATTATCAAATTCTATAACAACTTGTCATAGGCTTTAAAAATATTAATCTTTAAAGCTCCTCCATTTATTGGTCCTCCTTTTTGTCTTGTGAATTTGGTACATAATTTTTAAGAATATAAGGGTGTTATTAGAATTAAGCCTTCCTTTAATAAAAGAAAATTGATTCAAAATAACATATTCATGTAAGATAGATTCAAGATGATTACATATGACTTTTTAAATAATTTTATAAACCATATTAAATAGACTAATAGGTCTAAAATCATTCAGAGTAATGGACAGGTTTCTAAATAGGTGATGAAAGTTTTATTCAAATTGCAAAGGAAAAAACTACTCTCTTGAAAGGCTTTGAACATGTAGATGATATCATAGTACTCCTTCCGGTCCAATATATAAGGCACTTTCCAGAAGGTGTATCCAGTCCAAAATATAAGGCATTACGTTTTTTTTTTTTTTGTGCAAACTTTCCAAAAGTGCCTTTCTTTTAAAAAAAAAAAGTTTTTTTTAAGGAAAAAAATGACCACCCATTATACTTACCAAGGAAATCTTTGTTTGATCTTTTTTACCCATTATACTACAACAGAGATGACATTTTGGGGGCTCTTCGTCTGACTCTATTTTGCTTCAGCATT
Source organism: Erythrophleum fordii (assembly GCA_032878935.1). Lineage (NCBI taxonomy): Eukaryota > Viridiplantae > Streptophyta > Magnoliopsida > Fabales > Fabaceae > Erythrophleum > Erythrophleum fordii. Next base: position 3,291,658 of record JAVQMF010000049.1, on the reverse strand, counting down.
GTCAGAGCTCAACTTCCCTCTCAAATAGCAAGCAGCGGCCACAGATGCGAGATGACATTTTTATGTTTCTTCGTCTCACCCCACGGAGAACTCAGGGCTTAACCTTCAATGTCCACGCAAGGAAATCAAAGAAATTAGAGGCAAGACCATGAAATCGGAGGAGTTTTCGGTGGTGGCCCTAGATTCTTCAAATCCTTATGCAGTCAGCCCAGATTCGTTGGACTAGTTCGGCATCATCCCTAATTCATTAAACCCCTTCACTGAAGCTCCTAAGTTCTTCGATGGTTTGGAGGCGGTGGCTGATTCGTTCGACAGTGATGAAGTGGAAGAAGAAGAAAATGCACCAAAGAAGATGAAGAGCGACAGTGGAGATGCCCTGCGAGTAAGAGATTTCGCTCTAAATGAGTTACCAAATCCTGAGTCAAATGGAGAGGCTGATAACGAAGCAGAGATGAGGAGGTTCATCGAGAGTTTTTTAAGTATTTACATTCTCTGTTCCACTAATACATTCTATCTCTGTTGTCCAGTGCTTTTTGTTTTTGTGGAAGTGGGTTGTGGAGATTTCATGTTTTTTGCAAATTTCTGTGGAGTATGTGAAGATCGTTAGGAAGACAAAAAGGGACTGTGTTTTTGGTTATCATCATATTGTTTTCTAATTAGTCGAATATGTGTCATTGTTCTGAATGTTGTGATGATGATACTGGATGTTGTTTTCTTTTTTTCTTTGCTAATTTGGATGTTGTTTTCTAATTAGTCAAAATGGAGTATTGTTTTCTAATTAGTCAAATGGGATGATGATACTGGATGTTATTTGCATATAATCTGCATGTAATAGGTGTTTTGATCCAAGCAAGGTGCATTAGTTTTTGTCTCTGTTCTAAATGGATCATTTTTTTCGATACCTAATGAATTCAGGGTGCATAATCTTCAAACCCTTATAGACTTCAACACCTAATGAATTCAATATAGTCTAATAATTTGGTTGTGTGTAATGTGATTGCATGTTCTAAATTGGTCATTTTCTTTAATAAAGTCTGAAGGCAGATAAGAAGGCAAAAAATGCACAATGGAAAAACCAAAAGTAATTATGGCAATGGAAAAAACACAATGGATATCTTCATTTAGAACTTGAGTTAGCACTATATAACAATTGCTACTTTTAACAGAACATATAAATTGAAAGTTTGACCATTAAAACTCATTCTTAAAAAAAGAAATAGCACACGATATCTTAATTCTTTAAAAAAAAAACAGCACATGATATCTTCATTTTTCAAAAAAGAAACAATACATGATATCTTCATTCTTCAAAAAAAGAAACAACCAGTACTTAATATCTTCAATCTCTAAAAAAAAATAGTCACCATTCTCAAACTCCAATTGAGCTCAGATAACCCAAGGCTTCTTGCACAATGGATTCATCACACTTTAATTGTATTGGTAGTGCTCCTTCCCTTTCCATTATCCCTTTCTTAATATGTGGAATCTTGTATTTGTTCGAACCTCTACTCTTCATAATTTCCATCATACAACTCTGTAAAGTTAGAAAAATCTTGTTTGACTCATTGAAGGGATAAGTCTCAAATGCCTTCTCAACTGCTTGAATAAGGTCTTCTATACTGTTTGGTGCTTCTTGGTGTTGTAATGCTTGGATAGCATTGAAAAACCCCAAATCTAAAACATTTAAATCTGGAGAATTGGGTAGCTGGCAAATAAGACGTATGTCAAACCCACCTTCGCTTGCAGCCTGACAGAACTCTTCATCATTTCCATCAATATGGCAAGGAGCATTATCTTGCTGGATGTATATTGTTTCACTAGAAAACTCTCTTGACCACTTTTCATTAATGGCAGGTAACACTTTCTCAATCAAGAACTGCCTACTAACATCCTTCATAACTGAAGTAATGGGTTTAATGACAAGTGTTCCTACAGGCCTGTTTGCACTGTTCCTTTTTGCAGGCTCTTTAGTCACAAGTGGAAATACACCGTTCTTGCCAAAAAAAGTTGCATTCCCTTCACTATCAAATCTAGGCTGTGTAATAGCAACCAAAAACATAATTTTGTGATAAAGTTTTTGTTTTTGCAAGTTCGAAGTGGTTCTTCCTCATCTAATAGCAAGTAATAGTTCACCATGTTCTTCGTCATGTAGAACCACTTTTCGTCTATATGAATAATGTTATGCATAGGTTTGAGTATTGGATCATGTGGAATGTTGTTAGGCTCAATCATGGACCAGCAAAACTTGAGGTGAGCAACCATATTATCTTCCCTCAATAATGGCTTAATGGCATTAGAGTGCCGCCGAATAGTCCCTTCTTTCTTTCTCCTTATCAAGGCGGATTTGTTGGTGTTCAGTGCACAAGCCAATGATCGGAGTGTGGTCCGCTGTGATAAAGGAACCTCACATATTCACTCGAGGTCTAACTCAACCCTCTTTCGCCCATAATTTTTTGTCTTATTGTGTAAGGAGACACCCGTATTCCTAACTTGACACCAAATACGTTCAATTGTGCATTTGGAAGTATTAAACATTATGATGAGATCCTTTATTGTTCCAGGCTTAAGCTTCCCATAATGCACTGAGCGCCTAAGATAATGAGTAATAAAATCTCTTTGATCATTGCTCAAAAAATTTCGTTGCTTGATTGATGCTTCAGGTAAAGATTGGCCTATATCATAAAGAGGCAAAATTAATTACATATAAAAACAAAATTTAACAATAAAGATGAAAATAAATTCTGAAATTGTAACTTAATTAAACAAATAATAATAATTTTAAATGTTAAAATTACTATTCAATATAAAAAGAGAATTTAACAACAAAAATAATTTACCAATATGACCACTAAATTGCTCAAAATTATTGCTAATTATTGAAATAATACAAGAATTTAACAACAAAGGTCAAAATAAATTCTAATATTACAATTTAATTAAACAACAAAAATTATAATAAATGCTAAAATTACTACTTAATGGAAAATGGAATTTAAAAATTGAACAAGATACTGCTACTTAATTGGAGAAAGAAAAACGTATTTCCACCAAAAAAAAAAAATACACGCTATAACTAATCAATGATGCTCTGTAATTCACTATCCTCACAGTCAATGTCGTCCTCACCATGAACCATCTACTCAGTGTCTTCTTCCTCAACGTCTTCTTCCTCGACGTTATGGTTTCCATCCAAACTAGCTGAAGTAACGTTCAAGTTGCTAGGATTGTGTTGGGCTATGATGTCTCCTCCAAACAGAGCCACATCCACAGACTCAGAAAAATAGGGTGCAACATCAATAGTTCCTCCTCCATGACAACTCATGACATTTAGTAGTGAATCATTATCTTCTACGAAGCCCAGCTCTAGGTTTAAATCAAGCATGAAATGACTAGTTGACTCTTGCCCCTTGAAGCTTGCCTTATGGTCGTCCATGGTGACAAATAAAAAATAGGGGGAATGCCCTCTTTTTCTCAGAGCAGGGGCTTCTTTCTTCATGTGTTCAACATATCCAAACTAATGAAGGAATATTGCTATTTATAGCCTCCAAGTTGCACATTCGAATTCTGATTGCCTGCCTTTTTTTTTTGCTTGAAAATTTCTTTGTTCCTCCGCACAGAAGCAGTATTCGGATGTGGCTCCATACGCCTCCACTATGATTAGTTAGATGTGGTGGAAAAGGAGATCATCAAGAGCTTCTTCACTAACATGGTGTCTGTAGCAATTGTAGTGATTGATAAGGTTGAAAGAAAATTGTACTATTTCATCTTTTTCTTACTCTGAATGGAGTGAACGTCTAAAGTATAATAGGTAGTATTAGTATATTTTTTTATTTTTCTCTCTCCTATATTAATAAGGGTAAAATTGAAAAAAAAATAATAAATTTAAAGAGTTTAAGGTGATTAAGGAATTTTATTAAATTGTGTGAAACAATTGAAAACGTCTTATAATATAGACTGGAGGGAGTATCCCATAATTGTTGAAAAGAGTGGGCATGAAGTCCATCTGGACCCAAAGCGCTGTCAGCTTTAAACAAAAAAGCAGTTTTTTTATTTTATTTCAACGTCAGTGAAGGAATTCCCCCGCAACCTTGATGACTTTCGCTAATTTCTGGAACAAATATTCATTGTTAGTTCACACCTTATAGCTTTCCTGATAGAGTAAATCCTTGCTCTACTGACTTCCCACTGAACTCTAATTTTAATCCGTTTCATTGAACAATAAATAAATATCCAAGATATTTTATCATCCGAATATTCTACAGATCTAGTTATTTTTATACGAAATAGTGGTTCAACATCCACTTATCGAATTAGTAGCAAAATTTATAACACATTTAAAATATAATATAAAATCATATAAATAAATAACTTTCAGACGAAAATAATCACATAGCACACTAATATATTTGATAATTCATTAATAATTCTATTATATGTAAAATGAGTTCATACTCCTATATGCTATAATATTTAATAATCAATATAATAACATAATCCATCGCATTAAAATAACAGTTATAGTTCTTAATAAGATAAAAGATAAATAAGCTAAAATGACGTCGTACCAATAGTCAGCTTGTAAAATTTTTGCCAAAAGATAAAATTCAGATTATAGAATAACGAATCATTCGTCTTAGATCGCTCCACCACTTTTTGATAGATTGACTTGAGCTTTTAACGAGTTCTTTGCTGGCCAGTCGTAACGGGTCACTCGAATCAACATGTACGGAGACTGATTCATCGATTTTCCCGAGTTTTAATCACTTTTTTTTTTATTTTTTAATCTAAATAAATAATCTATTATCCCAGCACAGACTCTGGAGGAACAGAAATAATTAACTATATAAAACTATATTTAATTATGTGTTAAATGAAAAATAAATTAATACATACTATTATTCGTCAGCATGCTAATATTATTAGCATGTGGTGATTATAAGATTTAATCCAATAACTAAAAAGAGACCACAATTATAGTGACAGCCACAAATTGGTATCTAAAGAAACCAAAATTTAAACAAACATCATAATTCTTGATTGATATATGAAATCATAATCAAAGTAGCACCAAACCTTGAGATCTTAAAGAAGTCAATAAAATTACCATAACTCAGACGTAGCTATCAACGAGCGATTTCCTCATCTCGTCCACTATAGCACTAGGTTGAGCTTCCCTAAGCTTAAAAACACTCTCAACCACAGAGAGTTCAGTTGCTGTTGTGTCCGATCCACAAAAGGCTGTCCAGTCATTAACTGTCATGCCAGCACCTATAACCTCACTACCACGATTCACTGTCCCAGCAACCAAAGGAACCTGAAGAAGCGTAGAAAGTTCATCCAAGTCTTCAATGGAAGTGTGGGGGTGAACCTGCACCAAGTTTATGGTGAGAAAAAATATGTATAAACAAATGAGAAAGAATCTGTAATTTTACTTACCAAACCACCTCTGTTGGAGAAGGCACAGAAACTTCCGACAAGAATATTTCCGGCAATGGTCTGCCTAAAAACTTCTACTCCCAAAACATCTGCAATCATCTCCTCAGTTTCCTGAACAAAAAGGTTCACAAACTGATACTTGGGCGTGCAACGCACCATATAAAGAATCCAGAAGATAAATGGAATGATAGCGATAAATAAATAGGGAAAGAACAAGGGTGAAACGTTGGGATTGTTGTTAGTTGCCTCCTCAACAAAAGATTAGAATATTCTTGAATCACAAATTAAGTCACAAAAAAACGGAATAAAATATTCAACAGCCATTGAGATAAGTTATTGAATCTTCGATTAGAAGCCGAACTAATTTCTATAGAATAAAAAGGCACGCCCACATTCAAATAAGAATGACAAAAGCTGGTCATACAAAATAACAGCTGGTCTAATTGCAGGGTCTTTGCATACATAAAACAAACCCCTTACACATAATTTTGCACTTTCGAGAAATTATTTACAATTTACATGAGTTGTCAATACAATAGGTGATAAAATTCAGATAGACAAGCAAGGATGCACTTTGTCAACTTAAATTTTAGGCCTGCATCGTTAATAACTGTAAAATATAAGAAAAATTTTCTGGTAAGAGAGAGGAGGGAAAAGAATATTTGGCTTGAAAATATAAGGTTCTCTCCGGAACAATTTCCAATACAAAACAAGTAGAAAAGTAAAGGAAAAAAAAAACGTAAAATCAATAAATAAGGAAATACCCTGTCAAGATCAGTATGCGTGAGGGCCACATGGTCATTACATGCTATACAATTTCCAAGAGCAGATAATCTTTCTTCTATGCGCTGAACAACAACTTGATCAGGTAGACTGTTTCTCAAATGTTGAAGTTCTTTGGCAGTAGCCATATCAATAACATCAAGCAATATAAGTCAGCATAATAAGAATGGAATTCTATAGCAAAGTGGAAACATTAGATTTGTCATACAACCAAAAATAATAGTTAAGTTATCATCCACAAATGCCTACACAGCAACACCACGGAGTATCTTTATTGATAGAGATAAATAAGCTCATCAAACCCAACATTAATAAAAATTTGTTGAATCTTGAAGGGCCTAGAGAGTTGAAGATCTTGGATAGTTGCATATAAACAACAGCTTTCAGAGTCTTGTTAACAATTAAGAAAATAATCAAACTCGAATAGGATAATTGGATAAGCCCCCAGACAACTATCAAACACTCCCCTGTCTGCTCTCTAATTTTTTTCAATTACATTTATACAGAAGCAGGATTGTTCTCATCAGATATGCATTTGTTACCATCTCATCCATGCCAACAGCAATTTACTGCATAGTGAAATGCCAACCTACATTAGGGTTTTCAAAATACTCAGTTCTGATAACTTTTAGTGACATACTTATAACAATGCTCAGCAAATTTTAGTGTCCTGGAAGTATAAAATATAGTACAGAGAAATGGAGATATGTCTAAGGGTTCCCAATATGCATAAAATCTTCTTAAAATACAACTAAAAACTATAGAGTGGAAGGGAGGAAAAGATGAACAAAAACTTAAAATATACCACATCAAAAAGCTCTTCTGACAAAATTACAAGGCTAATCATTTTCTAGAATCAACTTTCAAAATAAGCATCTATAGCTGATATGTAAGTCAGCCAGTAACTTACAATTAATCTGCAAAAGACAAAGATATTCAATATGGACTGGTAAATTCATCAATTATTAAACATGAAAAATCAAGCTAACTGGCATCAATTAAAAATATAGACATTTTCGATAGGTGTCCCATCACCTATGTTGCCACAAGATATTGAAGACAGATTATCTCTACAATGACATTTGAAAGACAGTAGCTTACTTTATTGACCAAAATCAATAAAGTGACTTATATTTTTCGGTAAGATACTTTCTTTTTTTTCCAGCTGCCGTGCGTTGGAGGGGAGGGAATCTTGGGAAATATTCAGATGGATAGGTCATAAAGTATGACACTTAAAGAAAGCATTGCCAAAAACCAATAATACATCCAATAAGTGGAATCACCTTGGTCAGTGGTAGCGTGCGGCAAGAGAAGCCCATTCTTGTTTCCTACAAACCAACAAGACAAACTAAGCTAATCAGCTCAATTAAAATAGTAATCCATCTCAGCATCTGATATTTAAAGAAAAATCATTAGAGAGAGAAAGAGAGTGAAACCATATGTTAATTGCCCAGAAATAGTCTAAAGCAAATACTAATACAAATTAAGAAACCAAGAAAATAAAAGAAAGAAAAGAAAAACTTTACCAGCACAAAGGCGGCCAATAATACGAGTGCCAGAAATGGAGGTTTTCACCACAGGGATAACACCTGCTAATTCAGCCTCAAATGCACTGTATACAAATTGATTTATGAGTGAATTGCATTAAATGAACTCCCATAAAGTTTACAAAACCTACCTATCAGCCCTCTCTAGTTTTAAATTATACAAAGAACTCCCCTAACAGTGTCACTTCACTTGTTAAAAATACTGTATGGAAGAGGTTACATGTCTGAAAAAGAAATTCAACAAGGGAATGTCACACAAGTTTTTTTTTTTAAAATAAATTTTAAACTATAGGGAACCTAGGTCTAATTTTTACTTGATTTGCTCATACACATAACCAACTCCAAATAGCTCATAATAACTTTAAATCAATATTGAAATCCAGTCTCATAAGTCACTAACTCAAAACCAAAAATAAAAAAGGTAAGAGAGCTTCAAAATAATTATGAAAACCTGTAGAAGTTTTCAGAACCTCCAATGGCAACCAAACAATAGGCATTGGTAAGTTTTGAGAACACTCCAACTTCACAAGAATTTTCAAACATGAGTCCTGCGGGAATTCCATAGTACCATTCAATATTTTATCCGGAAGGGGAAAAAAATGTATATGCTCCCAACACACACACACAAAAGGAAAAAAAAAAAGAAGAAGGACCCTTTATAAGGATGCGTAATGTAAATTAACAATGGCAAAAGCATATATTTCTCACTTACTAGTAGCCATGTTTGAGATGATAGAAATCTTTTTATCCAAGTAACAATCTTGAAGATACTGAGCTGAATTTCTCGTCAACAGAACACAAAGGACAAACAGTTATTGATATGGATAACAATATGCATTAAAAAGCTAAGCCATTACAAGCCTAGCATACTTGCTCTATGTGCTACAGGTATTTGCCTTAAGGCTAGCATCAAGGTTTTGAAACTTTGTTCAATCGGTAAATAAGGGAATATAGGTTATTTGATCATGCATAACATAAGAAATTTCATGGTGGAGTCAACATTGAATGAAATTCACCCACGCTCTCAGGGTTGGGTCGCATTAGCTATGTGGAACTGATTTTCAAGGAAGTCAAATGGAAATGAAACGATAGCTCCAGTGGAAATACAATTATTTAAACAATTTCACAGGTGTCATGAAAACACTTTGTCCACCTCCTCTATTACCAGTTCCAATCTTGATACATCCAAGATCACCTACAACAACTCCTAACATGGTTGATAATTAGAATCTCTGATTGTTGAGAATGAACAGCTCATTAAAAGGTTTCATCTCTATAATTTCCGGTTTCCTATACAACAGCTCAACAATCTTCTTGGTCACTGAATGACCTTCCAAGCACCGTGGCTATGACTTTGCGATACAGTTCAAGCAAAGAAAAAGATTGCCCTCTGGGGACTTGGATACGCATAACGGTTTATTGAAGTAATGAATAACCAAATATGGGAATTTCAGTTTCAACTTTCAAGGTCCTTTTTAATAAGGGAAGAGATCAATCAATCTGCAGAGATGAATAAAATAATACCTAGAGGAGTGAGCACGGCAGAACAGCCAACGGCGGCGTCGTGGGAGAGGTCACCGGAGCTGTGAAACAGGGAAGGGAGAGGAGTCGCGGGGACAGCAGGGAAGGAGCCTAGGGTACGCTGCTGTTTGAATTATTTGACTCTGATTTGATACTTTTTGTCTGAGATTTTAACAAAGACGAGACGTGACGAGCAAGTATTTTTTAGATTTTAATAAACACAATACGTGACCAGCAAGGGTAACCCTGTGTTTGGACGCGGAAGAGAATAACAATATTTGAAAGGACAATAATATTTTTTAGTAATTTGAATTTTTAAATAAAATATTAAAAAAAGAAATTATATTTTAAATATAAATGAACTGTTTTGAATTTACATATATATATTTATACATATATAAACAAGAATAATGGATTTTTAAAAAGAAAACAAATTTATACAAACTACATTTTAATTTTTCAAAAAATTTAGCCAAATAATAAAATAAAAAGTAGAGGAAAAAAAGTATTCATGAATAAGGTCAAAAAAAATTTATTAAAAGAAAAAACACATTTAAAATTAAAAAAATTAATTCAAATAATTTTGGAAAAGTATTTCTGACTACAACACAGTCAAAAATATGTTCCAACTGTAATTTGGTGGGATAAATTTTAATTATATTGCAGTTGAAGATATGTTCCAACTGCGTTTTAGTTGAAAAATTTTGATTGTGTTGCAGTCAAAAACTATTCTAACTCCAATGCAATAGTTGAAAAAAAAAATCTCGACTAAGTTTTAATCGAAAAATTCTAACTACATTGTTCCTACTATAATGCAGTTGGAAATTTTCGACCAATCTACAGTCAAAACTAATTTTCGACCAATCTGCAGTTGGAACCAATTTCCAATTATATTACAATCAAAAAATTTTTACTACAATATAGTCAAAAATATTTTTTTAGAATTATTTGAATTACTTTTTTTTAATTTGAAGTGTGTATTTTCTTCTAATAAAAAATTTTTATAACCTTATTCAAAAATAATTTTTTTATTATTTGAACATTTTTTTAAATTGGTTTCCACTATTTTTTTATTTCATTATTAGGCTAAATTTTTTTAAAAATATTGAAATGTGATTTTTATAAATTTATTATTTTTATTTCTTTTTGAAAATATATATATAGTCAAAAAATGAAAGAGTAAAAATAGAATAATGGAATCCCAACCCTATGATTCATTTATCAAGGACAAAAAAATGAAAATAGAGAGATGAGAAGAGATAATTTGGAAAAATAAAAAATTGATCACGTTAGATAAAATTTTCTCCTCAAAATTTCTCCATATGTGGAGAGTTTTGTTGAAACCCACCGTTATTTTCTCTTCAACTTTTCTCTTTCTCTTGATTTTCTCTCCAATCCAAATGAAAGAAAATCTATTTTATCTCTTATTTTCTCCTTTACTTTTTTTTTTCTTTCTACTTTTCTCCTCATCCAAACAAAGTGTAAGAGCCAAAATAGACATTCACACACATAAAATAATAATTTTTTGTTAATAAACACAAATAATATTTAAGTAAAGAAAAATGCAAAAATAAAATATGTCCGACCGTTTTTTCCCCTTAAACATGTGAGTTATACGATTAATTGTTACAAGACAGCTTTTTAAGTAACATATTTATTACTTATGGTGTACTTATGTGATTTCAAAAGTGGATACCAAACTTAAAACTAGGGGTGTACATCGGGCTGGGCAGCCCTAGGGGCCCGCCCTAGCCCGGCCTAATCGGGCCGGGCCGGGTAGGGCTAAAAATATAAATGGACAAACTTTAAACCAAACTATATCGGGTCGGGTCGGACCACGGGTATAGACATCTGCCCAACTTGCTGCCCTAATAGTTATTTTTTTTAGTTATTAATATCTTGTCATCTTATATATATATATATATATATATATATACATATATATATATATATATTTATATTTATTTTATCTGATTCTCTTTACATGCTATAATTTTTATTATCTATTTAAACTTTTCTTATTTTTTAATTATTTTTATTATTGATGTGTATGCTTACTGACATTTCTTTTATTGAATAATGAAAATACACGTATTTACCTAAAGCTAATTATGTTAGTATAAGTTATATTTTGCTTGATAATTTTAAGCTATCTTTTTATTATTGATAAAAACATGAAGGTTCCAAAAGCTTATTGTTTTGAAGTATATGCCTATGAGTCTACAAAAAAATATTTTTATATTAAGTATCAATTCATTAAAAAAAAAATTTCGGGCGGTTTAGAGTCGCCCTAATCTGCCCTAAAATCGGGCTTGTTCGGGCCGGATCGGGCTACGGGCATAAAAACAAGCCCGATGTCTTAATCGGGCTGGGCATCGGGCATACTAGATGCCTGTTTGGGCCTGCCCATGTACACCCCTACTTAAAACCCTTGTATATGTGGAAAAAATTGTAAGGCTCTTTCTCATTAAAGGAGCCTACATAGATTAAGGATGTGATGGAATATTCTATATACCACAAACTACCACTTCCAGGACGTAGCTTATTTGCTGGCAACAACTTGAACATTGCTATCATTTCATAAGACAATAGCTAACATTGCTAAAACGCATGAGTTATATGAATTGTAAGGCCCTTTCCCATTAAAGGTACTTATATAGATGGGAGATGAGATGGAATATTTTATAGATACCACAAATTACTACTTTGAGGACATTGCTTATTTGTTGGCAACAAACTGAATGTTCTTAATATTGTATAAGCCAATAGCTAACATTTTTCCCCTTGATCTAAATGACTTAATAATTTCTAAGATTAATGATTATTCATACTCCACATAAAAAAATTTATAGCAATAGGTCTTCTATAAGTGAGTATTACTTTTTATATATTATGATATATTTTATTAACTCAACTTACAATAACTTAATAAATAAGCTATCTATTTATTCTAGATCCTTCTAATGTTGTTATTCTCAAAACATAAATATATACACAAAATGAGAAAAATAACTCAAACTAAATAAGAACTTTATTACAATTTATATAAAATATATACATCAAAATCTCAATATGGAATTAAGTCTCATTCTAGCTACATGATCTTTAAACTCGAATGGTGGCACGCCTTTTGTTAAATGATCAATTATCATCAACTTAGTACTAATGCATTTAATGATGCCTTTATTTTCTTTGACATATTCTCAAATGGCTAAGTACTAATGCATTTAATGATGCCTTTATTTTCTTTGACATATTCTCAAATGGCTAAGTACTTTTGACTTCTATTCTTGTTAGTTTTACCCAAAAAAATTGCAACTAATTTGTCATAATACATTCTTAATGACTTAGAGATAGAATCCACAATTCCAAGCATAAAAATAAAGCCTTTTAGCCTTACACATACAAAATTGCCACAAAACAAGATACAAAATCTACCTCCATGGTATAAGTAACAATCAAAGTATGTTTCATGCTTCTCCAAGATACGGCTTTGCCAATAAATATGATTATGTAACCTGATGTTGATTTCCATGAATCAATGTATTTGGCAAAATTAAAATCTGAGTAGCCAACTACCTCAAGGTTCTTAGTCTATCTGTACATCAACATGTAGTCCTTTTAAGATACCTCATAACTTTTTTTTATAGTCTTTAATGATTTATACCTAAGTAACTCTAATATCTGTCTAATATTCTGATTATAAATGCAATGTCAAGTTTTATACAAACCTAAATGTACAAAAAGTTTTTGATAGTATAAGCATACAAAATGTTATGTATCTGATATCTCTCTAAATCATTCTTTAGGCATTGATTCAAATTGAACTCATCACCCTTCATAATAGGTGGTACGCTTAGTGAATGATCTTTCATCCAAAATCTTTCTAAGATCTTATTGAATTAGGTTTCTTATAATAGGCCTAAAATACATTAAGTTATATTCCTATGAATCTTAATGTCAGTGACATAAAATATCTCATCCATATTTTTATGTCAAAATTCTTAGAGAAAAACTGTAATACTCCGAAATCAATTAAGACTAATTATGATGATTAGTGAATTAATCTAGGTAATTAGTAAAGCTAATTAAGTAGAAAGGGGAAATGGAAGTTATGGAAGAATAAATTGTTGATGTAGGTTTAAATATTCAATTGAGTTAGAAACTCAATTTAGGCTCATAATTAATTTAAGTATATCATGGATAAACACTAATAGAGGCCCAATTATATTTTTTAGTAAACCTAACTTCCTATTATGAGATTTAGCCTGAGAGAGACTACTTAACCATAGCCCAATCTAGCTTAGTGAGTGGAAACCTAAGATCCTATTAAAAATCCTAAAAGTTTTGTGGCCCAATTCATCAAACCAAGGCTCAGCAATTAGGAGTGATCCCAATTGGGCTTTGGGCTGATAGGTTAGCCCATTTCTCATTAAAACCCAAAGAAAAAACCCCCTTCCTTTACACCAGTTTGCAAAAACATTTAGAAAGCAAGAAGCAAATTCAAAAGTCCCTTAGAGGTTAGGGTTTCCATCACCTTCTTGGCCCCATTTCCCACTTCTAAAGCTAAAATTATCCAAAATAACTAATATATAACTTGATCCTCTCCTCTTCCTCTTTAATTTGACCAGTTGATTTTTCATTTAAAGCATTTTCACCCACACCTCAAATCTGATATGGGTTTGATAGTTTCTTAAAGGATTTTCGAAGGTTAAGGCTAAGAGAAATATTGGGTAAGTATAAACTTCTCATTTTGATGCATTTTTTATTGGTTTAGGACCCCTATAGCTGATTTATATTATGAGTGGTGATTTTATCAAATTTGTCAAGAATTTAGAGTATTACTCTAAGGTTACTGATGTAGGTACAACCAAATTCAAATTTAGTTCTTGTAGTGACTGGGTAAGTGTTCTCTATATAGTTATTTATGGTTTAATTCTTTGAGTATTAGGTTTGTTACTATAAATGATAATTAAGTATAGTAATGGTCTAGTTTTGTATCCATAGACTGAAGTAGTATTGTGGTTGGCATCTCAAAGAATTGTCTACAAGTGAGACAACTGGGGTTAATGTTAAATTTCATGCATATGTCTACTTTAATTTTTTTATCTGCTACACAATTATGATTTTGAATGCATAATGAATGGTTTGCTATTTGAATTGTATGTTTGGATCTTGTGAGTCCATAATAGAGCTATGATATAACCACCACTCGTGCATTGTGTTTTGATCGGGTATCAAGTAGTGATCATACTCTTATATGCACTAAACTCAGGTTATGCTCATTAGGGAGTTGGTACCATGAATGGGTCGCTCCTGATGTTAATAGCTTTTAACATGTGAAAATATGATTATTAGTATGGGATAGTAGTCACTAATAGCCTAATTGTTTCATTTGCTGATATGACTGGTATATTTTCTTATATTTATTAGATTTCATGCATATATGTTAATTAAATTGGAATATATGAATGAAATTTACCTCTAATTACTAAGATTTGCATCTCACTCTATTTCATGAGCTAACTATTTCAGGTGAAGGTCCTTCGCGTAAGGACAAAAGAAAGCAAGTAGATCAATATCCATGAATTAAGACCATGTGTGGGAAGTTCCACACTTGGATGGATCTAATTTAGAATAAATGCTAATTTTTGTTATTCTTTTGTATAGCATCATCATCATGTAATCGTGCTGCCAAGTGCAGGTATTTTGTTTTGGTAAACAATGATATAACTAATAAAGAGTTAAGCTTTTTACAACTTGGAATTTGATGCATGTACTTATATATTTGATATAGAACATTGTTGATCCCAAGATATGATTTATTATTTAAGAATGTAATCATGTGATATCTTAATTATTGATTTAGACTAGTAATGCATGGACCTATATTGAAATTTATATGTGGATGATAATGTTAGTAGTAATGAATTTTTCTTACTATTATTGATATATAAATTGCTGATGTATGATAGTAGATGAGTAAGAATCTATACCTAGGATTTGATTTGGCAATGAGAGACATGCTAAGTCTATTAGGTAGATGAATAATATTAGAGCCCTACAAATTAAGATATAGTGGCCCTAGAATGTTATTAAAGGGAGAGCTAGAGTATATGGGACAAAATTTAGGAGATATAAGTGCAGAAGAGGGTCACGCTGCGACCAAGAATAGTTGAGTCGTGGCCAAGAGTCAGTCAAAAGTAAGAAACACTGCGGTACGAGATATCTCGTCACGGCACAAGGCAAAAAATTCACCCAAGGAGAGTGACAAAGGAAACCTCACCGCAGTGCAAGATGTTTAGCCATGGTGCAAGTGGAGGTAGGGAATGCTCCAGAGAGTAGATTCGCCATGGCATGAGAGGATCAAGTTGCGACAAGAATTGAGGGAGGAAAATTCTGAGTTCCAATAGCTAGTTTCGCCGTGGCCCAAATCATGAAATTTCCTATAGTAGGTTCCAGGATGCTTTCTCACCGTGGCACCACATAGGTCTACCACGGTGAGGGATAGCTATGGCGAGATTTGCGAAAGTGTAAATATTAGTTCCCAAGAGCACTTACGCCGCGACACAATTGTACCAAGCTGTGGTGAGAATCCCCAAATTTAGATTTTAAGTTTCAATAACTAACTTAGCTACAGCAAGAAAGGTTCAAGTCGCAATGAAGGTTCCTAAACTCATATTTTTAACTTAGAAACCTTGAGATTTACTATGATAATATGGTGTAATGACTTGAGAATATTTATAAGAAGCTTTTATGAGTTAAAATCAGTAGTAAGAAGAATCAAATGTCTTAATTGATAATTATGATTACTTGTGGATTTGATTAGTTATGGTTGTTTAACTACTGACCCTAATGATATCAAAGTTCTAATTTTCTCACTTTTTCTTAATATAATTAATTGTAATGACTTTAAGCCTTGATTTGTGATTATTAACAACATAATTAAACTTGATCATAGTAATTAAAAATTAGGGCTGTTACAAAAACTATTTCACCTCATATAATAAACTCTTATTATTGGTTACAATGAATATATCATCCATATATAGTACAAAGAAAAAAATTTTATTCCCACTAATCTTTTAGTATATACATTGATCCATAATATTCTCCACAAACCTAAATGAGGAGATGACATCTTAAATCATTGAGTACCGTTGGTGGGAGGCCTATTTTTTAAGCTTGCACACAAAGTACTCACCAGCACTAAAGGAAAATTCTTTAAGTTATTTTATATATATATTCTCCTCTAGTTCTCCATTGAGGAATGTCTTCACATCTATCTAATGCAACTTTAAGTCAAAATAGGCAACTAATGCTATTATCACATGAAGAAAATCTTTCTTAAATATAAGAGAAAAGGTCTTCATGTAATGGATTTATTCCTTTTTAAGTAAATCCTTTACCCACAAGGCTTTACTTATATCTTTCAATATTGCATAATGAGTCTTATTTTGTCTTCAAGACCCATTTGTAGCTAATGGCCCTAAAACCACTAGGCAACTCGATAAGATTCCAAACTTCGTTAGAAACCATAGAATCCATCTCTTCCTTTATAACATCATGCCACAATTTAGATTCTCTACAATTGATGGCTTATGAAAATATTTCAAAGTCATGTTTTACTTCTATATAGTAGTCACATTCTTATAGGTGTGTAGCATAATCACTAGAAATAGCTAACCTGCTTATCCTAGTTAATCTTCTTATTGCTGGGTCAACATTCTATAGGAGAGCATGTTGCTCAACTGGTTGCAAAATAGTTTCTAATAGTCAATCAATAATGAAATCAACTTGGTCATGGTTAACAATTTGTAGATCCTTAATGATTGGTTATTCAATACTTAATTGTACTTAAAGGGTATAGATCATAATCAATCTATCACTTAATGTAAAAGTTTGATAACCAAAATAATCATTTTCAAAATCCAAGTTCCAAGTTTGATTGCTTCCATTAATTAAGTCATTCTCAAGAAACTTTACATTTTAGATTTCACAATCTTAATACAATGAGATGGATAATAAAACCTATATCCCTTAGACCTTTTAATATACCTAATGAAATAGCCACTAATAATTCTTAGGTCTCATTTCTTTTCTTATGGATTGTAAACCCTTACCTTGGACAAGCATCCCTAGAGACGTGTCTTCAACTCATTGTCCAACCTTTCCATAACCTAAATTGCATCGTTTCAACAACCTTGATTGGAAACTAATTAAGAATATATATATATATATATATATATATATATATATATATATATATATATATATATATATATATTGTTGTCCTAATGGCTTCAATCTACAAGAATTTAAAAAGTTTGGAGCTATTTAGGATGCTTTGCACCATGTCGAACAATGTTTAATTCCTTTTCTCAACTATACCATTTTGGTTTAAAGATCCAAGCATGATATATTTAGTGGTAATCCCACGTTCTTAAAAAAACCTAGCAAATGAACCCAATACCTATCCATCTTCTGTGCATCTACTATAATACTTATCACCTTTATCTGATTTCATTATGTTAATTTATTTATCATATTATTTCTTTACTTTTGCCTTAAATGCCTTAAAGACATATAGTACCTCATTCTTGTTATTATGTAAATAGAGATACATGTATTGTGAAAAATCATCAATAAAGGTAATAAGATATTTTCGACTGTTAGAGCCTGAATTCAGACTATATATTATCCTTATGTATAATTTCTAAAATAGTAAAACTCTTCTTCGCACTTATCTTAGTCTTATTAGTCTGCTTTCTATTAATTTAATCTATAAAAGTGTCAAAGTTAGTAAAGTTAAAAATATTAAGTACTCTATCATTTATCAACCTTTTACTCTCTCTATTGAGATATGACTTAACCTACAGTGCCACAAATAGAAAAACTTTCATTAATAACATATCTCTTTATACCTATATTATTAGAAACATGCATTATATTATAAGAGATATTGTCTTGTAATTGAATTCAAAAGATGCCATTATAAATTGTACCATTTCGCAGAATATCAAATTTATAAAATAACTTGAACATATTATTAGTGAATTCAAATGGTGCAAGTTTTGAAATAAAAATCAAATTTTTATAGAAACTTGGTACATAAAAGATTTTATCCAAAATCAAAACAAAACCAATATCTAAAACTAATTTGCAAGTTCCTATAGATTTTATTTGTGAGCCCATCTTGTTTTTCATATAGATGAACTACTCATTACTTTCCAACTTACTTTAATTTAGAAAGCCTGCAAGGTATTAGAAATATGAATTATGAAACTAAAGTCAATCCACTATGTGTTACTACTAACATCTATCATATTAGATTTATAACAAAAGAAAAAAATTGAGTTGGCTTGCATCACCATATGTGTGCTTTCTCCTATTTTCTAGAAGTCTTTACTCCTCTTGAACATTCATGGTCTATGGTTCATTAATTGGCCATTTCTCTTTATGTGTGTGATAAGAGTCTTTAAAGGTAATGTATTGAGGAAGCAAAAAGTTTAGATAAAGTGCATAAGGAAATACTCAAATATCTCAATCTCAAGTGTATTCAATTGAGCCACAATATTCCATATTCGTACGATGTGCTCTTATAGACCCCTTATGCCATTGAGTTTCATCAACAATAACTTTGTGGTTAAAGTGCTTGCTAAGCCCTTATCCAAAGATTTGAACTATTCATGAATGGCCCTTAGCAAGCACATTTCATGCTCTCCTATCAATCTATGTGCATTAACAAGCAACTTAAATTTTATATATATCATACTAAGAGTGTTCAAGAGGTTTAATTTGAGATATATTGCCTAGTATTCATGAGTGTAAGTGGTTTATCATTTCTTATGGCATAACAAGTGTTCATACACCTTCATTGAAAGAGAATATTCTCCTTTCAAATCTCACAAAGTTTAGGAACTTGATTATCAAAGATGTTGTTTAGTTGAAGAATTGCACACACTACATCAAAATTTTAGCCAGTTATATATTTCATATGACTATGAATGCAAAACACATCTTTCAAACTATAAATCTAATAACAAATAACAATATCTATGAATGAAGCTTTATTTAATTAGATTCATATATAAATTATGATGAAACTAACAAATTATATCCCTTATCTTAGTGCTTATTGGCAAATTAAGAAAAATGAAATTTAATATCCCACCATGATTAATCATATAAAACATGATAACATGCTTGTAAGGATAATTGTTATCATATGAAATATAATTAATTATAATTTGATGTCATTTTCTTTTATGTGATTTTTAACATATAATGTATAATTTTAGAATAACTAGAGGTCTTGTAACTAAACTCTAATTACCACAAAAGTTCACTAATCACATGATATCTAATTAATCAACAAGTGCTTGCATATGACCAAACATACATACATACATAAATAAACATTTCATAAGAATTAAACAATAAATCAATTAGATAAAAATGTGACTAATTAGTTAATAAAAAAGCTCCCTTTTAATAAATATCCCAAATGTGCTATAATTATTACCTAAAAATAAATTTTTTTGAAAAATTAAAAATAAATTAAATGGAACTATAAATTATTTTTCCAAAATTTTTGGAGAAATTAAAATGTCCTAGCAAATAATTATTGCAATTTTTGAACAAAATTGGCTCAAAATATTTAAATTTATCCAAAATACCAAAATTTGGCCTATAAAAAATTTTTGGCAAAAACTCTCTTATATGTCCAAAATTGGGCCATTAATATTACAAAAACAACACATAAAAGTTCGAAAAGATTATCCAGATATAATTCTGGACATTTTTTTGCCCATGTCTACAATTGTTGGCCTAAATAGAAAAAAGGTCCAAACATGAGAATTTGAAGCTATAGAGTTTCTCTTTAATAACTGAAGTTTCAGAAACAAAAGGCCCTATTAAATTAAAACCAATCCAAACGCCCTAAAGAACACGGTGACCCAAAAGCATAGAAGGCCCACTCTAAAGTTTTTCTTAATGCAGAATTTTTGTGTTTGTTACACGAATGTTTGTTAAATTAAAATAGTACGGCCTAGTTCATTAAAAACGCATCCAAAAAACATGTCCAGAAACATAAAAAGCCCAGCCCAGATCCCTCAAGTGAAACAATGCATGTTACTGACCTGCAATACATTTCGACCATTTAGTACAAAATGACTCGCCTTTTTATCCAGAAGTTCGAAACGCAGATTACAACATACCAAAATGACATGTTTAATGCTAAAGGTCAAAATGATGGGTCTCCCAAGTCACCTTACCTCTTACTGGGTCACATTGACCTAGATCCACTAATTTTTGAACCCAGCAGATAAGCCGATTTTATCTCACAATTTTGGGCATCTCTTTGGACGATCCAAAAGCCGAACAACATCTGAAATTCATGGGGATTAAGTATCTAACGTCAAAACCGAAAGAACATGCTTAAAAAATGCAACTCGTTATTGAACAGAAAATAATCCATTTTTCAATTTTCAAAACAAGCAACGCAAAGACCTGAACAAGCTCTAATTACCAATTGCAAGAATCTAAAAGGGCATTCAAACACATAAATAATATCCAAGAAAAATGTTAAAAATGAATTACCTCCAGCAATTGCTCTTGCAAAATGCACAAATTATATGGCTACTGTCACGAGTGCTTCTAAGCTCTATGTACTCACTATTGATGAGGTACTTACATTTTTTGATCTCAAAAGTATGAGCACCGAGCTTAGGTATTCATATATATAGAAAAACGATAAGGCTCCTTCCCATCAAAGGTGCCTACATAGACAGGAGAAGGGATGAAAATTTCTGTATACCACAAATATGAAACTCATGATTTTCATACCACTTCTGGAATGTTGCTTATTTGTTGGCAACAAAATGAACATTGCCAATGTTCCATAAGGCAACGGCTAACAGCAAGCATTTGACTTTGATACTTTTTGTCTTTAAGATTGCAAAACTAGTTTACATGATGAGCAAGTATATTTTAAATTTTTTTTTTTATTTGCCATGAATGAAAACTTGAAAGTCAAGGTTTTTTTTTTTTGGTTCAATTAGTCAATTATTCTTCCCACTCCCTGAGAGATGTTTAAATTATATAATTCTCTTTTTATTATAAAAATATACACAAATTTCTCGAAATTAAAATATAATCAAAATATTCACAAGAATAATATTGATTTTTTTATTAAAAAATAAATTATTTTAAAATTATTATTATTTATTTGTTTTAAAAGCTGTAACTTTAATTTATTCTAAATTTTCTCTGAATTTAGAAATTTAACTATTTTTATAAGGTCAAAATATATATTTAATATGTGTTATATAATATAAATAATATATATAATGGTATTTTGGTCAAAATAAACATAATTATAGTTCATTTTTGTTGTAGAATAGGTTATTGCAAGGATGACAATTTAGACATAACCACGGGTGTTCAATCTATCCTACCCTAACTGGGTCGAGTAAGTCAACAATTGATTGAGTATTGTGATGGGTTTGGAAAAAAACCGATATTGGAAGTGTCGTGTCTATACTTCAGCGTGACCATTGCTCCAAGGGCGTGCTTTTATTATATTAAAACAAACTATTATATATAAAAACATATAAATAATATTTAATATAAATATATTCTTAATATTTATTATTTTATTTTTTTATTAAGAATATATTTACTATATTATTTTTGTATAAATTACTATCCACCTTAACTCAATTATGGTAAAATAAATAATAATTTCATTTGTCTACTTATCACAAAAAAGTTCATGTAATATAAAATAAATAAATATATAACAATTAACTTCAAAATATTAACTCTATCAAAATAAAATAATTAAATTCTAATAATAATAAAATTTTAACATATGTTTCACATATACTATTAAATTATAGCCATTTAGGGTTAGTCCAAATTGTAAGAGTGAAGTGGGAGTATGAGTAATATCAAATGTTCGATTCCTGCAATATAATGTTAAAAAAAAAAATTATAAATCAAATGTATTAACACTTTTTCTAATTTTACTAGTGCATTTATGAATTAACTTGAACTAATAAATAACTTAATAATAGAATTATATCTTATTAAAAACCTTTTATTAAATACTAATACATCAATATTTTATATTCTAACGTATCTATGTATATATATATATATATATATATAGGTAAATAATAGTTTAGACTTATTTAACATGATTTGAAAATAAGTTTGTCTCCTATGATTTAAAGTGTATCCTTCAACTCTCATATAATATTCTTTGACCCTAAATTTAATATAAATTATAATGTGATATATTTATAATAAATAGTTTTATTGTTAAAAAGTATGTTTAATTTATACCTGAAACTATTTTTTAGTTTTTTAAAATCATTTTCAGGATTAAATTCATATTTAAAAATTTAAAATTGTCTATTTAAACTATAGAGTGCTGATTATATATATATGGTTTTTAAATTTGAGAAAAAAATGAATAGCTTAAATTACTCTTTATTACTCTATTTTCATTATCTAGCATTTTATTTTGAAAAACACGTCTTTTGTTCCTCTTATTTTCACTCAAATTTTAAGTTAGTCTTTACAATTTAAAATTTTATAATTATATTTTTATGGTTTAAAAAAATTTAATTAATTTAATTTTTGATGTTAAACTTCTGTTAATATTCTATTAAATTTTACTAATGTGATATGTTGTTTCACATGACATATAAGTTAATTTTACTTTATTATATGTTTTTATTCTTTTTTGAATCATGTATATTCAGAGCACTAAAATAACATATATTGTTTACATAATCAAAATTTAACATAACCTTGTCAAAAGTTTAATAACAAAAAAATACTTTAAAATAAACTTCGGAATCTATTAAATAAACCAATTTATATTAAATGGTGTTGTCAACTCATGTTACACAAACACCAAAATTTGAATTTAGTATTAAATAATTTTTATTATAAAATTGATTATTGCAAACAACTATTACATCAAAATTTTTATAAGAGTAACCCAAAATTTAGTCTTAAACATAAAGTACTAATAACAAAACTAATTACATATAATATATATAAAGTGTTGTATAAATATATTGAAAACAAACTTGTAGCTAATGGTAGATAAATACTTTAGAAACCCCTTTGCATAAGTTTGAATATTGGTGATCTCATATTTTGGTATCATTTTTAGCTTTGGGGTGGGGCAAGGCGAGTATGGCATACTATGATAGCCGGTATGTCAAGTATAGAGTTGAAGGAAAAAAAACCCAGAGTTATGGAACAAATATAGGATAAGGGTAGGGGAGAATGAGGCGGGGACATGAAGTGAAAAATCCACCTTGCCCTACCCTGCCTCGTTGCCATCCCTAGTCTTTTGACTTTAAAAGAGGAAAGTGTAAATTTTTAAAAGAGAGAAGAAGACTACGTGATTTGAACATCTTTTAAGATAAAGGAGTGTGATTTACTTCTCTTTTTTTTAATTGAAAAAAAAAAGCAAATTTAAGGGTTATTGTTAACTTCTCATATTCCTTATTATTAAATTAACCCAATTTGGGCTTGTTTAGCTATAGTGTTGGGGCGATACGTGGTATAGTTATCAGTCACAAGTTCTTATGGAAGCTGCTCGACAATTGATTCATTTCATTTTGCATGATGATGTGATATTAACTCCTCCTAATGTTTCATCGTCTTCCGCGGGACTTTATGATCTCTGTTAGAGGTTGTTTACTCTAGACTTGAGACTACAACCTTCTATTAGGATGCTCTGATGAAATTTTTGATAGTTGGCTAATTCATTTCTCTCTTTGAAAGTTCTGACCCCACGACAACCACAACGAGAAGAGTGCATTCAACGATGTCGGAATAATGTGTAATTTTTAGGTTTGGAGAATTATAATGTTTTATAGTTTGCTTGGTTTTGTATTTTGTAGTATAGGTTTGTCTATTCTATAAATAAAACTACCAAAATCACCTTAGTAATTTGATATGGTGCAAATTTTCATGTTGTTAAATGATTAGATGTTAACCATTCCCATTTTATTTTGAGATAATTGAAATTAAAATTTTGAAAATCAATTAGGAACTAACACTTTCAAATAACATAAATTTTGTATTTTTTAAGAACCATTGTAATTTAACCAAGTTAACATTGTTAGGTTTTACCAAAGACGGAAAAGTTATTATTAGGAAATCAAATTTGAAAATTTTGCTTTGTATAAAAAATTTATTAAATTCCAAAATTAAAAATTTTAAATTGACAAGACTTATAATCAAATTACATTGACAAGATATCTAACTAATTAACAGAAAATTATTAAGTCTAAACAATTACGCTTCGTTAAAATAAAGACCAACTAGCTTAAAACCATGCTCATAAATCACCACTAGGAAGCATCTGCCATTCCCGTCCCTGCTATTTTTCTTTATCCCCGTTCTATTATCTTTTTTAATTAACTGCTCACTTTCACAGTTCTAAAGGGCTTGGGTACATAAAAAAGAATGAGAAAAACCTTTTTTTAAGAAAAAGCATAAGGCACATTATCCAAAATGAAATTGTAACTCATAAACAATGCAATTTCTTCTCAAATCAATGTCAATATATCAACATATTAATCGATATATCGATATATATTTTATAAATCTCAACAAGTCTGTTCGCAAGCTTGAACAATTTGACTGCGCCCAATCTATCTTGTACTTTTGTTTTCCCCGTCGTTCCATTTCATAGCTCCAAAGCCTTTTTTTGGTATCACTATGGAAAATGACAGAGAAATAAAAAAAAATTTATATAATATTTATTATGCTTTTATAATTATTAGTATATAGTATCTATACTTTTTATTATTTTTTTAAAATAAAAAAATAAAAGTTATTTCTCTTTTACAAAATTATCATTTTTTTCTATTTCTATTTCTATTCCTAATTTTCTGATTATTAAACGTTTTCATTTTCTTCTCAAGATACTATTTTTCCACAATTTAAAATTTCAAATATTCTACCAAAACCCATCATCTGATTTCTAAACCAATTTCTCATTATCCCATTCTTAAACCAAGATTGGCTCAAAATCGTTCCGCATAAGATTGGAGAAACATTACGCGTGAGGAAGATTACAAAGTTGGATTTCTACTTAGTCGCTCAAGAATGAAAATTCTTCAATTTTTCCTCCTCCATTTCACTCTCTTAAGAAGGATTTCATCATGGACGCTCTAGATTTTCACCCTAATTGAAATCTTGATCTTTTTCATTTTCCATCTGATCAATTTTTCACACAAATTTCATCTCGGTATTCAGAAGGGGAGAGATAGTGTTTCATACTACTCAATCGTTGGGAGCTTCAGGTTAACCAATTTCTTTATTTTGTTCATGCTTATCTGTCTAAATTTGGGCAAAGAAAAGAAGACCACTTGAACAATTTAGGGAGCTGACAACTTATGCTTTTGATTCTTTATTCCTTCATTTCTAACAGCCATTATTTTTTGCTTTATTAATTGAATTTCGTTTGCAAAGTCTTCAACAGGCCATAATCAGATGCTCAATCCTTGGGTTGCCCTATTTTTGTTAGTGATTTGTTATATGACTAGAAAATTGGTGCTTAGAATGTTGTTCATGTGAATGCAGAGAGAAAACTTGAGCAATTCAATTTACCAGTGTTAGTGGCTTGTACTTATACCGTTTGTGCCTCTTTGGGTTCTATGGACTGCAGGTTCAATATTCTCAAAAAAAAAAAAGATCATTTTAAGCCACCTTTCAGCATTTGCTACATGCCCTGCAAAATAGAACACAGGAAAAATATTGGTTTGAAGGCTTGCCAATTTAATTTTTAGTAAACCTTAAATAGATTTGGTAGGTTCGTGTTAAGGTACAAATTGACAAAAGGTGCTTCAAAATTTATGATAGTTTTCAATCATTCTTTTTACTCTGCAATGCGTATTAAATTTTTCTGGAAGAAAATTGGGTATTTGTGAGTTTTCTACTTGGAAAATTTATTTTGAATTAAAGTATTCAGCTTCTTAATAGGAAGCTAAAAAAAAAGAGGGAAAATTCTTAAGTACTGTACGTGATTCCAAAGAACCAAAAAATAAACCATTTTTTTGCATGAATAATTTGGTTTACTTCATTTTTATGACTTCAATAAAAAATAAACCATTCTAATGGAGAGTATATTTTTATTATAAAAAAATAAACACGTGGTATCTTACCAACTGGAGGAGGAGACACATGGTGGCCCCTTCTGTTATTGCCATTGCACATTTATGAACATGGTATCACACGCCGAAATTGCCTGTTTCGGACGGGGCAACGGAGCACAAACCCACGGCCACCCAAAAAAAAAAAAGGAACAAGTAAAACGATTTAAATAAACAATAAATGAAGGTTAATGCATGATGTAATGTTAAGGAAGGGTCGGTGTCAGAATTAGAATTCATCCAGTTTAGATTTTTAAAATTTGTTTATTATAAAATTTTGTAGCATTTAAAAAGATGAGAGAAAAAACAGAATAATAAAAAAGAATAAATTATATATCTTTTTAAATTTTTTGATAACTGTGTAATTAAAAACTTTAAAAATCTTACACGAAGTCCTCACGCCGTCATTTTCGATGGAAACAAGTAGCAATTACAGTAAGATTGCTTCACGTGTTGGGCTTTGACAGAGGAAAATGGCATCTGTAGCCTTATAAAATAGGTTGTGATGGGTAAGTCAGTTGAACTGCTATTATTTTTCAATATCTAGTAGGGGGGAAGTTAATGATTTGTCCCCGGGCTGGTTCATGCCGATTGAGGTCGATATACAGATAAGCACAAGACAACCCAGTTGTGAAATTACAATTTAGAACACCCTCAATTATTTCTGGGTCTTGTCCAACAAAGAGAAAAAAAAAAAAAAAATTGTCCTTCTTGTATGTATTGTGATGAATTATTGAGTTGCTATTATATGTAGTATTTCATAATTTTCCCGTGATTTGGTCTTTGGTGACGGGGTTTGACTTCCCAGATTGACGCTCGAATAGTAAGTCTTACGGTGATCTTGGGATTCCACGGAAGCCGATTTCATTACTGTAAGAACTAAAAAATCTTATGCTTTTCCTTTTTTTCTTTCATTATCAGTTATTCCATTAGTGTTCAAGAGCGGGAAGCTCGAGTTTTGAATCTTGCCCAAGCCGTTTTTATGTATTTACTCGTACTATATTTATGTGAGTAAAGTAAGAATTAGGTTTGACTGATATGTTGTTTGATTCCATCCTTTTTTTTTCTTTTTCCACTTTCTAGAGTGATTTCTCAGTTCCTTTAGATTGGATTTATATATGGGCATCTAATTCGAATTCGCGGATAGCCTATCACGTTTCTTGCACTGATATAGAACTTACTAATATGTCAACTTTTTTCTTTCTCATATATCTCTATAGAAAAGTTTAGAGTCTGGATCAACTGACTTAGTGGTTTAATGTGATATTCTCATTCTACCTAACCTGTCCTGTGTTAGCACTTATCTGCGTCAAAATTCCTATCTATGCCATTGTAAATGTAGTTTGCTGAAGTGATCGAACAGTTTCCAATGGCTTAACGTCTCACCTGGTTGATAACGTTCCAACTCGTGTTCTCTGCAACTTAGAGCAAAATCAAGAAATTTTAATGACAAATAATAAAGGGAAATGACTGGTAATGTTTTGAATGTTGAATGTGTGAGGGAAGCCATCTAACTATGCTTAAAATAATGTGGTTGTGCTGGCAGTTATATGTAATACATCTGCTAAAAATTAGGTTCTTGCAAAACCAAAAGGCGTAGTTGCTAAGAAGATGGGTGGAGAAAATTTTGTGAATCATGGTGATGATGCGCATGACATAGAAAACGAAAGTCCATTGGATGGGACGGACATTGAGAGGTACTGTTCAGAGTTTTCTGAAAGAAACATGACATATGCAGAGCCACTTCTGGTGAAGAGGACTAACACTACCTCGCAGATTGCCATAGTTGGTGCCAACCTTTGCCCCATTGAAAGTCTTGACTATGAGTAAGCAACTTATATTCTATTTTGAGTTAAGATAATTCTATCATGCAAAACAAATTATGAATTTGTAAAATTGATGCACCGAGGGGTATCTTGTAAAATAGGTTAATGAAGAAAGAAAAACTGTGCCAATTTTCAAGAACGATGTTCATTATAGTCATTATTTCTTTTATTTAGTTGTGTTGAGCATTTCTGCCTTCTAGATGCAGGTCAAAGTGTTATTTATGTCAAATCAAGTGCCTTCACCTGTACATAGTTTTATTTCCATAACAATCTTTTGTACATCAAATTTTATTCTTTTTCTCCATGTTTATATATCTTCGCAAGTTTTCTGCAGCATATGTTTCCAATTCTAATGCATCCTCTGAAGTAAATAACGAAGCTAAAAACAGAAAGTCGGGTACCTCACTGTATCATAAACTCCAGAATTGTTGTAATTCTTTTGGCAGATCCATTAGTAATATGGAGTGATAAGGGTTCTGTTATTTCAGGATTTTTGAGAATGAAATATTTAAGCAGGACTGGAGATCAAGGAAAAAGGTTCAGATATTCCAGTTTGTGATACTTAAATGGGGATTTGCTGCTCTTATTGGATTAGGCACTGGGCTAGTTGGCTTCTTCAATAATATTGCGGTTGAGAACATAGCTGGTTTCAAGCTGCTTTTGACAAGCAATCTCATGTCTAAACACAGGTGACCTTGCTCCTTGGTTTACCAGATGTGCGTGCTCAACATTTATTAACACTTTAGCCTGGACTTTATTTGGCATATGCTACTTGTGCTACTCATGACTTATTTTTGCTATAGATAAGATGTGTACTATTTCTTTATAAAATGATTGCAGTATTCTATCATGATTAAGATTTCTTAGGTTTTGATCAATCCTTTATGTCATAACTAGAAAATGGAGTACATGTGATATATATAGGTTTCTTGTCACAGCTAATTGTCCTTATATTCCTGGGCCACACTTCATTCATTTTTCAAAGATCTTTTTTTTTTTTAAGAAAACACTTTACTTGCACTCAGTAGGAATGACAATGTTGTTTAAAACTCACCTGACGCTGGTTAAATGATATTCTCATAAATATTAGCAATGAAAAAATTTGGCAGTTAATCATTTTCCATTGACCTTTCCTTCCAATTGATCTTGGGTTTTGTGGTAGAAAGAATTGGCTTTTTTAATACGCATCCAGATTTTAGCATTTGGCTTGGTAGAAATGATTGGATATAGAATAATCTAAAATGCATGCGTAATTCTTTCACAACATTGCTGTTACATTATTCTCACAATATAGTAGTTTCAGTACAGATATTTTGAGGCTTTTGTGGCATATGCTGGTTGCAATATAGGTTTGGCAGCGGCAGCTGCAACTCTTTGTGCTTTCATTGCTCCAGCAGCAGCAGGTTCTGGTATCCCTGAGGTGAAAGCCTATCTCAATGGTGTGGATGCTTACTCTATCCTGGCTCCAAGCACTCTGTTTGTAAAGGTAAATAATGCTATAATACTACAAAACTATTTCTCTCCCTTATATTTATTTTATTTTATTTTATTTTTTTGGTGGTAAGAACAGAATCTAAACTTTTATTTGTTTTCCTTTTATTTTTTTCACAAAAAATATTAAGCTTATTGATAAAATTTATGATTTTATCTGTGACAGATTTTTGGTTCCATCCTTGGAGTTTCTGCTGGATTTGTGGTAGGCAAAGAGGGGCCTATGGTTCACACAGGTGCATGCATAGCTTCTATGTTAGGGCAGGGTGGATCTCGCAAGTATGGCTTAACTTGGACTTGGCTAAGGTATTTCAAAAATGATTGGGACCGGCGAGATTTGATTACTTGTGGTGCTGCAGCTGGTGTTGCTGCTGCATTTCGCGCCCCAGTAGGTGGCGTTCTCTTTGCCCTTGAAGAGGCAGCTTCATGGTATCTATTTCTACTGCAATTACTCTCATGTTTCCTTTCCTTACTTTTTATTTTTGTAAACTTATATTCGGTTACTGTTTGACATCTTGGAAAGGATTAAACTTAGTTGTAATGCAAGTATAAAGTTTCTTTACCAATCTGCCAATTTCTTGGATATACTTAATAAAAGAAGACTTGGCCAGTGTATGGCCAATGACTAGAACGATGAATCTCAAATAAATATGACCCTTGGAAAGAAGAATCCAGTCCAAAATAGTTCTCTAATGACCAAATACTAATTTATCAAAATCAGTTTTAATAATCTCTTGGCTCCTCATCTTTGGCTTTAAAAGAAAAAGATGGGGGTTGAGATCTTGATTGATTGGTTAGATTCCTGTTTGGCCTGTCGACAATTCAAGTAAAATGGAGACCCAATATATATTTAGTTTCAACACTTGCATATTCTAAGAGGACCGAGTTAGGTAGTAACCAGCACTTCCAAGGTAAATTTTGTAGATTAGCACCAAACTGAATAACTTGTGATAGATGATTGTTCTTTTACAATCATCATCTTGTTAAAGAGGGTATCATAGTGAGATGTTATATAGCTTGCAATTTTAGATGCTGTCATATAAAAAAGACATAAAAATAGAAAGCAGAGTTACTGTATGGAGTAAACGTTAATGCTAAATAAATGTGATAGAATTAATATAAAAGAAACTTATTGCATGAACAACTTCATTATAACTAAATTGTTAATGACGATTAATTAGAATGATATGATTGTTGGAATATTTAATTTAAATATATTTGTTAAGATATTATTTTATATTAATTTTAATTCAAAATATCCAGACTTCTGATATATCAGTAGTTGGGATATTTTCAATTAAAATTAAATTAAATTAATATCTTACTAAATATATTTAAATTAAATATTCCAACAATGATTAGATTCTTTCAAAGTAACAGCATTTTTAAAAATCTGAAGTCTCTATGGATGCGATGGTACTCAGTGCTTGAAGCCTTGAGCTATTACTTACTCATTTGATGTACAGAGGAATATTAAGAAGGCGACCTTTCTGGTGAGTGAGAGAAAACAATTGGGCAGAAAAGTTCCTTGCCACGCTTTAAAGCAGTCAGCACCTCAAAATTCCAGAATTACCAAAATTGTCTTCTAAAGCTTAACGTGGTTCTTATCTGAAAAGGAAAAGCTGTTAATATTTCTGCTTGCTTCTTATATATTGTTTTTGTTTCAAACTATCTTAGACAAATCATGTACGGTGTTTACATGATGTTTTTATTAACATTGAGCATTAGTTCTCTCCTGCAACAGACAAAAGACTGCCTTATTGGTTTCACCCAAATATCATCCAATCCAATTTCCTGGCTATGAATAAAGGATGTACACTTGTTTACTCAAAAGATTCATATAGACAAATCTGTCAACTCTCCTTTGCTTTTCTATGGTTTCGCTATGACTTTAGCTTCATAAGAAGTTAAGATAGAGGATGTACTTAATGCCTTTTTCTATTCAAGATAGTCAGTACCTAAATGTTTTGGGGTATACTTTATGATTTTTTTTTTTTTTTTGTTTACACTATATGTTTTGAGGTGTGATTGTACTTTTAGAAGATTCATACAGAGAAATCTGTCAACTCTCCTTTGCTTTTCTGTGGTTTCTCTATGATGTTAGCCTCATAAGAAGTTGAGATAAAGGATATACTTAATGCCTTTTTCTTTCAGAGATAGTCAGTACCCAAAAATTTGAAGTATACTTTTTGTTTTTTTTGTTTTTTAACACTGTATTTTTGTTGTAATTTTGGGAAAAAGAATATGTTATTATTTCTGTGGCATACTCTAGGTGGCGGAGTTCTCTTCTTTGGAGGACATTTTTCACGACAGCAGTAGTTGCTATGGTTTTGAGAGCCGGAATTCAGTATTGTGCCACCGGAAAATGTGGGCTATTTGGGGAAGGTGGTTTGATAATGTATGATGTCAGCGCAGCCAATGTAACATATGGTGGTGCTGATATATTAGCGGTATTACTCCTAGGAACTATTGGAGGCATTCTTGGAAGCATATATAATTACTTTGTGGATAAGGTTGTTCGTACCTATAGCATCATCAATGAGTATGTCTTCACATTTGAGTTAAATAGTTTTTCCTTATTAATTTTTTATTGTTTCTGTATATTCATAATCACTAATGATACCATAACTTACAATCCAATGCAGAAAAGGTCCAGGTTTCAAAATCCTACTTGTTATCTCAATTGCTCTTTTGACATCATGTTGTTTTTATGGCCTACCATGGTTTGCAAGGTGCATCCCCTGTCCTACTGATCTGGCAGTAAGTTGTCCCACTATTGATGAGTCTGGCAACTACAAGAGCTTTCAATGTCCACCGGGATATTACAACGATCTCGCTTCCCTTTTTCAAAACACCAATGATGATGCTATTCGCAACCTATTCAGCACCAATACAACCAAAGAATTCCACATCTCCAGTCTCTTTATCTTCTTTGCTACGATTTACTGTCTTGGGATAGTCACTTATGGCATTGCTGTTCCATCCGGCCTTTTCATTCCTGTGATACTTGCTGGTGCTGCCTATGGCCGGCTTGTTGGGAGACTATTTGAATCAATCTCCAAACTTGATACAGGACTTTTCGCCCTCCTTGGAGCTGCCTCCTTCCTTGGCGGCACCATGAGAATGACAGTCTCCCTTTGTGTGATATTGCTTGAACTCACCAGTGATCTCTTGTTACTTCCTCTTGTGATGTTGGTCTTGTTAGTCTCAAAAACCGTGGCTGATAGCTTCAACAAGGGTGTCTACGATCAAATACTGAAGATCAAAGGACTTCCCTATTTGGAGGCCCATGCAGAACCTTATATGAGGAATTTGGTTGCGCGTGATGTTGTCTCTGGCCTGCTAGTCACCTTCTCTGGCATTGAAAGGGTAGGGAACATATTACATGCTCTGAGAACTACGGGGCATAATGGGTTTCCTGTCATTGATGAACCGCCTTTCTCAGATGCACCGGAGTTGTGCGGGCTTGTTCTTAGGTCTCATCTGCTAGTGCTACTAAAGGGAAAGCTATTCTCAAAAGACAGGGTGCCTGCGAGTCGAAACATCTTACAAAGAATTTCTGCATTAGATTTTGCAAAGGCAGGATCCGGGAAAGGAATCAAACTAGAGGATCTAGATATCCAAGAGGAAGAGATGGCTATGTATGTTGATCTCCATCCTATAAGCAATGCATCCCCATACACGGTGGTTGAGACTATGTCACTTGCTAAAGCTGCTATTCTTTTCCGCCAACTCGGTCTTAGGCACATGTGTTTGGTCCCGAAGAGTCAAGGGGTATAATTCTTTCTTCTTCTTCTCTTATGAGTCTACATCAAAGCTAGATAGATTAAACTAATCATAAATAGTTATATAAGTGTGTTAAGTGGGGTCCTACTTAAAAGTGTACTGCTATGCTTACAAGTCTATTTATAATTTGTTTGGTTAACTTAAAGAATTTTTTGTTTTTTTGTTTTGCAAAGTAGGTAGATTAGGCTATAATAATAAATGGACATGGAAGCATATCAGGAGTAGGGTTTTACTAAAAAAGGATACCAAATGTCTTGGTTTGGTCTATTTAAAAATTTTTTTTGCAAAATAAGTAGATGAAACGAATTATGAATAGATATGTAAACATATAGCATGGTCTCATTGGAAAACATACTCACTCGTTTCTATTCATGATTAATTAGGTTTACCTAATAATTTTCCTGAAAGATGCTGACAATCATTACATATCGCAGAGACCTCCGGTTGTTGGGATTCTAACACGCCATGACTTCATGCCGGACCATGTTTTGGGACTTTACCCTGATATCAAGCCTCACCAGTGGACTAAGTGATCCAAGTGAGAAGAAAATCCTTTTTTTGCTTTCGTTGAAATGCTCCGTTTCGCTAGTTGAAGGTTCTTACAGATGAGGCCAATAATCCACGAAGTAATGAGGAAGCTCATCGTCAATGGAGTTACTGCTTGGGTTTGATGCTGCATTTAGCAACTGTCATCATGACGGTTATCAAATTTGATTTCATAAAATCAATTACAGAACCAAAATCAAACATAATCATGAATGGTTTGTAAGATGTCATTTGAATAAATTTGTGTAAATTATCAACGGCTATTTGTTGTATTGTCAATGAGGCGATTGGATTGCCGAGTTGATATTTTTCTTTTCTTTTTCTTGCCCTTTTGAATCTTTGAATCGTTTCTCTCTCTCTCTCTCTCTCTCTCGGTAATCTTTAAATTAAAAACAAAAAACTGGCCACAAGTCAAAGCGTAAAATGCACAAGAACATGGAATAAAGAAAATGAAACGAAAATCTAGAGTACAGGATTATATGGTGTATGGATTTTTTATCTTTATGTTCAATTTGAGTAGTAATTTAGATTGTTCATATAAATCTTAATGTTCAAGTTTCAGTTTTTTTTTGGTTAACTTATAAATTTTTTTTTATTTTAAATTTTTTTAACTTTTAAAAAGGTAAAACATACGATAATAAGTTAATAACAGTCTTTTAATTTTTACTAGATAAATAATTTTGTTTAATGAAAATTAAGTTTTTTTTTATCTTATATTTTATTTCTTGTAAAATAAAAAAATAGATGACTAGAATTGGGGAAAAAAAATAAGGTTTAAACTTATTAGATTTATATAAACAAGTTAGATTACTGTTTAAGCTATAAGCAGCACACAAAGAAACAATACGTGATTATATATGAAGAGGAATTCTACCTCTGAGAATTTAACTTATTAAAGCACCTTGCCAAGATATTTTGCTATCCAGCCAACTTTGGTAACAAATGGAGCCAAGTAATTCATCTTCTTTTGAGAAGGTAAATGACTTTATTTCACATGGCACCAGTTGGTGGAATATGCAACACTTACAGTAGATTTACTCCTCGAATCAAGTATAACAAATTATTAAACTACCAATTTTTGTAACGAGTCAAGCAGACTTTATAGTCTAGACTAATAATTCATATAGTCAGTATAAAGTGACTGATGGATATTGGTGTTTAATGCAAAATTTTTGAGATAGTAGTCAATTTTCTTCCCAAACCTGATATAAGCCTTAGAAATTATGATTACTATTTAAGGTAATTATTATTTTATGGTAATGGTTAAGACTGTTAAGTAACTCTTTATCATTGACATTAATTCTCTAAGGTCATCATATATTGATTGATAAGTATTGTTCTCTCTATTACGGGTGAGATGAGTCGATTAGTCATCTATTTATTGCAATTAACTTTGCTAGAGCTATTTGGTTTAGGTTTCTAAGTCTCAAGGTTGATAATGCAAAAGTATTACATATTTATAACTAGATACATCAATGAACTAACTTTTTTTATATGTCATTGGATGTGTAAGAATCATTTGATACTTGATAATACTAACTATACTCCTGAGGATGCAATTGAGTTAATTAACTGTCTAAGTCATCAATATTATCTAGCAAGTTTTCCACAACAATATCAAAAATCACAAGAAAAAGATACTTGTTATTTTAGGATGGAAATTTTCAACATAACTATTGGCAGGTTTCTATATATATATGTAGGCAAGAGGTTGTCTCACCAAACTAAACAAAAGGTTCTTATATTAGTCTTCTTTGTCAGGGTGGTTTTTCTAAAATAGTCTTGGATAGACAGGTATCATTATCATATAAAATAAGAGTTCTACTTGAAACTCTTCATCATAGTGTGGAATTTGAGAGTCAAAAACAGGTAATTGAGAACCTACATCACTTTGCAGTTCAAATTTTATGAAACGAGAGTTTGCATCTAGTAGGATATTATCTTATTGGAAAAAGAAAAAAAAAATAAAGAAGAGATAAACTATAGAAAGTGAACTCTATATATATTTTTACTTCTTTTACGTAACTTTTTCTCTCTCTCTCTCTCTCCAAACAAATAATGCCCTGAGAAGCAGCATCAGCAAGAGAGAGAGAGAGATGATCCATATTAAGTATTGAAACGACGTCTCCTACAACGATCGACTCTGGCTGAGCTTTCAGATATAAGGGCACGTTTGGTATGATAGAAACAGAGGGCAAGAACGGAAAAGGAAGAGGGAATCTTTAATTTGGCCTGTTTGGTATCAGGCATTCTCGCACCCATGGAAATCAGCTTTCCCAAATTTACGGGAATCTGGTTTCCTCTCTAAGCTCATTGGAAAGCAGGTGTTCATTGGGAAAGGCAAAAAAAGGGACCATTTCATCCTAGTTTAGTTCACTCTCTAGACTTGATGACATTGTTGAGATTAGACCGATGGTACGACGACAATGGTTAGGAAAGCATTTCGAAGGAGACATGGCAGCGAGATTGCCGACAAATTTTGAGCTTGAAGGGGAAGAAGAAAAAGGACAAGAGACCAACTACTAGGTCGAACGTGATTTTAGTTTGCCATAGGTGAAGATCAGACATTGTACGAAGTAGGGATTTGGAGCCCTGTGTTGCTCTGCACGAAGGACCTGAACGTATGCTCTGTGCAGCGGAGAAGCTATTGCCAAAGAAGGCAAATGGGAGGAATGTTTTGGATCTGGAAAGCACAATGGTTGTGTTTGAGAAAGTGAAATTTGAAATTCCCTTCCTTAGCTCTGGGATGGTTGCAGACGTAGTTTGAGTCGTCGATTGAATAGGGTTCTAAAATGTTATTTACAAATTAAAAAAATTTAATTTAATCTTTTTTAAAAGGATATTAAGGTCATTTTAATTTTTTTCTTTTTTTTTTCTATATTATTTTTCACACGCCAAACATTTTAATGTAAGCTCATTCTTTTCTTTTTTTTTTTTCATATTATATTAAATATAATTTAGACAACAAGATTTTATTCTATTTTCATTCTCATTTCTATTAAAATTTTTTCTACATACCAAATGTAACTTAACATCCTCCAAGTGCAATTTTTAGCAAGCTCAGATTTAATAGGTAACATGGTGTAATGAATTCTATGAGACGCACTATCTAAATTCTCTAAATTAAATTTAAAGGATTAAATTAATCTAAACAGTTCAATTTTTTTAATTTTAAATTTCAATTGTCATTTTTTTGAGTTAACAATTAAAAAATTATTTTATTTTATATTTTGTATCTTTTAATGTAAAAAAATTAAAAATTAAAAAAATATAAAATCTAAGCTATCTAAATTTAACGTAGACAACTTAAATAATGCGCCTCACGATGCTCACACCATGCTACGCAGCAAATTCGCCAGCAGGAGTCTTTCGCCAGTTAGTTGGTCGCGATCGATCCCCCATATTTACAGCAGTAAATGACATTTTCTTGGATCCCAGCTCTTGACAACATCCACGGCTCTGCAGCATAACACGTCGGCCAAATATTTTCTTCTCTCTTCTTCCGCTCTACTCTTCCTATCTCATTCTCTCGTTTTCTTTCTCCTTTTCCTTCGTTTGATCTCTTCGTTCTTTAAAACTATTTCTGTCTTTTCCTCCTCTTTCTCTCTCCTCTCTCCCCACCACCTAGTAATCCGTAGAAGTGGAGAGTGAAACCCAAAGTTTAGGATGATACTCAACTCCTGTAAAACAGGAGAAAAAATGACCGGACGAAGCGACAAGAAGTAGGTTTCAAGAAATGGGTTTAGGATGAACAAAGCCGAAGTTTTCATTAATGGGTTCAGCAAGCCTCAGTTTTTCCCTTTTTTCCTTATAAAAAAAATTGTTTTTGCAAAAGTTTCCATTAGTAACCAAACGAAGTGGGTTTCTTTTGCTTGCCTTTTAAATATTGGGTTTGGAGTGTTAAATATTGTTATTAATTATTCATTTTTGGCCTTACTTCCAAAACATAATTAGATTTGTCTGGGATGATTTTTTCCGAGAAAAAATGAGCTGATTTTGTGGTCTTATCTCCAAAACATTAATCGATTTTGTGGTGAGAGAGGGGAGAGAGAAAGAAGACTGATTTCAGCGTTAGGAGAGAGAAACAGAGGAGCACACAAATCCATAATCAAGAGGGAAAAGATCATTGCTTAAATAGCTAGCCATAGTTAAGTAATAGGGGATCGTCTTGTTTGATTTCTGTTTCGGCCACAACCTTTACTTGCATCTTCCTATTACCAATATCTTGATCGTGAATAATGTGGGCATTTGGAGTGAAACTATGGTTGCACATATCAATGAGAGGAAGATAATCGGTATGTCTATGTGGGTCCCATCTGGACGCATGTTACCATGTAACTTGAATGCCCTAGGTGAGACTGCTGACATTGCCCATCCAAGAGAAGATTCATCTACTTCTTGGCTACCAAAAGCATGTTTATCCGGTTTCACATTGTCAAACGCCCGCTTGCATTCTTGCTCAAAATCAAGAAGAAAGTGACATCTTTTATTTAACTGGTGAAGCAGCGGAGCATACTGCAAGTTCTTTATGTCCTCCCCGGAAAGAACAACATAGGCACACTGTATATTTCTGGGAGATTGCTGATATATGGCCACCAAAATGATCCAACTTTTGCTCGCTCGTGCAAAAGCTTCAAACCCAGTTTCATAGCCCATAGTTCCTCTGCCAAATGCTCCCACGGTAGTCCAATTTAATTAGATTGAAAACTCAGTAGAGCCAGGAACTTGGCGAGCCAAACCAAAATCAACTAACACAGAGTCAAGCCCATCTTCATGGTCCGATTCAAGAGATCCGAACTTCAACGGTACGTGTGTGGAAGAACAAAAAGGTCACTCCCTCTAGTGATTTCTTCTGAAGCCATAAGTCCCAGGCCTTTGGATTCATCTTGTGCTATCTTCACCGCCCTGTGCACGAGCCCACCTTCTTTCCTAACCTATTTGATAAGGTCGGGTGGTTGGGGCACAAGTCGTGTAGGATAAGATGTTTGATACGGAAGCGCCGCATGTTAGTAGACGCAGTTGGGGTAAGGAAGCCATTAACGCCTTCGAAGCAGCCATATCCGAACTTCCACTATCACTCGGTGCGTGCTGCGAGTTGCGTACCAGAGAGAGGAGTTGTTACAGAAAAAGAAGAGAGAAAATGAAGGTGAAAGAAAGAAGACAAGAGAATGAGATAGAAAGAGGAGAGTAGGACAAGAGAGAGGAAAAATTTGGCCTCCTTGTCACATCGTAAAGGCGTGCATCTTGTTGACGACTGGGATGCAAATAGATGTATGCTTAAATGCGAGACATCTGGACGCTTTACAGTTCTCACCGTTCCGTCACCAACCCCACCTTCTCCATTATTATTATTTTTAATTATTAAAAAGTAAACGTTAAAAGGCCAAGAATCGAGTTTTTTTATAATTGAAATAAATTATCATTATCGTTACTAGAGAAAAGCTTTTCTAATAAAAAATTCAACTTTTACTTTGATGGATATGATTATTGTCACGTGTTGAAATTCTTATTCACAAGTATGCTTTTGTTATCATGATTTTTAATAAAAATATAATAATAAATTAAATTTTTATAATTCAATATAATATGATGAAGATTTTTAAAAAAAATTTATTATCAAGAATTAAGTAAAATTTTTATATTACAAATGAAACCCCAGCCTTCAAGACCTTAGAAAATGCAAAAAGGAAAAACTTAATTTGATTGCCTTGTCCATTTTGCTTTGAAAAAGTTTATCGCATATTCATCTTAATTTAACCATTTAATTTTATCTAATAGTCCGCAATCATTCAAGATTCTATAAATGGTAACATATATAAATATGATAGAAAGATAATTTAATATAATTTTTGTGTTATTGTTCGCGGCTAAAAATAGAGTAATTTTGTATTTCAAAAGTAGTTTTTCTAACGCAAAATATCGCGTTCCCTCCCAATTATATTTCACGGAGAAATTTTGAATGGTTAGGATTATTAATTAAAATCATTTAAAGAAAGAAATTTTTTTTTAAAGAAAAATAGAATTAAAGATTAACATATACCTTAAAATTAATCGATGTAAAAGGTAAGGGTTGGCAAAGAAATCTAATTAGTGAGAAGTCTTGGACTCAAATTCTTAATCCACTATTTAACTTTAAAAAAAGAAAAAGAAAAAGATTGCTAGCTTAACTTTATTTACGAAGTCATAGAAATCTTGATTCATATATATATAAAAGCCAATAGAAAACAATCATATGCGTCCCTTTATTTTTTCGAATTATATTATCAGATAGGTCCTTACTTAAATTTCTAGCTATTCCTTTATTTATTTATTTATGACAATTATTCAGTTTTAAGAAGAAAGAAAACTTGCCTACATGATCGCCTCAAATTAATTAAAGCTCTCTATTTTATTTTAAGTATTTTATTTAAGAAAAGAACGAGGACTCAGTCTCAAACCATGAAATCTCATATTTTGTCACAAAAAACAAAAAACAAAAAACAAAAAACATGAAATCTCATCTGGTCTAAAGAAGTTCATTGCAAAGTAAAAGTCCTTTCTTTTTAATTTATTATTGAATGAAACCTAAAACGTTTCTTTGTTTCGGTAAAAGAAAACCTAAAATCTTTAATTCTACCACCATCATGTAAAATTTCATCAAGAAAGATATATAAAATTTTCTCATTGAACAATTTCTTCACAAAATGAAAACACAAGAAAAAAAAAAACGTAGACTCTTAGAATTATATATTTCCATGGAAGATAAAGAAAGAATTCAGGGATATAATTAAAAGAAAAAGAAATTGATAAAAACTCTTTAGGAAATTTCTCTTAGAGAAAGGTAGTAGAGAATACAAATGTGAACTAATAAAATAAAAATCATCTTCGTTTATATAATAGTAAATTATAATGAAAAATCATCTAGAGTTTCAGCTCAATTTATTAACTTTGCTGAGAGAGTTTTGTGATTCGGCTTTTGAGTCTATCGACTAGATTTCAGACATTCAATGCATTCCATAAAATCATATACTAAATGTTTTATGTCATTTATTTTAAAATCTTTTTCATTAGTTGATTTTGTGATTTCTTATATGGCTGGAAGAACATAATTATTGTAACACTTCGAGCAGAAGTTTTTGTTTTTAAAAGAGCTATAGAAGCCATAATCGAAAATGCAGAGTAGTAGTGGATCCATCGTTCACAATTATTAATTCTTTCTTGCTTCGGATCAAAGACCAGGGCCGAAGATGTTGGAGAATTTGACAACTTTTGTTGTCGTTGAGTGGTACTAGAGATTGCACCTTCCTTCTTGTTGAGTCAACTTTAAGCAATGTTATTGATAGACCATATCTAACCACAAAAAAAAAAAAGCAAAGGCATTTTAATATTATGGATAAAAACACATTTAACTTATACCTAACAAAAAAATGTCAAATGTTTTAAACAATTAAATAACGACTTATAATCTAGCTACACAATCATAAAGATTATCTCACAACATATAACCACATATTTTCTGAGTGAAAAATATATAAATATAAATTCCTAATTAAATATTATGAATTTTGAGAATTTTCTTTTTTATAACCATTCATTATTTTTGTTTTATTATAATTTTTATTCTTAAACTTTCATAATAAGATATGACAAAATTTCGAGCACATAAGTATATATGAATACTAACGGCATGCAGAAACATCGATCACTCCATATTTTGATTTATTTTCATTTATACATTAAGAAAATAAATAATTTATTATTTAATATTATTGTCAAATATAAATTATTTTATATAAATTTTATGTTATACCATTTCTATAAAAAATATTATAAACTAGATGTTTTGGTTACGTATTTACCTATGATTAACTAGATCTTTTTTATCATATTTTAATAAAAAGATCATATCTTTTTCTTTTTTTTTGAGAAATCACTAATGTAAATATCCTAATTCTAGAGTATATTAACTTATTTATGTATAGTTACAAATGAAAGCCCACCCTTGGAGTCCTTAGAAAATGTAAAAAAATCAACTTTACTTAATTTAATTGCCTTCTTCGTTTTGTTTGGAAAAGCCTTATCAGATATCTATCTTAAATTAACCAAGTGAAAATGTTGCACAAGATGAGAATCTTGAACAAAGTGAAAATGTTGCACAAGTTGCACCATTATGTAAGAGTAATAGACGAAGCATGCCCAGATGCTTGTTTAAGATTGAAGGAGTAGCATTTATAGTCACTCCACAAGATGATGAAGAACCAAACATTGTTCAAGAAGTTTTGTCATGCCCTGTTAAGGAAAAATGAAAAATCACAATGGAAGAAGAAATGGATTCCATGAGAACAAACAAAGTTTAGGACGTAACTGATTTACCATTTGGCTGAAAGACAATTGGAAACAAGTGGGTTCTCAAGATAAAAAGGAAGGCAAATGGATTAACATATAGATAAACGGCTCATTTAGTTGCTAAAGGATACATACAACATGAAGGCATTGATTATAAATATATCTTCTCACTTGTTTTACATTTTAATTCAATTACATTAATCATAACTGTAGTTGTAAGTTTAGACTTGGAACTATATCAAATAGATATTGAAATCATATTTTTAAACGGTGTATTAGATGAGAAAATTTATATGGAACAATTTTTTAGATTTCACTAAAAAAGGAATAGAACAAAAGGTTTGTAAGCTTCAAAGGTCTATTTACAAACTAAAACAATCTTATAAACAATAGTATTTGAGATTTCATAAAGTAGTGACATTGTATAAACTCCAAATGATTGATGAAGACTATTGTATTTACATCGAGCTGTTTAAAGATAATATTGTAATATTATCCCCTTACATGGATGATATATTATTAGTTAGGAATAGTTTAAAGTCAATTTTAACTATCAAAAAATGACTATCTTTGAATTTTGAGATAAAAGATATGGGTGAACTAGAGTACATTCTTGGAATTGAAATCTATAGACATTGCTCAAAGAAATTAATTTATCTTTCACAAGAAAATTATATGAAGAAAAATAAGTGATTTAACATGAAAGACTACAAGCCCACAGATACTTCTATAGTAATAGGTGAAAGTCTAAGTTGTAAGACGTGTCCTTCAGACTGAATTTGAAAAGAAAGTTATGGAGAGAGTCCCTTACTCAAGGGTTATTGACCTTGTAAGCCGACATGGTTTAAGATTGGATATGTGTTATGCAATTGACCTTGTAAGCCGACACAATTTAAGATTGGATATG
Source organism: Erythrophleum fordii (assembly GCA_032878935.1). Lineage (NCBI taxonomy): Eukaryota > Viridiplantae > Streptophyta > Magnoliopsida > Fabales > Fabaceae > Erythrophleum > Erythrophleum fordii. The sequence goes on along the minus strand of JAVQMF010000049.1, from coordinate 3,248,301 downwards.
TGTTATGCAATTGACCTTGTAAGCTAACACTAGTCAAATCTAAGTTAGAAGTATTGGAAAGTCATCAAAAGAATCTTGAGATACTTAAAGGATTCTACCAACTGTGCACTATATTTTCAAGGAAGTTATTTATACTTGGTAAAATACTTTGATGCAGATTAGGGTGGAGATCTAAATGAGTGAAAATTGACTTCTAGATAAACATTGAAGCTATATTATGAAGCAACAAAAAGTAGACATGTATCATATTATTGACTATGGAAGCAAAGTTCATAGCATGTTTTGTAATAATACAAAAGACATATAGCTGAAGAACTTCATGGAACATTTAGGAATTACTGGTGGAATGCTAAATCCAATATTAGTAAATTGTGACTGTCAAGAAGCCACAACATATATAAAAGATCCCAAGTATCATAATAAGATGAAACACATAGACATAAAGTATAACTTTGTTAGAGAAGCAATAACACACAAAAAATGTTAGTTGATCCCTTCACTAAACCAATACCTAGAGATGTGTATGTACAACATGTTAAATCTCTTGGTATGTGTAAAATATGAAGTAACACAACTTATGTAAGAAGTGATTGTTGAATGAATTAAATGTGTTCATTTCATTCTTAAATATAATGTTATATTCATAGATGATGTTTACATAATATAGGGTTATGTTGTATAAGTTCATAAGGTTAGTTCTCTCATATAAGCAATTGCCTTTTCATTTATGAGAAGCAAACAAAGATAAGAGACTTATATTCACTAAGTTAGGCAACAAAAGCATTGATATGACAAATAAAGAACACAAATAGAAATATGTTGCCTTATTACTAGAAATTTGTGAATTTTAGACAGAATTTTTGGATAGAATATATTCTATCTAAAATCACAGACATATTTCGAACAGATTTTGGACAAATAAAGAACATAAATATATTATGTATGTATACATAATATAAGGTTATGTTGCATAAGTTCATAAGGTTAGTTCTCTCATACAAGTAATTGTCTTTTGCATTTATGAGAAGCGAGCAAAGATAAGAGACTTATATTCACCAAGTTAGGCAACAAAAGCATTGATATGACAAATAAATAACACAAATAGAAACATGTCGCCCTACTACTAGAAATTTGTGAATTTTAGATGAAATTTTTGGATGGGATATATTCGGTCAAAAATCACATATAGATTTCAGACAAATTTTTAATGAAATAAAGCACAAAGTGTAGGAGAAAACTTTTGTCTTAGATCTGTCCGAAATTTGTCCCAAGAATTTGCGTCTAGTTGCTGCCAAAATATTTTTGATGGCTTACAGACAAATTTCTAATAAAATATTTGTCATACAATGTCTGTCTAAAATCTGTCTCAAATTTGAGATGATTTTTAGATAGAATATTATACAAGAAGAAAAATATCTAAAAAATTTTTTTTTTTTTCTGAAATTCATCTCTAATTTGAAATGAATTAGGGACGAAATATTATATTATAATATTATTTTGTAAGATTTTTTTTAAAAAAAATTAATTTGGAGAAGAAATGTTATATAAATTAAAATTATATTTGTACAAAAGCTATGTTGTCTAAAATATGTCTTAGGTTTTAGACAAATTTAGAACAAAATAATCTATAAAATAACAAGTTAATGAAAAGAATTTTTTTTAAATCACAAAAACTCAAAATGAAGAAAAAGTTTGTAAAGAAAATATTAAGATTAAGCAATTCCAAAAATTAACATACAGTTGTGTTTGTAAATATCAATTTGCTAAATGAATTCCTACACAATACATTTCAAAAGTCAAAACTCTAAATTAATAAAAAATTTAAATTATTATTCATCAATTAAATATGGAATAACAAGGAAAAATAAATAATAGCAAAATAACTAAAAAAATACTAAAAAATAAAAGTAAAATTACAAAATAGGCCTAAAATAGGCCTACACAATGGATTTTAACCCTAAAAATAGCTTCAACCAAGTCCCATCTTAGTTGCCACATCGAAGAGCTCAAAAGGAGCTTTCTATTGATATATAATAAGTCTTATTATATTTTACAGATCAAAGATATGATAGTTTAAAGTTAAAAAATCAAATTAAACCTTTTAACTTAAACTTTTGACAATTTGATAAATTCATAAAATTGAAACTAATAATATTTTCTAAACTATCTTTCATATTTAAATAAAAATTACAAAACAATATCCTTATCAAGCCACAGTCTTAAGACCATAAAAATAATTAACTTATTCAACGTTTATGACTCCCATGCTAACTTATTTTAGTTATTGTTTACTTTTCATAAAAATCAATTAAACATGTTTATTACATATATAATATTTGTACATTTAAACTCATCCAACGTCATAGTTTACTGCATGTACAGGAGGAAATTGGTTGTATATAATGTGAATTGTATAATTTAAATTATTTAAATGAAAAAAAAAAAACCTTCTCCTGTTCCACCCCAAACTATATAATATAAGGAGTGCTAATTTATGTATAAAGTTTGGCTAAATTATATTTAATATTTTTTTGATAAAAATTAAATTTGATTTCTCTAATATTTTTATATATATTGTACAAAATTGGATTTGTGGGATTAACATGCATATCAAACTCAATTTAAATTATTTTTAAAAAAATTCAATAAAATAAAGTGAATTAATAATTGACAACCCATCAATTATTAGTTACTAGGTGTACTGAGGAGAGAAAATTGTGTTTGCATTAATTAGCCATACAAATTTCCTTAATCTATACATATTTCTCCTTTACTTTAAAATTTTTTTAAAAAAAATTCTTACATTTTTAAAATATTATACATATAACTCCAATCTTTTTAAAAAATTTAGCATAATTAAACAATATGACCAATTAATCTTAGTTATGCATATAAAAACGTAGAATAAAAATATTAATGAAAATTTTATATTATTAGTTTCCATATAAATTGCAATAAATATAAACTTTCATTATCATATTGCATATAATATATATTATACGTATTATATGTTATAAATAATATATATATATATATATATATATTTGCAATGTTATATGTATTATATATATATATGTTATATGTATTACATTATCTAAATAATATAATATAAGATAATAGGTAGATATATAAAGAACCCTTGCACCCAACGTCCATTCATATCTTTTCATATATGCCATGTTGCTCCAAATTTAATTTGTCTATTAAAAACCTCTGGAACCTGACGCAGCACCCAGTTTTGAAATTCATAAAACTTCCCATGCACCTAGCAGCTGAAGGGGAGAAAGCAAACCGCTATAGAATCTTATCTGTGAAGAAAACCTAGGAGGTGAAGAAGATAGGAATGCAGAAACCTGGTTCGTTATACTTCTTTTGTTTTTGTATTTGCTATTTCCCCCCTTCCTTGTTGTAGTTCCATTTTATTGTTTTTTGAAATTTAATGTTGAAATTTCTAGTGGTTTTTTCCTCATTTGTTGTAGATCTTGCATCTTCCTCTTTTCTTCTTCAATAATCTTACCACTAGCAAACGTTAGTCCCAAACTATTAGCTGTGTAGATTTGTTGAGAAGAAACGACCATCCTCAGAAGCATTCTCCATTGTAAAAAAGAAAGATTCGATTAAGGGTAAATTTGTTCCCTAATTTTCAAATTTTCTTAAGATCCTTGTTGTATATGCCGAATTGCTAGACAAATATAATTACTCTGCATTCTACTCTTTGGAATGAGGTACTAGATGAATTTTAAGTGTTTATTTGTTTTTGCACTTTGTTAGTCCAATAAAAGAGGAATAAACTTGCTGAAAGACAATTTCACATTCACACTCTTACTGAAACCCATAATGATATATTAAACTCTGTATCACTAAAAGAGACATATTTGTATTATCAATTGTTGATTGTTATTGCCATTTTTTTTAACTACATACACATATAGATATATATATATACATGTATATATAAAGAATCACAGGCTTCATGGACTCATTTAATTTCTGTTAGGGTTCAAACTAGAGACAGGAAAGTCATATATATTAATTGGGCTACAAAATAAACCAGAAAAAAAATCATGTTGTCTTAATTTTTTATTATATGAATGGTAATATATTGTTTTACTTGATTCAGAATATGGAAATTCTAGAACATCAAAAGTAAATGTATGATAGACTTCCTCTAAATCGAGGAGGATTAAAAAAGGAATATGTAGAAGGGGTTAAAGGATTTATTGATCATGTAATGAACCAACATCAATTTGCTCATGATGGCTATATACTTAGATGTCCTTATGCAAAGTATAAAAATAGAGTTTGTTAACTCCAAATGAGCTTATGGTTGATCTATATAAGCATGGTTTCATGCCTAGATATTGGTGTTGGAATTCACATGGGAAAAATCTCCTAAGTTTCAATAACAACAATGCTAATAATATAAATTCAGAAGCCACTAGCAGCCATGCATTACATGATGATCTACAAAGAAATCTATATGAATCTATGGTTTTTGATATTACTGGACCAGAATTTAGGGGTCATTTTGAACAACAAATGGAAAAGCCTCTAAATAAGGAAGCTTAAAAATTTTATGATATGTTGTACTCTGCACAGCAACCACTATAGAAAAGGTGTGTTGACCATTCAAAGTTATTTATGGTAGTTAGAATGTTGAGTATTAAATCTAACTATAATATGTCACAACAATGTTTTGATGATGTACTTCAAGCTATGAAAGAGAGTTTGCCTAAGGATAATATGCTAGTGTCTAATTTTTACAGAACAAAGAAGTTGGTATCAAAACTTGGGTTGGGAAGTGTCAAAATAGATTACTGCATTAATGGTTGCATGTTGTACTATAAAGATAATGATACAGAAAAGGAATGCAAGTTTTGCCATGCTGCAAGGTATAAGGTACATGAGACAAGTAAAGGGCATAAGGAGGTTCCTTTGAAACGAATGAACTATTTGCCTCTCATACCTAGGTTGAAATGATTATATGCTTCCATGAATTCTGCACCTTATATGAGATAGCACATCGAGTACCAACAAGTTCAAGGCATCATGAAACACCCATCTGATGTAGAAGCATGGAAGCATTTTGATAGAATGCATCTACAATTCTCTTCTGAACCACACAATGTTAAACTAGGACTATGTTCAGATAGATTCACTCCGTATGGTCAATCTGGTTCGAAATATTCATGTTGGCAAGTAATTGTCACTCCTTATAACCTTTCTCCTTCAATGTGTATGACAACACCTTATATGTTTTTAACCATGATCATTCCTGATCTTTGTAATCCTAAAAGTAGGATAAATGTGTATTTGCAACCCTTGATTGATGAATTAAAGCTATTGTGGGAAGATGATGTCATAACTTGTGATATTTCTACCAAGCAAAATTTTTTTATGAAAGCTGCTTTAATGTGGACAATTAAGACATGGAGGAAAGACATCATGTTTTGATTGTCATTGTCAATTCTTACCAAATGATTACATGTTTAGGAGAAATAAGGATGCATTTTATAAGAATAGAGTTGAAAGATTAGAAGCTCCTCCTAGGTTGACTGGAGAGCAAATATGGCATAAAGTTTGTATGTATCCTAAGATAACTTATGTATTTCCAATTCAAATACCAAGATATGGAATTGCTCATAATTGGATAAACGAAGTATATTTTGGGATTTGCCTTATTGGAGCACTAATTTAATTTGTCATAATCTTGATATCATGCTTATTGAGAAGAATGTATTTGACAATATATTTAACACTGTTATGGATATCAAAGGAAAAACCAAAGATCATGTAAAGGCAAGAATGGATTTGAAAAAGCATTGTAAATGCAAAGATTTAGAATTGCAAGAATTAAGTGGTGGGAGAGTTATAAAACCCAAGGCAAACTATGTAATATCCGATTCTTTGAAAATGATAGATTATGTTATACGACCATTAGAATGTATATTGACCATGAAGAATGGCAGCGGACTAAGTTAATTTAAGGGCTGAAATAATATCTCATCACCTAGGTCGAAGATCTTGTCAATAAGATCCTGCAATCTGTAGTGCAATTTTCAAGACCTTGTCGACAAGGTTTCCACCAGCAAGTACAAGGTCTTCTTGTAAAATATGTTAAACTTGTGTGGTTTGGAATTGAGTATGGAGGTTGAGTTCTCCGAGGTTCTCAGAGGCCCTAAAAACTATAGAAAGCCCTGGGACAACTAAAACCTCTTCGGTTAACGTTTTCTAATGTCAGTGTACCTGACCTTTGACAGATTCATTCGGGAAGCTTTTTGCTTTGATTCGAGTGATTCCAAAGGCATCTTACTAAATTGAAAACCTAAAATTTATAATAAAAAAGACGGTTCTAAAAAAAGAGTTAAAACGAGTTAGAAACGAAACTACCAAGAACAAATGACAAGATAATGCCTGGACATGAATGGAATGGTATGACGTTATTTTTTCCCTCTAGTTAACATCTGTAACTTTCCAGAGTGGTATCATTCATGTGCATTGGATTTTTGTGGAATTAAATGGACATTTTTTAAGTTTGCAGTAGAAGCTTGTGACAATACTAATAGCCAGCCAGACCTCTGTCCTGTTTTGAATATCAAACGTCTTCTGTGTAGTATTTCATGGTCTGGTCATATTTTTAGCCTAAGGTAGACATGTGTAGCTTCCCAGAACAGTAAAGAACATATGATTTCCATTTTTCTAGAATTAGTTATGATTTTTCAAAGTTTGTGACAGAAAAGAGGAAATTCTAGGCGAAATGCAAATATGGATTTTAATGTGTTCCTTTGCTTTCCATGAGTTGTAGACCAAATTTGATGATGGAAATGAGCTATATTCATGTGTTTAAGTATGAGAATGTGATAGATACATTCATATGGCTCACAAGACTCAAAAAAAAAAAATTTACTCGTAGAGGAATACATTTTAATTCATAACTCCCTATGCCACTATATTGTTTCCATAGAACAAACATAAGATGAGGCATGAAAATTGCATGAATTGAGTCCTAGAAGTATGGTGTTACAAACTACACATTTACCATAGAAGAAAAAAGAGCAATATGTGAATAGGTGAAGGACTTAAAGATGCCAGATGGGTATGCATCAAATTTGGCAAGATGTGTGGACCTAAAAGAAAGAAAATTATATGGAATGAAAAGTCATGATTGTCACGTGTTCATGGAGCACTTCCTTCCAATTTCATTCAATTCATTGCCAGAGCAAATATAGAAGCCTTTATCTGAGTTTAGTCAATTCTTTAGAAATGTGTGCTCAACATCAGTGCGAGAAGATGAGGTAATTAAACATGAACAAAATATTCCAATTATCTTGTGTAAATTAGAACGCATTTTTCGTCCAAGTTTTTTTGACTCAATGGAACATTTACCTGTTCACTTGCCATATAAAAGCATTGATTGGTGGTCCTGTACAATATCGATGAATGTATCCTTTTGAAAGGTATTTTTTAATTTTTTTTCTTTTCTCTATTTTGATCTTAGAGCTAGTCACATGTGAAACTCTTTTAATCTCACAGGTTTCTTCATCACCTTAAGAAGAAGGTTGAGAACAAAGCTCATGTTGAACGATCTATAATTTAGGCATACATTATTGAGGAGATTTCTCACTTTACTTCTTTCTATTTTGAGCCACATGTATACACCCATTAAACTAGAGGTAAAAGAAACGATGATTAGGGTGAAAATGATTTGAGCTAACCAACTTTGTCCATTTTCAATTTGCCTAGTCGCCCTATTGGTGAATGCAAGACTCGTTTTGTAGATACAAGAGAATTTAATGCTGCTATGTGTGACGACCCTAAATTCTAACATTGGTAATTATAGTTAAATACATGATTAATAAATAATAATCAAGGTTTAGAGTCATTGCAACTAATCACATTAAGAAAATATGGGGGAATTTAAACCTTGATACTACTAGGATCATCAACTAACAACCATAACGGGAACATGCATAAAAGGATTGTACCATCATTAAAGGTTTAGGATTCATCCATTAATCAATTTCAACTCACAAAAACATCCCACCAATGTACTCATACTATTCCCTAACATTAGCCTTACTGAAATTAAGGTTTCTAGGTCAAATATAGGAGTTTGGGGACCTGCGCCGCGACCTGGAACTTTCCCGCCGCGGCTAAGTTAGGTTCTGGAGCTCGAAAATCAAGTTTTTAAACTTGCACCGCGGCCAAGTTGCTCTCTGGAATTTTCCTAAGCCGCGACGAGTTGGATCTGCGCCGCGGCCAACCTATGTGGCGCCGCGGCGAGTTTTGCTACTGTAACCTCCCTAATTAATTTCCTCGACTCGCGCAGCGGCGAGACTTCTTGCACCGCGGTGAGGTTACGTTCTGTCACCCCCTGGGCGATTATTTTCACTCCGCGCCGCGGCGAGATTTATCAAGCCGCGGCATCCCTCGCCACTGTCACTCCCTAGGCCTCGGCGAAGCCTTCCTGGCCGCGGCGTGACTCTCTTCTGTAGCTGTTTTTCCTATATTTCACCCCCTACACTCTATTTCTCTTCTTAGGGACACTCTAAGGTCACTTCCCCTCATTTTATATGGCTCTAATGGCATTTATCTACCTTATTTACTTAGCTATACTTCCATTACCAACTCAAAACTTATATGCCCATTTCTTTCCTTTAATTACCTTCTATCAGCAAGTTTATAAAGTAACAACAACAGATTATACATGAACTACCAACATCTATCCTTAAATACTCAATCAATGGGGGCTCCATACATTAGGGGTTCATATCAATATCTCAAGGGTTACATTTCCATTAATAAGCAATATTATAGGTCAGCACCAATTACAGCAGAAATCATAAGTCCATACAACAATTATCAAGTTAAGATAAAGTCTAGCCTTTCTGTACATACATTCTCAATAAATCAAATGTTCAAACCTACACTTGGTAATATAGATACATGATGATGCTATACATTAAGGAATACAAAATTAGCATCTATACTAGCTAAGTCAGCCTAGGTGTAGCCATCTCCCCATAGGTGGGAACTCATGGATTCTCATCCACCTGCTTACCCTTATCCTTACCCAAGGAACTTTCACCTGAAATTATAATCCCACAAAACGGGGTGAGATACACATCTCAGTAACCAAGGCAATTCCATCATATAATCCAGTTTAATCAATATACATGCATGAATCAAAATCCATATCAGAATCATATCAGTCATTTCAGCAAATGAAACAATTAGGCTATCATGATTACTATCCCATACTAGCAATCATATATTTAACATGTTAAAGGCCATTAACACCGGGAGAGGCCCGTCCACGGCACCTACTCCCCATTGAGCACAACCAGGGCTCAGTGCATCTGGGGTTGATCATACCCGGTGCTCGATCGTAGCACATGCACGGGTGGCAGTCGCACCACAGCTCCACCATGGGCTCACAAGGTCCAATCATAATACAATAGATAGCCAACTAATTCATTCAGCATTTCAAATTATTCATGTACAGCAAATATGAAATTAAAATAGAAACATGCATGGAATTAATGTAAACCTCGGTTACCTCACTTGTAGACAACTTGCAACAGCCACCACAAATCCCAAATTCGGATTCAAGTATCTCCTACCAGAATTCTCAATGTTTCACCCAAAATCCTAAGCAAATTCGTACCAAATTAATACCCATAATATAAATAAGCTATGGGGGTCTCAAACTATCAAAGAAAGCATCAAAATGAGGGTTTAAACTCATCTAATATCTGCCCTAACCTCAACCTACGAATTTCATCAAGAAAATCCCCAAATAACCACATTTCAGATTTTGGGTAAAGTGAAAATCCTCTAAATGAAAAACTAATCGGATCAAATTAAAGAAAAAGATGAGGGGGTTAAATTCTATAACTATTACCTTGGCCAAATCTTGCTCTAAGTATGTGAAAATGCAGAGTTTTTGCCCTAAACCTTAGCCTCCTTCTCCACCTCCGAATTTCACTTTTGAGTTTCAGCAAATGGGATAAGTGGCTAAAGTATTAGGGTTTTAGATGGGTTTAAGTTGGGTCAAAATGGGTTATGGGTTGCTCCAAGGTCCAAGTTCAAATGGGCTTCAGACTTTAGCTTATTGGGCCAGTTTTCACTTGTTGGGCTGCAGAATTATTTTGGGCCAGTTTAATACATTGGGTTGCTGAAGTTTAATTGGGTTTGGGCTTAATTTGAAGGGCTCAAGGGCTTAGGTCTGCACAAGGGTAATTGGGCCTCCATTAGCCTCTCATCATGATTCATTAATTTGGGCCTAGGTGAAGTTTCTATCCCAATATATTCTCAAATCCATGCTAATAATTTATCTCTTTAAAAATCCCCATTCACTTAACTTGCCCAATCATCCCATATTAATTATCCTTAATTAATCTAAATCTATGATTAACACCTTAATTAATCTCGGGGTATTACACTATGAATCATATATTACTCAATTGTGATGAGGTTCAACCATATATAGAGTAAGTGTTTTTTGGGTTTGCACATTATCATTATTTTATGCTTAATTCTATGGAATTTGAGTTATCTATTATTATGAATAAGATGTATGTGGAGACATTATGAATGATTCAGCTAAATCTAAGTGATGAACATGTTGATAGACTTATTGAGGAAAACTTTGTAGTATGGTTAAAAGATCATGTAAATCTATAAACTAGAATGCTTTACTCTAGATGCTCAAATTTAAATTATTTCTATTAACCCCCCACTTTTTAATGACATTATATAGGTAAACAGTCCTACAAATCATGTGTTAGATCCCAATATGTAAGCATTAGCATGGGGTCCCTTAAGAATTATGAAAACTTGGCCTATTTCTTTGTAAATGGATTCAAGTTTTATATAAAAGCACACTCATCTGGAAAGTTCACCATTAATTTTGGTGTATGTGTTAAAGGAACAGGATTCAGTGAATATGAAGATGACTTTTATAGCCAAGTTGAAGAAATTATTCAAATTGAATATCCTGGATTACCATTAAAAAGGTAAGTGATTTGATCCTACAATTGGTAGAGGAACAAAGGTGAATAAATAGTATGGAATCGTTCAAGTTCAACATACTAAGTCTTATGGCAAGTATGATCCATTCATTGTTGCATAAAAAGCAATCAAGTATATTATGCACCGTATCTAATAAACACAAGGGACAAAGCAGAATGGTGGTTTACTATTAAACTAAAGTAAGGGGTATAAATGAGCATGAGTATAAGGATTACTTTGCTTATCAAGAGGATTACATGAGTCAAAATATCAGTAACTTCAAAATTGACCTTGATTTACCTGATACTTTACTAGACAATGATGGAAGGTTTGATAAAGTTGATACAATTAATGATATGCACCGAATATTTGTTAATGAGGAGGAGGAAGAAGAAGAAAAGTTAGCTGATGATGAAGAATCAGACTGTAGTGATTATCATATAGACAATGATGATTAAACTAAAATGAGTCCAAGAGTTATTTATGTTGTCTTTTTTGAGCTAGTCTAGCTACGCCTTTCTTTTTTATTTTTATGTAATTTGAAATAATGCACTTTTTTAATGTATTATACCTAAATACTTCAGTTAGTATTTTGAATTTGTATCTCAGTACTTGGGTAATATTACACTATGCACATGCCTTAAATGTTGTTAATGTTATTGTAATTTTAGATAACAGGTAAAGGTAGAGGTACAGTTAGAGGTGGGAAGACCCTATCATTTAAAGGTCAACATTCATCTAGTAAAGGGAAGAGGGTCTCACCATATATTTAGTTTCATCCAAATATCTCACCTATATAGCAATCAATTGCATCAACTAGATTAGCACCTACAGATCCACCACTAAATCTATCATCTACACCATCAGCACATGTCCCACCTACACCTACACCTACATCATCATATATGCCTTCTACATCATCACCAACTTTGCCACATACTCAATCATCAATAGCTAATTCTCAATAAGAAACATGTGTAGCTCAGGAAGGGCTTCCAAAAATAGAGCCTTATGGAAATGAGTATGTATTTGGACACAATTGTATTTAATAATCTATATTGTTTATTGACTACATACATGCGTTTGAATGGTTTAATCCATCAACTACTATGCACTTCTTAACCTCTACTATAAAGAGCAAATTTGATTGGTTTTGTCCAACTTGAAAAAAAATAACTAAGGATAAGCGAAACTTATGGTTGGAAGAATTTAAGGTAAAAATAATATTAGATGATAAATCTTATTACTATTATATACATCTATGTGTATATATATATAACTTTTGTTAATACTTGCAGAATTATTGTACATGGAAACCTCAATATATTGCAAGGATCTACCAAATTTTGGACATTAAGGGAGATACTCGATTTAGGAGTATAATGTATCAGGAAAGGAAAAATCATGGAAAGAATTAAAATTATAAGCCCCAATACACGTCTAAGGTAATATGGAGGCAGTTACTACATCATTGGACATCAAACAAAAAATTTAAGAATTTGTTAATAGCAAATACAACAAATTGTGCTTCAAGTCAAGTTCCTTGCATACAAGTGGTTCTATATTTGCAGGTGGACATGCACATAGGATGGTAAGAAAGACAACAATTTACTTATGTGATTTAATTTTAAATATTATGAATTTACTTCTTCAACTTTATGAAAAATGCATAAAAAAGCTACAGGAGTGGATCCTAATATTGTAGAGGTGTTTACTAAAACTCATGTAAGAAAGGACAAGTCTTGGATTGGTGAAAGATCTAAGAATGCCATAATATGTGATATTGACTAACTTATGATTTTTTATAAATCTTTTGTTTGCTCAATGTTTGACTAATCATACTTAAATGACATGATTTTATAGGAAAACTTTAAAAAGAGAAAGCCAGAGATTTCACATATGGCCTTATCTAATGATGATGTAAAAGAAGAGTCATCCCATGCAAGTTAGTCTATACCAAATGACTTGAGCATTTGGAAAGAGATAGTCCCTATAAGGAAGAAAGGGGTTTTCTATGGTTTAATTTCTATTGTCTCAGTGTAGAATCTTCTATTCGCACATCTTCTTGCACATTATCTATGGATAAAACCATGCAGCAGAAACTTTTAATGTGGCAAAAAAAATATGAGGATTAAGAGCAAATCAATAAGGAGCAAGCATGTAAAATAGTTGAACAAGACAAAAAAAAAATAGTTAAACAGGAAAAGAGAATGTTGTTAAATGAAAAAAAGACTTGCACTAGTGTTACAAACTTTGAATATTCTGCCAACTATGGAGCAGGATGAGGGTGATGAGGAGGATAAGGGTGATGAGGATGATGAGGGTGATTTGCATTGACTAGGTTATATTTTCTTTCACTTTATTTTTGTTGGACACATATTGTAATTGAACTTTTATACATATGCCATGTTTTGTATTTAGTCTTTTGGGTATTACTTATCTTATATATTTGAATTTGAATATTTAATAATAATGATAATATTATTATGACAAATTAGTTCAAAAAGTTATTCTTTTACTATTTTGGAATCCAGCAAGTTTAAAAAAATAGCTTAAAAAAAAGAAATTCATAGTCATCTATTTTTCATCCCAAATACATCTGAGAAGCACAAGTAGTTCCTTCTAAAATTCATCTAAAATATATAAATATTTTGTCTTAAATTTGTCTGAAATTTATAAATCAAATAATTATTTTTAAAATTTTTATCTAAAATTCGTCTGAAATATTTTTTTACTTTTGTCTGAAATCCATTTAAAATAAAGATAGTTAACAAATAAAAATTATTTATTTTCATTTGAAATCTGTCTCTAAATTAGTCATACTATTCAAAATAATACTCTTACAAAAATTCGTCAAACACAAATTTTTTCGTCTAAAATTATTTTTGAATAGATTTTCAGACGCAATTAGTTAGTGACAAGGTTTTTACAGACAAAATATATAATTTGTCTAAAATAGAAATTCTGTCAAAAATTCATTTGAAAATTATCTAAAATTCGTCTAAAATGCCGTCTAAAAATGTGATTTTTCTAGTAGTGTTGACAAAAGAGAAAGAGATGAGTAAGTTTAGATTATATCCAAAAATAGTCATATAGATTGAATTATAGAACCCCACCATCTATAATACTTATAGCCAGATACAAATTCTCTTCTATAAGGAGGTAAGAGGAAATGGTAGAGTTCAAGTTAGATATTGTGTGAGTCTAAACTAAGATTTGTACAATGTTAATAATAAAATTGACATATACTCTTATAAACCATAAGTGATACCATAACATGCAATTATACTACATGTGCTTAAAAATTGTAATTAGAAAGCAAGTGAATAGATCTTTACTTCATTATTGTGTGAACTCTAGAAAAAAACAAATCCTTTCAATGATGACTTTATGATTTTGACAACATCGCAAAAAGATGACACAATATTTGCTACTTTAGCATACATTATATGGTCACAATAAATTTCATCTGAAGGATTAATGTTAAGAAAACAGTTGATTTTGATCTAAGTGATACATGGGCAAAAGAAAGATCACCTCAAATTTACATGATGATGCTAGTATCTAAAACATGTCCATTATAAAGTTAATGTAGTAACATTATAAGCGTAAATACTATGTATATGAGGAGGTATCTAAGTAGTACTAAAACTTAGGAGGGATTAAATTTATCCTAAGTAAGATGTATATTGGTGAATTTAAGGTATTTAAGGTACATAATAAATATGTAAAATATATCCAAAAGTAGTAGTCTCTTATGCTAGTCCTAAAAAAGGATTTCTAGTGCAAGAACTCTCACATATGGTGCCCAAGTGATCATGATAGAGCATTTAGTAAGAAAGGTCCAAGAGGAGTAAGAAATTTTGTATCATACATCCCATCATGTATAAAGAGATGATATTAAATTATTAGAATGCGCGCACGATGGATAGACCCATATCAATTAACTCATAAAAATTTAAATTAATTAAATATTTAATTATAGGTTAATTAATTAATTTTTTTTATTTTATTTGAATTTTCAAATTCAAATAAAAGTCATGATAGAGAGGACTTAGTAAGAACGGTCCAAGAGGAGTAAGAAATTTTTTATAATTCATCCCATTATATACAAGTAGGAGATGTTAGATTATTAGATTGCTCACAATGGATAGACATAAATCAATTAACTCATAAGAATTAAATTAAGTAATTAATTATAGTTTAACCAATTAATATTTCTTTATTTTATTTGAATTTTCAAATTCAAATAAAAAGTTAGTTATTTCTAAGTGAGAAATAACTAAGTGCTTAATTTTCTATAGATGAGTGATCCTGTGATTGTGAGACTCTACACAAAGAGAAACACAAAAATTTTTCTTTTGTGAAGCCTCCTCTACAAAATTGGTGATTCTACAATGGATCATTAATTTCAATTCGAATTGTGACCAATATCAACTATGTGGGACAATAATATGAAGATACAATCTGCTGAGTAACTTTTTTTTTTTTTCTTATCTGACTCATACTCATGAGAAAATCTAATAAATTGCAACATATAAATATAACAAAAAGACAATTTAATATGGATCTTATGTTATTGCTTGTAGCTAAAAATAGGGTAATTTTGTATTTTTAATGCAAAATCTCATGTTCCCTCCCAATTATATTTCACAGAAAAATTTTGTATGGTTAAGATTATTAGTTAAAATTGCACCAAGAAAGAAGAATTTGAAAAAAAAAATAGAATTAAAGATTAACGTATGCCTTAAAATATATAGAAATGGAAGTTAAGGGAAACATTTGTTCTTAGGCGAGTTGGTTTTGCAAGATAATTTAAGTAATTAGCGAGGGGTCTTGAACTCAAATTCTTAATCCATCTTGTAACATTGAAAAGAAAAAAGATTGCTAGCTTATCTTTTTCTACAAAGTTACAGAAACTCCTGATTCCCAAAAAAAAAATTAGAAAACAATCTTTTACGTCCTTTATTTTTGTCAATTATTTTATCATATACTTCTTTTCCACTTCTATTATTCTATTTTGTGAGAAAAAAGAATGTTAGAAAAACAATGGGAATAAAAAATTAAAGATAGGCTTTGAGTTGTGAAAACTTACTATTTTTATAAAGTGATTACTTGTATACTGAGATTTACAAATAATGCTCTTCCTAGATATAACAAAGTTTTCAAAAAAAAAAAACATTTAAAAGAACTTAGTATTTCTTTTAAAAAAATTATTTATAAATTCTGAACAATCACTTTTCAATAATCATGTTTATTTATTTTGTTAATAGATATGTCTATTTTCTATTAATAGACATATATGTTCTTTTTTAATAGTTGTCTTTCAAAAGACATATATATATTTTATTAATAAATATGTCTATTCTCTATTAACATGTATCTACTTTAATAGATGCACCTCTTTATTTAATATTAAATTCAAATTTTGAAAAATTAAATTAAATTAAAATTATCAGAGTTTATTTTTTTAGAGAATCTAAATCTATTAATATATATATATATATATATATATATTATATCATTTTAAAGATATTAATTGACCTTATACTTATATACTTATAAATAACATCTTTCCTATCCAATATGAGATTTTAAACCCACTCCATATTACAAACTATATAACAAAGAAAACTTTCCTACCCCATCGCCTCAAATTAATTAAAGCTATCTATTCTACTTAAGAAAAGAACGAGGACGCACAACATGAAATCTCATATTTGTTTAAAAAAAATACCATAAAATCTCATCTATGCTAGGGGGGTTCAAGCAAAGTAAAAGTCCTTTCTTAATTTATTGTTGAATGAGACCCAAAACATTTCTTTCTTGCTGTAGAACAGAACCTAAAGCCTTTAAATCTTCCCACTGAACGCTTTCTTCACAACAAGAAAACACAAGAAAGAAAAAAGAAAATCTATTTGCATATAAGATAAAGAAAGAATTCATGGATATAATTAAAAGAAAAAGATATGTATAAAAAAGGTGTTTAGGAAATTTTCATCAACTAGAGAAGAGTAAAGAATTCAACTCGTTTTCAATTATAAAGATAATCTTCTTTTGTAAA
Organism: Erythrophleum fordii; assembly: GCA_032878935.1. NCBI lineage: Eukaryota > Viridiplantae > Streptophyta > Magnoliopsida > Fabales > Fabaceae > Erythrophleum > Erythrophleum fordii. The sequence goes on along the minus strand of JAVQMF010000049.1, from coordinate 3,231,224 downwards.
ATAGAAAATAATGATGAGAAATCATTTAGAGTTTCCAGCTTATCTTATTAACTTTGCAGGGAGAATTCTGAGATTGTACTATCGAGTATGTTATTTGGACTTTTGACCCTTAGGATGATTTATAAAATCATATGCTAATATTGTAGACCATTTACTTTTAAATCTTCTTCATCAGTTGATGATGATGTTGTGATATTCATTACAGTTTCTGTGATTTTTTGTATTGTTGGAAGAACATAATTTTGTTAACACTCTAGCAGAGATTATTATTTTCAGAAGAGTCGTAGAAGCCACAACTGAATACGCAAATACGCAAAATGGGGATCCATCATTCACAATTATTCTTTCTTGCTTATGACCAAAGACCAAGGCTGAAGGTGTTGGAGAATTTGACAAGGTTTGCACCGTCTTTTGTTGAGCGGGATTATAGCTTGCATCGTCCTAATTGAATGGACTTGAAACAATGTTAATGATAGACCATATCTAACAAAGAAAGCATATTAATATTACAATTCCAAGCACAATTTTAAATATGATGGATACAGACAAATTTAGCTCATGCTTAACAAAAAATTTCAAATCAATTAAATATTTAAATAATTATAGACACTCATTCACAACATTAGACCACATATTTCCTGTGTAAAAAATATATAAATATAAGTTCTTAATTAAATATTATAAATTTTGAGTGACCTCGTTATCTTTTTTATAGCCACTCATTATTATTATTATTATTATTATTATTATTGCAATAATTTTTATTCTTAAGCCTTTATAATAAGACACGATAAAATTTCTACCACATTTTAGTATATGCATACTGATGGCTTAACATGCAGAAACATCAGTTCATATTTTGATTTATTTTCATTTTAAAAATTAAATATTTTATTATTTAATATTTTTTCAAATATTAATTTATTTTGGATAAATTCTATGCCATAAAATTTGTATCAAAAAATTATAAACTAAAACTTTTGGTTATGTATTTATCTAAGTTTAACTAGATCTTTTTACCATATTTTTAAGAAAAATATCATATCTCTTTTTTGTTTTTTGAGAAATCAATATTGTATATTCAAGTTCGAAACAATAGTTAACTTATTTATTTAACTTAAATTGTTTTAGCTACAAATGCAACCCCAATTTTCGAGGTCTTAGAAAATGAAAAAAAGGAACAACTTTACTTAATTTAATTGGCTTGTTCATTTTGTTTGCAAAAAAGCTTTATCACATATTCATCTTAATTTAAGCATTTAACTTTATCAAGTAATCCACAATCATTCAAGATGCTATAAATTGTAACGTGTAAATATGATAGAAAGATAATTTAATACGGATCTTATGTTATTCCTCGCAGCAAAAAGTAGAGTAATTTCATATTTCAAAAGTTTTTTTTTTTTTGCAAAATATCTTGGTCCCTCCCAATTATATTTCACAGAGAAGTTTTAAATGGCTAGGATTGTTTGTTAGAATTATAAAGAGAAGAAGAATTTGAAAAAAATAAAAAAGATTAAAGATTAACATATACCTTAAAATAATTAATTGATATAAAAAGTAAGGACAACATTTGTTCAAATTACATAACTACACCTTAAATAACACTTTATTTATATAGTATTATAGTGGGTAAATAAAATATAGATTCTATATAATATTTTATTTATATAATAGTATTGTAATAAATAATAAAATATGAAATATATTACAATATTATTATATAACTAAAATGTTGTGTTAAAAATGACATGAGTAGATAAAAATTCCTCATTAAAAAACTGAATTCACCATAGTAGAAACAATACATAAAATAAATTAAGGGTCATTTGGTAGTAGAATAAATTTTTTTTTATTACATCTTTATTATTATTATTTAATAATATTTATTTTTTATTATTTTTAAAATATAAATATAAAATTTATTTATATTTTATTTTATTTATTTTTATTTTATATATAATATTTTATGTATCAAATAAATTGTTGTGCAACGGTCTCCGTGCACCAATAATTGGAGGCAACGCCCATCCCTGTTATGCATGAAATCCGAGTGGGTCCCACATACCTGACCACGTGGTACTGCGTTTGGTAAGCCACGCACTCTCATGACAGATCAACCATCACTTTCCATCACTCCAATTATTTGCTTTAATGCTCTCCAATCTATAGACGTTAAGTACCCTCCCCCTATTCTCTTATCTACATACCTTCTTAAAATAAGTATCTCGTGCAGAACCTTGAAAGGTGTGGGTCCCACATAATACCCTAATTCGTGCTCAATATAATTTTAACACGTGTTCAACTCATTTATATAAAAGTTAAATATAATTTAAAAAATATTTAGTATTGATTTTAATGAAAATATGATAAATAAAAAAATTTTAATTTAAAATTGTATAACTTCTTTTTGAAAAAATTGATAAAAAACTCTTAAAATATGTCATGATAATTGTTATGGTTAGAAATATGACAAAATAAAAATTAGAAAATTTAGTAAGATAAGAATTAGAAAATTTAGTTTAGTTTTTCCCTTGACATAGTACATGGAGAAAAAATGGAAATGTGCATGTAATTGTTAATATGCAGTAATGGTTTGGAGGAGGTAATTTTGTTCTTGTTTTTGTATTTTTTTTTTTGTTGGAGACGATGAGTGAGTTAGTTCCTGTGATATGTATATATATATATATATATATATATATATTAATAACTAGAGATATGTGATAACTTTTGTCTAGTTTTTCATAATTATATATAATTTGTATGGGTATTAACAATGTATTTATGAAGATATTAGATCTATAAAATTCTCATAACAATAATAAAATTTTTTAAATAGTATGTGACAAATTTATGTGTCCATCAATGTATGATAGATCCCCCTTAATAATTATTTATTTAAATTTTGTCTACTTTATATAATTCCCCCTCTATATATGACACATTTGCGCAACACTTGTAGTCATGTATCTCAGGAACTCACCAAAGATACAGAGCAAACAGCAATGAGAGCACCATCAACCCTGCTATGGAGCCTCCTCTTGCGGCGAATTCAACCAGGGGCAACGGCGGCGGTGGCCCCATTGTCAGTAAAATCTCCATTCGACGAGCACCTCAAGGCGGAGCTTAGTCCCCTTCAGTCACAATCCACTCATGATGAACCCAAATTCTCCAGTGCCACTGGGTTAATCCAATTGCTCGACGCCTCCATCGCCACCCAGAGAATTGCCCTGGATATGTTTGTGAAAATCCCTCACAGAGATGATGAAGCCTTGGATCGCAGAGCCCTTGACGAGTATCTCGAAAACAATGTAGACATTCTTGATGCTTGCAATTACTTCATGGAGAAAATAGAGATGATTAAGAAGTATGTGAACACATTGAGATCGGTCGCTCGCTTGGTTGATCATGGTGGGGCCAAGCCCAATGAAATGTCACTGCATCGTGCATTGGATCATTTAGAGTCATGTCAAGATATTCAGAGAAAATGCAGAGTAATGGGTAGGCAAGGTTCGCGTCTAATAAGAAGGCTGTTGAGGCAAGAACTAGCTCATGAATATGAATCTGAGTTGAGTGAGGCTATGTGTGGGTCTAAAGCTTTGGCCTTGATGGTATGCAGATTTCTGGAGCTTGGCTTGTCTTTTGATTCTAAAAGCCAATTATTCATGAAGACGAAATCTCATAATAATGAGCCTACGAGTTCTTCCTGGTTGAGATTGTTGCAGGAAATGTCAAAGCAAGCAGAAAGAAGTGAGAAGCTAAAGAAAAGAAGAAGTGGGAATTTGACGATGATGAGTGAGCTGAAGCAGACAGTGTGTGCAGCTACTGACTTGAAGGAGGAGATAAAGGGTAAAAGGGAAAAGGAGTTCAATTCTCATGGTGTTGAGGGATTAAAGAGAAGTTTGAGGGAATCAGAGGATGCGGTTAACGTCATAGAAGGAAGAATCAAGGATTTATTTAAGAGCTTGATTGATGTTAGAATGGCTTTGCTGGGAATGATATCCAAGGCCTAGGTAGAATTATTATACCAGAATTAGAATAAAAAGCTTAACCATATGCAAATATTGATGCTTCTGGCAATTACTAGCCAATGTATAAAATTGACCACAGATTGGAAATTTAATTATCCCATCCCCATTATTCTATGGATATTGTTACATACACTTTTATCTCATGATTTGGTTTCTTATTATTTGTATCTGTGGGTCACTATGTTGGCTAATGCTATTTTCTCCAAATTTAGAAGGTTGGGTTTAGTTTGATGTTTGTGTTGGTAATTATCCCTTTTAAAGAAAATTCGTTTTTAGATGGGCTTTTATTTATCTTTTGGATGACCTTAGCCCCAATTGATTCCTAAATAGGCATGTTTGGTGTCAACGTGGAAGAGAAAAATTTTGTGTAATATATATTATATTTTTTAATTATTATTTAATAATGTTTATTTTTTTTATTTTTTTAAATAAGAGTATAAAAATCATTTTTCATATATGAAATTATATTTTTTCAATTTTTATTTTTATTCTTAACTTTTTACATATCAAATAACTTATAAAATTTTCAATTAACAAATGTAAATATAGAAATGAAAAGAGATTTTAAGCACCAAAGTCCATAACATCAAAGTAACCAATTTCTACTACTATTTTTTATTGATAAAAAAAACACACCTTTCCACCCTGATATTTAGGTATGACTATAATAAAACTAATAAACTAAAGATTGGTTACAATTTTTTGGAAATTTGAAAAGAAATTACAATGGAAAGCATAGATAAGAGTGCATATTTGCAATTTCTCTTTAAAAAAAAAAAGTTCCACAGCTTTATATAGGGCTTATGGGCATTAGCCCAACCATTTTGTTTTCTTATTAAGCTACCGTCATCAATAATACTAGCACATGTACTAACAATCAAATACAATTTTTTAAATTAATTTGACTTTGATTAAAATTCGAATTTGAATCCATAATCAAAAGACGATTTTAGTATCATAAAGCCAAAATCATTGATAATCAAATAGAGTTTGAATGCAAAAAATTTAATTTTTACTAAAATAATTATCTATAAGTTAGGCATTACCAAAACAAGTAGTTTCTCATTGTTGAATATTCTTTTTTCCTTTTAATAATCATTTATTGAAACGTTGTTAATTTCACCTGAAAAATATTTTATTAATTTTTATTTTTAAAAAATTGGCATATTCGTCTAAAATTTACTATAATTTTTTTAGGTTATATTTAAAGGAAAAAAATTATATGCAATTCCTTATATGTTTATTGTAAGATTATTCAATTGAAATATAATAAATATATGGTTCTTTAGTAATAACATAAAATATGTATAATTTTTACAGATAATTATATGATTTTCTAATTAAAGAATACACATGTCATGTTATTATTGAAAAATTATATATTTATTATTTTTTAGTTAAAAATTTGATAATACATATATAGATAACTGTATATAAATTTAATCCTAAATTTAAAATAATTATATTCAACTCAAGTTTAAATTACTAAACAAAGCCAATATTTACTATTTATTTAATTTTTATACTTTAATTTCAAAATGAAATGATAACTTTCTTAAAATACATCAAAATCTAATAAACATTAGCCTCGCTAAGCTTTTAATAAAAATATCAAAATACACCTAACTAAATTAAACTTTGAGTTGATTACACATATTTTTCTAACTCTTTAAAGGTTTAAAATGAACTCCTAAACTTTTAATTGTTAAAATAATCAACTTAGTAATGGAAGTAGTGAAGTTAGATTAAATGAGGACACTTTGACATGTGACGTGAAAATATGAACATTTTAAATATTTTTCCTCTATTCCAAGATGCAAACCTTGGTCATGGACTCAAAAATCACTTTAATAACCAAAACGCGCCACTTCAAATTCCTGGTTCTTACTTTAGTTGTATACGTGGAAATATTTTTTTTATTAATTATGCATGATATTTATTATATTTTTATTATCATTATTTAATAGTATTTATTTTTTATTATTTTTAAATAAAAATACAAAAATTATTTTCATCCTCGAAGTTGTTTTTTTCTTTTCCTTTTTCGCAAATATTCCTTTTCATTCTACATATAAAACATACAAATAAATCTCTTTGATGTTCAGAAGCCCAGTTTCTTCAGCTTCGGAATAAGCAATTCTTTTTGGGGCATCTAGAATTAAAAAAAAAAAAAGAACTTTTTAGTTTCAATTGAACATGTGAGAATGAGCCAGCTCGCTTTTTTAAATTTTTTTCTTCAAATTAAACAAAGCATCGTATCTACATCTTCTTCAAGTTCGAAAGTCACATGCAGGATACATCCAAGACCTTGTTTTTAATTTTCCTCAAGCAATCTTTCTCAGAAGGACGAAATGTCTTTTAATCTTAAGTTTTATTAAAAGCAAAACAAGACAACTGCTCACTTTTGTTTTTTTTTTTTTTTTGGTTAGATCTTTTCATTATTTAGCCATCACCAGACGGGATGAAAAACAGAGCAAGAAAAAAAACATATCGCATAAGAATAGAAGAGGATTAATTGACGTTTAAGAGTGAGAAATAACTTCAATTATGTTGAAAATGAAGTATCGTACATGCAAACCAAGTTAAGCTAGAACCTACACTATTTTGCATAGAGACAAAGCATAATGAACAGGAAAGGACTCTCTCTGTTTTTTTTTTCCCAAATTTCTCTCTCCTTTTTTTTTTTTCCAAATTTTAAAGCTAGTCAGAGAACAGCGCATCATAAATCTCTGAGAATATTTCCGACAATGATCTTGTGAGGATGGCACAAATTTAGAGACAGAAAAACAACAAGAGATTATCCAAATCAGCTCTCCAAGAAAACACTTCCATCGTGCTTTTTTTCCGACGAGAACGACGCCACCGCCGGCCAGACCGCGATCGGATTTTTTCACTTTCTCAGTAAAACCAAACCCATCTTTGTAACTTGAGAAGCAAGAAGGTGACGCCTACCATTTTGAAGATTATGGGTCTGAAGCTGGAGATGGGATGCCTTACCGATGGAGAAGGATTGAAGGAAGAAGATCAGACGTCTAGAGAAGAATTAGGTGAAGGGAAGTGATGGTGTCGTTTTGTAAGATTGAAAAATGACTTGTTGGCTCGTGTGAGATTCTGCGTTTGGGTTTATGGTAAAATTGCTTAAATGCCCTTTAATTTTATGCCAGATGCGAAATGTTCTTATTTAATCTAACCTGGCTAATTCCGTACTTGAGTCAAAGATTATGTTAAAACAAAGAGCAAAGCGTTAGCGCTCAAAAATTGAAACTGAGGTTCATTTTGAACTCTAAAAAGGTAAGAAGAATTCTGTGCTTACTAACTCATATTTCAGAGATTTATGTGTATTTTAGTTTTAATAAAATACTAACTTTATATTTACTTTTAAAAAGTGATAGCTTTATGAGAAAATTTGGAATTTTGGTAAAAAATAAATAAAGATAATTTTGGAAAAAAATTACTTATTTTGTTGGTGAGGATTAATTTCATGATAAGGATTTTCTAACTATTTCAAAGATAAATTTGATAAGAATTATTTTTAAAATTAGTTAAGGGTTGACATTTAAATAAATGTTTTTATTCTTGAATAAAATAAGTAGAAAAATAAATATTGTATTTTAAAAAGAATGAATCGAAAAATTATCAAAAATTTTGGTCTCCAATGAAATCATAACTTGTAAAGAAATTTTAAATATTATAATTTAAGAAAAATGATAAATTGAGGTGAAAATAGTAAAAATAAAAATATCCATAAGAATACAATTAAATATTAATTAATTATTGTCATAAATAAAGTATAATTGTTACTCCGTCAAACTTTTTTAATTTTTTCAATCAAAGTTGTCTAAAATTAAAACATTATTATTATTTAAATATCTACGATTATTAATAAAACAGTTTTCCAAAATGAAATCCTGTTATTGTCTATCTGATGAGGCTTACAGATAACATTACGTTCCTAAGCCCTAAACCCCAATATAACTCATTTCTTCTCACTCTCTTCCTGATTCGAGAAACCCGTAAAGCTTGATTCGAAACAGCTGTATCAGCCCCAGAAAATTTCCCACACTGTAAAGCCGACGGTGAGTTCTCACTTCATCTTTCAATGGATGGTTCTGTATTCTCACTTCTGATTCATTTCGAGAAAATTGACGAGATTGATGTGAAATTTCTGACCTTTTCTCTGAATGATTTGCCTCTTTAATTGTCATTCAAGGTGATGGTATTAGCAGATTAGGCTTAAGGGAGGGTCGCGGTGGCAAATAATGATCCTGCTGGATGATTGAATTTTAGTTTGCTGATGTTTCTTCCATTTTCTTACGAGCTTGGTTTATTTGATTTGTGCCTTTTTGGGAAAAAAAATGTTTTTTCTTGTTTAGTACATTTGGATATAGAGTTCGATTAAGTCTGTTCCCGCTACGCATGTATTTTTCAACCCCTTTTGAAGTATTGTTTGGTGTTTTAACTGATCAAGAAGGAACCGAATAATTCTCTGGAGATTGGGTATAGGTGGTTGATTTAGTTTTTCAAGAACGGTCTGATTGAGGATGAGATATTCTTCCTTCTCCAATAAAACTTTAAAAAAAAGGGAAGGAAGGATGTTCTCTCTTTTTTGAAGTTTAAGTGGTCATGCCAAGGTTTAGAATTGCATGCCTATTGAGTGCATACATAAACTGTTATATGGTTGATTATTTTGCTCTTTCTTCAGCTATCTTGATGTGCTTCGTGTGTTTCAAAATTCTTTGCTGGGTGTAGATTACCATGTCTTTTACTGTCGACGTTGGAGGGTGAAACTCTAACAGAATTTAAGTATTTGCTAAGCATTGAGATCTAAGGCATATATATTGATCATACAGTGCCAATGAATTATGTGGAGGAGGATGCATCTTCGGGCTCTGGGGATGATGTGAACATGTTAGATGGACACAAGCGTCAGGCTGGTGTGCCATCTAGTTCTGGTCGCCGAAAGAGAAGTCGCAAAGCTACTGGGGATGCTATAGCGGATGCTATGCTGGAAATAGCAGCTGCTTCAAAGATGAGAGCAACTGCAATTATGAAGAATGAGGACCGCTTCTCTATAAGCAAATGCATTAAAGTATTGGACGAGATGCAAGGTGTTGATGAACGGATCTACTTTCTTGCTTTGGATTTATTTGAGAACTCTATTGCTCGAGAGATTTTTATCTCTCTTAAGAGTGAAAAAAGATTGCTGTGGTTGCAGGGCAAATGTGGTGTTTCCTCCTTTTGAAATGTTAGGAAAACTGGTTCTTTTTGTTAAATATGGTCCTATACTTTTGTAAAACCAAGTATAGTACAAGAAAATTATGGTAGTGATTAATCTGATTTTGTGGGTAATGCTTACATCACTGTTAGTTTTAACAATCTGAGATTTTGAATGATAAGAAAGCAGTTTTTATTACAGGTATCGTTTGACTTATCCTTTTATACATATATTGGGAAACTTTCTAAAGCCATTAACTGGATATATCAGAAAGATATTATCTTGCACCATTCGCACTCTTGAGGTTTATCTTTACAGATACATCAATCAGCATGGATGACATTGACTTAGAATTGAATGAGATGGAACTAGTTGCAGCTGCTGCTGGCTACTATTACTATAACTGTATAACCAAACAACCTTGTCGTAGTTTATCACCTAGAAGATGTGGATTTATGACTGAAGTGCTGAATGCACATGATGACTTTTGTCGGGAAATGTTGCGGATGGACAAGCATGTATTTCACAAGTTGTGCGACATTCTTCGTCAAAGATCCATGCTGCGTGATACTGCTGGCGTAATGATAGAGGAGCAGTTGGCAATATTTTTAAACATCATTGGCCATAATGAACGCAATAGAGTGATTCAAGAGCGGTTTCAGCACTCTGGTGAAACTATCAGCCGACATTTTAATAATGTATTGAAGGCTATTAAGTCCCTGTCGCGTGAAGTCTTGCAACCTCCTCACCCTACCACATCTCCAGAAATTCTCAGTAGCAATAGATTTTACCCATATTTCAAGGTCTGTATGATAACTAGGCTCCATCTTTATTATTCCCTGTTCAAGTTTTCTCCTAGGTTTTGTTGCATGTACTAGTGTACTGACCTTTTCATCATCCCCCTTTTAATTCAGGATTGTATTGGAGTAATTGATGGCATGCATATTCCTGCACATGTCCCAGCCAAAGATCAATCTCGATTCCGCAATAAGAAAGGTTTACTATCTCAAAATGTGCTGGCTGCTTGCACATTTGACCTACAATTCATATTCATTTATCCTGGTTGGGAAGGGTCTGTCACTGATTCGCGTGTGTTAAGGGCAGTCCTTGATGACCCAGATCAGAATTTCCCCCAAATTCCTGAAGGTTTGATAGTATTTTATTTGTGTGTGTGTGTGTGTGTTTTTTTTTTTATTGTCTGTCCATATAACATTGTTTACGTAAATATCGTCCCTAATTTATTTCCATTGGATCTGTTACAGGAAAATATTACCTTGTTGACATGGGATACTCAAATATGGGAGGGTTTATTGCTCCTTTTCAAGGAGTTCGGTACCACCATTATGAGTACAGAGGTGCTAATCAATTACCCAGAAATGCAAAGGAGCTATTCAATCACAGGCACTGTTGTCTGAGGAATGCCATAGAGAGGTCATTTAATGTGTTAAAAACTAGATTTCCAATTCTCAAACTTGCTCCCCAGTATGCCTTTCATGTTCAGAGGGACATTGTAATAGCTGCTTGTGTTTTGCATAATTTCATCCGTCAGAAGGAAAGAAATGATTGGTTATTCAGTACTGTTGGAAGAGCACCAGTGGATGACCTGTCAGATCTTGATGAACTTCCTGGTGTTCAGTTGATTTCTTCAATGGAAGAACAACTTGCATTCTCATTACGGGATTCAATTACTACAGCCATGTGGGATGACTTCTTAAATAAATGGAATGAGTGGTAACCCCTGGAGTGGTAGAAATAACAATGAATGGTGACTCAACTTATTTGTTGCAAAAGGCCATCTGATTTAATCATCTGCAAGTCTGCATGCAAGTGAGGACCTCCTTGATCATGTTACCACTTGATATTTCGGTCGATAAATACTTGTGTGACATGAAATTCCGTTTAGGCCCTTAATGTTTTTGTCAAACCTTGTTTATGTGGAGACGGAAATGTAATGGATGTTTGTATTAAATTCCTGTCTGATTAGATGATGATTGATGCATAATTAGTCGGGGATGTCTATGTTGCAGCAAACTCTTCCCTGAGAATGGACTAATGTTAAGCAAAATGTTAGTATTTATGGAGTATTTTAATAAAAAATAGTGTGGGCCCCACTGAAAAAAAGAAGAAAAAACAGAACAACCACGTTTTGGCTGCTACATGTTACAAACAGTAAATTAAAATCGTTAATATATATAAATATATATATATATATCTAGATTTTTTAAATAGATCTAATCAGGTACTGTTGGGATTGTATTTTAATTTTGTTAATTTCTTACTCCATATAATTCCAAGTTGTCTTCACCAATTCATTAGACAGCACGAAAGGATTTGATTGTTGCACGAATGCCACAATTTCGGTGATGATCCACTGTTTCTAGCGTCGTTCTCTTCTTTTTCATTCTGCTCTTTTTCTGCCACAGCACAACGGACGGAAATTATTGAGGAAACAGACCAAAACCGAAAACATGTTTCTGTAGGATAATTAAACATAAAAATGAGCTTGACACACAGTATAGTCAAATTTCCTTTTAACCTTACATGTAATTCTTTATATCTATAGTATCAACTTCTTATAATTTTTTAATTATATTATAATAAATACATAATTTTGATAAACAAATATATAATTTACTAATTAAACTACACTAATCATATTTTAATTAAAAAATCATATATTAATTATATTGAAATTAGTGAATTTAATAACAATAATATAAAGAATTGCGTTTAAATATAATCCCTACAATAAACCCCTTCAATATTTTCCTCATAATTTCTGATGCCTCAAGAGTGTCAAGCAAGATGAATGTCAAGATAAAATTCAGAAAAAAGATTTAATATATACAAAATTTAACAGATAACGTCAAGGCCTAAAATGTAAACTAGCAGCTTCCTTCATGAGCAACAAGCGGCGAGAGTGCAACTCTGCTTTTCATTCGTTGAAATGAATTCGAATAAGCACATCTCAACAGTCCAATAAAGACGTACCTCCTATGCTTACACAAACAAAAAAGATTGGTGCTAGTGTTTACTCTTCTGTTCTCCATCTATAGTAGTCATGCACCCAATTTCTGTTGTTATTTCAACCCATGAATTATAGGACAAATTAAAGTACCAGCAATATGGCCATAGGCAAGTATAACTAGAAAGAAATAAATAATAATAATTAAAAAAAAAAACAATGTAATGCTCTTTGATGAGAGACCAACAGCTATGCCCTATAAATTACAACAGCATAAGGAGTTCTAGATACATAAAAATTTGTATTTGATATGGTATATAAGATTATCCCAACCTCCCACCTCACCCAAAAGAAAGAGGAAACAAAAAATTAAAAAACAGAGAGATAGAGGGAAAAATATGAACTAATGCATGGACAAGAAATGCACCCGTGCAAGGGTATATTCCTTCCCTGCAATCCAAACACCAGTCTGTGACCACTGTATATCTTCCCAGTCCAAATTCTCCTCCAATACCTAATGAGAAAGGGCAAAATTTCAATCATACAGAACTAAAAGAGCATCCATTTGTATTCCGCAATTAATCCATACAACATTGCGATTATAAGAATGAGTTGCGTGAATCCATGTGCAATGTTGAAGCAGCCCAAACAAACAAGGGCAAGGAGTTACATATACTTCGCATGTAAAACTGGAAAATAAAGGAAAAGGATCTTGGGGGACACAGGAGAGAAAGGTTCAAGAGCATGTATGAACTACAGAGCTTACAATTTACTAACATTCAAACGCATTAAAACCAAGAAGTTTAACAACTGGCTTAGAAGGAAAAGGCCTTGCTTTTAAAAATAAAATAGGAATGACAGAGCAAGCATACTGCATACTGACTCAAGAATTTAACCAGCAGAGCCAACTGCAAACTTCCAAAAATTGGATAGAAGTTTCCCACAATTGAGAGGAGAATCCGACATTATTCAAATGCAAGTGCAAAGGAATGAAAGGAGTGATTTGAAAGTACCTCCACATGTTCAAGGGGCAGAGGGATCCCAACTGTACGCATCACTTTCTGCGGCAGAGGCCTCTTACAACGAGACCACCGAAATACATCAATCATGACATTATCACAATCAGATTTATCCCCATTAGCAGAATGAGGGTGGTGATTTTGAGACTTATCTATGTCTGGGTCATGCGACTGAGTTGCTGGTGTTGTTTTGACCATTTTCTCTCCGGTAAAGCAGAGCTCATATCTACAAGTAATTGATAATTACAAAAAATTTCAGTACAAAGAGTCTGAACTCAGATTTCCAGGAAATTATGAAAACAGACAGTACAGTTTTCAGGACTACCACCATGGACTTCTTGAATTCCATAGATTAAACAGTCACTGTCCTATCAAAACAACATACTTACAATACATAATAATACTAAAAGCAATAAAATTTTGCTCAAAGCCTTACTGACCCAAAAAACAAAAGGGGTAATGATTTAATATGTTTCCACAATTATAAGCACATTCCTGTTGCATGCACCATTTAATATCTAAGCAATGGACTTATATGTCTAAGAAAGGCAACCAAACCTATAGGAATCACTCGTGTTGGACAGGAACTGCCATGCAAAATATACCTGCATGAATGTGTCTCCAAATACAAAACTTCTCCCTTCTTCAACCGAGCAGACGTATAGAGTGACTTCTTCAAACCCTTGTCAGCAACAATGCTTATACTGTACTTGATCCTGATGAATATCATCAGAATTTTGATGAGTTAAAAAATAAAATAAATAAGATGCACAAATAGAAGTGTTGCATCTGGTATTTAACTGAAATAAATATAAATATTGTAATTTAACCACATTCTATCATCAAAAACTGCCACTTTATTAAGATTTAGAAATATAACAATAATTAAAAAAAAACACACAAGATAAAACTGCAGAATCCTTTTATTCCAGACACATTCAGATATCCTAGACTAAACTTCAAAGATTTACCTGGCCAAGGGATCACAACAAGCCCCACCCCCGAGCCCTCCAAATGGGAATTGTAGGCATATTTGTTATTTGAATAGAAGAGGCACTAGGAGGTGAGGAAGCATTCAACACTTCCAAGGTGGAAAGAGAGCAACACCTCCCCCCCCCCAAAAAAAAAAAGAAGAAGCAGAAAGTAGACTAAGTGCTTGTAAGCTCTCAAAAGCACCTTACAAGACCTTATTAGATCACCATGCCATGAAGAAATAACAAAGCTTGAGTTCAATGTATCATGATTGAAGCTTAAAAGTGTAAGCACCAGCAGGAGACTAAAAATGACATATCTGCATAAAGTACATCATGGTGAATGAGCATATCAAAGTGCCCTTCCTTTTATTAAACCTATATTTTTGGTTGCTCATTAACAATTGTTTCCCTTGATATATATTTCCTTTCCTTCATCCCTTCTTTTCCTCGAAGAGTTGCTTGTACAATTATGCGTTAATTGTAATATTTTTGAAGTATGAATCTGGACAACGCCCTTTTGATAAAACATGTTATAAAACTCAAAATAGATGTTCCATAACCATTCATTAAACATGAGTATATCCAGTAGCATCTGTGAAGCATCTACAGTCAATGCTTGACATATTTGATAGCTACCTTCAACACATTTTTTTTTTTGAGGCCCCCCAGGGGGAGGGGGGGGGCGCGGCTGATTCCACTACTTGAAGGCATCTAATGGTACCATAAGTAACAAAATACTAGGTGTCAAGAACCACTTCAACTCAAGTAAAAGCTATTAAGTAAAGGCCCAAAATTAGTTTAAATTAATATCTCTAACATGCCTTCTCACACGAAAACTCTTTGAACTAAAAGTGTGGACAAGGCACAGGCCCACACCTTGTGCATATAATTTGAATCAAGAGAATGGGGTTTAGCAAGGATCAAACTCCTGACCCAAGTACATGGTCATAAGGTTCTGGTACTATGTCAAGAACCACTTCACCCAAAAGTTTAAACTTCTGAGTTGATATGGTCCTCAACACAAGGCAAGGTAAATCATATCAGAAAATTCAGAAGCAAAATTAATCATAAAATCTGTAATGTGAAAACATACATGCACAATATTCTGTTTTTGATTAAACATCAAGTATTATATTTATAATAGGCATTTCAAAATATTAGATAAGCAAAGAAACGTTGGAGACTAAAGCTAGCATACCAAGGCTCATTGCAGAGGTTGTACTGTATTGTGACTTCTCGTACAAATCTTTGCTGCCGCAATGCATTCTGAAGAATAAGTGGCCGCCAGGTAAGATGGTCACGTAGAATGTCAGCAGATCTAATCTCTGTTCTTTTTATCAGTTTTGAATTACATAACAAATATTGTGATCAAGGAAAAAAATCTTTTCTTACTATTAGCCCCACTCTCATGCATAGAAATATAACAAAAATGTAAAGCTATGAGGAAACATAATATTTCATTGGCTGCCATCAGTCAGGCAAATGCCGAGTTTAATATGATTAAAGCACATGAGCTAAATTTTCAACCAAAAAAATAGCAGACAGGCTAAATAAACTTTGTGAAAACAATACTAGAATGCATCAAACTAACACCGAAATGATCTTCCACCACGATTGCAGATCTCCGGATCTTTACAAGTATTTAGTAAAACAGAGAAACTGCTGAAATCTACGATTGAAAAAACATAAGGATCAGAAAAAGTAGGTCAGATCAGCAACATACAGCCCATTCTTGGATGGGTGGAGAGAACATGGAGAGTGGTCTCTCCATGCCCTGCTTAATGGTTTCCAGTTGTCACGTTCTAGCTGCCCATCAGGTTTTTAAAGCTAGGAAAACAACACAAATCCCTCTGGCTTTGATATGGGTAAATACAAAACTCTTCTTGCATACAATTGTTTTGTTATTATAAATACCTATTACTTCTTATATATAACAAAGCCAATTCCTATTAATCGCACAAGAGATCCCATAAAGAAAAAAAGCATTAGCATCTGCTTTCCCAACCGTCCAAAATTTAAGAGAAAAAAGAAAAAAGACAACAACAATGAATCAATCTAGGAAAGCAGATTAATGCAGAATTTGTCAAGCCCAAAAATAAAATTTGCTCAACTCTAAGAAGCATGGGGTATGAGTAAGTGTATTGCATTTAAAATAATACAAAATGAAGATATGACAATTTTTGGAAAATCTAGGATACAGGTTTGGCAGGGTATGTTGAAAAATAGTAAATGATATAAATACATGTAAAAGTTAATTAAAAATATTACAGAATATATTGTTTATTTTCAATAGTGCTGATTTGTTGATGGTTTTAATGTTATTCAGTCCATTTCCTCATACTCTGACATCTCACTCTGCTTCCATTCCTATCCCATATTAATATTAGCCAGGTGTAAGTCCATCCAGTGGGAACCTATCGCACAGGGTAGTATGGTTAAGCCGAGGCAGGCAAGGTTGTTGGTGAGCGCCTTTCTCACCCTGCACATTTGGTTGTCAGGGTGCTCAGGGTGGTTTGATTGGTATATTGGTTGTTCTAAATGAAGGTACTCAGAGTCTGCATAGGATTTACAGTCATTTTGCATGTTTTGGAATGTTTCAGCGCTTATCAAAACATTTATCAAAACAGGTTTCAACCAGCCAAGTCAACCAATTTCTAAAATAAAATAAATATGAGCAGGCATACAGTAGGCATTCAAATATTGAATGCCAGTACACCTCGAACTCCGGTGTACTGTTGTTTCTTAGGCTCTCGTGAATGAAGCAGCCCAAAACCAGGAGTTTAACTTATAAACCAAAAGAAATTATATAGAAGGCCCGAAGAATAAAGAAAACGCAAATCCACACACCTACATGTCCCATAGATGAAAATGAAACAGCAGGAAACAAACTATTTGAAGTTTTTGGTGAAGAGACAGACCAGAGAAGTCTCACAGCTCTGGTGCTCTATTTTTCTTATTGATTCAAATGAATAATGCCTTACATAAATAGGTCATAATGATAGCCTTAAATCCCACAAAATCAGCAACTACAAAATCTACTAATAAACAGAATTAAATGGACAAATACAAGGAGAAGACAGAACCGGAAAATCAGGAAATAAACATGTGACAACCAACACTCCCCTCAAGTCGGAGAATGGATGTTAATCATTCTCAGCTTGCCACTTAGTCCTTCAAACTTCACCATTGGCACAGCTTATGTTAAGATATCTGCAACCTGAAACTGAATAGGGGCGTAATTCAGATCAAGCTTCTCCTTGATAAAATGCCAATATAACTCCACATGCTTTGTTCTATCCTAGTGGATGAGATTCTTCACAATATTGATAGCAGCCATGTTGTCACACAGAACCTTCATAGGAGCTTTCATAGGAATTCTAAGTTCTCCAAATAGGCACTTCAGCCATAGTTTGTTGCAAATACCATAAGATATGGCCCTATATTCAGCTTTTGCACTACTTTTGGCCACTCCTAATTGTTTCTTGCTTATCCGAGTTACTAAGTTGCCTTATACAAAGATACAATACCCAATAGTTGATCTCCTATCAATAATAGAAATGGCCCAATTAGCATCAGTATACACCTAAATATCTCTTTCACTTCCTTTCTTGAAGTAGATACCCTTTCTAGGTATCGTCTTCAAGTACCTCAAAATCCAATAGACAACTTCCATATGTTCTTCAATGGGCTTTGATCATATACTAACCACACTAGGTGGAAAGCTTATGTCAAGCCTAGTATGGGAAAGATAAATTAGTTTTCCAACCAGCCTTTGACATATCCAATATCAACAAGTGGACTACCTTCCTTGAATCCCAATTTATAGTTTGTTTTCATGGGAATTTCAGCAGGCTTACATGCTAGCGTCTCATTCTCCTCCAAAAGATCCGAAGTGTATTTTATTTGGGAAACAACAATGCCTTTCTTTGATCTTGCAACCTCCATGCCTAAGAAGTATTCTAGATCACCAAGTATCTTGATTTCAAATTCCTTGGCAAGAGTCCTTTTTAGTGACTCAATTTCTTCCTCAAAATCACCTGTAAGAATTATCTCATCAACATAAACAATTAGGATAGCTAATCACTCATTAGATGAAAATTTTATGAATAACATATGGTTAACCTAGGCTTGATTGTACCCATATCTTCTAACACCCATAGTAAATTTGTCAAACCATACTCTGGGTGATTGTTTAAGGCCACATAGAGACTTGTGGAGTTTACACACGTTGTTCTTGCTACATTCGATCTTAAACCCAAGAGGAATCTCCATATAAACTTCTTCCAAATCTCCCTTCAAAAAATGCATTTTTCACATCAAATTGGTGAAGTAGCCAGTCAAGGCTAGCCGCTAAAGAGAGTAGTACTTTAAAACTATCAAATTTAGCAACAAGGGCAAAGGTTTCATGATAATCAACCCCATGAGTTTGAGTGAACCTTTTAACTACTAACCTAGCATTATGATGATTTATGCCCCCATTTGGATTGTATTTTATAGTGAAAATCCATTTACAGCCCATTGCTTTCTTTCTATCGGGAAGATCAATAATCTCCCATGTACCACTTTTCTTCGAGGCACTTACTTCATCTTGAATGGCAGCTCTCCATTTAGCATTATTCAAGGCCTCATGAACATTGTGAGGAATTTTCTCATGAGATATATTAGTAATAAAGGCACGATAATCAAATGAGAGCCTATCATAGGATATGAAATTTCCAATAGGATGAAGTGTACACAACCTTACCCCTTTCCTCAGAACAATTGGTACATCTAAATCTTCAAAATCGTCACTCTGAGCACCTCGACTAGGAGAGAGGTTGACACAGTGCCTCCTTCCGAATTGTGTTTGGCTCTATCTCATGTGATCCTTTCCTTCTTGTGTATACTTGAAACTTTTTTTGTTGCTAATCCACATTACAAGTCTTGCATGTAGGCTGGATAGAAGGAATATGATTAGAATATGGATCAAGTGAAGTTTCAAGTGTCTAATGTGAGAAGACTGGAGAGAAAAAATAGGTGTATATGTAGAAGGTTCAAGAAAGTGTTTAGGTTCCTTATGTTAGAGAAATGAGAATGGGAGTAGGTTCAAGCAAAGGGGAATTTATCTCGGATCAGTGCAAAGAATCATGCAAAAAAACCCCATTCTTCCTTGCTCTCCCCTTGAATGGGTGTTTTGGTGAAATAGGGTTGTATTCCAAAAAAAGGGACATTCATAGTGATGTAAAATTTCTTTCTTGTAGGGGAATAACACTTGTAGCCCTCTTTGGTAGGAGAGTATCCAAGAAACACACATTTGAGGGACCTGTGATCAAGTTTACCTCATGATAAATATGGATAAAGGAAGTACACCCAAAAATTTTTGGAGGAAGCGTTGAAACAGTGTAAGTATAAGGTCAGGTTTTAAGAAATTTGTCATAGGGTGTTTGGTATTTCAAGGTTTTCGAAGGCATTATATTTATAAGTTAGGTAGCAATAAGGATGGCTTCCCCCCAAATAATTTTTCTAGACATTGGAGGCAATCAGGAGGGATCTAGCAACTTAAGAGATGCCTATTCTTTCTCTCAGATACCCAATTCTATTGAGGTGTGTCCACATAGGTACTTTGGTGAATAATCCCTTTTTCTTTTAAATATTCACCTGGCACAACATTGAAATATTCTCTTCCATTGTCTGATCTGAGAATTTTGATGGTAATTTGGAATTGATTTTTGACAAAAGAGTAAAAATTTTTGGAAATGTGAGGCACCTAAGATTTTTCTTTCATTAGGTAAGTCCAAGTGAGTCTAGAGTGATCATCTATAAAGGTAACAAACCATTCAGCACCCATGATGTTTTCTATTTTTGTAGGCCCCTAAATATCCCTATGGATTAAGGCAAAAGGTTGAGAGGAAATATGATTGTGTGCAGGATAAGAGGTTATGTGTTTGGCTAATTGGCAAACCTCACAATTGAAGTAAACCTTCTAAATAAATGTGGATACATCTGTTTCATGTATTCAAGGTTGGGATGGCCCAGCCTATAATGCTACAAGTTTGGCTCACTAAAACCTGTATCCATAGATAGAGCCATTTTATTGACTTTGTTTGCATCCATGATAAGATAGAGTCCAACACACTCCTTAGCACTACCAATCTTCTTCCTTGATTCCAAGTCCCAAAATGTGCAACCACCAGAGGAGAAATGAGTGATACAATGAAGGTCCTTAGCAAGTTGACTAATCAATGATAAGTTATAGGTCAATTTAGGTACTAGAAGAACATTTTCCCAAATCAAATCTTCGGACAATTTCACAATACCCATGCTGATCACTTTACAGGGTGACCCATAAGCAATTTTCACAACTAAATTCCCATTGCAAGGAGTAAAATTTTCAAGACAAGAGGAATTACCAGTCATATGATCTATAGCCCAATGTCAACCACCCAAATATTATTTTCCTAAACTTTGAAATTTAGAGCTATAGAATTATTTCTTGACTGGGCAACAAGCCCTACACAAATGTAATTTTCAGAGGTGACTTGAAAAAGACCCCAAACTGCAAGCCCTCTTAGGAGCTTGTAACACAAAGGCTTTGCCTAAGCAATATCACAGAGCCCTCTATTGTTAATTTTCTCAGTATAAAGCTCAACATTGTTCTTAGGACATTAAAAATGCTTCCGCACAATAGATGTCAATTCTCAAATTCTCCTTCCCTTCTCACTGAGAAGGCTCTGCGTGCGAGTCGCCCTTATAATGATCTAGGAAGTTGAGTCAATCAGATCTGGTTGAACAGCGGCAGAAGACGATGTGTGATGTGCTCTCATGGGCCGTGCGTGGGACAAAAAGAGCAACAGGACATGATGGCACATGGCAACACATGAGATGTTAGACAGCAAACAAACTCTAGGGTTCGGCCTATTGGAGCCATTTTAACATGGTGAGGCAGCACGCGTGAGTGTTCTCGTCCATGGCAACCTAATGGTAATCCTAGAATGGTAAGCTATTGTTCCATAGCATGGCTCAAGTTAATGGATGCTTTGATACTGTGAAGGTTTTGGTGAAGAGATAGACAAGGGATGTCTCATAACCATGGTGCTCTATTTTTCTTATTGATTCAAATGAATAATACCTTACTAAACCAGCTAAGTTCCTATCACTTACACAAATAGGGATTGGGGCATGCATAATGATAGTCTTAAATCCAACAAAATCAGCAACTACAAAATCAACTAATAAACAAATTAAATGGAGAAATACAAGGAGATGACAACCTAGAAAATCAGGAAATAATCACATGACAACCAACTCTGTTATTAAGTAAAAGACAAACGAATTTAAAATCAAATCACATAACCAGCAAAAGACACGTATGGACCAATAGTACCAAGTCTAAAATAATTATCTAAATGCAAAAGGTTTTGGTTTATAAGATGATGGACAAACCGAAGCTGCAGCCCTGGTAGTCATTGTCCGCTCAACAGCCAAGGGAGCAAGGGTGGGCTCAACTGTCGATGTATGCGTAAGGCAAGGTTCAAGATCAATAGTTCCACCTCCTTTCTGAAAACCATTGAAATAAAAACAGCAAGAATCACCATCATATTGTAAAGATTGATAGTTGACTGGCCCAACCAATAATAGGATTATAAATATGTCCATGCACGTGCTTGTGCATAAACACAGATGTAGAAATGTGCAGAAAGCAGACCCATTCCAAGCAGGAACATGCCTTCCCAAAGACAATGTCCGCAATCAGAGAAGTCAACATATTATGTAGCAAAACATTAACATGTGAACTAGTCAGCAACTCTTAACAAATAGACAAATGGGAAGTATAAATGAGATAAAAAAGATAATATATTTGGTGTGGACTTGGTAAAGTAAATAATGTAACGAGCATCAAAAGTAGATGAGGATGCACTTAAGAGATCACATGACTTGAGAGAAAAAATAGCGAAATATAATAAAACTTTACAGTAGTTTTGTTACTACCTTCACAATGCAACACCGCTCAACTCGATAACTACAACCAATTGCAGCACCCCAAGCACGGGAACGAACGTTGTTTCTCAGGGTAGAAATATAACCTAATATTGATTATAAAATTAAAATTTATGCATTATCCAAATAAAGCTCTAATGGAAACAGCAATACCCATAACTGCAAAAGATGAAAGGGAGGAACCAACACAACTGTGGCTAATTTCCCCTCTAAAAGAAAATAGATAAATAAATAAAAGCTTCAAGCAAATAATATGGCTATATAATAAACAAAGTTCCAAAAAGATGCTTGTTGCAGTAGCCATAACTATTTGTGATACAAGAAGTTCCTCTACTTTTGGTACATTAAGTAGCTCAGAGTTTAAAAGAGCCAACCCTTCCCTGTTAAATTTCAAGACCAAGTCCGAGCCTCATGGCAAATTGCATGTGCCTAACTCTGCCTATTCCTATTATTAAATTTTAAGTGCAAGATTTAATACCATTTGGAAATTTTCATTTCAACCTTGCAAATCTATTCTAAAGAAAACAAACCTCAGCCAACAAGGTGTCCCTCTTGTTCTTCCTTTTCTTGTTCATTCTTCTCTCCCAACCTTCCTTCAATTTACACAATTTGTAATTACAAAGTCTCCGATCAGTAAGGTCAAACCTTAAATCATATTCTGCCTATTTCAGTCTCTACATAAGGACAAAGTTTTCAAATATTTTGTTATTACTTTATGCTACTTGTTTCTTTGCAATCCTTCTTACGTTCTAATAGCTTTCTTCCTTGATACATGTGAGGAAGGGGGGCACCCTTCACAGCTTCAGAAAGTTTTTCTTTTTTTTTTACCTAATCACTCTTAATCCAAATCCAGAGTAAACTTTTAATGCCTGGAAAGTATCCAAAATTTCATACGTTTAAAAAATCAATATTTTCTTCCTTCTTCTGATAAATAAAGAATTTACAGAAAATGACAAAGAGAATAAGAGATTCTCCTAGAAGGCTAGAAAAGATGTACAAAGGAAAATTAAAAAAAAAAAAAGAATCAAAGAAAAAAATTAGCTAAAAAGAGCTCTAATATCCCTCTGTAAATCCATATTAAAAAGAAAAAAAAAAAGACCACAGTGGGGAGAAAAAGAGTATAACCCTTTGAAGGTGAGAAGAAGAAATCTCTCATTATATTAAACTCTTAAGCATTTTATTCCAGCCATAAAGTTTGGAAATTTGGGACTTTATGAGCTACACAGAATTTTCAAGCGAATTTATGCATTAAATCTATATGTTCAGGACACAACTTTATAATTAGACCTTCTTAGCATCCTAATACTAGTTCTAGGAAAAAGTGGACAACTGAGTCTTACTTTTAAAACTTGAATAAAAATATAAGTTGTTAAATTTTATATAAATAAGCTCAAGCAAATTCAGATATTTGAAAGATAAGATATTCAGTCCTTTAAAAAAATTAGCCCATCCCCCCCCCCCCCCCACCCCTTTCCTTTTTTTTTCCCCTCTGCCCCTTTCTACTACTACTTTCTTCTGCTGCTAGAGCATTCTCAGGGAAAGTTCAGAAGCACAAGAACAACACCAGAACTTCCCCTATTCTCTTCAAAACTCTGAACTAGCCACCATCCTTTTACTCATTTTCTCACTTGTTTTTTCCCCCTCAGTATTTTCATACTAGTCAATCATAGTTAAGTTGAGCATAATATTTTCAGGTTCATTTTTAATGATTTCAACATTCTAAACATCTGAAAAGAACAACTCAATAGGACACGTACTTAAGCTCCCCAATGGCAAAACCAAAGTTCAACCAGAGGATATCTAATATTCACCATATAAGCAAACAATGATGTTATATCATAAATTCGTTCTCAACTCTTACTTCCAGACCACATAAAGGGATTTATATATTATCATAAATAATAGAAACAATGTGTGATTAGAGAATATAGCCACAGTCCACAGGGCATCTTTCTGACCATGACGGGCATGATAGGGCTATATGGACATACAATCTTGTGGAGGTAACACCCGAATGACCGCGCACAACTCTTGTATTGCAGCAGGAGGTGGAGAAGCTGTTGGGCGACAGTAACCTGTATGCATGAGAACTGTGCGACAAAATTGCAACATCAATACTAATTTAAAACATGACACCTCCTGGAATTTGCAATCAAAAGCTAACTCCATTAATTTTAAACAACTACATACCAGCAACAAGATCTGAGTCATATGTGTACACATCAGTTCCCCATAGCTGGCCACCTCTAACCTGAACATAGCAATCCAAATGTAAGACAGGATATAGCTTTAATCAGAAAAACATACATTAAAATTTTATCCCATCAGTGTTTCAAATATATGGTAACGAAATGGGAAATAACAAATAAAAGACTTCCATCTCTTTGGATAAGTCCATAAATTCAACACTCTCCCTCCCCTCCCCTCCCCTCCCCTCCCCTCCCCTCGAACCCAAAAAAGGAGGGACAAAACAGGAGGGCAACTGGACAAGTAAGCATCATAAAGGGTCTTCACACCAACTTTCTTCTCTCTAAAACTGATGCAAAAGTGTTTTTTTTTTTTAATTCTGAACTATATAATTACCTAGTATTTATCAGAATAGAAGTTTCCATTCAACCACATTTTACAAAATTCATAGCATGATGCTTTTTTAAACAAAATTGATTTACTCAAAACTACAGCAAATACATTAGTTTTCACATATGGCATCAGAAGTCACCTGGCCTTAGCAGTAAACCCAGAAGGAACAGTTTTTTGGTTTTGGTTAAAATAAAAAAAAAGGGGCGGGCGAACCTTTCACCTGTTCAGTCCCAAGGATCTCCTCTAGGCTTTCTGGTTTACCATTAAACAGTAGGTCCAAAGGAATTTTGACCAGGTTTGACTCACACTGGTTACAATTATATGATCTGACTGGACCAAATAGTGGATCAGTTCCTAGTACTTTGGGTCAAACCACAAAATCTGGTTCAGTTCCAGAGCATCAATAATTTCTTTCTCCAAAATGGTTGTCATCAACTAAGCAAGTTTCAACTATTTAAAATCCTCACCAAAATACTCATCATTTTTTTAATATTTTTAAATAGTAAAACTATGTTGTATATCAATCCTTAGGCCCTAAAAATGAGGAAAGAAGTATTTGTAACCTTGTTAAAAGTAAAGAAAGAAAGACAAAAGAAGTAGACCAAATGAAATATGTTAAGGATGAAGAAGAGGAGTCTTGGACACAGAACAAGATATTTAGGAAATGTAAAAGTGTTATTTTCATAGGTTATTTAATGAAGAAGATGAAATCTCATTGCACTCAGATAAGCTAAACACTACAAAAAAAGATTAAAATTATACTTTTTATCGTAGAATTTGAGAATTAAAGATAAAAGAAGTTTTACAAAAGATGGAGAATGGTAGAGCAGTAAAGCCAAATAATGTACTTATTGAGATGTGGAAGGGTTTAAGAGTGAAAGGTATAAACTGCCTCACAAAGTTGTTTAACAAGATTATAAGATCTAAAAGAATGCCGAATGAGTGGAGGAGAAATACTTTAATTCTTATTTATAAGAACAAAGGGGACATACAAAATTGTACAAATTATAAAGGAATTAAATTCATGAGTCACACTATGAAATTATGGGAGAGGGTTATTGAGTGAAGATTAAACAAGAGACTCAAATTACAGAGAATCAATTTGGTTTTATACCTAAAAGGTCAACCACAAAAGCGAAATACTTGTTGCGAAGATTGATGGAAAAATATCGAAGGAATAAAAAAGACTTACATATGGTGTTCATCGATTTGAAGAAAGCATATGATAGGATGCCAAAAGATGTTTTGCAAAAGGTTTTGGAGAAAAAAGAAGTTCATATTACTTGTATTCGAACAATTCAGGATATGTATGATGGAACTACAATAACTAGTATGAAAACATAAGATAAACCCAAGGAAGATTTTCCATAACTATTAGCCTGCACTAAGAGTCAACTTTAAGCCGCTATCTTTTTACTTTAGTCTTAGATGTACTTACTGAACATATTCAAGAGCTAGTACTACAATATATGCTCTTTGCAATAAAATTCAATCTGGGTGAATGAAATGGAAAAATGTTTCAAATGTTATTACAGATTGAAGAGTACCACTCAAGTTTAAAGGCAAATTCTATCACATAACTATAAGACCAGTAATGTTTTAAGGGACTGAGTGCTGAGCAATAAAAAGCCAATAGGAGAATAAAATCAATGTTGTAAAGATAAGAATATTGCGTTGGATGAGTAGAAATATCAAACAAGATAGAATTAAAAATAAATATATTAGAGAGAAAGTTGGAATCCCATTGATTTTGAAAAAAATTGTAGAATCACGTCTGAGATAGTTTGAACATATGTGGAGAAGATTTATAGAAGTCACAGTAAGGAGAATAAATCAAATAAAGAGTAGTCTAATAATTAGAGGTAGAAAGAAACTAAAAAAAACTATAAGCGAAACTATTAAAAAAGATTTAGAATAAAATGGTTTATCTAAAAACATAATTTTATAGCATCATATGATCCTAGTGGCCAACCCCACCTAGTGGAAAAAAGTCTATTGTTGTTGTAGTAAAACTATGCTATATCCAAGATTACACCTTTTAAAAGAAAGAAATTACTTTGTAGCTTTTCACCAAATTTAATTAAAATACCTATCAAGAAAGAAAGAATTACTCAAAAATATAAGCTCACTATCAAAAGTGAAACATAATTGAATTCTGGCCAACATCAACATATCTTTTCTAAAATTTGCTTCTTTATTCAACATGCTTAAAATTTTAAATGTGTTTGAATAAGAATAGTAAAGAGATACTAAAAAGATATACTACTTAGAAATATAAATCATCAAAGTTTTCAATTTCAAATACAAATTCCCTGATGTTTAAAAATCAATGACTCGTCACATAACTTGTGTAAACCACTAAACAACTCTTCAGAAGTAAAACAAAGAAAGGGAGCTAAAGCCCACAACGTTCCTAGATTCTTCTAATTTCAATCAAAAAAGCACTGTGTGAAGCTGCCCTAAACAGATCCATTTAGCATGGGCAGTATAGCACTGAAAGATGTCCTGAAGTAACACAAGCTGTTAACTTAGAGCGTCATAACAAATAACAGAACCTGCTCCAACTGCATGTACCTATTATACACAGACTAAGAAGGGCTCTCATGTTACACCTACCAGAGCACAAGTTCTAAATTATTCTAGTTCTAGACACTATTTCATTATATTTTAAAAATTTGAATGTAATATGCAAATCATTTGACATAAATAGACCACAGACCATGAGTTCCTACCAACTCATTCAGGATTTTCACCTTTTATTTCATAAATTACACCCATGACCATGAGTAATATCATTATCTCCAATCACTTATAAGGTCCATACTCCATACCACCACGTACAAATCCATTATAACCCCCTCTCACCCATCATGATTAATTAATTTATCTCTTATAACATATTGACATATTTTTTTGGGTAAAAGACCGAAAATAACAGCAAAACAAAAAGAAAACAAACAACACAAAAACTACAGCCTAACAAACTGGACTGCACTAATGTCAGCCAGGAGAGGAGGAAGAAGGTCCATAGGAGGGGTCTCCCATTCCATCAGTCTAGAAGAGCCACAAGCCCCAGTCTTGGCTAAATGATCCGCATAAGAGTTACCTTCTCTCAACACATGAAGGAAATTGTTGGCAGTGGGCTTGCTAATGGGCCATTTAGTGTTTAACCTAGTTGTTTACTCTCTTAATTTGATATATTCTGTTTTATTATTTTGCTATCTTTTAGAATATGTTTTTTTTTTGTAGTTTCCTGATTTCTAGGATGGGAAAACAGATTTGATTAGATTCATCTTATTCCTTCCCATCCTTATATGTACGGTGTTGCCTCTTGAATAAAATCAAACAGAAAGCTCTACCAATTTTCATGGTATCAGAGCCCTACGTTCTTTAGGCAGACTAATGTCATACATGGCAGCGCTGCAAGGCCAGTCACGAGCCCTCGTCGCCAGAAAGAGTCATCGTCCAACAGTGGAGGCTCAAATAGGCAGGCCAAGACTGGTGGGAGT
This sequence comes from Erythrophleum fordii, assembly GCA_032878935.1. NCBI lineage: Eukaryota > Viridiplantae > Streptophyta > Magnoliopsida > Fabales > Fabaceae > Erythrophleum > Erythrophleum fordii. The sequence goes on along the minus strand of JAVQMF010000049.1, from coordinate 3,202,954 downwards.
GGGTCGAACTCTCTGTTACGTTCTAGAATGGGAAGTTTGGCACCAGAAAGTCTTCCCCAGTCACTGATTTCCCATCGCCTAAATGGGAATAACTACCTAACAATGGTCTAGGAATTTCCTAATATATGTCAGAGGCAGGAACAAGGAGCGGTACCTCACATGGAGCCTGAAGCCACCTGAACGAGACAACCCACAATATGAAACCTGGCGAACAGAGAACAACGCTGTAATGACATGGCTGGTGTTAGTTCAATGACGATGGAAATCAGCGAAAATTACCTACTTGCAACTACTACTCGTGAAATTTGGGAATCAGCAAGGAAAACTTACTCAGTTAAGGAGAATACTGCTGCAATTTTCCAAGTTAAAAGGTTGCTAAGAAATTTGATACAGGGGGAGAAATCAGGGACATAATATTTTAGTGCATTGATGAGATTATGGCAGCAAGTGGATTTATATGAAGTTCATGAATGGTCTTGCCACAAGGATGAAAACTACTTTAAGCAAGTTGTTGATCGAAAGAGATGTTATGAGTTTCTTCTCAATCTAAATGATCCATTTGAAGAAGTACGAGGAAGGATCATGGGTTTCCTCTCCCATCTTTAGAAGAAGCCTTCAATGTGGTCAAGTGTGAAGAAAGTCGAAGGGAGTTGATTTCCCGTACATCAAGTATCTCAAATTCTTCCACCATTGATGCCTCTGCTATGATAGCCCGTGGGAATCAGAGTGATCAGAAAGGAAATAAGACTGCCAAATGGTGTAATCATTGTAAAAAAAATGGTCATATTCGTAATACTTGCTAGAAATTGCACGGTAAGCCTCCCAATGCAAGACAAAAATCAAAGTTAGAGAGCAAAGGCCTGCTAGTTGGTAGCCCTGAACCAAAAGGTGGAACTCTTAGTAATGAAGAAATCTAAGTGTTACGCAAGATCCTCGAGAAACATGCCAATCTTGGCTCCTCTAAAACTTAGGTTGAGAAAAATAGTCCCTCTGTCACCTTAGCACGAGCAGGTACTATTCTTACTATGACACTTAGTAGCATAGTTCAGACAAGGAACATTTGGGTAACCGACTCTGGAGCTACTGATCATATTACAGGATTCAGGGAACTCTTTCATGATTTCTCCTCTTATTCTGAACATACTATGGTACAAGTTGCAAATGGGTCTTTTGCACATGTTATGGGTTCAGGAACTATTGTCATATCTAAAACAATCATTCTAAAGAATGTACTTTATGTACCTGAAATTAAGTGTAGCCTGTTATCTGTGAGAAGGATTGTTATTCAATTAAATTGTCTCATAACTTTTAGTAAATTTGGTTGTGATTTTCAGGACTTGGCATCGGGGGAGATGATTAGCAATGCTAAAGAGTGGAATGGGCTATATTATCTTGAAGGCACTGCACATAAAGAATCAAGAGCTGCTGCTGCCTCATCTACTGTTTTTTTTCTGCTATGTCTAGTCAGGACATTATTTTGTGGCATTCTAGATTATGCCATCCAAGTTTTAGTTATATGAAAATTTTGTTTCCAGAAATTAATAAAACTCAGTTTGATTTTCATTGTGAAGTATGTCAATTTGCTAAACAAACTCACAATTCCTATCCTTCTCAAGCCTATAAGCCTACTCGCCCCTTTGCTCTTATCCATAGCGATGTTTGGGGTCCATCTAAATTTAAAACTAACTCTAAGACCAGATGGTTTGTGACTTTATAAATGATCACACTCGTGTCACTTGGGTCTTCTTGATGAAAGAAAAATCTGAAGTATTTCCAATATTAAAAAATTTTTTCACTTTCATCCAGAATCAATTTCAAACCACCATCAAGGTGCTTCGGAGTGATAATGGAAGAGAGTATATAAATTCATATTTTAAACAATTTTGTGATAAAAATGGTATACACCATCAAACATCTTGTGTGGGGACACCCTAACAAAATGGTGTGGCTAAAAGAAAAAATAGACATTTACTAGAAGTGGCTAGAGCTATCATGTTTGAAAGCAATGTTCCCAATATCTTTTGGGGGGATGCAATTCTCACATCCACCTACTTGATTAATAGAATGCCATCCAAAGTTTTGAACTTTCAGACCCCACTACAGAAATTTCTTGAGTTTTATCCAAATTCACCTCTTATCAGCTCAATTCCTATTAAAGTGTTTGGGTGTACAGTTTTTGTTCATGATGATAGTGGAGGGAAGTTAGATCCAAGATCTGTCAAGTGCATATTCTTGGGGTATTTCTCTACTCAAAAGCGTTACAAATGTTTTTCTCCCTCCACACGAAGAGTCTATGTTACTATGAATGCAAAATTTATTGAGCAACACCCCTTTTATCCCAAATCACCCATTTAGGAGGAGAAAGAGAGGAGTGAATGGATAATTTGTGATAATGAGTGTGAACATACTAATAACTGCAATTCTGGCCAGCAGAGAAGTACATTTAATAATGGACCTCAAACATCACCCAATACCACCATTCACACTTCAGATCGTTACCAACTTTTAGATGACAGTCATGATGTCCTAGAATCTCCAGAAACAGTACCAGAACTGACCGAAACAGTCCCAGAAAAATCCATCCCTGAAACCCAACCTGTTTTTGAGCCTCATATGATCAAGACAGTCACGAACCAGCCTGTTCAAGCTGAGACTAGGCAGAATTCTGGTGAGGAACAACAGCGGGGCACTGAAGAACCTATTCCTACTCTGCAGCAAAGCCATGAATCTGAGCCTGAAGTCAGTCTTGAAGATCTACAATGGCCAATTGCCTTGAGAAAAGGAAAGAGGAGTTGCACCCAACATCCCATTGGCAGGTATGTTTCCTACGAGAAACTCTCTCTTACCTTGAGAGCATTTGTTGTGAATGTTGAGACTGAGCAAATTCCAGGAAGCTTTGATGAAGCTTTTTCTGATCCACGGTGGAAAATTGCTATAAAGAATGAGTTAAGAGCCTTGGACAAAAATAAAACCTAGAAAATAACTGATTTACCTATTGGGAAGTCTGTTGTGGGAAGTCAATGGGTTTTCACTATAAAATATAATCCAGATGGAAGTGTTAGTAGATATAAAGCTAGACTAGTGGCCAAAGGGTTTACTCAAACCCATGGCATTGATTATCAGAAAACATTTGCTCCAGTGGCAAAGTTCAATACTATAAAAATTCTACTTTCACTTGCTGCTAACTTGGATTGGCCTTTGCATCAACTTGATGTTAAAAATGCTTTCCTAAATGGAGATCTAGAGGAGGAGGTGTATATGGAGATACCTCTAGGTTTGAGAAATTTAGACAATTCCAACAAGGTTTGTAGGCTGTACAAATCCCTATATGGGCTAAAACAATCCCCAAGAGCATAGTTTGAGAGGTTTACACGTGTGGTGAGAGGCCTCGGGTACTTTCAATGTCAAACTGATCATACACTCTATGTTAATCACCGTAATGGACTGATGACAATTTTGATTGTTTATGTCGATGATATAGTGTTGACAAGAAATGACATCGAAGAAATTATACTGCTGAAGAAGAACCTAGCAGTGGAATTTGAGGTGAAAGAATTTGGAAATCTGAGATACCTTTTGGGATGGAAGTAGCCAGATCTAGCAAGGGAATTTATGTGTCACAACGTAAGTATACCCTTGATCTTCTCACAGAAACAGGGATGTTAGGAGCCAAACCAGTGGATACTCCTATGGAGATCAATTGCAAACTAATTGTTAAACCAGATGGAACCCCGGTTAATAGAGAAAGGTACCAGAAACTTGTGGGAAAACTGATTTATTTATCTCACACTAGACCAGATATATCCTTTCCTGTAAGCATGGTTAGTTAGTTTGCAAGTAGTCCTCAAGAAGAGCATATGGCAGCTGTGTATCGAATTCTGAGGTACTTAAAGGGAACACTTGGAAATTGACTACTGTTCTCTAAAGGTACTAGCAGGGAGATTGGAATTTTTCCAGATGCAGATTGGGCAGCCTCCCCTACTGATAGGTGCTCTACTACAAGCTACTGTTCTTATGTTTGGGGCAATTTGGTTACATGGAGAAGTAAGAAGCAAGCTATTGTAGCAAGAAGCTCAGCTGAGGCAGAATATAGGGCTCTGGCCCTAGGTATCTGTGAAGGGATGTGGATCATTCGCCTATTGAAAGAACTAAGTTAAAATTGAGTCACTAGTTAAAGTCTAGTGTGACAATATGGCTACCATTGGCATAGTTAACAATCTTATCCACCATGATCAAACGAAGCATGTGGAATTGGATAGACACTTTATCAAAGAAAAGGTTAAGGCATGCATCATTGACCTGTACTACATATCCTCAAGCAAGCAAGTTGCGGATGTGTTGACTAAAGCACCTAGTAGAGTAAAGTTTGATGAGCTGGTAGACAAGCTAGGAATGATTGACATCTATTCTCCAGCTTGAGGGGGAGTGTCGGCAGGGGGCTTGCTAATGGGCCATTTAGTGTTTAACCTAGTTGTTTACTCTCTTAATTAGATATATTCTGTTTTATTATTTTGCCATCTTTTAGATTTTTTTTTTTCGGTAGTTTCGTGATTTCTAGGATGGGAAAACAGATTTGATTAGATTCTTCTTATTCCTTCCCATCCTTATATGTACGGTGTTGCCTCTTGAATAAAATCAAGCAGAAAGCTCTGCCAATTTTCAGAAATTAACAGAGTTGAATCTGTTCATAAGACTTACAATGTCCAGAATGATGTTTCCATATCTGTGAGAAGAGAAGCTAGCATGATGTACCAAATTAATAACATCCATCAAGCCAGTTTCACAGAGAATACCCATGAAGTTAAGCCTTAAGCCAATGAGCAAGCCAGTCTTTAATGCTACAAGTTCAGCTTGAGTATTAGTCACATGAAGACCAATGAAACCAGAGAAACCCCTAAGCCAATTCCCAACATCATCCCTGAAGAGGCCCCCGAAACAAGCACGAATAGGATTTCCAAATGAACTCCCAACAACGTTAAGTTTGATGATGCCAACCGGAGGCATTTCCAATTTAATCAGGTGACATTGCACCATTCCCCTCTCAAACCAGAAATCAGTCCTCATGAAGTCCTCCATCATGCTAATGGAGCATTAGGAAATGAAGGGCAAATGGTAAATTTCATTATTAAAAACACTCTTATCCCTGGCCACCTAACACCACCAGAGATTGCAGATGAACAACAGAGTCCTGTGCTTGCTATTAACATCATACACTGGACCATTAACACCTTGCATATCCCAGTAACACCACCTCACATATAATTTGTTTTTTAACACTGTTAAAAGATAGTATAGGTAAATACTCATTTTGATTGGTTAAAGGCAATCTGACATCCATAATTTCCAAATAATTTCCAACACTTACAATGTATTCCATACTCAGACATGATTCTGAAATCCATAGTTTGGACATCTTCATGACAAGGACCTCTCCTCCTCCCCCCCCAAAAAAAAAAAACACCCACCTCTCTTTTTGACCTAATAGAGATTAGCGATATAAAAAAAATCAGAAAATATATCATATCCTATATGACTTAGCACAGCTATTGTTGTCCTTAATGAACAACAAAAGCAACACTATTCCTAAGGAGAGCTCAGATCCCAACATAAAGACCAACAGTTGATCAACAAAAAAAGGTTTAGGCAGAGGAAAAAGGATCATGCAACTATAAAGTCATATCAACGAGCAAAGAAGCATATTGATATTTTAATAAGCAAGCTACTTATAACAGGACTCCAATGGTTTCCAAATTAAGCATGAAAGTAACCAACTACAGCCTAAGCCACAATTACTGGAACTGAAATGACAGTTTCAAATGCATAAACAAAGTACAAAAAAGGTCCAAATCAGGCTCTAAGAACTTCCAAAAATTCATGTTAATGGCAGGAAATCATCAATAAAAAATATGCACAAATTATCATATGCACTATAAATTTTGCATCCACCCCATTGACAACAAGCGCAGATAGTCTGAAAGAAAGTTAAGAACGTGAAGGGAGACACAAAATAGCTTGATATGAATTAAAAAAATATCATCACTCAAAGAATGTGATGCTCAACCACTTTAAATCACAATCCTAAGATCTTAGCATATAACCAATATATCCTAACAAAGATGACACAACTAGATTTCATAAAGCTAATAAATCAATGAAGAGAAAACAAAACAAGCTACAAAAATTTCCTGGCAGCGAGAAGCAGGAGAAATCTTTAATATAAGGGAAAGAAAGCCACCAGGCCCCCCCCCCCCCCCAAAAAAAAAAAAAACAAAAAATAAGAATAAAAGCAGTCACCCATAACATGAAGCATTTTTATCTTACTTGGCGGTTAGTAGCAGTAACATGCTCAGCTGGTATCCGAATTTCAAGAGTTGGACCATTATTAGAGCTTTCACCATTTTTTTCCATTTGAGATGATTCAAATTCCTTCCACAACTTTATCAGTTCTTGCATGCATTCACCAACTTTGTAAACAACAGATGATACTTCTACTCTCCCTGAAATACCAGAAACTTAAATATAGAGGACATACAAAGAAAAGTCTAGAAAAAGATATGCAGCTCCTCTGATCAATAAGCACCAAAAATTAACCATCACATGATAGCACACAACAAATTAGCAGGAAGTTCAAAAAGGTAAACAAATATTCAACAAGATACTGTTCCAAAAAAATGTATGCAGCATTGTGCCAACTATAGCAATTTCTGCTGAACCCATGTTGCTCCATGAAGGCACATATTCAGTAGTCTATGACAAACCAAATAACTTTAAGCTAGTGAACCAAATATGACAGCATACCTTGAGACCTGCAAAATAAATGAACCAGGTAGAAATTAGCAGGATAAACTATAAGAAGGATTCAGTCTACAACCTTATTTCCAAACAAAAAAAAGTATAACTCAATCAGGAAAGAAAAATCCACAACAATCAATTTTTATACCAAACAAAATTTGAAATAAGGTGCTTCAAAGTTCAAACAATATGGAAGGAAGAAAGAAAGATGAATCAAAGCTTGCCCAATATACCAAAGTTAGTTTCTGTCTAAGATTCAATTGTAACTGCAATTAAATATGGTCATCATCTTCTTGAAAACCTGGTTCTTCAGATTAGAAACAACAATGATATCAACAATATGTATTACCATAACTAAATTCCTTTTTTATTTAAGACCATAAAATACAAATACTGAAGAACTCATGTTACAATAAAATACAAATATCTATACATGAAATCCAAGGCATGAGCTTATTCCTCCTAAGGTCCAAGTTATAAGATAGCATAATAACATAATCAGTTGTTGACTGCTACTGTGCCACACTGTAAGGAATAATTTTAACTTTTTAAAGGAAGACAATACTGTCCTTGCAAATGCAATAAGGAAAAAACAAAAAGACTGCAAAAAAATGTTCATATCATTTGAAACTTCTTATAGGACTCTGAAGCTTCAGCTAATACAAATAACATACAATATAAATTAAAAACAATCTATAAGCAATTCAGAAGATATTTGGAAATGGAAAAGATACTTATAATAAAGTTTCCAACTAATAAAAAAGCAAGATAAGAAGGGGAAAAATACCCTTCATTGTCCTGAGCACGGGATCTAAAACGAGGTTCACGATTAACCACCTGAGGGCTCCCCCTTGGTCGTTGCATCCTCTTACGCTGCTGAACACTATAATTATAGACTTCTCTCTCCTTCTCTGTTGCTCCATCCCCATCAGCACATCCATCATCTGATTCCTTGTCAAAGCACCTAATACGCTTCTCAGGTCTATCTCCTTCTAAATCATTATCCCTTTCTTTTCTCCTCTCTCTAGCCTCCCTATCAACATTTTTCCAGCTTTCAAAATCTTTCTGTTTCTTCTGCTCTGGTAAGGCATGTTCTTGCTCTGTCATTTTAACTGGTGCATCACAAGTTTCCTTCTCATTATTTGAAGCTTGTTTCTCCACTCCATTCCATGATTCCCTCTTAACATGATCCTTTTCCCTCTCTTTTAAATTTTCTCTGTCTTTAGGAAGATCTCTTCTCTCCCTATCCCACCTTTCAACATCTCTATCTTCCTTGGCAGATTCTTTGTTGTCACCACTGCTATTGATTACTGGTGTATTGCTTCTACGGTCACTTCTTTCTTTTTCCCTCTCCCCCCAATCCCGATGCTTCACATCCTTTCTTTTTCTCTCTTTCTCTTTAAATTTATCTTCACCTTTTGGATCAACTTTGTTCTCCCCAACAGCCTCATGAGCTTCCAGATAATCTCTCTCTTCTGCTGTTGAACCATCCTTCCCAACCTCAAGAGGGCCTTGTGAATTACCACGTGACATATGCCAAGAGTCCAAACTCCCACTGGGGGCATCAGAATATCTTTTTCCCCTATGGTATTCTTTTGATTCTTTCCAATTCAAGTGGCTACTTACCACACCATAACCATCCTTTTCCGTCTTGATGTCACCTTTTGAATCATTATGACTGTCCCGGTCATATCTGACATCCTTGTTGTCATCTCCTCTTCCTTCAACACGTACATCCTTCTCACTCTTAGAACTCTGAGAATCCCTCCTTGCCTCACCATGGAACTCCTTCTTCTCTGTCTTTATATCACGATTCTCAACCCGTGGATCTCTACTGTCCTTGGAATCCCTTGATTCTATCCTGTTTTCAGCACTGACAGGATGATCTACATGCAAATCATTTGAAGATGGCATCCGATACACTGAGTGAAGAGGAGATCTTCTATCTGCATCACGAGATTCAGTACGGGTTGTCTTTGCTACCCTTGAATCCTGACCTAAATCATAAGGAACATGATACTCATTTGAAACTGATGAAGACAATTTGGAATATGAACCCGGATCATCATGCGGGTGTTTTGATGAGGAATGAACAATCTCTTCATGAGATCTCTTAGGTGCACCACTCATAGTGAAAACCCAGCGTAGACATAAAAATTAATCACAAAGTACTCTTATGGCCACCATAATGCCTCTCACTGTTGTCAATTGGTTATATATATATACAGCTGCTAGCTGCAACCTAACATGACAATTTTGGAAACTAAATGAGGCCAAGATAATGTCACATGCCACATATGCATTAAAAATAAAAATTAAATTAAGCGCCCACATATAAACAGATTTATTCATACACAACAGTATGCCAAGTAGAAGCTAAAAATTAAGGAAGTGATAAGCGCAATTCTGGAGAGACTGTAATTAATAAAGCAACAAGCTAAACAATCAGCACCAAATCAACAATCTCTAAATGCGAGAATGCAATCCAATTTGCATTTTAATCCTTTCACGCAACACAAATTACACAATTACGAGGTTTAAGCGATGTGGCCATGTATTAAAAATATTAATGCTGGGAATTGGAAATTTTAGAATCTTGTAGTTTCTTCTCAGCAATCGAGCATACACTAACAGATATCCAACTTCTGGATACATCCTCAAAGAAGTTGGTAAAGGTGACCTTTTCCCAGCTGAGAAGAACATCAAATTCAATTTAACTTAAAGATAAAAATGAAAAAGGTTGAACAATTTCGCTGCTAATGCTAAAAGAGTCCCAGAAATAATGAATCAAGAGTAAATACTAAAGAGATTGAACGAAACGAGAACAAAAAGTGGGTGCACTAAAATAGCCATTAATATCCAATGAACGACTTAATCACAATACTGGGGAAGCAAGACGAACTTAGAACCTTACCATCAACCTCTTACAGAGAAAAAATTGAAAGAAAGTAAAGACCATAAATGGGGAACGTGAACATGCAATCAACAGAACATACCCTTTTCCATTGCAAGCTTTTCTTGAAAACCAAACAGAATGAAGTCGGATTTGTACAATGGACCCAAACAAAACCCTAGAATTCATACAAAGAGTGTAGAGAATCAGTGACGCAAACTCACGCACCTTGTTTATCGGTCAGCCTCTTATCTGTGTGTCTCCGTCTAATGTCGAGGCTTTCGTTGTGCTCACAGTCGTTTTAAGTGTAGCCTACCTTTGTGCCCCTATTCTATTTTGATGTTTTTAATGGCTTACAGCGATGAGAACGCGAAACGTAAAGGCAAGTGCAGTGAACAGACGGTTAAATTGACATCATAATTATACAATTTTTTTAAGGAAATTACTAGTTTATTGGCTCCTAATTGTTTTGTTCTTTTTTTTTTTCAGAAGTTTCTAAATTGTTATATCTGTGTAACTAGTACTTAAAAATTAATATATAGATGAATTATTCCTTAAGAATAATAAACAATGTAAACACCTTCTTTTAAATGTATATTATCTGGGCTATCATCTGCACTAGTGGTCTTTTCATTGGTATTTGGTTAAAAAATATTATATATATATATATATATATATATATATATTTAAGTTATGTATGATAACCTTTTTGTCATATTTGAAATTAACAGTAGAATTTTAAGTTCTACATAAAAAAGTTTGTGTATAAATTTTTATACAAATATTCATATTATTTAGATATTAGAATAATTTTTCTTCCAGAGTTAATTATTGCCTTTTGAGATTTAGATCATTCATCACATTTTCATCAATTCTCCTTAGCAAGGATATCATTTCAAACTTCTTTATTTGTCACACAGTACATTCTTAGTACACTACAATGAAATTCTACCAAATTTTGCACCTAAATCACATAAGTTATATTAAAATACCCATCAGTCTAATATATTTTAGTGATTCAAAAGACAAAATAAACTTTCAAGTGTGATGAAACAAGTTACGCCAATGAAAGTGTCTTACTTGACAATTAAAATATTCTTAATTTGCACCTCATTCAATGATATTAACAAAATACTAAATAGATAAAAATCTTGAAAGACAATAGTTTATAGGTTTTTTAATCAAAAGGTGTTTGTAAATTACCCAAAATTGAAAGAATGTAATCAGATTTTTTTTCCCCGGTCTCTTGAGTTATATCATCAGAATAAATCAACTCAACCCATCATGAGTGGCGCAATTTTATAACACAAGTTGAAAATTTGTAATATTACTCCCTCAAATCAGGTTAAGAGTGACTGAAAGAAACAATTTGTGAAACTGTTTTCTTTGTTAATAAAATTTCTTGAAAAGTACTTTTATGAAATAGCATTATGTTTGACAAAATTATTTAATAAACACTTTTATTAATATTATTGTATTTAGTCAATCCCTTAGAAAATATGTTTATTATTGTCAAATTACTAAAAGAAGGCATATATAAAAAGTTGACTTTGTAAGCAACTATTTAAATGGATAAATAATTTTAAATATTTTAATTAATTTTTGACTCTAATTCATTTAAAATATAAAAATAAAATCACAATAATTATGTAAAAATTTTAATCAAAATAAATAAATAATACATAAATTGAAAAATATATCAAAATATATTATTTTTGTGAGTTTTGTGTGTTGACAAGATGGAACGAAGAAAGGGATGATACGTAGGGATAAAAGATGAAGGGTAATTTTATTATTAAAAAATTTTGAATGAGAGTTCTTTTGTCTTCGAAATATATTTTCTACTTCTACTTAAAAAAAAAAAAAAGAAAGCTTGAACTTTTGGCTTTCTTTTTATAACATAAAAACTGCTTCTACTATTTTCTAAAAGCAAATATTTTTTTAAAAAAATAAGTTGCTTATTTTTAAAATATGCAATCATAAACAGGCCTTGAAAAGGATCATTCATTTAAGTTTAAACAGCCACACTATTTAAAAGATATACATATATATAACAATTATTTCAATTAATATTTAATTTTATTATGCAATTTTATGATTGAAATTTGAAACATTGTCTCACTTCTTTATTATTAATTTTCTAAAAAATAACAATATTTTATTTTTTTAAGGAAAAGTTGAATGAGTGAAAATAATGTAAGTCTGTTTGATTTTCTATTTTTAAAATAATTTTTTTGTTTTTTAGAATATAAAAATAAAAAAAAACTTGTTTGATAATATCTTTTTAATAAAATATTTTGTAAAATAAAAAAATAAAATTATGTTTTTGGAAAAAAATTAAAATATTTTTTATATATTTTATTAACTTTTATTCTGCAAAATAAAAAAATAATTTTTTATAATAATGATTTAAATGGATTTTTTTAAAATTTATTCTAAAAATATTTATTTTAAAAATATTAAATTTAAAATAGAATCAAATAAACCTTATATTTCTAGCTTTTTGTGTTCTTGGTCGAAAAATAATTTTCTTATAAAAAAATTTCTTAAAAGGATACTTTCATAACAATTTTTTTTATTGTTTGTTTCATTAATTTGTAAAAAAAAAAAAGGTGACAATTGACAGGTAGGGGGGACAGAAAATTGGTGACGTGACATAACTTGGTATTACTGATAACTAGCTGCCTTCCCTGTAAGATTCAAAAAAACGTCTATATGGACCCTACAAGAAAAATAAAATAAAATAAATGTGTTAATAATATATATATATATGGACAAAATAATACATAAACAGTATTTGACATGCAGCTCCGTGAAAAACCACACAATATACGGTACTTGGCATGCAACTCCGAAACCACACAATAACCGGCTTAGCTCTATGTGGCTCTATGGGAATTTATATATATATATATATATATATATATATATAGAGTAATAATTGGTACACTTGATCATGGAACCAGCGTTGGGCTTTTGAAACAAGGAGTTTTAATTTTCAAGTTTCAAAATCCGGATTCAAGCACGTTCAATCCAAATTCTCTAGTCCAAAAAAAATGTATTCAACTCAAATTCAATTTTTTTGGTATAGACTTCTATCTCAATTCTAAAATTTATATTTGGATATAAATAGAAAATTAAATGTTGTTTTTAATTATATTCAATTTCAAAAATTATTATTTAGATCTAAATAATAATATTTAAATTTAAGCTTGAGCTCAAGTCTTTATCATTGGTCAACTTCAATTAAACTTAATACGTCCCATAGTAACCTTTCATATAGGTGTTGCCCTATTATGTATAATAATGTTGATGAAAAGTTAATAGCAATGAGTTAAAGACAATATAAAATGGTTTTCATATTTTAAAAAAAATATTTGAAAAGGTGAAAATAATTTTGGATCAAAATTAAAATTTTCACTTATATAATAAAATAAACACAAGAAAACATTTTATGTTAAAAGATTTCTCTTTTCTAGGGAAAAAAAAGGAGCTTAAAATAAAATGAGAAGCTAAATGTGTGTTTGTAGGGAAATTGATTTTATATTTTGAGAATATGTAACTTCAAATATTATTCTCAAGTTTAATGCTGATTGAAAAAGATATTACCTCAAATGCAACATTCCCGCTGAATTTCAGATTTCCCTGTGAGAGAATAAAGAAAAAAAGAATGTTGTATTTTCATGAATCATGTTGTAGAAATAATTTTACTAATTTCATTTTTGTAGACTAAAAAGAAGAAATTCAGGTAAAAAAATTTACAAAAAAGTCAAGTTGACCGATTGGGCCTGACTTCTAGGGTTATAGATATGTTTTAGCCCATTAGGCAATTGCGCTTTTCAAACCGGAAGGCCCAAAACCAGGCACCGCGCAACCCGATCCAATCGTAATTCCCTGAAAATATTGAAAGGGTATCACCGGCGCATCTGATGAGACTTCATCGAAGAGCGCGAATAGCTCCTGCCGCTCTCGCCTTTCCCTGTTCCTCATTCCCCAACGAAGCTCACTCTCTCTCATCCTCCTCCCTTCATGGCCACCTCCAGGTATTATCTACTTACTCTCACTTTTTCCCACTCATTTCTCTAGAAAATCCGAACGAAATTACGATATAGTATTCCTACAATCGTGGCTCTTGTACCCATTAATTTATTTTTTTTCTTTTCTTTCCAAACAGCGTGAGTTCCTATTCGTGTCTGTGACTATCTGTTTCTGTTACTAAATTCCCTCTTTTTCTTTGAATAGGCGGCTGAGGGCATTCAAGCGATGGATGAAATCCCGGGGTTTCGAATTCATCGATGCACTGGAGTTCGTAGACGATCCAGAAGATGGAATGGCTGTGAGAGCTTTGTGCCAATTGAAGGAGGGTGATGTTGTTGCCAGAATTCCAAAGGATGCTTGCCTGACGATTAAGACCAGTGGAGCGCATCAAATCATTGAAGACGCTGGTTTGGATGGTTGTCTGGGGTTAGCAGTGGCTCTAATGTATGAGAGAAGCTTGGGCAAGGAGTCACCCTGGGCTGGCTACCTTCAGCTCTTGCCTGACCAAGAGTGCCTGCCATTGGTGTGGACTCTGAATGAAGTAAACGAGCTTTTGAGTGGGACTGAGCTGCACAAGGTAATTATGATTGTTGTTTGGAATACATTTGCTTTGCAGGGATGATTTGGCCATATAGAACAATCCCCGTCGATGAAGGTGCTGCATTAATTACAAATTGACTGCGCAAATTTATTTGTGTAAAAAAATGGCAAGGGAAAGTTTTTATTTATTTTTTTGAAATTATTAATTAATTTGTGTTTTAATTACATGAGTTTGCTATGTTCTCCTTTTGATATGCCATACGAGGATCACAATGGAACCTGCATTTTTTTTTTAAGTGATATTAAGATCTTATCAAACTACTTTTAAATGCAAAACTCTGTTCATCTATTGCTTTGATGAAAATTTTCTGATCTCTAGGCAGATAGTGCGAGAGGACAAAGCTCTTATCTATGAGGACTGGAAAGAGAGTATTCTGCCCATGTTGGCTTATGCACCTTCAAAGCTTAACCCAAAATTTTTTGGTATAGAAGAATATTTTGCTGCAAGAAGTCTTATTGCTTCGCGATCTTTTGAGATAGATGATTACCATGGTTTTGGCATGGTTCCCTTGGCAGATCTGTAAGTAAAACCTTTGGTGATATCCTCAATGTATCCTACAATTGTGTCTAATAGTGTAACATTTCAGAATCTGCTGTACTATAGTTTTCCTTTAAGAAATGGATTCACAAATATCCTCCTTTTGTTGTCACTTATAATATGCCTGTCGAGTGATAAGTTGCTGACTAGCAGGTCCAAATATCATCCTAACCTGCTATAACCAACGCATAATTTACTACCACAACTATTTATGTGGTTGATCAAAAGTGCAACTATGGGTTATGATCTCTACAGCAATTGATGGTATCTTTCTCCGAGTCTTAAAGGACTCATTCATATACAATTCATTTGTAACATAAAATTACTTCTTGTCATTTTATTTCCTTTTAACTTGGCCTTGCCCTCTTAAAAACTCAAATTAAGAGGTGCATTGAAGTCTTTAAGATGTAAAATTCATTTAAATAAAAAAACTTAAATACATGGTTTGGCACTTTCATGTCAGAATACCATTCAGACCTCCCTTCTAGTGAGAAGCAAGCACACTTGGATAAATGATGCTAGCAGCTAGACATGCACGTTACTTTATTTTATTTTTAATTGAAAAACTTAAGATAAATAAATAATTTCAATATTTAAATAATCTTATTAATTGCAATTTTTATTTTTATTATTTATTTTTTTGTTTTCTAAATAAAACAACAATGTGTTTTAAAATTTCAAGTAATTATGCACTAATTATTTATTTTTTATTTTATTTTAAAACTTTGAAAATAGTGGTTACTTTTTAAATTCTAAAGTACCCACTAACTTCAGAAATACTAAATATAAATACACATTTACACCAAAAGGCTCCAAAGGCATATATAATATTAATGATAGGATGGATATGCTGTCAGACATGATTTGCCGTGTTTCCTCTGTGACCTCATTTTCTCATAACTATGCTAGAATTAGGCCATACATGTCTCATTACATTGTATTTTTTGTTATAATTTAGCTGGCAAAACTTCCCTGGTAATGCAATTGAATAATATTTCTTCCTATTATTGCCTGGATGACTTTGCACAGTGCTACTAAAATGACGATGGTTTATTGTCCGAGATAACCTTTAGGTGCATAGAAATGTCACTCCACTCTACATGTATGCAAATGTATACCTTGTTAATATATTTGTGTTCTCAGCGTGTGTATGGGGAAAAAGTGATATCCAAGTGGAAACTGTATACTGCATTCAGTTACCCTCATGATTTAAGTAGATGAACTCTAAAAGCTTGTGAGATGATCATATGGAAATTTGTTTGTGCTATCTGTGCAACTATTAAACCCACTTACAATGTGTTACTATGAACTGTGAATTAATCGAAGTGGGGTGGCTCTAAGGATGCATGTAAAGCATCTTCTCATCAATCATTAATCTCATCTGACTGATAACTGATAACTGTTTAACAAAGAATGTATGTATGGTTATGCATATGGCAATGTATGTATATGATGATGAATTGAAGATGTCAAATCTTTCCCATTCTAATGATCTGTTTTAATCTCTTCTGAGCTCCAGATTCAATCATAAAACAGATGCTGAGGATGTGCATTTCACTGCTGTATCCTCTAACTACGAATCTGACAATGATGTTGATGGAAATAACAATGAGTGTGTCACTGATGAAGAAGAATTGGCTCAAAATTCTTCTATAGATGAGACTGAGTTGGATACAGCCCTTATTGGGAAATGCAGTGGTAGCAGCTTTAAGTCATCTTCAGTTGTGGGAGGTGATCCTTCAATGCTAGAGATGATTATGATAAAAGATGTCAGCATTGGAGCTGAGGTAAGAATATTAATTTCTGTTTTATCTCTATGTAGCTTCTTTTCACTTCTTTGTATTGGTGATCAGTTTTGCATAATTTCATACAAATGAACCTCATAATAGTTTATGTTCATTTATTTACATCTTTTTTATAGTATTGGCAATATGGTTATAATTTCTGTTGAGAATAAATGGCATCTGATTTCTTATGGATTTCTCAGTGTAAGATGCAGTTTTCTTTCACTTCGTTTACTGCTTTTTCTTTACTTCTCCATTTAAGGTATTATAGTACTCATTGATCTGTTTTTCCTGTCAGGTATTTAATACTTATGGTTCAATGGGTAATGCTGCTTTACTTCATAGATATGGATTTACTGAGCAAGATAATCCCTATGATATTGTGAACATTGATTTGCAACTAGTTCTTCAGTGGTGTTCGTCTTTGTTGTCTTTGTTTTCGGGTCGGTACAGTAGAGCAAGAGTCTCTCTTTGGAGAAGGTTGGGCTATTCTGCATGTGTCAGTCAAAACTCGGAATATTTTGAGATATCATCTGATGGAGAGCCACAGATTGAACTCCTGGTTTTATTATACATTGTGTTATTACCAGAAGATGCGTACCATAAGTTAGACATTTCAGTATCAATTGCAGGAAATATCCATGAATCAAGTGAAACTACTCTTTCAGGAGATTATAATATCTTGTCAAGAAAAGCATCTGATATGGGCAAGGAGTCCTTGTTGACTAGAAAAGTTTGTGATGCTTTATTGTATGTTGCTGATATGCGTGAGAGTCTCTATGGTCTGAACTCAATAGAAGATGATATTGAGGCATTGGAGAGGTGTGATTGTGTTAGAGAAAGAAAGCTATTCCATTCTTTGATGCTGCGCATCAGTGAAAGGAAGATCCTTGAAAAGCTCAGAAATTATGCTGCCCAGCCATTTAAAATTGCTAAGCGAAATTCTGCAAGGAAGAAGTTGAAAAGCACAACAAAGTAAAATGCTTAACTTTTCCTGCCGTGTTGTTTCTTCTATTCTTGTATTTTGCTGCGTTGACCTCTTGAAAGGGAGCAGAGGTGCCTCTCATTTTGTGCTAATTGATTTTTTGTGAGTAAGCACAAAAATTATTTTTGGTGCAGTAAAATTGTACTGATTTACTGGGTTCAATTTTTAAAAGAAATGTGTTATCTTTCATTGTTTTCCCCCCTCATTGTTTTATTATAATTCATGGCATTGCTATAATTCATAGCATTATCATTATGTTTCTTACCTGCTTTGGGCGTGACATTTTCTCAAGAGAATATACAAGGCGATGAAAAATAATTAGTCCCTAAAACTTTTGGTTCCTTAAATTAGGTCTCAAACTTTTGGACTCACAAATCATTAGTCCCTCTGTTAGGTTAGTGGCGTTAGATGCTGACATGGCATGTTAAGTCCTCTCTGGACTATTAAATGATGATGTGGCTTCACACTTGTTCAACACAACTCAATGTCACGTCAGCATGTGCTTCTTCCTCCCGATTCAACTGCTTCCCTCTCTAAACCCAGCAAGATTCACCACTCTCTAGTGATACATGAATTTCCAGTACATACCCGTCCATCACTGCAACATAATGCAGCCACGTTATCGAGGTATAACCCTATTTTCGGTGACTCAATTTTTGAAGAACAACCTGTAGAGCGTGGACCCAGAAGCCATACGTTTTCTGAATCTTAAAAATATAGATAATGAATGGTCATTTTTCCACTTGTAAAAGAAGTTGCTCTGTTATTGAAGGTAATAAACGCAGTTGAAATAAAGGAGGAGCTATTAATTATAGGGGGACGAAAAGAAAAACAATGCATTTTTTTTCCTTTTGTATTTTTCCCTGACAAGGCCTATAAAGGCAGAGCTTGAATGAGGTTTTGGACTGTCATGAACTGTCAAAGAGTTGTCTTTGGCTGGTACGTGGCTGTTCCTGGGTAATTGGGTAGGAATTCGGGTGACGAAAGTTTGCAGTGGGTTTTGAATGGCAGAGAGCCGTTTCATGCTCCCCAGAAAAACAGAGCGTAGAAATTCTAATTCCAGCTCAAATTTTTACACATTCATACTCAAGCTCAACTGGACATTTGTTGAGTATGAACTCTCAGGGTTGAAAATCCGGGGCGCCATCCAGTGGAATTGGAATTTTCGGTTTTGTGAGAATTAAGGTTCATTTCTTGTGGAAATGATGCTATCATTTGTTGAAACGAAGTTCATAGGTGCTCAGATGATGCTATCATTTGTAGAAATGATGAATGGGTCTGAATATTGTTATATTTATCTGCTTCTTTCATATCTACATTATGCAAATTGGCGTTAGGAATGCTAATTTGGGCATGCATTTTGGTAAATTACCTATTGATGATGATGCTTTCTTATTGTGATGCTTTACTTCTTTTATTTCATGGCACGACGTGGCTAGGATTCAGGGAAATGAGGAAATACCATTCATTGTAAATTCAATATGCCAATCTAAGCTTTAGTCCTTACAAGTCCTTACATCATGGTGGAAAACTACACCCATTTTTTTGGCAAGAAGCAAGTTACTTGAAAATATTTCATGATAGGACAAGCAAACAAGACCAGAGGGGTAGAGTTTTAAAGATGGTCTAACAAATTTCCTCTCTCTATCTCTCTCTCTCTCCCCCTCTCTAGTTAAAGGTTTAAAGATGATCTAACAAATTTCCTAACATGATTGAGGTAAGCTTGCAAGTCTTGGTCCCGCTAAATTTGTATTGCAGCGTGGAGGATATCATGACTTCTCAACTGAGAAGGGGGATATTTTAGAGAGAGAAAAGGTCCTATGTGTTTTCGGTCGGGTAGGATAGAGATATAAATAATAACATTCTTAGTAAGTTTGAAATAGACCGTTACGTCATCATTCAGTAGTCCAAGTTGGCACTTTACATGTCAGTTCAGCATGTTTGTTAAATTTTAACGCCACTAACTAGTAGAGGGACTAATTAGTTATGTGTATTAAATGTGTGTTTGGATTGATGGTGAGTATAATTGATTTTGGTAAACTTGATTTTGCAGAATTGATTTTGTGTAAAAGTGAATTTACTTGAACGTCATTTATGTTTGGAAACTTCAGTTAAAATGTAAATTTGTTAATGCACTTTCGATACAACTAGATCTTCATTTGCAAGAAGTAAGTATGAGTTGTTTCAACCCAACGTAGTTTTCAGACATCTCAAAATCATGGTGCAGTATGATGAATGTAAATCCAAACATGTTGTAAACGAGTTTTTCCTATACAAACTAAGGTTTAGAGCAAAAAGTGGTTAAATGAACGATGAATCAAACACATACTAAGACTTTGGAGATTGACTTGTTATAGAGATCTAATTTCAAGGATAAAATAGTAAGAAGGTCTATCTTTTGGGGATCAATTAGTGTTTTCTCTCTTTTTTCATCTTTTACTTGATATATGGTGTGGAGTAAGTTAATATATGTTTAATCAAACTTGGTGGCATAAGTGAGAGTTCACAACTCCCTCAGTTTGGATGTACTTAAGTTTCATATTTCTACTGGTGAGCATCATATGTATTTAATTAAGTTATAAGACCTGTGTGATTCTGAGACATGCTTTTAAATCTACAATTTGTTTAGTTTGTTACATTCTAAGATGTGAACACTTGCAACGATGGGTAGATGGTGAAGCTCAAGCTCTTAAAAGTAAAAATTTAAGACTATTTAAATTGGTAATAAAGAAATTTATACATCCTCTAAAAGTGTCATATTATTTATATTTTTTCTAATAAAAAGACATTGAATAAGACCAAATGGAGCCTATATTTCTGTCCATTTTCTAAAAAAATGATTTTGCAATGTATGAATATAAGACCAATTAACAATTAATGGAATGTTTTCATTGAGGGAAATGTGGCTAATTGGTTAATGAAAGAGGAAGTTTGGTAAAGTGGAGAAAAATATAAATCTCATTTGGTGTTACTTGATGTCTTATCATTAGAAAGAATATAAATAATGTGATATTTTTTGAATATGTTAGAATTTCTTGTGGGTTAATGATAGGTCTAGATTTTGGAATAAGGTTTTTATGGCCTAATTCCTTGAACAATTTATGGATGGTTCTATGTTTAGGCCTTGGATTTCTGATACCTATATAGGGTCTTGGGCTAGGTTAATCAATGTCATCGTCACGATCTATCTTGTTCTGATGAGAACAAAATCCTTGAATATAGCTTTTTTTTCTTCTCCCATTTTACTATTGTCACTAAGTCTTAAGGTCTATATTTATCATCTTTTGGTCCTTCCTAACTATCGACGTGACATCCATAGACAGTGTCATACATAGAGGAATCATAGTCTCAAATAAAATGATTATTGATTTTTGCCACGTAACTCTATTTGCCATTAGGGAAGAAACAAGCTATTAGGATGACAATTTTTTTTTGGTTGTTGTGACCTAGAGGGATCACAGTCCCAAATAAAATGATCATTGATTTTTGCCACATAACTCTATTTGCCATTAGGGAAAAAACAAGTTATCGGGATGACATTTTTTTTGGTTGCTGCTCTACAATAGGCGTGATCATCAAATATTGATTAATTGCAGGCATACTAAAAGTAGCAATAAAAGTTTTTTCTTTTGTTTCAGGTCTCTTAAAAGTTGATTTAATAATTTCATCTCCAAGTTTTTCTATGATTGGTGAGTGGAAGTATAAGAAACCTTTTGACTTTCATGAAATTCTTTTTCATAATTAGTAATCCATTCAAGAGACATGAGTTGCAAAAGTTTTTCTTTAACGATCTGTTTAGGAATTTGAATAAAGGTTGTGTTGTCAAGCTTGTTAAAGACCATGTATAGGGCATTGTCAGTTATCTTAGGAAGCTAAAGATCTATAACATGGTTTTAAAGGTGATATATTATTTGGTGGTATAAGGTGGCTAGAATAGCACTATTGATTTTTCTTGCTCCAATGATCTAGATTTGGACCTTGATACGAATTGATAAAGTCAAATTTAAAAGTTTAATATTGAAATTGAGAACAATTATCAAGATAGTGCTACCACTATTTAAAATAACAAATACTATTCTGATTAAGGCATTCTAAAAAGAGATATAAGTGGTGCCAAAAAGAGAAACTTTAACTATAGTTGGAATTCCTTTTCTTTTATGAAGAGTGAAAACTAATTGAATAGCTCCCATATGAAGATGAGTATAATCTTGTCTAGTCTAGTGAGAAATCAAATTGGTAGGGAATTTTAAGGTAATATACTATTTCAGCCTAAGTTAATTTCAATCTATATTTATCTAATTTGGTTCCTTGAACAATCATTTATGAGAACTTTTTTTTTGGGATATGAGTTTTCAAATGGATTTGATAAATGTTCAATTTTGGTGATAAAGTTTATATGGGTTGAGGATAGAAGTTATGATTTCATCAAGATATAATTCATTATAGATATAAGTGATTTCTATAAAATTACTTATTTTGTTGAAAACATGAGATATGTAAGAAGAAATAATAAGACAATCTAATAGGTTTAAATGATTCATCTGCTAAAGATATGATTAAATAAATTTCTTCTTACTCTCTCTCTCTTTTCAATAATTCTTCCATTTATCTTTGAGAGAAAGGCTCTAATGAACTATTTATAACTTATTTGTGATGAGAAATTTTTATATAAACAAAGTTTCCTCCTTTTATTATTTTTTTAATTTTCTTATCTTCTCGAGTTGTTATATAAAACGTAAAGAAACGAAAAGATTAGTAATTAGGGGTTTTCAACCGTCTATTAAAAAATTCCTAAATTTTCGCCCATCTCAGTTTATTATTTCTCTTCATTCCATTTCAATCTAGAAGATAATGAAGGAAGTTTGTTCATTTAATCATTCTGCGATTCCATATTGCAAGCTGGTCTATATATATACATATTGGAGGCTCAGTTGGAAAATAAAAAGAGAAAACCAAAATACAATCAATGAAACTAAGCCACGCATCCTAGCAGTTACAACAAAAAGATCTTATTGCAAAATGCATTCCTTCTTCTGTTTTGCGCCATTTGTTATGGGAGAGGATCGTTCTGACTTAGCATATTGAAGACTCTTTGCCAAATGCTAGGTTAGAACAATCCACTCTCATATCAGATGGCACAAAATAGAAGAAGGAATGCGTTTTGAGATGGAGACGGATTGTTGGTGATTGAGGATGGTGTGCAAGGAGTGTTTTCAGCCATTTTGCCGATGAGGCTAAAGCTCTGATACCATAAAAGATAACGAAGGAAGTTTGTTCATTTAAATATTCTGCGATTCCATATTACAAGCTGGTCTATGTATATATATTGGAGGCTCAGCTGAAAAATAAAAAGAGAAAACCAAAATACGATCAATGAAACTGGGCCACGCGTCCTAGTAATTATAACAGAAAGATCTTATTGCAAAACGCATTCCTTCTTCTGTTTTGCGCCATCTGTTATGGGAGTGGATGGTTCTGACTTAGCATTTGGCAGAGAGTCTTCAATCCAATCAAATATCAGTTTGAATCTAATAAAATATTGACAGCCCAAAAATCTTCTAGCACGTAGGACTGAAAGTCATGTTAGCAGCACCCAATTAAGAATGGTCACATATATATTTTTTATTGGTCAAAGTCAAATAATTGTTTTAAAATAATTTAATAATGAAACAAACTATGGGGATGGGTATGGCCGTCTTCACCCAGATGGAGATGATATGACAGGGTGTCTGGCAAAGGCTTTAGGAATTGTATATTTTTTAATTTGAGATGTTTTGTCAATATTTTAAGAAATTTTTTTTTGCTGATAATAAAAATAATTTTTTTTGGTAAGAAGAAAGTAAAAAAAAATTAAAACTTTTCATTTAAAGCGAAAATTAATTTTTTTAAAAGATAAAAATATCCTTATTTAAAATTTTTTATTAACATATTATCCATTATCTTCTTTTCTTTATCTTTGGTGTCTTATTTTTTTATTTTAATTTATTCTCTTACATTAATATACTTGTTTTGATATATCTATATATCTATATATATAATATTTATTTTAATTTTATATGTTATATGTGTTTTTAACATATTTATTATGATTTTATTTTCATATTTAATTCAATAAAAATTAAAAACTTAATTAAAATAAACGATAATAAATATGTAAGATATTAATCTATTGAAAAAAATTAACTGTAAAGTTAAATCTATACATTTTCTTTTAATAATTTGACAGTGCAAAATCGGGATTTTCCCTCAAATGCAATAACAAAATTTGTTTATTAACAGTACATACTAGTCGAAATCTTATTTCCCCGGATACATTAAGTTATTTATTTATTTTTTTTAAATGAGTCACGCCTCATGTTGAGGCGTGACCCATTTTTTTTTTTTAAATTTTGTAAAGGGTCACGCCTCACCATGAGGACCTGTAATTTTTTAAAAAAAAAAAATTTTTGAAACGCATTTAAGCCATGCCCTAGTACTTTAAATATAAAAAATTTAAAGATATGTAATTTAATTTTTAAAACAATAATAAGTAATGTAAAATATAAATTTTTTGAAACTTAATAATTAATAATAGTTTTAAAAATTTTAAGAAATAAATGAATAAATATGATAAATAATATTAAAATAATAAAAAATTATAATTATTATATGAAATATATATAATAAGCTAAAATTTTTAAATTTATTATATTTGAGGCATAATTTATTTATTTAATAATAATATAAATTTATCGTATTATTAGTTGAAGTTAAGATTAATTATGATTTTTGAATTAAATTATGTTTTTGATGTAATTCCTAGGTATATTTTTTTAAAAATTGTTGGGAGTAATAAGTCACAGAACTAAAATATTAATAAGAGAAAAAAATTATTTGACAATAAAATCATGAAACTAAACAAAAATATTGATAAGAAATAAAAAATTATTTGCCATTAAAATTATAAAATGAAAGTTAATTGAGAAAGTAAATTTTTTTACAATTATATAAATAAGTAAGAGTATTAAAAATTTGAATGACAAATGAATCAGAATTAACTGGTGAACTCAATATTAAAATAAAGTAGTTATAATATGTTATTATTATTTAAAAAATAAAATTACAAGTACAAAAAAAAGATAGAACGTTCAAAAAAAATGACTCCCAGTGCCACATCTAGTCCGTGGTCTTAATCGTCGGCCGCGTCGTGGAGAAAGATGCTGTTCTTCTTCTGCCTCTTGTACCCTAGACTCCTGCTCAGCTTCTTCTTCATTATCGCCATCATTTTGATTTGCTTCGTTATTATTGTTTCCTTCTTCTTCTACTACCTGTTGGTAGGTTACGGGATTAAGACTCAATTGAGGTGACTGAATTGGAGGAATAGGCTGATCTGGTGTGATATATCCCGTCTGTTGTGAGCTAACGTGTACAGATGACCCAGAAGCAAATCTAAAAGCAGACATTGTTTGCTCTGAAAATAGGGGTGTAAAAGGGACAGAACCGCATGGCATATAAAATGAAGAACTGACACCCCTAAAATCAAGAAAATACACTGGTGGCGTGGAAGAAGATGGACCTGCTGCATCATGGTATACTTGTGATTGTGTTGTTGGAGAAGAAGATGGTTCAGCAACACTAAGAGGGTCTTGCATCTCTGCTGAGGTATAAAAAGAAGGACAAGGCATCGCAGATGTAGTACCAACACCAGAGGTAGTATCACGATAAGGCCGATCGTCCATTATTGGTACTCTAATAGACATAAATCCATGCGCTCTCTTTGCCGTGCGAGTAGGAGGAAGTTGTGGTCTAGGCAACTGAGGTGCAGGAGGAGCAGCCTGAGAAATCGTTATATCTCGATGCTCACCAAGTGCATCGAGGATGCTAGAACACTCAGCAACAACTGTGCGACCTAACAGTGAATGGTCGTCCATAGCAAATACTCGTAAGCGATCAACTACATCGGCCTGAAAATAGAAATTAAAGATCATATTGATTTGAAATTAAAGGAAAAAAAAATTGTATAAGATAACTATGCTAGACTTTAAAAGTTACCACAAACCCCTGAGCACCACTGATAGGATGGATCTATCGCCGAGTAACCCTCCAGTATCATTTCATATATTCTGAAGAGCAATCTAGAGGCTCTAATGATGTCGGTGTAAGTGACAAAGTATTTTGTCAATTCCACCAAGCTAGCACAAAATTCTCATGTTCTTTTTGCCAATCCAAATGGGTCTTGCCTTTGAGTGTCAATGTATGGACCTCCTTTAAATTATAAGGAGCACAACTGTAGCTTGAGTTGCTGCATTCAAGTCTATTTCCTTTGACGCTATTTTTGCATACAATTCAACTGAACCAAGTTGTGATGGAAAATTTGTATTCGCTATCCACATTGCTTGGATATTGGCATCCCTCCTTAACTTACATGCTCGGTACTTTGTGGGCCTTAATGACACTGGAGGCCTATATACTAATTCAGATACGTATTGATCTGAATCTAGTTGTAATTGGTCTGCAACCTCTTGTTTCAACCTTTCTAATGAAATGTCATTGTCGACACTTATTACATCAATTGTATCTGCAATAAACGTTGCCCCTTCTTTAGTTTCGCATATTTGTCCATTTGAATATAAGCATATAATTTCTTTCCTGTTGTTCATTTCACCCAACTGCGCAATACTGTCACCAATACCCAAACACATGGTACAACATTTATAAACAACTACAATCCTTTATTCAACTGATATATTTTTTTAATTACCAATTAATATAATTCTAACAAATCCTATTCTTTTATAATATTTGTTCACTATATATTTTTTTTAACAGTTAACTATTTTTTATATCTTTTAAAATTTTTATTCTAATAATTTTGTTCATCAAATTTTATTATATTTTATTATAATGTCATTCAATATTAACAATTTATCTAAAGATATTATTTTCATTTTATTACATATACATCAATTGTTCACATTTCAATTTTATCATATTTTACTTTTATAATTATACTAAATTTTTTTTATTTCTTTTACTATATTTTTTTTACTTGCATTATAAAAATTTTTCATCTACTTTTATCATATTTTATTACAATATCATCTAATATTAACAATTTATCTGAAGACCTTATTTTCATTTTATTATATATATATTTTTATTTGTTGACATTACGATTTTATCATATTTTACTTTTATAATTATACTAAAATTTTTTATTTCTGTTACTATATACCTTTTTTGACTTACATTATAAAAATTTATTTTTTATTCTATTTTTAAAGTGTTATATCTTTTGTTATTTTCTGCATATTATTCTTTCATAATATTTTTTTCATTATTTAATTCTTTTCTAATATATTGTTCATAAAATTTTTCTTATTATTTCATCTAACAACTTTAAATAATATTTTCATCCACTTTAACAACTTTTGACTAATTTTTTATTATTTTTTATTATCCTTACATTATTAGATATTCTTTATTTTTATACACTAATTTTAGAATTTTGCTCACATATTATGCTATTTTCAATTTTCTATAATTCTTTTATATTTTTTTCATCTAACATTTACATAGTATTTTTATAAAACAATTTGTTCAATAAATTATCTCCTACCTACAATATTTATGTAACATTTTTTTACTTTATACTTTTTTACTAATATTTATTATCACATCATACAATAAATAGTTTTTTTTAATTTTTTTTCATACATTTTTTTACTTAAACATTTTATTTTATTTTCTTTGTACACAAACATTAATCATTTCTTTTTTTTTTTGCATCTTTACAAAAGTCCTAATTTTACTTATAACATAACTTCATCTTAACAAACAAATTTATTTTTTTAAAATTTTAAATTCAGCCACAATATTAAATAATTTTATCTTTTATTTATAATATAATTTTATTGTAACAAATAAAATTATTTTACTTATAACTATATTTAACAACAAGTAATAACAAATAATCATACTTTAAATTTACTTAATAATAACAAATAATCATACTTCAAATTTACTTAATAATAACAAATAATCATATTTTTTTACATCTAAAATATACCTGTAATTTTTTTTTTTTGAGATTTCCTTCCTTACTTTCAATGTAGCTCTACTGGATCTCTTTCTTCTTCTTTAAACGGCAAATATGAGAGGCTTCTTCTTTAAACGGCAAATATGAGAGGAATGATGTATATGAAGAAAATAAAATGTTTGTTGAAGAAGAAGACGAAGAAGAAGAAGAAGAAGAGAACAAAGAGAAGGCAAGAATGGCGAGATGAGGTGGGGACGAAGGAGAAAGGGATTCGAATTTAAAAACAAAGAGAGAGTCAGAAAATATATGCAAATAGAATAGCGTATTTTATGAACCAATAAAAAACGTCTACGTGGCATTAGAATCTCAGACACCCAATCATACGCTGCCATTTGTTATTCCTTTATCCATGACCCTGACACATGGACAAGGGTCACGCCTCATAGTGAGGCGTGACCAATAAAAATTTAATTTTTTTTTTATGGGGTCACGCCTCATCCATGAGGCGTGACCCATAAAAATTTAATTTTTTTTTTTATGGGGTCACGCCTCATCCATGAGGCGTGACCCATAAAAATTTAATTTTTTTTTTATTGGTCATATAATCGTGGTTACATAGATGCTTTTTATAGAATATCTTTAATTAATAATGTAAGAAAATTAGCTAAACTAAATTATTTTTTTGATAGACGAGTAATTGATGGAATTCCAAATGGGGTGGGTATTACAAGTTTTTTTCTGGGAGAGGTTATAAAATATGCAGGGGGTGGCCGAATTTCTTCGTATATTTTATTGTATTTTTTTTATGCATTAATCTTTTTATTAATTTACTACTTAAATTAATTATACTACTTAAATTAATTAAAAATTTTCATTTAATATATAAAAAAAAAGAAATATTGTGAGGCGTGACCCCAAAAATTATTTAAAAAAAATAAAAAAAAGGGTCACGCCTCATGTTGAGGCGTGACCCATTAAAAAAAAAAAATTTAATTTATCTACAGAAATAAGATTTCAGATTATGTATTCGTTTAATTTACAAATGCGGCTATTGCATTTGAGTCAAAATCCCGTGCAAAATCTTCCAAAATATATTTGTCAAACATAGAAAAAATTAATTATTTAGTTCTTATACTTTGCTTAATTTTTAATTTAATCATTACAGTTTATTATTTTTTGAAATCATCTTTGTACTATTCAAACATTTCAGTGTTAATTCCTACAATTACTACACATTAAAATGTTTTTTGGCATTGTGTCTCATATCTGCCATCAATTTCTGGCTAAGACGGCAAACGGAAGGTGAGGTGGACAGCGCTGAGGTGGCTGAACATGTGGACGGTGCTGGGCATTGAATGGTCTTCTCAAGGCAGACGCAGGGCATAAGCTATCATTCCTTTCATTTTTTTTCTCACAAACTCCGAAGTTTTAGGCATCACGACATAGGGGAGTTAAGGTTTCGTTTGTCTTCCCCTCATCTTCTCCTCTTCGACTTTTCTCCCCCGTTGGCAGAGAGTTCCTCTTTCAAGTAAGCACTGAACTTAGATGCTGACACTTAAACATCTATAGTTTCTCTGTTTGTTCAGCCCTTCCCTGAACCCTGTATAGTTGACGAGACTAGGTTAAAAAAGAGTACATTCATCACTTTAAAACACTTTTGGAGATTAGTTATAATGTCCTCCATTTCATGGCTGAAAGTTTCTTCTGTCATATGGCAAGGCCATGAAAGATAAGTGCATCTTTTCCTCTCCATAAAGCACGCTTTATGCTATTGTTGAAACTCAGTAGTGAACACTAACTATTTTGCTTAGGAGTAGCTAAATTGATATATTGTTATATTTGCAGTTTTGCAGTAATGATGTGGACATGCATGAACTTAGCCTTCCTCTGTGAAACTATGATAATTGATACCTGTTATTCTTTAATGGCTGGTTGTTCTTATAGGGTGAAGTTTAGTTGTCCTCTCTTTTGCCCCTCCTCCACTAAACATGAAGATTCATTCTAAAATGCATAAATTTATGGGTAACTGTCGATCTCTACAGTGACCTATCCTCTTATTTGTTTATTTTTAATTAGCATATGTTATCAGGTCACATTTCCAATGTAGCGTTGGGATGGAGATGTCTCGGTTGGGTTTGAAGCCTTCAGTGGTGTTTGCGTTGCAGAGGATTGTCATGAAGTTCTTGAACAGATTAGGAATCCCAGATAGATTCTTGGGCCCCATGTGGCAAAGTGAAGATTTTGTTGTAAGAAATTGTTAAACTATGAAGCATAGATTGACATGATCACGCAACATGACAACGACACATTCACATGTTGAATGTTGTTGTACCGAAAACAAGAAATAGAAAAGAGAGAATGATGTTCATCAAGTGAAACATCTTTTAATGGATGGTTCTGATTCTGAAGCTTTTTAAACATGAATGCAATATAATTACAGTGATGAACGTTTTCTTTTCTGTCAATAATATAAAAGGAAAAAGGGTATATGCAGCTTTTGAATCATAAGAGTATCATGTTCATAAAGAGCTCAAGATTGGCATCTGACCTTTCTGATGCTTAAATTTTCAAGGAAAGGGAAGCATTTGTACTGGTTATTTTAAAAATATTAATTCATAAATTGCAATACTAACCACATTCATGAAAAAAAAGAACAAAGGAGAAAAAAAAAAAAAACAGAGTATGTACATCAGGAGCTTAAGGTATAGTATCTGAACTTTTCGGTGCCTAAATAAAGCTGCTTCTGTGTGAGAATCGTTGGAGGATTTTAGATATTACCAACTTGACTATGATTTTTCAAGGCACAAACTCTTCTCTGCAGCATCAAGTGCCAGCATCTGAGTTTAGTATTTGCTTGAGAGAGGAACTCTCTGCCATTGAAGGACTTTCTACCAACAAGAGAGGGAGAAGATGAAGAAGAGAAGATGAAGGCGAGATAAACGAAGCCCTAACTCCACTGTGTTGTGATGCCCCGTGCTCGGCGTTTGAGAGAAAAATGGAGTGAAAGCTTATGCCCTGCGCCTGCGTTGAGAAAACCGTTTAATGCCCATCTCTGTCTGTCCCCACGTTCAGGCACCTCAGCGCTGTCCATTTCACCTTCTGTTTGCCATCCCGGCAAAAAATTGATGGCCCTATGGAGCAATTATTAAGTGTATTCTTTGAATAATTAAAATTTATTTTATATATAAATTTCATTAATATTGTATATAAACTTTTTATATGATTTTCAGTTGAACACCAAATGTAACTAATTGTTAATTGTTAGTTGTATACGGGTTGTAATTAATGACTAAAATTTAATTTATATAAGTAGAGATTATATACAATATTGATGAGATTTACATATAAAATTATATATTTGAAATATATATGAATGATTTTGAAAAAAATAAATTATAAAGATCAAAATTAAAAATTAAGACAAGGTATAAAGACCAAACAATTAATTTTCTTTTGATAAAAAACTTGTCAAATAATTTTGTCAAATGCAAACTTTTTTTTTTTCTCATAATGCTTTTTTTTTCAATTTCATTTAAAAAATTGTATCAAAATAAACACAAATTTATTGCAACGGCTCTACGTTCTCCTTATATTATAAACCAGAAAGGCGACCTGTGTGATGTATGAAATGCTTAAGTAAAATAATTATATCTAATAAAATAATTACTTTTTGATATCTTATCAATCAAAATATAAAAATAATCATTAATTTCACTAAATTTCATGAATTGAAGTTATGGGTCACAGTATTAAAAATCTACAATTCCATTATATAATTATTTGTGAACTCCAAATTTAAAAATATTAAACGATCATGGTAAGTCACCAACTTAAAATTTAATATTATCGATGGATTAAGTATCTTTATAATTCATGTGATACACTGATATTAAGTAAACTATTTATATATAAAAATAAATATATTATTAATATGTTTATGGTAAATAAAATTTAAGAATTGATTTAAAAATTTGTTACACAATATATATTTTATTTTTTCAAACTATAAGTAAGTAGGAGATTTGTAATCATAATACTTCATTGCTAAATAATAAATTATTCATTTAAACTTATATAAAGTTTGATTTAAAAAGTAAAATATCAATTCTGACTCTAACAGCACAATTTATAGCAAAGAAATTCCTAGTCCCTCTACCAACCTTTAATATCAACGTATGAATTGGTAGTGATAATTAAAATTATTCTTGATACATCCTACATACTATTTATTTATGGCTTTTATTATTCGTTATACTCATAATTATTTAAAAGGGTTTCCAGTAGAGTGGCTTTTCTTTCTGTTGATACCTGTGCAATTTTTTTTTTTTTACTTTATCACTGCTTTATTTTTAAATTCTCATAAATTTTATTCCCAATCTCATGTGGTCCCGCTCAATACATGTAAAAAAAAATTCGTATAACTCAAAATGAAAAAATGTAGTTTTTTTATGATACATATTTAAACTTTTAAATTTAAACTTTATAAATAATAATTATTAAAGTCAATTCCTGACTTACAATTTTAATTTTCTCACTTGAATCTTCATATATGATATTTGATTCTACTATCTAAACCTACAAGGATTTTATTATTAAATATCCATATTATCCTGCTCAATATTAAAATAAATCATGAAATGGAAATTGATGAATATAAAATTTATATGATAAATATTTAAAAATTTTCATAATATTTTTCAAAGTAAATTTTAAATATTTTATTGAATTAGAAAGAGTAAATAACAAGTTAAATTAAGCTCTTTAGTTGGAAAGGTAGAGGATCTTGAAGAACCATAAGACATACAAAAACTAAATAATCAATGAAAGAAAAATTTATAACCTGTTCAATGTACTAATATTTTGTAAAATAGTTGTATATAAAAATAAATACATTATTAAGATGTTTATGATAAATAAGATTTAATAGTTGATTTAAAAATTTATTAAACAATACATATTTTATCTTTTTAAATCAAGAAATATATTTTTAATTGGCAAACTTAATAAACTTAGAGTAATTATAAATTATAATTGCCATGTTAGTTGCAATTACCATTAAATTATAATAGAGACTACTCATTAACTATTTAAATTAATTTTAAACTCCATTAATAACGTCCTCAATTGTATCATAGAAGAATTAAGTACGACTTTTCTGTACAATCATTTAATATAATATTTACAATAAACTTATTTATGATCATATAAAAATACTATATAAAACAAAAAATATGATACCAATTTCTTTCTTAATAATAAATTAAAATATACTTAACTGTTTCATTTATTTTCAAAAGTAAATTATATAAAATTATGATTTATAGAGACTTTATTTTTAGCATTTGTGCTGTCCCACACGGAGCATTGAAAAATATATCTTAATTCCACTATTAACTTATTAATATCCCAATTTATCTTTAATAATATCTTCTCTCTTTCAATGCTCTCTCTCCCCGAAATTTTGTCTATCTTAAATAATAATGAAATTAATTATTCTAGGAAATGAGAGAAAGTTATAATTGAGAGACATGATTCAAAGACTTACATTATTTGAGAGAGAGAAAAAGAGCCATAAGAGGGAGAGATTAAATGTGAACATAACATTAATTCTATCAATTATACAAAGTTTTCAAATTTTAATTAACGAAATATTTCAATTATCAATTATATTGCGTTTAACCCATACAATGCATAAATTTTTATTTATTTAATATTTAATTTTTATAGATATGTGTATATATATTATAATATTTAATTTTAATTTATTCAATAATCATATTTCATATAATTCATTTATTTAATAACCACAATTTTAGCTTATAATAACTATGAATGACAAAACCACCCACCATCTACCCAAAGACCTATATATACATTAACATAAGAGGATGTAAACCAAAATTGTTGTGAAACCTTTATCTTGAAAACAACAATAACTTTTGAAAAATAATTGAATTAAATAAATTTTTGATTCAAATTATTGAGAAAAATTTTGAAGGGCATCTTGAAAGTGCATTTTCTTGAATTTCATATCTAGGAAAAAAAATAATTTTGAATCATAAATATCTTTATCCTTTTCATGAAAAATAATTAATTAAAATTTTTAATGACAAATTTTGAATTCATGATTAATTAATTTTTGGTTAAAGATATTGAAAGTTATTCTCTCATTTGAATATACTAGAAGATTTTTCATAATTTATACTATATTATTATTTATTTACAATTTAAAGTAA
Organism: Erythrophleum fordii; assembly: GCA_032878935.1. NCBI lineage: Eukaryota > Viridiplantae > Streptophyta > Magnoliopsida > Fabales > Fabaceae > Erythrophleum > Erythrophleum fordii. The sequence continues at coordinate 3,169,070 of JAVQMF010000049.1, read as the reverse complement.
ATTATACATACTTCCTATTTATTTTTAAAAATGTACACTTTAGTCTAATTTAAAATGTTTTACTAAATATTCTCCATTAATTTATATATACAAATATGTACAAGTAAAAATAATAAAACATGATTTTATTTTTAAGTATGTACAAATAAAAATAAATTATTTATTTTTTAGCAGCTGGAAAATTTATTTTAGAGGAAGTATAATAATGACAAATTGAACACAAATAAATTGACACCATGACCATAAACAACTCCTTCTTTATAGGTCTCTTTCCAACAATTGACAATGAGAAAAAAAATTGACTAAAAAATTACCAATATAACTAATTCTTAGTTTCCAATCATGTTCAAGAGTTGATCATAATGAGGCTTGCAGTATAAAATGCCCTTAAGGGAATAATAACTACTCAGCTTTCAAGATGCATAAGGAAATGAGGGATGAAGATATAACATCTAAGATTAGGCAAATACTTTGAGAAACAATCAATAATATAAAAGTCAAAAATCATCTAAGATACACAATATAATTAGTTAGCTTTATTTGAGGCAAATATTATCAGTCATTTTTTTTTAGGCAAATATTAAAAGCAAGATGTAAAGTTAATTATACAACCATAAATAGTTATAGGTTTAAGTCATTCTTATAATGACCCAAATTTTTAATTATCGTGATTAGGCTTAATAACACAATTGGTAATCACAAATCAAGGTCTAACGTCATTATAATTAATTAAAATAGGAGAAAGTGAGGATATTTTAACCTTGATATCATTAAGGTCATTGGCCAAACAATCACAATTAACCAAATCTATAAGTGATCCTAATTATCATTTAAGACTTTTGATTCATCTTGCTATTGATTTCAACTCACAAAAACCTCTTATAAATATTCTCAAGACATTGCACAATATTATCACAGCAAATTTCAAGGTTTTTAAGTCAAAAATAGAAGTGTGGGAACCTTCGCTGCAGCTAAATTAGTTACTAGAACCTAAAAACTAAGTTTCGCATCTTGTGCCGCAGCCTAAGATTTTTGCGCTATGACAAAGTTGCTCTTGGATTCAACTTCTCACATTTTCGCAAATCCTGCCGCGACGAGTTGGACCCTCGTCACAGCGGAAAACACCCTAAAACTTACGGTAGTAAATTTCTCGATTCGCACAATGGCGAAACTAACTACTGGAATGCTCATTTCCTTACTTTCTTGACCAGCACTGCGGCAAGGTTGCTCTCTGTTACCCTCCCTAGGTAACTTTTCTTTTTGTGCCACAGCCAAACACCTCGTGCCACAGTGCTCCTCACTTTTATCACTCTCCTGGCTGTAACTCTACTCTTCTTGGCCGTAGCGTGACCCTCTTCTACACTAATTCTTTCTCTGTTTCGTCTTATACACTCCAACTCTCCCTCTAGCAACACTCTAAAACCACTCTACCTTAATTTGTGAGGCTCTAATAGCTTTCATCTACTTAATTTATCCAGCTTATCTATCATTACTCATTTAAGACTTAAGTGTTAATTTTCACTCATCTAACTATCATATATAAGCAAGTTCATGGATTAATGATAGCAAGGATTTATAAACTACTAACAATTATAATTCAAATACATATTTCATTAGAGGTTCCATGCATTACTAGTTTAAATCAACATCTAATGTATCACATGATTATATTTCCAAATAGTAAACCATATCATAGAATCAACAAAGTTCATATAAGATGTTATAAGTTCATATATCCAATGCCAATTTAATATAAGGCTTGGCTCCCCGTTAGATACATTCTAAGTAGTCAAAACACAAACTCCTACACTTAGTAACATGATTACATGATGATGTTATACAAGAAGAAAAATAAAATTTAGCATCTACTCTACTCAGATCCGTCCAAGTATAGCCTTCCCCACTATAGTTAAAGCTCATAGATTTTCATCCACTTGCTTCACTTTATCCTTATCTAAAAGATCTTCACCTGAAATAGTTAGCCCATGAAATGGGGTGAAATACAAATTTCAATAACCAAAGGCAAAATCCATTCATATATTCTAATTTAATTAACATATATTTATGAATTAAGATTAGCATAAGAAATTATATCAGTCATATGAGCAAATGAAATAATTAGGCTATTAGTGACTACTATCCTATATTAGCAATCACAATTCTACATGTTAAAGGCTAATAACATCAGAAGAGGCCTGTTCACAGTACCAACTCTCTAATGAGCACAACCTAAGCTTAGTGCATGTAAAGGTTTGATTATAACTCGGTACCTGATTGAAGCACAATGCATGGGTAGCAACCGCATCACAGCTCCACCATGAACTTACAAGGTCCAAATACAAAATATCAAATAGCTAACCATTCATTATGCATTTCAAAATCATACGTGTATAGTAGATATAAAATTAAAAGTAGACATATGTATGGAATTTAATATTAACCTTAGTTACCTTACTCCATAAACAATTTGGGAAGTTACCAGCAGTACTAAAATTCCCCTATAACCACAACATCAGAAAATTACTATTCTAAATCATATTTATAGTAGCAAACAAGTACCTAAAGAATTAAAATACTAATGGCTACTTAGAGACTACTTACCCAGCCATTACAAGTCTTCAATTTCAGATTTGATTGTTCCCACACCAATAACTTCAGGATATCACCTAAAATCCTAGGCAAATTCATGCAAAATTAATACCTATACTACAAATCAATTATAAGAGTCTTAAACCAGTAGAAACTACCTCAAATCGGGAAGGAAATACTTACCTAATAACACCTTTATCCTCAACCTCTGAAAATCCTCCAAGAAAACACCAAACAATACATTTTAGATTTTAGGTGTGGTGAAAATGCTCTAAATGAGAAATCAATCAGGTTACATTGAAGAGAAAGAAAAGAGGATTAAGTTATATAACAACTATTTTGGTTGGTTTGGACTCTAGAAGTAGGAAATGGTGAGAATGTGTGGAAAACTCTAGCTTCTCTCCAAAACCTCGAAAATTGCTTTGCCTCTTGTGTTTCTTTTTTGTAAAATGGGGAGGGGCCTGATGAGGGTTTAGGGTTTAAGTTGGGCTGTAGGTTAACCCATGGGCCCAAGTCCATTTGGAGTTCAGATTTTGCTTATTAGGTTAGACCTTAGGGATTGGGCTATAGAATTTTTAGTATTTTAATATGGTTTTGGGCTTCTAATTCACTAAACTAGATTGGACTATTGCTAGGTTGGCACTCTTGGGCCAAGTCTCACAATAGGAAGTTGAGTCTGCATTTAAAATCACTAGGCCTCCATTAGTCTTTATCTGTGGCCTACTTAAATTAATTATGGGCCTAGATTATGTTTTAATCCAATTGAATCTTAAACCTACATTAATTATTTATTTCTCCATAAACTCCTATTCACATAGCTTGCATAATTATTTTATAATAATGATTTTTAATTAGTTCAAATTCATAATTAATACCTTAATTAATTTTAGGGTGTTACAATTCTCATACTTTCAAATGATTCCAAAGTAGTGATTAACTTTCTCAAAAAGAACATATTTTCTCACTTTGAGTGATGGAGGCACTCACTTTCAAAATTAGTACTTGGATATGCTTTTGAAAAAAATATGAAGTTCACTATCAAATGACTACTTCGTACCACCGTCAAACAAGTGGGCAAGTTGAAAATTTCAACTGAGTTGAAGAGAATCCTTGAGAAGATAACAAATTCATCACTAAAGGATTAGGCCAAAAGATTGGATGATGTACTTTGGGTTTATCATATTGTTTTTAAAACACCAATGAGGACTTTTCCTTATCGATTGGTGTTTGGTAAAGTTTACTATTTGCTAATAGAATTAGAATATAAAGCTTGTTATGTAATCAAGGCATTGAACTTTGATCTTAAGGCTATTAGTGAAAAGAGATTGTTGTAACTGAATGAACACAATGAACTTCACTGAGAAGCTTATGAAAGTGCTAGGCTTTAAAAGAGAGGACTAAATTTTAGCATGATAAACATATTGAAAGAAGGGAATTCCATGAAGCCCAATTTGTTCTCCTTTTCAATTCACATATAAAGCTCTTTTTAGGCAAGCTTAGATCTAGATGGTCAAGTTCTTTCAAGGTAGTTAAGGTTTTTCCATATGGAGCAATAGAAATTAGAGCTGAGACTGTTGGGACCTTTAAGGTCAATGGATAGTAGTTGAAACCTTATTTTGTTAAAAAAGGTAAAGAGCAAGTGATTATTTGCAATTTGGGCAACCTTTAACTGTGCAAACCTTGGAAACTTAAGTTAAAAACTCTAAATTAGAACTACTTCTTTTCCCTTCTCTTTTAGCTTCGCTTATTTTGTGTGTTTAACTACTAGGTGTTTATTTTTTCCTTTTATTTTTGTAGGTACCTTGTTCATTATAGATGGTTATTACCTATAGTTTCATTGAATCCAAGTGGCATTATCATTTCAAGGAGTTTAATATCCCTTTGCCTTTAGTTTTTCATGATTATCTTTCAATTTCCTAGGGACAAGTCATATGCTACATTTGTGGGACCATTTGATGATAAATTGGATAGGGAATTGATGAGGAAGTTTTGTATAAGCTTTAATTTATTAATGGATCATTGCATCAAGTTGTTGAGCACACAAATTTGAAGTTTAAATGGCTTATTTAAGGGTTATTTAGTTGCTTTCAAAAATCTAACTGTGTATGGGTTGAATTTGCTGGAATTTTAAAATCTTTGGGTATCAATCCTTATAATAGGGCTGAATATAGGTAAGTCATGTTAAGTTACACACCTGTATGGTGCATAATATTTGAACTAGTGATGAACACGTGCAACCCATGCCCATTTACATGGGTATGTCCTTTAAACTAGACATGGACATGGATAGGCCGTGTGGAACTACATAGCTGTGTGTCCTCTGCCCCTATTATTTGTTGAACACTAGTGTTACACATGAGTAGCCCATGTGAATAAGCATGCCCATGTGCAAGACTTGGAACAAGTGGTCCGTGGCTCACACGGACTGGTTATGCTCACTAACATAGGCATGTGCTACAATTCCCCAGCTTCTATATTCAACTCGTCATGGACACAAGTGAGTTGTTTTGATTTACACATCTATGTCCGTTTGAGGGGAGAAATAAAAAATAACAATTTTTTGCAACTCAAAGTTGTCCTTTCTTTTACATTCCCTACCCAAAACCTAACACCAAACTTGTCCCTTCCCCATCTAATCCTTAATCCCTAATTCCCCATTTGCTGAGCCCTTCTACCATTGCACTCTTCCATAGTTGCACCTTCTTCTCTATCATACTTTTTTTTACCATGTCTTTTATCCAATTCATTGTCCTATACCTTTCACCATTCTCTCTTCATCCTTCACTATCAACCCATCTCTATTTAAACCTTAAATTCCCTAATTCTTCACTATCCCACACCCTTCACCATTGTTACCTTCCCTTTTCTATGTTTCTTTTCAATTTGTCACACCTTTTTCTTGATGCATGTGCCTCTTCAATCGTTTCTCTTCCTCTTATTTCCATTTTTGTCAACTACAAGGTACAAAATTAATTTTCTTTCATAGGTCTATATTGTTTTTCTTTTTCTTTCACTTTTTCTTTTATTTTTTATCTTCCTTGTTGTGGTGTTGCTATTAGATTACTTGTTATTTTCTTGATGGTTCCCCTCTAATTTTTTTTATATGCATTTTCTCTACTACTTGTTTTGAATGTGAGGTCTTTTAGATCCTTAATTCTATTTTGAGCATGTCATAAGTACTATTGCTTAGTTGAACTTTTGGAGTTGACCTATGTATTTGTGGGCCTTATTTTATTACTTTGTTTAGGATCTTGGTGAGCTGTGGTGTCATATACAACCATAATTTTTCTTGATTTTGCTAGTTTTCCATGGCTGGCTTTTTATAAACATCCATTTTTTTTCTATGTCATGTATTGGACTACTTTACTTGGGATAGATTGATGTGTGCTTCCATTCACTTTAAACTAATTGTGGGGTCTCTTGGGCTACTTAATCTTTTATAGCCTATTATTGTTTCTATTTTATTGGACCCCAGGGTGGAAGTTACAATTGTGTGGACCATGTTAGATTGCAATTACTTTGGTGTACTTGGCTAAGTATGTCTCATGTTGGTTTTTAATTGATGCTTGTAGGAACATCTAGTTTGTCTATGCTTTGTGTCTATGACTGATTCTCTAAGTTAAAATTTGCATTTGTGGGCCTACTTGTGACATGAGTTGTTTGGTGTTTGGTATTTTTATATATTCCTCATTGGCTAGTCCATTTTGATTCTCAGGCTATTTTACTATATGTAACTAAGTTTCCTTATTAGCTCAAATTCTATTGCTTGTTATGTGGCTGTATAAGGCTCAAATTCTCATATACTTCATGGGTTGTTTATATTTGTTTGATTGGTTCTATTTGAGTCCTTACTTGTTTTTCCTATGCTGTTGCTATATTGGATATTGGGTTACTTTCTTATGTTAATGGGATGCGACTCTTTTCCTTTACCTATGTTTTAATTGATCTTATTTCTTTCAAATCAAGAATCCCATGACACAAAACAAGCATTCACACCTTGCCTCAACCAACTTTTTTGCTACTCCTAACCCATATGGCATTATATTCTGAGATATGGCCCAGGAGGCCTTTTACACATAGTTGGCTAATTGACCTATTATCTTATTCAGATATATTGATGAGTCTGCCTTAGCACAGCTTGGTCTTTGGAAGAGGTTCACTAGCTAGCCCATATAGTTGGATGAGATAGTTTTTTACAAATATAGTTGCCCACTTATTGCAAGCTTACATTGGATTTCCTTAGTTCATTCTCCTTGACAATTGTTCCAATGGATATTGTAGATTAAGGGATAGTTTGTCTCCATCTATATGGGCAAGAGTTCACTTTTATGTTGCCAAAGATCAATGCTATGTTTGAGTTTGCTAATGAGGGTGTATGATTTACTTCCTCCTACCTTGTCATAACTAGTATTTGGCAAGCTATTTCAAATGAATTCCTGTATTCTCTGAGCTAGTATAAGGCTATTATGTTACACAATTGTGTCCATTGGTACCTTCATCAATTTATGGCTCATTCTATATTTAGCCATAGGGATAACATAGGAGTTATGAACTATCATGAGCTTTTCTTTTTACATTGTATAACGATAGGGGTTAGGATCAACAATAGTGTTTGGCTACTTAAACATTGGTAAAAAGTTGCCATCAATACTATAGTATTGGTAGTCACTGGTGGCTATATCATCTACATTACAGAATGTTTCCACTTACTTAATTCTCATGACATTTAGTTGACCCACATTGAAGGCAATGAGCAAATAGACGTCATGATGTTGCTTACTATGAAGTTTTATGGCTTATATAATGGATCACTCATCTTACTTGATCGTGATGGCAATCTGATTCTAGCAAATTGTAGAGTTGATGATGCAACTAATCATCCAAATGCATTGGTATTTCAATATATTCCATTATCCCATACTGAGATGTTTCAACAGCTGGTGATGAGCATGGAATGTCTCGACCATGAGGCTTATCAAGGATTTGCAGAGCTATGTTATGATTTGGATTAATAGGGCCCATGTATAGATGCACTATTTGCCTAGATGCATGCTTTTTAGCATCCACTTTCTCCACCCCCAGTTGAGAGTTGACCTCAACCCCATTTTATTTTACATGTCCTTAAACTTTGAGTTTTACTTTAATCCTCAGCTATATTCAAAACACCATTTCCTGCTATTTGATTTTGATGCACTGTGTTAGTTGATTGATTTTTTTTTTCTCTTATTGATATATTTTGAGTTTTTTGTTAGTTAATCATGCTCCTTTTTTCCTATGCTCTTGATGGAGTTACAATATTCATAGGGAAGTATTTTCATTCCCTTCTTTTTGCTTTTATTTTTCTTAATGTATTGTGCATTAAAGACACTACAATATTTAAATTTGAGGGGTTAAATTAGGTTTGATTGCTTGGATTTGCTTTTTGAAATTTTAAGTTGACTTAATTTTGAAATTTATCTATTTTAACATTATGATTTTAGATTTAGCTATGGGAATTGTTGGTAAATTTTTGATATACATTGCACAAGTGTTAAAGGCTATGTAAATTTAAAATAAAAATAGAATTATTGATCAATTGACTAATTAATTTCTCTTACATAGTTCGAAGTTATGTTTTAAGTAGTTAGAGTGTTGGTAAAGGTTATACTTCATTGATTTAAGCTATTTAACTCTTGTTAAAAAAAGAAAAAATGACAATAAAGCAAAATAAAAATTTTAGTGTGAATTAAATAACTTAGATTATGAATGTGCATAGCACATTGATTTTGTCACTTATGTAAAAATTGATTTAAGTAAATGATGTGATCACCTAGTGACAAGACTCAAAGAAGGGCCTCTATGCTACTAGTTTACTTGTTGTGTGAGAGAGACATAAATTGGAAGGTTCTTTGCTGATGAGGATTTACTTTTAAAATTAATTTGTATGATTGGCATGTTATTGTAATTAGATATTTCCTACAATTTTTATAGCTGAACTTTGAATCATTCAATTAATCTAGATGAGTTGAAAAATTTTGTTGGTCTTAAGCTATTGAATTGTAAAAAAGTTTAAGTATAAAGGGCCTAATTAGTTATATTAGCTTTCTTTTACTCGAGGACAAGTTATGATTTAAGTTTGGGGGAGTTTGATAAATGCAAAATTTTCATGCTTTTCTTGAGATTTAATTGAGTATTTAAGTCTAATTTTTGAATTTTTATATATCTTATATTGGATTTAACCAAGGAAATGGAAAAACATGAGTGAAGTAGTAGGAAACTAAGCATATTCAACAAGGAACACGAACTAATTGTGTTGGTGAATATGGGCATGTAAAGTAAGGGAGCTTTGATCAAATTAGTGTTCCACATAAGCAGGCTGTGTGGAATTACACAGCCATGTAAGACATGGGTAAAGACATGAATTACTAGAGTTGAACACAGGTAGACCATGTAATTGGGTGGTTTCGAAATAGGCAACTTGTGTTTGACTAAAACAAAGGTTTTTTGTAAGGCAGCTTAGGGATTTCTATAGAGGAGGCCAAGGAGAAAACCTAAAGAAGCAGTATAGAGAAGGAGAGGAGATTCAAGAGAAACGCTAGGATTTGCTAAAGATTTGAAGCTTGTGCTGAAAAATTGCTCAAATCCTTCAATAGTTTATTTTTTACCTTTTTTTCTTAGCTTTTGAATTACGGACTTGTTAGATTCTATTCTTACTTGTTTGTTGATTTCCAACATATGTAGCTAAATAATTCATTTAGAATTTAGATAAATTTTTTTACTAAATGAGTTGAATTTGGAATGCTCTTATAATTATTTTAATTTTATTGCACTTTTTTTCTTATTTATGGTTGGCTAACCATTATTTATCTAATGTATTATGAGAGGATCTAGAGGTCAATCGTAGTATAAATCAGTAGAGCATTAGATTTATATGACAATTTTAGAGATATAAATTACATTTGAGCCACTCGTAAATATTTGCATTGATTCCTTGTATGATCATGAGAATAAATGTAGGCTTAATATGAGTACAATAATTTATCTCAAAAGAGAATTTCATTCATATTAATGGAATTGATATTATTCCAAATGTTGAAAGAGTCTATTCTAAGTGATACTTAAGACGTGAAAAGAAGATTTTACATTCCAAAACCTTTTTCATTCATAGTTAGTATTTGTTTAGAGTATCCTATTATTTAAAAATTGTATTTATCGATTTTAGTTCAATTGGATATTTTGGATAATGTGATAAATTCTTATAATTGGTAATTGATTTTTTTTCCTCGTGGGAACAATACTATATTAATTAGCTTATTATTTGTGTAACCCGTATACTTGCTAAATCATAACACAACATTTAAAAAATGTAATGTACTTTTGTATTACATTCATGTTGTTGTTTTATAGTAGAATAACACTTGGTCTCATGGACAATAAGAAGTTTATGTAATTACAACAAATATTAAATGGCAAATTTTTAAGGGATTTTGACCATATTACTTCATTTAAAATAAGTAATGATCCAAATACGTAGTTGCCATTCTTATTGCTTGAGATATTTAATCTATTTTTTTCCTTTTAAAGGACCAAGGCTAATAAGTATAGTATTTTTTTTAATTTTAATTTTTTTTAATAAAAAGTAATGCAGACATTGTTGGCTTGTAAAGTTGACTTATGTCAAGGTCAACTTTGAATCTGATATGGGTTACAAGTTAGCCCCATGACGCAACCTCATGGAATGCTGAGGTCAATGCCACATGACCAATCGCTATTCGTTTATTTGAGATAACATTATCTCAAATTTTTTTATTACACCTGACCATAAAATCCCCTTTTCTTTCAACCTTTTTCACTTCACGTCCACTGCTTCTTTCAATCTCATTTTCTTGAAAACCACCAGCATGGAGTATCCTTTCTCTCATTTTCTTCACACATCTTGATCCCCACAACTTTATCTATTCAGGTCTAAATCTTCATTTATTTAATATTATTTTTTAATTAGGCCTATTATAATGTTTACTTTCCATTACAGGTTGTTTAAATCTCACCAATAGAGACAATGATGGTCTCGATATTATAATTAGCTTATTTTTTTTAACCGAAGTGAAACATTTGGTATATAATTTGCTTTTTTCCACTTATTTAATTTAATCATTGAATCATATATGATATCACTATGATATGAAAGTGTTTTATTTTTTATTAGTGGGTAGCATATATTAGTTTGCTCATGCTATAAATATGAAAGTATAAATAAAAATAGTAAAAGAAAAATTTTTCATGCTAAAAAAAAAATATGTTTAATGGAAAGCATGTAAAGATATATGATATCAAATATTTGTAGTACAAAACATGAAAAGAAACAAGTTGGATGGCCATGATTCAACATTTCTTGCCAATAAGGGGTACTTGCTTGATTGTACTAGGAACATTGTGTTCCTTGCTTTTACCATAGTTAACGGAGAAACAACCCATGCATTGGTGTGGTTCTTGTCAAACCTTTGACAATGTGTCTTGTAACACAAATAGGGGATTAGTTTGATTTCAGATAGATGTCCTGTGTAACACCTAGCTTTAATTGCCTATTTACTTTATTAATTATAGTTAATGAATTATAATATTCACTAAGCTATTTTAATAGTAATAATTTATAATTCTTTTAAAATTGGTCTTACTAATTAATCAACATAATAATTATTGATCAAGGATTTACTCGAATATTGTCATTCATATTCCTTAATCTCACTTTTAACTTCAATAATACCCATTTATTAAATCCCAATTGAATTCTTTAAATATAAATTCATATATTTAATCCAATAAAAATAGACTCGTTATGTAACAACTCAAATAATCCACATAAAATATTTGGTCTCATAAATCTCTTATTACAACTTAGAATAATATAGTCTCGTATTTACATTAACATTAACATAACATAGCTAAACTAAGTTACTCATTGCAGTATTTCCCTGTACCCAAATCCATGCTTTTACCTAGAAATTTTAGTCAAATAAAAAGTGTAAATGAGATAAAAATCTTAGTAACTAATAGAGTTTAAAACATACATTTTCAACTACAAACATAAAGCTTTTGACAATTAATTTCCTTCCTTAAAACTAGGTGCATTTCTTATTGCTTTTGTTATGTGAATTATTAAGCTTCTATAATCTTTTTTATAAATCATATTGGAAAACAAAAAAATTTATTTTATAAATTTATTTTAGAACAATCATGGTCCTAGTGGCGTCCATAATAGGAAATTTTTGAAAAACATATACTCAATTCACATAACATATAATGTCCCAAACACCCTCCCCAAATCTGTCCCATACTAAAAGAAGGTGAACATATACCATATGGTATCCTTGGTACCTAATCCAATTTATCCCAAACAAGAAAACACGAACATAACAAATGGTATTTAGGATGCCTAGATACTAGTGGCTCCTACCTTATAGATGTAGGCATGCATCAACCTCATCCAATGTGTCATCTCATAACATTTCCTTTCATAATTGTTTGGTTTTTAGGGAATCGACAACTAGCAAAAGCATCATATATACTTGAGCATATCTTTGAAAATATCATCACATAAAACTTTCAAAACAAATAAAACATAACCTCATTTCATAATCTTTTTATCAAAACACATCATGGGTAAATCATCATTTTTATCTAATCATTTCATCAAACGCTTAGAATGCAAGTAAACATTTTCACAATTCATTTCATAAATTTGAGAAAGCATTCACAGTATTATGTTGTATGAAACTAGCTACCTTGCAAAGATGCCAAGAGTGCACTTGCCCAATCAACTCTAATGAATTACAAGTTATCAATCTACAAAATAAATTAAAACACACACACATACACACACACACGCACGCACGCACGCATGCACGCACAAATTCAATACCACATAAACCACTAATTAAAATATTATAATCTATCTACTTACCACTTGTTGAAAGCCTCTAAGTCACTTTTCCACCAAAATCACATCATTTCACATACTTGCATCTTCCTTTAATTTTGTCCAACCATGCCAAATCAATCAAGTAGACTCCTATTTCCAATATAATATAAATTATACCTTAATTAGCATCTTAGCTCACTTTCTAGTTTCTTGAGAATTTTATCAAGCACCTTGTCTCCATTATAAGTTATCTAATATGAATTAAATATTCAAACATATATTAAATCAATATAAACTAATGCATAGAGTAGAAATTATATCTCTAACAATCTAAATTTGCCTCCAATAATTTGAAACCTCAATGATCTTTATCATTGAAAATCCAATATTACCCAATTCAAATTCCAATTAGTTTAAAAGAAAGCTTAAAAGGATTATATTTTTTTTTTTCACAAACCTAGGTTAATTCCAACTTAAATCCATCCAAATTGAAGTTTAAAGTATTGCATAAATGGCTTCCTCTCACTTTTAGATTTTTTTTTTCTCTCTCTTAATATCACAAAATTGTCCCTCTCTCTCCTCTCACTCTTCACTTAATCTATCACTAAAAGATGGAGGGGAAATTGACTTGGGTTATGTTAATGGGTGGCTTGGATTAAAGGTCATAGGTCAAGTTCACTTAAAATTGTTTAATAGGCTTTAATAACTACAAATGCACTACTAGGCTTTTTATCTGTTTATTCTAATTAAACCATTGGGTCTTTTATTTATTTTCCGATCTTTATCTTGATCTAATTAAAAATAAAACCCAATTAAAAATAGCCTACATGTCTTATTTTTCAAATACATTAAATTCCTTTCTTTTAAATTAAATTTCAATAATTCCTTGAACAATAAAATAATAATAATAACCAATTAATAACCCATAATTAAAAACAAACCCCTTGACTTATAACTATTTAATCTAAGATCCTTCAATTAATTTTTATAAATACTAAGTTATTAATTTTAATTAGATTAAAATTATAAGATGTTACATCCTACAATTTTAGCCAATATTGTTAACGCAAGCCTTAGGTGGCAGCTACTAGATGCTTATCATGTGTTTTGCCTATGGCACATGGATAATGTAACACCATAATTTTCTAGATTATATCATATTATCTCTATACTTCACTTCATGCATTTCATGAAGGAGCAAGAAAAATGATGTAAAATAATGAATATTTTAACGTTACGCTACGTATAAATTTTTTCATTTAGTGTCTCGTGGATCATGTGAGCTCATGTATTACATTTTCATATTTAATAACATATATACAACTCATTTTCATCACCAAAAGTGGCCTACAGCTCGTGAAAAGCAAGAGAATACATAAAATCCATGGTAGCTATTTCGGTCAAAATTTTTCCTGTTCTGTCACAAACTTTGGAAAATCATAACTAATTTTAACAAAATAAAAATCATATATTATTTACCATTCTAAAAAGCTACATAGGTCTACTTTATGCTAAAAATATGACCAAGCCATGACACAATATGCAGAAGGTGTTTGACATTTGAAAAGGTGTAGAGGTTTGACTAGCTACTAGTATTGCTACAACTTTCTACTATAAATTTAAAAAATATCCAATTAATTACAAAAAAATCCAATTCATGCAAATGATACCAATCTAAAAAGTTACAGATGTTAGCTGGAGAAAAAAAATAATTCTAGACCAGCTCAGGCACGTCTAGGCATCACAAATTAGTCAAACAGTAATCAAGGTCAGTCTAGATACTTGATACTGGACAGAAACTTCAAAAATTTATACCTCCCTCTCTAGGCATCCAAATGGAGTGCTTCTAGTTGGCACACGTTACTAAGAATATCTAGTTTCTTCTTATAAAATTTTGTGATAATTGAACATCATTTTCCCCTTAAATGATAGAATTCATTTTTAGATCAGTATGAACAATACCCTTGGCCAAAATCAAAAAATTTTTCAACTTTGACAATTTATCAAATATTCCATAAACCTCCAAAAATTCTGTACTGTCCCAAAAACTCTCAACAAGCTCTAAACACATGCCAAATCTCAGATTAAGAAGAGCTCATTTGGACAAAAAGTGATATTAGTTTCTAATATGATCAATTTTTGCTCATATAGGATACCAAAGTGTCCAAATGATTTCCTTTGATGTTTGTCACCTCTTGAGCAAGTTTAGAAGCATGAATATAACTTGTATGAACTGTCTAAATGGTCCTAAATCTCATGCATATCAATTTGGCCATTTCACTTCCATTTATACACAATTGCACTAAGCCATCCAAGCAGCCAATTTACTATAACATGCTCAATTTATATTCTAATAATCACATAACATAATTTCTCATTTATACATAGCATATTAACATAATTACACATGCTCAAGAGGTTATAAGTCATATACAATAATATATTACATCATTTGCCATCCATAAGGCCTTAAAGTAACTAAATCTATGCACTTTAATGTCAAACTTTCATCTTTCAAGTGGTTGGCTCCTATTTTCTTGTTCTCTTAGTCCACCTAACATGTTAAAATATTGGAGAGGAGGGGATGAGGTTCAAAGAATCCCAATAGCTTATCTCCCTTTCAATCACACATAAAAGATGCAAAATAAGTCTTACAAAAGCATGCATGAGCATATTGACATGTGCAATCATTTAAGAAGCATTCTTGGCATTTGAAAAAGTCATACATAGTATACATAGGCTTATCAAGTATGTAGATTAGTCTCGCCCATTCACTTATGGATTTTAGACTTGCCTCACTTATTCTTTAAGAAGTTTTTGACTCAACTTTGCTCTTGGGAGTTAGCCTCACTTTTGGGAGACTCTTTACTTTGTCTTAACCAATCTTAAGGGTTCTTGGCTCATCCTCACCATGGCTAAAGGTTTTTAGCTTTACCACACTCAAACAAACCAAAGTAAGCATCATAAACATTATTTGAAAACATAATGCATTATCATGGTACCATAGCATATGAAATCATGCTAGAATACTCTTCATGGTTTTAAACATACATACACACATTCAAAGACAAGTTAAACATACATTCATGCATGAGAGAAGAAGGAGTGAGTTACCTTAGATGCAACCACATACTTTTCTCTTTGAAATAATACTCCCTTCTTCGGCCTCACACACACAAAGGCATGGGAATGATTTCTCTTGGCCTAAACACAATTTATGAAAGCCAATTAGGTTCATGGAATTAATTGTAAGGTTACATAACTTCTTCACGCACTAACTTGGTCTATAAACCCTTTTTATATTTCTAAGAATGCACCTAATGAAGCAACACCCATAAAATAAATTCTAGACTCCGTTGTTTCCTTTCATATATGATTATTAACCCTTTTTAAGCCTCTTGGAGTCATCACATAATTAAAATAAAGAGTCTAACTACATGTTGCTTCTTTAGGTTATATTATGGAACATAAGGTACTAACTCATTCTCTAAGCCTCCTAAATTTTTTCTAAGGCTTCCCTTCATCTTCACTCATCATATATGACTCAAAAATGGACTTGAAACAAATTAAAACTATCCCTAGGTACCTAAACCCCTTTTGGTCAAAACTATGAAGCATTATGGCACTAATGGACTTTGCTTTGTTTTATTGATGAAGGAAGCACATGGAAAGATTTCTAGGGATCTTAGGAGCTCATTTAAACTCTCATTTAGGTATAGAAATTAAGATATCAAAATTAGATTTTACAATGAACATATGAAACCCTAGAATTTGTATCTTGAATTTTCATGGTTATTTGTTAATTTCCTTTACATATTCTTATTTTCTACACTCTTTTTTCTAAGAATCACCCTTGGTTCTGCCTAAAATCTAAGCTCTCCTATGACTTCTTGAGTGGGGAGAAATATGGAGAGAAGAGGAGCAAGGGATAGCAACCATAGTATAAGAAATTGCCTTGTTTTTCTTTGTTTTCTCACATGAATCTTGTCTTCTTTGGCCTCCGCTATTCAAATCTGAATTTTTTTCCTTAATTTCTCCCTTAAAATAGATCCATATACTTCAACATAATCATAAGAAAGAAAAGAAAATAGAGAAGAAGAGGTTTGAAAAGGAAAAAGCATAAAAAACTACCAAAAATCCATACCTTAAGCCTTTGATTTCTCCTCCTCTTTCTCTTTCTCTTGTGCACCACTCTCCTAGGGTTTTCTCTTTGGTTTAGGGTAGAAACATATGAAGCTATTTAAGTGAGGAGGTGGGGCGCCACTTATTTATAGGTGGGAGGAAGAAACACTTTTATACAATTCTCATTTTGCCCTTCATTCTTGACATTTTTGTTTCTAATTCGTTTTAACTCCTTTTTGAGAACTGTCTTTTTTATTATAAAATTTAGGTTCCCAATTTAGTAAAATTTATTTGGAATCACTCAAATCGGAGCTAAAATCTTCCTGAATGAATCTGTCAAAATTTAAGTACACCGACATTAGAAAACGTCCACTGGAAGGGTTTTAACTATCCCGGGACTTTCCATGATTTTCAGGGCCTTTGAAGACCTCGAAGAACTCAAAAATTTCATTTAAAAAGCCCTCCTGTGTGAATTCCAAAATTTACTCAAAATTATGAAAATGCCATTACATTTCGTAAGTCTTCCGTCAATTTTTGTTTCCTCATTTTAGCTCTGTTTTTCTTTCCATCTGAGTCTGGGATTCTCATTTTTAAGAGTCTAGAATGTTACTCAAATTTTTTTGGGTCTTAACTAATTCATTTTGGAGAACTTACTTTTCGTTAAATGACAGAAACGGGCGCATTTACAGATAACAACCCTAACACAGCTTTTAAGACAAAGTGGGAGAAGCAAATATTCATCCAAATTAGTGAGTTACAGTAGCTTTCAAGTTTGATATCTATTACAACCTAAATTGGTTTCTATTATCATGTCTAATTATTTTCCCCCGTTAATTTGCATAGGTTACTTATACGAGTGGCACTTAGCTGATGGAATATTAACCAAACTGCATCGATTACACTCTTGTGCTACTAATTGGATTAAGGATACTTCTAAGAGGTAATGGTTGAAGCATATGATGTGAATGAATGATGATGGGGACACATAAGAATGAACTTGGCCGAAAGTATAAGTGCGAATTTTAAAGGGGTCAATTTCTTGGCCATTGCAAGCTTGGTAAAGTTAACATCTTACTCACTCAATAAGTACTGGGTGGAAGATGCTGAGGTAGTGAATGCGTAGATTTAGGTTGGAGAAGTCTTCTATGAAGACATTAAAGAGAAGCTAATGGAGAGGATTCAGAGAGCATCTGCATGTGCTATGCACATGTTCGATACTTAGGTATAGGTGTTTGAAGTTGAATAGTTATATGATCTAATAAACTTATAGTATAGTTGGTACTATAAGGTTAGCCTAACTGATTAGACATTTTATTTTGGTGAATTTTAGGCTCTAAAGTACCTTTGCCAGCATATGTTTATAGTTTGCACCAAGGTTTGACTAGACCCTTTACAAATCATGGATTGAGTTTTTTTTTTTTTATTATTGGAGACCATCCTAAAGACATGCCATAATGAGTTTCAATTGATTGGATGTGAAATGCATTGACCATTGACTTATCCCAAATCTTTTCATGCTATGTGGTTAGGGTAGACCCAAGCCAACTTGTATATGAAATGAGATGGATTAGAAAGAATCTCAAGGTGATCTTCCCATATGTGGGTTATGTAGATAGAATGGACATAACCAAGCCATTGTCTTTTTTAGTGTCAATAGTAGCATTTACAATTTACCAATTATTTGTTTTGCTGCCAATTATGTTTATAAACTAGTAATTTGTATGGAGAGCAAGTTTAGTTGTACACTAATTACGTTTATATATATTTTCATGTTTTTTTATGCTAACTATTTACATGTATATAAAACATTTAATCATATAAAATTAAGCTGTTTACATATGTAGACCATTCATATAGGTGTGATATCACAATTTTCTAAATTCATGCATGTTTTTACCATAATATGTTATTTGTAGGAAACTAAAATGGCAAGTTGTTAGTTCATTTGTCAATTTGGGTCTAAAGGACAAGTCCTTAATGTACATGTAGAATCAACATGTGTCATAGGACATGGGGTGGGCCATGTAAGTTAATGTCATAAAACAAAGATTTTTTTTTTTAAATTGTCATTATGTCATGTATGAACTAAATTGTGGAAGCATTTCAATTGCTTGCTATAAGAGAATTGCATTTTATGCCTATGCTAGGTTGCCTATACATAGCATTCAATGGACCCTCCACCTGCCATTGTGCAATATCTCAGCCAAGATGGATTCTTCAAGGTGTGCCAACTTAAGCACTTCAATTTTGATGTTATGCTTGTTGAGAGGTAGCAGCCAAAGACTCATACTTTCTATACCACACAAGGCAAGTGTACCATCATCCTTCATGATGTAATAGTGCATCGAGGCCTGCTATGTGAAGATTAGCCCATGTGTGATTAGACAAACTATCCTTGGGCAGAGGTATTCTACTTTCTTCACTGTCAAACTAATTTGATAGGCAAAGGTTAAACATAACTCGGCTAGCTAACACCTTTGCCAAGCTATTTGATGATGTCGAGTGTAACATCCCGTCCTGTTGTAAACATGAGAAACGTAATGTTCGGTTTCTCTGTAAATGGCAAAAATGGGCCAGATACAAAAGGAAGTCCTTGAAATAGAAGGAATTGGGGCCAACTAAAATTATAATAAAATTTTAAATATTAGAATACCAATAAATGTAACACCATAACTTCTAGCTCTATTGCATGCCATTTATAAGCTTCACATCATGATTTCCATGAGGGCACATGAAAAAGGGGATAGAAATAATCGACTTTTTCCGCGTTGCGCTATATCTACAAAATTCAATTCGGTGTCACGTGAACCGTGTGAGCTCTACTATACTTCCTCATATTTAATTTTATTATTACAACTCATTTTCATCACAAAAACATGCCTACAATTCATGGAAATCGAAATGGAGCTCAAAATAAGCAAGCATATTTTCGGCCAGATTTGCTCCATTTTCTGACCCAACTTTGGAAAATCATAACTAAATCTAGAAAATTCAAAATCATACAATCTTTGTTACTATGGAAAGATTAGGATGTCTACGTCACACTAAAAATACGTCCAAGTCATAGCATTCATCACACAGGACGTTTGACATCCAAAAAGCTATAGACTCGCTGGTTACCTGGGCTGTGATTCAGGTTACTGATGTAAACTGCTGAAATTCGTAACTAATTCTAAAAAAATTGAAATCACACACATTTAGTCATTCTAGGAAGCTAAAAATGTTAACTTGACACTAAAAATAATTCCCAAATGAAACAGATACGTTTAAGCATCTGGAACTGATGGAACAGTGATTGAGCTCTGGAGTCGCCACTGTTACTGACAGCAACTTCAAAAATGCATAACTCTCTGCTTAGACCTCCAAATGAGGTGATCTCGGTGGCCACAGAAAGCTTATGACCTCTAGTTTATACATATAAGATTTTATAAGTATTGGACACCATTTGGCTATCGAGTGACACGAAAATCAAATCTGCCAGTATGAACAGTGCACATACCAGAAATCATGGAAAATCCCAACTTTGAAAATTCATCAAAGATTCTCTTACCATGGCCTTGCCTACTCAAAACATGTGCTAATGGTCATATATCATTTCCATACATCTAAACATCACATAATAGTATGTTTACATATATCTCAAGGCTCATAATACATATATAACATCATATACATGATGAACTATCATTATGGTTCCAAAATAGACAAAACAAGACATAAGCTTGTCAATTGTCCCTCTTCAAGGTTGTTGGCTCCCTTCACCACAATTGCTTGGTCCACCTAGCATGTTAGATCGTTGGAGAGGAGGGGATGAGATTCAAGAATCTCAATAGCTCATCTCCCATTCCATCACACATAATATGTGCAAGCAAGTTTCACAAATGCATGCATGGAGAAAGTAGAAATCATAGGCATTTTAAAAGCAACCTTAGCATGTGAATCAATCATACAGGACATTCAAGGGCTCACTAAGTGTTTGGATTGGCCTCACACTTCTCCTCATGGATTTTGGACTTGCCTCACCCATTCTATGAACACTTTGGACTCAACCATACTCTTGGGAGCCCACTTTGCTTTTGGGAGACTCTTTACTTTGTCTCAACCAAGCTCAAGGGTTCTTGGCTCATCCTCACCCGAGGGAGGAGCTCTTGGCCTCTCCACACTCAAGCAAACTCATACAAACATCATGGGTTCATTTAAAAACATAACATGGCATCAAGCATCATGGCATATAAAGGCATGCTAACATACTTTTCAAAGCTTGAAAATACACATACACACATTCTAAAACAAGCTAAACACACATTCATGTATGAGAGAAGGTGGAGAGAGCTACCTTGTATCCAAGCACACACTTTTTCCTTAGTTTTCAAGCCTCCTCTTTTAGCCACATACTCACAAGTTGGTGAAAATAGTGTCTCTTGGCCTAAACACAAATTATGGGAGCTAATTAAGTTCATGAAACAATTTCTAGGGCCATGCAACTTGCTTAAACCTTAGATTACTCTACAACCTCCATTATGGTCCATATTGGCACCTAATGAAGCAACACCCCTCAAATGATTTCTAGGCCTCCTTTTTTACTCTCAAATATAATTCTTGACTCCTTTTAAGCCTCTTGGAGTCATCACATCATTAAAATAAATGGCCTAGCACCATGTTGCTTCTTTAAGTCATATTATGGAACCTAAGACACCAAATCACTTTCCATGAGTTCTAAATTTTTTCCAAGGCCTCCCCTCATTTTCATTCATCAATTATGACTCAAGAATGGCCTTAGAAAAATTTAAAACTCTCCCTAGCTATGAGAAACTCTTTAGGCCGAGGTTATGGAGCTTAATGGCCTTCATGGAGTTTGCTTGGTTTTTTTGAAGGGGGAAGCTTGTGGGGAGACTCTTTGGTGTCTCAAGAACTCATTTATACTCTAACTTAGACCTAGAAAGCATCCTACAAATTCAGAAATTGAAAGGTGCACTTGAAACCCTAGGTTTTGCATCTTGCTTTCTAATGCCTTTTTCTTAGTTTTCTTTGCATATTCTTATTCCTCTCTATCAAATACCTAAGAATCACCTTTGGTTTGGTTAAAAATCTGAATCCTTAGATCTATCCAAGTGTAGGTCATCTCATACATTTGAATAACATAATATCATGAACTATGTAGGATTTCCATGGGAAAAGCGAGAAAAGTGGGATTATTTTCGCATTGCGCTATGTCTAAAAATTCCTTTAGGTGTCACATGGACCATGTGAGCTCATACTATACATTTTCATATTTAATTACATCATTAAAACTCATTTAGATCCCAAAAATATGCCTCCAACCCATGGAAACCGAAATCGAGCATGAAAATTTGGAGATCCATTTTCGGCCAGAATTGGCCTCTTTTCCAGACAAATTTTGGAAAATCATAACTAAATTTAAAATATTATAAATCATGCAATCTTGGTCATTCTGGAAAGATTAGGATGTCTACTTCATACTAAAAATATGCCCAGGTAATAACATTTATCACACAGGACATTTGACATCCAAGAAGATACAGAGTCGTTGACTATCTGGGCTGTTACTTAGTTTACTGATACAAACTTCTGAAATTCATAACTAATTCTACAAAATTCGAAATCACACACATTTAATCATTCTGGAAAGCTACAAATGTTAACTTGACACTAAAAATAATTCCAGAATGAAACAGATATGTTTAGATATCTGGAACTGGTGGAACAGTGATTGAGCTCTGGAGACGCCACTGTTACTGACAGTAAATTTCAAAAATGCATAACTCTCTTCTCAGACCTCCAAATGAGGTGATCTCGGTGGCTTCTGAAATATTATGACCTCTAGTTTATGCATATAAAATTGTATAAGCATCAAACACCATTTGGCTATCAAGTGACACAAAAATCAAATCTGCCAGTATGAACAGTGCACATACCAGAAATCATAGAAAATCCCAATTTTGAAAATTCATCAAATATTCTCTAGACCTCCGAAAATTATGATCTTTAGCTTTACAAAAATATCTTAATGAGACCTAATTGTATGCCAAATTTCAGGGCAAGACTAACTCATTTGGCTAAAAAATGATGTAGGGTTCCATTATGGTCAAATTTGGTTCCATATGAGGTACCAAATTTGCCAAATGGCCTTCCCTTGGTTGTGGCACCTTTTGAGCAAGTCTAAAAGTACATTTGAGACTTGTGTGAGTTGCCCAGATGGTTCCAAACCTCATGCATCTCATTTTGGCTATTCAACCCACACTTATGCATATTTCCAATAAACTCCCATATTGCACACTTTGGCATTACATACTCAAAATAGGTTCTAGAGGTCACATATCATATCCATACATTTAAACATCATATAATATCATATTTACACATGTCTCAAGGGTCATAGCCCATTTACTACATCATATATATCATATGGTACAATCATGGTCTTAAAGTGACAAAAGCTAAACACATGATTGTCAATCTCCTTCCTTTAGTGTTGTTGGCTCCCATTAGCATATCCACTTTGTTCACCTAGCAAGTTAGATCATTGGAGAGGAGGGGATGAGATTCAAAGAATCCCAATAGCTCATCTCCCATTCAATCATACATAATATGTGCAAGGCAAGTTTCATAAATGCATGCATGGAGGAAATAGAAGTCATAGATATTTTAAAAGCAAACTTAGCATGTAAATCAATCATACAAGACATTCAAGAGCTCACTAAGTGTTTGGATTGGCCTCACACTTCTCCTCATGGATTTTAGACTTGCCTCACCTACTCTTTGAGCACTTTGGACTCAACCATACTCTTGGGAGCCCACTTTACTTTTGGGAGACTCTTTACTTTGTCTCAACCAAGCTCAAGGGTTCTTGGCTCATCCTCACCTAAGGGAAGAGTTCTTGGCCTCTCTGCACTCAAGCAAACTCATACAAACATCATGAAATCATTTAAACATAATATGGCATCAAGGATCATGACATGTAAAGGCATGCTAGCATACTTTTCAAAGCTTTAAAATATACATACACACATTCTAAAACAAGCTAAACACACATCCATGCATGAGAGAAGGTGGAGAGAGCTACCTTGCACAAAATGACACACTTTTTCCTTTGAATTCAAGCCTCCTCTTTCGACCACACACCCATAAATTGGTGGAGATAGTTTCTCTTGGCCTAGATATAATTTATGGGAGCCAATTAGGTTCATGTAACAATCTCTAAGACCATACAACTTGCTTAAGTACTAGATTGCTCTATAACCCCCATTATGGTCCATATTGGCACCTAATGAAGCAACACCTCTCAAATAACTTCTACGCCTCATTCTTTTCTTTCAAATATGATTCTTGACTCCCTTTTAAGCCTCTTGGAGTCATCACATCATCAAAATAAAAGGCCTAACACCATGTTACTTCTTTAGGTCATAATATGGAACCTAAGACACCAAATCACTTTTTATGAGTTCTAAATTTTTTCCAAGGCCTCCCCTCACTTTCATTCATCAAATGTGACTCAAGAATGGCCTTAGAAAGATTTAAAACTCTCCCTAGCTAGGAGAACCCATCTAGGTCAAGGCTATGAAGCATATTGGGTTCCATGGAGCTTTCTTTGTTTTCTCTAGGGAAGAAGCATATGGGGAGCCTTTTAGGGATCTTGGGAGCTCATTTATACTCTTACTTAGGCCTAAGAATCATCATACAAAGTCAGATTTTATAAGGTACAATTGAAACCCTAGAACTTGCATCTTGAAATCTAATGGTTTTTTGTTAATTTTCTTTGCATATTTTTAATCTCCATACCCTTTTTCCTTAGATTCATACTTGGTTCTGCCTAAAAATCATCTCTTCCTAGGGTTTTCTCAAGTGGGGCGAAATGGTGGAGAAGGGGACCAAAAATGGCAACCATAGGAAGAGAAATTACCTTGTTTTCTTGCTTTTTCTCACTTGAATCTTGTGTTCTTTGAGCTCCTCTCTTCAAATCCAAACTTTCCCCTCAATTTCTCCCTTAAAATAGATTTATAAACTTCATTATAATCATAGGAAACAAAGGAGAATGGAGGAGAAGAGGTTTGGAGGAGAAAGAGCATGAAAAACTACTAATTTCCATACCTTAAGCCTTTGATTTCTCCTCCTTTTCTTCCCTTTCTTGTAAGCCTCATCCCCTAGGGTTTTCTTCTGGTTTTAGGCAGAAGATGGTCGTGCATAATGAAGGGAGGAGAAGGGTACATCATATATATAGGTGGGAATAAGTTACACTTTTCAAAAATTTCCATTTTGCCCTTCACACTTTGTATTTTTGTTTCTCCTTCGTTTTAGCTCCTTTTTGAGAACCGTCTTTTCCATTATAAAATTTAGATTCCTAATCAAGAAAAATGGCTTTGGAATCACTCAAATTGGAGCTAAAACCTTTCCGAACGGATTCGTCAAAGTTCGAGCATACTGATGTTGAAAAATATCCACCGGAGGGGTTTTAGCTGTCTCGGGGCTTTCGATGGTTTTTAGGGCCTCTGAGAACCCCGGAGAACTTAAAACTTTCATTTAAAAAGCCCTCTTGTGTATTTTTCAAAAAGTACCTATATTTATGAAAATGCCACTGGCCTTTTGGCAAATTTTTTTTGAATCACTCTGGCCTTGATTTCTAAGAAACTCAAAGCTCAAGGATGAGTAGGCCTAACATTTCACACATATGTACATCATGCAATTGATGGAAGTTACCTTATGCCAAATAGGATGAGCGACAAGGTATTGTTGATGTACTTGGCTTTGCTAGAGGATTTCACACAAGTTGGTTAGTTTAGTTAAGGATCATTAGTGTTGACCATCTATATAAGGAGATGTACAACACAACCCAGTACTTAGAGGTTAACATCGATGGTTGTTTAACACTGCTACACCAATGGGCATAAGATTTCTTCTTAATGCTAGCTCCAAAGAAACCTTAGCTTTGTATCCTCTGCTTGATGTTTATTATGTGCCCCTATTGCTAGGCTTTAAGTAAGAAAATCAACGCTTGATAGATTGGCTATTATAGGTTTAACATGTTACTCATTGATGGACTAATGTGTGCATGGATAATCCTTACAAGTGGAGGTGTGTAAGGTAGCATCCCTGTTTAAGGTTAGCTATGTGACATTATTAGGTATTGTAAGACCAAATGGGGGCCTATGAGATTTGCTACCTTACACCGACTCTTGTATGTTCACCGCTACGTTCCATCATGTTTATTTGTTTTGAACTTGTCATCCATAGATTGACTTGCAGTTATATGATTCACTCGGTGTGTGAGCTTGTTTTAGATTACTATAGCCTCATAGGATATTTGGCTAGTGTCAGTCTCACTCATATAATTCCACATTATAGAATGGTACCATGCTAATCAAGTGTTACACTACTTTGGTTGGCAACAGCCAATCTCGAGGGAGTAAATTGATCTGTGCTAGTTGTTGGAGATTGTGCCCTAGGCCAATTATTGTATTACGAACATTATTTTTATTAAGAAATAAGAGTTTTCTTTTATTACATTATTATATTATTTGTATATTTATATATAATAATATCCATTGATAAATCATTTTTTTTGGATTATCCAAAATGTCCTTAATCAATTATCTTTGTGGGAACAATGATGAATTAAGACTAGTATGATTTTGATTGATTAAGTATTAATCATGTATGATGATATGAATCAAAATCATAGGCGTATGTTAGAGAACAAGACGTTGGATAGACCCGTCATGAGATAAGCTACATGGATTAGATCATAAGTTTATCTTATATATAACCGTGTCATTGATCAATCGGACCTGAGATCACCATAGATTCTTACATGAAGGACACTGTACTTTGGCATAATCTAATGTCACTTTTAACTGGGTGATTATAAAGGCTATGATCGGGTATAGTAGAATCCATGCAGAGGAAGATGAGTGGTCAAGATGGAATTTATCCTTTTTATTAATAGAGAGATATCTCTGGGCCCCTCGATGAGTGTGACTGAGAAATGCATGGCCATGCTCAGATGGAAAGGTTTCATCTTATATCAGTCTGCTCAGAGATCAAGAAAATTACAATCGAGCAAGTTAAGGATGACATTTTCATGCCTCATACTCGATCTAGATGTCGTGTGACCAAAGGGATATGATAGGGTTGTAAGATAGGTTACATCGGATCACCGATCCTATATGATTTGGTAGTCACAATATCTTGCTAAAGGCCACTTGTGACTTGTAGGTCAAACAGTGCAGTTAGCCCACTACTAACATCATATGAGCTTGCAGGGTCGCACACAAGAGCGGACCAACCCGAGTTAAAATGTCCACATTCATTAAATCAGAAATGTGTTTGGATTCAATGAATTTAATTTTTAAATTTAGGATGGACGAATTATTTATATATATAAATAATTAAATTTGAAATATATTATATATATATATATTATATTTGATATTATATATATGTGTGTGTGTATATATATATGTGTATATATATATATGAATTAGTTTAAATTTGATTATATTAAATAGATTTAAATTTAAACTAATCAGATAATTTAAATTTAAATTAGGCTCTAGATATTGTTAGTTTAAATTTAAACTATAGGATAGATTTGAATTTAAACTAATCAATATATTTAATGATATGTTTAATTAATTTTGATTAATTAAATATATCTGAAACCCTAGTCTATAAAATTTGAAAAATCTGATTAGGGTTTCCATATATCAAAAAGTAATTCTAGAGCTGCCTCCAAAATCCTTAGAGAGAGAGACAGTGTACGGACATTGTACAAAACTGTACGGACATCGTACAGACAGGTGCTAACACACCGTTCGAGTTGCTGAACCCCGTTCGTATGGATACCAATAGAGGAAGCCAATCTGCGGTCAGTTCCTGTGATTCAGACGAAGAGTAAACAGTAAATTCAATCGCTAGAAAAAGGTAATTCTCTGAACCTATTCGTTTAAGCAATTTTGACAGATCTTTGGTGGGAATTAGGATAAAAAATTTTAAATGTTTCCACTATGCCTCCTACGATTCCCAACAGTGGTATCAGAGCCACACCAATAATTACTTAAATTGAGTACCTGTGTGCTCTAAGAATTTTATCTTGTGCTTAATTTTTTGCATGTGCTGATATGAGATATGTATGCGATGTTGATTTGATCAAATTATTTTATAACATGAAATTTAATCATAGAGATCCTTTTAATAAATCCGTTCATATATATGATATATGTATAGGGTAATAGTCGCTGAAATCGATTCTGTTCATATATATATATGAGATATATGTATGTGCATTCATGTTTTGGATACTGAAATAGATTATGAATCTGTACATATATGTGCATTTAGGTTCGGATACTAAAATAGATTACTGAAATAGTTTTGGTTCAAATTAGTCTGTAAGTATGCTAATCATACATGTATAAAATTGATTATGAATCTGTACATGTATGTCAATCTGAATTTATTTTGAATCTAAATCTGGATATGCATATGTATCGGCCTTGAATTTGGAAATTTAATTCGAACATGAATCTGTTTTCAATGTGATTGGGAACATGATTATTAATCTGTTACATATGTATATATTTGATATATTTTGTACAGATTATATTTTGTTTCAATTCGAATTCGTTTCGCTATGTATGTGACGCACTGAATGAATCCGTGATTGATAAAATCGTTTCAGAATCCATGGTTGATGAATTCATTTTTGTATGCTAATCTGTGATTAATGAATCCTTTTGAATGATACGCGTTTCTTGAGTAAGCATGGTGGATGGATTTAATCCTAGCGCAACACAATCTAATTTAAAATAAATTCACTAAATTTACAGCCTTTCATATGAGATGAGATGTTTGTAACATGTGTGGTTGTGTTGTGATTTGCTTGTATGGGTATGTTGCATGATATGGCCCTAGGATGCTAATGGTTTGTAATCTTTAAAATACGGCCTACGTGTTGTGCCTCTCTCTATTCATTCTGAATGTACATTCTTTTCTCATCTCACACTCCCTTAGAATGTTCAAGCGATGTTTCTCTTTGTATATATAGATTTTATCTTAGAGAAATTCTCTCATTGGCTTAGGAGGAGATAGGATAGATGGGGCATATTGTGTCACATTTATTTTAAGACTTATGATGAGATCATATGCATGTATGTTTGTATGTTATCGTAGTATATAATTATGTGATGACTAGTTTTATGAAATAATGAAATAAAATCCCTCGTGTAAAATTTTAAGTTACAATGCCGCCCACTAATGAACATTTGTCAAGACTTTGATCACCTGACTGTAGTTTCCACTAAAGTGGGATATACTTAGGTTATCTTAGTAAGGCAGCTTAAGTAATAGTGATACTCATAAGCTTTATAGTGGTTTGACTTAATTAAGACTATCAAAACAATTTTGGATCTCAAGGCATTAGATAGGATTAAACATGCTGGATCATGCGATGATTGAATCCCATAAAAGATCTAAGAGTTACATGTGATGTAATTGGTAAATAAGTTACCTACCTAAATAGTTTAATTTTAAGCGTCTTGTCAAAGCGGACTTATTATTAAGTGAAATATAGGTCTTATCCTGCTAAATTAAATTGAGGGTTATTTTAGTAGAAAGTTATTAATTTGATTTTTGCATATTTTGTTGTAGAAAAATGTTGACAAATAACTCTGCTACACTAGCATTGTGATCTGTCCTTGAGAAAGACAAAGTTAATGGGACCAACTTTCTTGACTGGTTCAGGAACTTGAGAATTGTTCTTAAGCAGAAAAGAAAGTTATATATCCTAGATGAACCCATTCTTGAGGAGCCTACAGCTAATGCTCCAAGAGCTCAGAGGGATGCCTATACTAAGCGTCTCAATGACTCTGTAGATGTAGGATGCCTGATGCTAGCCACTATGGTCCCAGAACTTCAGAGAGATCTGGAACACATGGAGGCTTATGAGATGATGTTCCAACAATAAGTAAGGCAAAAAAAGGTATGAGACCACGAAGGCCTTACATTCCTGCAAGATGGCTAAAGGTGCATCAGTTAGCACTCATGTTTTGAAGATGAAAGGCTATATTGATCACCTTGAAAGGCTTGGATTTCCCATGAGCCAGGAGCTAGCTACAGATTTGATTTTAAACTCACTCCTGGAGAGTTATGACCAGTTCGTCATGAATTATAATATGAACAACATGGAGAAATCAATTTCTGAACTGCATTCGATGCTTAAAATTGCTGAGCAAAATATCAAGAAAAAGCCTAGCACTGTTTTAATGGTTCAGAAAGGAAAAGAAATGAAAAAGAAAGGCAAAGGCAAGGGAAAGGGAAAGGGCCCAAAAAATAAGTCCAACAAACAAAACAAGCTTAAGCCCAATCCTAAGCCTGAAGCCAAGAAGGCGAAGCCTCCCAAGAAAGGACAGTGTTTCTTTTGCAATGAGCCCAGTCATTAGAAGAGAAACTATAAGCTCTACCTGAAAGATCTAAAGAAAAAGAAGAATAGTAGGGCTATTATTTCAGGTATCTATGTTATAGAAATTAATCTTTCTACTTCTCCTACGTGGGTATTAGATACTGCATGTGGAACTTACATTTGTACAAATGTGCAGGGTCTCAAAAAAAGTAGGAAGCTAAATAGACCTACGAGTTGAAAACAGAGCAAGAGTTGCTGCTTTAGCCGTAGGCACTTATGAATTAGTTTTGCCCAGTGGGCTTTTATTAATTTTAAACAATTGCTATTATATTCCTGCTTTGAGTAGAAACATTGTTTCACTTTCTTATTTAGATAAGGAAGGTTTTACTTCAATAATTGGGAATAAAAAATGTTCTATTTATTTTAATGACATCTTTTATGCAGATGGTGATTTGCATGGTGGTCATTATTATTTAAATCTTGATGCTCCCAATAATGAAGATATCTATAACATAACTACGAAGAGGATCAAGACTAACGACTTGAATCTGACCTATCTCTGGCACTGTCGTTTAGGCCACATAAATGAGAAATACATTTCAAAGCTCCATTAAGATGGATTTCTAAAATCATTTGATTTTGAATCATTTGACATGTGCGAATCTTGTATATTGGGAAAGATGACTAAGGCACCTTTCACTAGGCACAGTGAGCGGGCCACTGACTTATTGGGCCTAGTACATATCGATGTATATGATCCACTAAGTACAACTGCTAGAGGAGGCCACTTGTACTTTATTATTTTTATAGATGACTATAATAGATATGGCTACATCTATTTAATGAGACACAAATCTGAAACTTTTGAAATATTCAAAACATTCCAAATTGAGATACAGAATTAGATTGGCAAATCTATTAAAGCACTTCGATCCGATCGAGGTGGTGAATATTTAAGCCAAGAGTTAATTGATGTAACACCATAACTTCTAGCTAATTTTATGTCATTTATAGGCTTTATATCATCAATCCCATAAGAGCATATGAGAAAGGGGATAAAATAATAGACTTTTCTGCGTTGCGCTATATCTAAAAAAATTCAATTCGGTGTCACGTGGATCGTGTGAGCTTATACTATACATTCTCATATTTAAATACATCATTACAACTCATTTGCATGACAAAATCATGCCCATAACTCATGGAAACCGAATTGGAGCTCAAAATAAGCAAGCATATTTTCGGCCAGATTTGCTCTATTTTCTGGTTCAATTTTGAAAAATCATAACTAAATCTAGAAAATTCTAAATCATGCAATCTTGGTCATTATGGAAATATTAGGATGTCTAATTCACACTAAAAATATGCCCACATCACAAGATTCATCACACAGAATGTTTGACATCCAAAAAGCTACAGAGTTGCTGGCTACCTGGGCTGTTATTCAGTTTACTGATACAAACTTCTGAAATTCATAACTAATTCTAAAAAAATAGAAATCACACACATTCAGTCATTTTGGAAAGCTAAAAATGTTAACTTGACACTAAAAATAATTACAGAATGAAACAGATGCGTTTAAACATCTGGAACTGATGGAACAGTAACTGAGCTCCTGGGGCGCTACTGATACTGACAGTTAACTTAAAACATGCATAACTCTCTGCTCAGACCTCCAAATGAGATGATCTCGGTGGCCACAGAAAGATCATGACCTATAGTTTATGTATATATAATTTCATAAGCATTAGACACCATTTGGCTATCAAGTGACACAAAAATCAAATCTGCCAGTATGAACAGTGCACATACCAGAAATCATAGAAAATCCCAATTTTGAAAATTCATCAAATATTCTCTAGACCTCCGAAAATTATGATCTTTAGCTTTACAAAAATATCTTAATGAGACCTAATTGTATACCAAATTTTAGGGCAAGACTAACTCATTTGGCCAAAAAATGATGTAGGGTTCCATTATGGTCAAATTTGGTTCCATATGAGGTACCAAATTTGCCAAATGGCCTTCCCTTGGTTGTGGCACCTTTTGAGCAAGTCTAAAAGTACATTTGAGACTTGTGTGAGTTGCCCAGATGGTTCCAAACCTCATGCATCTCATTTTGGCTATTCAACCCACACTTATGCATATTTCCAATAAACTCCCATATTGCACACTTTGGCATTACATACTCAAAATAGGTTCTAGAGGTCACATATCATATCCATACATTTAAACATCATATAATATCATATTTACACATGTCTCAAGGGTCATAGCCCATTTACTACATCATATATATCATATGGTACAATCATGGTCTTAAAGTGACAAAAGCTAAACACATGATTGTCAATCTCCTTCCTTTAGTGTTGTTGGCTCCCATTAGCATATCCACTTTGTTCACCTAGCAAGTTAGATCATTGGAGAGGAGGGGATGAGATTCAAAGAATCTCAATAGCTCATCTCGCATTCAATCATACATAATATATGCAAGTAAGCTTTACCAATACATGCATGGAGACAATAAAAGCCATGGACATTTTAAAAGCAAAGTTGGCATGTGAACAACTCATACAAATCTTTCAAGAGCTCATTAAGTGTTTGGATTGGCCTCACACTTCTCCTCATGGGTTTTGGATTGCCTCACCCATTTCTTGAGCACTTTGGATTCAACCATACTCTTGGGAGCCCACTTTGCTTTTGGGAGACTCTTTGCTTTGTCTCAACTAAGCTTAAGGGTTCTTGGCTCATTCTCACCAAAGGGAAGAGTTCTTGGCCTCTCCACACTCAAGCAAACTTATACAAACATCATGCACTCATTAGAAAACATAACATGACATTAAGGATCATAGCATATAAAGGCATGCTAGCATACTTTTCAAAGCTTGAAAATACACATACACACATTCTAAAACAAGTTAAACACACATCCATGCATGAGAGAAGGTGGAGAGAGCTACCTTGCACACAATCACACACTTTTTCCTTTGGACTCAAGCCTCCTCTTTTGGCCACACACCCACAAATTGGTGGAGATGGTTTCTCTTGGCTTAGACACAAATTATGGGAGCCAATTAAGTTCATGAACCATACTCTAAGGCTACACAACTTAATGAAATACTAGATTGCTCTATAAGTTCCATTATGGTCTATATTGGCACCTAATGAAGCAACACCCCTCAAATGATTTCTAGGCCTCATTCTTTCTTTTCAAATATGATTTTTGACTCCTTTTAAGCTTCTTGGAGTCATCACATCATCAAAACAAAAGGCCTAGCACCATGTTGCTTCTTTAGGTCATAATATGGAACCTAAGGCATCAAATCCCTTTTTATGAGTTCTAAATTTTTTCCAAGGCCTCCCCTCACTTTCATTCATCAAATATGACTCAAGAATGGTCTTAGAAAAATTTAAAACTCTCCCTAGCTAGGAGAACCTATCTAGGCTGAGGCTATGAAGCATATTGTGTTCCATGGAGCTTTCTTTGTTTTCTGAAAGGAAGAAGCATATGGGGAGCCTCTTAGGGATCTTAGGAGCTCATTTAAACTCTTACTTAGGCCTAGGAATCATCATACAAAGTCAGATTTTACAAGGTGAAATTGAAACCCTAGAACTTGCATCTTGAAATTTAATGATTTTTTGTTAATTCCTTTTGCATATTCTTAATCTCCACACCCTTTTTCCTTAGATTCATGCTTGGTTCTGCCTAAAAATCATCTCCTCCTAGGGTTTTCTCAAGTGGGGCAAAATGGTGGAGAAGGGGACTAAAAATGACAACCATAGGAAGAGAAATTACCTTGTTTTCTTGCTTTTTCTTACTTGAATATTGTGTTCTTTGAGCTCCTCTCTTCAAATCCTAACTTTCCCCTCAATTTCTCTCTTAAAATAGATGTATAAACTTCATTTTAATCATAGGAAACAAAGGAGAATGGAGGAGAAGAGGTTTGGAAGAGAAAGAGCATGAAAAACTACTAATTTCCATACCTTAAGCCTTTGATTTCTCTTCCTTTTCTTCCCCTTCTTGTGAGCCTCATCCCCTAGGGTTTTCTTCTGGTTTTAGGCAGAACTTGGTCATGCATAATGAAGGGAGGAGAAGGGTGCATCATATATATAGGTGGGAATAAGTTACACTTTTCAAAAATTCTCATTTTGCCCTTCATACTTTGTATTTATGTTTCTCCTTCATTTTAGCTCCTTTTTGAGAACCGTCTTTTCTATTATAAAATTTAGATTCCCAATTAAGAAGAATGCCTTTGGAATCACTTAAATTAGAGCTAAAACCTTTTCGAACGAATCCGTCAAAGTTTGGGCACACCGACATTGGAAAATGTCCACTGGAGGGGCTTTAACTGTCCCAAGGCTTTCCATGGTTTTTAGGGTTTCTGAGAACCTCGGAGAACTCAAAATTTTCATTTAAAAAGCCCTCCTGTGTGTTTTTCAAAAAGTATCCTTATTTACAAAAATGCCACTAGCCTTTTGACAATTTTGTCGAATCACTCTGGCCTTGATTTTTGGGCAACTCAAGGCTCAAATCCTCATTTTCTAATATTTAAAATTTTATCATAATTTTAGTTGGCCCCAATTCCTTCTATTTCAGGGACTTCCTTTTGTATCTAACCCATTTTTACCATTTACGGAGAAACTGAACATTGCGTTTCTCACGTTTACGGAAAGGCCGGATGTTACAATTGACCATTTAAGAAATTGTAGAATTTTCTTGCAATTGACCCCACTAGGAACTCCATAATGGAATGGTGTTTTTGAACGGAGGAATCGAACCTTATTAGATATGGTTCAATCCATGATGAGTCAAACGGATCTTCCACCATCCTTTTGGGGCTATGCATTAGAAACAGCTAGTTTACACTAAACCGTGTTCCATCTAAGGCGGTTGAAAAGACACCATATGAGATATGGACTAAGAAGAAGCCCAGTTTATCTTTTCTCAAGATTTGGGGATGCGAGGCATATGTTAAGCAACAGGCCTCAGATAAGCTAGTACCCAAATCTATAAAATGCCATTTTGTGGGTTATCCTAAGGAAACTAAAGGATATTACTTCTATAATCCCATTGAGAACAAATTGTTTGTTGCTCGGAATGGTATCTTTTTAGAAAGAGAATTCATCTCTAAAAAAATCAGTGGGAGTAAGATACATCTCGAAGAAGTTCGAAAGCCATAAAACAGCATTGAATGGGAGATGGAAAATCGAGAAGACTCACAACAAGTTGTTGAGCCTACTCAAGTAATACAAGGCCCACGAAGGTCTGATAAGACACGACATCAGCCTTAAAGATCTGGATTTCTTTTAATTGAAAATCGTGATGTGTTGCTCATTGATCAAGATGAGCCAACCACTTATCAAGAGGACATAATGGGATCAGACTTCGAGAAATGGCTAGAAGCCATGAAGTCTGAGATGCAATCCATGTATGACAATCAGGTATGGACCTTAATTGACCCACCTGAAGGTATAAAAACCATAGGGTGCAAGTGGATTTTTAAGAAGAAAACTAACATGGATGACCAAGTGCATACCTTCAAGGCACGATTGGTTGCAAAAGGATTCAAACAAACACATGGTATAGACTATGATAAAACCTTTTCACAAATTGCTATGATTAAATCAATCAGAATTCTTCTCGCCATTACTACATACTATGATTATGAGATTTGGCAAATGGACGTAAAAATAGCATTCCTTAGTGGAAAGCTACTCGAGGATGTGTATATGACACAACCTGAAGGTTTTATGAGTCCAGAGGATTTTGGGAAGGTTTGCAAGTTTCAAAGATCCATTTATGGATTGAAGCAAGCATCTCGGAGTTGGAATCATCGCTTTGATGAAGTAGTCAAAGATTTTGGTTTTATCCAAAATGTTGATAAATCTTGTATTTACAAGAAGGTTAGTGGGAGCACAATTATATTTCTAGTGCTTTATGTTGATGATATCCTACTCATTGGAAATGACATTCTTACCTTGCAGATTGTCAAGTCTTGGTTAGGAAAGTGTTTCTCAATGAAGGACTTAGGCGAGGCCAATTACATCTTTGGGATTAGGATCTATAGAGATAGATCCAAGAAGCTAATCGGTCTAAGTCAATGCACCTACATAGATAAGGTATTGCATAGATTTAGTATGCAAGATTCAAAAAGGGGTTTTGTACCTATGTCTTATAGCATCAATCTCAGCAAGACTCAGTGTCCTAATACATGTGATGAGCGAGAACACATGAGTAAGATTCTATACGCCTTGGCTATTGGATCTATCATGTATGCCATGTTGTGCACTCCACCAGATGCTCATATGCTTTGAGTATGACTAGTAGATTTCAATCAGATCCAAGTGAGAATCACTGGACTACCGTCAAGAATATCCTAAAGTACTTGAGAAGAACTAAGGATGTATTCTTGGTGTATAGAGGATTAGATGACGAGCTTGTTGTAAACGGTTACACAGATGCAAGTTTCTAATCTGACAAAGATGATTCTAGATCGCAATCAGGATTTGTATTCTGTTTGAATGGCAGAGCAGTAAGTTGGAAGAGTTCAAAGTAAAGTACTGTGGTTGATTCTACAATAAAAGCTGAGTACCTAGCAGCATCAGATGCAGCTAAGGAAGTTGTTTGGATTAAAAAGTTCATCACTGAGTTATGGGTGGTGCCTACCATTTCAAATCTGATAGATTTGTTCTGTGACAACAATGGTGCAATAGCACTGGCTAAAAAGCCTAGATCACATCAAAAGACCAAACACATACTCAGGCGATATCACCTTATCAAAGAAATCATTGATAGAGGTGATATCAAGATATGCAAAGTACCAACTGATGACAATATTGCTGATCCTCTTACTAAGCCACTTGCACAGGCTAAGCATGATCATCATGTTAGGTTAATGAGTATTAGAAATATTAATGATTGAACTTAGTGCAAGTGGGAGTTGTTGGAGATTGTGCCATAGACCAATCATTGTATTGCGAGCATTATTTTTATTAAGAAATAAGAGTTTTCTTTTATTACATTATTATATTATTTGCATGTTTATATATAATAATATCCATGGATAAATCATTTTTTTTGGATTATCCAAAATGTCCCTAGTCAATCATCTTTGCGGGAACAACGATGAATTAAGACTAGTATAATTTTGATTGATTAAGTGTTCATCATGTATGATGATATGAATCAAAATCATAGGCGTGTGTTAGAGAACAAGACGCTGGATAGACCCATCATGAGATAATCTACATGGATTAGGTCATAAGTTTATCTCATATATAACTGTGTCATTGATCCCTTGGACCTGAAATCACCATAGATTCCTACATGAAGGACACTATACTTTGGCATAGTCTAATGTCACCTTTAACTGGGTGATTATAAAGACTATGATTGGGTATAGTGGAATCCATGCAGAGGAAGATAAGTGGTCAAGATGGAATTTTTCTCTCTGATTAATAGAGAGATATCTCTGGGCCTCTCGATGAGTGTGACTGAGAAATGCATGGCCATACTTAGATGGAAAGGGTTCCATTTTATATTAGTCTACTCGGAGATCAAAAAAGTTACGATCAAGCAAGTTGAGGATGACATTTTCATGCCTCATACTCGATCTAGATGTCGTGTGACAAAAGGGATATGATAGGGTTGTAAGATAGGTTGCATTGGATTATCGATCCTGTATGATTTGGATAGTCACAATGTCTTGCTAGAGGCTACTTGTGACTTGTAGGTCAAACAATACAGTTGGCCCATTGCCAACATCATATGGGCCTGCAGGGTCGCACACAAGAACGGACCAACCCGAGTTAAAATGTCCATATTCATTAAATAAAAAATGTGTCTAGATTCAATAAATTTAATTTTTAAATCTATAATGGAGGAATGATTTATTTTTATATATAAATGATTAAATTTGAAATATTATATATATATATATATTATATTTGATATTATATATATATATGTATATATATATATATATATGAATTAGTTTAAATTTGATTCTATTAGATAGATTTAAATTTAAACTAATCAGATAATTTAAATTTAAACTAATCAGATAATTTAAATTTAAATTAGGCTTTAGATATTGTTAGTTTAAATTTAAACTATAGGATAGATCTAAATTTAAACTAATAAATATATTTAATGATATGTTTAATTAATTTTGATTAATTAAATATATCTAAAACCCTAGTCTATAAAATTTGAAAAATATGATTAGGGTTTCCATATATCAAAAAGTAATTCTAGAGCTGCCTCCAAAACCTTAGAGAGAGGGATAGTGTATGGACGTCATATGGAATTGTACAGACATCGTACGGACAGGTGCTAGCACACTGTTCGAGTTGCTAAACCCCGTTCGTGTGGATACCAGTAGAGGGAGTTGATCTGCGATCAGTTCTTGTGATCCAGACAAAGAGTAAACAGCAAACTTAATCGACAGAAAAGAGGTAATTCTCTGAACTTATTCGGTTTAAGCGATTTTGTCGGATCCTTGGTGGGAATCGGGATAAAAAATTTTAAATGTTTCCGCTGTGCCTCCCATGATTCCCAACACTAGTACCATGGTAGAAACATTTGAGGCAAGAAAGATAAAGATTATCAAAGAGAGCATGCAATCTTTCTCAATGTGTGGACCCAATGGCATGAGACTCTGTCTTAGATTGAGATGTCAACAAAGACCATGGATTGCATCTTAGGGTACATGTAGTGGTATTGGAGTTATACCTATTATTGGATCCTACTGACAAGTAGTGTCTTGGGTTTTGCAGTAATTTATTTTAGACTTGTCATTGTTATGCCATTAATTTTCTTCTTATATGCATATTAGACTTGTGTTTAACATTATATATTTTTTACAAGCCAATCTGACAATGGGTTTGCACCAACTCAATATGCATGACCTTCCATCACAAGATTATAATGATTTTAGCTAAGATATGCTGGAAAATAAAGTTCATGGTAAAAGGTCCATCAAAGAACCCATTATGGACTACTAGGGATAAATACATGAGGGCAGTAGTGCTAGGACTATATCCATGATAACTGAATGTGTTGCATCTTTCTCTTACACCTTAGCATCGATGTAGATAGACTTCAAGGGTGCTAGACTATCTTCATTTGCGTTGTTCACATAATTTACAAACTTTGGCGATGTTGGTCCTTCAGATTATATGCCATCACTACTATATTCTTGTTGCTCTATCATCGCCACATTCTTTGCCATAATGCTACAGATGCCATATAGCTTTGTCCTACTCATGATCATTTTTAATGATCAATTTGCTTTTATTGTTGAGTATGCCTATGAGTCCTTTAAGCTTGGAAGGTCACTACACCATGAACAACAAAGGTTTAGCACATTGATTCCATCAATTCCTTGTTTTTGGTGCTCTAGGGAGTGGAATTTGATTTCTCCACCAAGCACCAATCAAAACAACCTAGACTTACATCAAGCATAGGAAGATGAAAAAGATGATTAGCTTGTACAATGGCAACTACAACGATTGAGAAGAAAGCATTCATGTGGCAAGGGAGCCATTTATTATGACTCATAGATATAATTTTTGTTATATAATTATATTGATGTTTGATTGAAGATTCAAAGTATTATTGACATGAAATTATAGTATAGGAGCTGAGCAAATCATAACTAGAGTACTAATTAAAATACACTAACCACTTTCCAACTTCAACAAAGCCTAACCTAAAATACTTTAACCGCTTCCTAACTTAATAACCTAAACAAAGCCTCAAGGACGTGCTTGGACGACAAGGACCACTTCAGCAGAGCAAAAACAAAGTACAAGCATAAACTTAGTTATTTTGTTACTTTGCTTATATAGAGCATGGTTGCTCATTTTGTATTTAAGAAGCATTAGGAGAGCTTTAGACTCCTGAAGTTTCGTCCTTTTATTCAAAAGAAGGATTCTTATTTGCAATTTCTAATACCATAAAGTATCCCTAAAAGCGAGCTAGATGGTAACACCTTATCTTTGTAAAGTTCAAAATCAGTGCCATCAATAACTCGAAAAAGGCAGTAAAATTGATTCATACGACTAGTATTATGAATCCATCAGTCCATTGTGAATCTATCAATCTTCGCCTTGAAGAAATGATTTCGAACAAAATTTACTCTTTGCGCTCTTCCAACAACGTTTGCTTTCTTCAATTTGGTCCGATTTGGACCGAAGCGTTCGCACTCTTCCAACAACCTCTGAACACCAATTTGGAAACAACGTTTGCAACCTTCGTGCTCTTTGATTTGGCTTCAACTTCGTCCCCTTCTTATGTTCAATCGTGCCCTGGCATTCATTCGACCAATTGGGTGGTTCCGTGACCAATTTAAAATTTTAAACAAATTTAATAAACAAAATATTAATTTAACTTAAAATCTTATTAATAGATATTTATTTTTTTAATATTTTTATGCTATGGAATATATTATATTACATAGCAATAAACGAGAAATGCTACTCATATAATTCAGACGCAACTACATCGGCAGCAATGAGCAATTTTGCTAAGGTGCTGAAATAATTATAATTAATAACATGATAAGGTGTTGAAAGTCAATGTGAGTATTACTTGAGAACGTTGAGATTTTTAATTTAGTATTTTTTAATAAAAATTTGCAAGAGATAATTTCTTCTATTGAAGAGCTATTAATATTAAATATTTATCTTATATTCATATTTATTAAATGTTATTATTATTCAAATTTATATCATTGAATATTCATAATTATTGGAAAAATTATTTATGGCATAATTTACTAAACAAATATTTAATTCAGAATAAATTTTATTATATTTCTATAAAAAAAGTAATGACATTAATTTCTTTTAATATAATATTGCCGACAAAATTCTTTTGAAATCAATAAAAATGGCCCTGCCATCATGGTCAGCTCCACAGAAATGGAATCTCAAAATCAATCTAGATCATTTATATATTTTTTAATTTTAATTAATTAATTTTTATTTTGATATATTTTTATTTTAAAAGAAATTTTATTTAATAAAATTTGGAAAAAAGGGTTTCATATTATATTTTACTTCATAAAATATAAACATAATATTAAAATTAAAAAAAACTGAAATTGTAAAAAAAAATAAAAAATTCCAATTTGCTCAATTCAAACAACATGTCCATTTCTCAGCTCCACATCCGTTCCGCCTAACCTCCTCGTGACACCTAATCATACCTAACGCATTTCATCAGCGATTCAGCGTCTTCAGACATCATCTCACAAGCATCTATTTTATAACGTTAGGCTTGGGTATTTTTAAAATCATTTTAAATAATTATTTATTAATGACATTGCGAAAAAAATATTTATAATAAATCAACTTACAATAATAAAGTTTATAATGAAAATATTATTTTCGTTTCTTCCCAAGTTTTACTAACCAAATTTTGTATAACTTAATAATATTGTTTTAAATTTAATTTTATTATCAAAAGTTAAATTAAAAAAAAATCTAAACTGATACAATTCCAGAAACCAGAATACAAAGACTCATTAAATACTCTAATAATAATTGTTTTACCTATTCTAGTTGTTTTACATATTCACTTAAATAGTAAAAGTGAAATTTAAATTTTCAAATAATCGCATGTATATTAAATTATATTCTTCTAGAACTATGCATATTTTATGATCATAATCATTTAAAGATTCAATTTTTATTTACGTGCGACATCATTATCAATAGTACATGGACATAGATGTTTATATTAAAAAAAATTACAGTTTAGATTATGAATTAAAGATAGTTATTTTAAAATATATTAAAATTTAAAATTAATTTAAAACATCCTATAATAAAAAAAATTAATTTAGAATCTTAAACTATAATTTTTTGTATAATTTAAAATTTTAGTTTTAAAGTTTTTAAAATAATTTTAAAATTTAAGACAATTTAATAGAAATATTTTTAATTTAGGTATTAGTTGTAAATTTTTCAAAGGAGCTCATAATAAATATTTAAAGTTGTTGATGTTCGTCAGTCGATCCCGTCGCTTACCTAACGCCTCCCTTTTTGTAACGTTACAAAAACTGGGTCAAGCGTCAAAAATCCATGGGCGTAGCTGAGGAGGCCAGCCATATCCGATAGAATTAGGAGCTACCAAGTCAAAGGCAGCTAGCCGTGTATAATGCTATATATAGATATATAGATTGCGAGCTCGTTAATGAGATTTTGTGTAAGAGAATAATCTGCAAATTCGGCGACAAAAAGAGAATACAAAAAATGGGATTGAAGGATACATTTTACATATCCCATGGATCTCCGACTCTTCCCATAGATGATTCCATTCCGGCCACAAAGTTCTTGAAGAAGTGGAAGGAGGTGTATCCCCACAGACCCACTGCCATTCTCGTCATTTCCGGCCATTGGGACACCGCCGTTCCCACCGTCAACGTCGTAAACCGCAACGATACCATCTACGACTTCTATGGCTTCCCCAAAGCCCTGTACAAGGTTTGGATTCCACCCAATACTCAATTCCCCCATCTCTGTTTCTGTTTTGGGGTATCTGAGAGGACCAGGAAGGATTTGGTTTTATTACTGATAATGATCATTTCTTTTTAATAAAACAAGTAATTTTGAAAATATTAAATCTGATGGTGGTGGTCTTTTTTTGCAAGAAACATTATCTAGAGGTTTCTGTGGCATCCGTTTTCCATGTTGACTTGCAATATATTTCATGTTTTTTATGCAAATTGATTGGCCTTCGATTTAAGTCATCAAGTTCTATAGAAGTAGGAAGTTGGTCGATGAGATTGAGCTTTGCAATTGAAGTTGGTAGGCGTTTGATCCTTTCTGTGGCGCTTGTAGATGTGCTTGTGACAACAGAAAGTTAAAGAGATCATAATAATATGACTTGAAATACATGATTTTGGTTCAACTGAATATTGTAGTTGTAGTGTATTTAAGTCATGATTTTTAGGTTCAATTTTATAACTGTCTCTTGTATTTTTTGCTTACCAGCTTAAATATCAACCACCTGGTGCACCACAATTGGCAAAGAGGGTGAAGGAACTGCTGCATCAATCTGGTTTCAGCCGTGTTGATGAAGACAAAAAGAGAGGGCTTGACCATGGAGCTTGGGTTCCACTCATATTGATGTACCCTGAGGCTGATATCCCAGTTTGTCAATTATCTGTTCAATCTGATCAGGATGGGACTTATCACTATAACCTGGGAAAGGCATTGGCCCCTCTTAAGGATGAAGGAGTACTCATAATGGGTTCTGGAAGTGCAATTCATAACTTAAGAGCACTTAAAATTCAACCTAACCCACCTGTTGCTTCCTGGGCTAAAGAATTTGATGATTGGTTGATAGATTCTCTCCTTGAAGGAAGGTACCTATTTTATGGTTTCCCTATCTTCTTCTTCACAGTTACCTTTAGGGGTTAAATTTACTTTCTCAACGATTTTTTTTTTGTATGTACTCAATCTCATTAGCCTGATGCATTTATGACATTATTCTTGAGTCTTCTTGAGAAGAATTGAACCTAAATTGATAAGGAGAGATTTTTTCTTTTTTTAAAACCTACTGAACTAACCCTTTTGATCCCTATTCGTATTTGATAAATGCATAATTGAGCTATGGAAACTCCAGTTTTACACTTCTAAATGGTCCAATTACTAAGATTTTCGCACAAAGGTAGAACTTCTTGTAAATTGAAATTAATCTTGTAGATATGAAGATGTGAATCATTATGAAGAGAAGGCACCGCATGCAAGAATGGCTCATCCCTGGCCAGATCACTTTTTCCCACTGCATGTTGCACTGGGTGCTGCTGGTGAAAATGCCAAAGCTAAACTCATCCACAGTGGGATTGAAATGGGCACTCTCTCCTATGCCTCTTTTCAGTTCACGTCAGCATCCTCCTAAGCTCTTTCACTGAATGGATCACCATTGTTGTTGTTATTGTTGTTGTTGTGGTGTTGCCTATCATTTCCAGACATTGTAAATTGTACTTCTGTTTCTCTGATACATTGATAGCATTGATGTATAATAAAAATTGATGTTATGAATAAAAGAAAATTTTAAGGACTACCCTTTTTGGTAATATAATGGTTGATTCATTAGTCCTTACAGCAACCAATATGGTAAATGTGAACAATTTGTGCTAAGAGAACTGAGGCACAAGACAATCTGATCATCAGCGGTCTTACACACTGATGAGTTCAGAGAAATGATCTATGGGTTAGGAAGTAATTAAGAAGAATTTGTGTTGAGGAGATTGTTGCGTAAAGTAATTTTATTTAAACTTTTACATTCACAATCTTTGAAATTAAAAAATAAAAAATTGGAAGTTGCTGTGGAATTCTCAGCTCCATATGCTTCAAATGCTTTTTGGGGACACAGGTGATTTTACCGTTATAAAGACAACTTAATTGAAATGGGATATTGTTCTCTCTTTATCTGATACTCTGCAAACCCTATTACATAGAATGAGCATAGGGGAGAAACTGTCTAAAGGCATTCCAATAATTAAAGGAAATATTACAACTCTTGGAAACATTTGGAAGAAAGGTAAGGATGGGAATAGAAATGTTAATAATTTTAAGGAAAATACATAGTGAATTTTATTGAAATTACATAATTTTTTTTATTTTT
This sequence comes from Erythrophleum fordii, assembly GCA_032878935.1. Classification (NCBI taxonomy): domain Eukaryota; kingdom Viridiplantae; phylum Streptophyta; class Magnoliopsida; order Fabales; family Fabaceae; genus Erythrophleum; species Erythrophleum fordii. The sequence goes on along the minus strand of JAVQMF010000049.1, from coordinate 3,124,406 downwards.
AAAATATATATTTTCTTCCACTGAAACTAAAAATTGCATTTACTTTAGTTTAATTTTAAATTTTTTATTAAAATATTTTTATTAACTAAAATACATATTTTTTATAACTAAAATATCTCATTCAAATCCAACAACTCAATAGAATAGATATGGTGATAAGGAAATTTAATTCTTGTCCCAAAAAAAATGTCATATAATATATAATTAGGTTAATAAAGGGTAAGTAAAAAAAATTTAAAATTAGATTAAAGTATATATTTTGAAAATAAAAAAATATGTGTAATTTAAAAAAAAATTAGGAAATATCTATGTAATTTATTTAACATTGGAAACTTTTTTTTAATTTTGAGGAGAGATACTTTATTCAGTAAATGGTCCCGGAATGCATCTAGACTGTAAATGCTATGTAAACTTCGGGGACAACAGCAAGAAAACGTAACAGAGATGGTGATTGGACATTTACAGTGTAAATAAAATTCGTCGAAGAAGGTAATGAGAAAAGGAATAAATAATTAGAATGAAAGCAACTATTCCTGTTGATGAAAAATTGTTAGACCATATATTGGATAATCAGTCAACCACTGTTCATTTCAAAATATAATTATCATGATGCATCAATGATACAACTACGGTTAGTTTACTAATAGAATAAAAAATAAAACAAAAAGTAATTTTAAAAATAAAAAATAAGTCTTGTATTTTTACTTTAAAAAATAATTAAAAATATTAAATATTGAATAATAATTATAAAAATATAATAAATATTATAAAAATAAAAAAATCTTTCCTGTACCAGGCTACTATACTTCATAATTCAAATTTATATATTTTTCAAATAGCTTTTAAGAAATACATTTCTTTATTTTTGCATCTGATTAGATCAATTATGACAACCCAGGAACTTTACAGGCCATTCGGTGGAAAGAAATCAAGATGGTCGGCTTTAGAGTGTATACATATATATATATATATATATAAAATCATAATATTAACTCAATCTCATTCTTTTTTATTAAAAAGAATGCCAAGATTAAGATTTGGTCATCAGAATGAGATTCTCCTTCCTTTCAAGCGACATCATTTAAGAACATTAATTTACAAGGTCTGCGTGTTTTCCTTGTGCATAGACTCAACCATCCACTTGTCATAGTCGTTAATATTTTCTTAGTACATAAACGTCATTGCTTGCATAATTATGGAGGTGAGACTGCGATGGGCTTTCCCATTCTTTAAATGAATAGAAACTTCCTCCCACTTGAGGGGTAAATTACTTAGAAAGTCTAAAATAATAGCCATCGTCAAAGATTACACATCTTTCAGTTTTACATCGATCCTGCCAAAAAGATGATTATCATAGAAAAAAATTAAAATAATTTGATATATCAAAATTTTAATTTTTATAAAAATTTATTTTTAAGATATTCGAATATAAAATTTATGGAAAGTTTTAAATTTTTGTATTATTTGTGTCAATAAATTTTCACATGTATTATATTCAATTTTTTATTAATAATTTTTTTAACATCTAAAAAAATTATATTTTTAAAGTACCAAAATGTCGTATAATTTGTATTTTTGTATTATTATATTTTTTAATAAAAATATGATAAGGTATATTTTTAAATTATTTTTTTCATATATGTTAAATGTTTATTAAAAAAATTAATAATAAAAATTTTAAAAATTATAACTAAATATAATCCACAAACTTACTATCGTTATTTTTGGGCTTGAGCATGGCCCATAGAACCCAATTTGTCAGCTGCCCAAAAGGTGATACTTACCCTTGTAACTTGGAAAGCTAGGCCCGTCTTGCTTGGATCTGGAAGTGACAGTAACAACTTGAGAGCAGTTGGTCCTCTTATTTTGCCTGTTGCTCACTGAGCTGAGTTTGATGCTTGCTTGAAAAATCGAATTGTTAGGAAACATAAGAATAACAATGAAGATGGAACCACAAGACCAGTGAACGTAATGTTCTGTGTATAAGATGATATTTATTTTCACTAATTGCTACAAAGTTAAGGCAAATTGCCCATAAAAATAATCCTAAGTATTTAGACAATTAGATTCAATAATTTTGGAACAGCTAATGGTCAACCTTTGGTCAGTATATCAAATTCTACCTTTACCCAATAACAATAAGCTGTTAGACATTGTTTAAAAAGTCCAGAGGCCTTTGGATCTCTTAGGAGTGTAGAAATACTCGTTATTACCACACCAAAACTATTGCCGGACATAGAAGAAATAAAATTTGCATGCTTTGGGATCATGGTGGTAATTGGTACGAGGATATTGCAAGATTAGAAGATATGACTCTAAATTACTTCTGAGAACTTTCAAAGAAGATAATCACTTAGGAATGAAACTCCAGACCTTTGTTTCTTTCAAGTAGTTTAATTCCTTTACCTTGAATGTTATAGGTAATGAAGTTACTAAAAATGAAGTCAAACAAGCTTTGTTTTCCATGGAAGGTTTCAAAGCTCTCTGCATTGATGGTCTCCCAGCCATTTTCTACTAAAGGAATTGGAATGTGGTGCAAAATGGTGTTTATGGATGTTATCAAAAGGTTCTTTTCCAGTTATTTTGCCTAAGAGAGGATCTGTAACACCATAATATATTAACGCTATCTAGCCTCTCTCTGGACTCGGTTCCATATGATTTCCAAAGAACCAGTACCAACCGTGGTATTTTTATGCTATAAAACGGGGTTTCAAACACTCATCTTCTGCCCCGTGGGTCCCGTGAACCCATCATTCACATTCTCTACTCACACTCTATTTATACAACTCATACATAGCATAAAACAAGGCATAAGCCATGGGTATGGAGCCAAAAACCAAGATAGTGCATTTTCTTAAATGGACCCAAAAGTAAGATTTTTGGCTCTAATTTTGGAAAATCATAACTAATTATAGAAAAATGGGAATCTAGTAAACCATAGCTTTCTAGAAAGCTCTAGGGGTTAAATTTACACTAAAAATAATTTCCAACCATAATCTTAGCGTTTGGACCATGTTTGACATCGAAAATGAGACAGAGGTCCGGCTATCCCTGTTTCTGGCGCAGCTTACTGTCATGAACTTCGAAAATTCATAACTAAATCCACAAAAATCCAATCTGGGAAAACTATACCAATTTGGAAATCTACAGATGTTTAATAGAGGAAAAAAATAAGTCCAGATCAATTAATCAGCCCTTAGACCTCGAAAACTGATGGAACAGTAATGAAGGTCGGATGGCTTCCCTGATACTAATATAGAATTTCAGAAGGTTCGTTCTCTCTCTACAGACCTCCAATTTAGGTGATTCTAGTTGGTATAGGTCACTGCAGTTGTCTAGCTTATACCTATAAAATTTCATGACATTTGGACTCCATTTGGTCTATGAATGACATGGATTTCTTTTCGGGCTAATGAAACAGTACCATGACCAAACCATCAAAATTTCCCAATTTCAACAATTCACCAAATATTCCCTAGAGCTCCAAATATTACTCACTTTAGCTTCCCAAGAAGCTCTCTACAAAATCTAGAGGCATGCCAAATTTCATAGCAAGAAGAGCTTGTTTGGTCATACTTTGACATAGCTCACAAAATTGATAGTTTTGACACCCAAAACGGTTCAAATGGGTCCAAATGGCCTCCCACATGTTCTAGCAACTCATGGACAAGTTTTAAAGCATGAAAATAGTCTATATAACATGTCCAAGTGGTCTGAATCATCATACATTTCAAACTCACTATGCTACGGGCCAAAATACACTATCACATACCATCCACAAAAAGGGCAAAACCCACATTTTCATTACTTTGGCTATCTACATAGTTTATATATCATGTTTCCTTACATTTACACTTGCTACAACATTTACATCTCAAAAATAGAAGGTGCATATTCATTTTTGGCACCTCTTTACATCAAAAGAGTCAAAACAAACTAACATTCATCTAATATTTTCCTAGGCTCTTTGGTGTGCACTTGATTCTCCTTAAGCTCCACCTAACATGTTAAGATGGGAGGGGGAAGGGGTGAGATTCATGGAATCTCAGTAGCGCATGCACTCATTCAAGGAAGCAATCAAGGCATATAACAAGTCAAAGCATGTAAATAAGTATCTAACCATTCATAATCATACAATACATGTTGTACATGCCATGAAAACCCTATCAATGCCACAAATGAGCTCTAGGGACTTTTGGTCTAGCCTCACCCGATTTTAAGGACTTTTGAATGGCCTCACCTGATTTTAGGGACTTTTGACTTAGCCTCACTCAGTTATGAGACTTTTGGCCTTGTCTCACCCATCTCAAGGGACTTTCGGCTCTACCTCACCCATCTCAAGGGACTTTTGGCACTACCTCACTTGAGCAATTCTCACAATCCAACACATAAGCATATTGGTACCAATGCATCAAGGCAATAACATATGGCATGTCTTACACAATAAGCATATACACAAGCATACAATGACTATTACATCCAAGAATGCAACAAGAAAGAGTGGAGAGAGAGCTACCTTATGAGCCAACACAAGCTTTTCCTTTCAATTCCTCTTCTCCCTTCTTAGTTTCACAATCACACTTTGATGGAGGTGCTTCTCTTGAGTCTAAACACAACAAAAGCATGGAATTACTCTCTCATAACTCAATAACTCTTAGGAGTTCTTCAGAGCAAACCTTGCTAACATATAAGAACCTAGGGGTTCTCTCTCTCTCTAGAGTGTCACTAACTCTTCCTCTCTCTCAAGCTCTCATGGTAGTAGAATCATCATATTCAAGGAAAACAAAGAAGTTCAAGAGTGTTTTTCACTTTCCCTTTTCTGACCCATGCCTAAAATCTAACTAATTTCACAAGCAAAACCATAGAAAGAGAGGGCAAAGAGAGGAGATCAAGATTCTAAGAAAAAAAGAGAGAAGCTTGCTTACCTTTCCTTTGCTCTTCCTCCCTTCTCTTGGTCTTTCTCACTCTCCACGCCTCTTTTCTCTCCTTGGGTCGAAGTCTAGGTCAAATAAGAGAGAAAGAATGAATTGGCACGTTTAAAGAAGTCAAATTCTCCCTTTTTACGCTTTTCTGGACTAACCCTCGCTATAGCGAGATTTAACCTTCGCTACGGCGAGCACGTATCAGTTCCAGACCCCCGCTTTCGCTATGGCGTGCGCTACAGCGAGCAACTCCTTGGTTTTTGTATGGAATGCCCTCACTCGCTATAGCTAGAAGTATTTTCGTTATAGCAAACAGCTACTCTTGCTATAGCTAGACTCTTTCTCGCTATAGCAAACAGGTACATTCGCTATAGCTAGGCCATTTCTCGCTATAGCGAGAAGACTTAGAAAAATTTCAGGATTTCGAAAATTTTCAGGTTTCTTCTTTCTTTTTCTTTTCTTTTTCTGGTTGTTACATTTCTACCCCTCTTAAATGAAATTTTGTCCTCGAAATTTAAAGACTTACCTTAAGGGAATAACTTTGGATATTTTTGTCTCATTTCATCCTCTAATTCCCAAGTTGCTTCCTCAGATGTCAGACCTCTCCAAATCACTTTCACCAGAGGAATGTTCTTGCTTCTCAGCTGTTTTAGCTTAGCATCCACAATTCTCTCCGGTCTCACTACATAAGAAAGATCTTCCTGCAATTGCACACGCTCATATTCTATGACATGTGAGGGGTCTGGTAAATACTTTTTCAACTGGGAGACATGAAAAACACTATGGATTTGGGCTAGGTTAGGAGGTAAGGCTATTCGGTAAGCCACGAGTCCAATTTTCTTAAGGATTTCAAATGGACCAATATACCTAGGACTGAGCTTCCTTACCCTCATTGACCGACCTACTCCCGTCACTGGAGATACTTGAATGAACACATGGTCTCTAATCTCAAACTCTAACAGCCTTCTTCGCTTATCAGCATAGCTTTTTTGCCTACTCTGGGCCGTGAGGAGTCTCTTTCTAATCAATTTTATTTATCTGGTGGTCTGATCCACAATCTCAGGTCCTATCATACTCCTCTCACCTAGCTCAACCCAACACAGAGGGGATCTGTACTTTCTCCCATACAAAGCCTCATAAGGAGCCATCTGAATACTGGAATGGTAACTGTTATTATACACAAACTCTGCTAACAATAAATACGCATCCCAGTTACCTCTCATTTCTAGCACACATGCCCTCAACATGTCTTTCAATGTCTGGGTGGTCCTTTCAATCTGACCATCTATTTGGGGGTGATATGCAGTACTAAACCGTAACCTGGTCCCTAAGGTATGCTGCAATAACCTCCAAAAGTTCGATGTGAACTTGGGGTCTCTATCCGAAACTATGCTATTGGGTACTCCATGAAGTCGCACTATCTCTCTGATGTACAACTGGGCTAATCTATCCAGTGTATGAGTAGCCTTGATAGCTAAAAAGTGTGCAGACTTCGTCAGTCTATCCACAACTACCCAAATAGTATCGTGTCCAGAGGATGTCCTGGGTAAACCCATAACAAAGTCCATGGTTATTATCACACTTCCACTCAGGGATATTTAGAGGTTGCAACAACCCAGCCGACTTTTGATGTTCTATCTTTACCCTCTGACATACTAGGCATCTAGCCACATAATCCGTCACATCGTTCTTCATCCCTGGCCACCAGAAAATTCTTTTCAAATCCTGATACATCTTGGTGGCACTTGAGTCGATAGTATACTTACTCTTATGTGTCTCTTCTAAAATGCTTTCTCTCAACTTATTCTGACTAGGCACACAGATTCTATCTCGGTATACTATCATACCATCCTCAGACACCTTGAAATCTGAGGTATTACCTCCTGATCCGTTTCAAGAACTTATCCTCCCTCTAGGCATCTAAGATCTGGGTTCTCAATATATTCTCAACTCGAGTTTCACTCAAATACAATTTACCCGATACCACCTGACAAGAGAGGTTCAAGTTTCTAAACTTCTCTAGGAGCTCCTGCTCCCTAATCATCATATGGGCTACATGGATGGATTTTCTACTCAGGGCATCCGCCACCACATTGGCCTTGCCCGGATGATATTTCAACACAATCATAATCTTTCAGGAACTCCATCCATCTCCTCTGTCTCATATTGAGTTCTTTTTGGTCAAACAGGTATTTCAGACCTTGTGGTCACTATAAATCTCTATGGTAGCACCATACAGATAGTGTCTCTAAATTTCAAGAGCAAACACTACGGCGACTAACTCTAGGTCATGCGTGGGATAATTCTCCTCATGAGGCCTTAACTGTCTAGAGGCATATGCCACTACTCGACCCTGCTGCATCAACACACATCCTAACCCTTTGCCCGAAGCATCACAATAAACCACAAATGGCTCACTAGGGTCAGGGATAATCAGTACAGGGGCAGTGGTCAGACAGAGTTTCAACTCCTGGAAACTCTTCTCACATCTATCATCCCACACAAAAGGTGTCTCTTTCCTAGTTAGCCTCGTCAGTGGTAAGGCCATTTGAGAAAAGTCCTGAATAAATCGTCTATAATACCCTGCCAAACCTAGGAAACTCCTAACCTCAGTGATCGTTCTAGGTCTATCCCACTGTAACACAGCCTCAACTTTATGGGGATCAACCGCGACCCCGTCTCGTGAGATCACATGACTTAAGAATCTCACCTCGGTCAGCCAAAACTCACATTTACTAAGTTTGGCATACAACCTTTTCTCTCTCAAGGTGTCTAGGACTAATCTCAAATGCCTCTCATGCTCCTCAAAGGATCTGGAGTACACTAAAATATCATCAATGAAGACCACCACAAACTGATCTAGATACGGTCTGAATACCCTGTTCATGTAATCCATGAACACAGCGGGCGTATTCGTCAGCCCGAATGGCATCACAAGGAACTCATAGTGCCCATATCTCGTTCTGAAGGCCGTCTTGGAGACGTCTTCAGTTCTCACTCTCAACTGGTAGTACCCAGATCTAAGATCTATCTTGGAAAACACAGATGCCCCAGCTAACTGATCTAACAAATCATTAATTCTAGGGAGAGGATATTTATTCTTGATGGTAACTTTATTCAACTCTCTGTAATCTATACACAAATGTAAGCTACCATCCTTCTTTTTCACAAATAACACCGGAGCTCCCCAAGGTGAGACACTAGGGCGGATAAACCCTTTTTCTAACAATTCCTCTATCTGCTCTTTCAACTCAGCAAGCTCGGCGGGAGACATCCTGTAAGGAACTTTGGACACCGGTTCAGCCCCAGGCACTATGTCTATAGGGAACTCTAATTCTCTCTCAGGGGGTAGGCTACTAAAGTCAAACTCTTTAAGGAAAACCTCCGAGAATTCCCTGACAACTGGGATCTCTTCTATCCCTTCTTCTACCTCAGCCTGAATAGAGAAAAAGACTAGAAACCCTTGACATCCATACTCTAAATATCTCTCAGCCTGGGCAGTAGTCATAAAGGATAACTCAGCTCCTACCCTAGGTATAGTCCCACAAGCAGGTAGGGAAATGGTTCGGTGTTCATAATCAAGTATGGCATTATTTGCGGCTAACCAGTTCATACCAATAATCAAATCAATATCATGGAAGGGCATACAAATCAAATCAATAGTGGTATGACAATTGTTAAATTGAACAGTGACATTTAAGCAGGTATAGGAAGTAACCACGTGGCCTCCAATGGGTGTAGTGACAGACAAGTCAAATGGTAAGACACTAATGACCAGACCCAATTGCCTCACACAATCATAGGATATAAACGATTGACTAGCACTCGAATCAAACATAGCAACTATAGGAAAGCTATTCACTATCAACGTACTTTTGATCAAACTGGGAGATGCGCTGGCTTCCTGCTGAGTGAGGGCGAACACTCGGCCCTGGGTCTATAGCCTAGGAAGAGGTGCTGTATCCATCTGAGGACAATGTCTAGCAATGTGCCCCGGCTTTTCACACTTGAAACATGTCACCGGAGACTGCTGAAAGGATGACTGGCTCTGAGGAGGTGGCATACCTCGCTGTGGCCTTCTATTCCATGGCCTCTTGCCTCTCTTCTTGGTGCTAGGTGTCAAACTAGAACCCTCTTTTGATTTCGGCCTTTTCAAATCCAGTACCCTCTTCTCACGAGCTGTAGTCGTAGTAGGCATGATAGCTTGCAGGTTAGTCTCAATCACCCTGCTGACCTCCACAAGGGTATTGAACTTCCTGATCCACTGTGGAGTGACTCTGTCGCTAATCAGAGGCTTTAACCCAGTTTTAAACTGCTCACATCTCTAGGGTTCATCATCATACCTCTGGAGGTAAGAGGAATACTGAGACAACTCAATGAACTTGGCTACATATTGGTCCACAGTCATCTCATCCGTCTGTCTCAAGCTCATAAATTCCATCTCTTTCTTCTTCCTCACTGAACTAGGGACATATTTCTCATAAAACTTGACCAAGAAGCTTTTCCAAGTTATTTGTATGTTCTTGGTCTCCATCAGGGGTTTTGTGCTACACCACCATCTATCAACTTCCTTTTGTAACATGAAAATGGCTAGCTGGGCTTTCTGCTCGGTGGTACAATCCATCACTGAGAATATTTTCTTTAACTGTATAACCCAAGTCTCCGCCTTATCCGCATCTAACTCCCCGTCAAACGAGGGTGGATTATTCTGCCTAAACTACTTTAACACTTTCTGGATAGGCGTCTGGGTCTGTGGAGCAGCAAGCTCCTGGGGAGGTGCAGGTAGAATGTTGGATGTGGATGGTTGAGGTATAGGGGCTTCTCTCCTGGCTTCTTCTGGCCTAGCCAGGGTATCTTGTAAATGCATGATCATATCATGCTATTGCTGGGCAATGTACCTCTGCTGTTCTAGCATCTGCTGGTGCTGGCCCATCATGGCTTCATACCGGTCAAGCCTCTCCATGATGGCTCGCAGAGGATCCTCAGGCCCAACAGGAACCTCTGGCTCAGCTCTCTAAGCCTTGGGCAGTCTGCCTCTACCCCTGCCCCGTCTAGTCTCAATCATGTCTGAAAAGAAGTAGCAACCCTCAGTTCACCATGATATCACAAGCACATATGCATAAGGATGCTACCACTTCCATAGCCATTCACACCAAATACAAGCAAATAACATCATTCAAGAGCCTAACATCGAGCAAAAGTGCCTGAACCTTTGCTCTAATACCAAAAATGTAACACCATAATATATTAACGCTATCTAGCCTCTCTCTGGACTCGGTTCTATATGATTTCCAAAGAACCAGTACCAACCATGGTATTTTCATGCTATAAAACAGGGTTTCAAATACTCATCTTCTGCCCCGTGGGTCTAGTGAACCCATCATTCACATTTTCTACTCACACTCTATTTATACAACTCATACATAGCATAAAATAAGCCATAAGCCATGGGTATGGAGCCAAAAACCAAGATAGTGCATTTTCTTAAATGAACCCAAAAGTAAGATTTTTGGCCCTAACTTTGGAAAATCATAACTAATTATAGAAAAATGGGAATCTAGTAAACCATAGCTTTATAGAAAGCTCTAGGGGTTAACTTTACACTAAAAATAATTCCCAACCATAATTTCAGCGTTTGGACTATGTTTGATATCGAAAATGAGACAGAGGTCCGGCTATCCCTGTTTCTGGCGCAGCTTACTGTCATGAACTTCGAAAATTCATAAATAAATCCAAAAAATTCCAATCTAGGCAAACTATACCAATTTGGAAAGCTACAGATGTCTACTAGAGGAAAAAAAAATAAGTCTAGATCAATTAAGCAGCCCTTAGACCCCGAAAACGGATGGAACAGTAATGAAGGTCGGATGGCTTCCCTGATACTGATATAGAATTTTAGACAGTTTGTTCTTTCTCTACAGACCTCCGATTTAGGTGATTCTAGTTGGTATAGGTCACTGCAGTTGTCTAGCTTATACCTATAAAATTTCATGACATTTGGACTCCATTTGGTCTATGAATGACATGGATTTCTTTTCGGGCTAATGAAACAGTACCATGACCAAACCATCAAAATTTCCCAATTTCAACAATTCACCAAATATTCTCTAGAGCTCCAAATATTACTCACTTTAGCTTCCCAAGAAGCTCTCTACAAAATCTAGAGGCATGCCAAATTTCATAGCAAGAAGAGCTCGTTTGGTCATACTTTGACATAGCTCACAAAATTGATAGTTTTGACACCCAAAACGGTTCAAATGGGTCCAAATGGCCTCCCACATGTTCTAGCAACTCATGGACAAGTTTTAAAGCATGAAAATAGTCTATATAACATGTCCAAGTGGTCTGAATCATCATACATTTCAAACTCACTATGCTACGGGCCAAAATACACTATCACATACCATCCACAAAAAGGGCAAAATCCACATTTTCATTACTTTGGCTATCTACATAGTTTATATATCATGTTTCCTTACATTTACACTTGCTACAACATTTACATCTCAAAAATAGAAGGTGCATATTCATTTTTGGCACCTCTTTACATCAAAAGAGTCAAAACAAACTAACATTCATATAATATTTTCCTAGGCTCTTTGGTGTGCACTTGATTCTCCTTGAGCTCCACCTAACATGTTAAGATGGGAGGGGGAAGGGGTGAGATTCATGGAATCTCAGTAGCTCATGCACTCATTCAAGGAAGCAATCAAGGCATATAACAAGTCAAAGCATGTAAATAAGTATCTAACCATTCATAATCATACAATACATGTTGTACATGCCATGAAAACCCTATCAATGCCACAAATGAGCTCTAGGGACTTTTGGTCTAGCCTCACCCGATTTTAAGGACTTTTGGATGGCCTCACCCGATTTTAGGGACTTTTAACTTTGCCTCACTCAGTTATGAGACTTTTGGCCTTGTCTCACCCATCTCAAGGGACTTTCGGCTCTACCTCACCCATCTCAAGGGACTTTTGGCACTACCTCACTTGAGCAATTCTCACAATCCAACACATAAGCATATTGGTACTAATGCATCAAGGCAATAACATATGGCATGTCTCACACAATAAGTATATACACAAGTATACAATGACTATTACATCTAAGAATGCAACAAGAAAGAGTGGAGAGAGAGCTACCTTATGAGCCAACACAAGCTTTTCCTTTCAATTCCTCTTCTCCCTTCTTAGTTTCACAATCACACTTTGATGGAGGTGCTTCTCTTGAGTCTAAACACAACAAAAGCATGGAATTACTCTCTCATAACTCAACAACTCTTAGGAGTTCTTCAGAACAAACCTTGCTAACATATAAGAACCTAGGGGTTCTCTCTCTCTCTAGAGTGTCACTAACTCTTCCTCTCTCTCAAGCTCTCATGGTAGTAGAATCATCATATTCAAGGAAAACAAAGAAGTTCAAGAGTGTTTTCCACTTTCCCTTTTTTGACCCATGCCTAAAATCCAACTAATTTCACAAGCAAAACCATAGAAAGAGAGGGCAAAGAGAGGAGATCAAGATTCTAAGAAAAAAAGAGAGAAGCTTGCTTACCTTTCCTTTGCTCTTCCTCCCTTCTCTTGGTCTTTCTCACTCTCCACGCCTCTTTTCTCTCCTTGGGTCGAAGTCTAGGTCAAATAAGAGAGAAAGAATGAATTGGGACGTTTAAAGAAGTCAAATTCTCCCTTTTTACGCTTTTCTGGACTAACCCTCGCTATAGCGAGATTTAACCTTCGCTACGGCGAGCACGTATCAGTTCCAGACCCCCGCTTTCGCTATGGCGCGTGCTACAGCAAGCAACTCCCTGGTTTTTGTATGGAATGCCCGCACTCGCTATAGCTAGAAGTATTTTCGTTATAGCGAACAGCTACTCTCGCTATAGCTAGACTCTTTCTCGCTATAGCGAACAGGTACATTCGTTATAGCTAGGCAATTTCTCACTATAGCGAGAAGACTTAGAAAAATTTTAGGATTTTGAAAATTTTTAGATTTCTTCTTTCTTTTTCTTTTCTTTTTCTGGTTGTTACAGGATCAATCAAACCCTCGTTGTCCTCATGTCAAAAATAGAAAAGCCTAAATTCATTAATTAGTTTCAGCCAATTTTTCTATGGAATGTCATTTATAAATGCATCTTCAATATCATTGTGAATAGGTAAAAGATATACATGAATGATTGGGTCTCTCTTATGTAAGCTAGTTTTGTTCTTCGAAGATCCATTTAGGACAATACCATCATAACTGAGAAAAAGATTCACTTGATGAAGAGGATGAAAGGTCAAAATGGTTTTGTGGGTATTAAAATTGACCTAAAAAAAGTTTATCATAGATTTAGTTGGGCATTCATTAGACAAGTTCTTATAGAGCTTAAGTTACTTGAATCCCTTATCAACCTTGTCAAAATATGTTTGTATTGCCAATTTCAACATCCTTTGGAATGGTAGTAAGATTGATTCCATTCTCAGAGGCTCTGAAAATCATGAAAACTCCCAAAACAATTGAAACCTCTCTGGTGAGTAATTTAGGCTGTCAGATGACCGAAACTTTAATCTAATGGTTGTGAATGGTTTTAAATCCAAATTGATTGATTCTAAAGCCAATTTATAGGATTGAGAGCTAAATATCATGATGGAAAAGACAGATTTCAAAAAAGAGTTGAAATGAACCTAAAATGAAAAATCCAATAAAAGGGACTAAAATGCAACAGTAAAAAGTTATTAAAGTGACTCCTCTCCTTTCATATAGCACGTGGCCCTCCCCAAATCTAATTAACTAGCCATTTTTCTATACCAAAATAGAGGAAGAGACCAAGGAGATAGACGCACAAAAGGAGGAGGAGAAGAGGAAGAAAAATAAGGAAAAAATGTTTGAAAATTATGGAAATTTCAAGCTTCTTCCTTCTTTAATGTTATTCTCCTCCTTCCAACCTTTCTTTCCATGATTTTTGTGTGTGATATGGAGTTGTTTTAGGTTTGGTATAGAGGAGAAAGATTTGAGTTTGAAAGAAAGGAGCATACCAATTGAAAGAGCTCTTGGAATAAGTTTAAAACTAAGGTAAACATCCATGCTTTCTTCCTTCTCTTTCCTTGCTTCTTCTTGAGTAGTTTCGGCCAAGTAGAGAACATGTAGGGGAGGATAACTCTGACCTAAACCAAGCATGAATCCTATGATTTAGAGTGTGGGAAGCTAGTAAATGCAAAAAAACCTAAAGGAAAACCATTAGAATTCAAGATAGCAAAGCTAGGGATTCTTGAACATATGATAAAATCTAACTTTCTCCAAGAATATTCTAGCTTATGTGAGGGTTTAATTGAGTCCTTAAGACCCCAAAGAATCAAATAGGACTAAAATCAAGAATTATTATGGTTGCTTCATTAGGTGCTTTATGGAACCATAATTAAGCCATTTAAGAAAGTGGGCTTCCATAGTGTGTGTGTGATGTTAAAGCTTGTTTCAAGAATGTAATTGGGTCCTATTTGATGTGTTTAGGCCAAAGAAATTATACTCCACCCACTTGCAAGTGTGTGACTAAAAGAGGGAAAGAGAAATCAAGGAAAAGTGTGAGTGTTTGCATTGAAGGTAATTTTCTAACCTTTCTCTCATACATTCTTAGTTGTTGTCTTGTCTTTGGATGTATGTATATATGTTTATGCCATGAAAATTATGTATAGCTATTTTTCACATACCATGATACCATCATGTGCACAAATTATGTTTTATGAATGTGTTTTGCCTTGAATGAGTTTGTTGAAGCTAAAATTCTCTTAGCAAAGGTAAGGATGGGCCAAAAGTCTCTAGGATTGGGTGAGACAAAGCCAAAAGTATCAAGAAGAATGAGGCTTAGTCAAAAGTCCCTTAAAAATGGGTGAGACAAGTCTAAAAGTCCTAAAAAAAAGGAGTGAGGCTAAACTAATGCTCTTGAAAGATAATGTATGATATGTATGAGCTTCTTGTACATGGAAATGAATTTATGTATAGTTACTAGTAGCTCAATGTTCATATATACATTCTTGGACTTGAAAATATGACTATTATGTATAATTGAAAGGGTTAAGAGCTATTGGAATTCTTAGAATCTCACTCTTCCCTTTTTAATATCTAACTATGTTTAGATGAGTCAAGTGGGCTAAGGAGTGAGAGCCAACAAGTATAAGAAGCAAGAATTTGGCATACGTATAAAGAAATAAGCCTTGTAAATGTATTTTGATATTAAGAATTGTAACCATGAGTTGTATATATGATGTAAACATTTGAGCACACTCAAATATATGTAGACATCATGTATGAAATGGTTTTCGATTCATATGAATGAGTATATATGATTTGGCCACCAACGACCCATTATGTGTTATGCTTCCAATGTATATGATTGCATGTAGCATAGTGGAAATAAGCTTCATGATATTTTGAACCAAATGACATGTCTCCCTAGACTGTGATTATGGTTTTGGTCATGCCCAAGCGGCCATAGATAAGGAAGAAAGCAATTTGACCCCATTTTGAACTAATTGAAACATCAAATTTGACTATTTTGTGTGTTAAACCAAAATCTGACCAAATGAATGAGTTTTTCCATGAAATTTGGCCAAAAAATAGGTCTCATCTAGAGCTTTCCACAAAGCTAAAGAGCACCCAATTTGGAGCTCAAGAGAATTTTTTATGATTTTTCAAAGTTGGAAAAAAAATGTTAAATGGTAAGATGCACTATTCATTTGGTCAGTCCCTTTCCCTGTGTCATCCATGGGGCTAATGGTGTCCAATGGCTATGAAATTTTACAAACATGAACTAGAGATAACAATATTTCTGAAGTACTTAAGAGCACCCCATTTGGAGATCTATAGAGGGAGAGCCAAATTTTTGAAATTTCATATTAGTATTAGGGTGGTAGCCTGACCTCTGGTATTGTTCTATCAATTTTTGTAGCCTTAATACTTTTTTTTTGGTCTGGACTTATTTTTAACCTCTAGTTAACATCTACAAATTTCTAGAATGGTATGGTTTTTTGGGTATTGATTTTTTTAAAATTAGTTATAAATTTTTGAAATTTATATTAGTAACCTATGATAGCAAACCTAGGCTATTAGACTTTTAGTGCTTTTCTATCATCAATCATGATTTAGTTGACGTTTTCATAGCTTAGAATGATTTTTAACCTATAGTGGAAATTTAGAGCTTTCTAAAAAGCCATCATACATTTGATTTTTATTTTTCTAGAATTAGTTATTATTTTTCAAAATTTGTATTAGAAATTTGGTACTTAAACTCAAGAGCATATTTGTGTTTTTTTGGTGCATGTGTAAAATTTGAGTTGTATAAATTATTTTATAATGTTTATAACTTGTATGGATGGATTATGAGTGGAAGATAATATTGAGTTCATGGGGTATAACAAAATACAAAAATTTAAAAGCTTATGTAACGTGATTAAATGCGTTATTTTTATTCTATTTTCTATGAATGCACATGTATGAAGCTTACTTATAAGGAAGAAAGGCTAGAGAAATATGGTGTTATATTTAGTTTTTCCCATTTATCCTTTTCTTAAGCCCTAACTTAAGGCTTCTCAAGGACAAGTTTTCTTGGGCAATTCAAGCTTCCTAAATTCTTATTTTGAGCCCAAAATTAGTCTTTTACTATTCATATGGTCATTCACTATTTGCTCATTTCCCATACTTAGCATATTAGAGCTCATTTTGCCATTTTTATGAAATTCACTTCTATGTCTCAACCTCATTATAACTTCTTCGATAGCTTATTAGACTTACATTAAGCTCATTAGAAGGCTTAAATACAATTTCAAACATAAGCATGACCATCTACCTCAATTAAGGTTTCTAATGCACCTAAAAAATTTGACTTTCATGTTTGGCCTTTATAATTCAAATTGATATTTTCCCTAACCTTTATAATTCTCGAGGGGAACTTTAAATTCATTAAGACACAAAAACAAACTCATTTAGCTCACTTTTTTAGGAGGTAGCCAAGAGCATCACCAAGGGCTGCTACCTTGAGTTTTCTTGCTTCCTATGACAATTTCTTTTCATTTCTTTGATTGAGGTAACTTATATATGCTCCATATGATCAATTGCATGCAAGAGAATGTAGAGAGAGATTTTCTCTCTCTAGGCCTGATCAACATGCACTAGGTTCTAGACACACTTGATTTCAAGGCTTGAAACTTGCTTTATTTTAAAGCCCTCTTTCAGTGCAATCTTTTGCACCAATTGAAATTTCCAATAGTCCTTTTTCTCCTCTCTTGAAAAAGCTCAACTTCCTCCTTTTGAAATTCTAAAACCATAGATGAAGAGCTTAGAAGGAGAGGAGTAATTTTTCTAACCATCATAATTTGAAAAGAGATTAAAATTCATACCTAAATCCTTGCTTTTTTCCTTCTCTATCTTCTTCTCCATGTGATGCATGAAAGAGCAGCTTGAAGGTTCTAGAAATTTCAATTGAGGCAGTGGAGAAGAGAGCTACATGAAGAAATAAAAAAAAAAAGTGGCATTAGGTATTAACTTTTTAAACAAAAAATTATCGTTTTGCCCTTATTTTCCTAGACTTAAAAATTTATGCATTCTAACACTTTTTTGTTTTTTTGCATATTTGGACTTTGCATTCTTACTTAAAAGTTCCTAAAATACTTAGGCCACTCATCTTGAGTTACAAGGGCTGAAAACTACGAAAAATAGCTCTAAATAGCATTATAGTATTGGCTTTCTCTTTTTCATGTCGTTAGTGTTTTGGCCTATTTCAAGCTTTTTGGCTCTTTTGATTGGCTCTTTTAATTAGCTCATTTCACTCATATATAAGGAGAAATAACTTTATTTCACTCTATTTTACTTTTTATTTAACTTCTTGTATTTTTGGTTTTATGCTGTACTACTATGTACAGGTATCTCTCTTTTTATTTCTTTCTCAACTTTTCTTCTTATTTTCTTTTCTTATTTGGTCTTTGACTCTTTTCTTTTTTGTCCTTTGATTTTTTATGAGGTCAAAGCTCAAATTAAAATATAAGATATGCCTTCTTTTAGTTTTATGATATTTCTCTTACTACATTATAAACCTTTTACAGTTGCCACTTATGGGTCTTTATCTCAATCTTAGCCTTAACCTTTCATCTTGTTTGAGCTTCTAATCACTTTTGGTCCTTCCTCTTACTGCTCTTTAGGAGTCTAGCTAAGTATATAATACCAAATGTGACATCTTATATATGTATTTACCTACTAATATTTTATTTTGTACATAAAAGACATAAGAACTTGGGAGAGACCAAACATATTATGGGGTGTTCTTTAAAACACATTAAAAGGACAACACTAGGTTGGCAAAAAATCAACAATTGTATATCTAAGTGCCATTTTGTATTTAATTCATATATGCTATTACAACATTTTGTTTTAACCTATTTATTATTTAAGAACGAGTATACCTACAAAAAAAAATTGAAGCAGGAAGTTCAAGGGATGGTATACCAAAGTTAGATTTATGGTTGAAGGTTGCTTGTGGAAAGAAGTAAGGTTTAGTGTATGGTTTGGGAAGTGTCTCACATAATATAGTTGGAATCTAAGTACAGGATACAACTAAGAACACCCCCGCAGTCAAGACCCACCATACACTCACTCTCCATATACACAAGAAATAATAAGAAATGAATTTATTGACTATACAAGAGAAAGTTGTGATGCTAAGCTTGAATAGAAGAGAAAAAAAAAATGGAAAAAATGCAAGAGAAACTACATAGATATAAGAGTTTTTGTCAACAACATTTCCAACAAAATGTTAGTTTAAGTTCACATGAATATTTACCTCCATAGAGGTAAGATATATCTCATATTAGAGATTCAATGAGAGACTACAATGATATTGATGATAATGAGGATGACAGGTGATTGTTTTTTTAATGTAATTTTATTAAATTTATGTAATTAAATCATGTACAATTTGTCATTTTTATTAGAGGGTTTTAAACATTTTTTGTTTAAATTTAATATTTTTACTTTATAAAAAATACATATTTAACAAATAAAATAAAAAATTATATATTATATATATGGATTTTAATGATAATATATATATATATATATATATATATTAACTTAATATATAATATATTTTTAAAAATTTCACAATCTGAAAAAAGTAATGGCACCAAATAAGCTAAGCTACATTAATATCAAATGGTAGAAAGAATAAAATTATGCAATTTCAATCTCACTGCAAATTTATAACCCACTGAATTTTTGTTTTTCTCTTTCATTCATCTCTTCATTTTCATTCATTCTTGGTTTCATGGTTCTTGTTCAACTCTCAAGCTCTTTGATTGTGTGGTTCAGCTCTCCTCTCATTCATCTTTTTGAAGCTCCCTTAGCTTGCTTTATTTGTTGATTTTTCATTATTTTCTTTTCAAATTTTCTTTTTTTCTTACGTGTTTCTTTTTCTTCTTTTTGGAATTTGGTTTTGGTTTTTCTAATTGTTTTGTTTAGTTGTTTATAGATTATTTACAAATATAGATAGTGATGATGTTTTGATTTGATTTGTAATGTTGAGTGTGATCTTGGTTGGTTAATGTATTTTTAATGCATTGAACAAATAATAATTTAATCCAGAGAACAAAGAAGGAGAATGAAGAAGATGATGATGACTAAGATGAAGAATGAAAATGAAGAAAGAAGAAACCTAGAAAATGTAAAGAGAAGAAATGTAGAAAATAAACTTAGAAAAAAGATAACATAGAAAGAAGAAAATGTAGAAAGAAAATAACAAATTAATGACATAATAAAATTTCAAAACAATCTGAAAAAAAATGAAAATAATGTAATAATAATATATAGTTTAAAAATATGAATGGAAATAAAGATGCTTTTTTTTAACAAATTGAAATCAACATAAAGCAAATTATTATTAACTATAAACAAACCATAATATAAAATTTACAAATATTAGTAATTAATTGCAGTATATACTAATTATTAATATGTAGAGAAATCATTATCATATTAATGGAAAAAACTATTTAATTTTAACAAATATTTATAATTATAACAAAAGAACATTAAAAAAAAACACATTCCAATCATTATCTAACTAAATTTAGTTGAGAACCTTTGGACATGGCTTAATTTCATTTATACTAATGAATTGTTCTAGTAGAACATCAATTCAAATTGAAGCATTTTTCAATTGGTACTCTCTTTAGATCAACAAATGTATCTGGCAATTGATTTACAATATTTCGTGAATGAATTATTTTTTGAGCTTCTAGTTTACATTGCTTTATACAATGGTTTAGATGAAATAATGATAATGTGTTCCATGTAATTTCTTTTTCTAGCTGCTTATTATCTTTCCCCTAACATTGGTAAAACTATTTCATTAAAATAACAATCGACATATTATGCCATAAATAAATCTCCACTTAATGGTTTAAGATATTTAATTATCGATAGAGACTCATAACCAACATATATTCCCATTTTCTTTGGGGACCTGTTTTTGTTTGTTGTGGTGGAGCAATTGGGTCATATACCATACACCCAAATTTTCTAAAATAGAAAATATTTTGCTACTGACCAAAAGCCAATTGTAATAAGAAGAAGTAATGATAGCTTGTTGGCCTGATACCTATAAGTGTTATTGTATTAAAATTGCATATCCTCTCGTTGAAATAGGTAGTTTTGTACTTATAAACATTGGTCTAGTTATTAATTAGAGGCATTCAGTGAATGATTCTACTAAACAATTTTGTGTGTGAATATCAGCAACAAGTT
The DNA here is from genome assembly GCA_032878935.1 of Erythrophleum fordii. NCBI lineage: Eukaryota > Viridiplantae > Streptophyta > Magnoliopsida > Fabales > Fabaceae > Erythrophleum > Erythrophleum fordii. The sequence goes on along the minus strand of JAVQMF010000049.1, from coordinate 3,103,716 downwards.
TTTCAACTATTATTCCAATTGACATACAATAGTTATTAAAAGCTTGAGATGTAAACTTACCAGCATTATCAAGATTAATTTCTTGGTTGTATAATCTCAAAATTACGCTCTTGATTGAAATCTTGCAAATGTTAAGTTGCAAGTTGATAATAAATATACATATAATCATCTCGTAGATACATTTATCAAAATCATATAATATTTAAGTGGTTCACATGATGGATGAATAGGCTCACATCTATCACTTGGATGCATTCCAAAAATGTAGAACTTTAGCTAATAATAGTCTAATAATTAATTTACCTTGAAAACAAGTAGCACATGAGAATTCTTTGAATTGAAGAATTTTCAGGTTTTTTAATAAATGTCCATGTGAATTGTTAATAATTTTTCACATCATAATTGATTTGTGATGGTCTAACTTGTTATACCAAATAAATTATATTTGGATTAGTAAATTTTTGGTTTACTGCAATATGTGTTTCAATTATACTAATATTTATATAGCATAAAATAGAAGACAAGGCAAGTAATTTTTTCAAAACATATTTATTTTCTAATACAATAGATGTGATATGTAGATTTTCAATGTTCTTCTCATTTAGAGTCTTAATATAATATCCATTGTAGTTGAATATCTTTAAAACTTAAGAAATTTCTTCAAGACTTAGTAGAAAATAATGCATCATCAATAATAAAGTTCATTCTTTCGAGTAATAATGTAATATCTTTTCTAGAGCCTTCAATTAATTTTGTATTATCAGATATAGTATTAATGTTTGCATCACTTATTATTATATGAGAAAAACATATTTTATCTTTTACAACTAAATATATTATAGCACTATCTACAAGACATATGTCTTTGTTATAGACCCTGTGTGTAATGAAAGAATGAGGAATATCCATATTCTTCATTAAAAGAAACAAAATGTATAATAAAAGATGCTATACTCATACATATTATATTCAAGGAAAACACACTAAAAAATGCACCAAAAACAAACAACATAAAAACATAACTTCAAATATTCTTATCTTTTCTACCATTAATTCTTTAATCATAATTGATGAAGAAATCTACTACATTCAAATGTGTTATATCATTAAGGCAATTAAAGTCATCATCCTTCTATACAAAGTAAACCTTAACATCATCATTTTGGTAAATCAAATTTGTTTCCATATTATTCCCCTTCCTTTTAATGGAGGCTTGATAAACATTCACAAGATTCTTAAGTATACAATAGGTATGTGACAAGTGTCTTATCATACCACATCAATAATATAGATTTTCAATAATTTTTGAAGGATTATTATGACCATCTTTGTCTTTTCTCCTATCCTTCATTATTATTCTTTTTTTGGTAGTAAGGATTATTATTGTTATTGTTATTGCCACCATGATAATAGTAATTATTGCATCCTTTACCACATCTATGTCCATGGCCATAACCTTGACTGCTACCATAACCATGGTAATTATTATGTATAGCCACATTCATTTCTAGGATTGAAGCAAATCTAGTAGAATGAATTTCATGGTTTTTCATCTATAACTCTTTATTTTGCTCAGCTAAAAAAATGACATGAAATTGATTTAAAGTATTTTTTTAAAAACCTTTTTCATAACAAGAGCACATTTGAAGTATGAAAAGTTGAAAAGGTTTTCTTTTTCCTCAATAAGTCATTATCAATTATCTTTTCTCCACATAATTTTTATTGTAAAGTAATTTACAAAATTGCTAAATTAACCTCATAAATGTGTTAGGTGCACTAGTGAGATTAAAAGGCATAATTAGCCATTCATAAAGTCCATGTTTAGTCTTAAATACAGTTTTCCATTCATCTTCTTCTTTCATTCTAATCTGATGGTAACCACTTTTTAAATCAATTTTAGAGAAAATAGTGGAGCCATTTAATTGATCAAGCATATCATTTAACCTAGGGATAGGATGATGATATCTCATCTTTATATTATTGATGGCTCTACGATCAACACACATCTTCTATGTGCCATCCTTCTTAGGCATAAGCAGCACCGGTACTGCACACAGGCTTAGACTCTCCCTACATATCCTTTATCAAGAAGCTCTTGCACTTGTCTTTGAATTTCCTTAGTCTCTTTAGGGTTGGTATGGTATGTTAGGCAGTTCAGTAGAGGTGCTCCAGGTATAAAATCAATTTGATGTTCTATCCCTCTAATTGGTGCCAATTTGGGAGGTATTTTTTTTAGAAAAGACATCTTCATATTCCTACAATAAAGACTTAACAACACTAGGCAAGGTAGAGGTTAGGTCATTAGTGTTTAACATAACTTCTTTGTAGATAAATACTATAAGGTTTTGTTAAGAAAACAAAGCTTACTTGATTTCACTCTTTTTTGCCACTAATAAACTTTTCTCTCCTTCTTTCTCATTTTCTTTCTTGTCTTTAGATTTTTCTTTCTTTTCCCTCTTTCCTTTTGGCTTACTTTCTTTTCCTCTACCATTTTCATTGTTTTCCTTTTTAGACACCTTTATACTCTCATTTTCTCTTTTCTTTTCCTTCTTGATTTGATCTTCAAATATTTGTTTTGGTGACATATGAAGGAGGGTTATAGTTTCCCCTCTAAGTACAAAAGAGTAACAGTTTAGAAAACCATCATGTGTAACATGCCTATCATATTGCCAAGGCTTATCTAATAAAAGATGGCATGCTTTCATTAGTACAACAGCACATAGTACTTCATCTTTATACTTACCAATAGAAAACATTACCTTTACTTGTTTTGTTACCTTCAGCTCTCCACATTCATTAAGTCATTGAAGCTTGTATGGCCGTTGATGCTTGAAGGTAGATGAATTCAACTTCTCTACTAGCTCAGTGCTTGCCACATTGCAGCAGCTTCCTCCATCTATGATTACATTACATATTTTCCCTTGGATTTGACAGCGAGTATGAAACAAGTTCTCTTTTTGTGCATTTTCTTCTACCATCATCTGGGCACTAAAGACTCTTTTAGTCACAAGGAGTTCCCTTTCTTCTGCATATTCTCCATCTTTATTCTCTATGAATAGATCTTCTTCTTCTTCTTCAGTTGTTTCTCCTTCAGTTTCCCACTCACCAAGGTTGTTGATAGTCATGGTTCGCTTGTTAGGACATTTACTAGAGATATGTCCTCTCTCTTGACACTTGAAGCATCGTATATCTCAATTTTTAGAAGAACTAGGTCCACTTTAAACCTTCTTTGGTGGGGTGGCTAACTTTTCTCCTTTCTTAGTTTCATTCTCCTTTGAATTTGAAGAAGAGGGAATATCATTTTTAGAGTTTTTCTTCTATGTGTTGAAGAAATTTGAATTAGAGTTCTTCTTTACAAAATTCTTTCTCTTAAATTGTCTCTCTACCTTGGTAGCTTGATGGACTAAGTCATGAATCTCCACATAGTGGTACATCTCCGCAATATCAGCTACGTCACAGTTGAGCCCATCTAAGAAGTAAGCCATTGTTGCTTCTAGATCCTCCTCTACATTAGCTCTAATCATGGATATTTGCATCTCCTTGTAGTATGTTGGAGATTGTGCCCTAGGCCAATCATTGTATTGCGAACATTATTTTTATTATGAAATAAGAGTTTTCTTTTATTACATTATTATATTATTTGCATGTTTATATAGAATAATATCCATAGATATATTATTTTTTGAATTATCCAAAATGTTCTTAGTCAATCATCCTTGTGGGAGCAACGATAAATTAAGACTAGTATGATTTTGATTGATTAAGTGTTAATCATATATGATGATATGAATCAAAATCATAGGTTTGTATTAGAGAACAGGACGCTGGATAGACTCTTTATGAGATAAGCTACATGGATTAGGTCATAAGTTTATCTCATATATAACTGTGTCATTGATCCCTTGGACCTGGGATCATTATAGATTCCTACATGAAGGACACTGTACTTTGGCATAGTCTAATATCACCTTTAACCGGGTGATTATAAAGGTTATGATCGGGTATAGTGGAATCCATGCAGAGAAAGATGAGTGGTCAAGATGGAATTTGTCCCTCTGATTAATAAAGAGATATCTCTAGGCCCCTCGATGAGTGCGACTGAGAAATGCATGGCCATGCTCAGATGGAAAGGGTTCCATCTTATATTAATCTACTCTGAGATTGAGAAAGTTACGATCAAGCAAGTTGAGAATGACATTTCCATGCCTCATACTCGATCTAGATGTCGTGTGACAAAAAGGATATGATATGGTTGTAAGATAGGTTGTATCTGATCACCGATCCTATATGATTTGGGTAGTCACAATGTCTTGCTAGAGGCCGCTTGTGATTTATGGGTCAAATAGTGCAGTTGGCACACTGCCAACATCATATGGGCCTGTAGGGTCGCACACAAGAACGGACCAACTCGAGCTAAAATGTCCACATTCATTAAATCAGAAATGTGTCTAGATTCAACGAATTTAATTTTTAAATCTAGGATGGAGGAATTATTTATATATATAAATAATTAAATTCGAAATATATATTATATATATATATATATATATATTATATTTGATATTATATATGTATATATATATGAATTAGTTTAAATTTGATTCTATTAGATAGAATTAAATTTAAACTAATCAGATAATTTAAATTTAAATTAAGCTCTAGATATTGTTAGTTTAAATTTAAACTATAGGATAGATTTGAATTTAAACTAATAAATATATTTAATGATATATTTAATTAATTTTGATTAATTAAATATATCTGAAATCTTAGTTTATAAATAGGGTTTCCATATTAGAAATTATTTTCTAGAGCTGCCTCCAAAACCCTAGAGAGAGGGACAGTGTACGAACATTGTACGGAGTTGTATGAAACGTCGTACAGACATTGTACGGAACTGTACGAACGTCGTATAGACAGGTGCTAGTACACCGTTCGAGTTGCTGAACCCCGTTTGTGTAGATACCAGTAGAGGGAGTAGATTTGTGGTCAGTTCTTGTGATCCAGACAAAGAGTAAACAACAAACTCAATCGACAGAAAAAAGATAATTCTCTGAACCTATTCGGTTTAAGCGATTTTGACGGATCCTTGGTGGGAATCTGGATAAAAAATTTTTAAATTCCTTTGTGTGCCTCCCATGATTCCCAACATAGTACTCATCCACACTCTTGGATCTTTGAGTGAGGCGTTGAAGCTTATTGTGAAGTTCCCTTCGAAAATAGGATGGAATGAATTGCTTCCTCATGATTGCCTTCATCTCTTCCCATATTGAGATGGGGTGCTCTCCATATCTAATCTACTCCTTTTATATCTGGTCCCACCAAATAAGAGTATAATCAGTAAACTCAAGAGTAGCAATTTTAACCTTCTTACCCTCAGAGTAGTTATGGCATGAAAAGATTTGCTCTACACGCATCTCCCAATCCAAGTATGTTTCTGGATCACTCTTGCCTTGAAAGGAAGGAATTTTAACTTTGACTCCTCCAATGCCTTCTTCTTCATCTCTAGGCATCCTTGGTGGTCTTCTTTGTATGTTGAGTGGCCTTCTTCTAGTTTGAGTCTCCTCCCCTTCATAATCTTCATCATAGCTCTCTATGTCTGCCATATATTCACGGTGTTGCGATTGTGCAACATGAGCTTGTCTTTGGTTAGCTTGAGTAGTCCTTTGACTAAATGTTCTCCTCTCCACTCGATCTAAACGTTCATGGAGTCCTTCCAACTTCTTATCAAGCATCATCTCGAAATGGCTCACTAGTGCTTTCAGACGCTACCCCAAATGAATTATGACCATCATTATCACTTTCATGTGCAACTCTTTTTTCTCAATCATCTGCCATGTTAGTGAAAAAGAAATGAAAGAAACAAAAGTATATAGGACCTCACAAACACTTCCTCACATGTTTCACTCAATTAAGGTATAACACTCTCACTCGTGTTTACTTTCTCCCTCTTTTGGCTTTTTTTTTTTGGATAATAATACCTACTTTTGCCTTTTACCTCTTAGTATCAATCCCATACTCTTATGTCACCTAAGATCTTGTCAGGTGATCCAATATTGCTAATTCTCAGTTCAACCAAGTATATGTAGATAGGTGGTTTAAAAAGTCGTGATTGGCACACACAAGATACAATTGAGGGTAGGGTTTGGTTAGGCTTGGGTTCCAAAGAGAAGAGTAAAGATTTAACTACTTAATAATGCAAGATCAAGTTTAAAATCCCAAAGAGCCACAAATGTAATTCTGAAAATTTCAACTATGAGGAAAATGCAAGATCAAAATAAGAAAGTTCAATAAAGGAAAAAAGGGAAACAAGGGCAAATCAAAATAAGGAAGTGCATAATACAATATCAAAGGAAATAAGGTAAAATAGAAAAAAAATTATTTGATCAGCAATTACCTTTTTTTTTTGTTTTGGCTTTTGTTTTCTTTTTTTTTTTTTGCTTTTTTTTTTTTTACTTTTCTCTTCTGACTTGATTAGATGAAATAGTCCAAAACTTAAAAAATCACAAAATAGGAAACAAGCTGGACAAATTAGATTTGTGAGATTCAGAAAATATTATAAACTAAAACCTAATATATCTCAACATAGAAAAGCTTGATTGGGATGATTTCAAAACAACATGAAAGTTGAGATTCTGAACTTTCAAAAACACCTATCAATCATCCAAAAACTTAATCAAAAAGGGGTTGAATAAATAAGAAATAAAATAGAACGTTCAGACATGAAAAATTTTCAGATTACAAAATTAATGGCTCTTACAGTATAAAAACCAAATTTTACACACTAAGAATTAAATTTGGAAACAAAGTAGATTTTTTTTTTGGTATTAAAGGTGGCAAAGAAAAGATATGGCAAAATAAGAAAATTTAAAGGTTAGAAGGAAAAGTTATTGGATAATAATGGGTAACCTACAGTGTAAACCAAAGCTCTGATATCAAATAATGTGAAATCAATAGAGTGACCTAATCTTCATGGCGTAGGTTGATGGATAGATGATGATTCGAGACCCGACGGAAGCAAATAGCCAACCAACGTTATAAGAACATTAACCGCTACTTAGACAACGTGCCTAACCACGAATACAATGAACCAACCCACACAACGACACACTTGGGTCGAAGTGTGAATTGGGGGCTTTTGCGAACTTGAATCACCAATCTAAGGATAGGTTGACAAGACAAAGGTTTCACAAGAGCAAGAAAAGATAATATTCTTATAATTAGAGAAACACTCAGAATAATTCTATTACTTCTAATCTGGTTCAAATGAAGGCAGAATACATGTATTTATAGTGTAGCTCAAACCTATCTATTGGAGGAAAAGTAGGAAACTAACTACAAAATCCTAACTAAAAGATCTAAAAATTAGGGATACAAAATCAAACCTTTTTAAAACTAGAAAAGGAAAGATAATCAGCCTAATTAATTCTAATTTTTGTCCAAATATATAAAGCTTCTAGAAGTCGGTATATTAAGCCCATAATATCATTATTTAGGCCCAAATGAGTCAATCAATGTATGGCCCTTGGTCTAGATTATTTAATTTACAACATTATAATCAAAATTAGCTCTAATAGCTCCATCTTTAGCCCAAATAATGTTGAGGACATTTTGATTAATACTTAAATCAGATTAAAAAATCTGCTTAGTCTAAATCTCTTGAACAAGTCCACTTAATGCTTCTTTAAGTTGTTTAGCTTTTGCCCTTGTAATAAGTCCAATTGGAAGATCCAAAGGATCATTTGAAGATTTTGAATTAACATATTCATGAACCTAGTTCATATCACCTACAATTTCAAAATCTTGTAATCATAAATGCATTCGTTCATAATAAGCTTTACGTAGTATCACCATTTTTTTTATGGTTATACCATTCTTTCAAATTGTTCCAATTTCAACTAGATCTTTTTCCACTAGATATTCTAATTTTAACCTTTTGTATAGATGATGATGAAAGAAAACCATTGCTTTTGCCTTATCTTGATTAGATGCTTCATTTTTTTTTTTGTAAAATTGCACTTCTTAGACCCTTCACATCTAAGTAAATTTCGGCATCTAGCACTGAGGATAAATAAATCTTGCCCATTATCTCAAAGGCCACAAACTCAAATTTGATAAGATTTGACATGATTCAAGCTAATATAAACAACAGTAATTGTTATAATCAATTCTAAATAATTTTATATATTGAATAAAATCTTAATAACACAAATAAAGTATGAATAATAATGTAAAATTAGCTTTTCTGATTTTTTTATAATTAATAATATTAATTTGAAACACTAAAATAATTTCTACAAACTAATAAAGATTAGTGACTTTTAAAGAAAACTAATAATAATTTATTGATGAATGCTATCAAATGGATGCATGACCATATATTTACAAAACCATAAACAAATCCTTTACCAAAATGCACACACAATTTATAATATTTATAAAACTAAACATACTCAAATGAAATCAATTATATTAAGATTATTTTAACAATAAATTTAATAACTTGATAAAATAGTGGTCTAAAAAAAGGATTACCTTAGATCAAATGAGAAAGAAACAAACTTAATTTAGTTGAGAATTTATAGTAGAATCATGCTAATAATATATTGCAAAAATAATAAAAATATAAAAAATAGAACAAGAGAAAGTTGATAGGAGGAATAAGGGAAAACTTTTCATTCATTTAAAATACTAAAGGCTTAATACAGGGTCTCTATTTATAAGCCTTTCAACTATAAAGATTGACTTAAAAATTACAATGACATAAATAGGTAAATTAACTTATATAATTATACAATATAACTCTTTCGCTGATTATATGGTATATGACATTAAACATATAAGGGATTCTACAATGTCACTCTTTAGCACATATACATAATTATAACATTTATAACAAACATTATTTTTAACTATTAAAATACTTCTAAGCATACCTGATTACCCCGAATGTCTCTTAAAGTATGACTTTTGAAACATCCTTATTTTCTAGACATCAACAAAATAGAAACCTAAATTATAGTCTTAAGGGAAAAAGTTTTAAACTATCTAATATCCAAATCAACCCCTCTTCTTAGATACTATTTGAACCAACAATATCTTTAGATTCTAATAACAAATGGTCTTAATTTTCTAAGGTAGTCTATGGTTAATTTATCAAATACGGAAAGCTAGCTAAGCAAAATTATGCAAGTGGCTCCATTAATTTTATATATAGTTTATTCAGAATTTTTTTAAAAAAATAAACTTAAGTGGAGGCTAAAGCCACCTATATATTTATGTTTTTTTTGGGCTAATATATATATTTATGTATATTTGTAAACACAAAAAATTTGCAAAAAATGAAAAAATAGCTAATGATTTATATTTAGCTCTTTCTTGATTTCATTATGTTAATTGTCTATGGGACTCACACGTATATGAAGTTTTCTCCCTTTTTTAAATATATATTAACGTAACTTCAAGGCATGAAGTCAGGTTCATAACGTGAATTCCACTTAAAGTACCAATATTCAAAGCAAAGATGCAGTTTAGGGGATGGATGACTTTACTACCAACACACCAATAACATAATTAAAAAGAAGTTTCAAATAGAGAAATTGGATTGAGAAGAAGACGAGCCATGTACGTCATTGCTGAAAACTAATGACTCTACTCCCTTTATCGTTCCTTTCGAGGAAGATATATATATATATATATATATATATTTTTAGGAAAGAATATTTGTTAATATATATTGGCCTAAGTAATTTTATGGTTGTCTTAGGCTAAAACTTCTATTAATTTGGATCTTATGTGTTAAAAAGCCAGTACTATCAACAAATTAATCTAGGGCTTAACACGAGTAAAGACTTAGAGAATATTATATTTGCTACTAATAGTTGTCCTAACTCTACCTATGCCATGTTTTGATGTAAATCATTTTATAATAGGTCATAAGCTCAGAAAAAAGAGATGGATTGTGTTAGATAGTCGATATTGTAAGAATAAATTGAAAACAATTATATGAAATTAGAATATTAGATTGATTACCTGCAGAAAATATGGCCATAGATTTAGGATACTCCGTTGATTCTGAATGCTTGAAGGTTTGAAAAGATTAGGACTTCCTCTGTGATTCACACTCCCTATCACAATTTATAATGGGGTAAGTTGTAGAGTTTGTATTTGATGTGAACACAGAAAGGACTTAGCTAAGTTTAAATAGAACTATAGTACCTACCCATTATGGGCCTATGAGTTATGGGCCTGCACTTTCATCTATACTAATCAATTAGATATCCAGCCCAAAACAATAGGATCACTAATAATAAGTGGGCCCAAATGCATCTTTCATGGATCATTAATCAGCCTATTTTTATTTAAAACAAAATAATTAGTTGTAACCCACAATAATTCCTACAGATACAACATAGATCAATGATATATTAGAGTTAATGCTAAGTCATTATCCAGAAACAACGCGCTATATAGCTCAAGTACAATGTCAAATGAGCAAGAGTCGTTGTATCGATGCTTGAGTGTAGTGAAAAATAAATAATGGTTCCCATATTTTTGTGAATGAATGTGGATAAAGAAGTTAGTTTACTAGAGAAGAATTTGTTTTAGAATTTAGAATATAGGTACACTTACAAATAAATCAATGGAAATAGTAGATATTATGATTAGGAGGAAAATTAATTTTAAGCACTTATAAGAAACTACATAGGTAGGAGAAAAAAAATGAAAGAATTAGACACTTTAAGTTTTAAGCTCTAGTACATTGGTAAGATTAAATTTAGAAATATGGTAGGTATAATTGTGGATAAGTATTAGAAAAAATATTGTGGTAGATATAAAAAGATTAAGAGATAGAATTATACCATTAAAATTTGTAGTGAAAAAAGAAACTTTTAATATTATTAATACTTATACACTACAAATAAGGTTAGAAGAGCACTATAAGATAAAGTTTTGAGAGGATTTAGAAAGTTTAGTTTAGAGAATACCTTTAGGAGAAAAAATTCTCATAGCAGGGGATTTTAATGGTCATGTGGAGAGTACATTTAAAGGTTATGAGAGTTCATATGAGGGATATGGTTTAGGAGAATCAAATGCAGATTGTAACATCTAATTTCTTTGTAAACGTATGAAACTCACCAGATATAAAAGGAAGTCGCCCAAATATAATGATTTGAGGCTAAATAAAATTAGAAAAAAATTCTAAATAATGAAAAATGAGGATCCAAGGCCTAAGTTGCTAAAAAACCCAAGCCAAAGAAGTTAAGAAATTTGCAAAAACAAGGTAGGGCATTTTTGTAATTTTTGAAAATTTTGAAAAACTCATAGTAGGGCTTTTTGAATGAAAAATTTAAGCGTTTCAGAATTCTCAGAGGCTCTGAAAACTATGGAAACTTTTAGAACAATTAAAACTCCTCCAATAAGCGATTTTGATGAATGATTGACCAAAATTTTAACCGAATGGTTCAGAATGGTTTCAAATTTAATTTGAGTGAATCCAAAAGTATTTTATAAGTTAAAGGATCTAGATTTTATGATGGAAAGATGATTTTTGAAAAGGAGTTAAAATGTGGTCAAACAGAGAAACTATGATTTAAGGACTAAAATGAAAAGTGAAAAAGTACATTAACTTTACTTTTATGCTTTTTAAATCACGTTCCCCACTTGCTCTAGCCCTTAACTGACATATGTTCTACTTAAAAATAGAGGAGAGACTAGCTTCAAGAGGCATCCAAGAAGGGAGTAAAGGAGGAAGGAAAAATTTGCTAAAATGTAATAAAGTGTCTAGTTTCTCATGCCCCTTCCTTCATAAATGTTATTCCTCTCCTTCTCCTCTTCCTTCCTATGGTTTTCATGACTCATATGGGGTTGTTTTGGGGCTATTCTAGAGGAGAGAACTTAGAATTTTAAGGAGAAGCTTGAAGCAATAGAAGAAACTCTTAGAAAAGTCTTGAAACAAGGTAAATTTCTTAGCCTTTCATGCTTCTTTTGTTGCTCTTCCTCATGCGATTTTCGGCTAGCCTATAGCGCATCCAAGAGGAGATAATTTCTTACCCTCTAAAGGAAGAATCATAGGTTTTGGAGTATGAAGAACAAGAATATGCAAAGAAATCCAATTAAGATGCATTAGAAAACAAGTTAGCAAACTTAGGGATTTAATTATACCTAGGCCAAGATAAAGTTTCTTAGTAGTAATTTAAGTTGTTTAAGAGTATGAATGAGCCGTCAAGACATCTAAGAAGCCTTCCAAGTGTCATTCCCTTTAAAAAAACAAAGCAAACTCCATCGATAAAAAAACTAGGAGCATGTCTTAGCCAAGAGAGGTTTGGCCACCTATAGAGTGTTTTAAATTGTTCTAAGTCAAGAATGGGACTAGATATGATAGAGGAACATCCAAGGAAGTCTTAAAAAAAAAATTGAGAAGCCTTGGTTTGTGAGATGAAGGTGTAGGCACCATAATGAGACATAAAGAAGCAATTTATAGTAAGGCTTCTTAAATGAATTTGTGATGACTCTAAGGAGTCTAAATGGAGTCAAGAGACTTAGATTGAAGGAGAAAATGAAGTCAAGATCATGAATCCCCATAATTGCTTAATTGTGTCTTGTATGGATCCATAATTGAGTCTTAGAATAAAGTGAGCTTCCATAGAGAGTGTGTGATAGTAGAGCTTTTTCCAATGATTTAAATATGTCTTAATTGATGTGTCTAGGCCAAGAGAATCAGGTGCCACCTAATTCCATGAGCTTGGCCGAAAAGGGAAAGAAGAGTTCAAGAGGAAAGTATTGTGTTCTTACTCCAAGGTAACTCTTTAACCTTTCTCACATGCATGGCTTGGATGTTTGCTTGTCTTTAAGTGCTTGTGTATATATTTGAACTATGAAATATGTTTCTAATTATTGCTTACTTGCTATGGTATCATTATACATCTTAAAATGAGTTTATGAATGCATTATGACTCGAATGGGTATGGTGATGTCAAAAGCCTCTTAGCATGAGTGAGGATGAGCCAAAAATCCTTAGGATTGGGTAAGATAAAGCCAAAAATCTCAAGAAGAATAAGGCTAAATCAAAGTCCCTTGAAAATGGGTGAAACAGATCCAGAAGTCCCTCGAAAGTTGGGTGAGGCTAGACCAATGTCTTTGAAAGCTTATGTTTGATATGTGTGAGTTCACGTGACTAAGAAAATATTTTATATATGTTCATAGGAAGCTTGTATGACATGTATGTATTCTTTGATATATATATATATATATATATATGCATCCATTATATATGTTTGAAATGGTAAAGAGTTATTGAGATTTTTTGAATCTCACTCTTCCTCTCTATATGCCTAATCATGCCTAAGTAAGCTAAGTAGACCAAAGAATGGAGGCAAAATGTCTTGAAGCATGACACTTTGACAAAAAAGTAGAGAAATAGACGTTTAATGGCATTTTGATGTCAAGAATTGTATCCATGTAATGTATATAGGATGTAACCATTTGAACAAGTTTAAATGTGTATAATTATGATGTATGTATCAATCTTAAAGCCAAATGAATGTATATGTTAGAGATTGATATCCTAGCACTCTTATATGCATGTGTATAAATGTGAGTGTCATGGTGAGAATGAGCACCATAGGGATTTGGATCATTTGGCATGCTTTTATTTGTTGTAATTATGCTTTTGGTTGTGCCCTAGTGGCTATGGAATGAGAAGAAAGCTTTTTGGTGCCTTAAGATACCAATTTGGATTTCAAAAGTGATCATTATGTGTGCTGAACCAAAGTCTAACCAAATGAATGAGTTTTTCCATGGAATTTGGCCAGAAGTAGATCTTATATAGAGCTTTTCACAGAGCTAAAGAGCACTCAATTTGGACCTATAGAGAATTTATTATAATTTTTTAACATTGACTAAATTATGAAGAATTAGTATAGTTACTATTCATTTGGTTAGTTTGTTTCTCTATGTCACACATGGTCCAACTAAAGTCCAATGCTTATGAAATTTTACAAGCATAAATTAGATATCATAAGCTTTCCATAACTATTAAGATTACCTCATTTAGAGCTCTGTAAAGAGAGAACTAAATTTTTAAATTTGCATGACAGTACCAGTAACGTAGCTTGATATTTGGTATTGTTCCATCAATTTTGATGGGTTAAATGCCATTGTCTTAGTCTGAAATTATTTTTTTATTATCTAACATCTAGATTTTTCTAGAAAGCTATCATATGTATGATTTTAATTTTTTTAAAATTATTTATAAATTTTTAAAGTTCATATAAAAAATCTGGACATGCCAACCCAAGATCAACTTCTATTTTTCTGGTGCACGGTTTCCAAATCCTTGATGCATGAGATAAATGATAATATTTATAGCTTGAATGGATATGTTATGGATAGAAATGATATGGAAGAGTTCACATGGTCTCTAAAGTCATGAATCATGAATATGGTCTCCCAATCATGTAATTGTCCATGCTTAAAGTATATGCTTCCTTACAAATCTCTTCCATTATGCATGGGATATATTGAGATAGCCTATGTAACCATTGTGTAAGGCCTAAAAAGGTTAAGGTATTACAAAAATAATAAAACTATTTTAGACTTTTCATTAGCGTTCGATTTAAGTATAGCTAATACTTGTTGTAGGAAGCATAAGGAACATTTTATCATATACAAAAGTAGGGGGACATGCTCTCAAATTGGTTTCTTTCTAATAAAGAAAGTAGGAAAAAAGTTTTGCATGGATTGCAAAGTTAGTAATAGATGTTTTAGTTAAAAGGAGAGTAAAGAGCAAAGGCTAAGATTGGGTGTTAAAGATAAAGTAATAGCATTAAAAGGTGATAAAAAAAAGATCTTGCAGAGAAGAATATTGGAAAAAAGATTGTGAAAGGTGCAAGGAAGTATTAACAATATATGAGACGAGATGACTAAAAAGATGAAGAAGGTTGCAAAAAAAAAAAGACACTGAGGGAATCAAGAGGCCTTCGACTTAAGGTTCAAGAATCTTGATAGGGGGATTCAAGCATATAAGATAAAATTAAAGTTAAAAAGGAGTATTATAAAGTGTGGTCTTTTATGTAAAGGTGAGAAAAATTGAAAAAATATAAAGTAGATAAGAAAGACACTAAGAAGGCAGTAAGCGAAGCGAGAGTTAGAGCATTTTATGGGTTATATCAATCTTTAGACACTAAAGTTGGGGAAAGAAATATTTGTATACTTGTTAAAAGTAGAGAAAGAAAGAAAGATAAGAGACGTAAACTAAGTGAAATATATTAAGCATGAAGAAAGAGGAGTCTTGGTCATAGAACAAGATATTAAGGAAAGGTAGAAATGTTATTTTCATAGGCTATTTAATAAAGGATATGAGATCTCATTGCACTCAGATAGGCTAGACGCTAAAGATAAAGATTAAAATTATACTTTTTATCATAAGATTCAGGAGTTAAAGGTAAAAGAAGCATTAAAAAAGATTGAGAATGGTAGAATAGTAAGACCAGATAATATACTTATTGAAGTGTGGAAGGGTTTAGAAGTGAGAGGAATAAGCTAGCTCACAAAGTTGTTTAATAGGATTATGAGATCTAAGAGAATGTTGGATGAGTGAAGAAAAAGTGCTTTAATTCTTATTTATAAGATCAAGAAGGACATTCAAAACTGTGCAAATTATGGAGGAATTAAACTCATGAATTATACTATGAAGTCATGGGAGAGGGTTATTGAGTGGAGATTAAGGCAAGAGACTCAAGTTATAGATAATCAATTTAGTTTTATATCTAGAAGGTTGACCATGGAAGCGATACACTTGTTGCAAAGATTGATGGAGAAATATCAAAGGAATAAAAAAGACTTACATATAGTATTCATCAATTTGGAGAAAGTTTATGATAGAGTGCCAAGAGATATTTTGTGAAAGGTTTTGGAGAAAAAAGGAGTTCGTATTATTTATATTTGAGCAATTTAGGATATGTATGATGAGATTACAACTAGTATGAGAACACAAGGTGAATCTACTGAAGATTTTCTGATAACCATTAGCCTATATTAGGGCTCAACTTTGAGCTTCTATTTTTTTATTTTAGTCTTAGATTTGCTCATTAAACATATCCAAGAGTCGATGCTACAATGTATACTTTTTACAAATGATATAATCCTAGTTGGAGAGTTGATAGAAGAAATAAATAAAAAGTTAGAGATGTGGAGACTAGTTTTGAAAGCAAGTGAATTTCATTTAAGTAGAAATAAAACAAAGTATATGGAATGTAAGTTTAACAAGATGCACACTTGTTCTAGTGTAGAAGTAAAAATTAGAGAGCACACTATATCATAAGTTACACAGTTTAAGTATTTTGGGTCTATCATATAATATTACAGAGAAATAGAGGAAGATGTAAACCATAAGATTCAAGCTGGTAGATAAAATAGAGAAGTGCTTCAGATATTATTACAGATAGAAAAGTATCACTCAAACTTAAAAATAAATTTTACTGTACAATTATAAGATCTGTAATACTGTATAGGACTAAGTGCTGAGCAATAAAAGGCTAACAAGATAATAAGTTCAATATTACAAAGATGATAATATTATGTTAAATGAGTAGACATATAAAAAAAATAGAATTAAAAATGAATATATTAGAGAAAAAATTGAGATCACACTTATTGTGGAAAAAATTGTATAATTGTGTTTTAGATAGTTCGGATATGTATATAAAAGATTTAAAAAAGTCTCAGTAAGAAAAGTAGATCAGATGGAAAGTAATCAAATGATTAGAGTAGAGAGAGACTAAAAAAAAACTATAAACAAAATTATTAAGAAAGATTTATATTTAAATAATTTATCTAAAAATATGATTTATAATAGAATTTTATAGCATTATTTGATTTATATAGCCAACCCACCTAATGAGAAAAGACCTATTGTTTGTTGTTGTTTTGCTAACAATTGTACTCACATAAAGCCCTTCATATCTAACATATAGATAAGGAAATGGAATGGAATGGAATGATTTACATAAACACTGAAACCATGGTATCAAAAAGGCTCTCATATTCAAGAACCAACAGGATTATATAATTAAATAACTTGTTTCCAAAATTTCTTAGAGTTTAAATTATGGTATAATTGTGCTTAATTATGACTACTTGGGTTCATGAGAGTTAGATAATAGGAAATGTGGATCCATGTGTATTGTTAATTGTGTTCAATAGGATTACATAAAGGGCAAATAGGGTCTCAATATGTTTAAATGTATCTAAGTGACTTAACTAATATAACTATCTTGTAAGAATTGCTGTCTCCCAGAGAAAAAAAAGCTAAATGCCTATTAATTAATTGGGAATTAAAACTATACTATATATATCACAATTCTACTGTTTTCAAAAGTGTAAAGTAAGATGAAATTCAAATTAAAATGAGTACATTCACTGATAAAAAGTAAAAAAAAAAAACTTTATTAAACTAGCTGTGGGAGCTAATATAACATTAGTTTTGCGGTATATTAATTTCTCTAATAGTGGTGGAAAGGCACGCGTGCACCTATTATGAATCCTATGTGTATTAGGGCCAATCTTTTTGTTAATATTGACAGCAATGTAAATTAATTCCATCACATAAGAATTAACAATTAATTTATTTATAAACTGTCCCTCGATATATGATTATTGTAAGTCTTGGGTCAAGCTATATATATATATCTATCTATAAAGAGAGAGAGAGAGAGAGAGAGTTTATTGTCAACAACGTAATTGCCATAGTGCTTAGGGTTTAATCATTTGAGATTGCAATGAAGATGAGACAATTAGCCGCTTCTTGTGTGCCCTTCATCATTATTGTTTATTATATATGTTCAATATTATTTACTTAATAAGATTACTTTTCAAATGATATGACTTTAATGGTATCAACTTTTGGTGACAGTAAATTCTCGATGCACTTACAGAGCGCGCGATAGGATAGATGCTACATATATATATATATATATATATATATATATATAAAATTTAAGTATTAAACTTGAGTTACTTACTTTTCAGCAGCTAAATAGATTGGACCCAAAAAAATTCACATTTGAATTAGTTCAATATTTATTAATCCAGCCCATATCTTTATACGAATTATATATATGAATATGACTTGTGGGCTAAAACTCCGACGCTCGTTTTTTTTCCTTTTAGTAAACAAGAATAGGAATTGAACACATACCAATGTTTAACCAGCTGGTGGTATCATGTGAAGTACTAGTTACATGTCTGCTTGTTTATTGAGTTCATAGAGGAAAATATAATAATATTAAATATGTACCTAACTTATTTTCCAACAATTTTAGAGAGATGCCACTTGATAGATATCAACTTAGCTAGTCCAACCCGATAGCCGCATCCAAGTAAGTTGGCCAGAGATTGGGCCAACCAATTCACCTTTGGCATCCATGGTTTATCGTGTACTGATCAACACCATAACATCACGTTCACTTGAAGACCACTTATGAATTGTATATCGACCCGTGGATGAGTGACCACAGTGCACAAGAAACTAACCATCTTTGTTTTGCATTTCTGAAACCCAATCAGTAGTTGACATGTCTCCCACTACTTGTCGCTATTCAACCCCATAAAATTACTATCATACCCTTCAAATCTCGCCTATATCAAACTCATATACCTCTAAGATATGTTTTACGTTTTTCAAACACTTTTTTTTTAATTGCTTGACGGAGCCCTTGCTGAGGCCTTCAACCTCCCTCGAAATCGCATCAAAGAACTCTCAAGTAACTATTTCAGCTCGAGCTTTACAGTAGGATTGTTCTAGAAGGACACCATCTTAACGCACTTATTGTGTGTGTGTGTGTGTGTGTGTGTGTGTATAAAGATTGGAAGATCATTCATACCTGAGAAATTTTCATACTATGACCTCTCCCATCGTCAGCGACCCCAAAGAAGATTCTGTCTGATCGTTCCATGTAACGCAATGTGGGTCTTTCATTTCTGTTAGTATTAAGCTTTTTGGTACTTTGAAAATGACCTCTCTGCCTTTATACTATACGAATTGGGAAAGGGGACTGAGGCAACCAACTACCCAATCTAGGACTCTCCAAGCTCCAACCGTATGCATTTGATGTGAAGCATCGGATTATCCTTGTTTGGAATTCGACATTTCTCGTCAAATATTCTCCTACTTCTTTCTTGTTCTTGTTTGGTTCTTCTATTAATGTAAATTACTTTTTTTCATAGACATCTTTTTACAGCGGAAGTTTAATGTCTCACAGCGTAAGCAAAGCAAGCATGCAGATGCAGTCCCAACATTTTAGTTTTCTATTCTCTTCCTATAAAGACACAACTCTGCCTTTAGTTTAATTGTCATTATGGGCTCTCTCTCTCACTCTCTCTTACAGACAGACAAAAGAAAATTAAACCCTTAAACTTATAATTTATACTCATAATTCTTAAAAACCCTCTCTAAAGCTTCCATTGCATACCTTAATTGTCCTTCTCTCTCACATTCCCTAATATTATATACACACACGATGCCTTCGTTGCTTCACTTGCAAAGTTCACTACCCGTAATCTTATTCCATTCTATGTCTCTCTTTCTTTCAGCACAAGCAGAAAAAATAGATATATCACCATTTTCCCCTAAATAGCTATAATCATTTCACATTCTATCTGTTGTGCATATACATAGGTATCAAAGAAAGCATGGAGTCCAGAAATTTTCATACTGTTCACGAGAGGCCAAGCCTTGCTTTAGCCTTGGAAGAGCTTGGGCCAGAGAAAAAGAAGACAATAATAAAGTACAAGGAATGCCTAAAGAACCATGCAGCTGCAATTGGGGGGAATGCAACTGATGGCTGTGGGGAGTTCATGGCTGCAGGAGATAAAGGCACACCTGCCTCTCTCAAGTGCTCTGCCTGCAATTGCCATCGAAACTTCCACAAAAAACATATTGAATCTGAAGATTCTGATTGCCCTGCTTCTCCATATTATGATCATCATCTTCCTCCACAGCTGCTTCCAAATAATGATAGTGCTGATCAGGTGATAAAACCCATCTTGACCCATAATATGTGTCCCAGAAATTATAATAAAAGCGGCTTAAATGCTTCTGATCATGAGTCTGATGAAAAGACAGGTGATCATCGGGTGATGAAGAAGAGGTTCAGGACCAAGTTCAGTGAAGAGCAGAAGGAGAAGATGCTGAGATTTGCAGACAAGGTTGGGTGGAGGATGCAGAAGGTAGAGGAATCCGTGGTGCAGCAGTTTTGTCAAGAAGTTGGAATCAAGAGGAGAGTCCTCAAAGTGTGGATGCACAATAACAAGAACACTTTTGCCAAGAGAAACGTCATCTCCACTAGCTGAATTGCAGTTTCATTTAGGCTTTCTTTTCCTTTCTTCACTAAATTATTTTTCTCGTTTGTTTGTTTGTTTTCAGAGAATTTCTATGTTTCTTTGTGTCCTTGTTATCTTCTCTCCCTTTTAGCGAGCGTAATGCAATTATTGTAGTTTAGAGAGTCCGGTATATGTTGATGTTCGAGCTTGAGGAACTATAATAGTTCATTCCACTATAGAATTTTAATTCCTTGTATTCTGGATTCATTACTTTTCACTCGGTTGTATTGGTGTGCTTTAAGTCAGTGGCTATGGTATAGAGACGAGGCATTTAAATCTATAATTTGTAGTTTAAAAAAAAAAATCAATCTTCTTTGTTGGTCTATAAATGAAAAAAAAATCGTAACAATGTTGTACTCATTCGAAAATTTACCGCATCACACAAAGGAGGTGCATAAAACATAAACAACTTCAAAAGTAATTTTTTTTTTCTTTGAAGCTTGTAGTTGCATTTTTTATCAAGTTAAAATATTAATTAAATATTTTAAGTGATTTAACTCAAATGATATTTCTTTTATATTTGTAAATTGTAAGATAAATTTGCTATACTTGAGTTTGATATCTATTAAGATAAATTTGCTATACTTGAGTTTGATATCTATTCGTCCCTTTTTCCCTTTCAGCTCTCAAGGCTTTTGTTCTCCTTTAACCATAATAATAATAATAATAATAATAATAATAATAATAATAATAATAATAATTAGTCACGGCTTAACGATGAAGAGTATAATTAGCATATTGAAAAACAGTTACAAATACTAAATACATGATCATTGAATAATTGGAGAAATATCACTTATCTAGCCTGATGTTTATTTTTAATTGCAATTTTTCTCTTGGTCAATTAATTTTTGCAATTGACCCTCAAGTTTGATTGACTTATTGCAAAATTTTCTTCTTGCAAAATTAGATTTTATTTCTAAGTGATCATTAAGAAGAGAAAATTACACTATTTCATCTAAATTTTTACCCCAATTGTAATTTTCTCACTAATTAATCAAGTTTCAAGATTAGTTAAACTCACTTATATATTCCATTGTAATTAATCGATTTGGGAAAGACAAGTAAATGCAAATTTTCTTATTTGGTATTGAGTTAGGTAAAGATAGTATCTAATGTAAATCGCAGGAGATTTTTTGTTATGTGACAATTAAATCAATGAGTCAATTGTAAAAATTAATTACTTGAAAAGAAAATTACAATTGAGAAAAAAAATCAGAGTAACTATTAATGTAATTTCTCCATAAATATTTGATAATAATTGATAAAAAATATCAATTATAGCAGTGACTTCTATTTGATTTTTTGTGTCTTTCACTTTCAAATTGCTCATTTATTTTGAAATGTTTTCAAATGTGTTAAGAGTTAGATTTGATATCAACATTTCGATCACTTTTTTCATTTGTAAAGGGCATTTCAAACACATTTTAATTAGTTTTACCTAAATAGGAAAATCTCTTTAACTTCACTCTTTTTTTCAACATAATTAACTATTTAAGTTATTAATCTTGTTAATCAGGTAACTTAAAAAGCATTCTTATGGGTCAACTTTGTCTTTATACAAACACTTTGTGACAATGTAATTGTAACATTTAAGTTTTCGTAAAAATGAGAACTCAAGATTTCAGAATTTTTTTAACTCTTCTAAATATAGCGAGGATGCCTGTTTACCATGTGAGAATGCCAGTTTGCTATAAAGAGTTCGTAACTTATACAAAATCTAAGAAGCATTTTGCAATAGCGCCAGCTATGATAAGAATAGAGGGACATAGAATTGATAAGTTCTCATCGTAATGAGAGATATTTCCTATTATAGCAAGATTTATTCTGAAAAAACATGAAAAAGTGAACATTTCTTTTTAAAAGGTCCAAAATTCTCCTCCCTCATGTTAACCAACTTTAGTTGGTTGAAAATAGATCCCCAAAGCTCTGGAAGTGGCGCACCAAGGAGGAGAAAGAGGAGGAGGAAGAAACTAGGTAAAGGTAAGGAATTTCATGGTTTCTTCTTTAGTAAGTTGATTCTCCTCCTTCCTATCTCCCTTTCTATAGTTTTAATGATGTCTTTGGTGTAGTTTTGGGTCTGGTTTAGAGGGGAAAGAGTGGAGTTCTAAGAAGTGGAGTTAACCACTTTAAAGAACATCCAAGGAAAAACTAGAAACCAAGGTACATTTATTACTTTTCATTCTTCTTCTCCCTTGCTTCTAGGTATGTGGTTTGGCCACTTATGGGACAACCAAGAGAGAGTTGTTTTGAACTAAACCAAGTGTGAAATTAGGAGTTAGAGTGTGGGAAACAAGATAGTGCAAAGAAAGCCAAGAAAGCCAAGAAAGAATCCTTAAAATTCAAGATACAATTTTTAGGGATTTTGTTGCACCTTGAATTTTGTGAAGCTTCCTAGTGGTATTTTCCAATTGTCTAAGAGTTGGTGTAAGTCTTTAAGACATCAAGGAAGCCTCCCAAATGCATCTACCACCAAATAAGAACCCACTCTTTTTTAGACTGTGTGTGGTGTTAGAGTTTGTTTCAAAGGTGTAATTGGGTCCTAATTGTTATATTTAGGCCAAAGAAATCCTACTCCACCTACTTGCAAGGGTTTAACCAAAGGAAGGGAGAAGAAATCAAGCAAAAGTGTGTGTAATTGTACTTAAGGTAGCCCTCTAATCTTTCTCTCATATATGTGTGTGGATGTTTTCTTGCTTTGGATACTTGTATGTGTGTTGAACTATGAAAAGCATGCCTAACTAGTAAGGATATATATGGTGCCACTTATATGTCTTAAATTGCTTTTATGTGTACATAAGACTTGAATAGACTTGGTGATGCCAAAAGTCCCTTGATAAGGATCAGGATGAGCCAAAAGTCTCAAGAGAAGTGAGACTTAGTCAAAAGTCTCAAAGTAAAATGGGTGAGGCAAGTCTAAAAGTCCCAAGAGAGATGTGTGAGGCTAACCAAAATCTTGAGAGTCTACTTGATGTGTTTGAGACTTTGTGAAATGAGAACTATGTCTTTGTTATGCATATGTAGTTCATGGACCATGCATAGCATCCCTTTACATGAAAATGCATCCATTATGTATGATTGAAAGTGTATAAGGCTATTGAGATTCTTTGAATCTTACTCCCTCCTTTTTACCTAACATGTCTAGGTGGACCAAGTGAGCAAAGAGATGGAGACCACCAAGTTTGAAAAGAAGAGATGGACAAAAGAGTAGTGTTATCTATCATTTTGTAACCATTTGGTTGTCAAATGATGTAATCTTATGATGTATATATTGTATAGACATTTGAACATATATAATTATATGATATATGATGTATGTATGAGAATTAGAAGTATATGAATGAAATTAGAGATTTTTGACATAGAAATGCATGGTTGTGCCCTTAAGAACTTGTGCATGTGAACAAGTAGGGTAGTGGTTTTATGACATATAAATATTTGGACTCCTTAGACAAGTTTATTAACCTATTTTGTAGCTTACCCACATGCTCAAGTGGTCTTGGTTCTAGGGGAAGGCCATTTGATGTTCATATGAATTATTTTGGGACAAAAAATGACCTCTTTTGTGAGCTGAATCCTAACCTCATCAAATGAGCGACTTTAAGGCTAAAATTTTACACACATATAGATCTCATATAAATATTTTTGCTGGTCCAAGAACCGCATTATTTGGAGGTTTATAGAATTTCTTATAACTTTTCAAAATTCATATCAGAAATTGGTTTTGGTCTGAGCACTATTCACTCGAGCAGTTCATATATTCGTGTCATCCAAGATCCAAACAAGGTTCACTGGTTCTTATAGAGAAACTAGACATTCACAGTGAGCTATAGCCACTGGAAGCACCTCATTTGGAGGTCTAGAGAGAGAGAGAGAAATAAAATTTTGAAGTTCAAACTTACTGTTAGTAATGCAGCAAGACCCTAAGCGATGTTTCATTGATTTTGATATCTTAATGTCATTTTATAGATCTGGAGCTATTTTTTTCCTAAAGTCTGTGGCTTTCCAGATTGGTATGGTTTACTCAATTTGGACTTTTGTAAAATTAGTTTTGAATTTTTAAAATTTATATTAGTAAACTGTATCAGAACTTTGTGACAGCCATACCTAAGTTATTTTTTTATTGTCAAATGTGATCAAGATGATGTTTTGATGGTCTGAAAGTATTTTTATCATAAAGTTAACATTTAAACTTTTTAGGAAGCTATAATTTGTTAGATTTTAATTTTTCTAGATTTAATTATAAATTTTTAAAATTAGTGATAGAAACTTGAATTTTGGGCTAGAAAACAAGCATGCTTTTTTTTTTTTTTTTTTTATATGTAGGGCTCCAAATACGAATTGTATGAGATGTTTCATAATGTTTATGACTTGTTTAAATGAAATATGAGTAGAAGATGATATTGAGAAGTTCATGGAATCCACTGAGCAAAATTTTAAAAATTTAAAGTACTCTGCAACGCATAAGTACTACAATATTTGTTTTCCATTGCCTTGAAATTCATGGATGAAACATGTATGAGCTATGATATATGATATAGTGAGGCTAGAGGGATATGGTGTGACAATAATGATGTCTTAGGCTTTTTATGTATGAAACCATGCATCCCTCATGCCATAAACACATAACCATAACTACATTTCCCTTAAGAATTTGTATTCTACACAATTTTTTTAAAATTTTATTAAAATTATATAGACTTTTCTTTTTATTTTTAAAATATACATAAATCTTAAATTAAAATAAAAAAATTAATCTAAATTTTAGTCCAATTTAAAAAATTTTTAACTGAAATATCGTCTATTAATTTAAATATATATTTTTTAAACAAAATACCATTTCATATATTTTTTTATGAATAATATTTTGGTCAAAAAAGTAAAAATTAAATTAAAATTTATATTTTGAAAATAAAATATAAATTTGTATAGTTTCAAAAAAGTTTAAAAAATGTAATTTACTCTTAATATTAAATAAGTAAAGCCAAAATTCTCATTGTGAACGAAAATAATTTAGACTTGTGGATAATAATAACCTCAAGGGTGGCGCATGCGCAGAAAGAAATTAAGTTTTGTAATTTGAGCCCCATAATGGAACTTGATGCAGGTCTTCAATGGCAAAATGTTTAAGCTAAGAGCTTAGGATACCTATATCTTTTTTTTTTTTTGGAAAAAGGGGATTAAAATAAAATTAGGTTTAAATAATCATTATCATAGGCACTAATTGATGTTTCCATGATCCTTGTATGGTGTTAAAAAGGCCACAGCAATTGATAACTATCGTAACTTGTTTAATATAAAAGGATGGCTGGTGGATTCGCTAAGCGGCTAATCTTGTACATTAATTATGTACTTCCTCGACAGGGAGAGAGAGAGGTAGAAAGTAATTTAAATCTTACAATCAACTCGGGATTTGGGAGTTGTCCACGTTGCTCATCTGTAGTTCATATAACATCACTTTTTCCTGTATGTATTCGCTTTAGTCAAATGCCAAGGTTTAGGCATATTTTTAAAATTCTTATTATCAGATTATTTTAACAAAAATAATAAATAATAAATAATTTTTATATCTCAAAACCAGTCTTTCAAAAAAATTTATTTTAAATATATATTTTATGAGAAAAATGATAAAAGACACTTAAAATTTATTTCAAGTGTATTTCTTGCTAAAATGCATGACAAAGTATATGAAAATGGACTAAGCGACTCTTTTTCTGTAAGTAATTTTTTTCCCCCTTTCCGGCGCCTAGAGAGTGGAAAGTAATGCAAATCCTTAAAATTTAAGTTTAGGGCGTTCTTTTTGTCAGTATTCAGGCTTGCTTTCATGCAAAAAGCATTTCTTTTGGGAGGTCAAACAGTTTTGTTTTATTGTTGTGAGTCACTTAATCAAAATTTGACAAGATAAAATTAAAAAAAAAATTAACTTACCTACAAAAAGAAAGGAAAAATTAAGTAACTCTTGATAATCTTAAGAGTAAATTAATGATTTAATTTTTTAAAGATCACTCTCCATTTAATTTGATTTTCCAATGATAAAGTTTATCAAATTAGTCCTCTAATCATTTTCCTTCAATTAAAATGATTTCTTGTGTTGGGTGAAGTTACAATTAACTAATATGGCATAAATGAAAACTCATATAACCATCAACTAGTGAAGCAGACTTACCCATGTGTCATTTTTCCTCAAACAACGTCATGTTGTTTAATTACATTTGATCTAACAAGATGATGAAAATCAAGAAAAACGATGTTGTTTGAAGAAAATAACATATGAATAAGTTCAAATCATTCATTAATAACTAGGTAGACTCCTATTTATGTCGTGTCAACTAATTTGATAAGTGGCTGTAACTTTGCTTAATGCGAAGGACTATTTTGATTGGAAAATGATGATTGGGGGATTAAATCAAGTTGTCTTTGGAGGATCCAACTGAATGAAGTGATCCTAGAAGGATTAATTGATTAATTTATTCTGATTTTATTCACCTTGTCCTAGAATGCATTAATACATAGGTGGGTTAATTCATGATCAATAAATATAGAATAACTTACACTAACCTCACCTGGAATTTGACTAAATTACACTCGGCACCCTTCCTAACTTCCCTCCATTTTTTTCTATCAATGAAATTAACTTTCTATACAATATGCATTTCTTCCAAAAATTGAATTACTTAACTATCTTAGTGGTAGCGAAACTATCTAAATAATCGACCGACATCCATGATCCCAAAAAAAATATCTCCACTCCCCAAGACCCCAAATATGCTTTTGTAGTTAATTTCAAGTTTCGCTTATGGTGCCTAAACAAGAACTAATGGGGCCAATTTATAGGAGCACCAAGCACCTCCCTTCTTCTTTCCCACCAATGTGGAACTTTAAAAGACTATTGCAACAAATCTTCTATTTGTTTGAAGTCCCAAAGATCTTTACTTAACTAAGAAAACTTAACTCTTTTCTTAGTCTTTGGGTGTCTTTCCTTTTGTTGTGTTTCATGTTCATTGACAAGACATGTCCATTTAAGTAATAAAGGTTCTTCCTTTTCTTCCATTCTTGCATAACACAGTTTCTATCCTTGTGCACTTTACACCAATTCCCAATGCCAACATACTTGTATTCATGTGAAGCAAATTCACCCAACAAAATAATATTAGCTCCATTCGTAGGTACACACCTTGCATAACAAATTTCTTTGATTTTATTATTGTGGATCTTCAAGCGAACTCTCCTAACAACTTCAATCATTTGCTTCAGATTATTTCCCACATTAACATAGCCAAAGTCTCCCTCAATGCATAAAGTGTCAAAAAAAAAAAGTGTTAGTTAATACATACATGGATATTGGCTGTAGAATCTATCACCTAACTAAAATTACTCATAATAGCAGTCATATTTAGAGACAAGTTTATCATCACAATTGACTACATATAAAGAAGAATTGGCCTTTAATTTACCCTCCAACTCTTTTAAGCTTTTCACATCCTTCATGAATTTTGGGCAATGAACCTAAATGTGACTTAACTCTCCATAATAATGGCACTCAACAATTGAAGTCTCTCAATTGAGATCTTAATTGTCTACCATGATAGTCACTTCTATTTGTAATATCCTATAATTAATTAATGTGGTGAAGAAAATTAATTTAATTAAGGGTTTTTTGAAGAAAATTAATTAAATTAGGAATTTTAGGCAAAAAATTAAATAAATAGAAAAATTGTTTACGAAAAATAATTATTTTAGGATATAGTTGAGAAAATAAAGTTATTTATATTTAGTGGAAATAAATAATTTCCTCTAAGAAAATTAATTAAAACTCATTATTCTCTAAAATTTATTTAAAACAAGGTTTCGAGGAACCAATAAGAGGAAATAAGCTAAAGTATATTAAGTGTAGCATAGCCCATGACCTAAATCCACTACCCATGACCCAATTCATTTAAAAATATCCATTTGAACTTTAACTCTTCTCTCTAATAAGCCATACACAAACCCAATAGTAGAGAAAAAGAAAGGGGGACACTAGAGAGAGAGAAAGAAAAAATGCAAGGAGAGAGAAAATTGAGGCTTCTTCAACTCTTAAGCTCTTATCTACAAGGTAGATGATGTTTTTGGCTCTGATGAGTATTACGAAAAATTTTCCCTTCCTTCTCCTCTTTCATTTGAACTGAATATCTTTTGATTTAGTCATGGCTTGTGAAAACCTAGATTCTTAAAGTTGGAGTTTTTGAGTGTTTTGTGTGGAAAAGTGAAAGAAGAAGCTAGTACAAGTATTGGGTGAATAAATCCCCTCTATTTGTGATGATATTTTGCTCAATATTCACCTTCATGGTTGATTTTTGTGTGATGCCATGTCTATGTGCGAAAATTCAAGAAAGCTTGCTGACTTATAATGTTGGCTTGGATTTTTGAGCTCTAATTGGTATTTTGCTACTTTTGAAAGCTTGGATAAGTCAAAATTAATTAGTTTGTTAAGTATTGATTGATTTAAAGAGCGTGTCTTCTTAGAATTGATGAATACTTGTGGTTATTAATGTTGGTATAAGCTTGTATTAATATTTGGTGGATGTTAGTGGCTAGTTTGGAAGTAAAAATTGTCACTTGAGGTAAGCAAGATTTAATTTCATTCATATTTGTTATGGAACCATATTTATAACTTGTATATACCTCTTGATATTTTATGTAATACCATGACAAGTTTGACTACTATGTATATTTTATCATGGGCCTCACGAGTGTATTCTGGTAGAATGTATAAGATATAGACCTTACGAATATGTCCTAGTTGTTGGTGGGAAGTGGTAGATCTTGCAAGTGTGTCCTATCCACTAAGAGTTATCAGCTAATGACAATGAGAATTATTATCAAACTTGTTACTTTTGATTTCTTGAATATGGCATGATGAATTGATAATTTTACCATATACAACTTATACTTGTTTTTTTAGATGAATGTGGTTGAAATTTGCTTATTGGTTGTTAAGATTTTATATTTTACTTCGATTGTGGACTGATATTTTTAGGTACAGGACCTTATAGTAGTAAGAAGAAGTTAGTAAAAGCTAACTATAGTGGTTTAGTTATTGTGTATGACTTGATGCCTTGCCTATATAGGTTTGTATAGTTTAGAAATACTAATTCTTATGTAATTATCCATATAATTTATTGTTATGCTATATTACATAATGTTTTGCCAAGTGCAAGATTTAATGATAGTGAAAATGGTTATTTTGAAAACCATAATTTGTGGTGTGAATGGAAGTGTAAAATCTTATATTTTAGAAAAGATACATGTGAGGCTTTTAGATGATACTCCATTTCTTCAAAAAAGGGGATCTCACATATAATTATCATAAAATTTGTATTGACTTATATGTAATGATGGATTATATGCATGCATGACTCTTATGGCCTGAATGGTGCTATTGAATGTTTATCATTATTTTGTTGATCACTTAGGATTGCTTTAAGATTGGTTGATGTTAATTTGGAAAACTTTGGTGAGATAGCTATTTATTGTTTGCTATGAATTTAAGGAAGTTACATGGTCTAATTTTGAGTTAGTGCATGGTTTGAAGATGCATGGGTTGAGAATACTTTTAGTATTTGAAACTTGTTAGGCATAAGTTGGAGTCAAATGGTCATATATTAGTCAATTTAGGTATTTAAGTTGTTTGGCTACAAAGGCTTATTTTGCTATTATAAGCTTGTAATGGTGTTTATAAGTGTGTAGGTGAGGTTTGACCTACCCAACTTTAGGAATCCTTGTCTAAATTGAGTTTTGAGTTTAGAGTTTAGAATAATGTCTTTAAGCATTTTAGGCTTGTTTGCAAGTGGTTTGGGTAGGGTTGGTTAAGAATTGACAAGTTTAGGAGATGATGCAAGACCTTTTAAGAACCTTGGCACACAAATTGATCACCTGAGATTGACTACGTCTCACATGAAAGTGAAAGCACATAAAGGGATTGTTGGTTGGAGGTAGAACCCTAAGAGAACTTGTCTCTTAGAACCCTAGCCAATGATATCACAAAGGATGTCCAATCCTTTGATAAGTTACATGAGCTCTCAGAGAACACAAAGAAATAAAAGCCTTATTGAAAATTAAATAATACTAAAATTCATTCATAATTTGAATATAGATTACAATAGGAAGCCTTTTATAGTCAAATAAATGTTAAAATCTCTTAAATGGTCCTAAAATCAATGAATAAGATTAGGAAACTAATTTTATCTTAATCTCTAATAAAAGATCTTTGACCAAGTCCTAAATAATAAAATAAATTGAAAAAAATAAAATTCATAAAAAATCCAATCTAAAACTGATAAGCCCCTTTAAGTAGTCACGTGGGATGCTCATATTGCATTAGAAGTTACATAGTTGATACATGATTCTTAATCTCTTGCAATTAAACTCTAATTGGGCCTTAGCACTTCTCTTATGTAATGGTCAGCATAATCACACCTTTTTTAACTTCTTGGGCTCTCTCTTGACTCAAAAGAATGGGCTCTAAGTCATGGAGCCTATGAATCAAACAATTGAAGGCTTCTTTCATTACTTTGGCCTTAGCTCTTGTTATTGGGCCTCTTATACCTTGCAATAGATCTTTAGGCACCTTTAACTTGAACTCTTAGGTTTTAATTTGTAAATAACATCCTTGGGCTTGAAACTTAGCACCATATCCTCCATCAGGTCCACTTCTATGCTCAGCAAGGTCTCTTAGTGCTACTGCATCATTCCCCCTTCTTGAAAAGAATTCATTCTCGAATCTGCAACATCAAAGGGAGAGAGATTAGCCATATTGAAAGTAGCACTAACATTTTCATAAGAACTAGGCAAGTCAATTCTATAAGCATTATCATTAATCCTTTCAAGAACTTGAAAGGGGCCATTTATTTTAGGTTGGAGTTTTGACTTCCTTTGCTCTAGGAAACGTTCTTTTTGTAAGTGAACCCACACCCAATCGCCGGACTACACATCTTCTACCCTTGTTAACTTAGTTGGCAATTTGCTTATTCCTACTTTGAATGTTGGCTTTCACCTTTTCATGCAAATCCTACACAAACTTAGCCTTCCTAACACCATTAAGGTTAATAAATTCATGTGAAGGTAAAGAAAGCAAATCCAATGGAGTTAAAAGATTAAAGCCATAAACAATTTCAAAAGGAGATAATTTTATAGTAGAATGAACAGCACGATTATAAGCAAATTCAACATGGGGCACACACTTCTCTTAATTCTTAAGATTTGTCTAAATGATAACTCTCAATAAAGTAGAGAGGGTCCTATTAACAACCTCAGTATGCCCGTCTATTTGAGGATGTTCTGTAGTAGAAAACAAAAGCTTAGTGCCAAGTTTATTCTATAATATTTTTAAGAAATAACTCAAGAATTTCACATCTCTATCACAAATAATAGTTCTTAGCACACTATGCAACCTAACAATCTTCTTCAAAAACAAATATGCCATATACATAGCATCATTAGTTTTAGAACAAGTAATAAAATGTGCAATTTTACTAAATCTATCCACAACAATAAAGACACTATCTTTTCTAGTGGAAGTTTTAGGCGAACCCAAAACAAAGTCTAAAACAAAGTCCATAGAAATATCAGTCTATAGGTGAGAGGGAATTGGTAAAGGGGAATACAAGCCATGTAATTGAATTTTAGACTTAGCATGCTTACAAGTAATACATTTAGAACAAATAGCAACCACATGTTTTCTCATACTAAGCCAATAAAAATGCTCATTCAAAAGAGCCAAAGTCTTTTTTACACCAAAATGCCCTATCAATCCTCCACCATAAGTTTCCTTAATAAGAAGCTCACGAATGGAACACACAGGAACACATAACTTGTCCCTTTTGAAAAGGAAACCATCAAACCTATAATAGTCATAAGCACCATACAATTCACAAGATTTTTAAATATTAGCAAAATTAGAATCAGACTCATACATGTCTTTTAACATCTCAAAACCTATCAATCTAGCATGCACGGAAGTAATCAAAGTGTAATACCTAGACAATGCATCAGCTATAATATTTTCCTTTCCATGCTTATGCTTAATCACATAAGGGAAGGTTTCAATAAATTCAAGCCAACCTGTATGTCTATTGTTTAATTTACCTTGGGACTTAAGAAACTTAAGACTCTCATGATCAGAATGGATAATAAATTCTTTAGGCCACAAATAATGTTGTCAAGTTTCTAAAGTCCGTTTCAAGGCATACAACTTTTTATCATATGTGGAATAATTTAAAGTAGGGCCACTCAATTTCTCACTGAAATATGCAATAGGTTTAGAGTCCTGCATCAACACACCACCTATACCTATACCAGAAGCGTCACACTCAACTTCAAAAACCTTAGTAAAATCAGGCAACATAAGTATAGGAGTATTAGTTAGTTTTTCTTTCAGTATGTTAAAAGCATGCTCTTATGCTTCACCCTACTTGAGTACCATATTCTTTCTTACCAAATCATTTAAAGGGGCAGCAAGAGTAGAGTAGTCCTTCATGAACCGCCTATAGAAGCTCGCCAATCTATGAAAGCTCCTTACTTCACTCATATTCTTTGGAGTAGGCCACTCTCGGATTACTTTGACCTTCTACTTATCCACTTGTATGCCATAAGCTCCTACAACAAAACTAAGAAAAATCACATAATTCAAACAAAAAGAGCACTTCTTTAAATTAGTAAAGAGTCTATTCTCTCTAAGCACAACAAACACATTATGCAAATGGCTCACATGCTCTTCTAGACTTTTAGAGTAAATCAAAATGTCATTAAAATAAACCATAAAAAATTTATTAATGAAAAGTCTTAAAACATGATTCATTAAACTCATGAAAGTGCTAGATGCATTAGTCAAGCTAAATGGCATAACTAACCATTCATACAACCCAAACTTGGTCTTAAAAGCAATTTTCCATTCATCACCTTCTTTTATCCTATTGTGATAGTAATAACTTCTAAGATCAATTTTAGAGAAAACACATGCACCATGTAACTCATCAAGCATATCATCTAACCTAGGGATAGGATAACAATATTTTACTATTATTTTGTTGACGACACAACAATCCACACACATCCATCACTTGCCATCCTTCTTGTGCATAAGAATCACTAGGACAGCACATGGACTTAAACTTTCATGAACAAAGCTTTTCTTTATGAGCTCCTCCACTTGATGTTGTATTTCCTTAGTTTCCTCTGGATTTTCTTGATAAGTAGGTCTATTGGGGATAGATGCTATAGGGATGACGTCTATACAACGCTTAATGCCTCTCAAAGGGGGCAATCCATCAGGTATTTCCTCTGGGAGCAAGTCACAAAATTCTTGCAATAAAGATGTAACACTAGTATGGAAAGAGTAATCAAGATTGTTAATATAAGATAAACATCTTTATAAAGTAATAAGAAAGTATTTTTACAAATAAGAGCTCTCTTGATCTCATTTCTACCAGAAAATAAACTCATTTTCTTTTTTTTTTTTCATGTTTTTCTCTAATTTTCTTTTCTTTTCTACTCAGTTCTCTTTTCGCTTGCTTCTTCTCATTCTCAACACTTGCACTCACTTTACCTTTCTTTTCTTGCTCTCTCTTCTTACACTTTCTTTCAATTTTTAACTGATCCTTATATGCTTGAACAGGATGAAGAGGGGTCAATATAATGGTCTTACCATTAAAAATAAATGAGTAATAATTTTTATATCCATTATGTTTTGCCTTTCTGTCAAACTACCAAGGCCTATCAAGTAACAAGTGACCAGTATACATGGGTGTTACATTACAAAGAATCTCATCATGATAATTACCAATAGAGAAAGAGATGAGCTCCTATTTTGTTACCTTTACCTTCCCACTATTATTAAGCCATTGTAATTTGTAAAAGGTAGGGTGCCTCAAAGTAGGCAAGTTCAACTTTTCCATAAGTAAAGTACTAGCCACATTTGTATAGCTACCATCATCAATAATTAAACTGCATACCTTCTTGTGGATGAAATAATAAGTATGGAAAATATGCTCACGCTGCTTTACCTTGAGATCTTCTTTAGATTGAATGTTGAGAGCACGCATAGCCATAAAGGTTTCACCATTTATAGCTCCAGTTAACTCTAAGTCTGATTCATTAGTTAAGGGTGGCATCTCATCCTCCTCAGAATTACTGCTAGCACTAGTCACATCACCATTCTCAAGAATAATCATAGTTCATTTGTTAGGACATTGAGAAGCAATATGACAAAAATTATTACATTTAAAACATCTAACCTTAGAGGAAGAAGAAATAGGATTGGAAGACGAGGAAAGTTTTGAATTAGTTTTACTCTTAACTTGAAAGGGTTTTACCTTACTTTCCTCCTTAGACTTGAAATTGATCTTTGGCTTGAAAGAGACTTTGGAATCCCTCCAAGAACTCTAGCTAGATGTTACTTTTACCTTTTGTCGAGCCCTTAGTTATTTTTGCACCTTGATAGCTCTATGCAAGCACTTTTCCATATCCAGGTAATTGTATAAATCAACTTGGACAGCTATATCAGGATTCAAGCCCTCAATGAATCAGGCCATGGTTGCCTCACGATCTTCCTCCACATTTGCCTTAATCATGGCAATCTCCATTTCTTGATGGTAATCCTCTACACTCATGGAACCCTATTTCAGCTTTTGGAGCCTCTTATGCAATTCCCTATAACAATAACTAAGGATGAATTACTTGCGCATGATAGTTTTCATCTCCTGCTAATCACGAATTGGACCTTTACCTGTACGTCTTCTGGTGAGTAAGAGTTGATCCCACCAAATGCTAGCATAATTAGCAAATTCCACCACAGTAAACTTTATTTTCTTCTCGTTAGTGTAAGAGTGACACTCGAACACATACTCCACTATTTTTTCCCATTCTAAGTACTAGTCTGGATCAATTTTTTTGGGGAATGAAGGAATCTTCATCTTGATGCCTCCAATACCACTATCCTTATTGGACGATGATTATCTACCTCTTAGAGTATGGAACTCCTTAAAGTCGAACTCAGCATCATCATCAAGATCCACCTAAGCTTGCCTTCTATGGGTCCTCCTATTAGAAGAAAGACTTCACATCATTTAATTTGGCACTAAGTTTTTCAAGAGTACTTTGAACGGCTCTAATCCAAACTTTCATGTCAAAGTCATTATGCTCAGATTCTCCAGACATCTTGGAAT
Organism: Erythrophleum fordii; assembly: GCA_032878935.1. NCBI lineage: Eukaryota > Viridiplantae > Streptophyta > Magnoliopsida > Fabales > Fabaceae > Erythrophleum > Erythrophleum fordii. Next base: position 3,068,131 of record JAVQMF010000049.1, on the reverse strand, counting down.
ATTAGTTTGTACAAAAACAAGCAAAGAAAGATATAGGACCTCGCAAGTCATTGGCTTATGTGTTTACACTCAAGAATAGCAATTCACTCGTGTTTACTCTCAAAATTTAACTTTTATCAAGATAGTGCATTTTAGCCTTTTACCACTCAACAATTTGCTTCTTACAAGTGTTCTAAGCAAGTCACAAGCAAATTAAAAGAAAAGATCGGACTAGTGACAATCATAAGCTAGAGTTTCTAAACATAAGTAATCCTATACTCTTAACCACAACTACACAAAAGGAGGTGTGAGATGGAAACACGTGACAAGCAAATGACATTACAAAAGCAACAAAAGGGATACAAAGAAGAAAGGGGGAAGAGGTGAAAAAGAAAGAGTCAGGGAACCAAACTTGACCTGAGCCCAACTTGAAGAAGTCAAGAAGGGATGGAGAAAATAAGGATCCACAAGGTCTGAGACCAAAAGAAGAAGAAAAGATAAGTTAGTTTTGGAAGGAAAAAGAGGACCTTACCACCAAATGCAAGTAACCACCATTTTATGTAATGCACATCAAAAACCATAAATCTAAAAATTCTTCCTCAAATCTTACCAAGGAGGGGTATGATGTACTTCAAACAAGAAAGAACTCAAGAAAGGTTAGAACTTTAGTAAAAATAAGTATTTTTTTTTTGCAAATACAATCTTTCAATTTTGAATTTTGTACTTTCAAGCAATAATTTTTTCTCTTTTTTTTGGCCATATTTTTGGATACTTCTTTTTCTCTTTTTTTTGTACTTTTTTTTAAAACTCACTTACTCGAAACAGAAAACTATTCACACCAATGAGCAGCAAGAACAAGGTACACAAGGATGCAAGATGGATAGAAGAAGATGGTGAGATGAATGATGGACAATGCACAAAATAATAGGACACAAAATGATGGTAAGATGGAGGTATGAAAGGCACAAAATTGATGGATGGAATGGGATGAGAAGCATAAAATAGCAAGCAAAAAGAAAGAATCAACATAAGAAATAGCTATAGGAAAAAAAATTGGACAAGAAGAACTCAGAGACAACGAAATTTCAAATGACTAAAACTCACAGTAGAAAACTTCAATTGTGGTGTTTCAAAAGCGAGAAGAAAGAAGAAATCTTGAACTATGAAATTGACATACTACACGTCAAAAACCTTAATCGAAAACACAAGAAATAGCAGCTTGAAAATCAAGATGAACTAGATAGCAACATAGCCAAAGAAGAAGAAAAGGGGATGGATGAAAATTTGAAAAAGAGGATGGGAAAGAGCTACCTTTGAAACTAGCAAAACCTTGCTCTGATACCAAAATGATGCAAGACCCTCTAGGAACCTTGTCCTAGGAACCTTGGCACACAAATTGATCACCCAAAATTGGTTACACCTTACACAAAAGCGAAAGCACACAAATGGATTGTTGGTTTGAGTTAGAACCCTAAGAGAACTTGTCTCTTAGAAACCTAGCCAATGACGCCATAAAGGATGTCCAATCCTTTGATAAGTTTTGAACTTTTAGAGAACACAAAGAAAAAAAAACCTTACCAAAAATTGAGTAATACTCGAATTCATTCATAATCTGAATATGAAGTACAATAAGAAGCCTTTTATATGCAAAGTTCCTAATAGTTTAAAACCCTAAAATAAATACTAAAATCTCTTAAATGGTGCCTAAAATCAAGGAATAAGATTAGAAAACTAATTTCATCTTAATTTCTAATAAAATATCTTTGACTAAGTCCTAAATAAAAAAATAAATAAAAAAAAGAAATTCATAAAAAATGCAATCCAAAACTGATCAGCCTCTTTAAGTAATCACATGATTGACACATGATTCTTAATCTCTTGCAATTAGACTCCATTTGGGCCTTAGCACTTCTCTTGTAGAATGGTCAACATAATCACACTTTTTTTTTAATCTTTTTGGGCCTTCTCTTAACTTAAATGAATGGGCTCTAAGTCATGGAGCCTATAAATCAAACAATTGAAAGCTTCTTTCATTGTTTTGGCTCCAACTTTTGTTATTGGGCCTCTTATGTCTTGCAACGGATCTTTAGGCACCTTTGACTTAGGAACAGATTGCCTGCATTCGCTGGTTGAATGCATTTAGTGCAATCAAGGGTTATCTAAACCATTCAAACAATTAATAGTTTCACAAGGTGACACGTGGCATGAGATTTTTATTTTGAAACTGTCCAAAATGCTACTCCAAAACGTTGCACCCTCCATCTTAGCTACAGGGCTACCCTTACAATGTCAAATCCCAAAGTTTGCATTCCCATTTTCTTCACATAGTATCCATGGCAATGACTTCCGATGATGACAGATACGGTGTCTATGGCGATGGCAGATACGCGAGGAGTAGGTAATAGGCTACAAAGAGGAACTGTGGCACTCTAAAATAAGGCTTCCAGTCATTCCAGTCATTCCACCAGATTCAGATAACTAGATTTCAAGTTGTTCCACCATAGGTAATAAGGTATGTAATCCAATTATTCCACCAAATTCGGATAACTAGATTTCCTATTTTTTGTAGTCAATCAAAAAATAAAATTACCTATGAATGGCAGGAAGTGCATTCTAATATGCTGATCGAAAATTATTGGAACCATGAGATTAATTCTTCACATCTCATGTAAATTCATACAGAATTTTAGAACATTGAAAATATTGTTGCAATTAATGCTATTATAATTGATAATGTGAATTGTTGATGCAGCTACCCGAGCCATTTAGTTTCATTTCCACCAACACTCTGCTAAAATAATTATTGTTTCACATTACTGGTGTGGGGAAGAGTGTCTCACTAGATCTGTTAAATGTTCTGTAGTGACATTTTTGCATATAGGTATGTCAGTCCTCCAACAATTGATGAATTGGGAATTTTTGGCCAATTTATTCTGGGAATTTTTGCAAATTTAATGAATTGATCTTTCTAATTATTGTGTGTTTTATAGCTAAGTTGGATTGCAGTTACATTGATGATGATATGTTCATATACAATAGCAACTGATCAGAGCAATGTGAATGACTTTTTGACACAACTTAATACTTGACACTAAATAGTTATAGACCTGACCAACTCAACATTAGTTAGTTGTAGACTCTACCTATTCATCTGAAGCTGTAGATTATTGGACACAACTGGATGCATTGTTAAATATAGACTTGACCAATACAGATCAGAGTAATGTTAAGTGTAGTCATTCATACTGTACAAGTGGACGTATTTTTTGTGTTGGAATGTAAGATAGGAAAAGTTGTAAATATTCAATATACTTTGTCATTGATGTTGTAATTATATTAGGCAGATTGTATTGTTAACATCTTCTGTACTTGAAAATTTCAATAAAATGAAACATCATTCAAACAAAGTTGTGACTACATCATTTGCTCTATTTGAATATTTCAATGAGTTGTAGGGACAATGCTATGATACACAAAATCACAAGCTGTAATATACAAAATTTATTTTGAACATAGTCTATCTTAAAACCAAAAAGCTGTGGTATACAAAATCCCATCATGCATTTTGAACATAGTTCACCTTGAATAAAAAGTTGTGACTAACACATGATGTAAATAACATAATGAGTAAGTTGTGATTTCTATATTAAAAAAAATATAGAAATCACTCAAAGTAGATAATTACCAAATACTATTAAGTAGTACTAAGTTGAGATTGCATTTGACTCAAAGATACATGATCTATAGACCCTTGCATTTGTGAATCTGTATTAGTGGAAAGATTTCGTTTTCCTTTCAAATTATGATCCATCCAACCCATCATACACCTCTTTCTCCTTAGGCCAACTGTATACTTGAATCCCTTGACTTGTGGCATGGTCTCCCTAACTGGTGCTCGTTGAAGTGAATCTCTATTGTTGTTGTCCATAACACCTTATTGTAAATCAATCTCTTGAATTTGCTTTCTCAAATCCTCCATGGCTTTTTCCACCAGCATGCATTTATCTTCACAATGGGAAACCTCGGTGGCTAACCATACTAGCTGCGAGCAAAGTCGTTTGTACCTTCGCGTGCTAGCCATCTTAGGATCTCCTTCAATCTCATTCCCTTTCACATCAAATACAACATCGTGGCGAGAATCACTTGTCCACCTCTTCAAAATATATTGCCCAGGATCCAGTTTAACATCATTCACCTCATACACCTTTAAGGCATGGTTGCATAGTATGCCAAAAGTCTCAAACTTCCTCCAGCTACAATATATTGAATTGTTCCTAGAATCAAATGAAACTTTCCATTCACCTTTTTCATTAACCAAGATGACAACATATTGAAGTAGTGGCTGATCTTTAATTCTATGCTTTATGCAAGCAGCATGAGTTAAGTTAAACTCCTCTTGGAACAAGTAAAAAAATGTAGAAGTTTAAGTTTCTACAAGTTGTCGAAGTATTGGTGAATACTCACACTTCAACCTTGGCACCTTTTGTCACGACTCAAAATTGCATTTCAACTCATTATACCATTTTTCCTCTACAACCCTTTCAAAATTCTTAAAAAATTATAGGAGGTCGAGGTCTGGTTTCATAAATAGTTTAAACCTTGAATTGACATTTTCACTGAGTTATGTGCTGCTCATGTCGAGTGTGAAAGCTTGCTTCATGTAACATGCTGCCTATTTTTCCTTGATAGTGTGCATGGATCTTATCTAGTTGTTTTCTTGGACATTATATTGTGCTACCAAAGCGCTCCAAGCTAAAATTGTGATTCCTCCTCATACTCATGCATACACCTTTTAAAATCAGTCATGAAGTGGGATCCATTTTTCATCAAGTTGCCTAGATGCTTGACCCCATTTCTCATCAAGGGCCAAGTACATAATCCATGTTGAGTCTCAGGCATAACCTTATATAATGCTTTGGCCATTGCTTGATCTTGATCAGTAAATATAGTTTGTGGCCTTTTCTGTCTAAAAAAGTTTCAAACTACCACTTGAAGGAGTCTGTTATTTCATCATACATCAATGCAGCTTCAAATATCACCACTCCTCTATAATGATTGAATCCTAAAAATAAGGTAAGTGGTCTGTGTACACAATTAGTACAATAAGTTGTGTTAATGGAGACCGCATCACCAAAGTAGCTATAGTGAAGAATCATTTCTGTGTCGGCCCAAAATACGTTTGTTATATACTCCTATGTATCCATTTGATATGCATGATAAAATGAAGGATTTTCCACCAACTGCCTCTGGAAATATTGCAAAAGATAACCAGCTTCCCCATATACCATACTCCTCTATCTCATAGATCGAAGATAATTTTTTGCGTCTAATTTTGTATACCTAACATTTGATCTACCTCCTGCATATGTGCTCATCAATTGAAATGATGCACTTTGTTGAAGCCCTGAATCTTCAGCCATATCAATATCATGTGCTTGTATATCAAATATGTGATGTTGAGATGCTAACATATGTATGGTTTCTGGGATATGAAGACTGTGATTATGTTCCTCTACAAACTCGTGCATAATAAATCTTTCATTATGCTTAGTTAGTGCCAGTCTTGCGTTACATTCTGTTTTAGTATGAAGCCGAGGATTAATAGTCATAAAATCTCTGTTGTCTTCCCTTCGAAGCCTTCTTTACAACAAACAAATCTACATGATCTAATTAAGCCATCCTTATTCTTATTGGCATATTGCTTTCTAACTCCAAAGCTAGTTTTCCCACCATATTCAACCTAAAAATGCCAAGCTGCTTTTATACTATCAAATTCCATTCTTATTTTAGGCTTCCAATAAACACTTGTGTTAATATCTTCAGTCAATAGAATAGTAGGGGTATGAAATTCTTTAAATTTCAAAAATAAAAATTCAATTTAAAAACATATAAATTTTATTAGAAATATACTAAAAAAAAATTAGATTACTTACATTGAATGATCCATTAGTCACTTTGTAAGACCTTCCTCCTCCAAATAAGGTTGTACAAGAGAGCAAAAATATGATTGGCCACCTACACATCCATAAAGTTTTTTCTAATGTTTCTCAAAACTCAAAATAGAACATTTATCACTAACTAAATGGTTTATGCAACATACATATGCAATATCAATATATCATTTCTTCCTAAATTTAGTCATTAAAAATGCAAGTCATAAAAATATGTACTGAACAAATATTAGGCTTTTAACATCAAAATCTACATTGAAAGTAAGCATCTTGAAGGAAAAACAATAAATTTGTTTTTTCACATTGTTTTGTCACATGGTTTTTTTTTTTTTTTTTTGCATAAGTTTCATACCATAATATTAAAAAAATAAAAGAAAAAAAATAAAACCTACCTCTTATTATCACCAAATGCAAACTACGTGAATAGCAAGATAGAGAAAAACTTGATTGAAAATGGAGGAACTTGAAACTCTTGCCATCAAAACGAAGCTCTATTTCCTTCATTTTCCTTCGCTCCCTCTGCGACTTTCAGCGATGCAAAAAGGTTCAACAAAATGAAACACGTGCCAATTTAATGTAGCTAATGCATCATGGGCCTTTTATGAAACGAATGTAATTGGAGTCAGGCCATAACGCAGCTGAAACTTTGTGGATTGATACATAATCAAAGAATGGGTTGATAAATGAAATGGTGTGCATTGCACCGTTTACTTTTTTGAAAAATGACACGTGCTGCTTTTTTGTGTAGCCAATCAAGCCAACGCCTAAGATCGTTTTTTAATGCACCAAATGCAGTCAAAAAGCGAATGCAGATGATCGGATTCCCTTTGACTTGAACTCTTAGGTTTTAATTTAATTTGCAAATCATGTCCTTGGCCCTGAAGCTTAGCACTATATCTTCCATCGGGTCCACTTCCATGCTCAGCAAGGTCTCTTAGTGCTACTACTTATTGGATGTATCACGTAAGGCTTTAAACCTTTTTTTGGTCATCAAACTCCAACATTTTTTGTTTCTAGTTTTGATATGGACAGTAGCATGTGAAATTGTGATGTCAATTTTTAAAGTCATGATTTAAATCAAGTTTGGAGGATAAAGTATCAACCAATCACAAAAGAAGTTGTAACTTCATTTCTCAAAGTCGCGACTTCAACAAGAAAGTTGTGACTTCATTGCTCTAAGTCATGACTTCAATTCTAATGAGTTGAAACTTCTTTCTTTTGGATAGTTTCTTAAGTTTTGAGGTGAGTAGCATAGGGGATGATGTCCCTAAGTGTTTAATTATCCTTTTGAGACATCATAGAGTTGAGTTAATGGGCTAGAGTTAAATTAAGTAGGTCTAAGTGTTTTCCATAGTTAAGAACTCAAGGGAGTAAACATAATGATTTTAATTGATTAAAATTTCTTTGCATTTTTCGATGAATCAAGTTAAATTCTATTTTGAAAATAAGATTAATTCTAATTATTATTCACCTTCTAAGTTGAGTATTATTTTAGTAAGATGTTACACTATTATTTCTCCCCCTCTTAAAACTCTCCACAGCTAGTAGTCAATTCTTCAAAGTAATCTTTATTTCCCATCATCTGATGATTCTCTTTCAAAGGTGCTCTCATCATCTTATTTAACTGTAGACTATTTTTCCCTACTAACATTGATTGTACTAATGGTTTATAAGATCTAAGTAGTGAAGCTAACAAGAATAATGCCTCCTTATCTTTCTTAATTATCTCCTCTACATTCAATAGTTAAGATACTAACTCATTAAATTTATTTAAATGGTTAATAACATTACTTCTTACTCCATTTTAATGTGTATATATCCATTTTTATCATTAGATGATTAATTAATGTCTTTGAGACAGACTTGCTCTCTAGCATCCCTTACAACTTCTTCAATGATATTTCTGTCAACACCATGATTTTTATTTGTAAGGCCAATGCTAACTAAATTAAACTAACTATCTTTTTTTAGGTTGCACTCCAACTTAAATATTTTATCTTATTCATCTTTTCATCATGCAAAGCAAAATCAAGACCTTAATACATTAAATAATCTTGAGTGGTGCATCACCACAAATTAAAATCATTCTTTTTATTAAACAATGGAATCTCATACTTTAGTGTAGTCATTGTGTTTAATAAATTCCCTGTTAAACACCTTCACTCAAATAACTAGCTATAAGTATCACATATTAATCCAAATTTGAGAAAACCAACCTTAAAAAGTGAAACCAAGATGTCATAATTAGTCAAAATTAACATGTTTCAAAAAAATGCCGATATAAATAATAGTGAAGAAGAAGAAGGAGAAAAACAAAAGAATTTAACATAATTCAATTTTCAAAATAAACCTGCATCTACAATCGTAAAAGAAATATTTCTACTAAAATAAAATTGTTATAATTTTTGAACAAGCAAAATTATAAACTCTCTTTTGCTCACAATTCTTTAAAACCCCAATTACACTTTTATAGTTAATTTCAAAGTTTGACTTATTATAGTGTCTAATTTAGAACCATAAGAACACTAGGCACTTTCTTTTCTCGCACCCATGCAACACGCAAAAAAAACTATTGCAACACTTATTTGTTTTTATTATCATATTATGAATAAAATTACAATCTCATATTGAATAAAAAGTCAACTTCAAAAAAATAAATTAAAAATAAATAAAAAATCAAATGTTAAGAGAATTGAATATAATTTTTTTAATAAAAAATATTAAATATAATTTAACCAAAATTTAGGAGAAGTTAACATAATTTACTCATAAATCTATAATTTCCAACTCTAGTTAATCAAATTATCCGGAAAAAAAAAAAAAGACAAGCTAGGCCCGTATGTTATTGTGCAATGTGAACATACTTTCTTTATACAGTTGTGTATAATATCTTTTATATGCATGTAATTATTATTTATCATCATTTACCAATATTTATCCCTTTTCAAATTCAAATTAAAGCAGAAACACACCTTTTTTCGGTTTATAAAATCACCTTTTTCATTTATATTCCCTATTCCATTCACAAAACCAAATGGATCTAATATACAAATATATTAATCTGATACATGAAAATGCACACATAAAACAAATTCTAGTCTTCTCAATTACTATTAGGCATCAGCACTCAAAACCGACGTGCTTATTTTGGCACCGAGGTATTCGAGAAAGCTTTTCCCTTTGATACCTTTTGAATGAAGGGTGACAGACTTCGAAATGTGTCCATCCGCAATGCAGCAAAGAGAAAGGAAAAAAAAAGAGAAAGAAATTCAATGGAAACAAAAGGAGAAACAGTTGAGAGAAAAACCATTACTCTGATCCATATACAACAAAATATTTGCACAAGATTTTACTTCCACCAATCTAGTGGAAGCTACACAATATTACAGGGACAAAGGGATGGGCAATGGTGAATCTCAATCCATTCGCATCTAATTTCCGCTAAACCAAACCTGCTTTCTGCAGCACAGCAAAATTATCAAGCAAAACGATGCTGCTCATTGGACAAAGCAGCCTTCAAGTACAGCCTAAAAGTCAGTATCAAAGCAAGAAACCATCATCTTTGAAACCATGGATCTAGCAAAAGGAATGTAGCTCAAGCTATACCTGTCAATCACAACATCAGAAAAGGGAGGAAATATTAATACGCAGTAGTGGAAACAAGCATGTGATTATAACGGGATAATCACATTGCATGCTTGAGAGGAGACTTATAGAAGTCCTAGTTAGGAGAGTAGATGAGATGGAAAATAGTCCAATAATTAGAGATAGAAGAAGATTAAGAAAAATTATAAAAAAAATTATTAAGAGAGATTTAGATTTAAATAGTTTGTCTAAAAATATGATTTACGATAGATATTTATGGCGTTAATTGATCTAATCAACCCCACTTAGTGGGAAAAAGTTTTGTTATTGTTGTTGTTATAATCACATTGCATGCTTGACATTGAAAATGCTGGATTTTCGCGAGGTAGCTAATTTCTGTACAGTCAGTGCATTTGACACTCCCCTAATACTCATTTTAATAAAACATTCAATTTTTTAAAAAAATGTGACTTCTGAGCAATGTGTTCATACAGCGAACAATTGACGCATTAATGAGTGTTACATGCAGGACATTTTGGAACATCACGACATACCAAACTAGCGCCCCAAACTCCAAAATAATCGCCAGAAGTGTCAGCAACTTGTTATGAACCTGGTCAACATGTTAGATACTGAGCTATTAACGGATAGATATGCTTAAAAAGAAAAAGGGAACAAATAGAGAATACATATACACTGCCACTTACATAAAGAGCACAAAACAAAGCAATTATGATACTTGCAAGGTATATTGCTGTTGCATAGATACGAATAGGATCAAGCATCATTGTTAGCTGCCGTTTAGGACCTATAAGGAATGCTGTGCTGCCATGAAGTAAAATACACTACTTAGTATTTGAAAAAAGCAGAACAGCCATAATTTTTTGAGATATAAATCATTTAGTCAATTTTAATTTATAAGGTAAACTTCTGGGAGTAAAATGAAAAAAAAAAAAACATTTAGCAAACAAATTAATCAAAGAGAAGAAGAAGAAGAAGAATTTAATTTGCATAAAAGAAGACAAATCCATGTGAACTCAGAAAGAAATCTTCAGGACAGTGCCTTCAGGAAATTTTCACTTTACTACCAGCAGTCTCTGTCTGATCAATCTAGCTACTTAGAGCACAACTCAATGTACAAATAACAAAATTGAAGTATACAAGCCAGAAATTATACGCATAAAGTTCACATAATGTTACAACACCTAGGTAAAAAAAAAAGAGAGAAAGTATCACATTTCATATCAAAGTGAACGAATTAAAAAGATATAAATAGCTTCATAGGCTTCAATGCTCCTTGCTCTAACATGAGAACAAAAGGAACAAAATTCTCTTTTTCTCCTTCTCCACTCCTTTTTCCATCATCACCATTAACATTGTCTCTTACAATGTTAAAAATTCATGACTTCAAATGCAGAGAACTAGAGATAATCTGTATTCATCCACATTTCTAATCTTAATAGTTCAAGCTGCAAGCTGCTGGGGAGTAAGAGGAGGGTGAATAAAAGAATCAAAAGCATTACATACCTTCCAATTGAAAGCAAATTACCAAGAGTGAATGTTATCCCAAACTTGATTGGATTGAGGAAAACAAGCATTGACTGTGAGATGGACAAAGTATAAGGCCATTATATTAGTAACTACTTATGTGTCCAAATATAAATTTGAGTAATATTCTACATACAGGTAGAAACAGCAACATTCCTAAGTCCAAGCTTGAGAAATACAATGAAATAAGTTGTATTACCATGAGATTTAAAGGTCAAATATGGGAAGCCATTATTTATGAGATTCTTTTCATTATTCTTTTGTCAAAAATATGCAATTTATATTTCACCTACCCCACTTTCATTGTCAATTTGAATATAAAAATAAAATGATTATTTTTTATGCTTTTTCTATAGTCATCATTTTATCCAGTATAGAGATAAAGTAATTATTGAAGTTGGTACTGGTCAGATGTTACAAATAAGTTTGGAATGGGAGCAGAAAGGACATTTTGGATGTTAGATTATATAATGCTTCTAGGTTCTGTAAAATGACACTCAAAATTTGGAGATTGTGGAAGACAATTACAATCTTTAGTTATTCTAAAAGAAAGTTTGATAGATGAAATTGAAAATGGAGAAGATGAAAAGCCCTTTCATGACACTGAACACGCTGTTGTAGATTGGAATTCTCCTTCAATTTATGATGTCTATCTTGATGATGTTCAAAAAGATAGATATGCTAAACTGCTAAAGTCCTAAAGAAAGAAGAAATTGCATATCTTCAAATGGAACCAGTTTTACTCAACAAATCATCTGCAAATATAATTTTTTAGATCCATGATCTGTCAGAATATTCAAGATTGGAATACATTGATTTTATTGGGATCGATCAATTTTTTTTTTTTTAAAGATTCCATGTAACTGAGTGATCAATCAAATTAATTAAAGACATGGAGAATTTATGCTCAAGTCTTGAAGAAAAATTTGGGAAAGAATTTCAAGATCTTAAAATATTAAAATTATCTTTCTATATGGAGCTGAAGATTTCAATAACTATAAACTTGAGAACAATTTCCTTGAGTTTTGATAATCAATCTTTCCATGTGGGGGAAAAATGAAGCATAACAAAGGGGAAATCAGTTATGATTACATATTGATTTTTGATTATTTTACATGTCAATCAACTAGTATTATTTATGCCTATGAAAGGGCCTGCTGTGTAAAAATGAGGAACAACTTTTCAGTTTTGAGTATTATTCCAATTTCCAAGGATTAACTTTGAACATTTACAAACAAATCCACTGTCTTAGAGAGTATGAAAGGATAGATTCTCCGGATAAAAATACAACAATCTACCTCATATCTAGATAAATAGAGCTTCATCTACTGGTTCTCCCCATCACACACACAAAAGTAATACATTAATAAAAGCATGGGGTAAACTTACCAATAGCGTACAAGTTAACCCAGCAACAAAGCATATGACGAAACCATGTAATCTCTGTTTGATCAGACAGCTGATTAGTGAAACTGGGAAAGACATTTTTCCAATAGAAATTTGTTGAATGAATCAAACAAACATTTTAATTTAACATTATAGAAGAAGTTTCTGTGATGAAATAAACTTGAGGAGGTTGATGCACAATTCAGTGTAAAATCCAAAATATAGGAGCAATCAGCAAGGAAAGATCATATAAGTAACAGCTCAAACCAGCCTACTTATAGAGTCAATCAACTACTTCAGTGGATTCCATGGAAAAAGATCGTGCAAAATCAATAATTCAGCTCCATTCCAAACCATCTCCCAATACTAACAAGTAATGTAGATCATTTAAATGAAAAGTGATAGATCCTCCAAAGTTAAGTGTGAATTTTGTTCCAATTCTGTAAATCCTAATAAACCAATTTAAATAGCAGCATATAATTTTGGTTCATCGATCAACAAAAGATCATAGCCCTCTAGAACTACTTGTTTGAAATAGCAGAAATTATTATGATATACTTGAAAGTAGATATTCACTGTGTCTAGACTGTACATTCAGCAGCCCCAAAACATGATTTTTTTTTAACAGACCACTAGTTGCTGGCTTGTTACTTAGTATTAAACTTGAGGAGGCTAAACAAGTAAAGGTATGGTATAACAAAGTTATCACACAAGGACCTCTAAAGTTTTTTTTTTTTTTTTCAACTTTTCTTTCTTTATGCAAGTTGGAACTTAGAATTGGAGTCAATAACTCGGTGTAATACCACCCCACCCTAAAAAACAGCCCCAATTAACCACTTTAAAAGAGAGAGAGCATAATATATGGTAAAATATAATGAAGTCCTTATGTATAGCATTTTAAAACATACCACAACTCATCAAGAGATATAAAAGTCATTAAATAACATTTTAATTAAACAGAGCACCCATTTCATTCCTTATCCCCAGATTTAGGGGAGAGGAAGTTTGGAGGTTCGGAGGGGTTTATAGACCCCTCAATCCAACTCCATTATACAATTAAAAAGTTTCCAAACAAACCATTTACTTCTCATTCCCACTCCACTCTCACCCCTTCCATCCCATTGATCCTAACATACCCCAAATCTTTCATTTTCTCACTTCAAAAACTGGGGATCCCAGAGCGTTACTTTATCACTGTCAATTTTTCAAAATATAAAATAAGATTTCTTTGTCACTCTATAAGGTCATACTTAAGGGTAAATCATTTGAGGTTGATCCAGCATGAGACAAACTTAATCATCTCAAGGAATTGGTATTTAATTTGTCTCTTCTATCAATTATCAATAACTCATTTTGTAGAAAATATAACAATCTTAGCAATTGCTACCATAGAAACAGATACCATTACAAAGGTTAATCAATAGTGCAATTTAGTTTTGCTTACATTAGTTAAAGAATCAAAATTAGCAGCATAATTTCTTTCTTTATTTGCACATCAAAGGCCATATTCTCAATAATCATTTGATACTTGTTTTATGATTCCTATTCTTTACCACACCTGATCTAAACAAATTCAAGCAACTATTGTTTCTGAGCAGCTATTCAATATGGATCTAGCAAAATATTTATTCCTATATATATATATAGTTGTACATTCATAGTTACAGATTAACACTCTTCTATAACCTAAATTCATTTTAAGGAACTGTCTCTCAATCACCAGAATTTAGTTCACTAAGACACTTCATAGATATTCCTAGCCACCTAAGAATGAGATAATAATCCCCTTCAACCAACTCCTTTCACTTTCCCACAAACATTTCCACAGCATTCAAACTATTCCTGGAAGCTCTCTTTTTCGTTAAGAACATTTAACTACTATTTGAATCTGGATGTCAGACGGTATAGATCTCAATGTGAGATCCAAGCTCAAAACCTTTGGTTAACTCAAGTAGCAACTTTTCCCATGTCCAGTCAGATCAAGGATCTCTTATTTAACTTCTAGCTCGATATTACGGACACTGATGTAGCACAAATATCCAATATTTTTTGAGTCAACTAAATCCCATCTATAAAACTAACAAGATTGGAGAATTAAATTTTGTGAGCGTGCATATTTAGGAAAAGGCCACATGAGCCACATAATTACTGCGGATCAGCTATCAAGTTTAAGTGGTCTTCAATCTGGAATTACTTAAGTGTAGATCTATGTTTTCTGTAAAGCATACATTCAACTGAGACAACTGAATGGTCTCACTATTGAATAAAATGTTCTTACTAACTTCTTTTCTCGAAAAAAAAAAAAGAAAGAAAAGCACGGAAACAAATAGAACGGTAGTTAGCAGTGAGAGTTGCATCTCAGCTCCTTGTAGTATCTTCTGAGTCACCAAATAAAATATAATAGAAGGGAAAACTAATGAATTGATAGAAATTGAAAGGAGAAAACACCTGTTTGGTGGACAAAGTGCAGTTTCTGTTAAATTCATCCATAAAGGCGAATGAGTTGCCCTCCTCTAATGCTGGAGCTTCTTGTTCGTCTTCTTCCACCTCCATTCCCACCATTAACTTAACTTTCTCGAACGCCTTGTGCATCTTCTCCATTATTTTCTCACTCTTTCTCGAGAAATTGGAAAACCGGTGAATCTGTAAGAATTACAATAACCAAAGCTTGCTTCAAATTTCAGGGACAATTTAGATTTGGACAACGTCCCTACTTCACCCAGAAGTCCGAACAAACGCAATAGACTATTATATTTTTATAATTATTATTTAATAACATTAATTTTTTTAAAATTTTAAAAATAAAAATACGAAGTTATTTTTTCTTATTTTATTTTATTTTCTTACACACCCAATATTACATCTTATCAAGCACAACCTTATTTATTCTCCTCTCCCTTTACCGCCTGGGTCTACTGGAATTGGACGTTGAGAACTCGGGACCAACTCTTTTGCCCCCACCCCAAAAAAAAAAAAAAAAACAACAGATTGCTTTTATGGGCTAAGATAAACAATTAAGCACGCAAAAGTATGGCTTCAGTCTAGCTATTATGTGGAGACGAGGCTCGTCTCATCATAACAAATTTACAATTCAGTAATAAAACGAAAATGAAGAGATTGCCTTTCAAGCAATTTAAGATGCGAGAATTATAAAAAAGACAAAATTGAAACAAAATTCTTTAAACGTTTACTATTATGTTCATGTTAATACGTGGGTTGTGGCTTAGAGTAAAAAAGAGACTTAATCGAGCAATAAAATAGCGTGTTGCTTAATATAAGAATCAAATTATAAGTTTTTGCCCCTATCAGTAGGAAGATGGAAAATAAAATATTACCACCAATATACAATAGTAAGGCTTAAAGTTCTAAGGATAAAAGGCGGGGGTTCCTTTCTTGCTTATCTCTTGTGACTTGTTGGGACTCATTTTCCTTTTATACCTAGGGATTTGCACTACTTGTCATAAAAACTTCTTAGGATTAATGAGGTTATTCTAGTAAATTGAGCCACAATGATGCAAGTTAATTTGTTATAGGCCTATATTATGTCTATGAGGCCTTCATAACACTTACCCTTTAATCCATTGGTGAAGTGACAAGCCGAGCAAATTTAAAGAAGTTGAAGAGTTGTCATTTAGGTTTTTGAAGTCAAGATTGTGTGAAGGGCATGCTTGTGAATGGCTTGTTGCACTACCTTGGGAGGACAATTGTTTAATGGCTTGAGGTTGTAACTAATGTGGCAATTTGTGCACAAGTTGAAGGTCAACTATTTTGCCAAATACTAGTGTCTTTTGGTCTTTTTTACCATTAATCACATACACACATCATGCCTCTTCAATTGGTCATCATGGAATGTGAATGGTTGCTTTCAGTGCTTTCAATCTTCACTCTTGAATTTGTGGTTGTTCTTCTATTTGTTTCTAATCTCTAATTTCCCTTGTTTTGTTTGGACTATCTTGGCTAGGTTGTTTTTTCTTTTTGTTAACCATGGCTGCCTTACATCTAGTAGATCTACAATGTTCCTTGACTAAAAACCTTCTTAGCTAGTCCTTAGATGACTATCATATTCCTCCCATTTTTATTTTGTCTATCCCTTCTCCTCAATGGTTTATACTTGACCTTAGGGGTGATAAGGTTTTTTCAGACTCTGTACAAGGATGTATTCCGCATGAGTGTGCATTTTCCTCTTCATGGAAGCTATAGTATGTTGGTGATGTTCATTGGGGTAGCTTTCTCTCAAGTTACCTCAATAGCTTTATAATACGTTGTTAGTTTCATGGCTCTTTGCTAGTTCATTGGAGTGGGACTGTAACGACCCTAACTACTAAACCCATTAATTAAACTTAATTGGTCTCTTAAATATGAGTACTTAAGGTTAAACATTATTAATAGTTTGTTAATGGATGAAAACATGAGGAAATTTGCACCGTTTTAATTATTCCTAATCATTGAATAGGTAAGTAAAAAGATTTATAACTAAAGGATAATAAAATTCTCATATAAGATCTTCATTCTCTTCACATTTAATTATAGGAAGCATAAAACTCATTTACATTAGTCTACAAGTCAATATATATCATTGCCATAGTGAAAACCAAGGGTTCTAAGCTAAAATGGGAGTTTGAAAACTTAGGTCGCAACGTAACTTTGTTATGGCCAAACTAGTTACTGGAACCCTGGAACACAAATTTTAATCTTGCGTTGTGGCCTAAAATACCCACACTGTGACTTAACTAGTTACTAGAACTTAGAAATAGAAAATTCTCATCTCTCGCCATGACTCAAGCTTCCTACACCATGATGAGGTTACCATTTGGACCTTATTGTTCAAAGTTTCCCGATTCCTGTCATGGAGAGCTTCCTTCATGCTGAGGCTAGATGAGCTATTAGATCAACTTTCCTAAAATTTTTTGTATTGCGCCGTGGCCTAAAGACTTGGACTATGACATAATTAGGTTTTGTTACCTCCCCAAGGTAAAATTTTTTATTTGCTCTGCGGTAGAACATATTGTGCTGTGGCCTCCTTGGTTCATGATTCATTTCTACTCACTTATATCTTTTTCCAATTGATACTAAGAGTCTTTCTAAGATAAAATACAAAGTCTTGGCATAATAATTTCCCCTAGCACTCAACAATTTGATGAATTCCAAGACTTAGTGTAACACCATAAAATCCTAGCTCATCTCATCATATGCACATACCTTATATCATTATATTCATGAAAGTATCAGAAAAAGGGGGATAAAATAATGACTTCCTTTGCGTTGCGTCGAACTTAAAAATTCGCATTTGGTATCACATGGGTCGTGGGAACTAATGCTATGCATTCTCATATTTAAATACATCATTACAACTCATTTGCATCATAAAATCATGCTCACAACTCATGGAAACCGAAATGGAGCATGAAATGGGTTTGTTTAATTTCGGCCAAATTTGCCCTTTATTTTGCCCAAATTTTGGAAAATCATAACTAATTCCAGAAAAATCATAATCATGCAATCTTGGTCATTATGTGAAGCTATGAATATCTACTTCACAAAAATACACCCAGACTATAACATTCATCACAGAGGGCGTTTGACATTTGAAAAGTTATTGAGGTCGCTGCTGCTTAGGCTGCTATTTCAAATTACTGATATAAATTTTTAAAATTCATAAATAATTCTATAAAAACAGAAATCATACACATTCAGTCATTATAGACAGATAAAAGCATTAAATTTATGCTAAAAATAATTTCAAAATGAAATGATACATTTAGCCATTGGAAATCTATAGAACAGTGACTGAACTCCTGGGGCGCCACTGCTACTAATAGCAAACTTCAAAAATGCATAACTCTTTGCTCAGACCTCCAAATGAGGTGATCTTAGTGGCCATAAAAATATTATAACCTCTAATTTATGCCTATAAAATTTTACAAGCATTGGACACCATTTACCTATCGAATGACATAGAATACAAATTTGACCATATGAACAGTACATGCCTCATGACAGCAGAAAAATCTGAACTTTAAAAATTCATAATTAATTCTATAGAGCTCAGATTTTTCTGCACTTTAACTTTACAAAAATCTCTTGATGAGCCCTACATGTCTACAAAATTTCATGGGTAAATTCCTTCATTTGGTCAGTTTGTGCCACGGGCTTCCATTTTTGTCATTTTTTAGCTCCATAATGGTATCAAAGGGTCCAAATTTGTTTCCCAAGCTTGTGTGGCCATTTGAGTATGTGAGATTGCACCAAAATGACATTTTAAACTTGTCTTAAAGGTGCACAAACTCAGAATTCAAGAACTCACACTCTCACCCCATACCATACACATATTTCTATAAGGCTAGTCTTGGCATTCCATACCCAAAAATTGCAATACATTCCATTTATCCACAAATTTCATACATACATCATCTATTAGGATGTTTACACATGTTCCATTCATTGTGCATCAATTCTAACAAAAGATTACATCATATGCCATTCCTTTGGTTACAACATAAACAAAATTAAAAGCTTTATGATTAAGGTTTCATCTCCTCACTTGGTGGCTTCCATTTCCTTGTTCATTGGCTCCACCTAGCATGTTAGGATATTGGAGAGGAGGAAATGAGATTCAAAGAATCTCAATAGCTCATCTCCCATTCAATCATACATAATATATGTAAAGCAAGCCTTAAAAATGCTTGCATGGACATAATACAATTCATGAGCATTCAATAAGCAAGCTTAGCATGTGAACAAGTCATACAAGACATTCAAGAGCTCACCAAGTGTTTGGATTGGCCTCACACTTCTCCTCATAGATTTTGGACTTGCCTCACCCATTCTTTGAGTACTTTGGACTCAACCATACTCTTGGGAGCCCACTTTACTTTTAGGAGACTCTTTACTTTGTCTCAATCAAGTTCAAGGGTTCTTGGCTCATCCTCACTATAGTGAAGAGTTCTTGGCCTCTCCACACTCAAGCAAACTCAAGAAACATCATACATTCACTTGAAAACATAACATGACATCATGAAATCATGGCAAATAAGATCATACTAGCATACTTTTCATGGTTTAAAAATACACATACATACATTTTAAAACAAGCTAAACACACATTCATGCATGAGAGAAGGTGAAGAGAGCTACCTTGCTTGCATTCACACACTTTTTCCTTAAGCCTTGACTCCTCTCGCTTGACCTCACACACCCAAGAAGGTGAAGATCATTTGTCTTGGCCTAGACACACCAAAAGAAACATGAATTACTCATAGGAACAAGCCTTGGCATTATACACACTTTACATGATGCTACTTTGGTTTATGGCTCCATTATGCTTCCATAAGGCACTTAATGAAGCAACTTCAATAATTCATGATCTTGGCTCCCTTCTCTCCTTTAATTTATGATTCTTGACTCCATTTAAACTCCTTAGAGTCATCACACAATTATTTTAAAGAACCTAACTAGGAGTTGCTTCATTATGCTACATTATAGAGCCTACACTTCCATCTCACTCTTTATGGCTTCTAAAATTTTTCCAAGGCTTCCTTTCATCCTCATCCTTCCTACATGACTCAAAAATAAGCTTGAAACAAATTAAAACTTCCCCTTGGTACTCTTTCTAGCCTAGGCTGACATTATGGAAGCATTTGGGGTTCAGGGGTTTCCAATTTTTCCTTGATGGGAGAATCACTTGGGAGGCTTTCTAGAGGTCTTAGAAACTCAATTAAACACTTACATAGCCTAGAAAATTCATGAATCAAAACAGATTTTACAAACTCTTCAAGAATCCTACACTTTGCTAACTTAAAATTCAATGGCTTTTACTTGGTTTCCTTTGCATATTCTAAATTCCCACACCTTAATTCATGTGATTCATTCTTGGTTTGCCTAGAAATTTAATCCCTCATGGCTGGTCTTACATGGGGGGGATTGAAGAGAAGAGGAGCAAGGAGACCTAAGCTTAAGAAGTAGCAAAATACCTTGGATTCTTAGTTTTCTTGGTTTGTTCTTCACTTGGCTAGCCTCCCCTCACTAAATCCGAAAGTTCCACCTCTATTCTGCCTTCAAAACGGATTTCAAAACACCATCAAACCCATAGAAATAAGGAGGAGAAGGAGGAGAAGTGACTTGCTAAGGAGAAAGCTAGATTTTTCATAGAATTTCCTACCTTTTCTTGGTTTTTTTCTCCCTCCAAGAGTGCTCCTTCTTGTGTGCCTAAGAGAACTGATTCTCCTCTCTATTTTGGGTAGAAGAAAGATGGTGGAAAATGAGGGCAAGGGAGGGCGTGAGAAAAAGAGAGTATTAAAAGTAAAAAAAATTCAAAAATTCCCATTTCATCCCTCGATTTTGACATTTTTGTTTCTAATTCGTTTTACCTCCTTTTTTAGAATTTTCTTCTCCATTATGAAATTTAGATTCCTAATTTAGTAAAATGGTTTTGGAATCACTCAAATCGGAACTAAAACCTTCTCGAACGAATCCATCAAAATTCGGGTACATCGACATGGGAAAACATCCACCGGAGGGGATTTAATTGTCCCGGGACTTCCCATGGTTTTCAGGGCCTCTGAGAACCCTAAAAAACTCAAAAATTTCATTTAAAAATTCCTCTTATGTGAATTCCAAAATTTACTCAAATTACGAAAATGTCACTAACTTTCGGCAAATTTTTCTAAGCTCTTCTAACTCTAGTTTTTAAGTATCTCAAACCTCAAATCCTCATTTTATAATATTTAAAATTTTATCCTAACTTTAGTTGGCCATAAACCGTTCTATTTTAAAGACTTCCTTTTATATTTGGCCCATTTATAACATTTACAAAGAAACTGAACATCGCGTTTCTCACATTTATGTAAGGACTGGATATTACAGAATTCACACAAAAGGGCTTTTTAAATGAATTTTTTTAGTTCTCCAAGATTCTCAGAGGCCTTGAAAACCATGAAAAGCCCTGGGATAATTAAAACCCTTCTGGTGGACGTTTTCTAATGTCGGTTGACTCAAACTTTGACTGCTTTGTTCGGGAAGGTTTTAACTTTGATTTGAGTGATTCCAAAGGCATTTTACTAAATTGGAAGACTAAATTTCATAATGGAAGAGACAATTCTAAAAAAAGAACTAAAACAAGTTAGAAACGAAAATTCTAAGAACAAAGGGCAAAATGAGAATTTTTAAAAAGTCTTCCTTCCTCCACCTATATATATGAGGCGCCCCACTCTCCCCTTCATTTAGTCCATTATGTTTCTATCCTAAACTAGAGAAAGAAGCTCTAGGATGAAGTGCACAAGAGGAAGAAGAGGAGGAGGAGAAATTCAAGCTAAAAGGTATGGAATTTTGGTAGTTTTTCATACTTTCTCCTTTCCAAACCTCTCTTTCTCCATTCCCTTTTCTTTCCTATGATTATAATGAAGCTTATAAATCTGTTTTAAGGGAGAAATTAAGGAAAAAATTTGTATTTGAAGAGAGGAGTCCAAAGAAGACAAGATTCAAGTGAGAAAATAAGAAAAAATAAAGTAATTTCTTCTTCCATAGTAGCTACCCCTTGCTCCTCTTCTCCACCCATTTTGCCCCACTCAAGAAGTCCTAGGAGGGCTTGGTTTTTAGGTAGAACCAAGGGTGATTCTTAGGAAAAAGGGTGTAGAGATTAAGAATATGTAAAGAAATTAACAAAAAACCATAAAAATTTAAGATGTAAATTCTAGGGTTTCATATGTTCCTTGTAAAATTTGATTTGATATCTTAATTTCTATGCCTAAATGAGAGTTAAATGAGCTCCTAAGATCCCTAGAAGTCTCCCCATGTATTTCCTCCATTAAGAAAACAAAGTAAACTCCATGAAGCCTAAAATCCTCCATAGCCTCGGCCTAAAGGAGTTTGTGTACCTAGGGAGAGTTTTAAATTTTTCTAAACCCATTTTTGAGTCATATATGATGAGTGAAGATGAGGAGAGGCCTTGAGAAAAAATTAGAAACTATAGAAAGTGAGTTAGTGCCTTATATTCTATAATATGACCTAAAGAAGCAACATGTAGTTAAGCTCTTTATTTTAATTGTGTGATAACTCCAAGAGGCTTAAAAGGAGTCAAGAATCATATTTGAAAGAAAAGAATGGAGCTTAGAATTTATTTGATGGGTGTTGCTTCCTTAGGTGCATTATTGGAAACATAAAAGGGCTA
The DNA here is from genome assembly GCA_032878935.1 of Erythrophleum fordii. NCBI lineage: Eukaryota > Viridiplantae > Streptophyta > Magnoliopsida > Fabales > Fabaceae > Erythrophleum > Erythrophleum fordii. Next base: position 3,045,517 of record JAVQMF010000049.1, on the reverse strand, counting down.
ATGAGCCAAGCTAGTGTCTAAGCAAGTTATGTGGCCTTAGACTTTACTTCAAAAATATAATTAGCTTCCATATGATGTGTCTAGGCTAAGAAGAATGATCTCCACCTTCTTGGGTGTGTGAGGCTAAAAAAGGGAGAGGAAATTCAAGAGAAAAAGTGTGTGCTTACTTCTAAGGTAGCTCTCTCCACCTTCGCTCATGCATAGATGTGTGCCTAAATTGTCTTGAATGTGTGTATGTGTGTTTTGAGCCATGAAAAGTATTCTAGCATGATTTTATATGCTATGGTACCATTATGATGTATTATGTTTCTAAATGATATCTATAATGCTTGCTTTGGTTTACTTGAGTGTGGAGAAGCCAAGAACCCTTAAAGATGGTTGAGACAAAGTAAAAACTCTCCCAAAAGTGAGGTTGACTCCCAAGAGTAAGGTTGAGTCCAAAAATTTCTTAAAGAATGGATGAGGTAAGTCCAAAATTCATAAGTGAATGGGTGAAGCTAATCCACTTACTTGGCAAGCCTATGTATGTTATGTATGACTTGCTCAAATGTTAAAAAGGTTTCTTGAATCATTGAACATGTCAATTTGCCCATGCATGCATTTGTGAGACTTGTTTCATATCTTTTATGTGTGATTGAATGAGAGATGAGCTATTGGGATTCTTTGAATCTCATCCCCATTTCTCTAATGTCTTAACATGCTAGGTGGACCAAGTGGACAAGGCAATGAGAGCCCACACCTTGGGAGATCAGATTTTGACATCAAAGTGTATAGATTTTGTCTCTTTAAGGCCATATGAATGTCAATTATTACAATCTATGATTGCATATGTCCCATAATATTATGAACATTTATAATTATGCTAATGTATCATGTACAAATGAAGTTTAAGGTTATATGTATAGAAATGTGCAATTTGAACATATAATGGCAAACTTGCATCATGGAAATGTATGTGTAAATGAAAGTGGAATGACCAAATTGAGATACATAAGATTTGGAATTATTTGAGCAGTTTATGCAAGTCATATTTATGCTTTTAAATTTACTCAAGAGGTGCCAAACATCAAGGGAAGCCATTTGGACACTTTGGTATCCTATATGGAGCAAAAATTGACCATATTGGAAAACTATACTACTTTTTATCCAAATGAACTCTTCTTGGGCTGAGATTTGACATGAAATTAGAGATTATTGAAGCTTTTTAAGAAGCTAAAGTGCAGAATTTTTAGTGGTCTATGAAATATTTGATGAATTTTTAAAATTAGCAAATTTTTTGAAATTGGTCAGGTTGCTATTTATACTGATCTGAAAATGAATTCTGTCATTTTGGGGGCAAATGATGTCCAATTCCCACAAAATTTTATAGGGAGAAACTAGACATCTCTAGTGACTTGTTCCAACTAGAAGCACCCCATTTGGATGTCTAAAGAGGGAGATATAAATTTTTGAAGTTTCTATCTAGTAGTAAGTGTCTAAACTGACCTTGATTACTATTTGATTAGTTTTCGATAGCTAGATATGCCTAAGATGGTCTGGAATTATTTTTTTCCTTTTGCTAACATCTGTAGCTTTCTAGATTGGTATATTTGTATGAATTGGATTTTTGTGGAATTAATTGGACATTCTTGAAATTTGTAATAGAAAGCTATATCAGTATCAGTAGCCAATCAGACCTCTGCACCTTTTCGAATGTCAAACATCTTCTATGTGGTGTTTCATGGCTTGAAAATGTTTTTTTATAAAGTAGACATGTGTAGATTCCTATAATGGTAAAGAATGCATGATTTTGATTTTTCTAGAATTAGTTATGATTTTCCAAAATTTGATACAGAAAAAGGAGAATTTTGGCCGAAAATACAACTAGGAATTTTATGTGTTCCCTTGCTTTCCACGTGTTGTAGGCCATTTTTGATGATGGATTTAAGTTGTATCTATGTAATTAAATATGAGAATGTGATACATAAGTCCATATGGCCTACGAGACTCCGAATGAAAAATTTATGCATAGCACAATGCTAAGAAATTCATTATTTTATTACCTTCTTCCTTGCTCCTTTATGAAATACATGATGTGAAGCATGAGAATGGCATGAGATAAGCTAGGAAATTATGGTGTTATATTTACAAAAATACCATTACGTTTTGTCAGTTCCCAATTTCATTTCACTTTCCTAGCTCCGTTATTCTTTTTGTCTAAGTCTAGAATTATTATTTTTAGGAACCAAGGACACTACCCAAATTTTTTGGGACATTATTTAACTTATTTCAGAGGACTTACATTTATACAGCTCATTTTTGTTATTTTATAGAATTTACTATTCGTTACAATACATCCAGTATTTGTATCCTTCTTGTATGAACTGAGCTTGAAAGTGCTTAATGAGCTAATCAAAATTGCCAATTGAGTTCCTTCTTCTTTGAGAGTAGTATAGATAAACTTATATCAATACTTGGTTGAGACATTAACTAAGTCCATCTAGAGGGTGAAGTTCAATAAGTGATAGATAGGGTTAGCCTTCCCATTGTACAACTTGATTTGAACAGGTTTGTATCTCTTAGAAGGGACTATTTGCCAAATGTCATCTATGAATAGTGAAGTATTGAATCTAGTAAAGCTTATATCGACTAAATGGTCAATTTGTAGGGTGTTTCTGCTCCCTTGTCTTATGATTGCCTCCATGGCATCTTTCTTTTCCTTTTAAGCTTTTTGATCTTCTACCACTATTTGTAATGTTTATAACACTTTGTTATTTCCTTCTATGCATTCTCTGACTTCCCTAGGTATTTGGTTAGTGTTTCCTCTCCTAAGGTTTTAAGTCTTGTTAGCTCCTATGTAAATGTTTTATTTGTATAAAGTTTCTGGATCTCACATTGACATTTCTTCTTATGTCTCTCATAAATTTTCTTTCTCCTTGTCATTGTAAAAGATGTCTTTTATGTCGTCTCTAATTTTAATCAATTTTTAGTTCTTCTTGTCTTCCTCTAAGGGTATTTCTTCATCAAGGCTATTTCATGCAGTTGGCTTCTATCTTAGCTGCACTTCGAGCTTGGTTTGTTCAAGAGTGTGCTTTAGTTGCTTTGGGCACGTCTGATGCATGAACTACTTTTTGTTTTTACATTCTAGTGAGCTTACTTTCTTATGTATCTCTTCTTGTAGCTATCAACTCTTGTTGCATTATTATCATGTATTGTTATTATTGGTATAATGCATGAGGATTTCAATGTTATTAGGTTATAGCTATGTTAAAGTGCCTGCTATTGCTAGATTGAGGTTGTAATTGATAAAGGGATGGAGGACATTTTTTGGCTTGTGTGAATAAGGTAATGTTGTTGTCCATTTACACTAAGATGTTGACTAAGTGTTTATTGGTCTAACTTTAGTTGGAACCAAAGGATCATCATGGTTTAGATATTAGGAGGCCTTTGTGTGCCATGGCTGGTGTCCTCTCTAGATGACGGAGAGGAAATGGCTTGAGGATATGCTCTTAGATTTATCTCACTCCTTACTTTAGAGTTGCATTCATTGTGCTAGTTGTTGGAGTAGTTTCTTATTGTTTATGTCATGGACTACAAAAGATTGATAAGTTTGAAAATTTGAGTTGGAGTTGCTATTTTTGAAATAAAGAGTTAGAAAAGCTTACTTGGCAAGCTAAATGTTAGTGCTTGGGTTATGGTTTAAGGTAAAAGAAGATGCTTAGTCTAGCAAAAGAATAATGTATTGCTTAGTAAAAGAATCAGATTACATGTTCTTGCCTCTATTAGTTTAAAGGAAGAAGGAAGATGGACTATCACCACCAGTATGTCAAGACAAACATCATATAGCACATTTCGTATCACCCATGCTTATAGCAATAAAGTTTTAGTCACTGTAACATCTTAGACAGTAAATTTTGGCCCGTTCACACATCATCTGTAACTATAGAGGTCAAATTTTGGATTCCTCTTCTTTTTCACTTATAGCTACTATAGAGAAGTTTGTTTGAACCCATAAAACCAAGATGCAAATCCCATTTGCATGAGAGAGTTATTAGCCCATTTTATACTTTTTGACATATTAGAATATCTCATTTTAAAAATTCATAACTCATGTTATGTAACTCTAATTTATGCGAATTATATGTCTACAGAAAGCTTATCATGTGAACTTTTTACTGTAAAAATTTTAGATAGAATTGAATTCCTTTACCCTTAAAAAACCATGAATATAGAACCTGCATAAGCTATTATAGTACCAGGCCAATTCTACATAATTTTGCCAATCTTAAAAATTCATAAAATAATCTGTATAGCTATGGAAATTTCTACTCTTAGCTTGTTAGAAAATTTTATAAATCCTTTAATTGCATGCCAAATTTCATCCCCAAAATAAGTCATTTGGACTGTCAAGGGTAGGGGTGCAATTTATAACTCATTTGAACCAATTTTTTATTCTAAAGTAGTCCAATTGGTCTCTAATTTGCACTCCCTACTTTGAATAAATTTTAGTAATCTTAAACATCATTTCCATAAGGTCTAATGCATAAAATAAGACTTGCATGAAATTATGACTACTCTACACCCAAGTATGCATTTGGTCCACAGTGCTTCACATACATAAAATTATGAACTTATATCTATATTATGTAGCAAAATGTCTTATATTCATGCTTTCTGACTCATATGCATGTTTCCACCATAGAACCTTGTCATATACATCATAATTACATTATGCATACTAGCCATAAGGTTCCATTACATACATCAAGTTTAGGTACATTCAAAATCCCTATTACATCATTTTCTAATGTCTAACTCTTCTCTACTTCCTTTCCTTTCCTTTGCTTAGAGAACCTAAAATGCTTAGTGGGAATACATGGATGAGATTCTAGGGAGAATTTTAATAGCAAATCTCAACCAAATCAATGTGTATAAGAATGCCATGAGGAAATGCAATGCATGTGGTGCAAATATGTCATTCATATACATCATGAAGCTCAAATGCAACTTTTAGCATGAAAACTCCTTTCTCATCAAGCAATGGAATCTAAACATATTGACTAGCCTTAACTAAACTCATTTATAGACCAAGGAAGAACTATTGCACTAAATTCCCCCATTATAGGGAAGTAGGAGCCAAAAAACATCTCAAACTGATGCTTAAAACTTATAATGGAAAGCATATCAAAACACAGATTATGAATATGTCAAACAACTACACACACAAACATCTTAATTATAACATTCAAATGCATGTAAGATAGGGAGATAATACTACCTTATAACTTTGGAGACTCAAAGCTACCACTAATCCACTTGGGTGTTTTCTTTTCGTTTCTTTTCTTGTCTTAGCTTGATACTTACAAATATATGAGCTTGGACTAGCTTGACCTACATATAGCAACTATAAGACAAAATAGGACATCAAGATTCACTTTAACTTATATTACCATTATCAATTTCTATTAGGGCTCAATGTGCCATTTTAGGTCATTCTTGGTTCCTTAAGAGGCAACTCTTGGATTTCACTTTCTAGGTTCTAAACTCCCACTTGCTATGAGATATATAACTCTAATAGAAATCATTTGGACTATAATTTGCATGATTATACAAGCCAAGGGCCAACTTGCTTCTTCAGACTCTTTAGGTGCCATAAAAATTCACCTTTTACAATAAGATTTCTAAATTCAATATAATAATTCCATTAGTGTTTATTCATCACATTTAGACCTCTTAAAACATTAGAATCCATCAAAACACTCCCTAGCTATCCATTTTACCCCTTGGTCGAACCTATGCCATAAGGAAGGACTATAGGAGTTTTGTGATTTTTCTTGGGAATTTGGCACATGTGGTGGTTCCTTCGCTCCTTTCTAGTTTAGATATGATCTTACATGGCTTGAAATATCTTCTTAAGGTTCCAAAACTTTTAAGGTGTGAATAAAACCCTAGTTACTCTATCTTGCATTCTATAAAGTTTCTATTAAACCCCTTTTCCTATTAAGTTTCTACTAAAAACCAATTCCTTCTAGGATCTCTATAGGTTGGATAAATTGAAGAAGGAGGAGAACTAAAATGAATTGCAAGTTTTTCAATTTAAGCTATACCTTATTTTAATCCTCGTTCAATGGAGAATTCTATGCCACAAATGGTTACTTCAAATTCTCTTCTTTCACTAAGAGTTTTACCACCAAAATGATCATTTTAAGAAATTGAAACCATCAATGAAGAGAGTTTAAAGAGGAAAAGAAGTTTTGTAATTGGTATGTCATGAAAAGGTGAATAAATCCTTACCTAAATAGCTTCTTCTTCCTCTTCTTTCTCCCTTCTCTTAGACATGATGCAGCTGCTACTCAAAGGGTTTCTAAGTCAGTTATGGGGTTGTGGGTGGTATGGCTGAACATATATAAGGAAAAAGGAAGATTTTAAAATAATTCCAAAAGTATTGATTACGTCCTGAAACTTTAACTACTTTATTTGGACTCATTTTATATCCTTTTTGAGAATTGTTAGTTCTATATGAAATTTTAGATTCTCTATTTCATTATTTTGAAATTTTTAAGGTTTAAATCATATGAAAGAGTTCGATCAAAGTTTTAGTCAACTGACATCTTAAATCATATTGTGAGAGGGTTTTAGCCATTCTGATAGTTCATATAGTTTTCAGGGGTTTTGAAAACCCTAGTGAGCTTAACTTTTCCTTTTAAAAGTTTTCAAAATTTAGCCCAAACTTACAATTTCTACCATTACACATTCACTTTAATTTGTTTAGCTATTTTGACTCCAATTTTGGGTCACTCATGGTTTCTTATTCTTATTTTTGGATGTTTTAATTAATATTTTATCCTTACTTGGCCTTAATTCATTTTACTTTAGGGTCTTCTTTCATTATCTTACTGAATTCTAATTTAGTTTAAAGAACTAAGTGTTACATTTACCCCCTCAATAAAATTTTGTCCTCAAAATTTAAATACATACTTTATTGGAATAAATCTAAATATTTCTTCTTCATCTCTCCTTCAAGTTTCCAGGTGGCCTCCTTAGGTGATAGTCCTTTCTAAACCACTTTCACCAGCGGTATCCTTTTGTTCTTTAACCACTTAAGTTTAACATCCAAAATCCATCTGGTGATACTATATAGGATAGATTGTCTTATAAATACACATTATCATATTCTATGATGTGTGAGAGTCTGGCTAGTACATTTTAAGGTGGAATACATGGAATACATCATGAATCTGAGCTAGGTCAAGAGGAAGAGCTATTCTATAGGCAACTGGTCTGACTTGATTTGAAATTTGAAATAGGCCTATATACTTTGGATTAACCTTTGTAGTTTTCATGGGCCTACCTATCGCTGTAACTAGAGATACTCTAATAAATACATAGTCTCTAACCTCAAACTTTAATGACCTTTTTCTTTAATTTGCATAGCTCCTTTGTCTACTTTATGCGTTTAGAAGTATCTTTTTAATCAATTTTATCTGTCTGGAGGTTTGGTCCACTATTTCTGAGCCTATAAGGCTCATCTTTCCAAGCTTAACCCAACACATTAGAGACTTACACTTCCTCCCATATAATGCCTCATAATGCCATTTGAATCCTAGATTGATGACTGTTATTAGATGTAAATTCTTCTAGTGGCAAATAGGTATCCCAGTTCCCTTTCATTTCTAGGACATAAGCTCTTAATATGTCCTCTGAGGTTTGGATAGTTCTTTCTATTTGGCTATCTGTTTGGGGAGTGATAGGCTATGCTGAATCTTAATCTAGTTCCTAGGGCATCCTATAATAATCTCTAAAAATTTAAAGTAAATATGAGATCTTTATTTGAAACTATACTATAAGTACACCATGAAGTCTTACTATTTCCTTTATGTATAGCTGGGTTAACTTATCTATGGTGTATGTGGCTTTATTGTTAATAAGTGAGCAAATTTAGTTAATTTATCCACTATTACCCATATAGCATCATGACTTGATGATGTTCTAGGTGAACTTATGATAAAATTTATCACTATGCTATCCCATTTCTACTTAGGGACATCTAAAGGTTGAAATAACCCAGCTAGCCTTTTATGCTCAATCTTAACTCTCTAACAACTAGGCACCTTGTTACATACTTTGTTATGTCAGTTTTCATCCTAGGCTATTAGAATAATTTCTTTAAATTGTGAAACATCTATCACTATCTGGATGAATGGTGTATCTACTCTTATATGCCTATTTTAATATTCTTTCCCTCAACTCTAGGCTTTTAGGCATATACAACCTATCTTTGTATCTTATTATCCCATCATCAGATAGGTTAAATTCTAAGGCCCCCTACTAGGATATTTGGTCTTTAACCTTTCTTAAGAATTCATCTTCTTGTTGAGCTTCTCTTATTTGGTGTTTTAGCTCATTTTCTATTTCAGTTTCACTCATTAACAACTTGCTAGAATGCACCTAACATGAGTGACTCATGTCTCTAAATCTTTTAATAAGCTTTTACTCTTTCACCATCATCATGGCCATATGTATAGACTTTTTGCTCAATGCATCTATAACCACATTAGTCTTACTTAGATGGTATTTCAAGGTATAATCATAATCTTTCAAGAATTGTAATTATCTTCTCTACTTCATATTTAACTCTTTCTACTTAAATAAGTACTTAAGGCTCTTATGGTCACTATAAATCTCTATGGTTGCACCATACAAGTAGTGCCTCCATATTTTAAAAGTAAGAACCACTATTGCTAGTTTTAAATTATGGGTGGGATAGTTCTTTTTATGTAGTTTTAACTATCTGGAAGCATAGGCTATCATTTTACCTTTCTGCATAAGCACACATCTTAACTTTTTTTTAGAACTATCACTATAAATTATAAAAGTCTCTCTAGAGTCAGGGATAACTATAACTAGGGTAGTAGTTGTAACAACCCTAATTTATAATTATAGTGATTGGACTTAATTAAGTGGTTAAGAATCATAAATCAAGGCCTAAAGTCATTTCAATTAATTATATTAGGAAAAAAGTGGAGAAATTTAAACCTTGATATCATTAGGGTTATTAGCTAAATAACCACAACTAATCAAGTCCTTAAGTGATCCTAAATATCAATTAAGACCATTGATTCATCTCATTATTGATTTCAACTCACAAAAAACTTCTTATGAATATTCCTAAGTTGTTACATAACATTGTCATAGTAAGTCTCAAGGTTTCTAACTCAAAAATATTAGTTTGGGAACCTTCGATGTGACTTGGGCCTTTCCTGTTGTGGCTAAGTTAGTTACTGAAACTTAAAACCAAGTTTGGGGACTTCTGCCATGACTTGGTATATTAGCACTACAGCATAAGTGGTCTTGGGGAACTACTATTCACACCTTTGCTAATCTTGCCACTACGGGCCTATGTGCTGCCACAGTAGGAGAGCATCCTGGAACCTACTGTAGAAAATTTCATGATCCGCATCACTACGAAACTAGCTATTAGAACCTCGAATTTTTCTTCATCGATTCTTGTCACAACTTGATCTTCTTGTGCTGCAATGAATCTACTCTGTGGAGCACTCCTTACTTGACTTCCTTGAATTGTGCCGCAACTAAACATCATGTGCCACGGTGAGGTTGCTTTTTGTCACTCTCCCTAGGCATATTTTTTACCTTACGCCATGGCGAGACAACCCACACCATGGCATTTGTAGCTTCTGATTGACTCCTGGATGCGACTCAGCTATTCTTAGCTGTGGTGTAACCCTTTTCTGTACCTATGCCTCCCAAATTTCATCCTATACACTTCAGCTCTCCCTCTAGCAATACTTTAAGGCCACTCTACCTTAATTTTTAGGGCTCTAATGGCATTCATCTATCTAATATACTTAGCATGTCTCTCATTGCCAAATCAGAACCTAGGTATTGATTCTTACTCATCTATTATCATGCATAAGTAATTTATATATATCAATGACAGCAAGAAGGATTTATAACTACTAACATTATCATCTAAATATAAATTCAATATAGGCTTTATGCATTACTAGTCTAAGTCTACAATTAAGGCATCATATGATTACATTCTCAGATAATAGATCATATCTTAAGATCAACAAGATTTTATATCAGATATATAAGTGCATACATCAAATTTCAAGTTATAAAGAGTCTAACTTCCTATTAATTACATCATTGTTCACCAAAACACAAAAATACCTACACTTAGCAATATGATTATATGATAATGATGATATACAAAAGAATAACAAAAATTATCATCTATCCTAGATTATATCCATCCAAGTGCAGAATTTTCCACACATGGTCTTAGCTCATGGATGTTCATCCACTTGTTTCCCTTTATCCTTACCTGAAGGATTTTCACCTGAAATAGTTAGCCCATGAAATAGAGTGAGATGCAAATCTTAGTAACTAAAGGCAAATTCCATTTATATATTCCAATTTAATTAACATATATGCAATTAATCAGATAAGCATAAGAAATAACAGCTATATTAACAAATGAAACAATTAGGCTATCAGTGACTGTTATCCTATTCTAGTAATCACATTTAACATGTTAAAGGTCAATAATACCGGCCCATTCACAGCACCAACTCCTCAGTGAGCACAACTTCGGTTCAGTGCATACAAGGGTTTGATTACAACCTAGTGCCTGATCGAACCACAATGCATGGGTGGCAGCTGTACCATAGCTCTACTATGGACTCACAAGGTCCAACCACAACATACCAGATAACCAACCATTCATTATGTATCCAAAATTATAATTGTGTAGTAGATATAAAATTAAAGTAAATATATGTATAGAATTTAACATTAACCCTAGTTATCTCACTTGTAGATAATTCTTTAAGAGCCAATTACAACGCTACTTCAGCCAATGGACACAAAACCATACCATTATTATTCCTAATCATCATTTATAGCAGCAAACCCAATACTCAAAGAATTAACCCACAAAGAACTACCTAGAGAACACTTACCCAGCCACTACAAGAACTAAATTCGGATTTGGTTGTGCTTACACTAGTAACCTCATAACAACACTCCAATTTTTGGGCAAATTCATACAAAATCACCACTTATATCATAAAATCAACTATAAGGGTCCTAAAGCAGTAGAACATGCATCAAAATGAGAAGTTTATACTTATCTAATATGTCTCCTAACTTTAACCTCTGAAAATCCTCTAAGAAAATACCAAATAACTCATATTATATTTGAGGTGTAAGTAAAAATGTTCCAAATGAAAAATCAATTAGGTCAAATTAAAAAGGAAGAGGAGAGGATCAAGTTATATAATAATTACGTTAGCTGATTTTGGCTCTAGAAATGGGAAATGGGGCTAAGAAGATAAGGGAAAACCTAGTCTTTAAGGGACCTTCGAATTTTCTTCTTGCTCTCTAAATGTTTTTGCAGAATGGTATAAAGGAAGAAGGTTTTCTCTTAGGGTTTTAATGAGAAATGGGCTGACCCATCAGCCCAAGGCCTAATTAGGCTCCCTTTTACTTGCTACGCTATAGTTTAATAAATTGGGGTACAGAACTTCTAGGATTTTTAATGGGGTTTTAGGCTTCTAACTCAATAAACCAGATTAGGCCTTTATTAGTGTTTATCCATGATATACTTAATTAATTATGGGTCTAAATTAAGTTTCAAACCCAATTGAATCTTAAACCCACATTAACAATTTATTCCTTTATAAGTTCCACCTCCCTTTTCCATTTAATTATTTTCTTTAATTATCCACACTAATTCCTTAACTCATCTTAATTACTCTAAATTAATTTTGGGGTATTATAGTGGTTAACTTGTGCTTCAATTCTTGGAAGCTCTATTCACATTTCTCATCCTAAAGACACATTTTTTCTAGTGAGCCTAGTCAGTGGTATGGCTATTTGAGAAAATTCTTAGATGAACCTCTTGTAATAACCTGTCAAACCTATGAAACTCCTAATCTCTGTGACTATCCTAAGTCTCTCCCGCTGAAGAACTACCTCTACCTTATATGAATCTATTACGACCCCTGTCTGGGATATTGCATGACTAAAGAATCTCACCTCTGTAAGCTAAAACTCATATTTAGTCAATTAGCTTAGTGGGAGGTATCTTATATAGAGCCTTAGACAATAAATCTGCCCTAGGCACAATGTCTATAGGAAACTCTATTTCTCTGTTAAGGGGTAATCCACTAATTTCCTTAGGAAAGACTTTTGAGAATTTTCTCACTACAGGTATTTATTTTATACCCTTTTTTAGTTTTTCTTTTGTAAAAAAGAAAATTAAGAAATATTGATAACCATATTCTAGATATTTCTTAGTCTGGGTAGTGGTCAAAAAAGCTAGCTCAGTCTTTATACTAGAAATAGTTTCGTATTATGGGTAATGTAACACATTTGTTATGATAATCAAGTATGACATTGTTCATAAACATCTAATTCATACCAATGATTAGGTCAATGTCAATAAAGGGCATGTAAATCAAATCAAGTGTGGTATGATAATGGTTAAACTAGACTATATAATTTAGACAAGCATAGGAGGTAATGCCTCTATTTCCTATGGAGGTAGAAACATGCAGGTCATATGATAATGCAAAAATACTCAAACCCAGCCTCCTAGTATAGTTATAGGATATGAATGAGTGGCTTGCACTCGAATCAAATAAAACATTTATAGTATAATGATTAAGCTTAATAGCACATTAGATCAAACTCACGGATTTGTTAGCCTCTTATTGTGTCAGGGAAAAAACTATACCCTATGTCTGTAGTTTGGGTGTAGGAGCTACCTCCCTCTGCTGGAGATAATCTTTAGCTATTTGTCTCAGCTTGCTATATCTATAACAAACATTCTACCCTATATAACATGGTCTACCACCATGGTTCTTGCCATTTTGGTTGCATACTGTTAGGATGAAACTACCTTTGCTTGATTGATGTGCTTCCTTCTATTTCTCCTTTTTCTATTCCACAGCCTTTTGCCACCTTTTTTGTTGTTACCGGTGGCTATATTTTCTTTTCTTAGCCTTTTATTCTCAAGAGAAGGGGGTTTTGAAACTAGAGCTACTTGCGTTCTCCTTAAGGTGCCTTTTATGACCTTACATACCTTAACTAAGGTGTTAAAGTCTTTGATTCTTTGGGCACCACTCTGTTTGTAATTTTAGGCAACAACCCCTTCTTTAACTTGTCTGCTCTCATCTCTCATCATCTTGCTTCTAGAGGTAGGAAGAGTACTTAGAGAGCTCATGAAATTTGGCAACATATTAGTTTATAGACATATTCTCTGTCTACCTAGTTCAATAAATTCTGATTCCTTTTCATCTCGTATGGAATTGGGGAAGTTCTTATTATAAAACTCTTATAGGAATGTCTTTTGATTGATTAGGGTGTTCTTTGACTTCAATATTAGGTTTGTACTTTTCTACTAGTAACTAGCTTCCTTCTCTAACTAAAATATAGCCAACACAGCCTTCTACTTAGATGTGAAATCCATCACTCTAAAGATCTTCTCTAAGTGCAAAATCCAAGCCTCTGCCTTCCTTGTATTTGGTTTACCATAAAAAACTGGAGGTTCATACTTTCTGAACTATGTTATCACTTGCTGGGTGGTGAGTTGAGGTTCGAAAGGATATGTCTAAGCTATTAATGTCTAGTATTTTGTGGGTTCTTGATTGCTAAATTTTTTTTATGCGTGTCCGCAAGTGCACGGGTCAGATCAAGTAGTTCAGTGATAAGTAAAAGTATCGTTCCCACGAGGAATGACTGGAATGCAATTAGGCAGTGCACAACCTACTTTTATCCACGTTAAACAACCAATAATGAGATTCTTGATTTTAGAACTAAATTTAAAATAAAGCGAATTGACAGAAAACTTAGTTGGCACAGGCAGTTAAGATAAAATCCAAGGTTTGAAATTACCTAGAGTCACTATTCCCTTGATGCTCACTAGAACTTAATTTCTTGTTCAATTGCAATTAATTATCGCCTTGTGAGTTAAGAATTCAGAAGCTATAACCGTCCATCGATGTAATTACAGCCCTACTCTCCCCTAAAATCTAAGTGTCCTTAGATTTAGGTTAGAATGCATTAGATACTATATCCTTCTACAAACCAATTAAGCTAATCAGGTATATGTCTATCCCAATTACAAATTAGATGATTCTAAACTTAATTTATCCAACTCTTAGGTTCAATTTAGAATCCCTTTTTCAAGGTAAATTCCAATTTCCCAAATCAAATCAAAGAGGTGGCCAATCCCTAAGAAAGCATTAAGCAAGAGAAGGATACACAAGATTCCAATCATCACAATTAACAAGACAATTATGATTCAGTTCACATCAAGTTCATAGTGCTCTAGGTAAAGAGGAATTTAGCCACACATAGCTAAATCTACAGAGAATTCCCAATCAAAATACATGGAGAAAATGAAAAGAACAAAGAAAGCAAACAAAGGGAAGAATGATATGCAGAAAGTAGAGCTCCCCCTTTGATTCCTCCTCTTCCTTCACACTCCAAGCTTAAGGAGTCTTCAAGAACTCTCAAAATCGCCTCCTGGATGCTCAGAACTTCCTCTGCCGCCGAATGTCCCGAACCCTAACTCTTCCAACGTCTTTTAAAGCTTGAAAATTAAAACTCTGCATTTCAGGTCCGATCTCGCTATGGCGAGGAGCGTCTCTCGCTATAGCGAGGTCTCATAAATCCTCAGGTTTCCGCTGCGCTTCGCTACTCCGACGCTATGGCGAGTTACTCTCTGGAATTTCTATGCGACACGACTTCGCTATTGCGAAGCCTCCCCTTCGCTACGGCGAAAGTGCCATCTCGCTATAGCGAACTTCGGTCTCGCTGTGGCGAGAAGTCTTGTTCAATCTACCTTGGCCACTTTCAGCTTCCCTCTCTTATATTCATTTCTTTCTTCCTTTTGCTACTTTTCCTTGAAATTGAAATCAAAACTAAAGTGAGGCTTAAACTGATAAAAATATTATAATTATAATACTTTCTTTGTTTTGTTTAATTGAGTATATTTTTAACCATATTAATCAGGAGAAAAGTATTTTACCTCCCTAATTTAGTGTCAAATATAGCCCTTTTGGGTCCTAAATTAGGAGGTTATCAAACTCCCCCACACTTAGATCTTTGCTTGTCCTCAAGCAACTCTTAGAAAGAATCACGCCCAAGCAATCAGCATTACAGATCCCCCCCACACTTAGAATGAATCCAACTTCAGAAGCAGAAACTCAGCAAAACTCGAATAGAAATTGGAAACAATGTACTCATAGTAACACCCTTATTCCTAAAGTGTGTGTGTGCTCAACAAGAGATGTTAAGAAATAATCAAGCAATCTTAAATAAGTTTTCCTAGCAATTTCAAAGCCTAACCCAATCATCTGTACTAACTTCAGTCATCAATGCTCATTGAGAGGGGTCTCTATTATTCAATGCAGAATTATTTTCAGCATTTTTTTTTTCTCTCCTCGTCAAATTACTTAATCCTTTTGACGCGAATGACAACATTGGTTATGAAGTCACCCGGTTACTCAGATTAAAGAAATCCTCAGAGGGCTACTAGCATACTCTTAGTTTTTATCGCTGTTTGACGCGAAAGTTCACACTTTTTGGTGCAAACCCCCGGTTACTAGGTGATTTCAACCATTGGAGTAGAGAATCCTTTGCTTCTTTTTTTTTTTTTTTAGATATCCCTCTCAACTAACAATCAGGTATCCATCAGGAACAGGCAAATTGGGGAGATCTAAAACAACTAGAAGCTCATTATAAGAAAAACTTGAATTACTTCCAAAATCATCTTGTTGGAAGGTGCTCCTATTTAGGGTGCATACTACGACTACATTACTTACTTTATCCAATTCAAGTTCGCTTAACCTCTACATTCCTTAATTAATATTCATCTAAAGTGAGAAGGGCTGAATCTGATTTAACATATGAGCATAAGGAGTGTAAGCACTTGAATATTATTAATAGGAGGAAGTTATTGTCAATTTATATCCAATTATCCTATATTTATCTATGATTACCTTAACTCCCCCACACTTGAAAGCTATATTGTCCTCAATGTATAAAATGGGAAATTAAGAAGGAGATAGACAAAGAGAAGCAGATGGGGGGTGAAGGGAGGGGATAAAAAAAAAAAGTAGGGAGAGACGAGACTCCCCTGATAAGAAGAGATAACATGGCGAGGGGATGCATGTGAACGACTCCTTCATCTAATAGACAAAAATGGACAAAATACATATAGGAGACAGTAAGTTGGCATTAGAATTAATAAGAAAAATTAAGAGCACAGCCAATTCAGGATTTGAGAGCATAATTAGATACAGTTATCCATAATACAGTTATCCAAAATATAAAATGAGTAAAACAAAAAAAAAATGGCAGCAGGATAGAAAAGTCCTAAGAATCAGACGGCCCCGGTTGATCTTCAGGTGCAGGCTCCTGAGGTGCAGGATCCTGAGGTAGAATGATGATCGGTGATTGAGGAGCCTCAGGAGGTGGCGGTGGAGGAGCCGGCATCAAGTAGTCCATAAGCGTTTGTAGTTGATCCTTTATTGATATGACATGACCTTCCAGCCTATGGATAGACTCTCGTGCCGAACTCTCAAAATCTGTCTGATAAGGAGCCTCATGTCTCGATGGCTCTGGAGTAACCCGGTGCTGATGTGAGGGAGGAGGTGGAGGGACCTCAGGCTGTGCCTGTGCCTGTGCTCTCTGCCTACGGGGCTGCCCTGGTGCATCTTTCATGCTATCATATTTGAATGGCCCCTTGGGTTTGAACTGCGCATCATTTTTAGAGACGCGGCAACCCCCTATAGTGAGTAACTCGGTGAGCATGTGAGGGTATGCCAAGCTAACCCGGTCGGACCTCGCAACTTGTTTGAAATTCAAGTACATGAGGTGAGGAATATTTACTCGCTGCCGAGTCATAAAACACCACGTAAGAGTAGCTCGTTCTTGGGTCATGTCTGAGCCATGAGAACTTGTCAGGATATTACTCGTGATGAACTGTAACCAATAACGGGCAGGCTTACTGAGTTGATTTACCGTGTAAACTTTATTAACCAGGCAGGCTCTTCCTTCCTCTGCAATGGTGGTCTCTACTTCTTCCCAAGGAATGGACTGAGGGCTCTCTATGTATGTTTGGAAAGCACATTCTTGAACATCAGGTAGCTCATAGAAGTCTTTAAAAACTTGCTCGTTAATGCGCACCCAAGCTGAACGGCAGTAGTACTCATCCTCCTCTTCCTCGGTATCCTCAAAATTTGCATAAAGCTCTTGGATCATTAAAGGGATCCGATGCACTGGCTTCTTAGTAAATCCCTGCAATCCATGCCATTCAAAATCTGGGAAGGTGAGGTCCAACACATGAGGTGCATAATAGCGATCCTCCACAACACCTCTGTCTGCGAAGAGTCTATCGAAGCGAAATTCCGCCCGGGCAGATGCAAATCGATCTTTATCGTACAATTGCTTCTTTTGCTTTGAGGAGGAGGCTGCAGCAGTTTTGGTTTGTTTCTTAGGAGCCATAATCCTGAATTCAAACAAGAAGGAAAAATAAAAATCAGCGGCAGCCTTCAAAGGATATAATTAAATCCGGAAATCAAATGAATGCAGCATGTTTATGCTAAGGGAAGGCACAATTAAAGGCATCTAAAGGACTAGGGGGCAAGGAATAAAGAAGTAATCCCACGAAAAATGGTCCAGACAGTTCAATTCTGGAAAAAGTATCGAACTCGCTATAGCGAGTTCGAGCTCGCTACAGCGAGTTCGAGCTCGCTACAGTGAGTTCGCACAATTTTCTGCCCAGCCAGAATTAAACGGAGGAAAAAGCAAATTGAGGCCATATAACTACACAGAGACATTCGACCAGCAGAAACCAACCAGAAAAATTAACTATTGACCCCTAAATATGCAGATCTAAATAAAACGATAATAACCCTAATATGACCAGATCCAGCAAAAATAACCAGTGATTCTGGGAAATAAAAGAGTTAATCGAATTACCTTATGTACGAGATGTGATGGGTGATGGGATTGCGAGATTAAGATGCACGAAATGCAGCGAACGAAAGGATGGAGGAGGTATAGCTACTTCGTCGCAGTAGCGAGGTAAAACGATGGAGTGGAGAGAAAATAGGGGTTGTTTTATTACGAAGGAATTTTTTTTTTTTTTTATGTTTTATAATTTCGCTA
Source organism: Erythrophleum fordii (assembly GCA_032878935.1). Lineage (NCBI taxonomy): Eukaryota > Viridiplantae > Streptophyta > Magnoliopsida > Fabales > Fabaceae > Erythrophleum > Erythrophleum fordii. Next base: position 3,027,328 of record JAVQMF010000049.1, on the reverse strand, counting down.
TTGCCAGGTAATAGCGAGGGGTTCTCTGGGTTTATTACGAAAGGCAAAGCTACTGAACTTGCTACAGCGAAATTTACTCTCGCTACTGCGAGAAAACTTGGATAATTATTGGTGGCTGAAGCGTCTCGCTATAGCTAGGCTATAGCGAGGGACTCTCTGGATTTTGTACTGAAAAGTGAGGCTGCTGCACTCGCTGTAGCGCATGAGCTGCCTCGCAGTAGCGAGGAAACTCAGCAACATTTATATGCAACAATTACTCGCAATAGCCAGGCTACAGCGAGCTTCTCTCTGGATTTTGTACCAGAATATAGCATAGAGATATTCGCTATGGCGAGGAAATGTTCTCGCTATAGCGAAAACTTAAAATTCAACTGACTCGCCATATCTCGGCCATAGCGAGAGATTCAGGTTTATGTACCAGGAGTGGGATAAGTAGAGTCGCCATTGCGAGATGGAGTCTCGCTATAGCGAAATTTTTTTTTTTTTTAACTAAATTTCTTCATCTACATGCTCACTAAAATTCTCCCTCAAATGCAACCAGATATAATAATCAAGTATAATTCAAAGCATGGTTAGAAACTCCCTGTGAACATGCCCAATGTTGCTCATTCCTGCCAATCCTAAGCTCCTTGATATCCACATTTTAACCTGTAAAACACATAAAAAAAAACAAAAAATATCAAACCCAAAATGAGAAGGGCTTTAAATTCAAACAAAAAGAATACAAAGAAAACTTGGGTTGCCTCCCAAGAAGCGCTAAGTTTAAAGTCTTCAGCCAGACTACCATGACGCTTCTATGAGCAATCTTGGAGTTGCACATTTGTCTTCATCCTATCCACTGGTCCACCAAGGTAATGTTTCAAGCGTTGGCCATTGACCTTAAAGGTTTCTCCATTTTTCTCATCTTGAATTTCAATGGCACCAAAGGCAGTGGTAGATACCACCTTAAAAGGACCAGACCACCTGAATTTAAGCTTTCCTGGAAACAATCTCAAACGAGAGTTATATAATAGCACTAAGTCACCAGGTATGAAATCCCTTTTCAAAATATTTCTATCATGCCAGATCTTTGTCTTTTCCTTATATAGCTTAGAACTCTCATAAGCTTGTAACCTGAATTCATGAAGTTCATTAAGGTTTAACAGCCTCTTTTCACTCACATCTTTATAATCTAAGTTCAACTTTTTTATGGCCCAAAAAGCTTTGTACTCAAGTTCCAAAGGTAAATGACAAGCTTTACCAAAAACTAATTGATATGGAGACATACCAATTGGTGTTTTGTAAGCTGTCCTATATGCCCATAAAGCTTCATCTAGCTTATCAGACTAATCCTTCCTATTAACACTCACAGTTTTCTCCAAAATTCTCTTGATCTCCCTATTAGACACTTCACAGAGTCCATTGGTTTGAGGGTGGTAAGCTAAAGCCATTTTGTGGTGAACTCCATATTTTTCCAGCAAAGTTTTAAACAAACAATTATTAAAATGAGTTCCACCATCACTAATGATAGCTCTAGGTGTGCCAAAACGAGAAAAAATATTCTTTTTTATAAATCGCACCACTGTTTGAGCATCATTATATTGGCAAGTGATAAACACATATTTTATCTACTTTTATCCTCCTAAATTTAGACATTTTAATTCCAAATATGGCTTTAGGGGTTTAGTTAGATGGAATTTTGTTTTAGTAGCCATTCTCTACACTTTATGAATTAATTGGCAAAATAATTAATTTTAAATACATAAATCATTTTAAATGAATTTTTTTTATTTTTCTCCTTTGTTTTTATGCAGATTTTGGGCAATGGAATTTAAAGGAGGAAATTTAATTGAAGAAGGAATGGAGTTGAAGTGAACATGCATGGATCCTTGGATGAATATATCAAGGAAGGACCAGGAAGCACATGTCTTTGCTCAAGGCAGCATGAAGATAGAATGAATAAACAGAGGAGGTTCAGGAGCAACACAGAATAAATGAAGAAGCTATGGGTTCTGGTTCGAAAGAGCAGACAGCAACAAGAGAAGAAGCCACATGCAGAAGCTTTGAGCTGAAAAATGAAGAAACACATGGAGCAGCTGCAGAATGGGCAAGAAACAAACTCGAAACAGATGAGGAAGCATGGCCACGTGAACTCCCACTAATGCAGAAATAGCAAAACCAGCTACAGCGTGGGGAAGAATAGAGCTTCAAGCTAGCGACAGAAACACACACACATGCAGTGGCTGGAGCTCGAGTTCTGGTCTGCGAAGAGAAGTAAGAGCTAACGTGGAACTGCACAAAGAAGAAGACTCGTGGAAAGACAAACCAGCAGCTAAAACAAGGAAATCTGGGCACAAAGGAAAAAGAAAATCACATGGAGAACATGCAGAACAGAGGAAGAAAACTCATGGAAAAGCAGCTTATAGCTCGAGCAAAACATGGAAGAATAACGCAGAACAGAGCATGCAGCAACGGAATAAAAGAAGCACGAAGCATGAATCAGAAAACACTGAAGCCAACGTGGATTAATATATTCAAGTGGGACCCACGTTACATGCACATGCAAGGTTCAGCTGATTGAAATTAGAGAGGAGAGCACGTGAAGGGAATTAAGAATTCACGTGAGAAGGGGATCACGCCATTCATTCGCTCATTCCGTCAAATCCCATCGTCTCACATCATACCACATTCCAGCAACACAACCTCGCACACTTCAGCCCATTCACGTCTTCTCCCCATTCCATTGTCTATTTATTCATACAAAAGCCCTAGCCGTCATTCACCCACGCCTCATTCGCCTACGCCTCCATACACAGAACTTCATCCATCTCTCCATCTCCATTCCACACCAACATGAAGTTCTGATCCATCTTGAGGCTAGCAAGGGAGGAAGCTCTTGAGTAGAAGCTTGAATCCTTGGGGAAGAAGCAGAATTCTGGCTAAAATTTTCTTATTTTTCCTACACTTTTTATTATTCTGTACAATCTCGGTTGAGTTGTATTTGATTTGGAATTTGTGTAATTAATTAGTGGCTGGTTAGACACTGATTAGGAAACCTTTTTTGTTGACTAATTGGTTAGATTTGAATTTGATTTTTCATTATTCTCTCTAATCTCCCATGTATGCCACGAAGGTGTTCGATGAAATGCATGAGTAAGGTTATGTGTTTAAATATCTATTTGAGAATTCCTTGGTGTTTAGTTGGTTAATTAAACATTTTTGGATGATGAATCAGAGGCTAATTAATCAGTTAATCAATCAAATTAGATGTTCATTGATCTTAAAGACAAGAGTTAACGGTTTAATGCGGGATTGAGGTCTCAATTCAACATTAGATTGTTAATCTCTTGATTCTTGTGTGGTAACTCAAGATAACTTGTAATGAACTTAATTAGGAATTCTTAGGCCAGAATTAATCATAATTGGAATAGGATAAGGATAGTGGATACCAAGAGACGATTCCTAAGCTAGTCACAAGCCCATCATTCATCACAATTCATCCAATTAGGTAGTATTTAGGAATTTTGTTTCAATTTCATTTTAGAATAGTTTAATTCATTCAAAAAACCTCCCAAACTAGATAGTTCTAGGATCTTAGAACACTTAGAGAACCTAATTGAACATTAAATTCCAATTCCAAGGGAGATGACCTAGGTTGTGCCACTTGCTATATTTTTAGATCAACCTAGTTTTATTTTGAGGGTTGCACGACAAGCCCGTCAGCAAGCTACCGCCTCAACCCATTTACTAACATATTCAACTGCCACTAAGATGTATTGTTGGCCTCTAGACAGAACAAAGGGACCCATAAAATCAATCTCCCACAAATCAAACAGTTCAACTTCAAAGATACCGGTTTGAGGAAGTTCATGCTTTTTAGAAATATTACGGGATCTTTGACAAGCATCACAGTGAGAAGCAAATAAATGAGAATCTTTAAACAATGTAGGCCAATAAAAACCAGATTGCAATATTTTAAAGGCAGTTTTCTGCCCACTAAAATGTCCCCCAAATGGTGATGCATGGCATGCAAGCAAAATGTCATGTTGTTCAATCTCAGGAACACACTTCCTAAGAACTCCATCCACACATCTTTTGAACAGATAAGGCTCATCCCAAATGTAAAACTTAACCTCATTCAAGAATTTCTTCTTTTAATAATAGTTTAAATCAGGAGGTAAAATTTCACAAACAATATAATTTGCCATATCAGCATACCAAGGTACATGTAGCAAATTAGCAGCCATTATGCATTCATCAGGGAAAATATCATTCACAAGCTTACTATCACTAACATGCTCAGAATCTAACCTAGAAAGATGATCAGCTACTAGGTTTTCACATCCTTTCCTATCCACTATATGCAAGTCAAATTCTTGAAGTAATAAAACCCACCTAATCAATCTAGGTTTGGACTCTTTCTTTTTCAACAAATATTTAATCGCAGCATGATCAGTGTGTACTACAACTCTGACTCCTAACAGATAAACTCTAAACTTCTCAAAAGCGAAAACAATAGCTAACATTTCTTTCTCAGTGGTAGTATAGTTTACCTGAGCATCTACTAATGTCCTGCTGGCATAATAGATTGGATGAAAAACTCGGTCTCGCCTTTGTCCCAGAACAGCTCCTACTGCATAGTCACTTGCATCACACATGACCTCAAAAGGCAATGACCAGTCCGGAGCAATGATTATAGGTGCAGTTATTATCTTCTGTTTCAATTCTTCAAAACTTTTTAAGCAGTCATCATCAAAAAGGAACTTGGCATCCTTTTCTAACAGCTGGGTTAAGGGCTTTGAGATTTTTGAGAAATCCTTAATGAATCTTCTATAGAATCCCACATGTCCAAGAAAACTTTGGACTCCTTTGACACTAGTAGGAGGTGGCAACCTCTCAATCAATGATGTCTTAGCTCGATTTACTTCCAAACCCTCCTTAGACACCTTGTGTCCTAGTACTATTCCTTCCTTTACCATGAAGTGGCATTTTTCCCAGTTCAAAACTAAGTCAGTTTCCTCACACCTTTCAAGTACCTTAGAGAGATTTTTCAAACAGACTTCGAATGAATCACCAAAGACAGAAAAGTCATCCGTGAAAATCTCCATGATGTCTTCGATGAAATCAGAAAAAATTGATGTCATGCATCTTTGAAAGGTCGCTGGTGCGTTACACAACCCGAAAGGCATTCTCCTGAAGGCAAAAGTGCCATAGGGGCAGGTGAAGGTTGTTTTCTCTTGGTCTTCAGGTGCTATAGAAATTTGATTGTAACCTGAATAACCATCCAGAAAACAAAAATATTGCTTCCCCGCTAGTCTATCAAGCATTTGGTCAATGAAGGGAAGGGGAAAGTGATCTTTTCGGGTAGTTGCGTTTAATTTCTGATAGTCCATGCACACTCTCCAACCAGTGACAGTTCTTGTAGAAATCAATTCTTTCTTCTCATTTGTCACAACTGTCATTCCTCCTTTCTTAGGAACGCACTGTACTGGACTAACCCACGCACTATCTGAAATTGGATAGATGATTCCTGCATCCAGCCACTTGATGATTTCCTTTTTGACAACTTCTTTCATCATCGGGTTCAACCTCCTCTGATTCTCTATAAATGGCTTATGATCATCTTCCAGTAGGATTTTATCCATTACAATGGAAAGGCTTATCCCTTTTATGTCTGCAAGTGTCCATCCCAGAGCTTTTTTATGGCTTTTTAGTACTTCAATCAGTCTCTGTTCTTGATGAGAGTTCAATGCTGTAGAGATGATGACAGGTAATGTCTTTGAATCCCCTAAATATGCATACTTCATATGCGTAGGGAGAGGTTTTAACTCCAAAATCGGAGGTTGTTCAATTGAAGGCTTAATAGATGTTGCTGAACGGGATGCCAAATCTAAAGATTCAACTTGCCACTTCTGTTTAGCTCGAGTGGTTGAAAAATTCAGCACTTGGGCTATCTCATGACTAGTTTCAGCGTTCTCATGCTTCACTCCCATTAATAATGCTTCAATAGGGTCTTTGATTATTATTGAATTGAATTGTTCTTGAGCTAACTCATCAGTCACTGAAACTCTGAAGCAATTTTCAGCATCTCTAGGATATTTCAGTGCTTTGTCCATGTTAAACACCACTTGCTCATCCCCCAATCTCATCACTATTTGCCCTTTCTCTACATCAATAAGAGTTCTGGCTGTGGCTAAGAATGGACGACCAATAATTAACGGATTATCTTTATCTTCTTCACAATCCACAACAATGAAATCAGCTGGATATATGAACTCACCAACCTTTACTAAAACATCTTCAATTATACCTCGTGGATATGCTAAGCTCCGATCAGCTAATTGCAATGTTACTGTGGTAGGTCGTGCCTCACCGAGTTGCAACTTCTCAAAGACAGATAACGGCATAAGGTTTACACTGGCTCCAAGATCACACAAAGCCTTACCTTGAAAGTGAGTGCCTATTTTACAAGGCACAGAGAAGCTACCCGGATCTTTGCACTTCATTGGAATCCGTGGGTTAATTATTTTGCTGCACTCTTCAGTAAGTGCTACAGTTTCAAATTCACCAAACCTCCGCTTCTTGCTTAGCATCTCTTTCAAGAACTTGACATACTTAGGCATGTATTCCAATGCTTCTGAGAATGGGATATTGATATGAAGTTGCTTGAATATCTCTAGGAATTTTTGATACTGCTTATCTTCCACCTTCTTTTGAAATCTTTGAGGAAAAGGTAATGGAGGTATTATCCTTGGTGATGTATGCAGTTTCTCTCCTTGTTTCTCACTCTTATCAACATCTGGCTGTTTTTTAACTGCTTCATTACTCACTTTTCTCTTCTTTTCAACTGATGCATCCACACATTCTTCTCCTATTCTTTTATCATTATTTGTCTCCTCTATAGCAATTTCACCCGTAGCCTCCTCTACAACAGCCTTTGATGCTGGTGTGTGGCTAACCACCTTTGGTGTTTGAACTTCTGGCAACTCTTTTCCATTTCGAAGAGTTATGGCTTTACACTCTTCCTTGCCTTTTCTTCTAGGATTAGGCACCGTGTCACTTGGCAATCCCCCTTGTCTAAATGAATTCATTGCTGAGGCTAATTGACCCATCTGCAATTCTAGATTTCTCAAGGAGGTATCAACTCTAGCATTCACTTGAGCTTGCTCTTCATTTTGCTTACTTTGAATGCTAATGAATTTTGCCAAGGCATCTTCCAAGTTCGTCTTAGGTTCTTGAATAGGTGCATTTTGCCTTATTGGTTGAGTGAAACCTGGTGGTTGAGTATGCTTAATGCTTGAGGAAGATGCTGGTTGATTCAATGCTGGTCCATGCTTCCAAGAGAAGTTTGGATGATTTCGCCACCCAGGATTGTAATTATTGGAGTATGGATTCTGATTCCTTGGAAAGTTCCCCACATAATTAACTGGTTCTGACAGTGCCAAAGGACAAGAGTCTACTGAATGCAGATCCCCACAGTTTTCACAAGCAATTGGAGCTACCTGAGCAGAACAGACATTCAATTGCTGATTTCGCTGCACTTGAGATTCTAACATATCAAATCTCTTATTCAGAGCGGAAAGAATAGTGGCAATTGGAATAGAGGGGTCTTCTTGAGTATTGGCAATATTGACACTCACCCTTCTATCTCCTCCTCTTTGTACATAACTCTCAGACAATGTGTCCAATGCCTGAATAACATCATCCACTGGCATTTCATCCCAACGACCATTCAAAATAGCATCTAACATTATATCGGTTTGTGGAGTTAGACGCGTACAGAAATTCTGAACGATAGCACAGTCATCCATCCCATGGCTTGGGCATTGACGAAGTAAATGCTTATACCTCTGCCATGCAGCATATAAGTGCTCGTCTAAAGCCTGCTTGAAGTTTATGAGTTCACGACGTGCATCTGCTATTTTATTATTTGGAATGAAGCGAGCTCTGAACCTTGCCTCTAGCTTATCCCATGTATCAATTGAACCTTCAGGCAGAGTCAACAACCACTCCTTAGCCTTTCCTTGTAGAGAGAGGGGGAATAGTCGAAGTCTTAGCACATCTCTTGGTACCCCGTTCTGTTTGAATGAATCGCACACTCCCAAGAATGACAGAATATGGCGGTTGGGATCTTCATCAGACCTCTCACCAGTGAATTGTCCATTAAGCTGCAACATGGAGATCATCACCGGTTTCAACTCAAAGTTAGCAGCTTGAAAGTCTGGCACTACTATGCTCGATAGAGTGCCCTTCATAGTACGACCCACAAAGTCTTTTATGGACTGATTTGCATTCCCTTCCTGAGCCATTTCTTCACTCACCGAGTTTGGAGTTTTAGAAGGACTTTCTTCAAAATTCAAGTTTACCACAAGGTCACTAATTTTCTTCGTTGTGCGCTTCTTCTTTGTAGAGGTTTGATTCGGCATGTACTATGGTACCTGTAGAGGAAAATTCAGCCAACTGTATTAATTCGAATAAAAAAAAATTTCAAAGCAAATAACAAAATGAAAAGAAATTCTACCTAGTTAACTAACTAATGCTTAATCGAGGACTACTAAAGGTTATATACTTCTAACTGAACAATTAAGCCATTCCCCGGCAACGGCGCCAGAAAACTTGATCACTAAATTTTTTTTATGCGTGTCCGCAAGTGCACGGGTCAAATCAAGTAGTTCAGTGATAAGTAAAAGTATCGTTCCCACGAGGAATGACTGGAATGCAATTAGGCAGTGCACAACCTACTTTTATCCACGTTAAACAACCAATTATGAGATTCTTGATTTTAGAACTAAATTTAAAATAAAGCGAATTGACAGAAAACTTAGTTGGCACAGGCAGTTAAGATAAAATCCAAGGTTTGAAATTACCTAGAGTCACTATTCCCTTGATGCTCACTAGAACTTAATTTCTTGTTCAATTGCAATTAATTATCGCCTTGTGGGTTAAGAGTTCAGAAGCTATAACCGTCCATCGATGTAATTACAGCCCTACTCTCCCCTAAAATCTAAGTGTCCTTAGATTTAGGTTAGAATGCATTAGATACTATATCTCTCTACAAACCAATTAAGCTAATCAGGTATATGTCTATCCCAATTACAAATTAGATGATTCTAAACTTAATTTATCCAACTCTTAGGTTCAATTTAGAATCCCTTTTTCAAGGTAAATTCCAATTTCCTAAATCAAATCAAAGAGGTGGCCAATCCCTAAGAAAGCATTAAGCAAGAGAAGGATACACAAGATTCCAATCATCACAATTAACAAGACAATTATGATTCAGTTCACATCAAGTTCATAGTGCTCTAGGTAAAGAGGAATTTAGCCACACATAGCTAAATCTACAGAGAATTCCCAATCAAAATACATGGAGAAAATGAAAAGAACAAAGAAAGCAAACAAAGGGAAGAATGATATGCAGAAAGTAGAGCTCCCCCTTTGATTCCTCCTCTTCCTTCACACTCCAAGCTTAAGGAGTCTTCAAGAACTCTCAAAATCGCCTCCTGGATGCTCAGAACTTCCTCTGCCGCCGAATGTCCCGAACCCTAACTCTTCCAACGTCTTTTAAAGCTTGAAAATTAAAACTCTGCGTTTCAGGTCCGATCTCGCTATGGCGAGGAGCGTCTCTCGCTATAGCGAGGTCTCATAAATCCTCAGGTTTCTGCTGCGCTTCGCTACTCCGACGCTATGGCGAGTTACTCTCTGGAATTTCTATGCGACACGACTTCGCTATTGCGAAGCCTCCCCTTCGCTACGGCGAAAGTGCCATCTCGCTATAGCGAACTTCGGTCTCGCTGTGGCGAGAAGTCTTGTTCAATCTACCTTGGCCACTTTCAGCTTCCCTCTCTTATATTCATTTCTTTCTTCCTTTTGCTACTTTTCCTTGAAATTGAAATCAAAACTAAAGTGAGGCTTAAACTGATAAAAATATTATAATTATAATACTTTCTTTGTTTTGTTTAATTGAGTACATTTTTAACCATATTAATTAGGAGAAAAGTATTTTACCTCCCTAATTTAGTATCAAATATAGCCCTTTTGGGTCCTAAATTAGGAGGTTATCAGTTCTATGGGATTTGGCTTGAGGGATTTGCCTCAAAGTTCTTATAATCTAGGTGTGGTGGCTGGGGAGGATTAAGCCTCTCATTCTCTCTTTGGGCTAACCTTTCTTGTAGCTACATAATAACTTCTTGTTACTATTGTTGCATCATCACTATTGTTGATCTAGGGAGCCATAATAGCTTGTAGAGCTCTTATAGTAGGATATATAGGCTTTGATCTGGCTAGCCTTCCTAGCCTTCTTCTCTTAGTATTTACCATCTTATCTAAAATAATTCAAATATACTTTAACACATAACAAACACATATGCCACACTTATGCACCTAGAACTTCCATACAAGCCATTACATAACATATAATCCTTATTCCCAAGCCATACCTAGGCTAAAATGTCTAAACCACTACTTTGATACCAAGAAGTGTCAAGACATACATCATATAACACATTTCATATCATCCATGCTTACGGTAATAAAATTTTTAGTTGTTGCAACATCTTAGGTAGAAAATTTTGGCTTGTTCACACATCATCTGTAACTGTAAGGCTCAAATTCTAGATTCCTTTTCTTTTTCACTCATAGCTACCATAGACAAGTTCTATAAAACCAAGATGCAAATCCCATTTGTGTGAGAGAGTTATATAGCTCATTTTAGACTTTTTGATATATTAGAACCTCTAACTTTAAAAATTTATAATTTAGGATGTGTAATTCCAATTTATGCGAATTAAATGTATGTGAAAAGTTTATAATGTAAACTTTATATTATAAAAATTTCAAGTAGAATTGAATTCATTTGACCCCTTAAAAACTATAAAAATAGAACTTGCACCAACTGCTATAGTACTAGGCTAATTATGTATAATTTGCCAATTTTAAAAATTTATAAAATATTTTGCCTAGCTACAAAAATTTTCATTCTTGACTTATTAGAAATTTTTATAAATTCTCTAATTGTATGCCAAAATTTTAGCCCCAGAATAAGTCATTGGGGCTGTGAAAGGTAGAGGTCTAATTTGTGACTCATTTGAACCAAATTTTGATTTTAAAGTGGTCTAATTGGTCTCTAATTTGCATTCTCCCACTTTCAGTAAATTTTAATCATATTAGACATCATTTTGCATAAGGTCTAATGCATAAAATAAGGCTTACATCAAATTATGACTATTCTACACCTAAGTATGCATTTGGTACACGTTGCTTCACATACATGAGATTATGAACTTATGACTATATTATGTATTAAAATGTCTTATATTCATGCTCTCTAACTCATATGCATGTTTTCATCATAGAACCTTGTCATATACATCATAATTACATTATGCATACTAGCCATAAGGAATACATACACTAAGTTTAGGTACATTCAAAATTCTTATTGCATCATTTTCTAATGTCTAACTTTTCTCAACTTCCTTTCCTTTGCTTGGAGAACTTGAAATACTTAATGGGAATACATGGGTGAGATTTTGAGGAAAATTTCAATAGTAAATTTCAACCAAATCAATACATATAAGAATGCAATGAGGAAATGTAATGCATATGGTGCAAACATGTCATTCGTATGCATCATGAAATTCAAATGCAACTTTTAGCATAAAAACTCCTTTATTATCAAGCTATGGCATCTAAACATATTGGTTAAACTCAACTAAACTCATTTATAGACCAAGGAAGAGGTATTGCACTCAATTCCTTGCCATTGGGAGCTAGGAGCCAAAAAACATATCAAACTCATGCATAAAACTTATAATGGAAAGCATATCAAAATATAGCTCATGAATATATCAAACCACTACACATACAAGTATATCAAGTCTAACATTCAAATGCATGTAAGATAGGAAGATAATGCTACCTTATGACTTTGGAGACCTGAAGCTATGACTAACCCACTTGGGTGTTCTCTTTTTCTTGACTTATCTTAGCTTGACACTTACAAATATGTGAGCTTGGGCTAGTTTGATACATATAGCAATTGTAAGACAAAATAAGGCATTGGGATTTACTCTAACTTATATTACCATCATCAATTTCTATTAGGACTCAATGTGCCATTTTAGGTCATTCTTAGTTCCTTAAGAGGCAACTCTTCAATTTCACTTTCTAGGTTCTAAACTCTCACTTACTATGAGATATATAACTCCAATAGAACTCATTTGAACTATTATTTGCATGAGTATACAAACTAAGGGCCAACTTTTTCTTTAGGCTCTTTAGGTGCCATAAAAATTCACCTTTCAAAACATTAGAATCCATTAAAATACTTCCTAACTATCCTTTCTACCCTTTGGCCAAACCTATGCCATAAGGAGAGACTATGGGAGTTTTGTGATTTCTCTTAGGAGTTTGGCATATGTGGAGGTTTCTTGGCTCCTTTCTAGTTTAGATATGATCATAAATTGCTTAAAATGTCTTTTTAGGGTTTCAAAACTCTCAAAATGCAAACAAAGCCCTAGTTACTTTATCTTGCATTCTATAGCTTTTTAATTGATTCTCTTTGTTCCATCTTAATCTTCATACTCCTAAACCCCTTTTCCTATTAGGTTTCAGTTGTAAACCGATTCCCTTTGAGTTCCCTATAGGTTGGCAGAATTGAAGAAGGAGGAGAACTCAAATGAATTGCAAGGTTTCTAATTCAAGTCATACCTTGTTTTAATCCTTGCTCAATAGAGAATTCTATGCCACAAATGGTTGCTTCAAATTTTCTTCTTTCTACAAGAGTTCATCTACCAAAATGATCTTTTTAAGAAACTAAAACCATTAATGAAAAGAGTTTAGAGAGGAAAAGTTTTGTAATTGGTATGTCATGAAAAAGTGCATAAATCCTCACCTAAATAGCTTCTTCCTCCTTCCCTTTCTCCCTTCTCTTAGACATGATTGCATAAATCCTTACCTAAATGGCTTCTTCTTCCTCCTCTTTCTCTCTTCTCTTAGACATGATTCAACTACTATTCAGAGGGCTTTTAAGTTAGTTATGGGGCTGTGGGTGGCATGGCTGAACATATATAACAAAAAAGTAAGATTTTAAAACAATTCTAAAAGTATTGATTACTTCTTAAAACTTTGACTATTTCGTTTGGGCTTGTTATGTATCATTTTTTAGGATTGTTAGTTCCATATGAAAATTTAGATTTTCTAATTTATTAAAAGCTTTTACTATGAAATTTTTAAGATTTAAAACTATAGAATTGTTCAGTCAAAGTTTTAGTCAACTAACGCCCTAAATCATATACCGGAAGGGTTTTAGTCATTTTGATGATTTCTATGATTTTTAGGGGTTTTGCAAATCTTAGTGAGCTTAATTTTAATATTTAAAACTTCTTTTTTCGAGTTTCTAAAATTTTTGTGAAATTACAATTTTGTCACTGTATATGCACTTTAATCTGTTTGGTCATTTTGGCTCTAATTTTAGGCCATCTATACTTTTTTATTCTCATTTTTAAGTGTTTTGATTAATATTCTATCCATACTTGACCTTAATTCATTTTATTTTAGGGTTCTCTTTCATTATCTTACTAAATTCTAGTTCAATTTAAGGAAGCGGGTGTTACATAGTACACGGCAATAAGCCTTAAAGTTTTAAGAGTTATGTGTCTAAGACTAAAGGTTTGGGTTCCTTGCTTCCTTACCTCTTACGATTTATTGGGATTTATTTTTCTTTTATACTAGGGATTTGTAATAGCTATTATGAGGTTCCTTAGGCTTAACCAAGGTTACTTTAATGAATTGGGGCCAATGATGCAAGCTAATTTGTCTTGATTCTATAAGTATGTCATGTCTCTAAGACTCTCATAACAATTCATTATTAAAGACATGCCACATAAAATTTTTTCCTTAAAAAGAAAAAAGTTCAATCATATGATGTTGAACTATATAAATAACCACTTGCAATGTATTTTCTCAAAAACCCCAGCAACACATTTTTAAAATTTACATTTCTGTTTTTATAAATTGCACGCCTAAGATGTATTATATTACTTTTTATATTTAAGAATATGGTAATTTCAAAAATAGGAAAAATAACTTATAAAAAATTTTATTATGTTGTGATAATTCTTTGAGATCATATATTTAGTGTTAAAAAGCACTTGTTATTAAAATAATAATGATAACTAATTATTATACATTTCCTATTAGTCTTTTTCTTATGGGAAAAACTTATAATTATATGTAATATTTTATATTTTTGTTATAAAATTTTTAATTAAAATATGATAAGTGTATAATTTTTTAATTAAACTATACATTTATTATGTTTTATTAAAAAATATAATAATAAAAATGTAAAAAACTGTGTTTAAATTTAATCCTTTTCTTGTTTACTACTAGGTTCACACATTTTACTTGTTCTAAAAAAATTCAATCATTATCTTTTAATTTCGTAAATCTTAAGGAAGTCGTATCAAAGGATGGTTTTACAAATTATTTGATTTATTTCAATTTCTTATTGCCACAAAACATACGATCTAATATAACAATGTTAAGAAAAATATTGATATATTACAATATCTTCTTAAATTATTTTAATTCCGATTTACGGGACATTCCTGATGGGGCCTTTAACTCTAACTTACATTGAAATGCGTACTTTTCTAAATATGTACTGATATTAGATTGCTGGCTTAGGATTCTCGTGGCTTTTGTTTATGGTGCTTTTTCACGGCAAAAGTTATACATTTGTGTTTAGTTTAAAAAAAGTTGGCTTAGGATTCTCGTGGCTTTTGTTTATGGTGCTTTTTCACGGCAAAAGTTATACATTTGTGTTTAGTTTAAAAAAAAACTTTTTTATGGTGTTATTTTCTTTAAAAGTCACGTCTACTTAATTTTTTTTAGAAGCACCTTAGGTAATGTTTTTAAAAATAACTGTGATTGGTATAAAGTTAAAATATCTAACAAGACATTCATATTTTAATTACATTCTATACTCCTAATCATACATTTATTATGATTTTTTATAATGAGCAAACTTATAACTATTAGGGTTTATATATATATTTTTATATATTTTATAAGATTTTTAACAAATAATTTTTACCATCTAAACAAGAAGTTTTTCACGACAGATACCATGACGTTTCCAAAACTATCCCTAAAAAATTACTAATTTATAGATAGATAAGTTAATCTTCTTAAAATTCATAATATTACACCAAAAGAAAGAACTTAGGGCAGACCATAAAATTAAAGCATAAATTATATGCGTGTGTGTATATATATATATATATGCATACATACATACATATATATATATATATATATATATATATATCATCATGTACCTAATAAGTAACGAAAAAGTTTTGATGTTTCACAAGGACAATTGAAACTCTCCCAAACCATGGAAATCTAGAAATGATCAGTTGATTTTACGACAGTTCTCGTGTACTTCCCCCTTGGAGTCATCTTTGACATCAAGCAAACTCATTTTGACCATAGCCTGCTGGAAGTCAAAAAGGAACATAGCCTGGTTCAGTGCATAACCATTCACAATGTTCTTGGTTGTGGGGCTAGAGTACAGTGTTTGGTCGGACGTAAGAAGCCCATTTTTCCTTAATAAAGCATTGTAGTACAAGTTGTCGAAGTTGTTTCTCGTGGCGTCAAAGGGCTGCTCAGAATTGTCTCCGGCACTGCATATTTTAGACAGTGTGTTTGCGAATTCAGAATCCAATGTTGGATCAGCCTGAGTTAATCGGTTTTTGAAAGATGAACACCTTGCCACTCCAAGTGTATGTGCCCCTGCATGCACAATCATAGTCCCAAAGATTTAAATTTTGCATGCTTTTAGTTTTGCCAACTTTTGAGTCTCAGTTAATTATATTCAACTGTATTTTTCATTTTTTGTTATATAGGACTGCGATGCACTAAGATTTTGTTATATATATATATGTATGTATTAATTTTAGAGTTTTTGTTTAAATACTCAAGACAACTTTGTAGACGCAACTAAATACTTAAAAGGGAAAACCTTTAAGAGGTTGAGAAATTTTTAAGCAGATTTAGTCTATAAAAAGAATAAAAATAATAACTCATTAATTATAAATAAACATATAAATTTTTTCAATTCGGATCTTAAAAGAAATTTTTTAATTGGGTCTAACAGAGAAATTCTTAAAAATACTAGTTTACAAAATATTAGTAACTAAACCAATGTAAGATCCACTTCTAACAATTATATGGCTATTTATGATTACAGTGTGGTCCACACAAGAATTCTGATATCCTATTCAAAAATATATTTGATATATTTACATATATCTCTTTATATTTGGTAAGTTTTTCATATAAACATAAAGAAATCTTTTCAATAGGAATTTTTTTGAGAACATAAATCACTTGCTGCATAGCATGACATGCTGTACAAAATGTCGACTTTTAAATATAAGTAAATTCGTGTCCTCTGTGCAATAGAGGATGCATACGCTACTTTTGACTTATAATTTAATTACCAGAGAGAGCAACCATCTCTCGGGCAGAAAAGCCATGTTGGGCAAACATGCTGATGAGCTGAGAGGCATTTAGAGTGGGGGAAGGCAGGTTGATTGTGTCCTCAATTTTAGACCTTTTTCCATCCTTTCTTCCCTTGGGTATGTCATACACTGGACCCCCAGCCTGCTCTCACACACACACACATATATATACATGGTAATAATATTAATAAACCAACTAATGTTTCAAAAAAATTAAAAAAGAAAAGGAAAAAAATAAATAGAGAGAAAAGCAGCTTCGCGATCTTACAAAGAAAACTGCATCTCTAGCAGCCATTGCAAGAATGTCAGCACATGAAACGACGTCGGGGCATTGTCTTTCAAGCTTTTCTTTGATATCATCTATGATGTCATAGCCTCTCAAGCTCAAATTTGCTGGTGAATCCTTCTCTGCCATGTTGTCCTTGGTTGAATCGATCAAAACTGATCCATCACATCCCTATGGCACAAATAATAATTAAGGTATCGATATTATACATTAAAATATTTAATTAATATTATAGCTGAAAGTTAATATTTGTTTTCCTGCACGTAGAAGCTTTATGCAACAATACAAAATGTACAGTTTGTTGTCAAAACACAAGCACCCACATCTTCATCAGTGAACATTTTAACGACCAACCATTGGGTAATAAGTATTTACACCATATTAGTGACACTAATATAAGGAATGAAAACAAGTCAACTAACATCTTCAAGGCGCCATACTCATAACACAAAACAAAGGATAATAAAGGGATGAACATAAAAGTGGAAACGCAATAAATCATTGGACAACCACCAAATTCCAAATCAGTAGCTATATTTATTATTAAAAAATCGTAATACCACCATTTTACTAATATAGCTATATTGCAGTAACTGTAAATATATTCATGATATGTGATGTTGAAATAATATTTTTCAAGACTCACGCAGTTAATTAATTTGAACAGCAAATAGCAAGATGATGAAGTCCAAGAAAAAGAGAGAACCTGTATGAAGCAGTCATGGAAGTGCATTCTAAGAAGACCAGCAGCAAGGGTGGGATCATCCTGCAAAGCTCTGTTGACTATGTTCTTAACGATAGGTTCAACGAAGGGGCAGCTCGCCAAGTAGTAATTCATACTCAAACCATCTGCTTCATTAAATGTCAAACCACTCATTACTACTATCACCTCCATTATCACTAACACTGTCGCCAAATTCGCCATCGCTCCCATCTTCCAGAACATCACAGAAGCTTTGTGCAGAATCCGGAAGCCAAAGCCACAATTATATATAGTAGTGGGAATGAATGAATGAACTTAGTTTGTTATATGAGGTGAGATCCAGGAGTAAAGGACTTAAATATAGTGGAGGAAAGTTGGCAGAGCAACATATAGAATATATACATAAATGCTAATGATTATTGAAAGTGGATCGGCTCTGCTATTGGATAAGAAATAGAAAAAGTTGAAGATAGTGGTTTTTATCATTTTCCTCCTGCTACCTACTGTCGTTCTTGGATCCATCCAAATTATTACATATTGGTCAATGTAGATGCTATTATATAGATTATAATAAACCCAAGTTAATGCCCGTTGGTTGCACGTAAGTTGACAAGTAGGGAATTTCACCTTTAGTCACTCTAATCTGCAGATCGATGAAGACACACATATTTTAATTAAAACGATGCGAATTACTTTTAATATATAGCTATATGTTGAAACTCACAAATAAAATAAAATTATGTGGGAAAAATAACGAGCTGAAAGGATAAGATTGGGATACAAATCTACTCTCCTCTCATAGTATCTAATTTTCTTATCTATGATCTAAAGGGTTGCTGAGTAATTTCCGGAGGAAAATAAGATTCAAAATATCTTCATATGGTTTTCTGGCTGGGGCCCCTGAGAAAAGTGGCGAATTTCACATATTCTTTAATTCTTTCTGTTGCAACAGTTTGAGTAAATTAACTTGGCAACTCTTGCTTTGCGTAAGCTTTTTAAACTCCAGGGAGGCAAAGCATGTTAAAATTCGGTTACTCTAGCATGCTTGAATTCTTTTTTCATATGACATAAAGAGGGAGGCTTGAATTTGCAACTCTTTACCCAAATCCCACTCACCCAATCACCTGAACTGGCCTCTGACCTGCATGGTTGAATTCTTCGTTACTTAAAGTGAATTTCTTAAAACCAAACTACATTTGGCTTAAATTCCTAAAATCAAATCATATTTGTATTAAGTATCATATTAGGTCTCACATGATTGGTTATTTTGGGTGGCTTTTATGTTAATTCAAATAGTCCTTCTTAATTAAGTTGCATCTTCCTCTTTAGAAGGATCTCAATGAAAGAATAAATTGTTACGACTTGTGTTATGAAGGCCAACCGTAAAAAACTAGCTTGTTAAGTAGAAGAGATTTAAAACTTAAGTACTACCTTAGATCACCTTGATTGCGAGTTTGACATTCTAACCTGATAAATTTGGGATATATAATGAGAGAGTATTTGAAATCACAAAGCCAATAGAGAAGTCCAGAAATTGAAATTCCATGAATACAAACTCAAACTCTTAGCTCAGCATGTTTCAACCCTTGCGTTATCCTGGTCATTGAAACTCTATGATGTAAACATCAGACTTTGCAAGAATTGAAACTAATGGAAGTCAAACGCAAGTGGAGTGGTTGTGTGGAATAAGCGCATGGAGCTAGCTGGCTGGCATATTTGAGAGAGAGAATAATTAAAGCACCAAATTTATGAGTGCTACATATCTTTATGTGGATGAAACATAAAAGGAGAAAAAGGTACAAGTCCCACGTGAAGCATGAACTAATTTCAACTCCCCAGTTTTGTAAGTGCTGGTAACGCGTCTGGCATGTGGATAGTGGTCTCATACTACAAATGTGAATGCAAAAAGCACATAATTTGCTTACCTCTGCGAATAAAACTGCAAGTGCGAGGCGGCAAAAATGGTGATACCATGTTTCTTAGCTTATTATATTTGTGTGTTGTTATCTCTGTATATAGTCACTACTCACTACTAGATATGGAACATATGGCCCAAAAAAATATTGGCTTATGGTATATATTTAATGCCAATCCCGACGCGAGCGAGCAAAAGATCAGACAATGCTTGCTTGCTTACTTTACAAATATTGGCTTATTGTACGTTGGTTGTGCTTATAGGGAACTTTGAGAATATGCCAGTAGTTGGAGTTTAGCTCTAAGCTGGTCGCAATAAAGATGACCATCATCTTCGCATTGTCTATCAATAGATAATACCAACATAATGTGTTTTTATCATTTTCTAAATATTATTCTTAAATTTCACTAATTATCCATTTTGTAAATATTCCAAGTTTTTACTAATCTCTTTACATCAAACTATCTAATTTCGAACTAATTACCTCCACAAGACAAGCTTTGATAAGTGCTCTTCATGAGAAATTATGGTATCAAGTATTGAACTTGGTTTTAACTTATTGCATTAAAAAGGCTTGTACTTGAGATTGAACTGTAATTTGTGTAATGTTGAATAATTCATATCATTTAAGTAAAATATGTTTAGTGTCTACATAATTAGCATTGATAAAGTTATTGATATAGTATTCACATGATAGACTTCGATGGAAATTTTATTGGTAATATGACATGAATTGCCATTGTTATAAGTTATACTTAGTACGCAATTGGAAGCAAATTTTGAAGGAAGATTATGTGGCCTAGAGGGCTATTGACTATGTCTTGTACTACTATAATGATATAATTATAGATGTACTTAATTACTTTGTATTATGACGAACTTTGTTTCAAAACGTTATAGCTAATAGCATCAACTATTAGCTCTTAGTGCAACTTGGCCTGAAACCTAGCTAGTAGGGTAAGGGTGATGTTAGCTCCATGTGGAGGCCAACACATGTGGATCAATTGGATTGTACTAAAAGGAATTAAATTGAGTGGGATACCTATAATGGTTAGTAACCCCATAAGTTGTGTGCTCATGTCTAAATATTAATCTCTTGAGTAGCTACATGCCACTTCTGGTTGGTTGCCCTCATGAGATGTGTGCTCATATTTGTCATTGGTTTTATTTGAGGGTCCTCCCCTTAAATATATTTAGCTTGAATCTAAAGTTTATATTACTCTCCTTTAAGCTTTCTTTTTATTTATGTTTTCAATTTGTTAGTATGATATGTTGACTTTATGCTTATATTAATCTCTTTGATTCTCTTTTATATATTAAATGGTTTTATTTTTTTGCTAGCATTATAATTTTAAACATGATTTTCTTTTTAGTAAAATTACTTTTACTCTTTTTAATGATGTAGTATTTCATTTAATTTGTTCTCTTTAAAATACTTGTGCCTCCACTTGTCTTAATTTCTTATAATGATGTATGTTATTTGTTCACTTAGTTTCCAAAACTCACCCTTTCATTTTACATGTTATAGAGTGAAGTGTAGAGCTTGGCCCATTGTCTATAGTTTAGCTCATGATGTGTTGGTGTGATGAGTCAAACATTTTGTTCGTATATGCTTCATATGTTCTTATGGTTTTTTCTTTTATTTTTTTTTTCTTGAATTGGACATGCTATTTTAATTTAGATATTAACTCCCTTAAACCACAATAAGATCCCCACTTCATGTATAGACTATTTTGAATGTTTATGTTTTGAATGTTAGAAAATGAAAGCAGAGATCTTGTAGACTGCTATAGTAAACTAACTAGATTGGGTTGTTTGTATAAGCTAGGATTTATCTACAAGGGAGACTGATAAGTCCCACTTACACTTGTATTTTTGTACTTATTTTAGGGACACATAGATTTTCACTAGGTTTTCTTGTATTTTTAGTATATTTTCTATTATTTTTACATTTTGTGTAAATATTAAATAAAATAGTTTCTAGTTAATTTTTAATAAATTTTAGTAATTAGAAATAGGTATCATGGAATTGAGCTTATCAATGCAAGTCTAAAGTTCAGGCTGGGTTAAATTAAAAGTCAAAGCTTTCATCATGGGATTTTCATAGTTATGATAGGTTCATATCATAGTTGCAAATCAAAAGACTTTAGAACCCCAGGAATGTGATTTGTTCAATTGCAATAAATTGTATCGCAAACTACAATGTAAGTTTTTACAGAAACAACATAGCTTTTCCTTTTACTTAGTTTTTTGCTTCTTTATGGTCTAATTGACATAAAAGTAAGAGAGAGAGAGAGAGAGAGAGAAAGATATGTTAGTAGAGTACTAGGGTGCTATTTGGGTGTTGATTTAGAGATTCGAGGTGCTGTTGGTGTAGAAGGACTACTAGGAATGAAGCAAGCTTGAAGATTTATAGTCTTTACAGTCAATTGCTTAGGATTATGATTTCAAGCAATCTCTCCTCACTCTCTCTAATTGTTATTTTTATATTTGTCTTTTGAATTTATTACATGAATTTAGGATTAGATAGATTGTACAAAGTAATTGTTGTGATGATATACTATTATAATTTATTTACTAGTAGAGTATACATTTATACTTAATGCCTTTTTTATTATTATTCATGATTTGGATTGATTATTATTGTTTGATTGCATCTGATTAGGAATGGTTAGGTAATGATGTTAATGCAATTGAGTTCTTATGTGGTTGCATCTAGTTTGGAGTGGCTCCATATGAATGGTTAATAATGAATGTATGTCATTTCATTGTCACTCACAAGGTGTTCAATGAAATGCAGCTTAGATAATTGTAATTGAATTCATCTACTTAAAAGTCTAACCAACTACAATTAATTCTTAATGCATCTTACAACTAATTGAATATAGAACCTTAGGTGAGATTAAAAGTAAGATAGCTCGAATGGGTATGTGTTGTCAGCTATTTGATAATTTAGGAATTGATGTGCATTAATGCATCTTATACCTAATTGAACTTAGGAAGGATCATTTTTTGACTCTTTGAGGAAGGTTAGGAATTATGATAGTACAATGGGTTTGCATGGTTAACTATTGTTACATTTTGATATAATTCTCCATAGTAATGAGGCATAGGGTTTTAAGGACTGCGCTATTAAAGGAACTAGGTATAATTAGTTTATTTTGCTTTTTAAGTCTTTTCCTTTTAGGCCAAAGTCTTTGAGTCTTGAGTCTTTTTATTTCATTTATTTTCATGTTAACTTTTCTTTGTAGGTATTTGGTCATTAGTAACTAGGGAAACTTGGGCTACTAGTATGTATTAGATACTTAGAGTTGCGAATACAAAAACTAATCTCTAACTAATTCATTCATGAAATCCTCCTAAAAATACACATTCCTTGTAGGACCAATATTCAGACATTTCATCTATTTTATTACTTGTACAACTAATGCACTTGCAAGCTTTATCAATTAAAGATAGTCATATTAGAGTCTATACCAATTTATTTTAGAAAAATATGTTCAACTAGTAAACAAAAGTATTTTGAAGATTCTGCATGTGTATGTAAAAGTATGTTTCAATTTGCAGGCTTATAGGATCAAGATTAATCTTGTATTCCATGCCAATAACTCCTCCTTCTGAGGTTGTGATACTACTAGCAATCATGTCTTTTGAAAAGAACACGTGTCAGTTACCTTTTAAATTTTAAACTAAAAAAAAATTAACCAACCAATTTGTATAATTTTAAAAAAAAAACTAGGTTTATCTATTTTATAGGTAAGCCTTAACCTCAAATCCAAGTCTATATAAAAATTAGATAAAAACTAGTATGTCTCACATATTAAATATAATGTAAATATTAAATTATTTAGACTTATTACATAGGGTCCTCTTTATATGCCTTTAAACACCCTCTTATGCTTCTCCATATCCCACATTATATTACAAACTACTCAACAAATCCCAATACGACATATATACCAAAGAGTATTTTATATTAATTTCAACTTTTTATTAATGTAATGCTTTAAAGTTTTAAGGAAATGATTGGTATTCTAGGGTTTAAACCATATCTCCTTATGTCAAAACTGAAGAGTATTAAACATATGTTATATTAAGTTTCTAAAAAGTTTTCGTCTCTTACTTTAACACTTTTATAGCTATGAGTAATCTTGATTTCAAAAATATATACAAGATCGACCCTTTAAACCCTTGTTTCAAGTGATACCACTTCAATATTCATATTGGTTGAGTTTGTCATTATGTTTTTATTACTCTAAACATTTTACAACTCCATTAAAAACCTTTTCAACCCCCTCCCACAACAATATACATTATGGAATTTGTCACTATGTCCTTTTATTACTCTAGATCAACATTTAATAACTCCTTAGCTCATCTTGTCATAGTATGCACTACACATTCTAGAATGAGGGTTTAAACATGGAGTTCAATACTTAAGACAACACATAGTAACTTGTTGCACATTTAAACTTCATTGGTAAAGTATATACTAATTCAAAGTTGGGTTCTCATCACTAGTGTTTTAGTTTAAGGGTTTAGTCCCATTCCCTTAGACGTATGTTGTATTGTGTAACACCATATATTTTTAGCACATTTCACAGCATTTCTATACTTTACATTTATAGATTCCATGAAAGAGCAAGAAATGGGAATTAAAATAATACATTTTCTTGCGTTGCATCGTGTATGAAAATTCCATTTAGTGTCACGTGAACCATATGAGCTTATACAACACTTTCTCATATTTAATTACATGAATACAAATCATTTGAATCATTAAAAGTGGCCTACATCTCAAGAAAACATAAAATATGAACTTTCATTTTCGGCCAGCTTTGGCTCATTTATGTCACAAATTTTGAAAAATCATAACTAATTCTAGAAAAATTGAAATAATGCATTATTGGTTATTCTGGAAAGCTACAGATGTATAATTCATTTGAAAAATATGTCTAAACCATAACATCCATCACAGAGAACTTTTGACATTCGAAAAGATCCAAAAGTCAAGCTATCCACTGGTGTTGTTATAGATTTTTACAGTAAATTTTGAAAATGTCCAATTAATTCTACAAAAATCCAATCTATGTAAGTGATAATAATCTAGAAATCTATGGATGTTAGGTAGAGGGAAAAAATAATCTAGACCACCTCAAGCACACCCAAACCTTGAAATCCAATCAAATAGTAACAGAGGTCGGCTGGAATCCCTAATACTGGATAGAATCTTTAAAAATTCATATCTCTCTCTCTAGACATCCAAATAAGGTGCTTCTAGCTGCCACAAGTCACTATGAATGTCTAATTTATTTGTATAAAATTTCATGGTGATTGGATATCATTTGAGCCCTGTGTGACAGATTTCATTTTTGGACCTAAGTGAACAATGACATAACCAAAACCAAAACATTTGCCAATTTTGAAAATTCATCAAATATTCTATAGGCCTCTGAAAATTATTTTCTTTAGCTTTCCTTAAAAATCTCAATGAGTCCTAATTGCATGTAAAATTTCAGATCAAGAAGAACTCATTTGGTTAAAAAGTGACATAGGGTTCCATTATAGTCAATTTTGGCTTCATATAGGGTACCAAAATATCCAAATGGTTTTCCTTAGGTGTTGACACCTTTTGGGCAAGTATAAAAGTATAAATAAGACTTGTGTGAGCTACCCAAATGGTTCTAAACCTCATGCATCTTATTTTGGCCATTTCATCCACACTAATACACAATTGCATAATACCCTTAATGAATCTAGTTTGCTATCATATACCCAAATCATATCCTAATGGTTACATAACATGTTCTCTAATTCATACATGACATATTATCATAATTACATATGTTTATAACATCATAATACATATACATTCATTAATCACATCATTTACCAATTGTATGGCCTTAAAATAGCAAAGTTCATATTCTTGGATGTTATACTCTCATCTTCAAGGTGATTGGCTTCTATTACTTTGCTCTCTTGGTGCACCTAATATGTTAGGACATTGGAGATGAATGGACGAAATTCAAAGAATCCCAATAGCTCATCTCCCATTCAATCATACATAATGGATGCAAACAAATCTCATAAATGCATGTATGGCATGTGGACATGTGCAATCATTCAAGGAGCATTCTTAGCATTTGAAAAAGTCACACATAGCATACAAAGACTTGCCAAGCAAATGGATGGGTCTCACCTAATTTCTTGTGAATATTGGACTTGCCTCACCCATTTTTTAAAAGATTCTTGGATTCAACCATGCTCTTGGGAGCCCACTTTGCTTTTGGGAGACTCTTTACTTTGTCTAAACTAATCTTAAGGGTTCTTGGCTCATCCTCACCATAGCTAAGGGTTCTTGGCCTCACCACACTCATGCAAACCTAAGCACACATCATAACATTATTTAGAAACATAATCATCATGAAACCATGGCATATAAAATCATGCTAGCATATTGTTCATGGCTTGAAAATATACATACATTCTAAGACAAGCTAAGCACACATCCATGTATGAGAAAAGGTGGAAAGAGCTACCTTGGAAGCAAAAACACACTTTTTCTTTTAAATCAATACTCCCTTTCTATGCCTCACACATACAATGGTGTAAGAATCATTTCTCTTGCCCGAAACACAATTTATGAAAGCCAATTAGGTTCATGCAATTAATTCTAAGGCCACACAACTTGCTTAGACACTAGCTTAGCTTATAACCTTATTATGGTTCCATAATTGCACCTAATGAAGCAGCACCTCTCAAATAAATTCTAAGCTCCATTCTTTCCTTTCAAATATGATTCTTGACTCCTTTTAAGTCTCTTGGAGTCATTATACAATTAAAACAAAGAGCCTAAATACATGTTGCTTCTTTAGGTTATAATATGGAATCTAAAGCACTAACTCACTTTCATGGGTTCTAAATTTTTCCCAAGGTCTCTCTCCTCATTTTCATTCATCATATATGACTAAAAAATAGGCTTAGAAAAATTTAAAACTCTCCCTAACTTTGCTATCCTCTCTTGGCTGAGACAATAGAGGTTTTTGGCAACTAAAGACTTTGTTTTATTTTCTCAAGAGGAGAAGCATGTGGGGAGCCTCTTAGGAATCTTAGGAGCTCATTAAACTCTTATTTAGGCCTAGGAATCATCATACAAAATCAGATTTTACAAGATGCAATTGAAACCCTAGGTTTTGCATCTTGAAATTTCATGGCCTTTTCTTGAATTTCTTTGCATATTCTTACTTTCATCCCTTAAATTCATGGAATTCACCCTTGGTTCTCCTCAAAATTCCAGCCCTCTAGCATCTACATACATGGGACGAAATATAGAGAAGAAGGGGGGAGGATTAGCTACTATGGGATGTAAGATTTACCTTTTTTTCTTGCTTTTTCTCACTTGAATCTTGTGTTCTTTGAGCTCCTCTCTTCAAATCCGAATTTCCCCTCAATTTATCCTTTAAAACAAATCCATATGCTTCATTATAATAATAAAAAATAAAAGAGAATGAAGGAGGAGAGGTTTGGAAGAGAAATAGCATGAAAAACTACTAAATTTCCATACCTTAAGCCTTTGATTTCTCCTCCTCTTTGCCTCCCTCTTGTGCGCCACTCCCTTTAGGGTTTTTCTCTAGTTTTGGGCAAAACTTGGTCGTGCAACATGAAGGGAGAAGAAGGGTGCATCATATATATAGGTGGGAGGAAGTTACACTTTTCAAAAATTTTCATTTTGTCTTTCATTCTTGGTATTTTTGTTTCTCCTTCGTTTTAGCTCCTTTTTGAGAACTGTCTTTTCCATTATGAAGTTTTGGTTCCCAATTTAGTAAAATTCCTTTAGGATCACTCAAATTGGAGCTAAAACTTTCCCAAATGAATCTGTTAAAGTTCGGGCACATCGACGTTGGAAAACGTCCACCGGAGGGGCCTTAACTATCCTGGGCTTTCCCATGGTTTTCATGCCCTCTGAGAACCCTAGGGAACTAAAAAATTTCATTTAAAAAGTCCTCCTATGTGAATTCCAAAATTTTCTCAAAAATACAAAAATGCCATTGCATTTCGTAAGTTTTTCGTAAGAAATTATTTCTTTATTCTAGCTCCATTTTTCTTTTCGTCTGAACCTGAGATTCTCATTTTTAAAAATCTAGAATGCTTTTCAAACTTTTTAGGACCTTAACTACATCATTTTGGGGGACTTCCTTTTGTATCTGGTGAGTTTCATTCGTTTATGGAGAAACTGTACGTCATGTTTCTCACGTTTTCTCTTGTTTTTAGAGAATCGGATGTTACATATTGCATCTTTTAACAATGTTTTAGTAAGTGGATTAACCAAATTCTTACTTGATGTCACATAAATTATTGCCATCCCATTCACAAACAATTCTGTAGACATAATTAGCTCGACAGTGCAAAGATATGACTAACTTTAATTGTAGCCTTAACACTTTATCATGTAATAAATTTCTTAGTCATTTTCTTTCTTCCATTGTCTTGCAAGCTACAAACTCGTTCCAAACATGAAATGAGTTCCACATGTCCTTATATTTTAAGGTTCATAAACTCTCATTTACTGTGGACAAACACAATAACATATATGCAAACTTAATTTAATATGTACTAGTTATCCAACTAGCATTAGTTTATCCATTAATTGTACATGCAAAAATTTGTAAATCTAAATCCTAGATTTATTTTCTTTCAATATATACTAGGACACTTGAAAACAAATTTCAATCACTAGTATATGTATATCTTAAACATGTATATATTACAAGATTTTTAATGGTGCCAACAAATCAATTAAAGTAATTGGTCTATTACAATTTCAACTCATACTATGTGTGAGACAACACAAGGGTTATTAATCACTTTACCATCAACTTTTTAAACTTGATAAGCTTTAAACAATTCTTTGTAATCAAGTATTAAATTTGATAACCACAAAAAAACACTAGAAAAAATAAATACGTTAACATTAGTTATCTAGTGTTGATTATAACATATTTAAAAGATTTTATGTTGCTTCCTTAACATTAGCTAAAGGGCTTTCTATAAAAAAATTCACAAATTAAGCTAGGTCTTTTGTTAGGCAAGGAAGCATTAGGCCAAAATTGAAATAGGCCTCTCTTCTACATTGCGTGTCACATCATTGTCGTCTAGGTCTCTATTATTGGTTTTTCTTTCATTGTCAACTCTTTAGCATTATTGTCCTCTCTCTAGTACCATCATCAACTCTCTACTGTCCTTTATGATTCTTGATCATTCCTCTTCTTTAATTTTATATTAGAAAATTGAATGGTATTTTCCTATCTCAACTCTAGGAGCTTTTCCTATCTCTACCCACCATTATTCTTCTTTTGAATTGCTTTGTGTTTTGTGATTCTTCTAGAACCATAAAGAAATTGGATGACAGTAGCATTGAACATTGTGGTTATGGTCAAAGGCTAAAAATCCATTAATAAGTAGCACTTAATTTATTTCAAATAATAGGTGGCTCTGTTGAAGTTAAAATAAAGTTACGTCTAGAAAGAAAGTTTAGTAGAGGCATTTTCACTTTATTAGTTCCTTTTAGTGCTTTTTACCCCTTAGAATTTACATCTCTTGGATCTTGAATACATGTTTTGTAGCACTTGCAAGATGGAATTGAGCCAATAGGTAAAGAAACTCATTGGGAAATAAGAGGTTTTATTTGTTTTTATATTGGTTCTTGATGAGAATAAAAAAATACTACTTGGTACAAGTAATGCAAATTATAATTTCATAATTATGGAAGAATTAAAAAAACACTTAAAAGCTTACATGATAAGTAAATGAAAACCCCCGATCACTTGCAAAATTTTATTAATGGACATACTTCACAATGTTAAAAGTTAAGTCATGATAAATAGGGTCAAAGATTGGTATCATTAGAAGTATTATTTTCTTTCTCTTACTTTTTTTCTTTCTTTTTTTTTTCACTTTTGCTATCATTTGTAGCAAAGGACTTTGATTGCTAAACACTGAGGAGGATGATCAGTTTTTCTTTTTAAAGAGGTTAAAAATGTCACAAATTGCTTGTAGGAAAATAAATGTATTTTTGTAAATTAGATTCTAGGTTTGAGTTTTTATCAACATTGGTTTAAGTGAATTATTTAGACTTAGGTTGCAACAAATTTTGGCAAAATTATTGCTCTCTAGCCTCTTGCAAATTGCAACTTCAACATAATAAAGAGTAAAGTTACTATAAGCACCACATATATAGGTGAAAGTACATCAACTCACTCATCCTTCTAGCTAGCAACACTTGACTTGCATTAGCTTTTAGAATAAAGAGACCTTTATCTTTTTGTAAGGTTAATTCCTTGAATAATAATAATTATTTTTACCATAAAGTTATTCATTTTTAGGACTAAATTGAAATTTATTTGCTCATGAAAATTATAAAATGACTTATATTGCTTTTTGATTTTAAAAGAGTCACTTTTGAATGTTTAAAATTACTACTGATGAATGTTTAGTTATGCTTATCTCTTTTGTCTTAGTAAAATTATCTTTTTATCTAAAAAATAATCTTTAGGTATGCTTATGGATGCTTTCTTATTGTTTTGATTGACTCTCTCTGTAATATTCGGTTCTTAAAAAATATGAGAAAAACGTGAGAAACGTAATGTAGGATTTCTCCGTAAACATACGAAATTCATCAGATACAAAAATAAGTCCCTAGAATAGAGTGATTTGAGGTCTAATAAAATTAGCACAATATTCTAGACCTCAAATAATGAATTTAAGAAGCCAAAGATACCCTAAAACCAAAGTTAAAATAGTTAAGCAAAATTTAACACAAATGCAACAAAACGTAATAATATTTTCGTAATTTTGGGCACTTTTTTGGAAAACTCATAGGAGGGATTTTTAAATGAAAAATTTGAGTTTTTTGAGTTCTCAGAGGCCCTAAAAACCATGGGAAGCCCTAGGACAGTTGAAACCTCTCCAGTGTATGTTTTTCAATGATGGTTAACCCAAACTTTGACCTCTTCTTTCGGGAATGTTTTAGGTCCAAATTTAGTGATTCCAAAGGCATTTTATAAGTTAGAGAACCTAAATTTTATAATGAAAAAGACGATTCTCAAAAAAGAGCTAAAACAGACCTAAAACAAAAATGCCAAGTTTTTGGGACATAAATGGAATTTTTAAGAATAAATGCTTCTTAAACTCTCTTATATCATGCGTCCTAGTTGTGCTCCTCCCTTAATTGACTTCACTTCTACCTAAAACTAGAGAAGAGACATTGAGAGAGTGGTGCACCATTGAAGAGGAAGAAAGGAGAAGAAAAGCCAAGAAAAAGGTAGGAAATTCAAGGAAAATCTTGGTCTTCTCTTTAGCAAACCTCTTCCCCTCTTTCTTTCTATGGAATTATTGATGTGTTTGGGTCTGTTTTGAGCTCAGACTAGAAAGGAAGAGTTCGAGTTTCAAGAAAGGAACACAATCAAAGAGAAGAACTCTTGAAGAACCCTAGAAAAATCGAGGTAAATGCTAGTTTCCATGCTTCTTCTTCTTTGTTCATGGATGTGTATGGTTCAGCCAACCTAGGGACAACCAAGAGGGGTAGAGTTTTGAACCAAACCAAGAGTAAATCTTAGAAAAATGAGTGAGGAGAATAAGATTATGCAAAGGAGACAACTAAACAACTATGAAATTCTAAGATAGTAAAGTTAGGGATTCAAGAGCATAACCAAATTTCTGTTTTGATGCAAGAGTTCCTAGGCTAAAGTGAGTGTTTGTATGAGCTCTAGAGACCCCTAGGAAGCTTCCCAAGTGCCTCTCCCATCAAAGAAAAATCAAAAACTCCATGGGCCCCAAATAGTGTGATAGTTTCGGCCAAGACAAGAACTATAGGCTAGGGAATGTTTTAATTGATTCCAAGCTTAGTTTTGTATCATATATGATGGAAGAGGATGAGAGAGGGCCTTGGAAAAATTTTAGGAAGCCTAAGAAGTGAGATGATGGCATAGTTTCCATATTATGACTTAAACAAGAAACATGTAGCTAAGCTCCTCAAATGGATTGTGTGATGACTCTAAGAGGTCTAAATAGAGTCAAGAACCATAGATGGAAGGAAAGAATGGAGCCAAAATCATAAATTATAGGTGTTACTTCATTAAGTGCATTATGGAACAATAAATGACCCATAAGAATAACCTAACTTTTAAAATGACTGTATAGTTTTAGGAATTGTTCTAAGAGTATAATTGGCTTCCATATGATGTGTTTAGGCCAAAGGAATCTAGCTCCTCCTTTTTGTAAGCATTTGGCCAAGGGAGGGGAAGGAGTTCCAAGAGTTAAAGTGTGTTCTTACAAGCAAGATAGCCCCCTTTCCTTTCTTTCATACCTGCTTGTGTGTTTTCTTGTCTTTGAATGTGTGTGTGCATGTTTAAACTACGAAATATGTTCTTAGTAAATGATCACATGCCATGGTACCATGTTGCTATGTTTATATGCTTGAAAGATGTTTTTATGAATGTGTTTGACTTGTTTGAGCTTGGTGAAGCCAAAAGCCCTTTAGTTAGGGTGAGGATGAGCCAAAAGTCCTAAAAATGAGTGAGACAAAGCCAAAAGTCTCTAAAGAGTGAGGCTCAGTCAAAAGTCCTTTAAGAAAATGAGTGAGGCAAGTCTAAAATTTTCAAAGAGAATGTGTAACACCCCAAAATTAATTAAGGTGTTAATAATTTATTTGGAATAATTAAGAATAATTATTATGGAATAATTAAGTAAACTATATGAATGAAAATTTACAGAGAAATAAAGCTATTAATATAGGTTTAAGTTTTCAATTGGGTTAAGGCTTAATTTGGGCCTAAAATTTATTTTAGTAAGCTATGGATAAGGATTTATGGAGGCCCAATGATTTTAAATGGAAGCCTAACTCCTTATCATGAGACTTGGGCCAAGAGAGATCACCTAGCAATAGCCCAATTTGATTTAGTGAAATAGAGGCCCAAGACCCAATTTACATGAGCTCTTATAGTTGGCCCAACACACATTATACAAACCTAAGTTGGATTTACTCTTGGAACTTGGCCTAACCCAATCAAATTTCTACAGCCCAACTCATGAAATAAGGCCTAACAAGTATAAAAATCAAAACCCATGAGGATTTGGGCCTTCAGGTCAACCCACAACCCATTTGGGACCTAACTTAAACACAACTAAACCCTAAATACACTTAGCCTCCTCCCTATTCTATGGAAAAAACACAAGAGGCAAAGCAAAATTCGGGGGTTGAGAGGGAGGCTAGGGTTTTTCTGCATTCCTCCACCATTTCTCACTTCTAGAGGAAGATTTGGCTAAGGTAATCTATATAAAACATGTCCCTCTCATTCTCCTCTTCATTTTGGTCTGATTGGTTTGTCATTTTGTGAATCTTTCATCTCTTCTTAGGATGGAATATGGTTCTTGGATGATTGTTGCAAGATTTTTGGAGTTAGAGGTTAGAGGGATGATTAGGTAAGCATTTCCCTTCTATTTTGTGTATTACTTTGTTGGAAAATGCCCTTAAGGATTGATTATCATAATGGGTTCTGCTATTGTGCAAAATTATAAGGCGATAATGGTGGAAAACTGAATTTTCTGGGCTTGATGACTGAAATCCAAATTTTGGAATTTCCCATGGTGTGTTCTTGATAGTTGAGGCCTAACTCAGTCCATTTAACCTCTTAGGTATATAGGTAAGTGTTCCCTCTTCTCTTATGTGGTATATATATTAAATTTCCATCATTTGGATTGATTTTTGGTGCATGGCTTTTATATGTGTGAAAATGGAGATATTAGGAGTGACCCATTGTGAGTTCTTGTTGTTGTGAACTTGAATTGGTACTATAGACCCTTAAGAAGCTTGGGTAAGAAGTTTTCAATAAACTCTTATTAAGATTAATCTGTGGATAGGGAAATTCTTAATTAATGATAGTTAAATGATGATGATTATGCTTATGTTAGGCCTAGTGTGCTTTAAATCATGATGGTAGCTAGAGACAGAGTAATTGGCTTCATTGAAGTAACTGGGGTTATTTTCCTAATTCCATATATATACTCATGTTAATATGCTATTTGTTACACATGCTTGATTTTGAAATGCTAAATGACTGGTTGACTACTTAATTGTTATTGTAATTAGACCTTGTGAGTCCATGGTGGAGCTGTGGTGCAGCTGCCACCCATGATGTGCTTCGATCGAGTACCGGGTTGTGATCAGACCCCAGATGCACTGAGCCTTGGTTGTGCTCATTATGGAGTAGGTGCTGTGGACGGACCTCTCCTGGTGTTATTGGCCATTAACATGTTGTGTATGATTGCTGGTATGGGACAGTAGTCATTGGTAACTCAACTAGTTCATTTGTAAATTGAATTGATGATTATGGTATTGATGATATGAAATTGCATTGTATTGATTAATCTGTACATATATATGGAATTTGCCTCTTGTTATTAAGATTGTATATCTCACCCCAATTGTGGGCTAGCATTTTCAGGGACCGGACCTCTTAGTGGCAAGGAGAAAATTAATGGAAGCTTATTAAATGGTTTGGTAGCACGTAGGATTGGGAGCCTTGTCAAATTATATTGTAACTAGATTGCTAGTTTTGTATCATTTTTGCATTGCATCATGAGTTACCAAGTATAAGGACTGTATATATAATTCAATTATCATGGGATTGAATGTTATGATTGTAATTGGCTTACAATGGATAAGTGATCTGATCTTGTAGGAACATTAAGCATTGACCCCATGCACCTTGTGACCAGAATACATTTGCTGTCATTGATCTATGAACTCACTGGTTTATGGTGGCTAAAAGGTTAAGGATCCACATTTGGGTTTTGAATGGGTAATGATAGATATGTTAGGTAGATTAGGTAAAAAAAAGACACTAAATCTTCACAAACTAAGTTAAAGTGGCTTAGAGTGTTACTAGAAGGAAAATTGGAGAGCATGAGATGAAATCCTGGGAGTTATAGAAATAGTAGGGAATTTGTAACACCATAGTTTCTAGCTCACATCCATCATTATTTACATGCTCATGTGATATATAGTAAGAAGGAAGTGAGAATTTTATTGAAAATAACACACTTTCTGCGCCGTATCATGACTAAAAATTTCATTTGGTGTCACGTGGACTGTGTGAGCTCATGCTATACATTCTCATATTTTATTACATCATCACAACTCATTTTCATCACAAAAACATGCCTACAACCCATGGAAACCGAATTGGAAGCTGGAAAATGAGGTTTCATTCTCGGCCAGAATTGGCCTCCTTTCTGGGTAAATTTTGGAAAATCATAACTAAATTTAAAAAACTTGAAATCATACAATCTTTGTCATTATGAAAAGATCAGGATGTCTAGTTCACACTAAAAATACTTCCAAGTCAAAAAATTCATCACACAGGACGTTTTACATCCAAAAAGCTATAGAGGTCTCTGGCTGCCTAGGCTGCTGTTTAGTTTACTGATACAAATTTCTAAAATTCATAACTAATTCTAAACAAATTAAAATCATACAAATTTGGTCATTCTGGAAAGATAAAAATGTTAAATTGATACTAAAAATAATTCTAGAATGAAACAGATACGTTTAGCCATCAGGAACCTATGGAACAATAACTGAACTCTTGGGGCGCTATTGGTACTGACAGTTAACTTCAGACATACATAACTCTCTGCTCAAACCTCCAAATGAGGTGATCTCAGTGGACACAGAAATCTTATGATTTCTATTTTATGTATATAAAATTTCACAAGCATTGGACACCATTTGGCTATCAGGTGACACAAAACACAAAACTGCCAGTATGAACAGTACCCATACCAGAATCCATGAAAAATCCCAACTTTGAAAATTCATCAAATATTCCCTAGACCTCAGAAAATTATGAACTTTAGCTTCCCAGAAAGCTCTCAATGAGACCTAATTGAATGCCAAATTACAGATCAATACTAGCTCATTTAGCTAAAAAGTGACATAGGATTCCATTATGGTCAATTTTGGCTCCATATTGAGTACCAAAATTGCCAAATGGATTTCCCTTGGTCTTGGAACCTTTTGGGCAAGTCTAAAAGTATATTTAAGACTTGTGTGAGCTACTCAAATAGTCCCAAACCTCATACATCTCATTTTGGCTATTTAACCCCCACTTATATACATATCCATCAAACTTTCAATTCTCATACTTTGGCATTGGATACTCAAAACATATGCTATAGGTCATACATCATATTCATATATATAAAAATCACATAATGGTGTATTTATACATGCCTCAAGGGTCATGGTACATTTACAACATCATATACTTTGTGAAGCCTCCTTATAGGTTCAAAAAGAATGAAAGCTAAGCCTAGGCTTGTCAATCTCCTTCTTTCATGGTTGTTGGCTCCCTTCACCATAACTCCTTAGTCCACCTAACATGTTAGAGCATTGGAGAGGAGAGAGTGAGATTCAAAGAATCCCAATAGCTCATCTCCCATTCAATCATACATAATATGTGCAAGCAAGCTTTACCAATGCGTGCATGGAGACAATAAAAGCCATGGACATTTTAGAAGTAAAGTTGGCATGTGAACAACTCATACAAATCATTCAAGAGCTCACTAAGTATTTGGATTGGCCTCACACTTCTCCTCATGGGTTTTGGACTTGCCTCACCCATTTCTTGAGCACTTTGGACTCAACCATACTCTTGGGAGCCCACTTTGCTTTTGGGAGACTCTTTGCTTTGTCTCAACCAAGCTCAAGGGTTCTTGGCTTATCCTCACCAAAGGGAAGAATTCTTGGCCTCTCCACACTCAAGCAAACTCATACAAACATCATGGATTCATTTAAAACATAACATGGCATCAAGGATCATGACATGTAAAGGCATGCTAACATACTTTTCAAAGCTTGAAAATACACATACACACATTCTAAAACAAGCTAAACACACATCCATGCATGAGAGAAGGTGGAGAGAGCTACCTTGTATATAAACACACACTTTTTCCTTAGCTTTCAAGCCTCCTCTTTTAGCCACACACCCACAAGTTAGTGGAGATAGTTTCTCTTGGCCTAGACACAAATTATGCGAGCTAATTAAGTTCATGAAACAATTTCTAGGGCTATGCAACTTGCTTAAACCCTAGATTACTCTATAACCTCCATTATGGTCCATATTGGCACCTAATGAAGCAACACCCCTCAAATGATTTCTAGGCCTCATTATTTACTTTCAAATATGATTCTTGACTCCTTTTAAGCCTTTTAGAGTCATCACATCCTTAAAACAAAGGCATCATATTGCTTCCTTAGGCCAAAATATGGAACCTAAGGTACCAAATCAATTTCTAGGAGTTCTAAATTTTTTCCAAGGGTTCCTCCCACCTTCTACCATCATAAGAAGTCCCAAACTAAGGCTAAAACAAATTAAAACAGCCCCTAGCCCAATGGTTCTGTCTTGGCCGAATTGATGGAGGGAGGAGGAGTCCATGGGCTTTTTGATTTTTCATTGATGGGAAAGACACTTGGGAGGCTTCCTAGGGGTCTTAGAGACTCAAATAAACATTTACACATGCAAGAAAATTCATGGATTAAATCAGTTTTTATAAAGTGTCCAAGAGCTCTATACTTTTCTAACTTGATTTTCATTAGCCTTTCTTCTAATTTCCTTGCATCTACTAACTCCTCATGGTCTAAAACCCATAATTCCTTCTTATTTCTGGACAAAAAGTCTCCCCCCAAGATGGTTCTGTTCTGGCAGAACTCCATACACAAAGGGCAAGAAAAAGGAAGCAACCAAGATAGAAAAATCACCTTGATTCCAAGCTTTTCTCAAGAGTTCTCTTCTTTACTTCAACCCTCTCCTTGAATTTTGAAATTTCCCCCTCAGTTCTGGGCTCAAAAAA